>CM059625.1:14062451-15505728 GCA_030435675.1 Steinernema hermaphroditum | reverse complement strand
GACTCCCCGCAAATTCCGGCCACCTTATGACATCTGGTCTCTCGGTTGCGTGCTTGTTACCATGCTTACGCAGACTCCTCCGTACTTCGAAGAATGTCAAGATAAGAATGACAATGAAGTTTTCAAGTTCCTGTCCGAACAAGCTACCGACGGAACTCGTCGATTTTCTTACAAGAGCACTTCGCTGATTCCGGATGCCAGTGAAGAGGTGCAGAATGTACTCAACAGCGTTCTAGTTCTCGATGAAGAACAACGTCCAACTGCTGAGGATATACTCGATTTCTACTATGTCAAGCTCAATGCTCGTCTCTGCAGCGTGAATCCACTATCGATGGGATCAAAGAAGAGACGCCGTCTTTCGGTCGACATCCATAAAATTACCATTGATCACTCACACAATAATGGAAATTCATTCGTTAAGCCTCATAAAAAGAGGTAACAGAAGTTTATGCCAGTTTAAATAAGGATTCCCTTTTGAGGAGGTATCTCCCGTTACTGAATAGAACGATGACCATCGATTCCGATGAAGACGACGATGACGTCGAAAGCGGCCTTCTCAACGACAAGGAAAACGACGGAGCATCAGTAGTGGAGGTAGAAGCATATAGTCAACCTCGTTCACTGTTTCATAATTTGCAGGATGAACCAGAAAGTGCCTTTCGCTACTTTGTTCGATTCCACTTTTCTCGGATCGTGATATTCCTCATCTTGCTGAGCAAGTGGAGTGGTTTGGTTTTCGTGTCGGCAATAATTTTGGCTTTCGTCGCTTCATGCATCTTCTTGTTGATCTATCTGGTGTTCATCGGAATCGAAGGGATATGCGGGTGTAATCTAAACGAAGGTCAATATATCGTCACTCCAATTGTAAAAAATGTCTTTTAGGTTTTGTGGTCCTCATCGCACTCATTTTGCTCCCTATCATGATTCTGCTCACGACGCTCTGCTGCAACAACGCGTGTGAGAAATACAATCAGGCCGTGGAAAACGGACGCATACGTCGTTCACGGTGAGGCTCTATACGCTTTTGTTGACCACGAATATCAGTGTGTCCTTATATTATACTGTAGTTATCTGATCCGTGATTCTGCAGGAAAAGATCAGCTCAACGCCATTACTGTTTTTCTATGAAAATTTCCAGACACATCGGACAATTAATTCCTCATTACACCTCAGGCGGCACCTTGATAAGTGAATGATTGATCATAGTTAAACGGGCGTTCGAAAACGCTTTTGTTTTCGCCGTCTGGGAATCAGCGACCATGTCAGAGAAGACTCTTTTAGACACTTTCATGCACCCAATAATAAAAAAACGAGTATGTGGATCGAAATATGGTGACTTTTCACGACCAAGAGACACTTACTTCTTCATATTTCGCTTTTTCGAAGGATTGATGTTTCCCTCCGTTTCCAAGCCTTTTCCAATCAATCGGTTATTTACGAACACCCAAAAACGAATCTCTTTGACCTTTTGTTTATACCTGTTCGCGAATTGTGGCTTCAAGCCATGATCTATCTTTCACGCACTTATGACCTAAGACTGATCTCTTCGGAGTGCAATCACATGGAAGAACAACCAATATAAAGATATTTTCTTATAGATTCTTCCACGGACCTCCTGAGAAAGACGTGACTTTGTGTGGAGTGACTGTATTCCGGGGCATTCGCAAATCCGGTCGCAAGGCGAATTCGAAGAAGGATGAGAAGAAGAAGGACAAGGACGGCGAAGAGGACGCTACCGCTGTGACCCTACTGAGCAAGGGAAAGATAGTGAACCAAATTGCTCAGCTAGCTTAACCCCTATTATGCTTCGTATTTATTCAGTACTTATGTGCAACATTTTTGACTATGTGTTTCAACAGCGTAACGAATAAATTCGTGAGAAACCGACTGTTGAAAGATCTGACACTAATTCCTATGAACGTTTCGACTTCTCGAACGAAGGGAACGGATGTCCACGGATATCTACACGGCCAGCCTAGCGCCATTGATTCGGAACATCCAACTCATGCAAAGAACTGTTTAAAAGTTTCAAAAGCAGAGGAGCGATGGATTTCATATCGTATAAAAATGTAGACTGCTGACGCATCGTTCTGTGAGAAGCTGTGCAACTGTATACAGAACATTGTATTAGATTTTATAAATTTATTGTCTTCTAAGCCATATCACACATACTATGGACAAAGTTGTGTACAGTTATTGATCAGTGTTTCAAAATACATAAGAATATACAGAGTAAGCATATTTGACGACCACGAGCTCAGAACCATCCCCAAGACTTCATATCGGCATACGCTTTTTCAAGAAGCTCCTCCCATCCCTTCTTCTGTTCGTCAGTGACTCCACCGGCGTGCTTCTTCATAGCGGCAAGGAATGCGTCCGTAACCTTCTGCAAAAGGAGAGAGTTGGAAAAGAAGGAAACTTCCAGCAGCTCACGTTGAATTGGTCCAGCGGGAATCCGACATCACTGTAATGATCCTTGAAACAGCCGAGTGTGGAGCGCCATTGGCGTTCGTCCCCGTAGACTGCAGGAAGTCTGAAGAAGCAATTGAGCTCAGCGGATCCATACATCATGAATTTCTGAGATTTGAGCAAGCTGTCGGGATCGAGGCCTTCGGCATCATACGGTTCAGCAAGCTCGGGGTGGAGGGTAAACAGCCTGAAATCAAGCAATGTCGTAAACACTGCGGAAGATCGAAGATCCGGGATCCCTTAAATCGGACGAATTCGGATTTCTAGGCGGAAATGCTATCTTGGTTATCCCATAAAGTTAAGCTCAACGAATTCAATCACATTTCGGTTACTTTATGACCAAACGGCAACTTACTGTCGATGATATTCACCAGCAGTTTCACGGCAAACTTTGTACTCTGAAGCATGCTTCTTCAGCAGTTCAGTGTTGACAACCATGGCGAGAAGAGGAATACCGATTCCTGGCCAAGTGGCTTCACTGAATGCCACTTAGATCTTCGTCAGGAACTCATGCTTTAGGAGGAGAATCTTCCCCGCCTGGCCACGCCCTCATCCGAGATCTATTTACTCTGCTCTGTTGTGATCGAATTGAGGGGCGATGACTCGGCACCACCGCCATTCCACGAACCGAAACATCTATGCACATCCTTGCCACGCGCTTCAGTGACCGATGAGCAATGATTGGAACGTGACCGCCAGTGCTTTCGACGAACGAACAACGTGCCTGGTTCTCAATGAAATATCCGGGTTGTGCGGATCAAACAGCAGCTATGATTATGCAAGAAAACGTACTACAGATCGTCTCTGAACGCACTATTTTTAGCAACCCACACATCACAAACACCCCTAGCTCATCATCTACAAGACTGACTGGCGCCAGTGTTGTGCACATGCTCACCTAGACGGCTTCATAGAGCTTTATAGAGAAGGTCGCCATCTTTTTCATAATGCATATGCGCCAATGGCCAGATGAATGAATGGAAAAAGCATCAAACTTCGCATTCCGTCCCTTAACGTGGACTCAGTTTTTTTGAAGTGTGTTCACATATGAAATGCGAAAACCGGAAGATTAAAGAAACATAACCTTGAAATCAGGAAAATAGTGCGCTTACGAAATCGGCGACCTTTCAATCTCGTTTCTGTGTGCAATTAATTAATCACTTGTGATGAGTGATCACGCTGTTCGAAAACGGGATCTCCATAAAGCGTAGTTTATGACTGGATCGAACAGATCTCCAGCATTTCCTGTGTTCCTCAAGCTTACTATAGCATTCTTTCGGATATGATTGACTATACAATCAGCATTCTATTTCCTTGTCACACATCCACCAGGAATAGCGCCCGTACATATAGTAGAAGATTAAAGATTGAACTGAGGAGTCGGATGGGCCAACTGTTAGCCTGTTGCCACGTGATTACACACTTTTTCACAGAGCCGGTTGCCGCAAACAAACAACTCAAAAGCAATACTTGTTGAAAAGAATAGAACCTATTACGTAATTCTATCAGGTGATGTTGATGAGACTGGGTGTTTTTGAGACTGAGTTCTGAACCTAAAAACCTTTGGGTCAGATGATCGCCGTCCGTTGAATATGAGCACCGAAAGGCATTCAGTTACGATAAATGCATATGCGTACAGGGGTCACGGAGGAGTCAGAATTAGACCAGAATGCAATGATGATGCAAAAGCGTGGAGTTCTAGCAGGACAGTTGTCGCCCCCCGCAAGTTCACATGAGTGTAGTATGTCGCAGTCGAAAGCTGTACTACTGAAACGGTCTATGACGTACCTATTCACTTGGTAGATTTCTCTCAACGTAATCATTCTTCAATATTCAATACTTTTTTTTGATAGATAGTATTTTACTTGTACGAGTTCGGTGTCTTTTCGTCCGGCATGTGGCATTGTTTTCGTTCCTGGTCATCTCGTTTTGCCGTCAATGACAGTGGATGTGTTTTTCACTGTCTGATCTGATCGGCTGGATTTTCGTGTTATTTGTTTCGTTTTTTTTTCAGGGCGAAATGGGTATCCCCCCGCCAAGTGCTCATAGAAGACACGTCTGAGAATTTGAAAAACAACCATCGTTTCCTGATAAAACATATGAGATATTTCGTGCTTTGGTGAGCTCGTGCAGGGAAGATCTCGAAGAGTTCTTTCAGTTGCGATTAAGCTGCAAAAATCCGGGTGACCCTCAAACACTCGTCGGCCCTCACAAAAGCCGCCGCCTGTTTGGAAGCTCTTCAAAACCTGTGCGCATGGGGGTGTTCAAACAAATACTTCCTTTCTCATTTTTTTCACTTTCTTCATATAAAATACATATCTTCGTATATTCGATTCACATCGGTAGATACAAAAACGCGACGCTATATTACAGATTCACTTTTGGAAGGGGAGGAAATACACGTTTGCAAAGGGAAGATTTTCAACGCCCAGAGGTCGAAAGTTCGAAAGAGCGAGTTGCGTCGCTCCTTAGTGGCGATGTGGCTTGCGGTTTCCCATCAGACGGAACATCGGGCAATACTGGTTCAGATCACTGAAAAGAGCACGGGTTAGTTTTGCGTGAAACCTTTCGATTGATCACTAAGAACCAAAATGTTCAACAGCACGTACTTTAATCCGGCTTTGACAGCGCAGTCGCACAGCTCTCCGGCCTCCTTTTTCCAGTTGATTGAACGGGTGCACTGTTTGAAGGACTTTTTGGCCTTGGTTTCCGCCACCATCGGCTGGCATCTGAAGCGAAGATCCGATTACTTTATTCGATTAGGAAAGAGGAGATCATCGATTAATCATTGATCAATGGACGATTTTTATAAACTGCTAGGTGACTAGGTTTGATTTTAAGCTAAATAAATTGCCTCAGGAACTACCTAGATGGCTTATAAGCTGGTTCAAATCTTCTAGGAGTTAAAATTTAACGAAATAGAGAAGGAGTGTACCGATGATGAGTTTAAAAATGGTACTATTTTGTAAATATAACTCAGGCTTACATGCAAGAAAATGAGTAACTTTAGTATTTAAGGCCCAGTGCAATTTTTTAGGTGGAAGACGCTTTTTTCAAATGGTTCAAAACACAAATCGAGCTGTGCTATGCTTCTCTATTGTGATTTTCGAGCACCACTTGTCAAAGTTCCGAGGGTGGCGATATCAAATTACCTGTTGAACCACTGCCAAAAACTAGGGCTCGGTTATCAGGAACGTGATTATTGCGATTCTTAATGAATAGTATGAATAATAAATGAATAGTAATTTCGGTCTTCATTAGATTTCCGCTTTGGTTTGAACTTTTCACATTTGTTTTTTTTTACTGTTCGATCGCAAACACAAGATATATGTTTTTCAATCTCCAAATAGACACGTGTTGACCGTGCTCGATGCAATTACAAACTTGATTTCCTATTGCTATATCGAAGAAGAACTAACACAACAAAAAGCCCTTCAAAAATTGGAGGTTCGGCCTTTCATGACCGATGGTGAACCGATGAACGCTTCCGGTACAAAACTACAATTTTAGTTCCTCGTTTTTTGTCCTACTTCCGCCGAACACAGTTACCACTTACCCGACCCGGTCGAAGCAGTAGCCGTTAGCGTTTTTCGACAGGAAACAGGTTTTCAGGCAAAGGGCAAAGTCTCCAGCGGCGTCGACGATCTTCTTGATAGGCGCTACCAAGGTGCTGGACAGCTGATCTTTCTTCTGGCCAAGACGGCTTTCTGTCAAGCGCAAGATTTCAGTGATGTTCACCTTCTGAATGCTGGGACCGTTCTGGTCGGGCACACAAGCCTCAACGTTGCTCTCAAAGCAGCTCAAGAAGTTCTGCAGAAGGTGATCTTTTGTGTCGAAACACTTCCTCAAATCATCTGGTCGATCGGTCACCTGCAAAACCGGTTTAGTGCCATAGTACAAAAAACACATTTCAACACCAGTTATATAAGAAAGTCAGAGGGTGTCCGATAAAAATCACAAAAAAAAGACAAAACTGACCTGTGTGAATTGTCTCCAGCAGGGATCAATGCATTCTAACGCTTGAGCCTTCATGTTCTCCACACACTGTGTCTGTTCGGAGCAGGAGCATTGCCTCACCGTTTCTCCGCGGATGTATGCTCCATTTAGGACGCTTTTGCCCTGGGAGGCTACCTGAAATCAAGAGTAATTAAGGGCAAGGACAGCTGGTTCTGTTTACCGCCTTTGGTAAACCGGTTTAAGGTCAGAGGCTAAGGCTGTGTGGTTGCAATTCAGCAAACAGCTGGTTCTCTAGAGATTGATGCTTTCTCGGTTAATCAATCTTGTGTTTTTGTTTCAAAACGGAATGAACGTTGCAATGAAAAGTTCAAGAATAGGGAAGCCGGTTTGATGGTAATTTGTTGCCTAAAAGGTAAGAAGAAGTTTTGAATTTTTGCAGTATGAGGACGAACAAAAGTGCGTAGGTTTAATCGGTATTTCTTCTCAACGAAAATTGAATTCACTAACTTCAGGAGAACAGCTATACAGATACATTTTACGACCTTTCGTTAACTTGAATCCGAGAAGACATGAAAGAGGCGAAAAACTGCTTAAAAACCAATCTTAATCCATAAAGCTGAGCATAATGTTGGCGTGAACAACAGCATAGAGGTGCACCCACCTGATCAAATACATCTCCATAGATGGATACCACTACGAGCGAGAGGAGTACAATAGCACGGCACATTCTGAGATCGAGTCAAACTGTTTGGATGGACAGATTCTCCGTATAAGATAGACGCCGCGCGCTTCGGAAAACGGGTTTTGCTTCGCCTCGCCCGGCGCGGGCCCCGAAAAGGTGGTGACATCAGTTTAGTCGCCGCCTCAAAGTGCGCGACGCCCGGGTTGATCGACCGTCGCCTTCTTTTCGCACGCTTTCATCTCCCCGTGCCCTCCATGTATGTAAATCGGTGACGTGCATGTAAGCCGCCATGCAATTCGCACACGGTGTCGGTGTTTTTTGTGCATCCCTCCTGCGGCAAAAGCTGTTAGCAACAACAGGTTATCGGAACGATGACGCCGACGTGATGACTCAACACAAGGCAGAATGCCCAGATACACAATTCCAGTTGCGACTTCTTAGCGGCTGACCCTGATCTTGTGCGAGCGGAGCAGTTGACGGTGGCGTTTTTGAGAGAATCCCGTTGTGGCGACTGTCGGGACGATAAAAAAAGATTTGTGGTTTCTAATCTGAAACGCAATATTATACGGATAAACGAGTTGGGCGAACACACTGTGCGCACATTTTGACATAGATGTTTTCTTGAAGCACGAAGGTGCACCGCAACGATCACATCTCAATCACAAGAGATGGCCTTATTGAGTTTCAGCAAATACAAACTACACGAAAGAATTAATTGTTTTCACTTGCTACTTCTTATTTCTAGTTTTCGGCACAAACTACGGAAGATAAGTTTCTCCATTTGTCCTTTTGCCGATTTTTGGCTCCTTTTCTGATAGCAAAGAACTTATTAAAACAAGTAAGGTTTCTGTTTTCTTTCAAAGATGCAAAGTTTCCGAACGTACGCACCTAAAAGCCTCACGTACGAAGAGGAGTCAAGCCGGTTTATATGGATCTAGAGTTGGACGATGATGACATGGAAACCGAACATGTTGCTCTCCTGTGCTTCAGCTGCAAGCTTACTGTATGGCACATTATATGTTCTGTACCTTAGGGTCATCGTATAAGAAATCTATACCAGCCGAGTGCTGCTTCACCGACTATGAGTAGCCCTCCAAAAACGCTGCATGGTCTAGATGTCTCGTTTGCAAGGCGTTTCTTGAATGCTTCCGATGCACCATTGCGAATTCCGACCATTTCAGACACCCATACACGATTACATTTTAAACTTGTTTCAGTGTTTGTTCGACAATCGCTGCAACTTTTTCTTTGGGGTTACCCGTTCTGCACTAACCTCAGCGGCGTTGATCGCCCAACAGTATTACTGCGGTGAAATTGAAGCCCACGCAACATCTTGTAAGCAATGTACGAGAACAGGTTTTGCGGTAAACTGGTCGAGATGAAAAAACCAATGCACACTTTGAACCCGAGGTCGTGCAAAAGTGCAAATTGCTCAAAAAATGGAAGAAGCTTCCAAGTTGCATGTTCACAGAACACTCAACAGCCGAATTCTTTCGTTCCGGATGGTGAAACGAATCGAACGTGGTCATAAATGAATATGTAACTGAACTCTCATTATCCGGCATCTGTGGATAGACAGGCCTTTAACTTGGCTTATATACCGGTGCTGTCGAACTAACTCCAAAAGACTCTCCTGTGAGAGATCGTAAAGCAATCAGCGACTTCAGTGTGATAATTTGCTTCTTAGTGGCAGGGCGAGAAATACACCTCTTTCAACTCCAAATGGTAATCTAAAAAAGTGCTTCAAAAAAGGCTCCACATGGCAATCTAAGATTAAACACCAAAGGTCATTCGACTGTCATAGCATTAGCACGATATCTATACAGAAATTGTTCCGGAAATACATCGGCCAATTGCAAATCAAGAAACAGGTTTTCTTGAATTCTATTCTTACACAGAAATGGCAGAAATTAACGACTATAGTGAAGATTAGCACTAAATACCCCCACAATGAATACTTGATCTGTGAGTCAGTGACAGCCAAGATTGATCGATCATCGGCAAGAGTGCGAATCATCGCGGCTTTCAACTCGCGGTTGTGGCACGACGAAGTTTAACAAATGCTTAGATCGTTGCCTGTCTACATCCTGCTCCCACCTGCCCTTTTCTGTTACTATATCGGGTTCACCGCAGACTGTGTGCATGAATTTAGCGCCCGACGAAATGGTACGACGTGGGTTTCCGGAGAATTCAATCTCACCTGTCTAAACGGAAAGATTACGGTATAGTTTATGACCTAACGCCTTGCTTGCATCCAACAGTTCAGGTGGCAAATTGTATTACTGAAGGTGGAGCTGTTGTACCCTTGGGTGCCCGAGATTATCAAGTAAACGGTATTGAATATTCCTGTCTCGACGATTACGCCGTTGTTGAGAGCTCGGGCGAAGGGTCAGGAGAGCTCATCTCAGGGACGGAACCGTTTTTTGAAAGCGAAAAAGCGAAACCGGCAATCTTAGAGGAAGAAGATGTCGATTGTGAGCAGCAGACCGACTATCTCAAAGAGCACTTCCTCATCTCTTGTCGGACAAACAAAGTGGTCGCTTGTGTGGATATGTTCGGAGACACTCTGACTGGCGGATACTTTCTCCTGGAGAACTACTCCTTGAAGTTTTGCAAAATATACAAAAATGGAAGACGAGCCAGAATCGAAAACAAAGGTGAGGTCAAGTTGCTAACACTTAGCTCTCATCCATCAAGAATATTGTCCTTGATGATAAAAGGATGTCATCTCATCTTTGCTTTTAGGCTGCTTCAATGGAACCGAGGATGACGATGTAGAAGATGTAAACCTTCACATTCCCAAATACGCAGTTTGGAGATCAGGTGACTTCGATCTCCGATGTGGCGATAGTGGAATTCACGTGTACCGCTGCATCGTCGACGAAAAAGAAGTTTATGTGGGAACCGCGTGGCTTGATTCTGATGATGTTTTGAATATATGTAAATGAGCGGCTCGTGGAATAAAACATGCACCTGTTAGAATTTGGAGTGTAAAGAACGTGAATAAGACTGATCTGCTAATGGTAAGCACACTTTGCAGTGCTTGTTGGGTGCGCAGCGCCGAAAACCGAACCAGGAAGTGGTCTGTTATCGCAGAATCCGTGAACTGTGGCAATAATTCCAGATCTTTGGAGTGAAAATCACAAGAAAGCAAGGGCTTCTGACTGACAAAGTTGACCATGAACAACTTACATTCCAGCCATATAGACCATAAATCTGTATTGGACCTTTTCTACACTTGATATTGCATTTTTCCACCATATAACTAGACCATAAATTTACGGTTTTCACGTATTTATCTCTCATCGACTAAGCCCATGCTTCTGCTGCAACCGCCTCGCAAACAACTTTTTGCTCGTTGTGGAATTTTCCTTGATAACTCGCAAAAGTATTAAATGCAATCTAACAACGCAACTAACAATACAACGTAATCTGTGTATCGTGGTATTGTCACTATTTGCCTCAACCCTTTAGTGATGGCTGGTGCCACATATTGGTTTCTTATTCTGTTTGTGCCTGCTGTATTCTGCCGAAATGGCTTAAAAGGTAATTTCTTTTCAAAGCTTAATAAAAAACTTGATAGAATGGATGGATAATGCCGTAGTCGACTTTCTCAAGAAGAACATCAAATGGGAGCATATCAGAGATCACATTGAAGAGCTCTCGAGCGTTCCTCATGTGGCCGGAAGTCTGAACAACGAACTGGTCGCCGATGTCATTGCACGGAAGTGGAAGCAAGCAGGATTGGAAGGTAAGGCAATCTTTGAGCTTTCAGGAGAGGATAGCCTAGCCTGAGTCCACGGAATGAGAAACCAGATTCATGCGCCCTTTTGTATTTAGACGTCCATTTCCTCAATTACAACGTTCTCTTATCTTCACCGAACTTTCGTGAACCGAACAGTATATCGATTCTGGACTCCAACGGAAAGACAACATTCAAAAGCACGGGAAGAACTCCTGTCGTGTTCCCTGAACAACAGCATGCCTTCGGAGCCGATATCGACTGGGTTGCGTATTCGGATGAGGGCGAAGTATCGGCAGATGTCGTGTACTGCAACTTTGGTCTTCTTTTCCGACCCTGCCGATATCGCCCCAAAAGGAACTGCTGCCGAAGATGTATATCCTAACACAATATATATGCCACCGAAAGCATCTCAAAGAGCCTCTTATCGTGGGGGTAGTTTTGGTGATATCCTCTCACCTCTTTACCCTGCAAAGAGCGACCTCTACGACCATATCACCATTAAAGAAGCAAAACAGAGCGGGAACCTGCCGAATTTTCCAGTTATTTCCATTGGATATGCAGATGCCTATGAAATTATCTCTCGAATGGCAGGCCCAGAAGTTTCAAAAGAGTGGCAAGGAGGGCTAAACGCTACTTACCGCATGGGACCAGCTTTGATGGATGGATGTAAGGTTAAAATAGTTGTGCATTCGAAAGTCTCAAAGCGGCAGGTTTACTTGAACTCTTGTGTTACGTGTTTGATATATTAGGCCTATCAGGAACATCGTTGGCTACATCCGAGGATCAGAAGAAATGGATAAGTACGTTATTCTTGGGAATCACCATGATGCTTGGGTATACGGATCGGTGGACCCAGTGAGCGGGACAGCGGTTCAGTTAGAAATGGCTCGAGCATTCGTTCAAACGATGAAACAGCACAATTGGCGACCAAAACGCACTATTATGTTCATCAACTTCGATGCTGAAGAATTTGGTCTATTAGGGTCGACAGAATTTGTCGAAGAGTTTACGAGCATGCTTAAAGATAGGACTATCGTTTACCTCAACGTTGACAACGTTCATGCCAATGGATCTCTGTAAGTGATTTTGAATGAACATGAAGCGATGTCTCATGTTGCAGTCACGTATCAACTATTCCCAGCTTATATAGGGTGGCATACGAAACGGCCAAACTAGTAGACAATCCGATGGTTTCGGAGTCAGTGGCCGGACGATGGACCGTCTATGATACCTGGTTAATTCAGACTAGTTGCTTTGTTCTATTTCTTTTGGTTTTAGGAAACACTATTATCCTGGCAATTACGCACACCTTCCAGAAGCCCCCCAAATGCCGATTCCCGGAGGCAACTCCGACCACGCCCCGTTCCTGAACTACCTTGGGCTTCCAGTCACTCACATGAGCTACCAGGGCAAGGACACTTACCTTTATCCTTTGTACCATACCATGTACGAAACGCCGTTCCTCAACGAACACCTGTACGACACAAGGAACTTAAGCGTTCATCGAGCTGTCGGCCAATACTGGTCGCTAATGGCTTATCAATTCGCCGACTCACCTTTCCATTGAATCTCACCGTTTTTGCCGACACTATTTACAGCGATTATGTCACCAACTTCGTAAAGTACTTACGGCGCCAAGAGAGGAAAGATCTCGAGTTTAAGGATGCAGGTCGACAGGCCAAGTTCCTACTGAATGATGCAAAGGTGAACTCGCAATATCACATTATCACATCACATAGCAATATTTTTAGAAATTATTAAGTAGGACCATCGAATTTGAAAGGAGGTCATCTGAGCAAATTTCACCATCCTCTGTTAATGATCGCATTTTGGCGTTTCACAAGTGTTTCGTTGATCCTCGAGGACTGACAGGACAACCAAGCCTCCGGCACGTCATCTACTCCGTTAGCGAAAAGAACTCGAATACTGCAAACGTTTTTTCCGTCGTCTACTCTTTGGTATTCAAAATATAATCCGTTATCATTATTTGTTGCATATTCTATTCCAGGTGGATGAGATTCTCTCGACAGAAGAGGGAAGCAAACGAAAAGCAATTGCAAAGGAACTTGCTTATCAAATTTCCATCCTGCAATATTCCATGAAGTGTGCTGCCAATTCTCTGAAACGAAGAATTTGACGTATAAATAAATAAATTTGACATATAAATATCCGTGGACTGCAATAAGCAGGCTAACTAAGCACAAGGACGATGGTGCTGATAATCAACATACCGAGTAACCGCTTTGTGCCACGATTCAGGCCTCGAAACTTTTTTTTTTTTCCGAAGAATGATCGTGGCCACCATAGTGGGAACCGGCCTTCTTCTCCAGGATGCTCCACACTGCGAAGTCCATCCGATTCAAATCGGCGTTGTTGCAGGGTGAGGTTGTTCTTTGGTCCATAAGTAAGTGATCCGTCCCAGCCAGAAGTGCATCGTATATTTAGCTCCGTCATATGGCTCCACCACCTCCTGGTCTAGCTGTTGGCACTCAAGACTCTGAATCCTACGACGCAAGTCATAAGCTTAGCGCTTTATTTGTGTTTACGAATAAGTGCAAGTCCAACTTTAGTTTTTTTAAACGTCTCGTTTCGCAGCCATTTCCGAATGTTGAATAGAAACGATGACATTATTCATCGGATAATCGCGCTTGTACATGGAGATCGAATGTTCGAATTTTGCCGCCAGTGTTCATTTGCCTTTCCGCTCCCACAACACGTTCACATTGCGCACCTATCCGTTCACAACGACGATGTAAGCAGCTTTGGTATAACCTTATTTCGACAACTCTTTTGCTTCTGTTTTTGGATCCTTACCTTCTGCTTCGCATGTAAAACAAGAACACAGCTTCGTTGTCCTTTGTTTGGTGAAATTCATATACTTATGTATAAGTTTCTGTGCTAAAAACCCACAAACAACAACAACATCTGTAAACACATATGTGCGTCGTTGGAAACATCGCACATTCGCTCCAGACGATAGTTGCATTAACGATTGGACGAAAATGGGGGCCTTTATACTCACTGAATGAGAGACACATTGCTTTCTTTAATGCAGATGCAGTTCCTGCACTCTTTTTCTTACCGCACTAAATGAAATAATATTTTGCGCACCATTTTCTATCTACTCGAACAGATGCTAGTATTCAAAGCTACGCTTTGCGCATCGCTTTCGTATTTATCGTTAATTAAGGCGACCATAAAGTTAAAGATCGATTCTTCAGAATTGTTCAAGATGATGGCTTATTATGACAGTGACGACGATGAAGGCGAGTCAATGATGTTTGTACCCGACAGTGCAGCCAAACCGGAAAAGGAAGAGCGGCTTCACTCCGCTGGCCAGGGAAGCAATCCCATGAACACGACGAAGAGAAGAGAAAAGGAGAGACTGACGGCTGAGATCAATTACCACAAAGCGAATAAGTCGATTCGCCGTACAGAACAAACATATAGAGTCAATTACCGCGATCTTAGAATTCCTCTCGATGAACGCGGTCCTGCTAGAAAGCGAATTGTCGTTGATAGCTGTGAGCAGGACATTGCGGAAGCAAGTGGTGAAAGTGATGAGAAACAGAGAGGGAAGAAGTTGTATGTTCCGAGGAAAAGACGTCGAATTGATGAAGACAGTGACGACGAGGAACCGTACCTGACTGAAGGAGGATACCTTGTAAGTTTCTCATTTTCATAAAGCATTAAAGGTGAAGTGCGGAGTGCTTTTCTGGTGAGGCTTTGTATGCCAGGCATATGCACAAGAGCTGTTATTCATTCGAAAGTCACATCCATTCCCACTCCATCTGAGGATGTTACAAACTCAATAACCAAAAGAATCGGCGTTTTAGTGCAACCACGAAAACTGGACCTTCTTCGACGCAGACGTACATATGGATCCGAAAGACTTCTTCGTGTTCTGGACCCGAAAGGAGAGAGACGTACCACAAAAGGCGGTTAAGCGGCGCCTCTTCACCAACAACATCCTCGGGGGCAATGAGCTCATGTTGAAGGATTTTGGAATCCTGCGGAACGATGACATTAATGTTCGTTCTGAACGACGCCCAGGAGAAATCATCTACGGTCCTTTGAACCAACCCACAACAGGCTCAGTAGGTGCACATGTTCAAGATGGCGTCATTTCTCTAGTCGAGCAACCTTCCAAGGTGAGTAAAAATAGCGAATTCTTAATAGTATGAAGGAACATTTGCAGGGAAAATTGACAGAGATTAAGGTTCTTAAGGAGCAATTGGATCTATTGATGCATGTGAACAGCGTTGACAGAACAAATGAAGAGCACTATCTGGCCATCATAGAGCTAGAGGTAATATTTGATGCAATTATACTTCCGTATATAACAAAAATCCTCTTATAGAAGCAAATTCTTGAAAAACAGCGCTTCGTTTTCACCGCGAAGGAGTACGCTGACGTGATCAGAAGTTACAATGAAAGAAACAGAACTTTGCGGAAGAACTTCGCCAAGTATTGCCCAACCAATGTCGAGGCGGTCGTCGGCTGTATCGAGCTGCTCACTTCCAGTGGCTATCCAGAAAACCAGCTGATCGTTCGCGAAGTGGAAAGTCTGATAAGCGACATAGCGGATGAGGTTGGCTGTACAGAAAGATATCTTCGCTGTCTTCGGAAGAACGTGTTCTTAAGAATGAGTCGAAGCCAGGAAGAATACGTATGCTCACATATCCAGATGCTGGTTTTATGTTCGTCATTTTTAGATTCGCAATCTCGATAACTCAATAATCAATCCACTCACAACATCCACCATCGAAGGCACAGAAGAGTTTATAGCGGAGATGATCCTGCATCGAGCGCAGATCCTCTTCGACGCCGGAGACATCCCGGCCGTGGTGGCCATGATACAGGTCGTCGCCGAGATGACATACTCCATCCCAAACTTTAAGAAAGGCGTCAGTATCGAAGACTTCCGTGATTATTTCGACCACTTTTGGACCATCGGCTATCCGCGGCGATGTGATGTGAATCCGGAATACATGGGAGCGATTTTTTACGATTACAAGCCCGGATTTCTGAATTACATGCATGCAGTAGAGGCTACTGATGGCGTTGTTTACAATTCGGACGGTCCCGAGAAGTTGTATGCTATGCTGATGGCGAAGATCGACAAGGGGAAGAGTGCCATTAGACGGCAGTTCTCCAAGAGGAATCCCGAATCGGATGTCTGGATGGCTTTGGAGGAAAACTATGTGAAACAGCTCTGGATGCCATTGGTTGACTATGCCGAACTTCCGCTCCCGCACGGTTTACTGCAGAAGGCGAAAGTCCCTTACGAGAAGATCGAATCTATTGTTTACAAGTTTAAGAATCCAGAAATCGCCAGCAAGCTCGTTTTGGATATCTTCGCGCTATTTGGCGTTGTTCCTCCATCGGTACGTTCACATAGAGATGGCGCTGGAATAGGTTTTGAGCGCGGTTCAGTTTCTCAAATTTCGATACTTTCATTTATTGTTGATATTGCGAGTCACGTCGCAATTTGCGACATACCAATTATAGATCCAATTGGTATAGTTACATAACTTCTTTAATTTCAGTCATCTGACAGCATCGGCAGCATAATCAAACAATTCGGCACATTGGAAGCCCCATCCATCGCTGCCGAACTCGACGGCTTCGTTGACTGGTCAGCTAGAGTTCTCGGAGTTCTCGGTAACACAAACGACGGATGCGACATCTTCATGTACACAGCAGCTTCGACGTATGCACGCGACTATTTGAGCCAGTTCCTTAAATCGCAATTTAGTAAGATTTCCATGATGAGCAGCTTCAACGAACTCAAAGAATATGTCGGCGAGGAAGATGATATTTGCGATAGAGCCGATATCATTACATGTGCTGCCATTGACAACGTTTTCAACGAGTTCGACAGTGAAGCATTTAAGAAAAGAACGGGAATGTACGACACGACTTACTACAAGATCTCCCAAATAATCAAAGCAATCGGCGGTGAGACTGGTTGCTTCAGCTTGGACGGAGACCTTCCATCCATCTACTCACTTCGGTACCATTCTCGTCTGTTATCGGTTTGTCCGAACGACGATCAGAAGTACCGCAGGTGCGTGATGACTCGAAGAGATGTGTACAATAGAGTTCTCGGTGGACTCCTTCGGAGACAGGTAAGGTTTACGTTTGTTCCCTTCTCGTTGACATCGGTTCTTTAGATCTCTCGCCAGAGAAAGCTTTCCGCCCGAAACATCAAACTGGGGTACAGAGAAATGCAGCACTTCTTGGAGAAATATCTTTGTGGATGCCAAGAGCAACGAACGGGTCATGCGCTAGGAGAGCCAGGAACATACATTGCTTTTATGCTTTCCACCCTGGTCTACTTCCGAAAGCTCAGCTACCCAGCTCTCTACACTTATATCAATGACCAAAAAGAGGACTTCCCGGAGCTCTTCGATACAGTGCTCTTTGATGAGCTTATGGCGCAATTTTTGTGGAAACGACAAGGCGTAAAATTGGTCCGAAAGGATTATAACGAAGCCTGGGTGTACACAGTGAACGCTCTCAAGAAGTATCCAACGAGCGTCAGTTTAATGAAACTTCTCGTAGACAATGGCGCCAGACAGTTCGAAGTTCTCAGGCAAATCGTGTCTACGCATGCAGGTAAATCTCAACAATGAACCCAGCGCCAACTGTTTATGTGCGATTTCAGATCCGCTGGTGCTATTCACAAGAGACTGTGCCAAGCTTTATGCTATTGCCCTTTGGCGCAAGCGTGACGGTATCGATTTCACACACGATCGCATGGGCAGACTCATGACCAGAAATGTGATGCATCGCATGATGAAGAACAGTTCCTCGGCCAGCTCTGTGTTCGTGCGAGTCTGGATTAGCTACAAGCGCCAGCTAGTTCGCATGGCAGCTGAAGAGGAGGCCAGAGGAACAGTTGTTTTGAAGGAGAGCCCACTGTCTGTTAAGGTAAAAAAGGAAGCATGCAATAACTAGAATGATCATTGCTTCATTTAGGACTTCGAAGAGCACATCAAGATGTTCCCACTGAGCAGGCTTCTCATGTTCGACTACATGAAATACAATAAGGAGTTTGCTACTACTGCTCTGGCACGAATCTTCGACCAGAAGCACCTATTCCACTTTACTGATCTCAAAGAGGCCAAGCGCATGAGGCAAAATTGCAAGGCGGACAACCGATTCATTTGGTCATGGAAGGCTCCATTTTCTGAACGCGCTCGTGTAGGTACCCAAGCAATGGAGTTTGCTAAGAAGGACGAATGGAAGGGAGAATGGAAAGATGAATGGAAGGGAGAATGGAAGAACGAATGGAAGGAACAATGTAAGAACGAATGGAAGACAGAATGCAAGAACGAAGAACAGTTCGAGTGCAAACCGGAATTTCAGATGTCAATTGCAACTGTCAAACCTAAAAAAGAAGAGGAGATGGAGGCGGAATGATAATGTAAATATGTCAAAAGTCATAATTAAAGCATTTTTTGAACGTCCTCACTTTCTGGATCAGAAGCCATCTATCATGAAATATAATAGAGTAGTGACCTTTTACATTTGGAGGAGCTATGCACTGTGGCGACCTAGGTGCATTTAGAAAATCCTTCTCTAGCAGAACATGCATGAGAACCTCGATGAAGTTGACCATGTTTGGAATCCTTAAATCCGCTCTCATACAATTCTTCGCAAAGTGAGGCACTACGATTGTGAGACTAATGAGAAATTGAATGAAAAGAGCAATCAGTCTGGTGACAGAAAGTGCACCACAACCATTGTAGGCTGTCAAAATCCCACCAAATCAAAACAAACTTTAGAGGAACACTAAAAGCCCAAAATGCGTGACTTACATCAAATCTTAAACATACATAGATAACATTCCCAACGTTTTTTTAGTAGAACGCGCAAAGGTAGCAGCTGTTGTTGCATCTGTGTAAACACCACCCTTTTACGCTCGGTCTCCGCTAATGTAACTATTCTCCTCCTATGATATGTGGGCCTTTCACTTGGTCGATTATATTTATTTGATATGACGCGATTGATATCAATTCAACATGCACATTGCACACCAGTCACACATCTTAGAGAATGCCGTCGAAGATCCTGTTAGGATTCTGGAAGTTACGCACCAGATCGTAGAACGGGTGAAGTCGGAGAGCGTCGCGGTAGACACCATTAGTTTCTCCGAGGAACTAAATGTAGGAACACGGTGTATTCAGAAGTTATCGGTCATCTCACCGTAGCCCGTTTAGTGCAGAAAACGCTGTAGGCCTCCTTGAGACGATTGAACTGGGCGATGTCCATGTCTTTCTTCTCGTAGTCCTTCTTTAACTGGGTGAAAACGGTGTCGAAGTACAGACGGCACATGTCAGCTTGCTGAATGGTATAAGCCATTATTGAACTGCACTCATGCAAAACCTGATTCAGTTTGCGAATTTCTTCATCCATGTTTTGGTGAATGAACTCGTTGACTTCGTCAAACAGCTCGGTGAACTTCTTCGGATCCACGTAAGGCTTGAAATCCCCATCGCTCATGCAAACACTGTAATGCTTCTTCTTTTGTTTCAAGCAAGGCAGGCAGCCTTTCATCTCGCATTCACGACAGAAGTAGAGACTATCGATGTTCGAGCATTTTGGGCACCGAGCTGGCGCGCTGGGTTCCTAAAGCCAACGCTGAACATCACACAATGCCGAACCGTTCTTACATAGCCTGCTTCAGGATCTGCCGCTTCCTTGATACAGTGAAGCGACCACGAATTGCAGTGCGACGGAATAGGGCGTCGAATCCGGGGAACGCGGTGATACGAAGGCGATGCGTTCAAATGACGAGTGCTGTCCGGTTCTACCGTACTGTCCGGCATTGGGAGGGGCTCCTGGCGAGCCCTGTTGGCGGCCATTGTTAATGTCCCAAGATTTCTGAAATTTAGCAATGTTCATGGCATGGTAGTTGGGTAACGCGTTCGCTACTTGTTTCCAAAACAGCGTTTGGCTGAGGGAAAGGGCCACAGGGTGTCACGATGTCGCGCAACTTGAACACTCACACAAAAGTGGGTAACAAATTTGGCGAGGAAGGCTGACAACAACACTATCGATTGTTATCCATAAAAATTCTGAGAGAGGCGTCTCAATTGAAAACAGCGCTCACTTGGACACCAAGTAGTCTAAGTCTCATATCCTCTCTTTCTGCGATCGGCAACTGCCACGCTTGTTTGTCGATATTGATTGTTTGGGTGCAACCGTGAATATATGCAAAAAAAAATAAACAAACTCCATGGAGGTATGCATCTCGGGACCCCATGAAGGTGTACATCCACAAAGCAGATCTCAATTAGTAAGCCCACTTGCCTAACAGTCCCCGATAAAAAGCGAATGGCGCGATTGGCTTCCAAAGGGTACCATTGAGGGAGAGAACGTAATCAATGCCCAACTTCCTCTAACAGTGAACAGACGCGACTGACGGTAAGGGAGACATCCGCATCGTTATATGCGAACTCTGACCAAAAGTCACTCCGCTTCTCCGTCTGCGGTATGCGCAGCTCCGGCGCCGTCGTCCATCGACAGCTCCTGTGCTTGTGTGTTGCCCGATATTGATTGTTTTCCGAACGGCAGAGGAGATACTTGCAAGCCGTCATGGCATTTGTTGAAAGCATCAGTGAGGCAAAAAAAATTTCAAAAAGTCAGTAACGACATCAAATCAGCTAAAAGATGGGGATGTTCAAATGTACAAGGAAACTGTCCTTAAATTCAGATCTGCTACTTGGCAATCAATGATCTGGACTACAACGTTTGCCTCATTACGGAATGCGGCGCTATGAGTCACCGTCGGCGATCCCGCGCTTGTGTGGGAGACTTTATCGATTGGCGGAAGTGGGAAAATGCGCAAAAAATAAGGTTGTATGGGTAGCAGCGAGCAGCTACCGGAAAACACCCCCTTATCCGAAATTATCAGCGGAAATACCCTGGAGCACAAATTCTGAACCCTCCAAACCAGTGGATTTCTGAGAAGGTGCTGTATGTAATAGCACCACTGATCTCATGCAGCTGTGAAGCAACGATAAGTGACCAGTGGCACACTACACAGACGCGTAATGGAAGATACATCAATTTTCTGCCAAATTAAAAATTAAAACAGAAGGTGCACGTAGCAAAGTTATGCCTCTTAATGGTATGCGTCGCCGTCGAGTCGCCGTCGGCGTCGGCGTTTACGGTGTTATTGTGTTAGTAGATATCGATTGTTTTTCGATCAAAAAGGGCATGCGTGCAAAGCGATGCACAATTAAAGCGCACCGAAATAAGGAACTTCGAAGGGAAGTTGATAGATCAGCTGCCCTCGCAGAATTCTATTGCAGAAATCTTCACAGATTCGTTTAGTTACGGATATGGTTTATGATACCACAGACAGCAATGTAGATACTTTTCATCCTCACGACTTCAGGCTTCCTAAATACAAAGCCATTTAAGAGAGCCCCCTTTCGCGTTTATATTATAGTAGATACAAACTCAAAAGCATCCAAATGCGGTGTAGTCTGCAACATTCGGGAGGAAGCGTCCTTCTAAACTGGAACAAGAATAGCAAAGCACGGTGCCGAGAAGCGGGCACTGACAATCCCATATCCGAAGAACTTTGTACCATGGCCAGGGTTGGTCAAGCATCTGATGATTCACGAATAATGAGAATTCGCCAAAGCAAAGTAAATAGGATAGGAAAAAGGGCCGCGATTCCATGAAGCAATTATTTTTTAATTTAAAGGCATGAAAACAAAACAGCACAGATTGAAGAGATGTGAAGAATGAACATTGGACTCCACAATAGGCAATCCACACAATGATGTTTACGTTATGCCACATCGAAGCTCTTCAATAGTTCAGCGGCACATGGGGTCATTACGATGAATTTCCGTAGCAATACAGTTTCGCGATAGTATGAAACTAGACATTTTTCAGTGCAGCAGGCGAGAATAGGTTCTTCTTTTTCTGAGTACGTTCGACAATCAAGCTGAAAAGCTTTTCTGAAGGGGCAATGAAGCTGCTGACGGAAAGAGTTGAAACGTTTCTGAGCTTTTTGTTAGCTACATAAAGCTGGCTTTGTTATCGTTCGTCTTCGAAACTTCTCGAGCAGTCGGGCATCTCATAATCAGGCATCTTCCACTGCGTTCCCACTGAAGTAACCAAACTGAATAGGATATTTGTGTTCGTGTTTACTGCGACTGTTGGCAGCAGAACTCCACAAATCCCCGCACGAATCGCTACAGAACACTGTGGTCCCAGAAAATCCACCTATGCATGTAACGTGCCATCTAACATAGCCGTTCGTTTAACCATACGATGCACCGCAAGTCGTAACTATATTTCACTGCTCCTATTGTATGCATTTCAAGTGCACGAAACTCCCATTCACTTATGAGGCATAACCGGAAAAGTACACAATGGACGGTTTGCCGCAGCAATTGACGTCTTGACAGACGTTGCGCAAGGCGTCTTGACAGACGTTGCCCAAATAAGGACATAGAAACACTTGACGGTTAGTGTTTGTCGTTTGTTAGTGGACGCTGGTCACTGGCTGCATGCCGATAGGAAAGAAACGGTTTGGGATCCACATGTTCGCCCTCACATGATCAAGAAAAACTGAAAATAAGCGATATGACCTGCACAATGTATCTGAATTTAAGTGTACGCATAACGCATTTTTTTGCATGATGTTGCAATTGAATGCACGCAGTGCCAATGCTATCCCAAAATACACGGATGCAAATAGCGTACGGGTTGGTTTTCAGTAAGAGCTTTGTTCAACAACAATGTTTCGGAATGATTGTACAGAGTTGTAAAGCAATATACTACAGCACCTCCCATGCATTACCTAATATCATCTTCGAATCTGAAAGAAAGTGAACGAGCCAGGCCATTTGAAGGTATCCACGCTCTTTGCCTATCCGAATCGAGTTCCAAACCGCCGAAGCTCAAACCAGCGGTCCAGTTCGTGAGTAAGCACGGTGTTCCAGAGAGCAGCAGTCTGCTCTGTTTAGGTCAGCGGCGGCCTGGTTATTCGTCGCGCGGATCCTCCGCGATTCCCGCAACCATCGGCGGTCACTCTTCAACTACATCTTCCCCTTCCAGCATATCCAGGCCTTATTCATCTTCAGCGCCTCCAGCGAAATCGATCTGCGCGTGTGATCCAGTCGGATGGTCGAAAAACGTTCTGAACGCGTGAGTGCACGCTTGACCGATGCCGACTTCTGCGCAGCCTGTCGCGGGCTCTTCGGAAATGATGATCGATTCGGTTCGCGCGATGACCGTTTCATCAAGTGAAAGTGAACACTTCTCGTTGGCGGAGAAGGGGTTCATTAGATACGCTCTTTGTTAATTGTGCGCGTGATGTTGCGATTTAGAAAGGGAAAGTGATTTGCCATTATCATATGGAAAAGGTGTATGTTGTTCTGGGCCATGTTTCTTAGTAAGAACCGCTTCAAAGGTGGAGACGTATACGTTCTAGATAGGATTATATTGTATTAGGATCGTTTAACAAATATCGGTTACTTGTACTGCACATGCTGTCGTTCCCTACGATGTTCAGTCATTTTTGTGCTAGGTATATATTGCAGCTGTGTTGTTTTAAGGCGAATGTCATCGTACAGGTTTCTTTTGCATTACTCTAATACTATAGCGCAAATTCAGACCTGTGCATTTAGGTTGCCGTACATGCACTCTTTCTACTGCTATGTTCGGGCTCGTATGCGTGCCGTATATGTATGTCCCGCCCTTACTTGCAAAGTGAACTTTCGGTTTGACGGAGATCAACGCGACCTGTTTGCTTTCAGGTTAAAACGTTGAAAACAGTTGCGAAGTGAGCAATATAAACACGCCGCTTCTTACTCGGCCGACTAATCCGAAAGTGTCAAAAGCAAGAGATTACCGCAACCGAGGTGCGAAAGCCCTTTTGTGTCTGTTTGCCGAGGAGCAAGAAGTGAACGTCCGGGAGCACGCGGCGCTGACCATTGTGAGTAAACACAGAATTCAGTAACGGTAGTCGGACTGTTGCGCATTTCCTTACGTTTTAGCCGACGGCAATCGGTCGTCCCGAAGTGAGGCGCCCGCGATGGACGGAATGCGACGATGGTCGCCCAGCAATGACAACCCGAACGCCTTTGTTGGTCGGATATTACAGGTTGGCCTTAGTTCCCTGCTCTTCAAATCCGTTTTGCAGGTAGCCTTGGGCTTATTTGTCACAACGACAGATTTACCATATACTCGTGATACTTCCCTTGATCTCAGCTGTAGTTTTGATTCACCGTGCCGATGGCAATCCATGGGTAATGGTACCGATAAGTGGAGGTTAGCGAAAGGAGAACCGGAGCCGATTCTGTGGTTGGCAGCGACGGGTACAATGCAGTTGCCAAGTAAGAAACATGTTATACATGACAGGCGTCCATTAATGAATTCAGGAGACGCCTTCACGTTGATAGAGCTACGATCAACGCCTGCTCATCAACTAACTTCCGATCTAATCGACTGTCAAAACTCTGAAACAACGTTTAGCTTCACTTATTGGGCTATAGGAGATGCCGATTTAGAAATATGTCTGATGGATACAAACTATCGCCGATTTAACTGTACTGGCATGCTCGAGTCAAAGGTCATGCCTGGGAAAGTGATGTTGAAGATACCGCCCACACCGAAGGGGTTCCATGTAAGTGAAAGCGATCTTCCAAGTTTAATGAATAGATCTTGATAATATCGTAACACCAGCCTTTGTGCTCAAGCCTTCAAATCCTTCTTCAGATATCAATTGTGCCAAATACCGGTCCCGGTATTATTGTGATAGACGACATCAGCTATGACATGCAGCCATGCATACAAACTCCATCGCCAACTCTTCTCCCCGACCTTCTGCTCCCGTGGACTCTCCCCAAGATCGGTAGTTCGGCGTCAACGCTGAATCCGTTCACTTTCTTCCCACCGCTGATCACGACGTCCACACCAGCTCCAACAACCTGGACAACAACAACCACAACAACAACCACAAGGTTTCCATTTTGATGCGCTCGCCTAGAAATTGTGATCAATCGGCCCTTTCACTTTTCTTTCAGCACAACCCCGATCTCAACGACTAGCGCGACGACACCCTCGGAGCCGACGACCACAGAATATCCGTTTGACCTTTTGATTCTTGGCGAAAAGACGCGTCCGCTGTTCGACGGACGAAAGGGAAAGCCCATCATGGACAACTCGAAGCTGCTTTGCGACTTTGGCGGAGAATTTCCATGCCAATGGGGTGCAGATTCGGGAAGATGGGCATTGATTAGCGAAGGTCGGTACCGATTCCAATAGCGTACAAGTCGTCTGCAATTTAGGGGCAATTCCTTCGTTCGAGGAATTATTCGAAGACAGGTCGAAATTGCCGACATATCCAGCGGCTGTAGTGCTGCAGGGCCAGGCTGCCTTCACTAGTGATCCCATCAGATGCCAGAATGGACCTGGAAAGGTAATAGTTGATCTGAAGTTTAAAGTACGCAGTAAAATAACTCAAATTATGAGCGCATACACACAATAGCTGATCAATCGTATGAATGGTTTAGCTGATCAATCGCGTGAATCATCATAGGACAGCAGGATAAACAGTCGGATTGAGATCTAGAAAATCATCGCATTTTTGATAACATCTTTTGAAGGCAGAGCCCATGCACTTCACCAAGAAACCTGTATTTTGAAACGAAATAATGAAAAACCGTATTGTTGCCAGAGCGGATTCTCGTAACTTTGCCTCAACTGATGTATCGCAATTTCGCAAATCGCAAAATACTTTCCACAGATTTCTCTGTTCAGGTCGTTTTTCGATACTGGACTAACGGAAACGCGTACGCAAAGGTCTGCATATCCAGCTATGAACCACAGTCTACCGAGTACGAATGTTTTGCTCCTAGCAAAAGTTCAAAGTCAAGTCAAAGAAACATCGCTGCCGTCGTTCTTCCGCACTCCATTAAGAAGCCTTTTCTTGTAGGTCGGTTTTCTTTATGCAACCAAACAATTTTCAGCTGAACATCGTACCGTACTTCGACGAAACTGTGAAAGACGAGTTCCTCATAATCGACGAGATTGCTTACATTGGAGAATGTGACAATTCCCTTGAAGAGAAAGCGACTACCGCTCTACCCGTTCTGAAGACGACTAAGCAGTACACGAAGAAGTTAACCGGAATTAGGTGATTTATATCAGTCGGATACATGATCCTTGTTGTTGTTTCAGCGCCGTCCAGGAGCTAACCTATCAGCCTCACACGGAAACGATACCTGTTACCGTAACACCGTATCCCCGTCGAACGGCAGGTCGTACAACAGAAAACACGAAAGAGTCATTTTCGCTGCCGTACACAATAACTCCTCGTTTGGGCGTCCGTATCCCAACTCCTAAGCCACCAGATTATTGTAAGCTCTTGAACTGTTCGTTCAATCAGGACGCCTGTAAATATCTGAACCATGGCCTTACCAAGGTCCCCTGGACGTTACGGAATACAGCCTACGGTTTCCCACTGACAAGGATTACTGACATCCACACACGTAGGTTTCTCCGGCGTACGAATCGATCCGTAGAGATTTAGAGCCAAGCAATGGGCAATTTATATCTACGGTCCTCGCACCAGGCGAGTTTGCTATTCTGGAATCGCCGAAATTTAATCTTTCGAATCATATGAATGTGCTGCTGTTCCAGTACTACAGGTAATGTTCCTCTTTTTGGACAAATTTGATGACTGGTTGCTGATCTGCGTTATGTTCTATTGATCTGATGTCAGAGCACTGCTTCACCTATACAATGAACCGTTTTCTAGGAGCAAACAACAGAATCAAATAGCAGTTATTCTCTTCAATATTGCTCACTATTATCACCTGTTTTATGATTCATTAGTCAAATCTAAGACAATAACAAAAATATTTTCCACGGTTTTTTCGAACACCTGCGCATTTGACCAGTCGTTCGCATCTACAATTCAGTAATCTCGAATATTTAATAATTTTGTCGCATTTTTCATTCTCACGAACGTCTGTATTCGGAGATTACATTTCAAACCGTTTGGTCCACTAGCTGCCGGGAGCTCAATTCACGCATTTATGCATAATAACCATTAGATCCATATAAAAAACCAAATACGATACAACAGGACAATCGTAAACAGAAAGTTGTTCATTGAAGATAGCGCAAATATATAACAATGCATATGAGCTCTGTTGATCAATTATGATATGCGTTTAGACCAACGTACACCTCCACAATTCGCCTATGTCTTGGGACGCGCTATTCCAAGAACTACTGGACTGTAGATGAGTTCCTCAGTTGTCCTCCAATACTCCGCTCACTTACGACGAAAAACGCTTTCAAATGGAACAACATTCACGTGCAATTGCCCCCTGGCACAACAAATGTAACTCCCTGCGTACATCATCCCAAATCGTCCCACTTGTTTAGTTCTTCCTTGTCGCTCATAACCTTTCGCAAGCACCCGGAAAAACTGCGGTCGGAATCGACAATATTCGAGTTGCCATTTGTGATCCCAAAGAGTCGGATACGCGAGATTTATACGATGTCTACGATGACTACAACTAGAGTTTAGTTCGATCTCGAATGTGATCTCGAACGACTCAACTAAGTAGTGTGCAATCACACTTAACATTATTGCTTGTACATACAGTGATTTAATAAAAAAGTCTATTTTGATGCTTGTAGGACATCAGCGAGATTTGTAGCGAATGTCCTTCAGTTGACAATATTGGATCGTATCTGCCCTTTCGTAACATGTACATCTTAATTCTGCTCCTTGTAGCTAATTGCACGGACTAAAAGTGCCCTTTCGAGGGTAATTCACCGAACTACTTAATTACGGATTAAAGGCTAAGTTCATAGACTAAACAATGGTGGCCCGAAGATGATAATCTTTTGAAAATTTATAGAAGAGAGCTGTCAAGGGCATTTTGTTCGTCGGACAAGGACAACTGTGAATCCCGGCCATTTTTAGCACTATTTTAAATATATGATGACTCATCAGATTAGAACATAATTCTCGAAATTGTTAATAGAATCTTTGTATAGCCAACATGTAGATCGAATCCACGCTGAGAGTTACAATCAAGATTAGAATCTTGAGAATCTTAGAATCCGTCAATAGTTGATTGCTTACCACATAGGCAGTTCGATATTACATATTCTTGCTCAGAACCGGAACGCTACATAATTCATTTTTTCGCATGTGACAGTCCCAATTACTCGTCGCTTTTCATGTCCATGCATTCGAAATTATCGCGTGTTTACTGTGCTCTCCATGCTCTAAACGCGAAAACATATAATGCATATTTAAATATTTATCAATCCATCAATTACAACCGAAATTTTTAAGGCAAGACGTCAATCAGCAAATTTTGAAGCGCAACGAAACAACCAGACATGGAGAGACTCTTTTTAGAAAAGATGAATCAGGATAGAACTGTGGGAAAGTCACTGTTTGGAAAGTTGATCAAACTGATCGGCCTGCTTTGTTCGACAAGGGAAGAAAGGTGGTGTGAAGCGAGGGATGGGGAAACCCGTGTGGAAATGGACGAAGATTATGAAAGAGGAGAGGGAAAGTGTAGCAGTGCTAAGGAGCGCTGTTTTGTCGACTGTCGTTGACTTCGTTTTCGAGAAGACAGTGCCAGTCGTGAGTTCGTTGAAGAACCGATGGATTAGGTGGGTTGCTGGAGGCCCGGCTGGTTCCGAAGTCGTATGGTGGAGGTGCTAAAACGAGACGTATGAATGGTAAAAAACTGCTCGGCTAGTTTCGTCGATGTTTCGATCACTTAGGTATAGCCCTCTGAGAAATAAGGTGGACACTATGACCTGATCTCCAATCAGGCTTGGTTCAGTCATATATAAATCTTCCGTTTGAATTCACTCTTCATAACGTGTATTTGTAAGGACACTTTTTAAAGGCTCTTCACGTGAGTGCTATTACTTCCTCGTTGAGGCTTGTTGTGAACCCCGATTCTGACTGAGGACTGAATCAATGTTATCTTAGTCATTCCACTTTAAGTGCCCAGCATCCTCGGAGTTCCGCTCGTCTTCCCGGCCCCCGTTTCCGTTGCCAACCGGCTTCCTCATTTGTAATCGGACACCTTCGTCAGCAATCGTGAACCGCACTGACAGTGTCCGGAGTCACTCTCGGCAGTTCATTATGCGCTTCAAAACACATTAGCCTTTGACGTCGGCTTATCTTTCTTTCGCAGGCGCCAGAGATTAATGAAAATAGGTCCCTTTGTGCCCAGCCCGGCACAGCACTCAATTAATTTTAGTAACCCAAAGGCGTCGACTTTGTGACCTCAGTGAGGGACTTACAACACAGCCTATTGCCGGCATTCTTCTCACATTACGTTCCCTTGGACAGAAAGCAAAACAAACGATCTGTCTTTGTCTAATTCTACGGCGACATATGGGGTATCTGTAAATCAACTATAGGGTGATAACTGCACACCATCCGTCATAGAAGAACATCGTCTGACTCAAATCTCGCCGTAGTTGATCATTTCCCACTTTCGAAAGCTTTCGGGAAATGTATGGGAAAGGTGCATTATCGTAAAAGAGCTATATTGTGTGTTTTTTGATGATCGTATAAACGCATCCATTACATGTTGGAGCCGAAAACTTAGTCATCACATCAATGCTGGAAAGGAATCAAGCTTTAAGCTTCCCTTCAAGCACAGTGATTTAGAGTAAAACATCGGCTATTTCAGAATACTATGAGCTAACAGATCACTGCAGCAGTTTAGAAACTACCCTGACCCTTAGTCATATCATGCGATAATAATGGCGTTTTCCAATTTACTCGGGCCACCCAAAATCCACCAGTCTTCGACCAATAAAACTCTCTCATAAAAGCATGGCATGGACGTTATATCTAATTCATAAACCACAATAGTTCCGCGTTCGAATTACCCATTCTCTCTTTCTATTACTATAATTTTCTGTTCTCTTGTTTTTGTATAATACGCTGCCCATCTGCATCGGTGCATAGACCCCCTAATTCATTCCATAAACTCACATACTCTCTTGCCTTTCGTTATTATCAAAATGCAAAATAAGCTAATTAAAACGCCTTCGCGCGAGTCTAATCAGGCGTGCGGTGCACACTGACGCACGCGAAGAGAAACTCCTTTCGTTCCGGAAGCATGCGACCCTTGAACATCTCAATTATTCTCCTCGCATTTCGCCTAATGATCTTCGCCGGTCGTTTTGCGGCCGAACGCAATTTCTGCCTCTCTTCATTTTCGATGAATGGAATACGAAATAACTTCTAAGACGGTCCGTTGTTTCGTCGCGCGGTCCTCCACTGTCGCACCGCGAACGAAACTTGACACCTCGTTGGTGTTCCAAAATTAGACTTATAATCTAGTCGATCGGAAATGAGCAAAATTGATTGGCTGGCACGGCCGGTCGACTGGACGAAGACCCTTGTAAAGCTCAGGTGTTCTGTGGGATGCGTCTGTTTCGAATGATAAACGAGCAGTTCGGGAGTCGAACGAAAAACATAACATTGACAAAGGAACGACAATAAAGCGAACATGTGAAGTCATCAGCAATTCGACGGGCGGAAGAGGCGCTTGCGTCAATAACGACGCGTTTTTGTAGTCGCGTCTAATGGACATAAATCAATCATGCATTATTTGATTAGCGTTCAAGAGTCACATCATAGCTGAGTGGAATTTGTACAATTTACGACATAAGCTCGTAAATCAAGAAATTGAATTTTCTAACAAAAAGTAACTGCTCTGACAGACAAAATAGGATTGCTAACCGTGGGGACATTCCTTTCACTTATCGTCCAGGCCATAACACATCCCACGAAACGTGAAAAAAGAAGTGACAATTTAAGAATTTTGCCATTTTCTCAATCTCTCAAGTTCCCACAAGACTCATGTTCAATTCTACCCTATTGATTGATCGCCGTTTAGCTTCCGACTGGCGTTTATGTATCATTATGTAAAACAACTTCCGCCTGCCTGTTGAATTTTGAAAGTTGATTGATACGAGTTCGCGATCGTCATGACAGCAAAATGCGGAATTCCCTATCAAAGAACAATAATTCACCTGACAGGACATGGCTTTGTGTAATAAAGTGCCTGAAGAACACAACATTTGGTTGTAATTTGTCCTCGGGACAGATTTTTTGTGATTAATTGCACCTCTAATCTGGCCACAATCGATCGAGATCAGTTGTAGTTTTTACAACGATGTCTCTCGGTGGGAGTGAGGGGCTAAAATTGTCGCTTTGTTGTCTAGCCACACATGGCAACTAATTTGCACGTTAACTCGATTTTCGACAAGGAAATGAGTCTTTTTTGCGGAAGCCATTTAAGGTCCGAGAATGACTTCTGGTGCATGTTTTGCAGAAATTTCGCTGTCTTTTACATAAACATTCTACCTTCCAACATTGTATTCGATCACCACCTTAAAGGACCAAAACAACAATTTGCCCCCTCACGTACGCCAAAACTTTTCGTCCTTTGTAAAAATCATGTTTTCGAAGCTAAAAAATGTCCTTAAACAAATATTTGCCTAATGTTCTTTCTTTACTTAGCTATTAGCAACTTGTTTGTTCTATGAAATCTCGCCTACCTTCATAGAGAACCTGCTTCGACGTGACAACCGAGTCGACCGGCCGATACCGGGAGCTTTGCTCATTGACTGAAACGACGTATTCGCCTGTTACAGTTGAAGCATTTGCATGCAATATGCAGCCATATAAATGAACTTACATTGCTTTTCCCGGTACATTGGACATTTTGAGCATCGTTTACATATCACAGAGCCACAGACGAACAGGACGAGGAGCGCTACTACACAGCACACGATGATCAGTGCCAGATAGCTGAAACGATTCAAGATTGTCGTAAAGGAAAAGTGTATTTGAAGATTGTGTTGGAGACTCCATGGACGGAAAATTTCGGTATTCCACTTTGATCTACTTAGAAAGGGCTGGTTTCGTTCGGTACCCAAGTCTCGCTATCCTTATATACAACGGTCTATGAAACCTGTCGTTGAAGTGGTAAACCGGTGGGCGTTTGATCTATACTGTACCAGTGATACCATGGTGATGCATGTCCGTTTGGAAACACTCCCACCAATTCATGTCCCATTCATTGTTCTCTGATCTGTTCTGCATTTGATCCACACCTCCACTCGTTGTTAACCAAAGTTTCGCATTACATTTGAAAACTGTGTCTCCATGACGATTGTAATAGAGCCCCTAAATAATAAATTTGACCCCTCGGAAGCCTCTTTCGACCAAGACCAATGGCCCGCGGCACATGCTCCCAACTCTCGAAAAAGTTACATTCCCATCGCTCAAAACCTCAATCCGAACAGCTGCAGAATCAATCATTTACGACTGGGGCGCATGCGGAGCAAAAATTTGACGACCGCCGAAATGTCCCCACTTCGAAGCCAAGTTTTCAACATTTTAATTATATACATGCCTCGGCCCTCTCTGTGTATCATTAAAGTTGGCTCGTAACCGAGAGAGGCTCCCAAATACTGTGTGGAAAAAAGTTATGTCGATCATGTGTTCGCTCCATTTGATGGCCCAGCTGCAGTTTACAACCATGAGAATCCGGCGGCAAAAACGATATCCGGCTGTAAAATCGCAATTTACGCTGGCGGCCGATTCAATTAAACTTTTAGTTTTGAGAAGTAATTCCAAAAAATTATATTTAATTTGTTTGTTTGTTGAGCAATTTCGACGTCGGCCCGCCACCGACATTCCCTTTCTTTTAGATTTATTACGCTAATAAATGAATAATTTCGTTTTGTTTACTCCGCTATTTCCACGTAAATACCTATTTAGTCACGAGAGTCGGCTTCTCGGGACTCGCCCCTTCGGCCGACGCTGAGAGTAAAGCAAAACGAAACAAACACATTCCATTAAGTCTGATCTATCGGCCGGCATGCGTCGTTTTTCGAGGCAAAAGAGCGACACACACACACAGAAAATCCGGTTGTTTTATGCAAACTGATAAATAATTCCGACGACAACGCGGGAACCGCAGAAGCAACCGAAAAACGTCCCGATGGGAACGGCCGTGGAACGTCTCGGACCACCGGGGCCCCCCACAAGGCCCCGTCGGGCAACTTGTCATTTTGATCAGAGTCGTCACCAAAGTCATGCAATACAAATGTCCCCCATTTGCTCATTGCTCATGTTTCTTGTGGGCCGCGCTCCAAGGCAGCGCACAACACGAAGCGGGCCGAGGCGCCAAATAATAACGTTTGCGTCGTAGTCGCCATTTGTCTCTTTTCTTGCGCGCCCGCGCGCGACGGATGCGCCTCGGCCAACGGCACAGCACCGAGAAGGGCAGCACGACGCAGATTCGGAAATCTTTTTCAAATCCCCAGTGAGGAGCGAAATTGAATTTAGGCGCCTATTCGGATCCATTCGCACTTGGTGGACGAAACGGACAAGGAGTCAACGCAAAAATTGCGTTATCACATTACACAGTTAGCGACTTTCGCCTAGTTTTCGATGTGTCGTCGTTGTTCTTTTTGGACGCGCAACACACATGAACGCTCCGAGGCCGCTGTCCTCATGTTCACAGTTGACTGTCCCTTTTGAAGTCGCATTTTAAAAATTAAAGACTCACTGGGTCATCACACAACGTTACAACAAGTGAAATGGAATAAAAAGTGCAATAATTAAGCATTCTACCAAAGGCCATAACTCTTTTGATTGGAGCAAAATTTCTGTGTTTTCAAAAAGACTGATCGGCCGAACTTGTTTATTGAATTAAAATGCTCCGGATCCTCTACCGATAGTGAACTTTCTGAGAATCGAATGCTCTCTCCAAATTGCTTCGACACTTAAAAGTCTATTTAAAGCAGCACTCCTGGCTATTAGCTATTAGCTGACTCATCTAATTTCCCATCCGCCACTGGCTTCTCGAAAATTAATAAACGTCTTCGTTTTTAGGGGTCTAGACAAAGCCCTTTTTTTACCACGCAACCCACATTTGTTGTCCCCCTAATTACCTCTTCAAGTTTTAATAACGCCCCTCATCTTCATAACTTTTAACAGCCCAGACAGAAGTGTCTTTTTTGTGGGCGCGCCTTTATTAGTCTGCTCCCTCGAAACCGAATTGTCGATGCGCAAAACTTCCCAATTACAGAAATTAAGACATTTTTGGGAACGGTTCCCGGTTGTGCAACGGCTCCATGAATAATGCTAGTGGACGGCGATGTTCATATTCCATTTTACGATTTCCTATGCAAAAAGGACAAGGAACCGTTCGAAGTGTTGCAAGTGCTTCGAACCCCGTTCCATTCGATTCAATCGGTTCCCTCACTCGTGACTAATGCGCATGCACGCCGGGTTCCGGACGGCGAACAGGAACAGAGCCAGGCTAAGTGTACCTTACAGCGTCATCAGCACTTCCTGACGAACTTCATGCAATCGTTATGAGGAGCTGGAGCCGAAGAAGAACAAAAAAAAACGAAGCCTTTAGTGGTCGCCATAAATCGTGTTTCTATTGAGCTTGCGACGATGAGTTATTAGGAGTCACAAGTGTAGCGACTGCGCGTGTGGTCCCTTGTCCGAAGTGGCCCCTTCTTTGCTGAGCAGCTTGCGTTTGTTTCGGTGAACGAAGTAATTAAGTCGACTGAGTTTATACTTTTCGAAGCACTTGCACCATGGCATCGATCCTCGTCCCACCACTCTTCTGGGTACCCCGCTCGTCGAACGACTTTTTTATGTCTTTAATTAGGATATTCGCCTCCGTTGTGCACGCAACCCGATCGCACTTGCGCACGCGACTCTGCATAACAGTTTGTATTGTCGCGTGTGCCCCCGAGAAAAATATAACTTTTGTAGTTGACCTCTGAAAGCGCACGTATCCGCTCCACTGCCCAATCTCTAATTCCCGAATTGGAAATCCCCGCTTCATCCGTGTTCTCCTCTCATCGGCGGGGATGTTTTCGCTCTTCCCGAGATCTCTCAGGCGCATCACAGAGGCATTGTTCAGAGCGCGACGTAAGTAAGCATCTCATTTTGAGGCGTAAACACTGTTCACTCGTTAGAAATAATTAAGACGTCCCTCTTCGACGTCTCCACTTCTACACTCGTGTTCTTCCCCGCTTTTAACAAAATCAATTCAAACGTCAGAAGGACGATGTCTAACACACAGATCTCCACACAAACATACGACGACGATGACGATCCGACGCCGCTTTCCTAACAAATACACTCCGGAAGTGGGAAATGGTGTAAAAAACTCTTTCGAGGATGGTTCTCTTTGAGAGAAAGCCATTTTCTATTGTGATTTGCACGTCCTGTCAATGACACATAACGTAAACTCTTATGACAAGCGAGATGATCAGCTCAAAGTGCCAGGTGCACAGCGGACAGATTTGACAGTGGCAGTCGTCAAAATTTCGCTTGCCCTCCAGGACACTAGGGGGCTCCGAAACGCAGAAGTGTCCCGAAAACTGAATTCATTAGCAATGCATACAAATCGACTTCGCAGCAGCACAGCGATGTGAGCGGGAGAGCGATCGCAATTCGTCCAGCCGAGCCCTCATAAATCAGCGGACAATCCATTGTCGCGCGCACCTTGACGCCTTCTTCTCCCCCACATTTCACTGACTTTCACCCCACCCGCTCCTCTGGAAGCGACAAAGCAGCAACAGCGGAGATAGTCTCCAACGGACTCCTTCAGCGGTCGAAACGACCTCCGCTTGTGGTGCTCGCATATTGATGATGTCGATGATGCGGCCGCCAAAGCGCGAGGGTCGACTTCCAATTAGCCGCTTCGTGCACGCATTTAAATTTGCACATGGCCGCCGAAAAGTCAAAAAGAAAGGCAGCCGCCTCTTCTGCCTCTTGAAAACAACGTCCGCTCCGAACACGGATGTTCGAAGTGACATATACAACACAATGTCAATATGTTAGTCAAAAAACTTTGAGGGTCGCCTCGCGCTGTTTTTTGGAATGTCGGTGAACCACGGCACACATTAATGTGCTCGCATAAGGAGTTGCGAAGAATTACCTCGTTTAAATTCAATCCCCCCGTTCGCTACTACGCATTACCCCTTATTTTCGTCGCTTAACTCTAACATCATTGTCGCCGCGAGCAATTGCTCCGATTGAGAAAGAAGAAGCGGAGCAAAGCGATGTGCTTGGATGATGAACGCCGACGGCTTTCCACTAATCCAAAGTGCGCACAAAGTTGAGCATTATGCAAATTGATGCGATTAAAGAGGTTCCGTCTTTGGCCGCTGGATTTGTCCCTGCCGGAGCCGAGCAAAAAGCGAAATATTGCAACAGCGCCATCCCTGCGCGGAACATCTAATTGATCTGGTCGGCACGTGATTGAGGGTGGAACAACGGAATGGACCTCACGAGTTCATAAGCAATTCATCGGAATGTGCCCTCAAAAGTTAGAGCGAACATTTGGTCTATCCGTCCTTCCACCCTTCTGTTGTCCGACCGCTGTCTGGTGGTCGTCATTTTTGCGATCGTCCTCGTTGTTCGTCCGGCTAAACTAACGAACGAGGAAAAAAACGGCGACGGAAAATTAATAAATGGTCTTTAGGGCACAAGTTGAATCCGGGAGGAAAACAAGCCATTGTCTTTTCGTTTGTGGCTTCGCGCGTGTTAACTCGGGGAGTGGTCCTGACAGCCAATACGTGCAAGTGTGGTTTAAAAGGGAATAAAAAGAGGCACTTCTTTAGGGCAACTAGTATGCTTAGAAAGTCTCGTGAAGCATAAATAGCGTAATGATAAAGGACTCACTTTCGTATGAATTGTCGCCGTAGTTCAGCGGCAATTTCGGATTCGATCTCGAACTTGCGCTCTTCTGTACAGCAGTAGAACGTTCCCGGAGTGATCTGCGATGCGCAACATTCGGTTTGCTTCTCGTCATCTTTGAAATCGGGACACGTTTTGGCGTTTTTGAATCGGAAGGTGCTGGCGACGGACGTGTCTGCTCCGGATACCGGTTCGCCTGGAGGGTTGCATACCGCTGCCGAAGCCGTCGAACTCAGGAGCGCAACGCATCCGAGCCCGACGACGTACAGCAACTCGCTCATCGCAAGATGAGGGAGTGGAGTCACTGGAACGAGAGGAGAACTTTTGCAACAGTGCTCTAAGGGGTTGACAGGGCGAAGGACACAAACAGGTTCGGCAGAGGGCACACACACGCACTCTTGTCCCACTGCTTGTCGCGCTGTGTGTTAGGGTTACTCGTTCACTGACTGGTGCATAATGGCGATCGGCATCACTGTTGGCATCGCCTCAACGACAACCCTAACGGACAGTTCGCAACAGCACGCATAGAGATGATAAAACTAGTTATGTGATCAAAGGGGCTATGCGGCACTGCTACATCTATTAGTCGCAGAAATAGGAGTAGCAGTTGATAAAAGCGGCTGGTAGCAGGCGGCCGTTGGCAGCGCGACGACGCGCCCACCGCCAGAAGCTCCGCCTCTTTCCGGGATCCGATCCTCTGAGCCGAAGAGCCAGCTGAGCAAGTTTACATGGAAAGAAGGGGAATAGGGCGGCGCCGCGATTGGAAATTGAGTGGAATCACGAACCGGCCGGACGCCTGTAGATGTGAAAATGAGTCCCAAGATGTTATAAATGTGGTCGGCATTTTGCAGATTTTGCTATTGAGGTGCATTTGGTAAAGTGGTAACGTTCAAATACGGGTTTTAATTGGGTATAAAGATGTCCTGAACAAACGTATCTCGAAGGTTCAGCTGGGCAAGACTGAAGAGTTAGTTAAATGGAATTCTTCAAACAGAAAAGGAAGCAATTGGTGCACTGCTGATCACTCAGCCCTCGAATGTAATCCGTGGAATAATCCAAGTGCTTTTTCAGATGAACAAAAACAATGCGTGCATACAAACCTAGACATACAGAACTAAACACATGCAGCGACAAACCGTACCCCTGTACATAACTTTACAAGACCCCAACCCACTTGCGAAGATGAACTGATAGAACTTAGCCGCGCTAGCATAGAAGTGGTACCATTCCCGGGTACTAAAATTTGCAAGAACATGGAATGTGTCAAAAACAATGGCGTAATTAATGTAAGACATACTTGATGTGGCATGATAAAAATTGGTACAGTTCTTAACAGAAGTTTGACGATTTCACATTTAGGATGAAGTAGAAAACTTTGGAAAGAACATAATCAATGCACAAAATGTAATCCGAACAAGTCTCCCAGTTTTCCTGACCCTTGCCATTACACCGATTTCTGAGAAGCCCATTATTGGTTTGCAACTGTTCTTCCTGGTACAGAGGAAGTGCGCTATTCAAGACGAATTGGGCAAACGGCTACTTGCATGACATTAAGAACATACAGATACTGTGATTTCTGATGTGCCGATTAATATTCGCCGACAAGATCTTCCTATAATTCGGATTCGTTGGCAAAGTCCTTGCATTCTACTGGATGCAATCAAGCGATTTTTAGTCTAGAAGAGAGAGCTCATGGTTAACACGACAACGTCGTCCAGGCATTCGATAGACCGCGGTTGCAAAATGGCAGAATATGGATAAGACCAAAGAAGAGCTAAACAGACGGCTACTTAACGGATGCAAAAATTTTTGTGATATTTAACAAGATCTGCGACGTCTGTGCTAAAGCACTTTAATGCAATTGCAATGGAATTGGTTAAGATATAATTTAACATTATTAATTACGGTACACGTTCATCAAGGGTTTCCTCACATTGATATCCTTTTCGTCCGATCTTGTACTAAAATCAAACTCGCGCAGATCCTTGTTTTCTCCTAACTGTATGGCGGAGCATGGGCGTCGTATTCTAGGGGGATGCGAGCACATTAATGTGTGCCGTGGTTCACCGATATTCCAGAAAACAGCACGCGGCGACCCTCAAAGTTTCCCCGTCCCCTTTCAGTTTAAGCCAGACGCTGTGAAGCATTCAGTCGTCCTGTCTTTGTTCGTTCTCTGATCACTCAAGGTGCAACTGTATTTTATGCTGTTCACAGTGTTCAGATCTGTTTGTTTCCTTCGTTGTACGAATTTCACTCTCGTACGGCCTCTACGACTGGCACGTGACTACAGAGAACGACCACTCTTGATATCAGTTGAAGTCTCCAGAAATTAAAAGACCTTGGATCAAAGATACCTGTAGAAAGTGCGTCAAAACTATAAGCGTCGAAAGCAGAGTTGTAATTCAATATTTCCGATCAGATCTGTGCAGACTCGCTGACCACATTGGCATGATTTATGAGTCGATCGTTTGTGAAAACTTTACGCCACTTCTTTTACAATCCAACAGCCTTCTAGCCTGCTACGAGAGAGCTTGTTGGTTTCAGTACTGTATATGTATTCAATAAACGTTCTTAGTTTGTGGTGCAGTGGTATCACATTCAGCCTCACAGCCTTCGAGCTGAACTTTATTATCCCCTATATATAAATGGAGAACGGACGGGTCCGTTGGTCTGTGTGTGTGTGTGTTTTTCCGTGCGCACGGGGAAAACACCCACACAAAATAAGGATCGCGAGGGGAACCGAACCCGACACCGCCCGCTTACAAACGGAGAACGTTCGCAATGAGCCACACAGACAGTTGAGATGGTAGCGCTCTACTTCTACTATGTCTCTGTCAATGCTACGCCCGCAGGGCTATGGTGTCTGGCCGCCCGCAGGGCTACAGTTTTTTGGCACTAACGTCAGCCCTATCCATGAGCGCCAATCTTGCCGCCCGCAGGGCTATAGGCTAATTAGCATTTAGTACCTGGAGGGCGCGAATTCGCGCGCAGCCGGGTTTATTTTATGAACGCAGAGTGCATGTCCCTGAAAGGAAGTTTTACCACAACAACTCCTCAAATTCCGCCACGTGCTCTTCTGTATGTGGTGACGTTAATAATCACACTGATAAGAGAGTCAACACGTTTAATGCGTCTCAAGACACGTAATTGGACTTTATGTACAATGACCTACATACATACATGTTTGGCGTATTTGCACTGGTTTGATAAAAAAACGGACTAGTTTTCAATTATGAGCAAATTGAGAAAGGTGGAAATGCATGGGGTTCGCTTCGTTGGGGCACTTATCGTTTCGAGCACCTAGACACTAGAGACTAGATAAGGCAGTGGGGGGTGAATGCGCAGGGGTGATAAGCCAATGATCTCCTATTAAGATAAAATAAATTAGTCATCGTCGTCGTCCGTCGTTGAGTTGCTTCGTTTTGGGTCGTCGAAGAAAAGTAGCGGGAACATGCCGATGAAACAGCCGATGGTTAGACCGATCGCACGTGCGATATTTACTGTATAGCGCGATTGGGAAGACTCCAACTGAAAGTAGGTGATCAAGAAGCAAAACCTTAGAAGAGGGACGAACCTGTTCCGATGTGAGCACTGGGTGTTTGATACCAGCTTGAGATACAAGAGATTCGACGTAGTGAGCGAGTCCCACTCCGGCAACATCCGAAATGATGTTGCCTAAGGCTGCAGCGGCCATTGTTGAGATGCTAAGGTAGACGCCGAGGGACTAAAATTACGAATATTCGCACCTAGAGACGCTTCAATGTCATTCAGCCCCATTGTCCTAGCAAATCTATGTGTTTACGATTCTCGCCGCATTCGCAGATAATTTCGAGAAGCAATCTATTGTTATAAGTCAAACATCAAATGTGTTTTGTCGGGCAAAGCAACAGACCCTACTCAAGAGGGTGCGTGTTGTTTCGCATTTGGTGAATCGACAGCAAAAAAAAGGATACGATGCACTTATCACTTATCGCTTAGAATTGACCAGTTTAAGGTCATCTCAACAATGTAACCTTAGCATTGGCACATCATCTACCGTCTATGGTTATCAGGTCAGTTTCTAATGTAGTAACAATCCCAGAAGCTGTAGTATTCTCTCTCACCCGCTTGTCTCATTTAACTGTGTAGTAAATTGGGGAGTGCAGTGAAATACAAACAGGTTTTTATAAAAACACAGCCGTGAAAGCTATTAAATGGAAGATAAACAGTGTTGTACAAGTTGTGGCCTCGTTTAATATATTTTAAAGGTAATGGAATGCGTACCTGATCAATGTATTCGCCAGCGAAGATCATGATCATATTGTCCAAAATGCCAAATCCGACAAACGGCGTTGCATTCACAATGAAGAGTTTCTTAATCTGCTTTCGGGTTAATTGCCCCTTCTTCGCACCTTGCCGCTTTGCCTCATGAAGCTCCTTCAACGCAATTGCGAGAAGTTTACGTTCGCGCGGTTCCAAATGACAAGCAATTGTTCGCGCGTCCATTTCATCTTCGATGCGCAACGTATCTAGATTGTTTATGGCGCCTAAAAGAGCGGGTAACCACGTGTTTAGAGAAGAACGCCAAACCCGAGGTCGAGTAGAAGGCAGTGGTGGTGGCAGTTGTCGTTCGCCTCGATGGTGGCCGAATATAAGGAAGAATGAGGCGAAGACACGATTTAGAACCCATGTTTTCCTGAAACACGCAAACGGCTTTTAACACACATGAATGGACGACGGCTATTTTCGCGATGGGCGCAACTGAAACGGGTGGATCATCCGGCTGGCAGGGCGAACGGGCACCCGAGCATTACAGCGTTTGTTTATTCTTCTCATCCTTAGCAAGTTGCTCTCCCTCCATTGGACCACCGCGGCCGCCGGTCGATTATCACTACATCATCAGTGGCGCATCGATCCGTGTTGTCACAATATCACCCGCTCAGCTGGTCAGGGTGGCATCGCCGGCTCCTTCCTAAACGAGAAATCGCACCCACAGTGAACTGCATTTTTTCGCTAATTGAAAAAAGGCAAAGTGGTGGGAAAACGGCGGAGGAACACGAGGCTTGCTCGAACGGAAACGTTGCGAAACGGCGACACGCCGAATAAATGGGAAGAGTGGTGGTCCGATGGCACATTTAGCATGGGCCGTCAGAAGTAGGAGGAGAGGGCCGTATGGCGCGAGCGGACCATAAAGTGGAGGACGCAAAACTTTTTAGACCTTCGGAAGCCGGTGTAGGCACTCAATCACATGCACGTACACAGGAGTAATGCATGGGAGTGGAACGATTCGCCCTAATGGATGTGTTTTCGAGACTGTAGTCTAAGCCATGCGGCCATTAGCGGCTGCTGATTGACAAGATAAGACGCAAGTGATCAAAGCTCTGAGAACACACGAACAAACAAAACGTCGAGACTGTGGTGCGCACCGAACGTAGCATGTAGTCTGCTCCAAAAAAGGACGTCCCGTGAAATCGTAATGGTACAAAGGTCGGAAGGGACCCTTTAGAGACTGTGAGGAAGATTGATGGCAGAACGATTGGGCTTTCGGAAAGAGTTGCCTGCGCGCGTTGGATTAATCTACCACCGCACTCCATTTGTTTGCAGCGGCCCGACCGACTGACGGCCGTACGGAAAGTCTGTTTTTACATTGACTAACTTTCAATTTTGTTGATGACGGCGAAATGTGTTTTTCTTTCCCAATGCGGGGCTTCCGTTTTTCCGGCCGATGACGCACAAGCTATTTGAAGCGACAGCCAGATAGGGTTCTATTTATGGACAAAAGTTTCGAGCACTGAGAGCTTCTTTTTGATCAAATACAAGTTCTTTTGCAGAAAAACAGACAGAAGAGATGAAAAACTGAATCGCGAGGGAAACAACAACGAATTTATCGTTCAATGGTGGCCGGCATTCCTGTTTTGGAGGGTTGTTCTTCTTCATCAATTGGCTTTTCAGGTGCTTCATTAGATCTGTTGAAATTGTCGAGTGATTTTCGCATATCGTTCGCAGATCGTAATGTCTGGATTCACTTCTTTTATTCGCGTTTTACATTAAGCAATCGACAGTTCTTTCTTTTCAGGGATTACAATGAAGTAAGGAACATGGGTGACCGGTATTTCGCCACTTACGTCCAAGATTTGGAGCAGGTTAGCTAGTTACTTCCTCACCCAGTGCGTGTACCTACGAATTTCAGGATCCATTCGATGCAATCGACTTCGTCGAGCGTCTTGCTTGGCGTATAACTGGAACAACAGAGAATATTAACGCAACAATCCTGAAATCCAAGTTTGAAGATGAAATAGCCAGCCTGCAAATGCTGAGCGAGCAGTTCCAGAGCAAGATCAACACTGTTGAGGCGCAAGTTAGTAGGGAAAAACAAGAGTATCTGTCCGTACTGCAATCACAACAAGACCGGAATGCGACGGTATTGGAAAAGTTGAAGCAGCTGGATGGAACGATGCAGGTAGTTTCGACGAAAGTGGTTCACCTCGGCGATCAACTCGAGGGCGTTCACGCACCCCGCGCTCGCGCATATGAAACGCTTCAACTGATGAAGCATTTTGACGAATTTCTCGCGGATCAGCCACTCAGTTCAGCCATCTTCACTGATCCCGATCAGGTTTGTGTTACCGTCGTTATGCGACTCGTAAAGAACCATTTCAGTTGCTTGAATCGGCAGAAATGATTCAGAAACTGTACTCAGTATCCCAGGAGCTTGCAAAGGACAAATTTTTGAACGTTCAACTCCGAATAGCACACAAGTACGAAGAAATCGAAGGGCTGATGATCGAAGAATTTGTGAAGGCTCATCAAAACGGCGATCGCAGGAAGATGAAAGACGTCGCTGTCATTCTGTCAGAATTCAAAGTTAGTCCGGTGTTCTCTGCGTTGTATGACCCTCACGCGTTTCAGCGATATTCCGCCTGTCTGGATGCATTTGTCGAGCATATGCAATACGGAGCGTTTCGCAGTACAGACGTTTTTTGCGATGTTCTGGCGCTCTGCGAGAAAACATATCCGATGTTAGAAGAGATTTTCCCTAACCCGCAGCAAGTTATGGCGAAGCTGATTCTTAACCTTTTTCAAGGCAAGCTTAAAGACGCAGTCCATATGAAACTTGAAGACGTCAATGGGGATTCTGAGGTCTATCTCACGAGCCTATACGAGTTGTATATGAAGTAGGTGGTTCCCGTTACGGTATGTGTTACTTGTTGCACTGTTTAGAACGCAGAAGTTAGTGGGTTCGCTGAGAAAATTCACTAGCGACTCGGAGTTCTTGCCTATTCTCTCGCGATCTGTATTTGGTTCGTATCTCAACACGTATGTGGTGAATGAGCGCGCACACATCACCGAGCAGTGCAGCTCTATTCTACAGCGGTTTTATGAGTCGAAAGGGCATCAGAAGAAGCAGTTCACTGGTCTTCAAGAGTTGAAGAGAGGAATCCAAGCTCGCTTGCTCACTGTGGAGAACTATGGCGGAGAGACGTTCCTGTCTGAAGAAGTCGCCATAAATATCCTTCAGGAATTCAAAAACGCGTTCATGAGATGCAATGCGGTAAGGAAAAAGTTAAAACAGTTTCGTTATTAGCACAACTTGTTTTCAGATGGCTGAGAAGAAGGATTCGCCAAAGTTCACCGAACAGCTGTTTGATTTAATGCTGAAATACCTGTACAAGGATCACGTTGAGTACGCCATTGAGTTAGCGCTGAGTTGCATCCAGCTATCCGAGTCAAAAACCGAGGCTCCTGGATATTTCTTCCCTGTTGTACAGCAAACAGCCGCTATAACACACTTGTTCGTCAAGCAGTTCGATGATTCTATCATGCCTCTCGTGGAGTAAGTTCCGATTTGTTAACTGTTGCATTGAGTTTGATTATTTCAGGGGCACTATAGTGGAAAATTCTTGCGTTTCCAAACGCGATTCCACGCTGCAGCAAGTGGAAGGTCTCATAGACGCTGGAATCGAACGCCAACTCAACTCTCTCGTCTCATACGTTCGTTATGTTCTTCAAAATGAACAGAAACGGGCTGATTTCAAGCCCGAAATCCCAACTAGTCATATATCCTGCACGACGGTATGAACTGCGAGCTCTCTTAATGTATCCGCGCTTTTAAGGCTTGTTCAACTGTTGTTCGCTTTGTTGCCCGGCAAGTTGATCTCATCAGGGATTCTGTAGATGGTGAAAACCTCGATTGCATCCTAAGCGATTTTGGTGATCGTCTTTACAACGTTATTTTGGTGCAAATACGGAGCTTCACTTACAACACTACGGGTGCCCTCCTGCTCATGTACGATATCAACGAATATAGGTGGGATTCTCTATCTTTGCTGTGTTTGCTGATCAGATGAGATATTTAGGAAGTGTGTGGAGAAGTGGGGAATGAAGTCCGCTATCAAGAAATTCGACACACTGAAAAGTCTAACCAATTTGTTGATTGTTGAGCCAAACAATTTAGCAGAAGCTTCTTCGTCTTTGGTAAGTTATCTATAGTCAACAGTGTTGAACAGATTGTTCATAACGCTTCTTTGCCCAACTATTGCAACTCGTAGCAGTAGTACAGTGTCATTACAACAGTCTGCTTTCAGGGCGATATCGACCGGTCCATGATTAACAGCTTTATCCAACTTAGAGGAGATTGCAAGTCTGTTCGAGCGTACATGCCGTTCCTCTAAACACGTAGGAATGCTGTTCGGCATCATCTCTCCATGTACAAAAGAGAAGATCAATGTATCGATTAATAATATTAAATTATTGAGTTTGTGTACAAGTGCGTACTCTTTTGTCGGATGGGCGAAGCTGAGCGGGTAGGGTGTTGTCCATAAGTGTTATGTGCTACTCACTCAATTTGCAACAATTTACAGTCCGTCACAAATGGGACGACGATGCCGGCGGCAATAACCCCGGTGGCATCAATTTAATTCGTGGTACAGTTGAAATCATTTCACTGTCGTTGTCGATTCGGAGAGAATTCCGGTTTACTTTCGCTCTCGCTCGATGCGCGCCGTCGTTGCCGCTCAATAGCCGTCGGAGCCGCTTTCTCTTCTCGCCTCGAGGTTATCGCGACAATCCGCAACGACGGTCGTTTGCTTTTTGCGTACGAGGGTTACTGTATTTCGGTTGGCAATTAAGTGCGGTTGGCTGATGAGGAGGTCACCCGCCTGGTGCCCCTGCGGCTCTTGAGCAAGCGGTGAGCGCGCGAGGGGATATTTGCTTGGACGTCTACGAGCTTGTTGGTTTGCTTTCCGAGGGTTCGGTGCTAGTAACGGCCTGGCAGCATCAACAGTGCCGACGGCATGGAGCCCTGTAATTCCGTTTGTTCGCGTTTTTTGCGGTCCCCTCCGCTCCTTCGCCCTCCGTTCGCTTCGTAACGTTCCTCGGCCTCGGCTTGACGTCGCCGAACGACCCTGAGGGAGAGCGCCGAAGGGAGTGGTCCGTGAGAAAGACGGAAGAGGAAGCAGCGTATAGATCGTACAGTAACCCAATGCTAAGGTATTCCCCGAACGGAAATGAATGTGGTGTTGGTCTTTCCGAAAAAAGACAGTATCACACACATGTCGTAATCACCTGCTGTTTGTAATCGGAATGAGACTGAAAGCGCCTTCTTTCTAGGCACAGTTGCCGAAGTGATTGCTTATGAGAATTGCACAGGCATCTCCCCAGACCCTTCCGTCTTCGAAACATCGTTTATCCAATTATCAAAATGCTAATTGGCGGACTAGTTTCCGAGGGAAGTTCAATTAACTTCCTTAAACAGAAATTAACAAGAAAAATGAGAAGATCACAGATTTTCACATTTACTTAACAGTTCAACATAGGTTTACACTTTAGATTTATGATTTTTTCTGCAACCGTACTCCTAATGACAAGTTAATGTTTTTGGTGTTTCGCTTATTGGGCAAACGTTGGGCTACGGTAGTCACAATTCCGAAACCGCGATATTTCTCGTTGTGCCCTTGGCACTCCCTCGCCAGTCCGTTTCTTTGCGTTACGCACTGTGCGCGACTGACTGTCGCCGACTCTGAGCCCATCCCTCAGGGCCGACGAACCGGCTGCCTCGAGGCGACCGTCGGCGCTCACCTGTCCTGACACTCAGAGCCACCACTTCCTTGGGGCGTGACTGAATCGTACCCTCACCAATGCCGACTGACCGTTTTTGCTTCAAGTGCCATTTATCTCTCTTAGAGGAGCGTCGGTGACAGCTCATCATCATCCGAAGCAAGAGTGCTTGTGCAGTAGCCAGCACCGTCGTTTTGCATCCATGAGATGACCTTTGGCTGGTGACCATCGGTGGCCGCTACTCGGTCGGAGCCGGCCACTACGGTTAGGGCGACAAGAGGGCAACACAGTGATGAGGGTGTGCTGCTATTTGGCTTGCGCGCGCGACGGTAGGGCAAATGAGGTTGCCGGCGACTCATGCGCTCGACGCCAGGCAAATCCCCTGCGGCCTTGGCGGGAGTCTTTTTTGCCGCTGCTGGTGTCACTGTTTGTTTCGTGCAGGAAATCGTAGTCGAATGCCCCCGCGCACCCCTCAACAAGTTTGATCAGCCTAAGGGTCGACGGCTTGTTTCTCCGGTTCCGCCGATTAAGTTGGCACCCGCTTTCTTCTCGAACAACGTCTCTTTGCCTCACGACCGTTTACCTGCCGGCGACGTTTGTCGCGCTCTCGGTCGGGACCGTTGCGCAGGTGAGCCCGCTACAGGCAATGGCAACAGGATTTGTTTGCACTTCTATTTGAGCCATTGTCAACCTGCACCTCTCCGCGTTCACCTCCTCGCTTTCATTGCGTTCCGTCCCCTTATCACAACTTCTCCGACCTGGGTCGACTCCAGTGTGGCCTCTCAGATCTTCAGCTTAGCCCCTTCCGCTTATCAGGAAGAGGTCAAGCTATTCATGGCCCTCAGTGTGACAGTTACTTGCTGAACGCTGCTGTCAGAGTTTATCAGACATTCTAATCGGTTCCGTTACTCCTCCCTTATCCTCGCACCTGCAACACCGACTACAGTAACAATTGCCTATGGACGAATTAATTAGGAGTTATAAATTTATAACATAGAAGTGTCGGCTGCCACCCGCCAGCGGTCACCTCTTGTTCCCAGGACACTCACACCGTTTTGTGTTTGGCCACCCGCGTGGACCCACAAAGGAAGCCCGCGCTCTGCCAAGTACCGTCATCTTCGCCTCCTCTTCCTCAGCGGGTTTTTGGCTGGCTGGTTGCTTTGACCTTTCGCGCCACAGGGCAGCAAGTCACCGGCGGTCGGCTCATTTTCCTCTCCCCACTCATCTGCTTCCTTTCGCCGCCCGACAGAGTGGCCTTTGCCCCGCGCGCGATTTTACCGAAGCCATGAATTACGATGTTTGAGTGGATGAGCACTACACAATAGATGCCGATGCAAATGAAGCTAGTGCAGACGGCTCCGATTCATAATTTTTTATACTTATGCTAAAATACACCTATGCACTTTGTTTCGTCTCTCTGGCGATGCTTGAGGGGCTGGCCATCTTCGGAACCGCTGTGTAGTTACATCGTGCAGGTGCTTCAGGCCATTAATGATGCAACGGTTGCTCAGCGCTGGTCGCGCCTAATCTGGAGCGCAAATCCGACTGGATTACACCTTCGGCCGCTGTCTTAACGGTCTAACGAGGGCGCGACAGAAGGTCCGTGAAGGGCAACGATGAGCATGTTTGGCGAGAGATCGAATGTGGCCCTCGGAGAAGTGCCGCGATTCAAAGGGATCGCGCGATGGCTCACTGTTTGCTTATGATTTCAATACGTTTCGCGTTTCGCCGACCTGCTTGTGCCGGCGCACTGTTCGGGCCTTCGGCGATTTTTTGCTAAGCAGCCGGAGGGTAGAAGGTGCGCCTCTCGCGATCATCTCCGGGACCGGGTATTGCGCGGCGCGGCCCTACGGCCGGCGCAATGTTTGCTTCGGTCCGCTCTCGGCGAAGAAGACGGCGATCGACGGGGCCTCGCCTCACAGGAGCGCGGGAGAGAAGCATACAGTACTCAACCCCACCTTTTCGCGTGGTTCCCTTAGGATGTTGACATTGGCGGTCGCTAGCACTCTCTGCCCTGTTTGAATAGGGTGGCGATGCTCTCCTCCTAACACCGCTCTGGGTCATACCCTCACCGTTACCTCGGCCAATCATTCAGCCTTCTGTCCCGGCTCCCTCTTCCTTGAGGCTAGCGAGCAGATTAACGCGCGAAAAGCCTTTTTGATCTTGCTTTTTCGCCAGCCACCATTTCTCATCCGGTTGAGTGGACATGCGTGAAAACTCCTCTTCCTTCATTTCAATTTCAAGTTAACCTTGCTTCTCGCTTTTTTTGTCCTCTCGGTGCTCCGCCGTGCCTGCGGCAATCATCCCGCGCGCCAATGACGTTTACCCAAATGGGCATCATCGCCCCAATCTTCTCCCGCGCAGCCTATACGTACAATAATCACTCTTCACCCCCACCTCCTTTCAGTTTCCCTCGAAGCACTTTCACTTGACTCCACTGCCGGCGCCCGAGGTTACGGAGAAGAACGCGAACGAAGGCTGTAGCCGAGGACGTTGCGCCGCTGGCGCCGGCATCAATTAACATGCAGACCGTCCGACGTTCCTCCCCCTTTTTGGAGCGATCCATTCCCCTGTGGCACTTCGGGGACCCCTTTGTTGCTCAGATGCCGTCTCACCCCTCTTGTCTGTCTTCCTGTCGCCCATACATATAAGGGGATCCATTGGCCTGTCCGTCTGATCCTACAGTATCTCATCGGTCCGTCATGGACAATTCGACGACGAGCGGAACGGAACAACAGCGATCAAAGGGACGAGTGACCGCGCGCGCCATACGTTCCCGCGCTGGTTTTGCCGACGGCACAATACCTTGCTGCCATTTATAGTAGTACGGTGACGGGTAAAGTGCAGAAAAAAGTGGAGTCGGCGGTGTGAGAACCAAAACCGTAGGGCCGGCGCCGGCATCCATTCGAAGGCATCCTTTGTGCTCCGGTTGCCGGAATTGATAGCCTTGGGCGAGCTCCTCGGGGCTGTCCCGTTATGTCGTGCTCCGGTGAGCGACGACGACCGTATTTGTGCGGCGCTATTCAGCGCCTTCTGCGTTCAGTGCCACCGGCAGCGGTCGCGTCCACGCAGCAATCTATGCTTCCTTCGTGCTGACCTTGAAACCGCCTAAGGGCTGACTGTCCGATTTGATGTTGTTGTTCCGTCTTGCTATGTTCCGTCGTCTCTCAGTACATCATGAACCAGCAAATCCAAAACACTAGCCCTCAGGAGTGACCCCGCCCCAAAGCGCTTCTCGAAACCTTTGAAAAAACCTTCTCGTTTGACCGTTTCGTCGACACATAAACGTTCGCCTTTTTTGTCGTTTCTTCCGTTTGACCTTTGGGCGAGACTCGCGCGAGATTAGCTTAACCTGCCATGGGCCCTTGACGGCCAAAAACGGTGATGAATAAGTGGCAGGACTTGTGTGTTTGTTTACTCCGCCTCCTCTGCCTCAGATCGCGATTCCTTTCAAAGGATCTGACAGGAGAAGTCGCGGCACTCTATCTGAACTCTATCTGTTTTCGCGTTTCTATTGCCGTGCATTTCCAAACGCTACCATAGTCACATGACATTCATCTCCTTTTCAGGCCAAATGCCTGTAGCCGACACACTCAATCAGCGGCCTCTGGATCTCAACAATCTCAATGCGATCCTCAAAAACTGCCCACAGCTTATAAATTCTGGCATGATGGGTCTTCTACCCTTCGGCAATTTGGACCCTCTTGCCCTTCAGCGGCTGATCACCCTCCCGAAGACAAACGACCAACCGCCGACCGGTTCGGACATCACTCTTGATGTAACCTCAACGACGAATCTGTCGACGCCGACGTCATCGCCGGTATCGCTGCCGCGCGAATCCGAGGGCAACGATCGGAAAAGGCCGGCTGCAATCCAGGAACTGCTCCAGATGAAACGGGCCCGTTTGAGCGGGTCCTGCGACAATAGCAAGGTCAAATCGGTAATATCGGTCGTTAGCGAAACCGTTGCTTGACAAACAACGCCACATTCAGAAAGAGTCGCAACACTTGTCGGGAACATCTTTTTTCGAGCGCTACGGTATGACGGAACAAGACGCCGAGAGCTCGGGAGGCAGTTCGAACACCGGATCCAGCTCGTCGGTGTCGTCCACCGTTCTCGACTCTAACAATGTCTCCGCTTTCGTGACAGATCTCATCTCGAGCTGTGACCGGAGTAATGGGTCGCCAAACTCGGGTTCCACTGAAGACGAAACCAAAGATGACCACTTCCCGTCGTTTATCAGCCGCGGTATGGGCGGACCTGATAGGGGAGTGTTCGAAGCGCCGTCGGGTATCAATGTGCCACACGACCAGACGTTCGCCAGCGTGCCTGGTCGCCTTTCACTACTGTCGAATGTGGTTAAGTACAAAGTACGGCAATGATTTCATCTAAATTTGTTACAAGAACTGTCTTAGATGTCGGTTGGAGAAGTGCGACGTCGGCTAATGGGTCCCGAGGCCTTCAACTTCAGTTTACTCGGAGCACTGTTGCGGAGGGCAAAAATGCCTGAAAAGAGTCAGATGCTTGTGAACGAACTCAAAGAAGTAGGACTGAGCATTTCAAGAGGCCGCCGTCGAATGTCACAAATTACCCTTCTCTCCGCGCTAACAGAATCCGAAGCCATCTGCCTGGTGAACGACTTCAGCCAGACGGCGACCGAGACATTCCCCAGCAAGAGACTAGCCCAGTATGCATTCAACGAAAATGGCAGGAGAAACGATATCACAGGAGAGCATGATCGACTAGTTGCGCAGTTGGAGAATCTCCGCACCACTCGGCAGTCGATCGTGTCTTTCGTCGACCTTCTGTTGAAGGATCGAAGTCCGGTGATGGACAACGTATGATTGAATTTCATGGAATTTATGATTAGTCCATCGATTTAGAACCCCGAACCGATTTTCGACGAATCGCTACAGAGCCCCTTGAGTATTTTCTCCATGCTAACCCACGGCTTCGGCACGCCGGCAATCCTCGTGGGCGTCCAAATATTCCTCTCGTTCGTCAACGACCAAATCGACCTAGTCACCGAAGAACTGAACTCACTCAGAAAATGATCATCTCACCAAATGTGCATTATACTCTTTCCTCACTATCTCAGCCCTACGTCCACTTCCTACACTTTATCTTTGTCTTCATATATTGGTAGAAATTTAGTCCCCATGTCCTTTATATCTACAACTAACACTGCTAATCAACGCATCAATTCAGGTACCAAGTGCTCTTATGTCTGTGGCCTTTACTCAAGCTTTTCACTTTTACCGTTTAGCGGGTTGTTGATTTACAAGCGTTGCGTTTCTTCTTTACCGCGATTACACGAGTCTGCCCCATAATCGTTCTGATCTGCATGTTCACGTCTGCAATTCGATCCGACGTTCGCGTCGATCTTTTCCCTGTAGCTTTACTTCCCACGCACTTTATCACTTGTTCTGTAAATTACTCACTTATCTTATCTCTTAACTTTGAGCATATTACTCAGATCTTGTACAGCGGGTTGCAAGCCAAGACGATTGTTATTGTTGTTGAGCGTGCGTAAACCAGGTTTAATTAAGTGCAATTTGTTTGTGTTTAATTTGAAGTAAAACTGAAAAGTTATTGGAGATAGGGCTATTTCACAGGTAGGATAGCAGGCATTCTATCAACATCTGCGGAACAGTACCAAACCCGTCAACTTCGTTCGAGAAAAACACTTGTGCACGACATCTGAAGAACAAGAATTCAATTCCATTAGGATAGATTTGTTCAACGAATCAAGATTAGCGATTAAGACTCACTCGCTTATACCGAGCTAATCCCGGAGCTCAGCCGCTACCACCATGATCCGTAGCATCCCTGCAGCATATAGTCATGTAACAAGCGGTGAATGCCTCCATTTTTTCGGGGCACACACATGTGTAGCTCACAAATATTTCACGCATCATTTATTCTGAACGATGATAATCAGAATCTGTCTGAATTATTCTATTCTTCTAGAGTTTCAATGTGAAGTAACTTGGACATACCAATGAACACATTCACCAGATGGCATATACCTCGTTTGACCAGATCATGTCGGCGGTCACACGTGCAAACAGAATCTTCGAACATGTACATTTCCTACTTTTTCCATAATTAGTGTGCCATAAAAAGACGTTTTCGAAGAGAAAACATGAACTAATACGCTCCTACGTTGTTAACGTCGAAAAAGCGTAGGAATCGACGAAATCATGGGCCCACGCCTTCTTCTCCGCATGCGAACAATGTGGTGAAACGTGGTGTATTTGAGGAGTTTCACCATTTCACTCGCTAATTCGGAGAGCTATTCTTTCTATCAGTCTTATACACACGTTGGAGATTATGGGAAACAGTCACGTTTATAATACAACATGACATGAAATAAGCTGATGATTGTAGTGCTTTACGACTCACCTTAGCCTGAAGATAAGAGTGAGTCCGCAATATTACGAAAGCGAGCTAAAATTTGTCGTTAAAATCCGCTGATACTGCCTAATATGGAAAATGTGCTCGCTTGCGTTTAGAGCCCCTTTAGCTCAGCCGGTAGAGCGTTAGACTTTTAATCTAACGGCCAAGGGTTCGAATCCCTTAGGGGGCGAATTTTTTCCCTTCTTTTAATTTCCGCTTTTTTTGTCATGTATAGGTTTCGTGATCTCGCGTAATGCCCAATTGACACTGGAAAAGCTAATACGTATGCAAATGCAATGCGATTATAAGAGCCTTGTGTCTTGATGTCAAAGTGACTTGCCGCTCGTGAAGGGCGGTCGTGTTAGGACGCGTCGTCAATGGCGACCGCCTTTCAAGTCGTTTCACATGCGATGTTTACCTGTTTTGTGAAATTTTTCGCGCTGTTTGCAATAATGTCCTTCGTAATTCTTGCACATTTGTTCCTTTTTACGCCGCCCCACCGCGTCGTTTCACCTTTTCTTTCCCGTTTCAGGTGTTGGCTGTCGCGTCGACGGAAACGAAAAACAAAATGACGAAGCGACTGTATTCTGACGCTTACAGCGCCATGGTCAACGTTAGCCACACCATTCAAACGCCGGCGTTCGTCAGTGCGGTATGAAAGTCTGCGACCAACTCCCGTTGAACCACTATGGTTACAGATCTGCGACCTTAGCCTTGATGACAATGATGTTCGGTTTATGGTCGGAACCGTTGGCGCTCCAAACGCTTACCTTGTGGTCTACGAAAAGGATGGTCCTAAAATCGAGAGTTATCACGAGAAGGCTCATCTTCAAGTTTCCGGCAATGTATCGGCTATTACGTAATATCAACTGATCAGAACTGCGCGTCGACTTTATCTATTCAGGTTGTTACCGACTCGAGTTGTCGCCGTCGGATTCGAAGATGGCCACCTCCGTCTGTATAAGCTCGGTGATGAAATTGAAGAAACGAATGCTCAGCGACTGAGCGAGAGCGCCTGCACGGGTATTGTCCTCCTTGACAATCACCTCTACGTCGGTACTGAGTGTGGTAAACTGATGGTTGTGAATGCTACGACGTTCAAAAGGGAGAGAACCGTGCACAAGGTTTGACAAACGTCGCTTATTTCCTTTCAATATAGCCTGTAGAATATGACAAGCGTAATAGATTTGTGCGAGGTTAACGATCACACCATTGCTTGCGCGCAGCTGGACGGATCCATCGTTCTTGTGGATACAATGGAAGACAAAAAGTTCGAGCACATTCCCATCGTTGAAGATACAAGCATCACGGCGATCGCCAATCATCCTGAATTCGCTGGCCTGGTAAGCAATCAGCTGTTTGCGTGGTAATGATCAGAAGTTCAGCTTGCATTCGGAACCTCAGACGGTCAGGTCGGGTTCCTTGATACCAACACTACGACCAAAAGTCATGTTTTCTCCTCGACGTCGTACAGCTGCTCCGTGTGGAAGGTCGCATTTCATCCTAACAAGTCGTTTTTGATGTATTCTGCTTCTGACAATGGAGCTTTTATCGAATGGGACGTCAGTGGCTCAGGACGAATGAGGTAAGCTATCGTGCTTGAATCCATTTACGTCCAAAGTCGGTTTTATGTAGCATTTCTTTTCTGGGAGGGGATACAGAGAACACGAAAATACGGTTTTTTCTCTCGGATGAAGAGGTATAGGCTATTTCACTGAATGCGAACCGGTCTTGCAGGCATGTTCAGTCATCCGAAAACGATAGTCAAATAGGTCCTTAAGCAATGGACGCTTGTGAGCTTCAGTTGTTCGTTGAAAGACCGTGCCGGCGGTTCTTTTCTTCCCGCAAGATGATATCATGACTATCTTATGGCCGTCGTATACCAATCGATCGTGCATGATATCGTCTTTCGCGATGCATCTTTCGTCATGCCGGAGTAACATTGACCACTGCCACCTTGTAGTTCCACACGTTGTTACCATGCTAGTGCTTTTCGCGGCATTAAAGAGCGAGACAAAATCCATAAATCAATCCATTCCATCACCCTTCGAGTAGGCAATTCGAGTTTCTCGTGGATTTTACGGCATACCTTTGCACTTTTTGCTGTTTTGTCAATTGACATGGCAAACTATCTTGAATCGCTAGACGTTTGCGAAACCAGACCTGTTACTGCTATCCAATTCAGGTAAAAAAAATGCACATTTCAGTGACGTCGGCCAAAACGATGACGCAAGATGCATGTTCACATCGAATTCGTTGCGTCAAGCAATGGAAATGCGGCATCTGATCAAGTCGACGGCACCCATCAGCACCATTTGCATCATTGGCGACCGTTACATCGCTGCGCTCGAATGCAGCCAGGTGCAGATTGTTCGCACGGTTCCAGAGGATAGCATCGAAATCAAGGGATGAGTAATGCGGCTGCATCCCGCACTGTTTGTTAATTCTATTCTTGTTGACTTTGTTTGAGCACGTTCGCTGTGTCGCAACGTTGTATTTGTGTGTTTAAAAAATTAGAGATCTCACTCGCACTTGCCTTCGATTTGTTCACAATGGTTGTCTCCGTGTCATTCCGTGTCTTTGTCTTATGGTTTTACTATTCTACCACGCAAATTCATACTGTAATTCAGCTACGGATTTCCGCACTTTGCACAAATCTTCAAACCATTTAATAATGCGAAGATCATCCTTTTTTTAATATCGAATGTTATTTGCGAGAATCGCGTTTTTTAACATAATTTAAAACAAAACAAAAACTTCAGATATGGCATTATCCACTTTATCAGAACGGGTAGCCGACATGCGGAAGGCACTCTTCCCGAAGGCCACTTCTCGAACGTTGCTCGGTCACTACCTGCCGCTTGGTGGAGCCTGCTGTCATTCCGTATACCTCATGCATGTCTTTAACCCTCAAACAATGACTCGGTAACTATCCATCACGTTCGAAGTCGCTTAACTTGGGCTCTTTTTAGGCTCTTCCCTATTTGGGATCGTGCACTGTGCAACGCACTTCTCTTCACATCTCATCTTGGAGCCGGATTTTACGTTTTCTTCCGTCCTCACTTGTTCAAAGTTCCCGAATGGGATCGCGTCCAGTTCAGCGTTTTCTCTTCGGTCATGTTCAATTTCGGATCTGTATTTCTGGCAGCGCTTGTAACTGCCCTCCTACACGATAAGTAAGCATTACAGAACCTTTGTCAGTAGTGGCTATTCTACGAAGAGCCATTGCATAGACTATATCTTCAGATTCATCAATCTAAAGACAGTTTCTATTTTAGGTCTTCATCACTGAAAGCTGTCATAGGCGCCGCGATGAGCTCGTTCCTTCTTTGGAGCTCGAAGAAGTACCTCGATCACATTGACAGCCGCACGCTGCCCATGGAAGACTACAAGTTCGAGTAAGAGTCGCCCTACGAGGCATCTGTAAGATATTTACTTGTGAGACAATTAAACGTCTCTGATCCCATAGAATATGCATAGATAATATTAATAATAATAAATCCACTATTTCTCAGGCTTGCATTGAATCCATGTTGTTAATATTTCAAGGACTGGAACGTCGCTCTTTGATGAGCTATTTCGTGCAAATAATGTCACTGATACAGGCACCTGTAACATATTTAGCTGTGGTTGTGTTCTTGTAAGGTCCGCTGAAATTTGAAGAAATAGCCTCGATGCAGTTCCATTTGGTTAATGTACCCCATAGCTACCCGCGCCCAGCTTCTTGATAACATCAACTCATGGTTACATGCTCGCATCGTTTATTCAAAGTATCTGTTAGATCATTAACATGTAGCTTTAGCCATTAAGACTGACACAACAACCATATAAAGCAAATGAACGTCCTTCACGTTGCCGCTTTTAGATGTACCCGATTTCTTAAGTTGACGCGGATTCACCCCACATGTCACCATACTTCAGGTCACTGTACTGCTCTGCCTGGAAGCCGTCGGGAATAACGCGACGCATGTCGATCTGTCTGAAGTAATCGAGCTTATGAAAGTCGGGCTCCGTCTCGTGTCCGTCGGTCACGGGATACAGCGCTTCGTAGATGCGATTCGGCTCACTGCCATGAATGGAATAGGCGTTGAACTTGCTCACTTCTAGAATGCAAAAATGAGCATCAAGTAGAAGGGAATGGCTACTAACTGGGTGGGAGATACGCGATAGGAAGCTCGAAGGTGCAGTGCCATGTGTTGCCTTTGAACACATTCTGAACGGACAGTTCGAGCTCCTCTCCATTATTAATAGCGTTGCGGTAGCCATCGTGAAGAATGCACAGCCAGTGACCATGTGGTCCAACTTCGACCTCGAGATACTGGTTTTTCGAGTTGGCGAAAAAGAATTCCACTACTTCATAGTTCCAGAGCTGAAAATAACAATCCAGGCTTCCGTTTTTCGGTCTCATGCAAACACAGTTCTCAAACATGCGCAGCAAAGACTTTAACTCACCCCAGGACAGATTCCGGGAAAATCCTCAGGTGGATCGGGGTCGTCATGAAGAGGCGCTTGGAATGTTACCTTAATCAGACGCTTGCTTTGGCCCGATGTTGCCTTCTCGGTATTCCAAGCCATTTTCACACTAATCGGCTCATGATCAACTGGCTGTCCGTCCCATGTAGTGTCGATGACAAAATCGAGCCCTTTAAGGTGAGTTCGGTCGATAGGACGCTCGTCGATTGGAATGATGGAAGTCACCTGATCCGGTCGGTAGAACATAACTGATTCCTGTAAACATCACATGATGATCCCTTGACGAAAAACACGATCAAATGGATATTGCACGTGCGACTGGATAAATAACAAGAATACAAAAGCACAACATGACTGAATGTGAACTGGCACTGAACCCACAGGTGGAATTCTGTTGAGTATTTTATAACGCTTAGCAACATATAGCTGATGTAATGAGTAGTTAATCGGCGTCGTCACGCGCATACAACCTTGTGCAATATCTAACAGAAATTGCGATAGATGTAGGTAGATATGATGGGTTACCGGAGCGACAAAGGAACCCCCATGATAAAAGAATATTCCTTGCGCATCACTTTCGCGAAGTTGAACCAATGCGGACCCGCGAAATACGGGTGCAAAGCAACGAGGATTACGACACGTCGAAAATAAGCACGCGGTATGTGGTGGACCCGACTCGCCACATCACACTGGTCGCACATGTATGGGAACGTGCAATGCAACAATGGTTTACATTTTCACATGTGTGGTCTACAGTATCATTGGCAGGATGCTCTCCTACAGTGATTCCGTTGCATGCGTTTCACGGTGAGATAACGGGCTACTGTTCGTATAATGAAAGACAGTCTTTTAATTCGGAATTGTTGCAATCTAGGCGTCACATTTTAATATCAACTAGGAGTGGCGCGAATACATTAATGAGGGAGGTTGTTTATGTAGAGCGTGGTTATAATTACGGTTCTTAGAATACACACTAATTGAAATTTCTGCTCCTCTAAACGCCCTCGCCTCTGACGAATTAATGAGAATCAAGTTTATTTCCAAATTACTGTCTGATAACTTAGAAACGAAACAACCTTATATACATAAATGAACCCGCTTAACAGATCTCAGATGTCTCTATGAAGCAGGCGAGCATGTGCAAGAACAAAGTTCTGAAACAGGCAGTAGAAGTCGATAAAGAAGGACTGTGACGTACGGCTCCATGAAAATCTCTTCTTTACAACACTTTCGACAATATAGAAACCCGAGAAAAGTGAGTATTACAGTTGTTGTGAGAATTGTGACATGGCGACAAGAGACGGCAACGTTTGGGGATAATGAAAATCACTGTGGAGGAGACGCAAGTTACTCGTTCTTGACCTTGAATTTCGTCCACTTGATGAGTGTGGCCGGAGAGCGGAAGAGGAAGATGAGCTTGGCGAACAGATCCTGCAGATGTGATCGGTAATGACGCTACACAACAAGGCGCTTACCTGTTCCAGAACGAAATCCTTGGCCTCCCGGACAAGATAGATGTCCAGGCAGATCTTGAGTAGGTAGTCCGCGTTTGGAATCTCCGTGATGATTACGTCCGTTGGCTTGTTGGTGATGAAGCCTCGAAGGAATTTGCCGACCAAAAAGACGACGGCTATGTACATGGCGATGATACTATAAGCAAATATATTAAACATCTCCATAGCTGACAGTTTTATGGGGCTTCTCATAAAGGGTTCATGCTACCAAAATGATGAAGTTCGACTTACCCTCCTTGTACGTATTTTGAAATGATAGACGGGAATACTCGGTCGACAAAAGCAACAATTTCAACATAGTACTTGTCTTTGGCGCCATAGGAAATTTCTTCACGCGGTGGCAACATAGTTTCGATGCTACTGGGTACGTTCATTTGGCCGACCCACAAGCGACGGAGTCCCTGGAAGAAATAATATGAATCCCAATATCTTCTTGACGAATCGTACCACGTCACTAGTCGAAACTGTGAAGTTAAGGCCAGAATATGTGTCGCTGATTTTGCCGTAGACATCAAGAAGAGCGCTCGCAGGCTTCACTTCACCTTCATTGGGAACAACGACAAATGGAGGCAGTGCTTCAGGGAAGACGACCTAAAATATTGATCAGTCAACAATAGTGACTAAATTCTCAAATTACAGGTCCATAAATAGCGGACTGAGATGAATTGGCCATGTCCTCCAGCATTCTCGCGAAATTCGTTCTCAGTTCGTCGTTTTTGCCCAAAATAACGAATACTTCGCTGGAGTGTCTTGTCGGTTCCTTCGTTTTGTCCATACGAGGTCTAACGAACTCCAGTTGAACGCTTAGCTTCAACGGCTTCGTTCCTTTGCTCAACTCGTGGTACATGGCATTCAGCGACTCGCCGGAGATATCCCAGAAAACTTCAGACTCAGGACGGAAACGTACTTTCTAAAGTGACCCCTTCAAGTCGGCATTCATCAAACCTGAGACATACCAGTGTATCTGATGAAGTGTAGTCGTCTAGGAATGAGACAGCCGTTCTCGAACGTTGGAAATCGCTCACGTTTGCATTGGCATACTTCAGACGGAGAGAGCTCAGTTCACTTTCATTTAAGGCCATCAGCTCGAGACCCTGAGAGTCCATGGTGTAGAGAGCCTATAGATCAATGGTTACTAGGATTGGGCAATGGGCACATACCGGGTAGCCTTCCAATCCGACTGTTAACTTTACGTGGTCCGGCATGACGACTTGGCCGATTCGATTTAACAACGAGAAGGCCAAGAGTGGGCACCAAATGATGAGCACAAGGATGATGATCATCGGAAGACCCATCATGTACTTTACAGACGCAGCTTTAGGAACTCCTCGTGGTGCCGGGAAGGCCTACAATGGAGTCAGTCGGTCATATGTGGAGGATATGAAAATAGGTCACCTGCTCGTAGTTTCTAGCACACTTGATATTGTAGATGGTAGCATAGAAGTTCTCCATATTGAAGAAATCAAACAACGGCATGGAAGTGTCAGTCCAAGTCCAGTCAATGGAGGTGCGCAGTTCGAAAAGGAAGGGAATCGCCATGAAGCTAAAACGTCATGCATGAACATTGGAACACCACGACCAGCATACATCTTGAAGAAGACCATATTCATAAGGCCATAAGAGTGGGTGATCCAGTTGCCAATGCACAGAGTTGGATATCCGTTGCGAATCTGCCAGGCCGAGATGAGCAAGTAGATGCACTTTACTATATACAGAACCTGAGCTGTTCTGTTGCTCAATGCCGCCGTTTGAGTAATGGTCGGCAGCACGAAGAAGATCCAAATGTGCATGAAGAGAACAAGAATCATCTGATAGATCAGTTTGCAAATGACCGCCTTGCGGAGGTACAGTCCTCTGTCGATGACGATCATCATCGAGATTACAATGAGCATGATGACGAAGGTCAGAGGTACTCGGTTGGTCTGAAGTAACATTAGTGCCGCTCAGTGAGAATAGCCATACCTGAATGTCTTTCAAGACGTCTCCAGTTCCACCTTCTCCGAACGACGAATAGCCAAATGAAACGATGAAGAAGCATAGAACGTCGAGGAGGAACATGTAAGGGTAAAGATCGCGGATGTAGTAGAACTTAGGATGGAACAGCTTGTAGATGAAGGAGGAGAAGGCTCCACGCTCGGGTTCTGGGATACCTGCGTTGTTCGGATTAGGATCTACAACTATGTTTACTAAATTCCGCTTTTGATCGTATGTGGATCTACCGTTCTGCTCGGTGTCTGATGTAGCGTTCGAGGGTCCTGCCTCCTGATCTTGGCCAGTCTGCTGTTCTGCGGCTCTTTCCTCTGTATTGATAATTTGTTGTTCCGGTCCATTCTGGAACGTGTCCGAGACGTTCGCGTCCTTCCATAGTCCGAGTCGCCTCAGCATGTATCTATGGAAGAACAACGAAATAAGAAGAGCCACGTCCCAGAAGGCGAAGTAGTCCATTTTCTGGATTCCGAGCACACGGGGAACGTCGTACACTTTCTTCTGATTCAGACTAATCCACGACTCGGCGTTCCAGGGGAAGAATCCGAATTGGAAAACGAACTTCAACAGGATCACTAGTTGCGTGTAGGTGATCATTGTGACCCAAAAGATTTTTGAGGGACGAGGACTGGCCAGAGTGCCCCAGAAGAAGACGAGTAGGGGAAGTGGCATCGTGATAAGGCCACAGCAACGGGCGTGAGCGATGATGGCCATGAAGTAGCAGAGGAGGTCGGTATGGGCAGCGACCCAGTTGCCTATGGCTGTAAGAAGTCGAAGAACCACCTTCTTCTGAATCCAGCGGTCGTGAGCCTCGTTTTCCAGTCGTTCAATGTCCGATTCACTGCTAACGCAATGAAGGTCTCTGCGCTCCCATTCACGACCAATCTCGACGATCGGTTTCCAGACGTCGTAGAGATTCTCACGCATGTGCGACTTGAGTTTCTCCTTTTCCTTGCTCAGAACGTAGGCCACGTAGCGATGATCGCGGGACTGCCGGTTGAGGAGGGCGGAGAACCAGTCACAAGCATTTGAAGCGATCTTTCCAACGAATCTCAGGACAGACTTGATCCTTTCAGCTGAAATGTTTGCATAAAGCCATAATAGGGGAAGTGGAAGGGGTACATAGAGGTTTGGGCGGTTCCTCTTCGCCATCGTCCGATTCTTCTTCGTTTTCACCGCCATCAGAAATGCTCTGAAATAGTTCAGTGTTATTAGCGCAAAAAACGAACTTTGATTACTCTTTGAACAGAAGTCTTCGAAGGAGCCCTAACAGCACTGATCATCCTCTGCTCCTCGTCTTTAATCTGCTCAGCCGTCTCAATAGCGTTGAGCGTTCCCTCCAAATCAGTGTCATGTTGGAGAGCGGCATGAACCAGCTGAAAGGGCCTATTAGGCAGGCCTATCATGACGTGACCATACCTGGGCAGGATCCAACTTGTCGAAATCGCCCGCTCCGGGCGTTACTTCCGGAACAAACGACTCTACCGGTTGCACAAGATCATCAGTCCGAGGATCATAGTCAAACATGTAATAGTCGCCGGCTCGCTTGGCTGAAATACGGCAATCATCAAACTTGAGTCAAGTATTTCCGAAACGTTGAGTGTGTTAGTGAAGACTTGGCTGTTAGAGAAAACCGGAAGATAGGGGTGGACCATCACCGCAGAGGACCATGTGAGTAAAAAAGTAAAACAGGGATTAGTGCCTTTGCGAAACGGAAATAGGGAGCGGCGAGCGGGCAGCGGAGCCTTGTGAACAAACCCGGGAACTTCTGCATCTGCTGCACATATTTGAGACTGTAACCGGGACATGGGTCGTTCTCGTCGAAGTCGGAAGTCATGCGTCGAAGGATGCGTCTTGCGGGCATGTGTTGGTCATAGTATAAATCTGTACATCGCAAAAAAATGTAAAACCGTTAGCCCAGAATATTAAAATATCAGATGAGATTTTAAAATTGGCTCGGAAAATAACAGTAATGATAGAATGTATAAAGTGGCGTACCTTGCCCATAAGTTTCCGGACGGAAAACTTCGGTTCCTTTGGCGAGCTGCTCTTCATAGCGCTTGCGAATGGCCGAGGTTCGCTGTTTGATTTCGTCGAGCTTACGTTTTTGCTGCTGATTCTGTTCCTTCATTTCTTTTTCGATCAGCTGGTTAGTCAACACGGCCCCTCTGAAAAGCGTATGGGTCAGAAACGATTAAATCTAGCCATCGTTTCAACATACCGATTGCTCAGAACCAACTCCGAACGGAAGTCCAGCATGCAGTACTGGAAGTACCATGAATGCAGAATTCTCAGCTGGAAGATGAGCATCACAAAGCTGAGCGCGTCGAAGCCGATCATCGTCTCTTTGGCCGAAGCGAAGCAGGTCTTCGGGAACGTTGATGGACCATCGAAGATATCAGTACGCATGTGAGGAACGACACATTCGATGCTGAACAGCTGGCGCAGGAAGCAAAAATCGACGAGCTGTTTCAGATACACACAACCAACGACCTGAAATCGCATAAAATCCTCTACCCACAATGGAATTATTCCACATACCTGAAGGGCCACCTTGCAGAACATGACGATGACCGTGTAGAAGACTAAGCTGTTCCAGCGACCAACTGTCCTACGGTAGTTTTTCATGGTGTACAGGTTGTTGCCCTGCCAAAGCATCCAGAATGCTAAGACTAGATATCCAAGAGCAAACAGTGATGTACCACCCAGGCCGGCAACGAAGACCATGACCAGTGTGATCCAGTGGCCGTACATGAAAATGACCATCTTGAAGAAGTCGACCGAGCTTCTGGAAGTAAACATGCTGGCCAAATTTGACTGTTCAGTGCTTACTTTTGTCTCGAGACAAAGTCGTAATGAGGGTTGTCTGAATGAAAGGCGAATTCTCTATTCGTGTAAATAGAAGTGTTTTCTCCAGCGGGGTGATCGGCTCCTTCAGCTCTGAAGACTCTCTCCTGGGCGGCGACCGCCAGAAACAGCAAGAAGTCAACGATGAGAACACTGAAGTTTCGCTCAACGTTGTAGCTGGCGAGGTCCAGCCACTGGATAAGATTGTAATTTTGATTCGGGTTGTGCAGCATGTGAGACCACGGGTAGGCTGAAATATCCCTTTGCAGCGTAACTTCCTAACTGCTCCCTTACCTATACAGTACTGTGGTGGAAGGCCGACAAAAACGGCATACTGCAAAGGAATCAGTGCCGTAAGGTAGATCAAGAAGATGGGCCACATCCTGCGACAAGCTATTCTCGAGCTCATGCAGAAGATGAACAACAGGATTACGGTAATAGCACCAATGAGGTCCATGCGAGTCCAAGCGACAGCAACCATGAGACACATAGAAATCTATAAGTATCCATTTTGAACATATTTGTATAATCGATCCTTACTTCAAGTCCGAATTTGTAGAAACCATAGTTCAGGAAGAACTTTATGCAATGTAGGAAGCTGAGATCGAAGTCGTTGGGTGCGGCATCGGGGAAAACAATTCCTGGAGGGGGCTGCGACTCACAACGTCGCAACCGTGCATGGCGTTGACGATAACTAACGAACACCAGGGCTGCCAGCGAAATGAGAGACACGATTATGATCTGAATATTGTCATTTAGCCGTGACCAAAAGCTTATGAATCCCTACCGAGAGCTCATCGTAGACATTTGGGTTCTTCTTAAACCCCAGCCATCCTACGAAACTGACATTGCTGTCGTAGTTCAGATTTGAGCAGTTTGCGTAGTCTTCTGTGGCGTTTTGATACACGAAATGCATCTGGAAGAGGGAGATAAACTGCACGTTTTTGCTGACAGTTTTTTTTTTGTAACGGACTATGTTGACGTTGATGAGATCTAGCACTTATTCCCTATCTTCCCGACATATCGTACCCATAAAAACCAACCTGGAAGACCATTTTCGCAGCACCAAGCACCATCAAGTAAACACATAGTCCCATGGCAATCAGACCGGCGAACGTGGGAATGCAAACGGCCATGCAGGCCATGACGACGACCACAAAGTTGAGGGCGCATACTTGGTTCACAGCTACGCTGAGGAGGATGATGAGAACAACCTTCTTCACGTGAACCTCGGCTAGTCTCCATATCACTTCGACGATGTCGGTAACTGCATTTTTGGCTTGATCGAAGAACGATCGTCCTGAAAATTGGTGTATGAGATCAAAGAAAGGTCAGGTCTCAGAAGTGAGTAATCAGTATTTGCACTGTGACTACCTGTTAAAGAAGGAATGTATGATCGACGACTGGAACCCCTGCTGACTAAACCGGCCACGTCAGAAGTAATACTGAGTTCTACCAAGTCACCATTGCATTCATCTGAGATGTTAAGGGGTGGCAGCATACTCTACGCAATAAAATTTGAGAGTAAAACTTATGGAATTTGTCATTCACTCGAATATAGCAGCTCCACAATAGTTCGCCTTCCTTCTATTCATTGCGCAAGTTTCGATTCGGCCGAATTGAAACACGCGCACATGGAAGCGAGGGAAGGGGAGCCTTGAACGAATTGGGCGGGGAGGGAAAGTGAGAACGACGGTTGTCAGCGAAACGTCAGCCGAACGAACTGTATTGACACAGGGAGTCAGTGATCCAATGGTGCGCAACAATCACAAGCCGACATTTTAATCCGCTGAGTGAATTTCGGTTTGTGCTGATTCGTCATCGCCTATTTCTGCTGGTTATGAGTGTTTGCGCATCGTTCCTAGTTGTCATTACCGTGTTTCCTGTCCGGTTGTGTGAACAGGTTTCTGAGAGAAAACAAAAAATGCCAAAATTTAGGATGAGTACGATTCATTTCATTTGTTATTACATCTTTTTTACCGTCTCGGACGTGGGCAAGACGCAAGATCTGATCACATTATTTTCAGTAACAGTGCAAAAGGAACGATTCTGCCATATCTGATGAGTATGTTGTCCTATTGTCAAAAAGATTACTTTCCAGAGGGTTTAACAAGGTGGAGGTCATTGACATCTAGCTCTGATGCACTCCAAAATGGGATAAAGTGCTCATTCTTAAGAGCTGGTTCGAAATACATATTCATCCAGAGCCCCAACCACAATTACTTTAGTGTTCTAGAAAGCCTATATAGGATTTACTAAGATATTAATGACGAGACTGTCTGAACGGGTCCATTACCCCCATTCGGGAAGGGAGGTCGCCCAGTCAAAAATTACTGCATTAACCCCTTACCTCTTTGAGCCAGTTCAGCTGCTACACACCCTTCAGCCTGCACCGGCGGACGGACAAGTTGCACCCACGGGTCGTGGAAGAACTTCAACTGCATGACAACAACGGCAAACAAGGATATGGGGCCAATAAGACGCAATACAAATGTTCTAAAGCGTACATAAGTTAGCCACTTCTACGAAACTCTCGTTCTCACCCGTTGCTCTGCTCCTGCAACTTGTAATTAATCAGACCGATGTCCGCGTTCCACTCTTTCGACAGTCCGGTCAAGTTGTCCCACCATTTAGGAATCGGTCCGAACTGGTAGCAGTAGAGGGCGATAATGACCACCGATGTGTAGAGGATTAATAGCGTCCAGAACAGGCGGAGAGTTGCGCGGAAAAGCCCGAACGAGGTCTAAATTAGCGTGGGACGTTAAACAAATGGCGTGTGAGCTGTACATAGATTCAATGAGAATCGTTTCGTGCTTTCCGTAAATAAACAATTGTGCTTTGTTGGTTCGGTGATGTGGTCATTTGGTCAAGTGACTGAGGAAGTCATTGATAACAAGATATCAGTCTTTTTTCAGACAGCTTGGTGATTTATGACGAAACAGGTCATATTTGAGAAGAGTCCCGACTACGGTATCCAAAAGGCAGTCAGCCTTGTAGGCTTTCCATCTTATGTTTTTGGTACACTTACACATAACCAATAACCGTTGTCCAAACAGATCACGAACATAAACAACAGCTCTCAAAACAAGGAAGAAAACTGGCCTCAGCTGTATAATGACATTTTTCCATTGTAAAAGTTCTAGTCATTTGAAAAATGCTCACAGAAAAAGTTTTTGAATCCTTGATTTCAAACATATCTTCGAGACTTACCAGGAAAATGAGAATCAAGGTTGACCAGAACAGAAAGTATCCAACGGTGTAGAAAACTGGCGGAGTGGGAATAGCATTCACCAGAAGCACTACAACAACAATGAAAATCCAGTACTTGGCAAGGGTCCTGGTGATATAGGACACGGTCTGATGAGACTGAACGACCTAAAGGGCGATTTAATCATTGCTTAAGCTCAGTGTTACCATACCTGAAGCTGTGAATCGTGATTAGCCTGCGACTGACTAAGATCGAGACGAGAGGTACCGAACGTTCCGTAAGTGAACCGCTTCAGTCGATCATGATCGGTAAGTGAGTTGTAGTGACGCTCTCGAAGATGGAGACGCAGAAGGATAAACAACGGCAGCGAGAGGCCAGTCTACAATACAACAATAATTAGTTGCGAAAACAGTTCGCCCCGTGGGCAGCGCAGTACTGCGTCGATTGATAAACGAATTGAGACAGAGAAAGCGAATGTCGCGCACTAAACGCTGGGGTTATGGTCGCGCGTGGTTGCGATGAGCGCATGTCTGATTGCAGTAAATTACACCTTTCTATGATATACAGACGGTAATCGTGCTAATGTAATGTCTACATCGTTTTTGATGACGTACTATTTGTTGTGCATAGTCATAATAAAATTTTGCACGGATATGTGCGGAATTTGTTGATGTAAAGGATGGGAAAGCCCTGTGTGCTTTCTAAGTTTCTGAGCAACATATCATACGATTAATGCCGACTTCCAAGGTCACTCGATAATTACAACAAACCGCATAGATTCAGTCGCAAAATGCAAAAATTTAGATCGCGAACACCCTCAAAATGTGTTGTAAAAGCAAGATGCTACTACAGTACTATTGAAAGTAAAAAATGGGACGGTTAGCCAAGTTTTACTGACAAAACTTGCAGGAAAGTACGAACATCCAGACGTATATCTAGCGGCACCAACTCGTTTGTACCATCTGCAGCCCTAGCACAAAGTGCGACGTTGAAACATTGCCATTAAGCGCGCTAATCCGATGCCCGACCGACGGACTGGTCGCCGCATCGGTTTGGAAATGAAACCGACTACATTTTCGGCGACGTCTGACTCCCGAGAGCGCCCACTCATAAACAACAATAACGAACCTTGATGAGGAGGGTGGTGAACGCCGAAGTGCGTGTCGGAGCAAGAATAAGTCCAATCAAGGTCAGAATGTCTGAAGAGATCCGACTGCCCTCAGCACCCCAATCCAAGCTGTAGACATATTGGATGATGAGCAACGACTGCAAATATGATTTAAATGATTTTTGCAAAAAAAAACTGTGTGCCCACCAGTGCGTAGAGGAGGAGGAGCGGCGAAACGGCGAACGTCACTTTACGAGTGTTGCGGAATATCCAAATTACGCAGGCGGCCACTAAGAAGACGAGGCCGAACACTGAGTGATACAGAAGGGCCCAGGTCTGAACACGTCATCAAAACATCGGAAATGGCGATCGCGTATTCTTACCATCATTGCGAGCATCGCAACCGCATAGCAGTGATGAAGCAAGAAGGAACAGATGGAGATGAGGGCATGCGACAGAAAGTTTCCTGATCCGGCGCCTATAAACGGTGGAGGCTACGGTAGGTCTTGTGATAATGCATTTGTTACCATTGAAGATGTGAGTGATCTTTTGCTTGTCCAAATCCGACGCCGAGACCCTTGACATGGTCGACAGTTCGTGGCCGCCATCTGGATCTTCCTGAGACAACAACTAAACGTAACATATTCGTGAAAACAAGAAAACAGAAAGGAAAGCGTTGAGAAGTGAGCGAAGGCGAGGACAGAGTGAGTGCCAACATGAAGAAAAAAAAACAACAGAACCACTCCCGAAAGTAGTTTGTTGTACGTTTAGTAAACGAGTTTACCGAATGCACTAAATTCCGGGCACTGGTGTAGTCCCAGTCAAGGATGGGATCATGGGACGAGCGCGGCGTGAACTGCGCCATCGCGAAATGCTAAATTGTTCCTCAATGCGATGGAAATCATGAAACAAGGGTTTAGGGACGGGAACGCGAGGACTTGTTCGGGAAAAAGAGGACAGTACGACGATGGAAAACGAACCTCTTCATGAACTGAAGATCCATCTTCGTCGTTTGAGCGATACATTGCTGTGATTCCATTTTTCGTCCATTGGTACTGTAGGAGTACAATGTGGAAAGCACAAATAACGGCAATGGCGTTAGCGAACGCAGTCCACTTCGTCGTTTCCCAGGCATACAGACCTTGGCATTGCAAAGTGAGAAGTGGAGACAAGCCAATCAACCTGAACTCAGTATTCAATGAGCATACATTTAGAGTGGATATCCTACCTGGCAGCAAGGGACTGGGGCTTGAAGTCCGTGTGGACAACCTCGATCTGGTACACGAAAATGGCGATGAAGTGGATGGCCAGGAAACACACAACAAAAAGTTTGATTCGGTTGAAGTTAGCCCGGTCGAGGGGGGTGTGAATCGCCCACCAGAAGCTGACAAGGATAAATGCAGAGAAATAGCATGAGTTAAGGATGGAGGGCTAAATCAAATGTTATGGAGGTTTCATTTTCATCGTGTACCTGAATAGCACCGACAACGGCGAACAAGAGAACGATGGCGATGTCCGAAAGACGCTTCAGAGCGGGGACGACGGGTCGAGTTCCATAGCCTCCGCTGATACTTCTGAACGGCAAGGGATTCAGTTATGTTGCTCAAGCAAATGCCCTATTTATATTTGTGCTTTCGGCATATCTTTTCTTTTAAACATTGAGATAACCACCTACATTGGCCGGTCAGCCCTTACAGGTTGGACCATCTGGGATGTCGTGCTTCGCTTGCTCGGTACACTTGTAGACAAAGAGCAAACGATGAGAGTGATAAGCGAAACGGCGAGGACGATGATCTCCGGAAGAATGACAGACATTCCAGGGAATCCGTTCGCTTCAACCATTCTCGAAAGTCCAACCTGGCGACACCAGTAGACGAGAGTCGTGTTGCATTTGTTCGTGAAATCTTGGGATCTTGGGTAGACAACATGTTCGTAGATTTGGTAGACGAATTGAGCGATCGAGCAGGCAAGGGCAACGACAACGGTGAAGAGGAGATAGCTTTTCGTCGATCTGGAGACAGGAAGACCGGCATAGATGGACGGGAAAGCCGGTCCGAAGAGTCCGAGTATCACATAGGCGAGGGATATGAAACTGGGTCTTATAAAGGCGCCTAAAGCAAGACCATCAAGTGTATTTTTTGCTTATGAGAGATTATATAAGTCACTCACCTGAGAAAAGTGCCGCTGGTAATAGCACCCTGTAAAAGAACGTTTTAACCGATGCAGAAGGCATGATCGAACGCCGTCATGGGTCGTTTGGTCGTTCTGAAATCGGAACAGATGATATCCTCCAGACGGTAACGAAGAGCAATGCACAGAAAAGCGCGAACCACACCATAAACGCGACCCACCCGATGAGTCACGTCAAAATACCAGCTATCTTGTCAGCGCGGTACTGTTTGGAAAGTAAATATAGACATCTCTTCACCTCGCACTCCTCACACGGCTGGCTAGCCAACTGCTTACCGACTGTCGACCTTGTTGTCCCCTCTCTGCTGATCTGTTTCACGTTGGCCGGATGCGGAATGTCGTTCGAACAAACAAAACAAGGGGATCAGCTGGGAGCTACATCGGCGCGTCCTAATCAATCTCTGCATGGGGCGCACGTTGTTGTGAAACTGTTGTATGACACAGGGCGGCCATCGGGTGGCATTGGTGCGCCGTTTTTCGCCATGTGAGCATCGCCGAATCGACAGCGAGTATTGGCATTTAAATCAACGACGAAAGCAGCAAGGTTGTCGCGTTTGCGCGCGCCCCCAAAAGAACAAACCGTCGTTCGTGGATGCAATGAATGGCGCGCCTACACGTACAAGAGCGATAATACGATTGGCGTTGGGGTGGAAAAGAGAAGACGGCAATGTGCGCGAGACCGTTACTCGCAACTAACTACTAATGCTGCTACAACACTACCCGCTAACTCTCATTTGTGCGATAAGTGTCCCCGCGAAAGGACATACCTCGTTTATCTTCAAACAGCTGAGGGCAAACTAAGTGGTTCCGAACATGCAACCATAGACGAAGCTAGCACAAGTGAATCATATGGAGCTGGCTTTTGTGTCGCCAAATACTTTTCGGGTTAGTCATTCTATCAACGCTTATCGTCGATTCTTTCACGGAACTCAGACTGTATTTGCGATAAGGTTGTGATGTTTGTACGCCTTCGCTTTTGATTTTCGAAAATTACAGTATAAAGTGGGTAAAGAATGTTGATAAAAGTAATGCCATTTCAAGGAAACATTGAGAAGCTATAACAAATCGATTCATATTCGGTATCTCCATCATTCGTAGTCATGAGAAACTGGGAAAGGGCATGTAGTCGAAGATGTAATCTGAATACTACTGATAAATATCGCTAGCAATAGTATAGAATGCGCAGATTTGTACACATCTGGCGACCACTCTGAAGTACATAAAATCCAAGTTGTTTTTCTCCACACATCAAAGTTCATCTTCAGAGGAAGCTAACAAGGACACATCGTTCAACTCCATGAAAACATTAGTGCATAAATATCTGTCGAAGAAGCTGTACGACGTAATAATTGAAAATAAAGCACTAAACAGCGGCGCGTGCAACACGACGACAGACAGCATCAGTCGTCGATTCGACGAAAAAACCTGAAGACGAGTTGGCGCGGAAATCTCGTTTCTCCCACTGTCAGCAACAATCAACATAAGCGCTAAGGTCAGCGGCAACATGATCCACAATTCAGTGAACCGGCGAAAAAGAACGGTGGAAGAAGGCACTGTTAGCTCTATACGTAAGCGTGCTGAATCGAAAAATAAAGCGGTATGTGTTATCGGGAGAGTTGCCGTCGGTTCGCGGTGACATTGATACAACCAACCAAACAAGGAAAGAAAGCAGATATCGGATCAGCATGCGCATTGATTGACGAACGTGTCGAAATCAACAACCCTCGAGGATCATATTTCAAATGGGGGCACTTTGCATTATTCGGACCATTTTCAAAGGATCGTAATGCTAAACTAATCGAACACTAAATGCCAGATGGAACGGAAGACGAACAGCGGCGAACTGGTCAGACAAACACCTGATAAATTCAAACCCACGGCCTCGAATGATGCTCTGACTCACACTGAAAATTGGTTCCAACCGCAACAGCCCACTAGCCCCGAGTGCGTTGCGGCGTTCTCGAATAAACAAAAACCATCAAGAGTCTTTGAAACATCGAAAACAGCACGCTCTGAAAAATTGAGGATAACCGGAAAGTACTCATCAATCAGCAAAGAGGAATAATGGAAGGGCACAGGGCACGAAATGCTGAGAACAAAAACAATTAAATCCATACACTTTCCTTTGTAACAAGCTTCTAGCAGGACTGAAAATGCTAATAAAGTAACGTGTGCGACCTTTAAGCGTAAATGAAAGGCGACCCATCCAGCACATCTCAACGGAAAGTGAAGTGCAGCGTCCACCTGATTATCAAACGTCTTGGCAGTACGCCGCGTTTGATCGTATTTGGACACGATATTGGCCTGATCTTAGATAAACTGATTACCAGTTACTCAACACTCAAAGAGAGCGGCGGGCGAAGATCGTCTGCGTTAGACTTGGACCAGGTATGTGCAAACCACAGACTTTCTCAGGAGTTTGGCTTTGTAAGGAGCAAGAAAACATAGCAGCATGTCTTACTTGGACACAAAAATAGTAAGCCACTGTATTTCACAGGCCGACAGGCCGTAATCGATACAAAATAGCCTCGAAATCTTTGTCGCAGGTAAGGCAAGGAATACCATCACAGTTCCCTGTTCCGACGCAACACAGCTGAGCAATTTCCGACTGAACGCAAACAGAAACAAAAACCACCGCACTGGTCGGCTATTTCATAACAATGACAAAAATATCCTCGGAGTGGAGATAATCCACAGCAGACGCCCTTGTTGCACATGCACTCATTAGTAGAGTTGTCGATTCACCATTACTTCTCTCACCGGCTACCATCCCAGTAGTACCAAACAAATGGGCTCGTTCATTCATACCCGTGTCCCCCATCGATTTTTGCCTCGAGCGCTTTCACACTCTCATTTTCAACGGACGTTGTAAACAAAAACAATCCACCGCTCTCGCTCATCGGCTGGTCACTTGCCCTCGCGTGCCACGCGCCAACGCTGTGTGTGGTTCGGTGCGGCGTGCGAAAAATATCACTGCTCAAACGCTCGCGGACTCCCGCCACGAATGATACTCAGCCCAAAATCAAAACGTTCGAGTGTATTATGTTCGTCGCTTCCAGCGGTCTGGCTTTTGCCGAATGTTTTGGGTGTTAAGAGATAACACACCGATGACGTTGTTGAATTCAATTGAAATTTGCTTGATCCCAGCGTGAGTCTGAAGAGGAAATGAGGTAGTGGACTTAATATTGGCCTTTGAGCGAGACATCACCTATAAAAACTTGTATTTTCTGCTCACATGCCCTAGCTGAATGTATTTTTAATTCTCCTATCCTCGCCGGAATAGGTCAAAAATTTGAGATTTGCTGTTTCCTTACCTTCTAGAAATTTTTTTGAGAGTAATTTCTGCTATTCAGTTGATTTGAACTGCTATTTCTATTTTTCATCAAATTTCGTTCCCATTTTAACTCCTCGTGATAGATTGAGCTTAGTGAAGAGAATTTACTGCGTGTTTGTGTGAAAATAGTTGAAAGTGAATGCGAAATTCAACCTGTTCCTCTTTCTCAGGTAAACATGGGAGCATACAAGTATATGCAAGAGATCTGGCGCAAGAAGCAGTCGGAAGCCCTCCGCTACCTTCTCCGCATCCGCTGCTGGCAGTACCGTCAGCTCACCGCCGTCCACCGCGCTCCCCGACCGACTCGCCCCGAGAAGGCCCGCCGTCTGGGATACAAGGCCAAGCAAGGCAATATTCGTTCTAGTCCTGACTCTTCTGAAAGTCACTTTTTAAGGTTTCGTCATCTACCGCGTCCGTGTCCGCCGCGGTGGTCGCAAGCGCCCCGTCTGCAAGGGACAGACCTATGGTAAGCCCAAGACCCATGGAGTCAACGAGCTGAAGTTCGCCCGCGGAAAGCAGTCCGTCGCTGAGGTTAGAATTTTTAAAAATCATGAACCATTCCTATCCTGAATGTTGTAGGAACGCGCCGGCCGTCGCCTTGGAAACCTCCGTGTCTTGAACTCCTACTGGGTTGCTCAGGACGCCACCTTCAAGTTCTACGAAGTCATCCTTGTCGACCCCTCCCACAACGCCATCCGTCGCGATCACCGCATGCAATGGATCTGCAACCCCGTCCACAAGCACCGTGAACTTCGCGGACTTACCTCCGCCGGACGCAGCAGCCGTGGATTGGGCAAGGGACACCGCTTCTCCAAGACCACTGGAGGTTCTCGTCGCAAGTGCTGGCTCCGCAGAAACACCCTCTCCCTTCAGCGCAAGCGTTAAAAATTTTATTGTCTGGGTCACCGTTTATGTTGTTGATCATTGTTATGAACTATTTGTTAATGTACTCTGCGTTGGCGTATTCCGAGGTTTGTGGCGTTTATGGGGAAGGCTTTGGTTCTCTTATGGTTTCAACCGGCATGTTGTTCCGGTACTATCGTTGCTTGGGTCGTTCAGTGTGCTTACTGGGTAGTTGGTTTAGATGAGGATCAGTCTCCTTCGTTTTGCAAAGAAATTCAACGATCGTACCATCGTTGATGTTGATCGGATCAGTATTCACGTAAAAGGAGGCAATGGAGGTGCTGGACTGGCAAGGTATTGTATCGCGATCTATTTGAACATATTCCACTGGTACTGATGTTGAAGATATAACGGCGTCGGAGGCTTTGGTGGAAGTGTCTACTTGTACGCAAAGCCAAAGATGCGATTTGAAGACATTCCAAAGCAACTACGAGAGCAAGGGAAGGCTTGGGCTTCTCATGGATCGGCTAGTGTATCGACGAAGCTTGTTGGAGAACATGCCCAGAATCTTGTATGTTTAACAAATGAGAGTTTTTCTACAGGATTAAACTGATGCAGACGATCACCGTACCTGTCGGCGTTGAATGCATTGACCGCGAATCGAGGATTCTTCTGGCTAGATGTACCAAACCGCATGAACGCTATTTGGTTGCCCAAGGGGGCGAAGGTGGCAATACAAATAATGGATACATGTAGGTTGTCTTCGTTTTACCGTTACCCTTGTGGTTGAGTCACTCACACAGGTGTAATGTCTGATTTTTAGTGGAATTCGCGGTGAAAAGCGCAACATCGAGTTGCATCTGAAACTACGTCCGAACATCGGATTGGTTGGCTTCCCAAATGCCGGCAAATCCACTCTCATGAAGGCTCTGGTCCCGAAGAAGAAGGTGAAAATCGCTGCGTACCCGTTTACGACCACCAAGCCACAAATGTGCTATGTCAGCTACGAGGAGGAGATGACGAGTGATGACGAGGAGCCATTCAGTCTAACCATCGCTGACCTGCCGGGGCTCGTTGAAGGAGCGTCGAAGAATCGTGGCCGAGGCGATTCGTTTTTGAAGCATTTGGAATATAGTGACATTATTGTAATGGTTGTTGATGTTACGGGCTTTCAACTCAAAGTTTCACTTACAGAGCCTTACAGGTAATATGAGTCTGTTTTGCTTTTTTCTTATACTTGTTCTCGTTTAGAACGGCATTAGAGACTGTCGCTATTTTGAATCGGGAGATCGAAAATTACGATGTAAAGATGCTTCAAAAGCCGGCTGTCCTCGTCTTGAATAAGACAGATTTGCCTGGTGGTGTAGAGGTACGAGTTTCTGTATAAGAATTACACTATAGAGGACGAAATTAAAGCACTATTGGTGCGCACTACACGATTGTTGCTTATAGTTAGATTTTATCTATGCACATGAACAATCACACTTGATGGTTCCACTGGGACCTAGTGTCTAATCTGAGAGCTACTTTGCTTGCTTCCCATCTGATTATTGTCAATGTTTCAGACAGCTAACGAACTAAAAGAATTACTCAAAACACAAAAATGGATCCAATCCCTACCAGAAGATCTACGTCCCACGAATCCCATGACTTTCGACGAAGTGATTCCAGCGAGTGCAAAGAACTTCGAGCTCGGCTCACTCAAGCCCACCGTACGCAAAATCTACGAGTGCTTACGACCGCTGCGGAAGACGTCGCTTTTCGAGAACGAACAAAAGAGCAAGGGACAATTCTTAGTGTGATATGATTTTGCAATTTCGTCGTTATAAAGGTCTTCACAGCGGGTGGTCACTTGCAGCATGCGTTAGCCGTCATAACAACTGCCTGCTGGTGGCCCTCATCATCACCAACTGGCGCGTGAACGGATGCAACGACGGCGAACAGCTTGACCAGTGGTCAGCGGCGTTGATCCCCACTCAATGCCGACCGACAGCCATGGGCGATTATCGATTCCAAACAAGGATGCCGGGATTATTAGGGCTGCTTTGGTGCGCGTTATGCAAATCTGTCGCCGTTCCGTCTGTCAGACGAATGCCGTATTTCTCTTCACTCGCCCCTGGCGTGCATTCGGTCCGTTGGGGTCGGGTTAAGGGGCATCCCGTGGCGAGTGCCTGAGGGCGAATGTCTTCAACGTCTCCTAAGCGCTCACTTCCCGGTTAAGCCCCAGCTCAGTTATTTCCTCAAATATGGACCATCCATCAATTTTCGCATCGCGCAAAATCGTTTTTTTGTCCCTCTGAAGAGGCAACATTCGGCCAAAAAGTGCGGGTACCTTTAGTTAAATGAGCCAAGAAAGGCCTAAGGATCTCCACGCTGAGCGGTTTCGATTACCGATGTAATTCAACCTCCTGTTCCATTCCAGCAAATCGCGAATTGACGATAGTTCTTCAAAGTTTTGTGCCTATTTTGCCGTTTGTTTTCACTGCAATTGCTCTTCTGATTTTGTCGCGAAGATGAAGAAAAACAGAAGAAGAAGGCGGCAGCGCAACAGTGCATCCTCTCCACTTCTTCAGCTCGCGTTGTTCCTTCTCGAAACCGAAATGGACGGAAGGGTGGGCCCACGTCGGCAATTCGATTCCCTCGCGAGCAAAAAACTTTTCGCAGCCGTACGAAAAATAGCTGCAAAGTGTGACGAAGGCGTGTGAGAAGTGGGGCTCATCGATTATGGACGCGATGTTCTGAGTTCGCTTGTTTACATGCCGTGTACAATCATGGATAGGGTCCTGATTCTGAATTTAGCCGTTGTAGTATCATAATTACTTACATTACAAATTAGTGAAAGTTGCAAAGCTTTGATCGACAAATATCGCCTTGGTAGCCGTGGTAATGAATAGGGCGATTGAGGGAGGTAGGTTCAGAACATTTTCGGCGTGTTATGGGTACAGATATTACAACAGACTCTGAAGCAGATTAGAATACTGTATCAGCCCTCCAAATTGGTATACTAGCTTTTCAACCAATGATGCTCGTTTTGCTCTTATGGACCACAATCACACGGGTTACGAAGAATCGGACTGGCTGTAAAATAACGTTCCATACTACTGCTTCATGTCCACAGTAAATTACGAGAATTTCCGTTCGGAGCATGGTCCGTTGATCTCATCAAGTAAAATGGACATGGTAAGGACAAGAAAATTACATGGTTCGTGAGAGTTCGGGTCGCGCCTGGTCCGACATTAGACAATTCAATTGCCTGTTTCATTCGAAGCGTCTCAGCCAGGTTATAAGTTTTCTTCAACTGTTAGCTGCTTTTTAGTGATGTTTAACTACAAATTCGTTTCAAATCAGCAGTTTCAACGAACTACGCAATGTTGTAAACTTCGTTTCCTGTCCTCAGCTGTTGTTGAATCCGGTTGATTCTTCAAAAAATGTTTTCTAGTCGTTTTCCGGACTCTGCGCAAAATCACGTATCGTGCTATTTCGAGTATTCGGGCGCGAAGATGCTTCACTTGGCACCGCTATCCACTTATCCTCGTTTCCGGCGCACTTCCGATTTTCGAGCGCAGATGGAAAAACAGTTATCCCGACATTTCACGCATGTACATTTCCGTCTCAGTGAAAACATTATGTGTAGGAAACCTGTCATACACTATCCTATACAGAGTGCTTCCTTTTAAGACACCGATCAAACAGGCCCGCTTTGAATGGAGGAGAAACGCTATTCATTGTAAATGCTTATGGGGGCGACGAGTGCACCTGCAGTGATTTCCTGGAGCAGCACTTCCCAGCAAGGCAAAATGCGTTATTGTTCGCGCACGGTTCGCAGCTTCTCCACTCCCAGAGCACTTCCTTTTGCAACCGATCCCGTCAGGATGTAGTCGCGCGTCATTTCCCACGGGGCGATGTCTCGTCGCCCTCGGTGGCGGTGGACGAGAGTGGCCCATTGGCCGGAGGGCTTGTCGCTTCCACAACTGGTTGTCGCGCTTTATTGCTTTTGACTGATTATTATTTAAATGGCCCCTTTGAAACTATTCGTCGCGCGGCTCTCATTGCCTCGGGCTTCAGTGCGCGCGACTCGTATGTGTCTTGGTCAGCTGCTAGTGCAGTCGTTGTTTTGTTTTGAAACTCTTTGGGAGAAAAACAGCCCAAAATATCGTTTTTGTTTTAGCAGATGTGACGTACATTCCCATGAGGGTCACTTATCAAAGCGTTACGCTGTTGAATGTGCGTTTTTATTGCAATGTCGCTTCGGAAATGTATGTATTTTGCTCTGACATTGTTGGTTCATATCCGCTGGTCCTTGTATGAAGACAAATCGAACTTGGACCCTCATTTCATCAACGTTAACAAAACCTATCCACTATTACAGATGTAACCTCCATAAATATGCCATAAGAAGACTGGTTTTCTTTATTGTTGCGTTGCATGCGGCGCTGAAATTAATCTTTTCTAGACATCCTGGAGATATCGTTAACCGCATGCTTTCCCGACGTTCTTCCATTCATTCTTTTAAGTAGTTTAACTTAATAAACGTATTTTATTCGTGGAATTGATGTGCTTTTTTTTTTCCGAAATGGGTATCAACTAATTGCCTCTTCTGATTAGCATTCAGCTTTGTGGCTGACCTTAATTGAGTCTGCGAATTTTTTGGGCATTTTGTTAATTGGCCCATGGCAGTCATGTCTGGTAGTTTCCTCGGATTCTTTGCTGTCACTCGTAGGGTGGTGTAGATGTGTATTTGAATAAGATTTAATATTTACTCGCATACACTCATGAGATCCCGGGTCACCTTTTGGATCAAGGATCGCTTTTAAGAGAGTAAGCAAGGAATATGTAGGAGAATTCACTGCTTATGAAAGAACTATACCAGCAAAAGTCCTTCAGCGCGAATGGGTTATTATCAGAAAGCGAGGTTCAATTTTTGCGTTCAGGTGGAGCTACCCAATCCAATGACATTTGACTTTCATATTCACCTGTTTTAGTGAATTACCCCTGAATTAAAGGTCGTGTCGCAACGGCATCACAACAGTTGAAAACCATTTTATCTCGTGTTTTCATTGTTGATACGTTATCGTAGCTTGCACTTACCTGTTTGTGAACTTATACTTAAGTGTTTGGTAGATCATTCCTTGACAATTTTCCTGTATTTTTTGGATCACGGACGACGAGCTTTCAATTCCCCCTTAGCCGGCTACTCATAAATTCGGAGCTCCTTTGGAAGCACCACAAAGGAACGTCCGGCGTTCCTTCTGTTGCAGCGCTTATTAGTAGGGCGAACGAAGGACAAAAGGACTTAGCGCATGAGAGTCTCGCGCGTCGGGTCGCGCTCTTTGCTCCGGGCGCTCGATTAGCACGGGCCCGTATGCTTGAGTCCGGAGTGCAGTGACTCAACGAGCTGCCGGACTATTGCATATTTCGCCTCCATCGTTCGCCCCTCATTTATGCCGATTTTAGTTTGCCTTTAGCGGTCGTCCGCCGGTCATAATGTAAAAGTTGCGACACATTTATTGCCGGCGGTCCTCGCGTTCCGTGGTCCGTTTTGTCGGCACTCCAGCCTCTAACTGACTGACAACATTGGCGGTGGCCCCGCAAGTGAGGAGTCGCGAGCCGGGAGAGGCACACGCGCCTCGACGAACTGAAGAAGTTCTGCTCCTCGTTCTGTTTGAGTCTTCAAGGGGCCGAGAGTTGTGTAATCCCGTTCGTCAGCTTCTTGTCCGCGTTCTGCTCTTCTCCGCCAATTCTCGAGATCGCGACCATTTGCTTATTACTTGTTAGCGCGCACTGTTTACAGCTGCTGTCCAGAAATGCGAACTGGCTTGACAACTCCTCGAACACGCCAACTTCCTGGCCATTCGGTATTCTGTGCGGGTTCCTCCTATTCAAAACCCTCAAAACCCCAAAAACTATCATACATCTTCATTTATCGCAACAGACATCAACTAATGGTGTCGTGTTTATATTGCGCCTTTGTTTTGCGAGGTGTTAATCGCCGTGTAATCTATCAACTTGCCAGCTGCTGCATCATCGAGTCACCATCGCTGATGTTGCAAAGAGCACGCAACGTAGACCACACACGACGAAACGCACCGTTGCGCTGCAATCAAGGTCGGTTCGTGTGCGCGACTTCCGACTCGATGCGCACTACTCGTCGCAACACGCGCATTACACAATTACATTATCCATGCGTTGTTCCTCAAGTTGTCACGAACACATGGGCGTTCGTTTTTTTTTCACTGTGGACCGGGCCACTCATAGAGCGGTGACTGAACATAGGGAGAGCGAGTTGCTAGGATGGACGGGAGTTGCCGGGAAACCCTTATGTCGTCAGTATGTAGTGGTGTACACCGACCTTCAGAACAGATTTTTCAAATGTTTTTGGGTGGTCAACTCTCAAAGTGTTAGTACCAAAGCTAAAAAGAGAAAATGCGTGAAGAGCCCAGCTCATACGGCTCAAATTTGATTCCATGCAGCACCTAATGGTCAGTCCATTGCCACAAAACACGGTAGTTGAAATCTTTAAAGTGCCGTATAAAGATGTCTATGTATGTGTAGCTATGCATGGTATGTGCATGGTAAATTTTCGTTTAAATAGCACCATCCGTTTAATTCTTGTGTGAAGGTTCTGTAATTGCTGTTTTTGAGGAAAGCTGGGTAGGCTTACGCTGTGGTGCGTGAGTCGTATTGCTGAGCTGCTTTTGTGGGTTCTGGTAACACGTTCTATTCCGACGATCGCATCTTCATCATATATATTTACTATGGAAAAAATACCAAACCTTTTTGTATCGTTCTCAATCCTCTTGTACGGACGTCGCCCATTTCCTTCTTCATTGAATGCCCGGCTGTCACAAGCACTTCACTCGCTCTTCCCACAGTCAATTTTGCAAATTGGCGAACAAATAATTCTACTTCCGCTCGGTCAAAAGAAAACATCTATTTTTGCGCTAGACTCTCCCCCGAGCCTCAGTTCACCTCCGACTCTCCGTCTTTGTACCGTGACGGACATAAACGCGACAACTGTTTTTATGCGTGATAGTAACAGCTCTCAAAGAATACGATGTTCAACTGCGGCACTTTCACACGGTATCTATGTCCAAACATCGCCACTTTTCCCACAACTCTTCCTCGCGGTGCCTCAGCGCGCACGTACTCGACGTTCCCATCCGTATTCCCTGCATGCTGAGGTCTTCCTGTCTTCGTTCCTTGCCGCGACTTTTATGGCCGAGTCCCAAAAATTCATACATGAAAAAGAGATTGATGCTCCTTATTAGGGTCATGAACACCGCAGAACCGCATCATTGGGGGCCACCCGAAGACGGGGAGGCCCATATCGCGACCCATAATAAAACTTAATTAAAAATGGGCAATCAAGAAGGACTCCTATTTGCATCTCTAATATTCTAGCCCGTGCCCGCTAAGCACGCTTTGAGTGCGCGTAAGTGGCAACTTCCGGACTTACGTCCTGGAGTTGTGCTTGACGTTTTGGACGTCCTCAATGCCAAGAAAGAGAAACTCTTTTTCGTTTGAACCGCATCGCAAGCGTCCATAAACAGAGGACGCCCATTTTTATCGCTTTGTTGACGACCTGTTTACAACGTCATGAAGCTCCTGGAGATACGTTCTTCTTATGCAAATTAGACGCATTCATGTTTGAAGCTATACAGTGACTCCTATGATCATATAGCGTTACCCTTACTGTTGCTTAACATGAAAAGGGCATCCTTATTATAACATTCTCAGACATAAATTGTGACTAGAACTGCTGCAGAACTTGAGAAAGTTTTCGACCATTGTCCGCTTTACCATCTTAGATAACACATTGTAGTGTTCCTTTTTTGATACTTGTTCGATGAATCGCTCGAAAGTCGGTCGTCTGTATTAGATTTGAGTTCAATCGAATCGTGCTATGCCGATTTAACAAGAACACAGGAGTCAAAGTGATATTCTGACATGAGTAGTTCACTTTGGAATTTCAAATGGGGCTGCTTCTCTATTCTTACGTCAGATGATTCTCACTATATCCAATTGCTGAACTAGTTCCAATTGGGGCAGGCACCATATGAATTGAGACAATCCCTTGGTGACCTTCTGAATTACGTGCACAAAAGGAACGCGATTAGTGCGCGTTGATTTGTGGCACTCGGGCGTTCTTTACAAAATGCCGCAGTCCGTAACGACTCAAGGACACCGTTAGACTCTCTTAGAATTTTGTCGAAATCCCCTTTTCAACATGTCTACCCATAGTTTATAATACCGCGCGAAATCGGTGCGGCGGCGATCCTTTGGCGTGCGCGAGGGGGCGGCGATGTGAGATGTTGACGTAAATGTGATCTGATTGATGGCCGATGTTCTACCGGACGAGTGGATGTGATGGATCTGCAAACGCCTGAATGGATCGCTTGATAATTTGCCGTGTTCGATGAGGGTTTCACAATGTGGGCGGATCGGCTGAGAACGAGCCGCTGCTTTTTGCGGCGTTCTTGCGCTCTATGGGTGCTGATCGCCGAGGCAGCTAATGTATTCACAGGACGGTAAGGGCAGCACGCAAAAACTGCATCAATTCAGACCTTTTTACCTTATGTGCGAAGACGTCTGACGTGAATGATGATCGACACTCACAAAAAACAGTTAATGACCTTATCGGCGCTTGTGTTTGCTTGATCGATGTATCGCCGACGTGACGCTTGGCAACACGTGTGCCGACGTCTGTCTCTTTGAAGACGACGATCTATTCTTAGGATATTTGATTGTTCCGCGTTTTTGCATCTTGCGCCATTGTTCATTTTTCTGAGAGCAAGGCATTGAGCGGCGCTAATTTCAGACACCTTCGGCGATAGAAACGTCTGCGATTTTTCTCTTTTCCTGTGATCGCAAATGAACCTATTAATCAAGTTTGTCGTTGGTTTCTTCTAGGTCTTTCTTCTCGAATACATATCTCTGGTTCAATGTGAGGACCTGAGCTGCTTAGTACTGGAGGATACCATTTTATACATGCGTTCTTCGATTCTACTTTTTAGATTCCTATTGTAAAATTTGATCTCTATGTACTACTTTTGTGACTTACATATCTTTGTTATATGTGTTGGTACTTGTCGCTCGGAAGTCAACTCTTCACAATGCAATAGGGGATAAGCAATTGAGTGCTTAAAACATAAGTACCGTAAAACATAAGTTATCCGAGGTTAATGTAGTCTGAGACTTTGAAAAAGTTACGATTTATTGGTGAGTTACAGCACCGGCCCAATTATACGCATAGTTTGCTGTACCCTAAGAACATTTGTTTGTTTTTTCAACACTAATTTACTACCGCAATCGGTCGGGACGTCAGTGTTCCCTATGTTCGTCTCCCCCGCTTCGCTGGGCGCTGCTGTAATCCCGTGTCGTTCCCGCCTGTTCATCGATGATTAATGAGCGTGTTGTAGCCTCTCGTTACCGAAACGAAAAGCTGCACAAACCGCTTTTCTTTATTTACCAACAACTTGTTTCAGAGCTTCCGTTCATGTTCTCCGCGCGCGAGACTCAACTTCCGCAGCAGAGCGACTCGAGTAAACCGACGATCCACTGAGTGGCATGGAGACGATACCGGAAGAGGACCACGAAAAGCTCTCCGCCAGCGGCAGTCAACAATGTCTCGCGAGCCCGAGCTACGGCGGCGCGAGCAGCGCACAATCAACACGGACGATCGAGTCAAAAAGTCGTCTGAAGGAGGTCTACACCTCGGAGCAGATCGACACCCTCGTGACGTGAGTGATTAGACTTTTTGGGAGGAGGGTACCAGTCGCACTTCCGGCTCGCTCAAAAATACCTCGACAATGACACATCGACCCGAGTTGTTTATCAGGGAATTCATCACTTTTATTTCCTTCCGATTATCGTCTTACGAACAGTGTTTATACCCCGGTCTTCTTGGAGACGCTCCTCTGTTTATTGGGCTGGCCACTCATTTAGCGGGTGAGACTCTTACGTTTTGTTCTGTTCTGTGCTGACTCCATTTTAGTTGAATTCCTTGACTGTTTTGAAGAGATCTACATGACTTGACTGTTTTGAAGAGATCTACATTTGTTGTCAGGTCCTATATAAGATGCATTTTTGCTAGTAGAGAGCTTGCTAATGTTACGTTATGGCTCCGATTTTGATATGCTTAAAATTTAATACCCTTTTGACGATGAATTTGTGTTGCAAATTGATTCACTTGGATCAACTATCACCATCAAACTCGATTTTACATTGACGCTTTCTATCTTTAAATCCGGGATAAAAACTTTCTCTTTGGTGTTAAGACTAGTTTCTACGATGATTCTTCTCTCCTTATATCACTTTTTGTGCCTTAGAAACCTAAACGAGTATAAATTGTCAGCTCATCCGAATGCCTTCGCTTTTTTTCGCTGATTTGCTTTTACTAAAACTCAGTCAAGCGACTAAGGCGTGTCGCCTCAAACAAAACAGAAAACAAAAGGGCTCCCTATCGTTAGCGAGATCAGCCACTTGTTATGTTGAAGCTCAATTCGATTTTGGCCCTTCTGTTCCTTGTCGCTGTTGACAAAACTTCTGTCGGCAATTCCTATTGGCTTTCAGAAAAACGTTGAAATTGCAATATCTCTTCGGAGCCGGAAATTCACAGCTTTTTCAGTCTAAACGATCGTTGCGCAGCTCATTAGGACCTCATTTATTGGGCAACTCATAAACAGTGGAGCCGGAAATTGCGGATCCACCGTCCGGTCGTCCTTTGATCTGTCCGCGCGCAGCTTTCCTTTCATCATCACCTCCGCCTCCAAAGGGTCTTCTCCTCGACGTCGTCTCGTTTTGTTTGAGTTGCCATGACACGCTCCACGTTCCAAGCTCGCGATTCGGCGCTTTTTCCTACAATTCCGCACACCTTTCGTTTCGCGTGCACTCATGTCAACATTTCAAATCCGTCGTCTTCTCGCCGCATGATTCATTTGTAAACAGCGTCGCCGACGACAAAGACGACTCTGCCAGACTGATCGACATCAAACTGTTTGGCGTCCAGTCATCACCTTCGCTCGGTGCGGGGTGTCCCTGTACGTATGCGACGTGCCCTCGAGGCAACGCGACCTTTTCCGCGCTCGATGAGGGCGACACGAAGTTCTTTGTGAACTCCGTGCGCGCATCTTTTTGTTTCCTTTCGACCTATTCAGTGCTGTTGTTCAAACAACACTTTTTTTATGTCTCTTATTGCGTGCGTCGTAATTCCTTGAAGTTGTGACACACTTGAAGGAGCTGTAATTATGGGCATTTTATTGCACAGGGAAATTATCAAAATGGAGAGGAATATCATATATCAGTTTATATAATAAGTGTAGTTTATGTTTATTTCAAGTTTTACTTACTGCTGATCACCTAGCCACAGTAAGCTAAAATTTACACCGTTTCTGTCAGTGAGCTTAAAATTGTTGTGTACGGTATCTATTTCGATTTAGCGGGGCGCTTTTTCAGACGATCAGCTGATTTCTCTCTAGGATCGCCTTGATCAGTTTAATAAGGAAGTGAATTGCGGAACGGTTATGTGATGGTAATAATTAAGAAAACTGGTTGTAAATGTTAGACCCCAACCCTTGTTTGTCTTACACAATTTGCAAAAAAGGCGGCCTCGCATATCAAAATCAAGACTTTTCTAGGGACGGCTCCTGAATGCCTCGTCGAAAGATACTTTCATTGGAAAGTTCCAGGCCAAGTGGAAATTGGCCAAATTTCCATCGATAAAACATCTACAAGGATGTACTTTGCCTCTTCGGATCCCATTATCTCAACGTACTTTCAAATTTGAACAAATTACTGTTGATGTGCTTGCCTCGCCTGAGTTGTTAGTGTACTTATCAGCTGTTTACGCGACATTTTTTGTTCTAATTTTTCGGCAAACATTTGACACGGCCGACATATCTGTTCCGCACTTGCGCCACACCCTGGCGTTTTTGCGCCTTGCGGTTTGCGGGAAGGATTGAATTCCTGCAGTTTAGAACACTTGATGATTCACTGACCTGAGGGTGTTGATCCTAGGCAGAGGACGGATCGTAGGTTGGCGCGAGTGACCCCCAAAACATCATTTACTGCTAGCTGTAGATGTCCGCAAGCAAACAAGTAGTGAATTGTGTACACGCAGACCGTTATCAGCAATTATCACTCACCTCTGCACACACAAGCGCCGAACGCATACCTTGCCTTCCGCCCTTCTGCGGTCGTCGGTTCCAACGTTCTGTTTGCCCATCCTTCCATACTCCTCCTCCATCTTCCAAATCAAATCGATTCCGATCGCAATTGTTTCGAGCTGATTCTCACGTCTCTCCATCTGTGTGCTTTCTTCGCAAATGCACTTTCCGGGCAGCTTGACTTAAGTGCATAAGCTTTATTTTGTTTGTTTTTCAGAACTCTTCCGGAATCAGCCGTACCGTCTTCGTGGAAGTTGAGCGAGGAGGAGGTCGTTGTCGATCCTTCGTAAGTTTCTTTATCAGAGCTAGTTACTTGTGATAGTGGTGATGGAAGCTACCGGAATTAGGGTCGAAGGCCGCTATATTTTCCGCTTCAAATGTCTGTTCTACTTTGAAGATATGATAAACTCTACCTAATTTGGAAACTCAATGTTCTTCTGTTTGCTACTCCGTGCTTATTTATATGAATGGATTAACAAATACTAAAATTACGGGATCTCTGAACATGTTCTTTCCCATAGCAAGAAATTGCAAAATTTGGCCATTTCTGACCGATTATCTCCATGCTTTTTTGTTCTATTGGTCTCCGATTTGAACCCTTAAATTAATTGCTCTGTGAACAGCAAATTAAAGGTGTAATTCTCGTTGTTCTCTAGCACATAAACTTTTATTTCCGACACCAAATGCGCTCGATTGTGCACAGATTTTGAGGACTTGAGCATTTGCCGATGACAGCGCAAAATTAACGATCATTTTTTGGCGCCACCTCTGTGTTCGTTCGATTGCCTCCTTTATGAACCCAATTAATTCGCGGAGGCATCCGCGAAGTCCTGAATATGGGAGAAGGGAGGTGCAGGCAGAGACGTTGTTTGTCGTTTTGCTCGTAGCCTGTTGCGCCCTTGTGTTTTGGAGATTAGCTATTCGAGATGAGATCTATGGCTTGTAAGAGGCACTATTGGTCGAAGAGGTAGGTCAGGAGTAAAGAGATGTGAAAAACGAAACATGTTGGTGAACATGTCCTTCAAAAAGTAGTCTCTTCGCCTAAAGTCACAGATCTGTGGAACCTTGAAACATGTGTTTTCCTGTCATGGCGTCCCGCTGTGAGGTTTCCTGCCATTCCCATCGGCCTTCACTTCGCCTGTCTTACGAACCCAATTAATACGTTAAAACCCGCCTTTTTGCGCTTCCATTGTTTATAAGTCGTTGTTTGCTTTTAGAATGGCTTCGTCGTACATTACCGAGCCGATCGCTGGACCGGCTAGCGCGCGAGGTTCTACGTACACGTACACCTACGAGAGCCACTATGAGGATCCGGTGATAACGGATTTGTCGCCGAGAAGTGAGTTCACTGACTACCCGGAGGATTCGATCGAGAGGCACTCGACTCAAACGCAGAAGGTAGGCTCCTGGTTCATTGCAATGAAAGGTTATAGAATATTTGGAATAATTTTTGTGCTGGAAATTCAGCTTTCTGTGCATAAGACGATAGAGAGATAGCCTTAGATTATAGTTATGAGCTTTCCGGAACCTATTTTCGACCGAAGTTTGAATCACTGTTCGAGAACGGTGAAAGATTTAGCGACCGATTGACTAGTGGGCGGGTATAAACTAGGTTGGAAAGGTAATTTATCATTTCACAGCAGCAACCCTCTATTTTCCATGAAATTCTCGAAGCTCGGAAATTTTTATTCTGGAAATAGTGTTTAAGTCTATTTTTGGCAACCTGTCATAAAATCTATTTTCAGATAACGCGCGTGACAAAAGTGACAACAACCCGATCAGTGAGACAAGTTCCCTTGAACGCCGATGAAATCTATTTCGACAAAGACGGCAATCCGATTCCCCTTTCGGAATACACAAACTTCGATGGCCATCTCAGCGACCGCGAACTGGACGGACTGGGCATCGACCTGAGCAAGGCATGCATCCAGGAGCACGAGGAAGTGACCACCCCGATGAAGGAACTCTACCCGCCGCGGGTGACCCCAAGTAGTCCAGGCGTTCCGCAAGTCATCGACATCGACTTGAACGAAGTGTCCCTGATGTGGATGGTGCCCGATCATCACGGCTCCGCTGGGCACATTATCGGCTATCGGGTAAGATTATGAATATTTGATACGTCTTAATGGTCCGAAGAACACGTGTTGAATTGGTGCTATCGATCATTAATAATTAAGCGCTTCTAACGTTCATTGAAGACGAACAACGTGCAGTGACGCGTGGAACGCGATAGTAAGAGATACACAACTATTTATTATTAATAAACAAGATCTCAATCGCATAGGTGTGGGCACGAAATGGGACTGTGTTTTCGCTAATTTGAGAGCCCACTCTATAACCAGACACTTCCTTAAATTTATTAATTGGTCTATGAAAGGACCTATAAAAATTAGGTCGAAAGCAAGTGAGATGACTGAAGTCCATGTAACTTTTCTTTGTTCAGGTAGAACTTCGGAACGGCGACGGTGAACCCTGGCAAGCTGCTCATGACGGTCTCCTACAGGAACCCCAGTGTAAAAGTGAGTTTTTAAATGGTCGTATCTTAATATACACTAAAAATCATCAACAAAAATACGATTTTTGTTATGAAAGCACCGACAACTAGGAATCCTCATGGTCAACCAGTCAATTCTGGCGGCATCCATATTTAATTCATGACTAACCACCACTAACCACCGTTCGCGTTATTCATTCCACTTTGCACCTCTTCTCCTTCTCCGGCGCTCTCGGTGTCTTCGTTTTCGTCCGCCCGCCTAGCGGCTTCTTCCTTTTCCCGTGCCCGTTCGTCTTCCTGCCACCGCTCCGGCCATCTCCAGCATCATCACAGGAAGCTGCTGACAGTGCGCTGGTAGTATCTGTACAGCATACTATTTAAATATTCGTCATGTATCGCCTCCGTAGCAAAAGTATTGCGGCGGCGTCAGTTCGACAAGATCAGCTTAGGCGGCACACAACGTACCAGAGTGGAAATTGTGTTACGTTGCTAGAGGAGACCTATGACAGGAGAATCTGCCAGAAAAGCTGTAGGTTTCACCATCGGTCATTCATTATCCACAATATCAACTCTCTCTTAAATCACTGGTCAAAAGACTTTAATTAAAATCGGATGCTCTAATGGTCAAAGTGGTAAACAAGTCGTGCCAGAACCAAATTGTTTTGCACTAGCAGAAATGACGTCATGTGAACGAAAATTTAAAACTCAGTTGCAACTAGTACCTAATGATATGGTGTGACTCAATTGACGACCTACAATAGTGACCTATTCGAATATTCCATTGGTAAAAATACTGATTCGTTTTCGTCTGCAATTTTTGTGGAAAAGATTACTTACTGTCCTCTGTTTTTTGTTTTTCACGTACAACACCGGAACAGAATGAGGTTCTGGCTTCATGTACTTGAAGGGTAGACTCACTATTTAAGCCGGCCTCGTAGCGTAATCTATCTTCGTTAGCAAAATGATTGGATTTCAGTTATTCCTGAATTGGTTAGACTTAAAAGATTTTGCACGACAAAAATGTACAGTGCTCCAATATCATTATCCAGCCCCAAAGCACCAAGAGCCCCTCATATCCTATGCTCCCTCACTGGACAAAAACGTGAACCGAACTAACCTTCAGCCCTCAAAACCGTACCACTCCGTTTCCCAGCCATTAAGACCCCTCTTTTGATACCTCCATTTGCAGAATAATGCCAAAGAGACTCGCGTGATAATTGTCGAGATTTTTTACGGCCGATTTCCATCGGCCGCCCTCACACAACACGGACTGTTTGTTTCCTCAGAACGTCGCCTCCGATGGCCTCTTCTTCGCATCCGTTCCCACACGCGCAGACAATTCTATTTGATCAACGTTCCTTTTTCTGTACGTCCACACGACGGCGCCTCTTTTCTTCGGCCACCGACCACCCCGCCACCGCGATTCGTCGCCGTACACGCCGATAAACTGTTCGCGCGCTCTCGTGACTAATGCCCCTCTGACCTTGTAAGGCTCTGTATGACGCCGACCGGAGACGTTCCCTCGTTTTTCGCGCAGCCCGGCCGGCTGCTCTTCTTCGTCTTCGGGCACACCCGCCCGGCCGGACATAACCCAGCCGCATCGTCCCAGTACAGCCGCCGTCGTCGCCATCCAAGTGCCCACGCCCCTCGACTATCTATACGTATTATACCGACATTGTGTGCGTACATGTGGCCGCTGCTCGCACATATGTGACAAAATTTGCATATTGTCTCCTCGCTTCGAACTGTCTCTCCGCGTTTCGGAACGTCGACGCCGCCTTGCTCTTTGGCACGTTGCCGCCGCGGCGACATGCAAACTCTGCCTCATTATGCAAACGGTCAGTTGTTATGTCGGTACTTACGAGGGTCCTCCTAAATGGCTTCCGAGCAATAATTACCTATTGTTAGCGGGTGATAGTGAATAGGTGCCATTCTGTAGGCATTTGAATCAAAGTTGATAATTACATGTACTAAGGGGTAACGGGACAAATCAAGTTTTCGAGGTGAAAATCGGGTAGCCCCCTTTGTAACCGTTATGTATTAGAAGTGATGCTGTGGAGTTCACGTTGATCATTTATTTGGTCATATCAGGACAGCTGCGTCATTTGATTTTACGTTTTATAGCCAGAATTGTTTGGAATTTTGCGTGGATCACGAAGAGTCCGGATCGGTAAACAAAATTGCCGATTAAAACACCCACAAAACAAATCGCACAATGACATAATCCCCTGATCCGCAGATAAGTTTATAATTGCATATATCCAGTTTTCGTATACACCAAAATCTAGGCATATTCCTGTATATATTGTCATCATCTCGGTAAGAATCGACCATTTTTGGTCCAATCCGAGCACAACTTCAAATGCATTCCTTTTTCAATTCGTGCTATCTGACATCGTCATACAATAGTCAATTTGCCCAACGAGTAATGTGGCCGATTTCCCCCTGTGTCTTTCAACTTGATCAGCGGTCGAACTCCCCTCTTGAAAGCTGTATCTGTGCCAAGTTCTTACTGCTCTTCAATGCCAACTGTGATTGCTCCAAAACTCCTCTCCGTCCCTTAAAAGCAAAGTGATGAACGTGTGAATTTCACAGCATCACTGTAACGTCTCATTCTCAAAACACGTTTACTAGAGTTTTGTGCACATGTCGACGGCGGACGCATGCTAAAACACGGTATGACGATATCCACAGAATTCCAGATATCCGAACGTTGTCTGCAACGTTCATTATGCTAATCACTGTTTGCATAGAGCGCTGCTCTTAGCCCCATTCACCCTGTCTTAATAGCTAATAAATTATGCAAATATAATGCGTTGTGTGTTTCAGTAACGAATTTGGACCCCGGAGCCGACTATGAATTCCGAGTTCTCGCGGCGAATCGCGCTGGCCTCGGCGTCGCCTCCAGCAGCTGCCCACCGGTGCAACTCCGTTCGCGCTCCGACACCGGAGCAGGAGCGTCTGGCGACTCGACTTATGGTGAGTAGCCTGTTCCGTTGAGCAACTTGTCGTGTCAATATGGCGCCATGTCGCAAACCCATCAACGGATTAGTGCATCCGATTCATCGCGTCAATGAGGCTAGGAATGACGTTGTCCGAGCGGATATCCGATAAGTGGCCATCTCCACGGGTGATGTCCACTAAAAGGCAGTGTCGCCGTAATGAACAAATGAATAATTCGTGGTTGTCGCGCGCAGACTGTCGCATATTCTGAGCGTCTTAATGTGTTTTACCCATAATGAATAGGTCCGAATGTCGATTTCCGTTTTGAGCTTGATTCGGTGTAAGATGAGGGATGTCGCCGGAAATGGTGTTTTTCCCCGAGGGAGCGCAATTTCCTTATTTGCCCTCCGCTGTTTCCGTAATGGGATTTTTATAGGTCGTAATGGGATTGGCCGAAATAGTAGTACAAACAAAGGCATATCTATGAGACCAGTTCCTAAACGAAGATCAAATAATAGCTCTCTATGTTTTCATAACCGACTGACTGTTTAGGACCACCGCCACCTGGCAAACCGTCAGTTGTGAGTCTCGAAGGAGATCGTGCTGTCATTGAGTGGAGCCCATCTCCTTTCAACCCTGACTTCGCACCAGTCGCTGGGTACATTGTAAGATCATATATTTTTCTTACAAAACTACAACTGTACTTTCGGTAGATTGAGTACAGAGCCGCTGGCACAAACTCGTGGATCCAGTCGAATGACTTCATCGTCACGTCCTGTCACTATGAAGTATCAAACCTTCGTCCAAACGGAGAATACGAGTTCCGAGTCCTGGCGCGAAGTGCTGATGGCATCTCCAGGCCAAGTCATTCATCTGGATTCTACCGTATCCGACCACCTGTGGCAGTAAGGAACGCTCATCCCCACAACCACAGTCTTGGACCTCCTGGACAACCGCAGGTAGCATAATAGAAAAGTGCATAAGAGGAAAATGGGGATATTATAGGTACTCGATATGGACTCTGAGTGGGTCCTCCTTGAATGGGCTCACTCCGCCTCAGCTTCCCATATACCCGTGAGCTACTCGGTTGAATGCCGCGAAATCGGCGATCCGGCATGGTACTCGGCGGTTTCATACCCCGTCACCGACAACCACCTCAAAGGTAACTAGTCATCGATGACTAAATGATGAGCTCTCGATTTCAGTGATGCACCTACGCGCGAACTCCACTTACGAATTCCGAGTGTTTACGACAGCCTCCGACGGAGCGTGCTCTCTTCCATCCGACTGTTCCGACGTAGTGCAGCTGAGGGCGAGAATGAAGCCTCATGTGAATAAAGCTGTTCCGGTCAGGCCGACGCCTCCGGAGTACCTGGACTTCGATGGCGGAAGTAGTGTTACGCTGTGCTGGATACCAGCGCAAAGTACGCTGCCGGTGCTGGTAAGTGCACGTGGAAGTGTTCGAAACTGAAGCACATTGATACCTAAATGAGAAGGTTTCCATTTGTGGTGACATAGATCGAAACTTCTTTTGATATTTGCGGACTTTATTTGCCTATTTGTTCCAACTCCTATATTCACAGATGCTTGAAACTTCCATTATATCAATCGATCGACATTTGTCGCAGACGGTTCTACAAAAGCCACAAAATCGATGATGAGTCAGATACAGAACCGTTTTCGTCGCCAAACCATTTCCTTAGCTCTTCTTAGAGGTCACGCCGCTCCTTCGTTTATTTATGAAATGACTCATCACTAATCCTACGACAGTCTAAAGACAGCCATTCAGAATTTCATATCCTCCTTTTTCAGGGATACGAAGTGGAGTTCCGCGACTTCCAGCAAGACCCAACGCAGTGGTACAAGGTCACAAACCAACTGATTCATTCATGCAAAACAATCGGTACGTTCGATCTCCGTGCAGCTTATCTAACAGTCGGCTGTCGCATTTAGTCGGCTGTCTCCTACAAGGTCATCAGTATCAGTTCCGGATCGTTGCGAAGAACGCCGTCGGCTTCTCCGAGCCTTCTGACCCATCCAGTACGATCACTATTGGCACCTCGACCTGTGAGTTGCGGTCATTTCAATGCATCCGTCATAAAGCCAGTTTACAGACGGCCATCCAAAGTTCGTCGAGGCTGAAAGACACGGGAGTGTGACGCTTCTCGACGAGATGATCAGGGAATCGCCACCGATTCCTGATCGAGACGACTCTCCGCCGCCGATTCACAAGAAGAATACTGACTGTAATGAACACTTCTGCGAGCGTTGCTTTATTGAAAGCATTTAGTGCAATGGAGAGATCCAACGCTCAAAGAAGTAATCGACTATTTGCTCAATCAAGACAAAGATCTCGTAATCAACGCATCGGGTTATCTTCAACACTTAACTTTCAACGACAACAGCGTGAAGGAGGAGACGCGGAACTACGGTGGAATCCAGAATCTCATCAAGCTGCTCAAAAGCAATGTGCCCGAGATACAGCGGAACGCTTGTGGTTGTCTCAAGAATTTGGCTTATGGAAAAGAGAATGATGTGAACAAGGTAAATTTCTTATATTCTTTCCCTATTCTAGTCAAAAACGATTTAGAAAGTGATCAACGACTGTGGAGGTGTGGCTGCGTTAGCCGATTTGCTCAAATACACGCAAGATCCTACGGTCAAGGAAGAGGCAACGAGGGTTCTGTGGAATATGTCTTCTTGTGATGTAAGTCTTCTTTCCACTCTGTACCACAGTATCAACAGTAAGCAGCGTAATATAAGGGTTACCTACATACCCCAAATAACTGCAATATCAACTTTAATCACTACCTTTCCAGGATGTCAAGAAACCAATCCTCGAACAAGCTTCCGATGGCATCATCGCCCATGTCGTCGTGCCCAGCTCTGGTCTCACACGGCGCTCACCCAACGAACCCCACAAAATCGACAGAAGTCTATTTGGTCCAGGAACTGGTGTGCTCAGGAACATCTCCGCCGAGTCGATTACTGCTCGTCAAATGCTTCGACACTCGCCTGGTCTCATCGAGGCGTTGCTCCATTTCCTAAGGGAGGCCGTACCACGCGAGAACTTGATCGACGGTCAAGAAGTCGAGAACGTCATCTGCATTTTGAGAAATCTCAGCTACAGAGTGCAGGAAGTCGTCGACCCTGACTACAATCCAAACCGAGAAGCCGAGAGGAAACACCATCGTGAACGGAGCAAGTCGGCGCCATCTGGCAGCCCCAAAACGAAGAAAAAAGGCCTTTTCAAGAGAAAAGGAAAGGATAGGGAATCCACGCTGGCGCTGAACATGGGAAATCCGGATAGTGGAGCGGCATTGCTGTGGCACACGGATACCGTAAAGCTATACCTGAAGCTGTTGCAAGATTCATCGAATTCCGACACCTTGGAAGCCTCCGCCGCTGCGATTCAAAACCTAGCGGCTTGCTCATTCGATCCTTCCGTTCAAGTGAGATCGGCTGTGAGAACCGAGAAAGGTCTCTCCGTGCTGGTTGATTTGCTCAGGCTGAAGGACGACAGAGTAGTCTGCGTGGTGGCCACTGCTTTGAGGAATCTTTCCTTGGATGAGGTACGCCCTTCGTGTTTTAATCCTCTTACCGTGTTGTGTTTAGAAAAACCGAGCGTTAATCGGAAAGTATGCCATGAAAGATCTGGTCAGCAAACTGCCTAGGCCAGATGAACCAAGTAGAAGCCCAGGAATCTCCGACGGAACCATCGCTGCTGTTCTTGGAATCTTGTTCGAAGTCGTCCGAAACAGCGTTGAATTCACAAAGTCTGTGACTTTTCTTCCGTTTATTCCTAACATTCGATTTCAGAGCTTTGCACGAAGCTGGTGGTACTGATCGTCTTCGCAAACTCGCCGCTTCCACCCCTACATACAGCATCAGAGTCTGCAAATACGCATCGCAAGTGCTATACGTGATGTGGCAACACAAAGAGCTGCACGATGGCTTCCGAAGGGCCAACTTGAAGGAGGCTGACTTCTATTCGGGACCGGCTCATTCGAGGCACAGCAATACTACCACTCTTGCGAGACCGATTTCGTCACAGGGTCCCGAACGACCAGCGAGGTTGAAGTCGGAGACGTTGGATGACACGCTGAATAGCGATGGAGCCCCCGGTACTGGGCGGTATGGTGCCATGGGAAGTACACACTCGGTAAGCACAAGCTCAGTCTTATTGTTATTTTTATAGCGAACAAACCAGTAACTGAAGCTTGCTCTAATTCGATGGCTTTAGGTGAATCGCAGTTCTGCCCGCTATGGAGACTACAGCTCATCCACTCCCAACAGCGATCGATCCGGTTCCCACCACCAGCAGCACATGTACAGCCCTACGCAGCAGTACTACGGCAATTACGCGAGGGCTGGACAAAGGAACGCCTACGACCAAGTCCCTGGAGAACCATTGTACGCGTCCGTGAAGAAGCAAAACGGACACCATCGGACATCGACTGTTGGCGACAGTTGGGTGTAGCCTCTCTCTTCTTGCGAGCCATCTCTCGTGTTGTGCCTTTGCCGGATCCCATGACTTTTCTTCCTTTGCCGTTGGCGTGCGGGTTGTTTCGCTTTTCATCACATTTTCCCACTGATTATATCTGTACATAGAGCAGACCGACTTCCATTTCATGTTATCCGCCGTTATTCAGTTCTTTCTCTGCCATTCTATGATCTTCCGCAGCTTTCTTTCATGAAGATCTTTCCCACAAACATATGAAAATACCAACTCAAAGTGCAAAATTGACGCGTTTCATAGTCGCCATATAGTGTTTAGAACGATTTGTTCCTGCGTTCGCAACCGAATTCCGTTGTGCCTCGAGCGTTGTAGATATCTGTTTTTCTATCTTTCTTAATGCATTATCCAGAGTAGCTGTTCTCTATTGAATCTATACAAATTTCCAACCACATTCACTTAAATGTTGTGCATTACAGTATAAAGATTTTGCTGTAACAGTTTGTTTGCAGTAATTGGTAGCGCATGCAAGAAAAGGCAATGCAGATAAGACATAAGCCTAATCGACAGTGGATATCTCCGATTGAAAGCCTGCCCTAAAGGCGATGACGCCGCCGATACTCACAGGAGCTAAAATCAAGAATTATGGCCAAAGAGAATGGGCAGCTTGAATACCCCGTGCTTTTCACTTTCGCTGCTCTGATTCGGAGTTGGACGCCTCAGAATTAGGCGGAGGGGGAGGACACGGTGGGTAGACTTTATCCTTTGACTGGTCTCCTGAGCCGTTGGTAAACGGGAAGTTGCTGAAAAGGACGCAAAATAAAAAACGACCGCTATCTCCGACTTGCAAGCCACGCAAAATCGCTACAGACCAAAAATGTTTTAAGTGAATGACAGAAGATGAGGCTTAGAAAGTCAGGGTACAGTAAGACGACGCATAAATGGTCATATGGAATGCGTTGTGCAGAGGAGCCAGAGGAGCTGTAGTCGTCGTGGCTGCTATGATTTTCCAGCCTTGGTAGGGCGAAATGCGGAAAGGCACCATTCCTTTTCAGTCCTGTGGTCCGTTTGGCGTCAGCCATGAACGGAAGACCGCTGAAGTTGACGAATACGGCCGAAAACGTGTCTTCTGCAGCCTAGTGAATGAGATGAAGCGCAGAAAAAGGCAAAAGTGCACGAGTTTGCAAAGATACAACAGTCGTCTGACAACTTTGTTTTGAAAATGACTCTGCTTCGTGTGACTCTACTGATGAAAATGACTCTGCAGGGTGTCCTAGATAAATTGCAACATAAAGAAATCAATGTAATTCTCTGTGGTCTCCTATAAATACGACATTTTTATGTCCATACTGAAGCTACACCACTAGCGAATGAGAAAAGTGAAAACAGTTTGTCGGGAGATTATGCTTTTGCTACGATGCACACGTAAACATACATCACACTCGAACCCCCGAGCGCCAGCTCACAGGTTGGGTCAAATTCCGTTTTTAAATAAGAAGTTATTTTCGGTAAATCCTTGTCCAAAAGCGCGACAATCACCCGTAATCGCCCTCCACGTTTCATTAGCGGCCTACAGATCCAGTATCCAAAGAATTTGATAGCCTATTTTTGTATTGGAGAACCCAAAACTGGTGTTCTGAGGAAAAAGACTCTTTTCCTGCCTATGTGTATTAACAGAAGATAATAAAGGGCGCTATGAAACCGTGGCGCAACAAGCAAGTCCCCGAACATTGGTTCATCCTTCCAGCTTGATAGCACACCTGCAAAGAGCTCCAAAGCAACTTTTGTCTGGATGCGGTCAATGCCTAAGGTGGAGGGTAAATCTTTTTGCTCAGCACTTTTACCGGATCTGAATCGCCTTTATTTCGCGATTTGATTTTTCTGATGGAAACGTGTCCACTCTTTACGATGCGAGATATTAAATTCACTTATGACAGCTCTAGAGGCAACTTGATGGCAGAAAACAGAATCCAGACCCGCGGCGATCGGGTTCGAGTCGAGTGTATGTTTAGGTATGCATCATAGAGAAATCAAAACTTCCCGATAAACCGTATTTAGTTTTCTTATTTGACAGTGGCTTAGCATCATTTTGCGCATAAAAGTGTCGAGGTTGGAGAAGACAACAGTGAGCTAAATGGATTTCTTTATGTTGCAATTTATCTGGGACACCCTGTACTCTAGTCTCGATTTCCAGCTTATGTCAGCCTTTCAACTTAACTAGTAATGCTGCTGATGATTGTGCGGAGACGTCGTTTTCAGTCCAATTGAGATAAATAAACGAGTTAGTGGGGAACTACAAGGACTACTTATTAGGTCGTCTGTGAGACAATATCGCCGACTGTAGCGTCATTTTTGTGTTCAGAGAAGCACAAAGCTTCTAAGATTTTAGTTGCTATTAGCGATGCCATGATATTCAACATACAATTGTTATTATTCTTCCGAAGTAGACTAATGTAGCACCAACTATAATACGTATTTTTCGAGGATCACCTTATGAGTTACATTTTAAGGACGAACATCACAAAATTGGTAGAACAAGGCGGCATTGCTATAACCACTAATGTATCCTCTCAATCTCCCAGCCCAATCGGCTTATACATATTGCACCATTCCACTTATTTCTCCGCTAAAAGCATTTCAGAAAAGACGTTGAACGTGACGCCGACAGCACTATGTGGTCCTAGTGCGAAGACCCTGCCTGCCTCATGTGTGATGAAATCATGGCCAACCGTTGCAAAGATTTCTTCCCAACATGCGACTACACCATGCAGCGACAGTCCAGTATGAACCAGCCGAACAGAATAAAGATGCTTAATCGGATCATACATCTCTTGCAACGAAGGTGTTCACACGGCGCACTGTCAGTTTGCTTTTATTGGTGTATGCTTGCAGTGTGAAACTGTGAAACGTGCGATCCCTCTGTTGTTCCCTGTTATATTTTAACGTCAACTTGTTCTTATTTCCACCAATTCAGGACGCATGGAACCAGTCTATCTGGACCATAATGCGACCACTCCTCTGCATAGCAGAGTGAAGAAGGCCATCGTGGATAGCCTCGAAACATGGGGAAATCCGTCAAGTTCGAACAAATTTGGCGAAGAGGCGAAAAGCGTCGTGGAACAGGCTCGTCGACGTGTCGCCAAGCTGTTTGCCACAAAGCCCAAGAATATCATCTTCACTTCTGGTGGCACGGAAGTATGTTCCATCTCCCACTTCTCACATCAAAGGGTACTTTTTAGACAAATAACTGGATCATAACGGCAGCTATTGATGGTTTCACTTGCGCATCTGGAAAAAGGCAAAGTTTAGGAGTAAGTAAAATTTAATATAAAAGATCATTTAGGCGAGTGATCACCTCAGCGATCGAGCACCCGTCTGTCCAAATTCCGCTTCGAATGCGCGAGCAAAGAGGCGATATCGAGCTTTTCGAGCTGCCGATTGATAATAAGACCGGAATGGTCGACATTCAAACTCTGGCAGGACTCATCAACGAAAACACGTGCCTGGTGACCGTCATGTTGGCCAATAACGAGACAGGCGTCTACCAGCCGCTGAAAGAGATCTCTCGCATCGTACATGATTCGGAGTTTGGTGCGAAGATTATTATTCACTCGGATGTCGCGCAGGTAGTCGGAAAGAGGCGCATCGAATTGGAAGAGCTCGGCGTCGACGTGGTTACTGTAGTAGGCCACAAGTTCTATGCTCCACGAATCGGGGCGCTCGTGTGGAACGACGCTAGCAGACCGTTTACCTTGGAGCCGCTCTTTTATGGAGGTGGACAAGAAGATGGACGTCGCTCAGGGTACTAGTGTTCTTCGACCTCTAGAGACATGACTGACAGGGATTTAGCACAGAGAATACGCCAATGATCGCTGGGTTCGGCATTGCCGCGGAGGAAGCGGCCGACGAGACGAAGCAACAGATCATCATACAGAACAAAAGTGCCTTTCAGGACGAATTGAAGGTAGATTACGTGGAAGAAATGCTCTTTAAAAATGATTTGTTTGGCTTTGCAGAGGGTGTTCGGCGATGACGTTCAGATTAACTTTGAAGAAAGCGACCGTCTGGAAAACACCGTCAGTGCTAGTTTCCTGAAATCACGCATTACGGCCTGCGACATCGTCGACAGAGCCGAAACCTTCATTGCCAGCACTGGAGCCGCCTGTCACGCCACTTCCGTCACGTAATATCCTCATACCTTTTCGTCCTACTATGAAGTCCTACAATTTCAGCCCATCGGCCGTGCTTCTTGCCTGTGGCATTAGTGAACATGATGCAATGAGAACTATCCGCTTCAGCTTCGGTACGACGCCTGTGAGCGCTGATGACATCAATCGGGTTGTGGAAGAACTCCGGGTTCTGACAACGGGTACCTTGGAATCAAAGTGTGATTAACTCTGAACATCGCGAATTTTCACTGTCACTAGGAGCATAATAAATGGTACGCTGTACATCTACACATACACACTTTCGATAATAAACGAATGAACATGTCCGTATTGACAATAGAGTGTCCGAATTGATACCGCCAACACCAACATGTGACGTACAACATACTTTATAACGAGGAACGTTGATTATGCTATCGACAGCGTCTCCGTGCGGGTGACCTGCTTGTCGTCGGATCCCTGTAATTTGCATAATTTAGCAGCCGATTCCTTTCTTTCGTTCTTTTCTCATTCCGCGAGATTTGCACTATGTGGTCATTAAAGTGACACTGCTTGGAACCGTGTCGCTAGCTGATATTTATAAGACCCCGATGTTCCCTTACCAGCATTCACTCGCCTTCTCCTCTCCAACTACGATCATGGTGAGTACAGTCCCAGTCCAATCTTTCAGTAATCTGTCTGCAGTTCGCCCTCCGCATCGTCTTCCTTGCTCTTGTCGCCCTCGTTGGATTCTCCGTCGGTTGCCTCTCTCTTGGAGGTGGCTGCTGCTCCCACTCATCGTGCCCTTCGTACTCCAAGTGTCCCTCGTAAGAAATCGTCCTTTTCACAGAGTTCATCGTTTTCCGCCTTCAGATATGCAGCCGTCGCTGTCGCCCCATACGCGCCTTCGTACTCTGCGCCCGCCTATTCCGGCAAGAAATAAAAGCGGCCCTGCTCGATCGCCACTATTTATTAATCTCTTTGTATTACTGATGAATCGAAACTTAATCTTCTTGTGTTTTAAAGTTTTCATACATTTGTTCAATAAATATGTATCGTTTACTCGAGCACTAGCATTGGAGTCGAACGGGGGTAAAAGAGGGTAAAAGAGGCCAACTCACTGAAGACATACCGAGGAGTTCATCGAATTCATTTAGATATGCACCGATTTTATTCCTGGCAGTTGTCGGAAAGGAATTGTTGGCTTTCTAATATCACAAGGGTCCGAAGGACATATCAATCTTAGATCAAAGTAGCGGTTGCTGAGCAATTAGTCCTATGTATGGACAAGTTAATTCTAAATTTCCCCGCAGAACTGATCACATGCATGCCCTTTATGATTACTATGTGTAGTTTGTAAGCAATTTGTTGTCTTTTTCTCTTAAGTACACCTAGAACATGTTAAGTGGGATCCATCATCGAAGCAGCTGGCGGCGCCTCGAACTTCGCAGTTGCACAGCTTTTTCGGCTTGCTCCGGTGGTCGAGCGATGGGGATGCGCATCTTGACGACACGGTGGAACTTCGGCTCTGTGGTATACCAGGCCTTCTGGTAGCAAACGCGATCATTGCCCAACGGCGACCGTCAAAAACGACCGCTCCTACAGCGAACTTCAAAGAGAGCGAGCGGACGACCGATCGCTGATTACGCAAATGAAAGAGCTGGATAAAAATGACAAGCACTGTAGCCAGAAATATTGCGTGGCTGCATACAAAATGGCGCATTTCTTTCAAATTTCGCTGAGTTTACTGAAAGGATTGTTTGCATACCGGGTAGCAGCTTTCCCTATCCGACTCCCTTTTCGATCCAAGTGGACACTCACCACTGCTCCACAGCTTCGTAAACTCAAATGGCAGTTCACTAAAGTCGTTTAAATCTACTATGTCAATCTCGATTTCTACTTTTCACAGGCTTTGAAGAGCCCGAAGAAAGAAGAGAACTAATCAGGCCATATCAAGGCAACCTAGGCTTGAAAATTATTTGATTTCTTTATCGGTTTGCAGGTTCGAAATAAAGTAAAATTGTTCGTTACGGAGAGAGAAAGGTTTTGGGGCGTTTTGATCAATGGGTGAGTCGAATCAGGTGTGACATTCGCCCTTAGAGAGTCTGAACTAATGTGAGTCTACTTTGAGCGCCCGTTCTAGTATTTGCCCCACCACAAGAATCCTAATTTACAAAATAAATTTTTGGTATATTGAGCAATCTCATTTTATCTCATGTTCATAACTAAACTTGCAATTGTGAACAAAATTTAACATCATTCATGGGCTGCTTTTAAAAAGTGATCAGAAATGCTGTAGGCTAATATTACTGACCTGCGCTCATGAGATAACATCCGTTCTTCGAATGCCCTACCAAGTAATGTTTACAAAAGCGGCACTCCAAAAGTCTCCCAAACATAAACGAGCATCGGTCATCCATTGATCACATATGCGTCTCCTATCCATAATCAGATAACGAATCTCGCAGCTTTTCTCATCACCGCATTTGTCGGGACTCAGTCTTTTGTGTTAATTGCCGAATGCGGGTTTGTGCTGAACGCTTCTCCAGGATATGACATATGGATGATGGACCGTCTTCTGTGAGGTGACATTTGCTAAACTTGTCGGCATCTCTGTCTACGAGGAACCTACTCTACTGTACCCTTTGCTCGGCTCGTTCTAGATAATGGTTTCAGGCTATACTTTCATAGGCTCTTAAACAACCGCCTATCTCCTCATTTCAGCTAAAAATACCTTTTTGTAGCTGGTCCAGATAAGTGTTTTGCTATCGTTTAAACGGCCCTAAACCCTAATCTACCAAAATCACAGCTGAAGCTCCTATGAGACATAAGCGGCAATAATTTGTCACTTGAAATCTCTACCCTAAAACATTACCTTTAAAGACAAGGCCGCGTCATGGGCTGGGGGACGCCGCGCGGTGCAGCAGCGTTTCTTGGCGCACCTTTGCGATTACAAGACCTTCGAGATGATATCTCCAGTTCACGACATGATCTGTCACTTTTACGCGCAGCGCGTACATTTTCTCGTGTTAACAACCGTGGTGACATGAGATGCGTAGCGCCGCGTTCCCCATATTTCTCCGTTCTTCGATCGTTTTTCTAATGTTGCGTGAACATGGATAACGTTTTACAAATCTACCATAATTACACCTCACATTTTTACTGCCCCTCTATGTCAACGTCCAAAAAAGACGGCAAAAAAATTTTATTTGCATGCCCGAGGAAGTATAAATTGAAAAAGGTGGCGTGGTCACTGATCATTTATTCCAGCAAATCGGTAAAAGGTGTAGGTTTAATGGAGCAAGTAAAAACTCCATCGCTGACTGTCGCATGACGAATCAGCTGTGCAGATTCAAATGAGAAAACGTCACTTCTTAGCGTTATAGAATGATAAACATAACAAATAACCTAACTTGTCCTATGACGTAGGACCAGAAACATCACTCGGACCATTCTCATCATTAGTGTCAAATGACGTTGATTTGGTGATTCATCAAGCTTCCAATGTTTATGTTTATTTCTAGTGTGTTACTGATAAGAGCCTACAAACGCAGGTGTGTTATTCTATTTTTTTACTGTATACTGTAGGTCACAAGCTTTTTCCCATATGGATCCTGTAAATTGTGGAAAATCTAATTTAAAACTGAAGATAGAACATAGAACATCGAACCAAATAACTCAGATGCAAGCGAGCCGATTCGCTGACTAGCGATGGAACAGGTCCAACGAGCAGTTTTGCACACTTTCCTATGGATAGAAGCCTAACAGACGTTACATGATTAAAATATTAACCGCGACTTCTAATCGCTACCGACAGTCTAGATGTAGATCGATGGATAAGCCAATAATTCTCCTTGTGGTTAGTCGGAAACCACTCTACCAGTTCGGCAACGATCATCAAACAGTTAAGCTATCTGATGCGCCGTCATCTGATTCGCTGATTTTCCACATCGATCCTTATCAACGGGTTGGCAGTTAGTTCTTTTTCAGTTGGTACTGTAACCGGTAAGACGCTTTTTGTATTTGACGACGTTTCCTTGATAGCTCATAATTTTCACATTAGCACACCACACGAAAATTCTCGTCTCGACGCTGGAATTTACTGTGTTTCTTTGCACTGCACCAACTGGCGCTACCGTATCCCTAAACGGCGCTACTGGTGTCATGTCGTTCCTCGCGCGTCGGCGTACATGTCGCCCGGCTTGTAAGTGGGTCGTGCGACCGCCTCCGCGCACACGTCCGCCTATCTGTAGCGATTCCGACGCGTGTCGTGTTTTCGCCCGGCAACGCTACCCTCACGGACGTCTTCTCCGCGTCTTGTTGTCCTGTTTCCAACGCCGTCTTACAAGCAGTAGCAGCCGCACCTTGCCATAACTCGTTTGAACGGTAGTACGAAGCCGGGCTGGCAGCCAGGTCGCCGATACCCACCGTCTTCCGCACTTAACGACGTGCTGGTGGTTCCCAAGTTGGCCGATAGCAATCGTAGATTTTGATAAGCACCCCTGCCGCTTTATCGCTCGCGTCTTATCGGTTACGTGTTACTGGCAACCGCAACTTAGCTCTAGAGATAAGAGCCTTTAGGGTATCGTGGTTTGAACCTGCCTTGTATGCGATTTGGTGGCTACCGTATTCCATCCATGAAATTCGGCCTCCTTCATGATAACTTTACAAATGACTCTACAATAAACACACGCCTATGTGATGGAAGAGCTCAAGTGAATATAAGCTACAATGGTCCATGGGGAGGGTCTCCAGTCCAGCAATTCATCTAAGAATGCAAGATGAAGACGCACGTTGTACACCTGAGTTAGGATAACCAGCCAAAACTCAACAACATGACTAGATTTTCATATTCATCACAAAGTACTGGTGTCCATAACAACTCCTTTTCTCCGTGGAACATTGAGATACTGTGACCCACATTGACGTTCCCTTCCTTTCGTTTTCATCGTCGTGATGTAAACACTGCCGCGCTCTACCACTTTTTACGTGTATCAACAGCTGTCTACACTTCAGAACCATTCCCATGGAGTTCTCAATCATTTCCCAGCCTACAGAACCCCTCTTATACCATCAAATCCCGACAGAGTCCGTCACTCTGGCTCCCATCGACTCGAACAACACAAGTTCCTCGATGAGCGATCTCAGCTCCGTGACCAATACCAACACGTCTATTGGAGGGACGGAAGTGCTTCAGGCGGGCGAAGGAAGCTCGTCGACAGAAAATGTCTTCTCGCCCATCAAGACCGGCGTCACAAACGGCTTTTACAACGCGTCGCAAGCGGCTGCCACCGCCGGTGGTCAGTTCACCTATTATCATCCAACCGCCGCACCGCCCAAAATGCCCGACGGCTACTGTAAGGGAATGTCGAAATTCGATGTCGTGACACGATTGTTTCAGCTGCCGCAGCTTATCAGGGATTACTGTTCAACCCATGGGGATATACGTCCACTGCGAATACTGTAGGTCCCACCGCTAGTGGAGGCGCTCTCGCGTCTAGTGCCTATCCTTCGGCCACTGATGCCATCGGTTTCCAACAGCCGACTAGTGTTATTACAGACCATGCCACGATGTTTGTCGGTAAGCTCTTTGAATCGTTAATATGAAATATCAAAAGCATAGGTTAGTTTTGAAGCGGGGATATAAATGTTGTCGGATTAGGATGTATTGCAAAAACTGACCTCTTGTGAAGGAGCCCAAAAATTATCATTTCATTGGATTCAATTATTGGCACTCTACAACAATGCGTTAATTTATGATGACACCAACGTATTTATAGCTCAAAATCCCGCCGGTCAGACCTTCTTCCCCACCACTGCCACAGCCTACCACCCAGCCTACAACCCCTCAGCTGACTACTACAATCCCATCGGAAGCAACTTGTTTCCTCAAACCATCGTGGCACACCAACCCTCGTCAGTCCAGGAATGCTCATCCTCTTCAAATGCCGCTTCCCCACAATCCACATCTCCTGTTCAAAAATCAAAGCCGCGATCAAACAACGGTACGGCTACTGTAGCATCTCGTTGCTATTAACAAATTTTCAGCTGAAGGACGATCCTGCATGAATTGTGGAGCAAATCAGACCCCGCTCTGGCGGAGAGACGGCACAGGCCATTACCTCTGCAATGCCTGTGGACTTTATCACAAGATGAACGGCCAGAATCGGCCACTTGTGAAACCGAAGAAACGTCAGGTCAGTTGGGGATGATCACAATTATTAGCGCTTAGTGTCCGCGTAATTGATAGCCGCGCCGAGGCGCAAAGAAAAGCGATCATGGGAGCGAGATCGGAAGCCTCTTTGCCTTGCGCAAACTTATAATTGTTGCCGCTCTTGATTTCGCCGCCTAAGTCCGTCAACGGCCTGTCATCGAGGTAGGCGCCGCGGCGGTGTCCTCGCCGAGGAGGTCGCCTCCGGCGCCGCGACAACGTCGTAAATTAACGGTGAATTATCGAGGGCGTTGCGCAGTGGCCGCGGCCGTGCACCGCCGCTCAGGTTACGGTAACGGTGTGCACGAATGAAAGACGAGACAAATTGTGACCTTTGCTGTTGGGTTCGGGATTAGAGGGCTAATCCACTTACGCGGATCATGGGTGTCAAGTGCATTACACCTGGGGCATTAATATTGTGTTACGTAAACAGAAAACACTGTTTTGAACGGGTTTCTTTACAGAACACTCAAAAAAGGACGGGTATCGAATGTGTCAACTGCCACACGAACAACACCACGCTGTGGCGTCGAAACGGTAATGGAGAACCGGTTTGCAACGCGTGCGGACTCTATTACAAATTACATCATGTAAGTTTTCGTTTCGCTAATTTGAAGATATCGATCTAATATGGGGCATTTACGAACCATCTTCTGGTTATGAAAAGGCCAAAGCATCCACAACGACGGTATTCCTGTCGTTTGTTGTCGTATTTTATTAAATTTCATACAACCACGCAACATTTGAAGCTATCGCTTTCCAAACGAAGTCTTTCTGGGCTCTTTAGCCCTTAAACTGTTCTTTCTGAAGACTTTTTTATTTATGTTCTGTCTGCATTGCTTCATCGGGACTTTTACTGTAGGTTGATCGACCAATCGCCATGAAGAAGGAGAACATCCAGACGCGAAATCGCCGTATCAACCCGAAAGGAAAAGGAAAGAAGCGTGGCTCTTCCAACGAGATCATCTACGAAGCGGTGAAAACGTTCCCACTGCCCACGGCACATCCGTACATCACCACCAATCCGATCCAGTCTCAGCTCTTGTACCCACAGTACGCAATGTGAATAATTACTTCATTTCCCCACCGTTCCCGTATTCACTTTCTCCGCCACGAAGTCGCAACATTTCCACTCGGTCGGACGGAAAACCATCATCACTTTGCTTTGATTTGCCCGAACGATAAGACGAAACGATTTACAACCGGAGTTGCCAAAACACCGTATTCCGTTTTGAAGAATCCATTTTCGTCTCCTTCCTCGCTGCTCTGCATAATTGATTTCCGACGTTTTTGTAAGTACAAATGTCGCCAGCGCGACGCCGCCACCGTCGCCGCCGCCGACTCACAACCGGTTCCTGTACGGGTGTCTCTTTTGTTTTTCTTTTGATGGTGTGCATTACTCCCGTTCCCCCCTCCTCTCCCCCGCGTCTACCGTTAATCCTCTCTTTACCAGTCCTGCCAATGAACAGATCACACATGTACCGTATACCATAAGCTTCATATCCGTGTTCATCGAGCAACGCTTGTTAACGATTGCATTTGTCTTTCAAAGAAAATCACGTACATACTATAATTTAATTAATAAATTAATAATATATTGCTATTGCGAACCCTCAGAAACGGTAACATGAAATTAGCAAGTTCGGCCGACGGAAATGGATTCCCTTTCATCCACTTTTCTCAGGCTATTATGTCGCACGCGAGAGAGGCGCGGGTGCTAAGACCGGCGGCCGCTCCGAGGTGAAAATGGTCGTGAGGTCATGAGTCATGAGAATGATCAGTGACCGCCGTTTGATTTACGGTATGAACTTCGAGGATGGCTTGGGGTTGGAGGTGCGGAAGAGGTCCTCGCCTCGATCTGATATTGTCGTGTGATAATGGAGATTTATGAGGGGACACTTTATGACAGTGACAACAAGTTGTTGTTCTCATTTATCACTTTAATTACGTAAGTCGTAAACAGGTGAGGAGGGACAAGGACGTGTGGAGAAGGGAGGTTTGCAAGGGCATGCTAGAACGAGGAAGTGTAAAATATGATATGTTCTTGTGATAAATAAAAAGTTAACGGAAAGCGAAACACACTCAGCGAAAACCAGCAACCACTCTTTTGACTAATAGTCATTCAAAGAAGTATTCCCGTTTGCAGTACGTTGATGACTTGTATTTTCAATTCAAGCCCGATAGAGTTCGATATTTTGAAAGAATTTCTGCATAGACAGCCTTCCACTTATCTGGGAAACATTCTAACCCAAATTTTGCTGTGCGACAGTGCCATTCCAGATCACATAACGGAACTCTTATCCTTGTTTCGGCAGCATTTTCCGTGCTTTGCCCTCTAACCTAGCCCATAACCCCATTGTATAAGAAGACCCGGAGGGCCAATTGCGCGATAGGATCATGTAAATGGGCTGTGAAATTTGATGGTGTCGTCATAAAATTTGTATAATTTGCATAAATCCCACCAGGCGACAGCTGAATTGCGCGCGAGAAAGCCAGAGAAGGCTTGCCTCCGGCGTACACGTTATTGTTCTCTCGAGGAGCTTGATTTATTCGACGACCATTTAACTACTTAACATGCGCGCAATTCGAGACAAGCTGCGCGAGGCGCGGATGTCGCCGTGTGCAGGCTGGCGTGAACTCTCGGTGGCGATCGAGATCGCCTCGCGCGGCTACTCACGTTCTTGTAAGAGAGATCGTAATCTGCTGCTCAAGGCGATACATGCATGTCACGACGGTGTCGCCTTGTTTTAAGGTTAACAACCCTTGAATATGCATCCGTCCGTCGAATGAACATCATCATGACGGCGCCGGAGGAGGTGCGCTGGAGTGACAGGAGGAGAGCGAAAAAACGAAAATAGTCTCTAAAAGTGGGGACGATTTCGAAGGACCTCAACGTTCCTGATGGCTGCGCGGATTCCCCTGTGACCTGCGGGCGCTTGATTGTTTGGCACTCATGCGGCAAAGCCGGAAATCACTGTCAAATAGGGTGGACGCTCTGGTGAGAGGGTGTGAGTGAAGTCTTGGCGATGGGAGCAGATTGCGATAATGAATAAATAGATGATATGCGCTTGATAAATCTGTTGGGGATTTCGCCCGGATTGCTTGTTTCCGTCGTGCGGCGCTTAGCCGTCTTGATCTGTGGAATTCCGCGCACGCGGAAATAGGGACAGATGGGACGGGAAGCCGTCCCGACGGCGATTCGAACGACCGGCCGAGAGCTGGTCGGTCGTGAGTGACAGTCGCAAATGACCGCACAAACAGACGACGATGTCCTCAGGCGGAAAGATTGATGGCGAATTATGCAAATTCTCGCTCATTTATAACTGTGATTTCTCGCGCGCACGCATATCGTCTCTCTTGTGGCGGCGACGGTGGCAAATGGTCGCCAATACGCGAAAACAATCAAAACGACAATTGCATTAATATGTGTGAAAAGAGTCTCAGGGGAACGATTTGAAAGGATAAGATGAAGGGGCATAGAATGGCAACCTGCCAGCATGAATCATCTGTCGGAAGGAGCGCAAAGGATGGACGACAATTTTGGATTGATGCGCTCGAAGAGAAGTTATGAAATGATGTTGACAAAGACGATATAAGGAAGCGCAGATTTTCATACGCATCCAGTACGCCATACAAGAATGGAAAAAACTGATCATAGAATCTGTGTTTAAGTGTTTTAGTCATTTAGTGGTAGAACAGTGGGCAAAACATCAGTGTTTATGACGATCTAGAAGCTAACCATATGAGGAACATATAAAAACTCATAAAAACTATTGATTAAAGTGGCTATAATCACCCAGAGCTGGTATTCGTTGGCTATTCTATGTTATTTGTATCAACAACTAAGATATATGTACTTTGATACAAAACATCGGGAGTAAAACATCTTACGCATCTGAAGAACTGAAAAAAGACAAAACCAGTTGAGTGTTTGGTCTGACGACATTTCCGCAACATTTTATCCGAGGAAAAACTCGCATTTTATCGTTCATTAATGAGCCTCAGTGCAAAGTGCACCTTCTACAGCCAACCTACAGAATCGTGGCGACATTTCAATATGATAATGAACGGCTTTAATTGAGTACTTTCGACCGGTCCTGTCAACCCCCTCCCTCCTTCCATCTCTCGAAACGGCATGTTGGCAAATGATGCATCTTCACCCCTTTCGTCTGCGTTGTTTTGATTGTCGCCTTTGCCTCATTGGCGCCGGCGACAGTCCTCCCGAGAGAGCAACTGTCAAGCCGGCCCGCGGCTACCAAACCCGCGGCGCGAAACGTCTCCAAATTATTAACGACTCATTGCGCCGATTTCGTCTTTGGTCCAAGCGCGCACGCCCCTGGCAAGAGAGTGCGGTCCCCACCCGTTTTGTCCCTTCCTTTGCCCTCTTTTGAAACGTCGCGCATCACACCATTGCTTGTGTGGGTATCGTTCACGCGGCGCTTTAGCTTTCAGGTTGCGAACGGTGGTCACTGTTTGCCTCCCGGGACAAGGTTCCTTTTAGTAGCCGTGCTTTACCACCTTTCCTCTTTGCCGACTTCTCAGGAGCCGCCGCACCACGTTCCGCTTTTCTGGGAATTGATGTGTTACCACACTTTGACACTGATAGTGTCCCTATCCCTCTTTTTTTGGTCGACCGGCGCTTCCTTAATGCAGTAGAAAAAGTGGAATTGCAAAGCCTTTGCAACTTTCTGTCGCGATCTCGATGTTTTCTTCGGCTTCCTTTTGATCTCTGCAGACGGTCATGTGTTTCGGTCGTTCAGACAGGAAGTGGCTGCTAAGAAAGGAGCCGTCGATCTTGATTGTCTATTCCACCTACACGATTAATACGATGTTGTAGTAAAGTAGAACACAGCGTTCCTCAGTCGTTTTCACTCTAACGCTTTTGCTTGGGTGTTTACTGTACACGTGAGGGAAGCAGTGCCACTACAGTTTTGAAACTATCCTAAATTTATGGATATTATGTGCACTTGAAGCACTTCTTCATTTTTCGTTCACTTCCTTTTTCATTTGATTTCCATTTTATGACTTTTTGTCGTAGTTCTTCCCGTGCCATCTGATCCCTGATGTGTGGGCCTTTGAAAGTTCTCCTCGCATATGGCTAGCGATCGTATTTTAAACATGTTTCAACAAAAGTTTCCTCGAGTTTCCTGCCATGGAGTTAGATGCTTGTCATAAAACGACCACCTGCGACCATATACCATGCCACCCGCTTTTCCTCAAAGTCTGTCAAATGTACTTCTTCAATAGCCTCCGCCGCCCAGATTCTCCCGCGTTGACAGCACCCATCCCGGGGCTCCACGCGCCCTCTCTTTGAAAGGTCACCGCCGGGGGCCATTGATAAACACCCGCCACTTTTTACCTACCCCTCCGGCTGACGACGCGACGCCGAGACGGTCTCCGGACGGAAGTGAGGCGCCAAACTTTTTGCTGCAGCGGCCCCTGCTTAACAATGCGTCTTAGCGTCGCCAACCTGCTCCTTGAGGGCTGGCGACACCCCCCGTCGCTTCCCCGCCGACCCTTTGGTGCTTGCTCATCCCCGCGCACGTGTTCTTTTCGCGCTCATTAACAGGGCCTCAGGGCGAAAGTTGGCGCGTTCCTTGGCGTCAGAGGTTATTCGAGAGTCCCTCGATTCGCACGCATTGCTGGAGATCTCATGAAGGCGTTTTGTTTGAGCGGTTCTCGTCTAATTGCTACGGTAGTCGCGTCTGATGGATCCCGAGAGCGCGGCGAAGGACGCGCGCCGTCCCCGGGGATAAAGCTGCCAATTTAAAAGCGATTATCGGAAGCGGCCATTCGCGAATTATACACACGCACATATTTGATACGATAGCAAATCGGAGAAGGAGGCGGATACGTCCTCGTCCTTTCGGTGCCGAGGATGGGACGCCGTCCGGCTGCTTGGATTTGTTTTCGCCCGGATTTTGTTTGTGCTCTTGGCCGCACTCTTTTCGATTAATTCAGATTAAGGTCTATGGTGGAAACGGTTTAGCTTCATTTTTACGGCCTATTTATGTGTGTAGGTATCATAGATCAAATTGAAAAGAAAATCGTGATTACTGATAAATCAAGTTTTGGTCTTCCCTTAATAGTGATACACCTCTGATAGATTGCATTTCTATCAGTTTTGCAAGTCTCTAACAGTTTACGAATCTTAATATGTTTCCCGAATTGAAAATCGTAACGTTTCTTCTGTGATTGTGTTTAAATAAGGATTCGAAAGAAAATCTTGGAGTTGCTGGAATTCCACTTTGTTTCCGATGTTAAGAGTTAATTTATCCAAAACATCTACAGAATGTTTCTTTTTAGCGGTTTATCGTGTTTATTTTCCTAATCAACGGAAATAATATAATGAGACATGTTTTGGTGGCATCTAATCTTCTCTTATTAGTAGCTGATCGCCGCGTCTGATATGAAAAGATCAACACTAATTGTCCCCCTCGCCTTTCTGAACTCTTGGCTAAGTAAAGCTACTAAAGTGCCGACCCTTAGGCCTTCGGACTTAGTTGCAAAGCGAAAAGAAAAACGGCGACAGATTCGTGGCCCGACGCGACCCATAATTCATAAATCGTGGAAATCTTGACACACAATCTACGGTGCCGATAGGAGAAGTTTATGGGCCGCGCCCGGAGCACGCCCGTCGCCTTCGGGGCTGCCGCTTCACTGTCAAGCCCTGCGGCTCTCTGTGGCTGTTTTTGCGCTTGTGCCAAGCATCATCATCGGCTCTTTATGCGTGTGCTCCCAGTCGTCTGTAATCGATCACTTGTCGAGGGGGAAGAAAGCGAAACCAGGGGAAAGACGAGCGACGGCGGAACGCGACGAGCGTAGGAGAACGCGACTCTTCTCTCCGCACTCCTCTCTCGACCGCTTGCTGCAGGGCTCGTCGTCGCCGCGGAGCCGCCGCCAGGTTACTGTGACGCGGCGTTGACGCCCATTGGCCGGCCTGCTGCCTGGCGACCGAAGGCGGGGCGCATGCGCCGCTTAACTTGCCCGGTCCACGCCCACGAATCAAGCGACGACGCCTTCGGAGGACTTGGTGGTGATGCGTCGCAGCCGCTTAAGGTTTCTTCTGTATGCGTAATCGGTCGCACTCATCAACCGGGATTAGTTGGCCGGTTAGTCACTCACGCCGATGGCGGTTAAGCGATGATGGCCCACCGCAACGCTCAGCTGATAGCGATCCACGGTGGCCGACCAGCTGGCGCTTACTGATCTGATCTGTTGCCGCGCACCCGTCGCCACCTTCTATCAGTGGCGAACATCTCTTTGATAAGTGATTATCACCGCGGAGATTATCTTATCTGATGCCAGTCGCGGTTGCCGCGGTTTTTCGCGCACTTCAACAGCTGTGCTTTTTATCTTCTTGCCACATCGCCTGCGGATCTCTAAATCAAAATTACTAATTGCCTGTCAACCCCTATGCAGATTTGAACGGTTGTTGTTCCAACGATGACAGAAGATGCGGAGTTCAAGTTCGGGCCAACGATCGGTCTCGGACAGCCCGATTCTCTCTCTCAATACCACTCTATTCACCCCGAAACTATTCCATCTATAGCTTCGGAGCAGACCGTTCCTGGCCTCGACCACAGCGCCAGTCTGCCTCTAAGTGCCGGTTCATCCGATTCTAGCGAATCCAGCGGAGATAACGTGAGTGTTCCGCATTCTACTTCAGTTTTGCTTATTAAATTACTGTAGTTGTTCACCCCAATCAAATCGAACTTTCACTCTCCGTACGCTGCCAGCGCTTCATTCTGTTACAACAACACACCAAAAATCGACAATTACTGTAGGTTCTTCTGATTCATCGCAGTGCGAGACGTTTCCCTTTGTAGCGATGCCTGGCGGTCAGATCTATCCCGGCGGCTTCTTTGTATGGAACAACACTCCCGGGATCCTAGGGGCAGCCAATACCGGAAACCACTACCCTTCCAACCCCAACGACTTTGGTTTCTCTCAGACCCAGAACGCCCTCCATGATCACATGCTTGCTGGTAAGTGCCAAGTTTATGGGTTTTTGTGCTAGACGACTTGTTTTTACAGCTCACTCCCAGCAGAATTCGCAGAACTTCTTCCAACACAGTAACTATCCCGGCTACCCGAATTCGAATGTAGACTACTACTCACAATCGGCGCTGCTCCAACAGAGAGTCGGTCCCCTCGGTGCCGGCACTACCTGTTCCACATCGACGTCGCCCTCCTCGCGATCTTCCACTTCCAACGGACGCGCCAAGACGCGCGAACCCAGTGGTCGAAGTATGTTTTCAAATTTTTAATTAGTTTCATCCTTCGCAAACCTGGTTTTTGGTCCGCAATCTAAGTTTGTAGAGCACAGATGCCAGGAAGACAGGTTTTCAGGCTATTTCACAATGTTTTATTTTTGTTCCTATTAAAGCATTATCGCTCATTAATTAGGTCTCCGATCGGAAAGTTTTGAGGTCTACTGTTTGAACCCTTAAAACAACAACTGATGTTTTGTTCACTTCCTCAAGATCACAACTCTATTTCATCACTTTTTCAGCCGAAGGCCGAGAATGCATCAACTGCGGAGCCACTCAGACGCCCCTCTGGCGGAGAGACGGCCGAGGCAACTACCTGTGCAACGCGTGCGGCCTCTATCACAAGATGAACGGTCAGAGCCGCCCGCTGGTAAAGCCGAAAAAGCGTCAGGTGAGTGAGGAGGCGGGCTGAGGTGTGAAACGTAACTACTGGGAACAAATTAGCAGTTTCATGTTGTGACGGATAGCTTTGTGGCGCTTTTCACTTGGCGATGTGCGAATCCGCCCCTCATGACTGTAGTGCGTTGGTGGACAGATAGAAACAACGACTTGGCACGAGTCTAGCCGGAGGCGAGACGGTCGAGCGGATCGACGAGCGGCCGCGGTCACATGCGTGGCGGCGCTGGCAAATAGCGTGAAATATAGCGCCACCCGCCGCGATACGATAATTACACATCGTTTTGTCTGAAATTCGAATAGGGCTACCGTATGCCGCAGCGGTTTTGACGTCTCCTTTTTTGTAATTCCTCCTCCTTTCGCCATAAAGTAATCTCAAAGATTTGCTCATTCTGGACGATGAGTAATCATCGTGATATAGGACAATTCATAACTTATGTACCCTCGATTTCAGAATGCCCAAAAACGCACCGGAGTGTTGTGTGCCAACTGCAAGACGTCCACAACGACGTTGTGGCGAAGGAACGGAAGCGGAGAACCGGTGTGCAACGCCTGTGGCCTCTATTTCAAGCTGCACAATGTAAGTTTTCAATATTCACTAAGAAAAGCGAATCCCACAATGCCAGAGTTAATCCTTTCTTCCATTCTTGACCACTCTCGCTGCGGTTATATAACAGTTGTTGCCAGTGCGACTAATCCAATTGACACGTTAAGCCGCGAGTTAATTGATGGCGCACCGCGAATCACTTAGACGCGCCGCTGCAAAAGCACCGAAGCGATCACAGAGGCGCCAACGAGGGGCCACATTTGTCTGCAAACTGCTAATAGTGCCATGATAAATGACGTTTGTAAGCTGCCCACAAATAATCGGCAGCGACAGAAGTACACCGAATACAATCGCCGCGCTTTCCCGGGTGGCACAACGCTCTGACAAGTGCGCCGCGCTTACAATCCATTCGGGCCTTCTGTCGCCGGCATGGCGACATCATGGCGCCACGAAGCTGTTCCTGGATAACGTCCTCTTGTCGTGGTGCTTTATCCTAACCCAAAGCCACCGCCAGCGATTATAATGCCTGTGTGAGCGACGGATACGAGCCCGCAGGGACCCGACCGGGCCATGGCCACGGGGCGAGGGTGGGCGACCCGAGCGCGGGACTCAATGATGTCGCCGATGATGGTCTTAGAGGCTACAAATCGGGAAGCTCCAGTGGTCGGGTGTAAAGTGGGGAATGAGTCGCGGATGAAAGCCGAGATGCTTGTATGATCTGGCGGATGATAAGCGTGCGTCTTGCATTACAATAGGATAAACAGTCCTTTTTGTTTTGCCCTCAACCAGTCTGCGGAGCGCTCTCGGAGATAGAATGAGTAGGATGAATTGGAATGCAAGGTGATACCGTCTCACCATTTGCCATATGAACCCTTTGGCGTTAAGAAACTCTTAGGGTCAATGGTACTGTAGTTAAAGGAAACACAACAAGCGTTCGGCATATCCTTGTGATTCTAGGGTGGCAGGGTCACATTGGTGAGGGAGCAATAAAATGTGACTTCTAAAAGGATTAACGCCCGCAATTTGTTTGTTTGTTGTCATGCTCCCACCGGCCGCTCACGTGTGACATAACACCATAGAGGTAAGCCGAACGCCGAGGCGGCGGCCTGTAGCCCAATTAGGCTATTGCGCACTCATTTACTGAGGTCATATTTGGAGGCTCTCCCCTTTGTTGTGCATCTTTCCGCAGTCGTAAACCACCGCAATTCCTTGAAAGAAGCCCTTTAGTAACCGAGGCCCTTAGCCACCCGCGAATACTGTACTTAGGTAGAGTTCCGCCGTCGGTGCCTCCAATTTGCAACTTGTCACTTTTTTCGAGGGCACGACACTCAAAATGCCGTTTTTGCTTGCGTAACTTTTCGCCGGACACAACTAACTCCCAACCGTTCCCGTCGCTCTCATGACGCCGGCGATCGTTATCAAGATCAAGCGGCCATAAAGCGGAGCTCAATCAAGGTTAGGCTAGCCGCGGTGACAAGCGATGTCACCGCGCTGCCCATTCCCTCCGAACTCCTCTCCGCCCGCGCGACTTTTGTCCTTTCATCAATCACTTGAACCGAGCTCTTATGCAATCTGTTGCGAGAGGTGAACTCATAATTTGGTGTTTAGGTGAGTCGACCGATGACGATGAAGAAGGACGGCATCCAGACGAGGAATCGTAAGCTGACCACGAAGAACAAGAACAAGAAGCGGCCGTCGAATGGCAGTACGGTAGATCAGCAGCCCTTCTTCCTGCCGAATCCACAATACCACCTGCCGAACGGCGTCTCCTCCGCCTACACTCCATCCGCCTTCTTCTTCCACAGCGGCTAGGTGCTCCTGTCCAAAATTCCGCAAAGTTCGTCTTCGTTACGGGTGGAAAGCGCATATAACGTTTGAAGACTACTGCGTGTCGCTCATTCCAGGGGTTTTGTTACGATATTTATCCTCCCATCCATTCACTCATTAGCCCGTCATCCTTTTAGTTCGACCCTAAAGAGCTTTAGGTAGAGAAATCTCCTTATATTGTATCTCATATTCCTCGTTCTTCTTGATCGTCGCCTTCCGTGGACATCGCTGTCTGTGCCATCTCTGTATATATGTTTCATTCGTACAAATAATCGACTAGCAATAACGTGGAAAATTTATCTATTCTTACATGGAAATGTTCGCAAACTCGTCTTTTCACTCTATTCGTTGTGGTCATAGCGTGTGATTTGTGCATTTATATATTATTTCATATACTATATAATACAATAATTTATTTCACGCCATTGTTTTGAGTTGATAGCATGGTTAGACAAGTTTCGACGCATCCGCTTCATTATCGTCGCGTTCTTCTCGTTCAAAGACGCTATCCAGGCGGGATATGAAGGATGGATGCATTTCTAAAATGGTCCAGTGTAGAGCCTGTGTCAACATGGGTGGCAGAGACATGACGCTTTACATAACATCTGACTAATAGGAACAATCAATAGAGGTGTTGCTCAGCGCCAATGTTGATGTGAAAGATCAGAAAGATAATCGCGTTTACGCGGTCGATGAGGAACTGGGTGATCTCTGTCCCTATGAACCACTTCATTTGTATTTTGTAAATTATATGAAGATACGGCAACGTCGCCTACAGTAGCATGCCCATTTTTTGCCCAATCGTCGCCTCTCGACCGTTTTATTGTAATCGACTGCGACAAGGTCACTCGACTTTCGCTTGTAGAATCAATTCGCTAGAAGGAAGGTCGTGTTTATGCACGTTCTCTTGCAGAAAATACCGGTTTCTCATAAGCGTGAAAACCGCATCCTAGACAGTAAACGTAGCGGTCAATCATGCCACTGTTTTTTGAGTACAATTTGTCACCATCGTCTGACCTTAGAAAGTGCATCAGACAGTTTTTTTTGATGATGGACAACGGTTGAGTGATGGTGGCGATATTTTTCAAAAATTAGCTCATAATTGAACTTTCAAATTGAAAATTGAACGCACTGATGACCGAATTTGCAGGTAGAGAAGCCATGGCTGTGTCGCTAGCCAAACTGGAGATTTCAGAAGATCAAATGTAAAAATGTGATTATTGTGGGAACCGATTTATACATAGGGTGTTCAGATATACAGGGTGTTCAGAAAGTTCTGTGAACTGAAAAATGGGATGCCTATGCTATAAAACACCTCTAAATCGGCAAACTAGGCTACCATATTCCGCACGCGAAATTATGCACTATTTTTACAGCTCACTGTTCACAGAATAAGGCAGTGTAGTTTTTTTCGATTTAGATGGGTTTTCTTGCATAAAAATCCTGTTTTTCATTTCCCAGAACATTCTGAACAGAACCAAAACATTCCTGTACACTGTTATGAAGCGCCATCTGCGGTCGATTAAATTGATGCATTTCGAGGCAACTCAAAGGCACCATTTGGAAAAGTAGCGTACAAAACTTGATCGTATGGCAACCGTTTAGGTGTACCATTTTGGTAAATGACATGCAAGACTTTATCAGTAACGTTCAACGTTGATCGAAATCCAAACTACAAACGCGATACAACATTTGTCACAGTTTTCCTTCTGGCTAACTTTCAAATGTTGTCCTACTTATAAGGCTCAGATTGCCTATATATAAACTGAGAATCGACGGCTCCGTTGGCTTCTGTGTTTTTCTGTCCGTGGTCGGTTTCAGATTAAAATTCAGACAAAAGAGAAAATAGAGACTGAGGCCACTGACCTATTCCCGATCCATTACCCAATGAGCCACATAAGCAGCTCAAACGAAGCCGGTTTACTGCCACTTTAGGCCCTTAGTGAGGTGTAAACATGTTTGCAAAGGTTTGTTATTTGGGATGTGACGTTCGCGTGGTCAGTTATACTAATAGAGCAAACGTATTCACTTTTCACGGTCACAATACTTTTACCGTAAGCCGCGGAAATCAGCCGCAGTTTTTACCAATTGTCTACAAGGGAGGACCGGTTTCCCTTCCAAAAGTGAAACGGTAGCGGTGCAAAACGCCATCGGTCAAACCCTTTCAGGTGTTTTTCATGTGTTCGCCCATTTGTCATTGCACCGCCTGACCTCTAAAAGGGCAAAAGGCCGTTTTTTTGGCTGAGTGACGGCGTGAGTGATGGCGAGAGTCGTCTTACCGTTGTTGATATTCGTTGACGAGAGCCGTCCGGCTGCCGAAATTGATGGCCGACGCCGCGACGACATTCTACAGTAGCAAATCGAAAGTGCAAAGTTAGTAGATTATGGGTCCTACCTGTGAAGACGTTCGATGTCGGCCACTTTGCTCCGACGACTTAGGTCGCGAGTAACCGAGAAAACCGAACTCTTTCTGGGATTTGGAGACTTATCCCGAAGCACATTGAGGTCGGCTATGCTACCGTGGTAGGGGGTGACTTTCTTCTTGTCCGGATCCTGGACGTTCACATCTAACGGACGAGGAATAGTCATTTGCCAGAAATCGTCAATCTCGTCACATGGCGGTTGCTCGTACAATTCGACAATTTCGAAACCCGTCTGAACAGCCCTAGCACAGTGATTGAATGTCGCTTCACGTACCGAAAGATTCCGATCGATCAGGTAGTTGCATTCAAAGTCGTCATCGTCCTCACCGAATGGATTCAGCAACGCTTCGGCCACCTTCATCCAGCCAACTGTGAACAGAAACTCGAGGACTGTCATGAATGGGAAATATGTATCCACCTGAAGTCCACTTTTACAGTTGGCAACTTTGAATGTGATCTCTTTTACGTTGTCCTTTGAAACTTGTTGTCTGGCTATCAAGGACACTATAAAGTAGCATCGGACAGCTAGAAAGACGATTTGTGGATAACTCAGCGGCACCGGAACCCAGTCATAGCAGCAGAGATATTGCAAGTCGGAGCGAAAGGCTCGAAGCTTCTAAACGTTTTGATCTTATCGTCAAGTGCATAAATCAGCGTGAGTTGATTTTGGTCAATAAAATGAGACTGACTCGTTTACAATCGAGATAGCCATCAACAACTTGGTGAGTTCATCGTCGTTTGTGTATGTTGGTGGGAACGACAGTGGTGGTCACCCGATTTAATGGATACTTCTCACTTACAAAGGCCAAGCAATTACCTCGAGAATTTGGTTCATGAGAATGTCGGAAGGGATTATCTCTTCGATCCGCAGCTTTCGCGCTAGCAGATAGGCCCACTGGATTGGAAGCCAATATTTGGAGTCGTGCATCTCCTTCGCCTCGTACAGCTCACTTTCTCGTTCCGTCATCAAACCTAAATAAGATCATTGGACACCATGTGTTGAAGTGAATTTGTGGTTCAAGAATTAGTCCCTACAGAGCAACCCAGCGCCAGGGTCAAATGCGACTATGCGTGCAGTATTTCCTCATTTTTATCGAGCCTTAAATTGCCAAAAACATGCAAAAATAACTGAAGCTAACCATCAAAGTTGTTATCCTAGAACAGCACACTTGCTTCTGTACTCTGACTCACAGCAAGGTTTTAGATCTCTTACATCACAGTGCTCTAAGGTATTGCAAATGATAGCCAAAGAAAAAAAAATCAATACATACCATTGCTAGGAAGTTACATAATAAACATCGGAAATGAAGCATCCGAACCGAAGAAACATCGAAACCCCACAGCTGTCATACTCTATGGAACTGACTACAATCTTCGCATTCCTCTTAGGGTGTTATCGAGTGATTAAAATCTAAGCGATAAACGTTGCACTGCTAACCAACCGCAGCTGATATATGTTGCGATAGCCTTTAAGATCTGATTATTGACAATTGCGTCAATTATTGCTTCAGTTTATTAAATTTTTTCTTCTTCTTTGTATGGTCTCTATTCATGGTGAAGAAACCGATATAAAACGTCATGTTTTAGTATGTGTTCACATCGTTTTTAGCGTTCATTGTCAGATACCGTACCCTTGGTTTGTTGAAGGTGGAGCGCAGCATACGACAAATCGCATGTTGTTCGGCTGAAAAGCGTGTCATCCACCGCTCGGAATCCCTGCAGCGTTGCTTGTGCACGCGCGGACGGAGCGTCAACGAACGACCGAGCGAACAGGTTGCCGACGCCTCGCACCGTTTCTTATCGCCAAATCTGATCGCATAAGGTGCGCGGCGATCGTTATCAGCGTCGCACTCGCGCGCTCACTCCTCTGCGCCTCCACTTTTTCTAAGAGGCAAATAAATTTGAACGAAGAACATAATGCGCCGAAAAGACAAAACGGGACGATGACAGCTTGAAATTCCGTAAAAGGCCGTTTCCCTATTAGGGGACCAATCGATTCCTGCATCTCTACTTTCAGTGTTGTAAGTAGGGAAACAACATCAATGTGGGGAGTCGCTTTCGATGTTGAGATAGGTGGCTTTGATTAGCGCTCTTTCGTGTAAGGCGTTAACGACTGATTAGCATCTCTTCAAGTGGGAAGCCAGCTAACCAACCGCTGTGCCGATAGAAAAGATGATAAGCTGTAGATTATATCACAGATAGAATAAATTGGGGAAATTAGATTACTTAATCGCTGCGCTAAGTGGTTGCCATGACAGCAATTATTATCAATCCGAAGAGGTGATAATGGAGTGAAATGAAATGAGCCCGCATTATTTTCAAACACTGGTTCCTTTGCCCAGTTCCTTCGCCGGTCCTAATCTACAGGCTTTCTATGATACCACACCTTTTTCTTGGCTTTCTCTTTTATTTTTTATCAGGATTGTTTCCATAGTACAACTTCCGATACATTAACCGGTGTGAATGAAAATCGATGATAAGTGCTAGTTACCGATGTCGATTCAATAGCCTTATTCCATTGCCCCAGGAAGATAAAAACTCCATCGCTATTAATATTCGGTGGCGTTATCGCAGCTCCAAGTCAACTTAGCGGCAATGTGTCAACTCCTTGCGCAACCTCGATTAGCGCGGCTCACTCAAAGTAAACGGGAGTCGCGTTATCAAGATCCACTAGGACGATTATCAATTTTGTGGTGAGCTGCGCACACGGCGGAAAACCGTTGGATGAGAGGGCAGGCCGTAGCACTGCACCGGCCGACAAAGGCTAAACTCAGAGATATAATTATCATTTGGCACATCTTATAATTGACGCCGACGGAGGAAGAAGGAGGCCGCGTTCGGGAGGCCAACTTTTTATCGCCTCATTTAGCAATAAACCGAAGGTGGGTGCGGATGCGCGAAAATGACCCAAAACAAACAACAGCGGGGAGTCGTATCTCATTATGGGCAATATTTTTGCACTGAAAAAAAAAAACAAAGGACGTAAATGTCCTATTGTTCCAAGTCAGTATCAAGGATGATAGAAGTAGGTGTGCTGACGAAGAGCCAATGACTGTTTGGCACGGCTTTTGTGCGTTACGATCGTGAAGTCAAGATCCACAGCGTGGGTGCAGACAGCTTTGGACTGTGGAATGTTAAATGCACATGGAAACGTGTGTGTGCCTCCAACGACGCTTGACGCATTTCCAAGATTCCATGACTGGAAATTGGTAAAATTTCCACCAAGATCTCGAGATTGAGACTCGACAAACTGAAAGACCGAGATCAAGAAGTCTGAAGTCTGATCAACTCTCGAACATTTGGATGAAGATTTAGGTCAAGTTTAGAAAAATGTGGATATTTCGCAGCCCACATCCTGATTAAGAGATTGAAACAGCTTTCAGAGCATCCCGACACAAGTTGAGTGAAATTTTGACCAGGACACATAATTGGTATGGCATCTTACGGGGTTAATAGATCACTGAATTGATGGAGTCACTGGCTTCTACTTCAATTCGAATGACTTTAATCTTGACTTGTGTCCGTAAGTAAACTCAGGCCCGTTTTTGAGTGTTTCAAGATTCGGCCAGATCGCGCTTACACACCTTCTTATCACCAAGGTATGCCTGTTCGCGTGATAACTTACTTCTTTTAACTCCCGGAACAAACAAGAATCCGATCATGAAGCAACATCTTGCAGGATATAGTGCTTATTCTTTTCAATATTTTGCATACTGAAGAAGCAAGCGGAGACCATGAAGACTCCACATGTTTCGGGTTCGCTTAAATCCACAGGCGTAAGCCTAAGCCTAGGTCTAGGGCGCAATTTAGCTTCAATCGCTGCAATTTCGCCTGTCTAGAGCCATAACGCAACAAAGTAGATGATCGCTATTAGGCGGCACATTAGCAGCAAAATTACACTTTTTTTTGTCTGGAAGGTAGCTCTACTAGCTCTACTCCTTTAATTTTGGAGCCGCCCTTTATCGCCGCACATAGAACTGGCGTTTGTGATGTTCGTATATTTACTCCTCAACTACTAATCGTTGCCACAGAATGACTGACCTCCAAAGGCTGACATATTTCCTCGCTCTTCAAGTTTTTTTTTTCATCGCTTTGCCCGATTGATTGGTGTGTGAAATGGAAAGAAAAGCGAAAAGCCAAAAACGAATTCGTCTGACTCATGTTTCTCAGAAAAGTTCATGTCTGGAGCTGGCGCCCTCTCGTCACGTTTCTCATAAATAGTTCCTCATTCGAAAATAGGAATGCACTTACCACTTTCGACGATCGTCTGAATGTCCGGAAAACGTTTTCGTACTTGTAGAGAAATGTCTCTAAACACGAGAGCTTGCGACAGCACAGCATAGCGAACGATGTTTCGTCGAACGAGCCGCATGTCATTACCTGTTCCCGGTATTACGGTAGAAACTATAAGAGCCAAACTAAAAGTGACTACTCATCGAGTTGTTTAAACTTCTGGAAACTATCGGTCTAGTCGACTTACTTATCTATGAATCCAATGTGTTTGAAGATGTCGACCCAACGATTGAAGACCACCGAGACAAAGAAGCCGAGAAGGAAGATTAACGGTATCCTTGTCAGCCATTCACGGAGCTCTTGTCGTACAGTTAAGAAATTTCTAGAATAGAAATTAGCGCAATCCGCTAAGACTATATCAACGAGGAAGAAAAATACAAGCAATTCCGGTCGGCATAAAAACAGTTGGCAATGTCTAACTGTGGTGGTTTGATAATGAGACCTAGTAGTGCCCACGAGGTGTGAACGATTCTTAGCGGAGATAGGGGAACGTTCGATAAGCGAGCGCCACTGATAAGAAGGTGTGAGATCGGCGCTCTCGGAGATATCGAGCCCACGATTGCGCAACAGGCAGGTGATACAGGTTGCCTGAGTACAAATGTAATCTGATGAAAGGGACACCGACAAATATACAATACCTACACATCGCAAAAATGAAAGGCTTTACTTTGAGAGATTAAGGGACGCCTATTTAGGAGGTGTGAAACATTCCGAACAAAGGTAAGGGAATGTTGTGATAGTGAGGCGAGGAAGTGTGACGCAGGGTACCAGATAAGGTGTTTCTGGTTCAGTGTTCTGTATTTGTTGGAAAACTCAATGACATTTTGAAATCAAATCGTTCGTGTTTCACTAAGATGCAATGAAGTTCAAGGATCTTTGGAAATTCCGAATCATGTGACATTACAGGTAAGTGAACGACTTTTGGTAAGCATGTTTTTTGATTGGCCCCCAAATCGATAGTCTTTTAGTGGCATTGGAGGCGCTTAAAACCTTATCAGTTCTCCATAAATTTTCAGCGATATTCGCAACCTTAGCATGGTCCATCTCACGACCGCAAAGATGAAAGACTTTACTGAACGCCTATTTGGGAAGTGTGAAACATTCCGAACGAAGATAAGGGAACGTTATGATAGGGAGATGAGGAAGGTACCAGGTAAGCTGTGTGCTTCTCACTGGACTGTATTAGACGGAAGACTCGATCGCACTTTAATTTAAAGCCAAAATCGCTCGTATTTCACTGAGTTCCAATGAAGTTCAAGCATGAAATAATTCCGGCCCACTTACGGTTCCAACGATGTGTCTTCTTTATCTGCCTCGAATGCGCAATGACACAACTTACTCGAGCTGCACGTCGTTCAAACACTCCCGGACGAAAACATTCAGCGCAAAATAGCAGGCGATCCAAGCGCACAGTTCCACAACCACCAGCTTCCACATACTCCCACGCCATCGGAAGAGAATTTTGAGGAGACTGAAGTGAGTCGACGATGAGACGTCGAAATTGTAGCCGACAGTCATGGGCACAGAGCAAAAATCAGGACACTGAAAATATAGTCAATACATAGCAAAAAGAGCGGAATTGTGGGCATTTCGGAACATTTACTATTTTGCTGTCGACCCAGCGCAGTGAACAGTCATTGTGTTCATAAGAGCGGCATCGAAAGTGAATGAGTCAGAGAGGTGAAAGCAGAGGCAAGGGCCAAATGCGTCGTGGACAATTCCACAAAAACGTTCGCCCGTCGACTGTCTGCTAGCGGCGATCAAGCCGTGGGCCGGCATTGTTCATCGCCCATCTACAAATGACTAATCGGCAATCTTGAAATTTTGGAAAGTTTCCCTCTTAAAAAGACGATAAATGCCATGATGTTTTGGGATCACAACAATACTAAAAAAGATGTAAAAACCGAAGGCAATACTGAATTACCACAGGCGTGCATGATGCTTATTCATCTAGAATGATTCAGCATACCCGGTAAAACATTGAACTCTAAGGTGGTTCAAATAAGGGCACCTAAAAATAAGTTCTTAATATCATCTCCGTGATCATCCAAACCTTTCCTTCATTTTTGGCTGCTGTTTTCCGACTGGTCTCTGACTGGTCTCAAAACGGTTCTCCATTTATATAGCCTTGCGTCCCCTAGAGATATGGTGGAAGTAGAGCACTACCATCTCAACTGCCTGTGTAGCTCATTGCGAACGTGCTTCTTTTGTAAGCGGGCGGTGCCGGGTTCGGTTCCCCTCGGGGTCCTTATTTTGTGTGGGTGTTTTCCCCGTGCTCACGGAAAAACACACACACAAACAGACCAACGGACCCGTTGGTTCTCCATTTATATATAGGGGATCAAACGTTGTTGCTTACCCTTATCTCAGCTTCGTACCTTTCACACCTCACTATCTTGACGTTCCCGTATCTCCGCTCGGAAATATTTTACACCTTTCAAGTGCCGTTCCTTTACCTGCGCAACTGTCGCGAGAGCACAAAGCGTCATATACGACTGTGCACAGAACAGGTTGTTTATTTTGGACTGGACAGTCTCTAGACAGGTCTTTCATTTGTGTCCCCAGCGATCGGCAAGATCGTCCACTCGCTCTCTCTCTGAGGCTGTCTGAACCGAGCGAGTTGAGTGAGCGGTCGTTGTTGTCCTGTTGTCCAATCTTAACAGTCTATCGTGTCAAATATATGTCTTGATACAATCTATCTAGACAAAAACGGCCAATCTGTTCTGTCTGCCACCTGTGTACAACATATCTAGACACTTTTAGACAGATAGTAGACAGGATACACTGCCTACCTGCTTCTAGACATATTGTAGAGCGAATAAACTGCATGTGAGTGTCTAGGCAGTTTTTAGACAACTGGTTGTCAAAGACATAAGTTGTTTGTTCATTTTTTTTGAATCTGAGTGCTGCGAAATCCACACTGTTTAGCGAATAGAAGACGTCTTAGCTCACCCACATTTCCGCTTCCTGCTTTTCGCATCCTCTGTGCCGCAAACGCCCCGAGAAGAAGAAGTTCTACTGCCATTTCCGCAGTTTTGCCGTCTCCCACATGCCCCGTGATGCGCGCCGTCTCCGACCGGTTCGCCATAAGCGCCACGCCAGGGATGAAGCCGGCTAAAACGAGACATCCTCTGTTTGTCTATTATTCGGTGTCGTGCAAGGCGCAAACCTTTGATTCACGAAATAAACTCGTAAACTCGTAACTCGCTTTTCGCATCTCAGTATCTTGAAGTTCCCGTATTTCCAGTTTGAAATATTTTACACGATTGAAGTGTCGTTCCGTTATCGCCATAACTACCTACCTCTTTTACACTGCTTACGCTGGAAATTATGTATGGCATTTTCTGCTCACGTCGCGGAAGCGGAATGGTAACAAGACTCAACAAACCGAATCAATCACAAGAGCTAGTCAGGGTATCGAGCACATTAAGTCTCGAATCCAATGTATACATAAGGTCATTTACCTTAAACACATTTCACATAACTTATTTTATACTTATGTCCTTCTTCTGGGATGAAAACGTTAGTACAGGGAAAGAACTCCCCCAAAACACGAGAGAGGCGATATCGTTGAAGAGAACGCAGACGACGAGAGCACAAACACAGGCGAAACATTGGGAGTCGCTTGCTGCTCTTCTCTATATTATTGTGCTGGCATTTACCATTTGCTGGTTTTCACTTAGTTCAATGAAATAGGCATATCACCCGACAGCTATTCAACAATGAGATGGAAAAGACTATGCCTTATCATAACTTTACCGTAAACAAACACAATCTTCCCATCGAACTGCACATGAACGATAATAACTGGTTGAATAAACATGCAAAGAATTTGGATACAATGCTGCTACGCTTTGAAGTTTCCCTGCATCCCTACATTTTATACCCCACCAGCAAGTCGGTGCGATACCTGGCGCTGCCTTACATGTTTTATAAATTGATCCCAAAAGCTCCCTTGGCGCGTTTTGGTGAAAGGACGCATTGATCTACTGACCTATCTCAGGATTGGGTTTCTTAACAGGTTTATCAAGCTCCACAAGAGTGAACTAATAGGACCGGGAAAGAACTCCCAGTAAAGAGAGAATCGATATCGGCGAAGAGGCACGCAGACGACGAGAGCACAAACAGCGGCGATTGTGGGAATTGTGTTCGCTTTCTTTTTGATTACTACATTGCGCTGTGAGTTAACAATGTCTGCCTTAACACAAAGAGAAATTTAACATTTGACACCATGAAATCGTTATAACAGCTGACAAAAATTAATTGATCAACACCGAGATGGGGAAAACTGCATACCGTGGTTAATTTGATGCAGATGAGGGAAATGTTATAAAAGATTTGGAACTCGTGACCTGGACGAGAACGCTCAACGAAGAAGAGGATTACAGGATATGCACTATATTGTCAATATAAGTTAAATGGGAAGGAAGAAACTAACAAGTAGTGCTAGAATTAAGAATATCATTGGCAGCTTTAAGTACTGCGAAAATCGGATTGCTGCTGCTCATGGATAGTGAATCCTCACTATCTAAAACACTTTCAGGCTCAGCATACTCAGTCGGGTCTCTTGAGAAATTCTCGACACTTTCTTCGAGACTTTCCTCGGTACGCTCAGCATTATTGGTGTGACTGATACCACCGTTAGGAGCTTCACCAAGGTAGGTATCCATTTCAGAAGAGGTTGCTGCTGACGGTTGCGTAAATCTGTTTGGAGGAGAACTTTCTAAACAGGGTGGTGGATTGTCCGGAACAGTCGACGAAGCACGTTCCGAATGAACATCTTTTCTGTAGAGGAACGGTGGAAGATGAGCAACCGTTTGGAAGTCATATAGTGCAGGTGGCCGTATTATGCGATGTACGGTTAAATGTCGCTTTCTGTTGCTGGGCTGACGCGGTAGTTGCTAAACAACATCATCAGTGGATAAGAGCGCTTTCAGCACATACCATTTTGAGCTTTGTTGCGCGATTCCAAAGTTCGCTGAAGTCGTTCTCATACTGTTTTCGCGAATAGTAGTCGTGCAGAACAAGTGGTTGCATATGATCTTCCAACATCGATAGTTCCTAAGCATGTCGTTTTAGAACGCTAGCTTATTCATTTAGTATCGATATTGTTCTATGCGCTCATTCACGTGTATCCTTACCTGTTCCATCTCGCCTGGAATTCCTCTCCCAAGCACAACTCTAATCCCATCGATCTCTTCCTTCAAAAGATCATGCCCAATCGTTTTGTACTCCTGATCAACGGTTGTTCTTTGACGGCGCTGCTGAAGTGTTCTGGTTAATGAAATGAACGCTGCCGTTGGCCAAACCATTCCTGGTATCAGCTTACTCTCAGCTCGCTGAATCTCTCTCAGCTCGATCTTGCAGATACTGGATTTTCCGTTTTGGCGTATGCCGGCTACATACAGTTCTCCATGGCGTTCAAACACGTGACAGACTTCTTTCAAACGCAGTCTTGTGCGAATGTCACGTTCGACTAGTAGCATCTCACTTGAGCTGAAATTTCGGCAATGAGCTAGGGGTCGTGTTTAATGCTGTCTCCGATTACTGCGACAAAGAGGGTTTTGGGTTGGCAATGCCCTATTGTCGCTTTTCGAGGTTTTTGTCCACATCTAAAGTGTTTTGTTGCGTTCACTACGTTCTTCACAATGCACTGTATCGAGCTCTTTGAAAACAGCTCTAGAGGCTATACGGAAGCAAATAAAGGAATCCAGTTCACCAAGAGATTGCAAATGGAATAGATACATGCAAATGGACATTTTTGTATTGTCTAATACGTAATCGTAAGCGACCCCTTCATGTTTCCACAAAACAAGGAGAAAATCCCCACTACTGTTTAGAGAACAGCCACCGCGGAAGAGAAGCAGACGGCGCGAGCAAACTCTCTGTTCACTGGGCGTGTTTTTCCCATTTTTCTCTGCGTCTGCCTTGATACGGTGGTATCTCTGACTGCAAAACAAAACGAATAAGCAAATCGGTAATATGCGAAAGATATCCACTCGTTTCAAGTATATTTGAGTTTAAATTAGATCTCAGATCATACCTTCGTGTAAGCCTCAATAGCATGATCGACTTGCTGTTCGGCAGGGAGACATTGTCGCTCATAACAATAAGCGTATGTCCAGGAACAGGAAAGCAAGTGGCGGCGTACGAAAACGTTTCCAATTCTTTAATGCGTATCCCACTCAGCTTTATCCTCGCATGGGACACGTTCAGTGCCTTGTCGAATTCGGTGCTGACAAAGCGCCGCTTTTTTATCCCCAAACAAACAATTGTGTCTGTGTGTGGATCGTAGAAGAATGAAAAAAAAGGATCTAAATTTCAAAGAAAATGCAGATGTCTATGTGAATTGAAACTTACAGTCTATGTTCAACTCTAAGAAATCAACTGGAACTACTCGATCTTCTGCGCCGCTCCTTGTCATGCAACAAAAATTAATGCTCCTGTGTTTTTTATCTGCAAAGATCAAAAGAGACGGCATGAAGTTGGTAAAACGCCGTGGATATCTAAACGAAATTGGTACACTAGAGGTTTTTCCGTCTGTTCAGCTCACCTAGCACCATTCTCTATGAAACCAGTTCTCACGTTCAATGCGACTGTTTCCAACTCTGTGCAGCCTTTAAGAAAGACCACTAGTCTTTCCGGTGAGCTCATCACGTCGGTGAGCTCTTGACAACGTCCGTGGCACGTCTTGCATACAGGGATCGAGAGGAAGTCATTTACTCTCATTATCAACTTCTTGTCCGGTTCACTGAACCCGATCTCTTGTTTGATTATTTGCGATGATGCGAGTTCACTAAATCGTCACGACCACAATAAACACCGTGTGATAGAATTCTTACCGGCGCATGGTGTCGAATGTTTGTGGTGGGTCCGCGGCATCCATCCTGCACAACCTAAAAGAGCAAATCGTTAGACTATGTGAAAGCTGAAAGAGCACTTGTAGTTTTATAAAGTGCAAACAACAGCCACCCTGTTGACGGTAACACATTACCCTCTGCCGACAGTTTCCCGCAGCAACATAAAGAATGGAATTCAAGTGCGCTTTGTCTTTGATGTATGGCTATAAAGAATGGCCCTGTATTCTCAGTATCCCCACGAGATAACGATGGCAATCAGGATGAGATTCGAACTCAGGCGAAAAACATAATGAGTTACCAAACTATGAATGCTGAGAGAGAAGAGCTCCACAACCCAACTTGATCACAAATCGTCAACAACTATCGCTGTAGGAAAGGTCAATCCAAAAAGCTATTTATAATTGCACACAGTACTGTGCATTGAGGGATTATTTATCACGGCGCCACTTTCAATGGAACAATCTAATACAAGTGCTTTTAGGTGCATAAAAAAAGAGAAAACGAAACGTACGACCAGGCCCAGAGGGAACCGAACCGATATCTACCGAATACGGTTGAAACGTCTCCGCAATGAGGCATCTCAGAGGTGATCGATCAACTAGCACCATGCCTGCATTTTTTCATATTTTTAGCCAATTTTAGCCCTTCTTGTCAGCCGGACGGCTATGGTGTCTCTATCCGAAGTGCTGCTAGACCTTCCGTACTTTTACCGTCGCTGGTCTAGCTCCAGAGACAGACGCCAAATCGCGCGTAGCCGCTTTTATTTTAAATCAGTTGGAAGATTACTCGAACTGTCTTACGTGTCGTGGTCGATGAAATATCGCATTTTAAAGAATGTCATTGTAGTGTCAATTCCACCATAGGACGCGACAAATTTGCCGTAGAAGTCGAAGTCTGAGTAGAGATTGAAGATTTCCGTCTTCATGACGACTTCACAATGTTCAGCGGTCATTGCATAGGAACAGTCAACGCGGTTCTATCTGTAATAATGCTGTACGCTTGTGATGGAAACAATCTGAAAACATTCGTTGAAACATCCAATGAAAACATTCAGAACACACGCTACAAATTAAGCTTGATATTGCATTGACTCGCACACCGACTACCCGTCGGACAAATCTGGCGATGAAAGGCCATGCGTCGGCTGAGCGGTTTTTAATTGGTGGTCACCTGATGTTGCCTCTAGTGGTTACGCTGCAGCTAATGACAACATGCTCATCTGCTTAACAGGAACATACTGCAAATTCTCCCAGGATGTCGCTGCTACTGGAGAGCGATGAATCGTTGTCTTGGAGACCCATGTCGTGCGAAACGTAAGGATACCGCCAGTTCGACTCTCACGATAGAGAAATACCCTATCGACAGTCATGTTTGCGTGCCATTTTTCTTTTGTACGGTCAAGTGTATTGAACGCGTGTTTGACAGAGTTTTGATTGCATGCATCTCACAACTCAAACACCAATCTTAACTACATAGGACCGTGCTAATTGGCTTATCTCTGGCGAGCCAGCGAATTGAATTTGCGAAACGCAATAGCTTGAATTGAATCGCGTGGCTTAGTGACCGGAAAATTTACGAATAATGACGCAGATAATTCATCTTATGCCGTTTAAATATGCGAATATTATTAGAAATATTGTAGCGACCGGTTGGTTAGCGACCAATCGCCACCGACACAAATGAAAGACTCACTTAAAATGAAGATAATCAACAAACAAAATGCTGGACGAGTACACCCTGCCAATCTCAATCAAGAAATTCAAGGCAGGAAAATTATTCCCCATGAAATGGTTGTTCTACGCGATCATTACTTCACCAGACACTTCCTGTAGTTGTAGATTGTCGTTGTCGTTTCAGGAGTTCCAACGTGTTTCCTGTGAGAACGACTACCCGACGAGGTCAAAGAATGATCATTGCTGGATGCGTTCCACCACTTCGAAATGAATAGGTTTCTATTTGTTTCGCGCTTCCTGATTTCAAATAAACAGTGACATACAGTGCATGAACATCGGCTGGGGACCAAAGGAGGCACGGAGTCAGGTTGGCCGCGTTGCGGTCGGAGAGGCTGATTTAAATACGAAGTGATCGGGCTGCGAGGCGAATCTTTCACCATGGACGGGAAACTGCATCGTCTGCGGCAAAGGGCAAAGGCCAGACGGCGGAGGCTCGGCGGCGGAGATGCGATGCGCGTGCTGTGACTGTCGTTAACAATTTGAGTGGTCGTTTACGTTGGACTTTCGTTTGGTCACATCAGGTTTTACCTCTTTTTTGTATTGTAATTAATTGATAGAACTGTATAATAAGTTAGTTAGTCGTTATGGATGAGTTTGCGATCCAATATTCCGACGTGATGATCAAAGCGACATCCGATCTGAGTCATGCCCCCTCTGTCTGTGTGACTGGACCACGGAAATCGAGTGATCTGCATCTTTTATTGGTAATATACATAACGTGAGCGGCGACAGCTCACGGCAGGGCTCTCTTTGTTAGCGCTGATAGAGTTTCAATGTCTAAAAAACTTTGATTTTACGTACGGATCGTCACTCGCAAATTTAATCTTCGGCCAGCATGACCGATTTTCCTTTGGCCAGTTTGTAAATTCGTTTCGACCCTATCGTTTCAGAACACGGTAGCAATGGATAAGTCGTCGGATCAACGAATCGCGGATCGGAAGAAGAACGGTCATCGAATGAGCGCTGGCAGACGCTGGTATCGCCGTGAACAGTGGCAGCATTGCCGTGGCAGGCTTCGTGACGTCTGGCCTCGAATCGAGCCTGAGTGCGGACCAAGACATTATGATCGTGGAAATCGAGACAACATCCATAATGTAAGCCTATGACTTTGGATCTTTTGCAACACAATTGATCTAGAAATCGAGCCACTACAACCGACGTTTTAACAACACTCACAAGGATGATCACTTGGTCAAGGTCCACGTTAGCAATCTTGGCAAACAGATGACCCAGCGAGAACTTAATGTACGCTTCCTCGTTCTTCATGCTCTCTCGCATTCATATCTGTTTTAGGAGTTGTTCGCCCATTACAAACCTTCGAATATTCGCGTTCATTTCGACAGATATGGCGAATCTCTCTGCACCGCCGAAGTGACCCTCAAGCTGCGCCACGCTCAAGCGATGGTTCGTCGTTGCAAAGGACTTATCTTTGGCGGTAATTCGCTTTTATGTCTGATTCATCTGCTACTACTGGCCCCATTACAGGCAAAGAGATGAAACTTTGGATTGAGGAGAAGCATGTGCCTTCGAATCAGGGACATCTCTACAAGAAGCAGATCGAGCAAACTGCTAAGCGTCCATCCGGAATCATAACAAAAAGTTATGGCCAGCATTTCGCCCAGAAACGCATCAACGGGTTTATCAAGCGCAACAACAAGAAAACAAAAGAAGAGTTGGATCGCGAAATTGAAGAATACATGAGCATGAGGAAGAAGGACACGACCGGTACCGTTTAGATATTGTGTGTATGTGCATCTCATATTCTGTATTCTGTAATAAATAAGTAGTATCTTTAGTATTTTCCATGAGTTACTTTTATGATGGGATGGTAACCGACCAAATACTAGACATGAATTCCTGCGAGACTGGCTCTCGCCTTTCAAACAATGAAACTGTTTAGTTTTAGCATCAGCATCTTCACAGATTGCTGGAACTTGGCACGCCCAGCCCTCTTCTGAGGTGTCGCACATGTACGAATCTCCTGAGATCATTTCCAGCGGATTCAGCCTCAACATCCGATCTGCAACAGATCCCTCCCCCACTCTTCAGCTACTTTTGTCACATCTCTCGCTATCCATCTTGCATATTGGACTGGTAAGCACCGCTTTGAAGGGATTTGCTGCTAATCCACGCTACGATGATAGCGGAACAGTAGTAAGAAACGCCGCTGCGAGACTTTCGTCATTATATGTAAGTACGGCTTCGATTCCTGCACCAAATATGCACTTTTTATCAGGTACAGCTGCTGGTCGCAACACCATTAAAGACGGTTTATGTTGTCGAGCTCGTAGCGTTCAAAGTACGCAACAAATCATGCCTGTAGAAAGCTTTGTTTCTAACGGGCGGGAGGGGGCATTTTGCAGCGTACAGCTTTGCTTTCACTTGTCATAATCCGTTTATCTCAGATTCCTGCACACTTCGGCCTTCGGTTATTCGAATCCACGTACGCAACAGTCAACAATGTTCGAGGCGACAAGTGTCAAAGGTCTTTTATTTACATCATCCTTATCAGCTGCGCCAAGAACTCTTAAGCGTCTACGTAAATTGCGAAGCATTCGATGTGTGATTTATGTCACATTTCTCTTGCGGTAGGGCGGCCGTTGTAGTGTAGCCATTAATCGCTTTAAAGGGTGACAGTTCAACAGACACTCTTTTTGTTTATTTGCCCGATTGCATGCAATTTGTGCTGAAGCGCAGTGCATTACAAAAGTGACTAGCGGTCATTGGTAAACTTCTGCGTTTCTCCACGTCGGCTTAAGAAGATAGCGTGAACGTAGTGGACAGGGAGAGGGTGAACTGAGCAGAAATTAATCTGCTTGGTGGCAGCGAAAAGGTAGCTGTCATGAGACAAGTACAGACATGTCGGCGACAGCAGAGAGAAGTATGTTCTTGGAAGCAATGTGTTTAATCTATCATTTTTTAAACAACTGTACCATCAATCGGGTCCAAACGTTCCTGTTCTAGATAATGAGAAGTATTTTGTCTGAGCATTGTTTAAGAGTTTGAGCTATGCATTAAAGGTTGCTTATTAATTTACGCTACGCCGAAGCGAAATCCTATGAATGAACGTATCCTTTAGCAAGGTTGAGGCAATATTGATGCACCATGGACAGGCTCAATTCTAACACATTGGTTGAAACAAACAAAGGCAGCTGTTGCTGAATCTGGAACGTATGCGGAAGTACCGCCACATGTTCAGTTGTTGTAGTCCGTCGGAATATTCGATCAGATTGGACATTAGTCAAACGGCATGGTTCTAATGTTATGTGCGGCATCCTGCGGTACATTTCGTTTGGCATTGAATTCTATTCAATTCATTCCAGGGTTCACTCGAGGATGCAAGACAGATTGACGAGTTGCATGTAATCAATTTCGAAAGCTCACAAGCCACATACATATACGTTGGTTTTGAACAAGCTAGCTATGCTATAGTGATTCTTTCACAGGAAAATTGAAGTGTATTTTACATAAAACCCCTTCCGCATGGGTATTTCGTGTCATCGGAAGGAGCTGTACTTGCTTCTACTTGCTTCTATGCTTCTACGAGTGTGGCCAATGTTTGATATACAAATTACAATTAGCGACTTGATATGTGCCAGATCTAAATGCCACGCAGTGAACAGCTGAAGACAGTAACAAAGAGGTGCTGACGGTCTGTGATCTGTGGCACTGTTATCAACCCTCGCAATCCTCGTTGAAGAGCTGACAAAACAACTTTTGTCGGCGGCGTTCTGATTCTTATTAGCCGGTTATGTGATCGATATGATGTAACGCAATTAGTGCATTTGCACGTTTCTGTAGTCTAGACAGCAGTATGTGATCCAGTGGTCAACGCCCTTTCGACCAGCACCATGTGTCTTTAAGAGGATTATAAAGGTGAGAACCGTGCGAGGGCGACGCTGACGCAAGGCCCATTGCCGCACTTTGACCTCTTTGTTGTTTAGTTGCAGAAGTGCCTTGGGCACGGAAAATGCTCATGAAACAAACAAACGGTAAGAGCTACATTCGTCCTGAAATACAACAAATGGTGATAAAAGTGCATTAGAACACATTTGACCAAGGAACGTTGAGGGATTCACATTGCGTCACTTTTCGCATCTGGCAGTTATTTGCGTACTTTGGTGTATGTAGACCAGGAAACTCCAAAGGGTACCCTCCCGGCGGTATCAACTTTGCGTGCAGACGTTCAAGGTACACAATTTACCACCAAAGGCGAAATTATGATAAGCGTTCTATACTCTACCCTCTGACCCTCCGTACATAAACCGTTGTTGTCGACGTCCGCACCCCTTTCATCTTCGTTTATTGCATCAGTTCAGCTGACTAGACCGTGAATCGCCGTTGGTAAAGCACGATCATCGGTCATTTCGTAATAGTACGCGTCAGGTCGTTAACCTGGAAGAAGACAACTAAACTGTGGTTTGCCTTCCGATAACGCGCTCCGCCCTACAGGCGGCATCAAACTAGAGTTTTCGCTATGTAAGGAGGCGTCTGTGTGTGTTTGTGTGCTCTGTTTCTTGGCTAATTTCATCACTACTTAATTGGTCACTTCGTTGCAGAACCATGCAAGCCAACCACCATATGTTCCATCTACCTACGAGGGCGAAGAACCCAAAATTCTTCAACATGCTAAGAATTGTTCTGTTTTGCGCTTGCATCGCGAACTTCGGACTGTTTTGTCTCTTTACAACGGTTAACGAGATCAACTACATTCATGCGATGAAGGCACGGATTGGCATCTGCAGTTGGGCTGGCGTTGTTTTCTTGGTTATTCAAGGTGAGTCTGCTCGTTTTTTTGTTCAAAATATTAGGTAGCATTTACGGAACACTTTTGAATTAGTTCTCATTCTATTAGCGGATGGTAAACGATGAAGAACCTTTGAATTGGTTGAATGTTACAGGAGCCGTATCCGCCGTGAACCTCGGAATGTTCGTCTGTGCAATTGCCCTCTTCATTCTTCTCCGAAATAGCGCTACAGAAGAAGCCCGTTCAAGAATATACTGTATCCTATCATAGTAAGCGGCTTGTTTCATAACGCATTTGTTATTGTGCCCTTTGTAGTTTGCTTGGAGGTTCTTTTCTCATGGCAACTTTCTGCACAATTAGCTATTTCGTCAGTGTGTACACAGTTCTCGACGACTGCTTTATCAAAAGCTCAGCTGAGGTGAGCACAAATTCGACTCACCTGGAAGTATATGTGCCTTTTAGAGTCTCAAGTCACGAACTTTCATAATGGGTATCGCGGCCATAATCGTCAACGTGCTGCTTCTTGTGGCTGCGATGAACGCTGCCGCAGTGACTTCGAAACCTCAGGAAGGAAGACGAAGGCGCTTTCGAAACGTATTCGTCATAGGCAACGGAAGCTTAGCTGATTTGCCCACCTACGAACAATGCTGCAAAGATGAACAGCTTCCAAGATACTCCATCTGTGTCGAGAACGGAGTACAAAGTCCGTCATGAATCAGATGCCCTGCACTTATCAGTGCACTCAAGTTACGCACAAATAAATCAGATGTTTCGGGTGCATCTTTGCTGAAGGCGCTGCCATACAAAGAACAGAGTACATCATTTCAGAAGAGTGACATTCGACGAAATTCGAACCGATTCACTAGATTTTACCAGTTGTCACTATTTCACGTGGGTTCATCGGTTGGCGTTTTAGATGAGAGACCCGAACAATCGTGAGCACAGATAATAACCACTTTCCAAAACAGTGCGTGCGTAAGAGAAGTACAAAACAATATAAATGCACCAAAAAAACTTCGCACCCTAAGGGATTCGAACCCTTGGCCGTTAGATTAAAAGTCTAACGCTCTACCGGCTGAGCTAAAGGGGCTCCGTTCAGCGGAGCATGTGCTGGGGTATTAGAGTGCCCGCCGAGCAGCCGGCGAGTTGACTACACGAAAAGAATCTAATTAAAATTATCCCACTAAACAGGTGCTTTACTTCAACATTCACTAGTAAGAATTTATGTAAGCAGCCATTTAAGTTCAGTGTGCCTCCACTCTTTTATGATTTACGTGTTTTCTAGTAAGAAATGACTACGACTATGGCTCAGTGATACTCTATACGAAAACAGTTAAAACATTATAGTTTTCGATATACCGTTTCGTAATTAGCGTGACTGTGGCCAACCGATAGAGATCATACGACACGCGAGCTTAAACGAGGACGACAAAGGGCACGCATTGCATCATATTAGCCTCGTTGTCATCCGTATGATTTCCGCTTACACAACTTACTATCACTGCGAACAAAACTTTTCACGAACGGACTTACATGATGTTTGCAACCTTTGTGGAATCCTCCTACGTGCTGCTTACGTCCGCTATACGTACCTACACGATACGAACAAATAGTCTGCGCCGCCTAGTACGTGCAAAACAGCAATTACAATCTCGACGATTTCATGTATGCGTTGATAAGGACAACAGGGGACTGTTTTTGAAGTAGTCAATTTCCCGGAGTAAACATAACGGTGCAAGCTCAGTTATGTGCAACATTAAGTTCTTGTAAATTTCTTTATTATTCGATATTTTCCTCACTAAACATAAAGGCGAAGTCTTGATGCTGAGATAGAAATCGGTTGACATGTCATAAGCGTCAAGAATCGTTCCGTCGAATCATGATAAGTGAGATGACTAGGGACTAGACTATTTGCGAAACCACCGGAAGGCCGTACGCGACAACGGCGCCTCCTGTAAGATACTGCAGATGGCACTTCTCTCGGGCATTCGCGATTCCTCGCAAAAGCGTTCTGTATCCTCGCCTAAAAAAGAGAACATTCTGATATATTCCCATTGCAATTTGCGTACTTTGTTGTAATTTTATCGGCGACATCTTCTATTGACTTCGCTTGAAGGTGTGAAAAGCAGTAATCAAGAAGAGCGACAAAATAGCGGTCGATCTCGCCATCGGTAACCATCCACAAACATCCGACGACACAGGGACAACGGGCGATAAGATAGTCGTAAATGGCGCTTTTACCGTCGAAACCAGGGCCCTCCAAGATGATGGCGGCGCTAGAAAAAAATGACTGTAAACAATGGGTTCTGCAGGAAGGAATAATTCACCTGTCGCACCCCATTAATATGGGGACAGCACGGCATTTGCTGCTACGGATGATGTTGCGACCAAAGTAGCGACCTCCGCTTCCATGGCCAATGTAGCTAAAGTGATAGAATGTCAGTTTTTAAATAGCAGCTTCCAATAATGATGGTTCTGAGAATAATGCCTTATCGTGCCTTCATGGCCTAGCTTTTTTGAGAACTGTGACAGTTACAGGTACTAGACTAGAACACAGTTGAGTTGAGCACATGCAGCGTGCATGAAAAAGAATGACCTTCTTGAGTAATAAACGCAGCATATCGCTCTCCACGAAGCATAGAAAACAACTTACAAGAACACATCGTACTTATTCAACACAGCGCTGATTTGTGCACTCTCGGGAACGATTCCTTTGATTCCATCGAATTTGTAGCTTTCCACCACAGGCGCAAGGCGTTTCTCCGTATCTGGGAGATCGCCTCCAGCGTTGAGCACAAAATATGACTTCCTCCCATTGATTGGCTTAGGCACCTTAACAGCACTTCGTCCATTTTACTGCTTAAACAGCGGTACATACCGGGTCGACATTGTTGATAAGGTTACAGAAGAGTTTGAACGATGGTATGCGACAGACAAGTGGGTAGTCGCGCAGAAATGGCATGCTTTCGAATTGGATACACGACAGTTCCTGAGATGCGTAATTAAATTAATGCAAAAAGAAGGATAAGGAACATACCGGTGCAATGTTCAGTATTGTGAATTTATCTTTTACTGCAATGTCGATGGCTTCCCGTTGAACACTATCCAGTTTATCGTAGCATGTGGACGCTATGCTCAAGACGGAATCAAACGAAATTCGTTCCACGTCGCAAACGAGTTTTACCAGTGGAAGCCACTCTTCCTTCGCGTTGGCACATCCAGCGGCGCAGATCAAACTCTGAAGATCAGAACGATGAGTACAAATGATACATAAAATGTATTGCTTTATGGTAAGGATTATTCCGCATTATACTCACAAATATCACCGATGGCTTCCTTTTTAGGGACGCCTTGTTAACCCTAATGGTTGATAATTTAAGCAAATGATACTACTCTGGCTTAAAAGGTGGGCTTGGTGCAATGGATAGTGAATTCACTTATTTATTTGCTTGCTTACCTTGCAGCTATCTTTCGATAAACCGGTCTTTGCTAGCTGCGTAACATACGTGGACGGTAGCTTCTCCGAGTATGGTAGAAGGAAATGCACTAGAGAACCAAACCACTCGTTTTGAACATTCTCGATTATTCCCTTAAAAAGCAAGCAAGTCTTCTAATGACACTTGTGCACACATACCTTCAACGTTTGATCTACGGCTTTTCTACTCTTCCAAAACGTCTTAGAATCTCGGTTGTTCGTCGTTTCTTTGTTTTTCTCCAGCAAATCCTGCATGCGTTCCATCACTGAACTATCCTAAAACAATTGAAATTCAACGCAGTGTTCTTGTTTTCTGCAACATACGTTGAGGTCAGCAATAGGGACAGTAAACGGTAGCAGCTTTGAATGTAGCCTACTAAACCAAAGCATTTTGTTATGGTCAACAAATAATTGAACCACTGTGAGATCTACAAGCAGAGAAAGTAGGTTTGCATGGAAATTTGACATCAACTACCTTCAGGTATATCAGCCACATCATGTCGAAACTCGTCGACAGACTTGTGATAGTAGGTTTCCTCTTCGCGTGCGTAGTGCGCTTTGATAAGTTGACGAACGCCGCACAAACTCGCTTCGGCGAGATAGTATGCCTTCTCGAATGGATCGACACAGTGTTGAGTCAGGTAACAGCAGGTGCGTGTTCGCCATTCTCTGAAAAACAAGGACTCTATAATAACGATGTGTTTTCCATGAGAATCCCTGCTTTTGAAAGTTTTCACTTCAAAAGAATGGCGGGTCAAAATGTCTGGCTAATTTTACGACTATAATCATGTAATACACCGAGAGCGAGCCGTATTTTACATGCTGTTTTGTTGATTTTGTTGAATGAGTTAGAACCTTTGGGTCTGCAATTTCATGGCGTGCAACAATTACCTCAGCATTAGATGGTTGTAGTCTTGGAAGTCTTCGTCTCTTGTCGCCAAAACTTCTTCCGACAACTCCACATAATTCTTCGTCGCCCTCGTTATCCTCTTTGCTCTCCCCCTCGCAGGCGTACCTGACTGATCAATGCTCAACGAATTGAGCGACCTTTCTATGGAGGCCACCACGTTCTCCTTATCGGCTAATAACGCCTTCGCAGGTTCATGTAAGCGGGTTAACTGCTTCAACAGTAACCAATTCGACCGCATCGAAACGACGTCCCTGCATGCATGCTGAAAGCACTTTCGTTGATCATTGTTCGGCTCAGCGCAACAACCTCTAGCGCCTCAGTTATCAGCTTCTGAACTTTGGGCTTCGCCACGTGTTGAGGCAGAAGGGTCATTGCCCAACGTGCGATGGCGTCGACATAAGCAGCGGATTGATTGGCGTTCAGCAGATTAGAATTGAGTCCCGGGAATTGTGATCGGAACGCGGTGTTCTCGATGGTGAAACGGGGGATGACTTCTTGCTTCCAAACGGGGTAGAACTTCTCGCAGTCTTTGTTGTTATAAAGGGCATAGATGAGCTTGGTGATGTTCATCTCCAGAAGAAACGTGGTGGAGAAAGACGACGAAGAGCAGAGTAGGCAACTGCAGTCCTTCTTATGTGGCTCGAGGGAGCTGCTGGATGAATCTTTCGTTGATTTGCTCAATCTGAACTTGCACAATATGCCTACTACAAATTTGTTAACCTACTTTTGGGTCCTAGACAAAACTTTTCTAGGCGACTCCTTTTTCGTAGATTCCTTCTCAACATTCCTCGAGAATAGAACTTCCACCGAGTTCTTTGCATGCCTTAGGACCTCCGGATTGTGCTGCCAAACACGGACGTTTAGCGCAGTCGCTCGTAGCAAGCTAAAGACACCACAAACTACCTTTTGCTAGTTTCTACTTACTGAATCGGAACGCACAGTCGCAAAGCGTCCCTCCAGTAAGAGAGCGCCGAGCTTGTAGCTTCCTTGAGCAAGCCACATTCCAAGCATTCAACTATGTTGCTTTGAGACGTGTCGAAGAAGATTGCGAGGTTGGAGCAGGATTTGAGGAACGAGGTGGATCCCTCAGTTGTCATCAGCTTTTGCAATTCTTCGGTCTTGTAGTAACGTCGCAACAACAGATTCTTCTCTTTTTCCAAAAAGAAGCTAGGAATTCGTGACTTGACCAGAACAGCGCTGCTGCGGAGCTCCCTTGTCCGATTAGCGATGGGATCGCCTATCTAAAGTAACGTTATTGACTAGAATCATGTGGATTAATACCCGACCACGGAAAACACCCATGTTATTTAGTTGCCTTGCTCGGTGAAGCAACTCACGTCCGCCATATGACCAGCAAAAACGTATTCTCACCTTTGTCAGATCGGGATGTGGTAGCCTCGAAGCAGCTATTCTAATCTTCTCGGCAACCACACAGGCTTCGCATTCGATGTACGTTGTGAACTTGGTTGAAATGTACTTTTCTGTGCAAGCAATAATCTCATCGGAAGAAATGGTCTAAAAGAACTTAAGTATCGTCAGTTTAATGGTAATACACTTACATTGCTCTGTGTATGGACTCTATGCAGCAGCTCAAACAACTGAAGTAGACCTTTTTGCTCCCCGCTGGCGCTAGGTAATTTATTCTCATCTTGCAGTAGTTTCTCCAGAACCTCCCATTCTCCCAGCTGGGCAGCTAACTTCAGCATCACCAAACGTGACGCTATGTCTTTGCTGTTGAATCCGACGATGTCGTGAAGAACGGTCGCTGCTTTTTGATACTAAAACACGTTGATACAGAAGCAGATGATGGTTATAGGGTACCTCGGCATTCACGATCAAAAGAGAGGCAAGAATTCTTCCGATTATTTCCATTTTCGTTCTGTGCTCGGCCGAAAGAGTTTTCAGTCCTTTCATGTGAAGCTTGGCGATCCAAAACTCCCATACCAGCTACAATAGGTATTGCTGTATTTGTCCGTTAGATATTTATGGCTGAGAGATCAAGAATGTCTTTTGCAACGTACCTTAATGTATGGCGATCCAGAAAAATCAGTCGCATATGCGTCAGCTAGAACGGTCATCAACTCGACATGTTTCTCCGCGATCGCCTCCTGTGCAAAGTTAAAGTCTTTGTCGATAAGCGCCTTCCAAGCATTGTAGACCTGAATATTGCATGAAAATCATCTATAACTATACATGCTCACGTGCCTTTTCCTGTACAAGCCCGATTTTAAAGAAATAGCGATGAAGGATGTTACTGCAATACTCAATTGCTTTATTAACCTTTGCTTCGTAGTTGTTGTCGCATTTTTCAGGCATCCTAAAACGGGGCTTTAGCGACAGCGAATTAAAAACACATTCATACTGTGTGCTGTTGCACCGACGATAGTTCTCTGTTTTGAAATTTCACTCTTATCCGCATTTTTTTCGCGATTTGGTCGTCTTCCGTCATGTGTCAGGCTTTTCGTGCTGAGACCAAATGAAAGTGCATGGGTAAACACGTCAGGTGTGGGCGCAAAAGATGTTCGCGCAATTGCGAACACTGTGATTACCGTGAACGTTAATGTGAAGTTCACACAATGATCATTAGGAAGAGTTCTTTATGGTTCTTCGATATTCTGCTAATGTGTTCAAACCAAACACCTGTCGGCAGAGTTTATAAATGGTTGAAAACGTCACAAAACGGGAAGGAAAAAGCTTCGCCCCCTAAGGGATTCGAACCCTTGGCCGTTAGATTAAAAGTCTAACGCTCTACCGGCTGAGCTAAAGGGGCTCTGAGGTCTGAACCTGTGTGCGATATAAGGCCACACGCCACATCCGTCAAGTCGAATAATCGCACTTAATAAACGGCTTTCTGCACATCGGAAGTGCGACAAACTGTCATATTTCATTTCGTAATTCACCTTTTGTGAACACTGTGTGGCAGGTCCGTCGCACACCGGATCTTCCATATCTGCTCCTCCCGTCCACCTCTGCCTCCCTCGCTCACTCTCCGCGAATTTCTACTAATTATAGCCATTTGAGTACCGGCGCATTAAGCGACGCGAAGAACACCGCTCGAGTCATCCCGCAAGAATGAGGGCGATTAACGTGAAACATTGAATTGTCTTTTAAGATGTTCGCATTGTTTACCGGCTGTGTGGTATTCGGGCGATGACCGAAGGACGTATTAGAATTGTGAAGTGCATTGTGCCTTTTTTCGCTCGTTCTTCGAAGTGTTAGGACTGTGCAAAAACCGGTGAAGTTTGCCGATGATCAGAACTACTGGGACGTCAAATCACGGCTTCACTGACGGAACAAATGTCACAAATGTCATATAAAAACGCTTAAAAACGGTCAAGGACGGGACTTCGATTTCAGCAGGTGCTAAATAATTACCAAAATGTGGAGTAAATTGTGTTGAAGCAAGGTAAATTTGACGTACTTCTACCTTCGTTTTTTATCTGTGTTCTGAAATTAGCCGTAAGGTGCGTTCAAATTCCGCGTGCCTTGAGCGACGATCCGAAGGACGCATTAGAGCTGTGAATTTGCGCAGGCTAGATGTTATCTTTCATTACTCATTCATTCGCTCGAGTTTCGCTTTTGTTTCCAGATCCGTTTATCTGCCGCATGTAAAAAGCCGGAGGCAGAAAAGTGCGCAGCGAGGACGATTGGGATTCGCGATAAGCGATGTGGGCGGCGCCGCGCACGAGTATAGAAACGCCACAAGGTGGGCGATGGTCAGTCAACTCGGTCTCTCCAGTTGCGTGTCCGAACAGTAATGGAAGAGTGTAGCCTCAAGTGGTGGGTGCGAGCTGCGGCAGCTCTTGCCGGAACGGCGTTCATTGCCCTTGTCGTCACTGTCCCCGTTCTTATGAACGATGTGACGATCATGGAAGAAGAACTGGCCCTCCAGCGCGTTGAATATTTGGAGATGTCCAATATTATGTGGGATTCGCTGATGAGTCAAGGCCAGGAGATCAAGTTCACTCGTGTCGTTCGTGATACTGAACGAGTTCGTCGCCAATGTAAGTCACTTAGTTATAGCACCGTGAGAATGTAAAATTCGTGCTCTTAGACGACGCCACAGACTCTGAGAAGCCAGCTTCGGGTACTGCTGGCGACAAGAAACCTCTAGTCTGCCCGCCTGGCCCTCAGGGACCCCCTGGAGTCGCCGGAGAAAAAGGAGAAGACGGCGACAACGGCATTCCCGGCCTTCCTGGAAACAGCGGCGGAGATGACTCTGGATCGTTCAGTTCCTCTGATAATCCGTATGACAACACCGGTATCGCTGGATCTTCATGCGCACCGTGCCCTGCTGGACCGCCTGGCTATCCCGGCTACAAAGGCAAGCGAGGACAACGTGGACCAAAGGGAGCCAAAGGCGCCACTGGAACGTCTGGACGTGATGGAGAGACTGGTGAAGAAGGACCTGAGGGAGAGCATGGATACCCTGGCGACCAAGGACCACAAGGAGAGAAGGGAGCCCCAGGAGAGGACGGTATTGGTTATGCAAAGGGAGCGCCCGGACCTAAGGGAGAACCTGGAATGCCCGGAATGGTTGGTGATGAAGGAATGACTGGCGAACGCGGTGATGACGCTCTTCCTGGACCTCAAGGAGAACCCGGACCGGTTGGTCGTCCTGGTGAGCCTGGCAAGGACGGCGTTATCGGCTTCCCCGGCAAGATTGGACCTCATGGCTCTGATGCCGAATACTGCCCGTGTCCTGAGCGCTCCAAGAAAGCTGACGACGACAAGCCCGGAGCCGGCATTTATGACCTCGGCAACGACGCTGGCGCTCATCCCATTGATGCTAAGCCGCCATCACTGCAGCCCACTGCTCAGCCTCCGACACTTGAGCCTATCGTAGAGTCTCTGCCACCAGCTCAAGAGCCTGTGGCTCCTTCGGATAAGGTAAACTCATCGTTCAGTTAACGTCTGCTAAAGCTCTAAATTTAGGCTACTGAAACGAACGGTGCCTATGACAAGCGCGCCCGCGCAGCTGCTCTTCGTCGTCGTCATTAATGTAGTGTAATGATCCATTTTCTGTCTTTGATTCAAGAAGTAAAAGCAAATTATCCATGTTTGATTACACACAAATTGCTGAGGCTACAGTAGATTACATAGGAGGACGGATGACGCATGCAGTTCTGAATTAAACGAAGCAGTTACTACAGACAGGCTGAGGCTGAGACGGAAAGGCACACGGAAATTGGTACGTTGGCACACGGAAAGATGATACAACTGATGCTAGGAGTAGTAACTGAAGAAACTGCTATTCCCCCTATGGCTTGTTTTCGAGGACTTTGAAGGAGAGTGCGATGTTGGCAGGTGGAGTTTGAGATAGGGTAATGAAAAGAAAACGAATTATTGAGATGGACAAGGCTACGGCAAAGATAAGTCAAACTGTAGGCAGGTCGAGAAAACGCAAAGCGATATTCATCGGAGTGAATCAACTGCAGAAATTGGGTTAACCCATGCGAAAAGGAATTCCCCCCAGCAACTCTTAGACTTTTAGACCGATGAAGATACTTCATTACTCGAATCATCGTCACCTCCGTTTTGTCCCTGAGGGCCGGGTGAGCCATGAGTGTCATCATTGTCTCCATACCAAAAGTCCGCTTCGCTGAAAAACGGAATTAGATGTTGCACCATTTCAGTTAGCTCACTCTTCCGTGTATAAGAAAACGCGGTTCGCACATTCCATGCACTCGAAGAATGTTTCTTCGACGCGAAGGCTTTCATGTCTTTCATGGGGCTCCCGATTTTCACATTCTCTGCAGTAGAGAACTATCAGCTGCCGCGAAGGGAACTCGCCCAGAACCTGCAATAGAGGTTATTCAGTTTCTCAAAGCAAAGCAATTTAGGGCGACAAAGGGGAGGACATACTTGATGAGTTGACGATGTAGTAGTATCCGGGCTACGAGCACGTTCACTCTCATGGACTGCTACAATTTCACGCAAGAGTTGAAGCGTCATCTGAAATGCGGCATTAAAAGTCAATACCCAACGATCTAAAATTTCGAAAGAGCAATCACCTCCAAGTTTCAAGTGATCGCTCAACAATCGGAAAGGAACGCAAATTTGTAATACTCTCGTGTACAGGATGTATCAGAGCTATTTCGCTATAATATTGTATAAATTGTAGCTGAAAAGCAACTTACATAAACACTTCTGCTGGCAGCAGTACCGTCAGCCTCGGCTTCATCTGCGTACTGACTAATTTGTCGGCAAAGTTCGCGGATTTGGTCGCAATAATTGTCGGACATCTTTAACGTAGGTCTGAAAAGCAAGATACGAAGTGTAAAGCAATGGCAAGTTAAGAGTCGCGAATAGGAATAAACAGACAGATCAGTGTGAGCTTGGTATTAGATGTAGTGACCGTTGATCCACTCAAAGTCTTCCTCAAGTTACGAAACTTATCTCCGCATCTTGGGCGTATTCGAAAGGTCACCTCTAGGGTAACACGAGATGCTAAAGAAGGCGGAGCGCGTGGCACCATCAGCAGTGTCTCTCTGTTTCAGCAGGGCACACATGCCTGACGGCTACGCGTATTCGACACTGTTAATACTCACTCAAACGCGCAATGCGATAGTTTTGAGACCAAAATTGTAAACGTATACTAGAGGCAAGGACTGTCATAAGTCACGTAGAGCGGTTTTCGGGATGAAACATTCAAAAGAACCATACACAGGCGAAACAGTTGGTAGTATGTAGGTGGAAATCGCGGAGAGTTACGGTGCTTTGCTTATTTCCAATAAAAGATCATCAAAATAACATATCGTCTACACCAATTCAGTGGTGAACAAGCATTCGTGTTCAGTGTTGTGGCAGATTTTCCCGGTTTAGATATCCTATAAGATGTACTAGAGGGATAAGAAGGACTGTATATGAAGGAAGAGCAGAACGCGATTCCAGTTATTCAGACATTGTTTCTTGCTTGCTCGATCTTACATATTCCTTGCAGACGTCCCTTTCATGGCGTTTTGCTTCGATCTTGCGCAAACATTCTAAATTTCGTCTTTGTAAGAGTCGTCACATTACAGCGTTCGTCAAAATCGCCAAATCACAGTGTTATGAGGCACGCAAAATATTTGCCTCTGGACAATCTTTCGCGTATCGCATACTCTTTTTCATCCCAAAGTGTTTATTCTTGTGCACACCAAACGTGGTTGCGATATTTTGCCCCTTTCCTTGAAAAAGCTAGCGTCCAAACAAGGTATAAAGGATAGCAACAGGTAGTATACAATTATTTATCAGAACTATGAGTGATAAGCAGACAACATTGCAGCTCCATAGATCCAGCAATGATTCTGCAGCACTGTAGATCATCCTAGTTGTGCGAACCGAAAAGGGTGCGACAGAAGCCGCAAGTAAAGAACTCTTCTCCACGGTCACCGTGCAGATGCCTTTCGTGAGGGCGATCTCTGTGGCAATTGTTGCAGTGGAGGCTGACAAGAGTGCGAGTGGCGACCTGAAAGCTAAGGTGTCAAATTAATCTAGATTTGGTAAGATTCGTAAGGAGCCTCGAGTGTTACGGTAAAAACAACGTACACTCGGTTCAGGCAGAGAGCGATGGCTGCGGTTCACATTGCGTTGGAACGCGATGATGCATTGTAAGTAGTAGATGATGACCTAAAACGAAGCATTTACCGAGAAAGCCTCTAAAGTGATGATAATATGTGAAAGATTAAGTGGTCACCTAACAAAATGTGGCCTGTAGGACAATATGCTGAAAGAGTTAGAGCCGCATATTAAGATCTACCAAGAGCGGGCTTCCTAAATTAAAGTGCGACAAGCTTACCTCAAGGCGGCGCCGGCTCTCCGGAGTTCCAGATCGCTCATCTATGGCGACGTTCGCCAGGATCACGTTGAATAAATCCCGTATTTGCTGGGCGGACATCCTCACTTTTATATGCTAAACTGCAACAAATTTAGTAGAAAACACGATCTATGGCTCTCGAGAACAGTAAAGAGGCGCGCGATGATTTTATTTGTCTTCACGGGTACTATTTCCAAAAGTAATAAGCCTGGACATAGCGCGTCGCACTTCTGAACGAAAGGGTGTCGAATACAGAGTGGACAAAATTTCGCAGCGAAACTCAACGACACCCAGACAGTCGGCCAAATGCAAATGCGCGCCCAGGACGTTGCGTCGCAGAGGCCTCGACAATAAAATGAGGGAACTACCAGCGATCGACTGCGATCATGGGTGTGTATGGCGTTTTGGCAACAAATAGCATACCGCGAGTACCAATAACCTCATACAGTAGAGAAATAACGTTTGGGTATTAGGCTACGGCCAAAACCACGTCCTGCTTCATAGGCCCGATAGATCTTGACAAGTGTAGTCTTAAGGCACGCGAGGTTCGTCATTGAACGTTGAATACTGGACGGTGTGATCGTTGTTGTTCATGACAAGAGCGTCTGGTGATTGAGGTGCATAGGAAAGGAGAGGAGGTGGATAGTCTTCCGTTAAAGTGCGAAATGCAGATCACGCTCATGCGGCGCTGCCAGCCAGCCAGACGAAAGGAACGCAGACGGTAAAAAAAGATGCGACGGTGACTGACGACGGCACGGTGTTCATCCTACAAAGCGCACACCGCTTGAACGAGACATGACGACCGCAATTGCACAGACATGTGTTACACATACAGACTAGACGTTCAGTTTTGTGCATTTCCCGAGAAGTGCCGCCCTTGTGACACCTCTAGTATACAAAATTTTATTTTACAAGAACAAATCATGCAGCAAAATCTTAGGTGATCATGCAGACTAGACAAACATATCTTTATGAGAGAACTCGGTTAGGTTGTGATGCTAACGTCCCTCGGAGTGTTCTCTGAAATTAGCTGGTCAGAACGGGCTGCTGGAAAACGTTTCACATACAAACGTGCCGAACGACGCGGCTGGAAGTGAGTGCCGCAAATGACACACTTATACAGTGCGGCATTTTCACGACCAGGCCCAATGTGGGGGCACACCCGCCAACAACTGTGCAGAAGCACTTCGCGAAAAAATCATCTGGACCGAGACGTCTCTAAACGTATCCAGCAATGCCCTTAGTTATGCTATGATGTTTAACATACCACTTGAACTTGGGCAGCTTGACGCAACATTTCTGCCAGTCGCGTGCTGTGCATGCTGAGTGCGACCAGTCCATTGCTCATGAGTTGTGCCTGAAATATTTACTCCAGTTAATCAAGTTTTTTCTCGCTTATGTACGGTACTTCAGCTATTAAAATGGTGTTGGTCAATCTGACTAGCCACACCGATAATTGCAAAAGTCACTAAAAATCGGGCTACACACTAAGACTGTCTAAAAGCATGTGGCAGCGCACAATTTTCATAGTTTAACGGTGTTAGCAGCATCATAAACATATATAAAATGATATCACCTGTTGTACATCATATCCACTGAATGTATTGGAAGTGGCCCATCTACGTTCCAAGTGAGCCGCCACAGTCGCGACTTCAATCGCCGCCATCTTCACTTCGTTGGCAACTTGTGACGCCATAAGTCCGTCTGGAGAGGAGACTGATTAGAGCCTGAAATAAACAATGAGATAAGCATCGGCATATAAGACAATAGCGGCACGCGTTTGAATTGTTGCCCCTAGATCAAATCGGTTTTTGTTTGTTTATTTGGGCTGTGCGCACTGAGAGGTGTGTCTGGGAGTGTGGTGCTCTGACGCCCCTCCCTGTCGCGATCGCTGAATCTCATTTGCTGCTGACTAATCCGGTTCGCGGTGCGCCTCCTATCGCGTGAGAAATCGTGCGGTAACAGTCAGCGCGAGTCGGCAGCGCTATGAGTCAAATTTTTGCAAAATAAATGAGCTTGCGATGTTCAAAAATCTTTTGCACGTTTTTAGCTCGATGCCATTTATGAACAGCTGAACAACACATGACATTATTATAAACTTTAATATAACGGTAAATTACATTTCTTACTTCTTGTTCTTGTACAGATAGGTTTTGTGGCCACAGCAGCGGCAGCGGAAGTACTCTTCGTTCATGTTCTCATGAACGATGCGATCGTGGAGGCAGCGCTTGTGCTCAGTGACCGATTCACCCTTCTTTTCGCATATTGCACATCTTTTTGTATGCAAGCCGCAAGCCTTACAGAACAGGATATGAGGATGCGGAGGCGGAGGCGGAGGAGGAGGCGGTACATTGGGGGTCTGAAACAATCTATTAAATTTGAGGAACCAATGTTTCCCAATTTAGAGCGTCTAAAAGTGCTAAATTGAGAGCTGAAAGTGTGTGTCAAACGAATCACTTACCGGCATAGGGATTTCGGGGGAAGGCTCAGTAGAGCGGTGAGGTCCAGCCCATCTAACCCAGAAGGATTCGGACTCTTGATTGTTGGTAGTATCTGTCGATTGATCCCCGTTCGCCGCGTCCATCGCTCGATCAGTGGGCTAAAACGAAAGACTGTGGCTATATTGAGATTGAACACTGGAAGAAACAATCACCATGAAATCCAGCTATACGAATGTCGCACGCTCCATCTACGGCTGTGCTCATTAACCTGCGCGCGCCACGTGAGAGGGCGCTGTCTAATCCTATATAAAGCCTATAATTAGCTTCTGCATGGTCTTTGATTTCGAAATGCAATCGTAGCTGTTCCAATGACATGACGTATTCCCTCAGTGTCACAACTAGTGCAATTTTGTCGATTCTTCAAAAATATGACTGTGTAACCACACTTACTGTTTCGTTGGGGGTGACGGTATTTCCACGTGATTTGATATCTTCCTCAGTGATCTGGGAAGACATGGCGACAATCTGCAATGAACCAGAATGTGCATTAGTGCCTGCGCATGATAAGGTGACGTATTGTGAGGTACGCGTGAAGTACGGCTTTGTTTTTGGTTAATGTGCACTACCGAACTACAAGGGGTGTGTCCGAGAGTGCGGTTTCGCTGCTCTCGCTCGCTCCTCCCTTTCGTCTTTGCCGACTCTCATTTGTTGGTTCGGTCGCTCCACCTCTCGCTCTACAGCGGCAGCTCAGGCGACAATGAAAGAAATTTCTAACAAACTCAAAATAACAAATAGACCACAACTTTTTGGGGCAAAACCTAGGGCAGATAACAAAGTGATAAAATATAGAAAACATCTCTAAGGGGTAAGGACATGCTTGTAATTATCACCGATGTGGGTGGCGCGTTCGGCAGTTAGCAGACGGCGTCCATGTACTTTATCGGAATGGATCGCTCGAACGATCAAGGGCGGGAAAGTGAATCGGCTCGGGAGTTGTCCTAAAACTCTACGTTGCTGACAGATGGTGATTGATGGATGTATTATCCAAACCAATCAGTTCTTAGAACTGTGTATAAAACGATGGGAAATGCTTGCAGAACTCGATTTACAATGCATACATATGAGTTTACGCATTGACGAGCCTAGCTTCTCGTATCAAAGGCGCCCGCCTTACGAGCCGTTTTGTAAGTGCACAAGAAAGACAAAATCATACCGTTGACGTTGATCTTCTTATGGTTTCGAGCTGGAGACGGTATTCAGTAGAGCACAGTAATCAGCGGTCCCATCAGTGTCTGGTCCCATCGGCTAAACCCACTCCAGGCGTGGCTCTGGAGCACAGAGAACATAAGGTGATCCTACACGCGATGCCACACGTTTATTTCACTTTTATTACTTCTTACTTCGTTTAAACTTAATAGTTGTGATTGCCGCAATCGCGTTAGAGAAACAATCCTTCTTTTCCATCCGCCGATGGTGGGAGGTCGCGTCGTGGATGGGCGAAACTCAATTCCACCGATACTCAACTCTGCACAAGGTGTCACAAAAGTGCTGCAACGCATTTGAAAATGTTTTTCTAATGTTTTTTTAAAGTTTTTTACTGATATTCCTGCTCTTCCGGACTGCTCGAGTTTATCATAGTGTCCGAGGAAGTGCGTAGCCGTTTGGTTTTTCCATACCTCCGGCGAGATGTGCTCATTTTATGTGTTACAGAACATTTAAACGTTACAGAACGAAACCCTGTACTTCATGGGAAGCTTGGCTGGTTTGCGAGAAATGCTTGACTTACTTTACTGTACTTTATTTCACGACTTAAAGGCATTGCGCCTTGCCTGACACCAAGTAATGAACACACAGAGGACACTACTTACATCGGGCATCATCCCTGGCGTGGCGTTGATGTCGAACCGGTTGGAGACGGTCCGCTTCACTAGGTGTGCCGGACTCGGCGAAACTGTGGAAATGGCGACGGATCTTCTTTCTCTACTCCTCCGGGCGTTTGCGGCACAGCGAACGCTTCTGAGCTCGCATCTGCTTCGGAGAGATGAGTCCGTAGTCTGGTGTTTGATTCTTAGCCGGTTATGGTGTCCTCAGATCGTCGGTGACGCTCAGGGTGACCTCTCACGCAGCCGGATTCTTAGTGTCGAACAACTTGTTGTCAGCTGTGGTACCGCTACGGCTTCCGGATGTGCCAACTACCTCTAAAGACCGAAACACTCACAACTGTCACAGGGTTTGTCATCTGACCAGCCAGACGCTCAGAGGGCGACCGACCTCTCGCCACCGCGACACGAGTGACTTCCTTGGGACACTACAGTTCTGAAATTTCGCTTTGATGTCAGAGCATTTGCAAAACGTTTCAAGAATACTCAGACGAAGACCATTCCAAGGAACACCAACTCGAAGACCGCGAGCCTAACGAGTTCACGAAAGGAACACCAGCAGATCCGGGCGCTAAACAATGCAGTTGCACAAGTAATTTATGGTAGTAAAAGTGAAATAAAAAGAGGGAGTTCTAAAAAAAATATCCTGCTCATAAGTTCTATTCTCACAGTTATCTGTACAGAGTGAGCCCCCCATCCACAGTTTCATTTATTCGAAGAAGATGACTATGAACAGCATACAATTCAAGGCTTGAAGATCAGTGTAGTGATAATAAAGCAAGCAAACTTTCATCAAGCTGCATCTCTGAAATGTTTCAATCCTATTCAAAGATTGCATTGCTGTTTATTACCTTAAGTGGTGTGTGCAGAGAAGCGGGCTTAGTCAGCCAATTGCTGCCGACTTTTCTTGGTATACGCATACTTGTAAACGGTCATCCGTTTCAGCTTCTGATAGGACTTCTTGTGCTCCGCTTCTACTTGTTGAATCACTAAATGATATTTATATAGATAAGTGTGTACCGTTCACATACTTCGCTGGGCACTGGCTTTTCTCTCGCCGTCAGCGTAGAACGTGTAGAAGACATAAGTGCAGAACAAGCACTCCAACTTCATCTGCCCAGTTTCACGTCTCCGGTAAGCCTTAAAAGCCATCTTTTTGTCGCATCCGCTACACCATTTGTTGGTAAGTCTGATGAGCTCCTAAAATCAGATAAGATGGGTAGAGTTTTATTACATATATGCTCATCGGATCCTGTAAGATAGTCGACCTAATTTCTGTACTATTGTGCACATGTGCGGGAAAATGGCTAAGTTAGAGCAAAATTCATTTCTTACCGGTTGACTCATTTTTGATAGGGCTTCCTGCACTCGTACTCTGAAAAAGTGTTGAGTTGTACAGCGTTTATCTGATTGTTTATAATCGAAAGCGAATTGTGCTTTATGAAATGCACGATACGAATTGCACACTTTGTCAACTAATAGTTACTTATCCCTCATTTGTGTGAGCGAAACATGTCTATGCGATTGCACCGGTGCCCCGTGATGACAAGAATCATCATATACAGTGGCGAGCATAGAAATAGCCGCACTACATATTGGAAAAATGTTTGATCATTTTGAGAACGGTTTGCCTCGCATGCTTCGATGTTAATGCGTGTATGATGTGCAGAATTTCCTGGAGAATTTGGCTGTGCCAGCTAGAATGACAGAAAAATAGTTCTAGCTTAGCACGGCCTGAATTCAGACCGAGGGTGCCGATTTTACGCGGGCACAGAAATAGCCGCACTTTGAATGTTCTTTTTTATTGCCGAAAATTTTTAACAAAGAACGTAAAAACAACAGGCTACATACAACAATGATCTAGTACCTTGTCGGAAATCCTTTACTTGCGATGACAGCTCTACAGCGACGTTGCATGGAGTCGACAAGGCTCATGCAGCGGGTCACAGGTATGTTTCTCCAGGCTTGTTCGATGGTGACTGACAATTCGGCAAGGTTCTTAGTTTTCTTTGCCTGCACCACCTTCTCAATGTCGTTCCATAAATTCTCGATTGGATTCAGGTCCGGGCTTTGCGCTGGCCAATCTAGAACGCGCCACTTATTCTTCTCATACCAAGCCTTCGCGATCTTGCACGTGTGTTTGGGATCATTATCTTGCTGGAAAATCCAATTACGGCCGAAATGTTGGCGTACATATGGCTTCAGCACCTTCTCCATGATGTCCACATACTTCTTTCCATCGAGAATTCCGTCAATATGAAAAATTGGACCAACTCCGGACCGCCGGAAGCCCGCCCATACCATCACAGAACCGCCGCCATGTTTAACAGTTACCTTGGTGCAGCGTGGATCGAATTCTTCACCGACGTACCGTCTCACATACGTCTTTCCGTCGGACCCTAGCCGGTTGAACTTCGATTCGTCCGTGAATAACACTTTGGCCCAGTCTTCAGGCTGCCAGGTGATGTGCTTCTTAGCGAAGGCAATTCGAGCTTCACGGTTTTTCTTCGACACGAGCGGCTTCTTGCGGGCGACTCGTCCCATCAATCCGACTTCGTTCAAACGTCGTCGGACAGTCCAAACGCTCAGATTGAAGCCGGGAGATCCACTCAATTCATTCTGGATATCCACAGCAGTCTTCATCCTATCCGCTTCAGACATCATCCTGATCTTTCTATCCACACGGTCCGTACTTTTTCTTGGTTTCGGCTTCCTTACCGGATTTTCCACATTTCCTCGACTCTTCTGTATCGTTTTCACGGCATTTCGCACTGCCTTCTCCGAAATTCCCAACTTGTCGGCGATTCTTCGCATGGAATTACCTTCCTTCTTCAGGGTGTCGATACGAGCGCGTTGTTCAGGTGATATGTGTTTTCCCCGTCCCATTTTCTAAAAGAATTGAGTAACAGATTAATAACAGAAATAACAGAGCACGCAAAATAACACGTTACCGTCGGAGAAATTCACTCGAAAACTCACAATAAAAAAGAACATTCAAAGTGCGGCTATTTCTGTGCCCGCGTAAAATCGGCACCCTCGGTCTGAATTCAGGCCGTGCTAAGCTAGAACTATTTTTCTGTCATTCTAGCTGGCACAGCCAAATTCTCCAGGAAATTCTGCACATCATACACGCATTACCATCGAAGCATGCGAGGCAAACCGTTCTCAAAATGACCAAACATTTTTCTAATATGTAGTGCGGCTATTTCTATGCTCGCCACTGTAGCTGATCTCCATTGCTAAAGAGCCATGTCAGCAGAAATCACTGTCGCGATGCGAACTTAGCACGAAAAGCACCCAACAATGCGGAACGCCTTATGCGTGCCGCTGTGAAGGTTGTCATAAAGTGAGATAGCACGAAATAGCATCAAAGTGCACAAGGTGGTGCGGCAGTCCTAATTCCGTAGTTCATGCGCGCAGCTGTACGCAGCTTCCTACTTCCCGGTCCATCACTCGCACCTCGATCAGCCCGTTGCGGGAAAAGGTGAAATGAAAAAAGAACAGACAGTGCGGGCAGTGATACACATACGGTTTCCATGTAACAGTCACCCGCAGTGAAGTCATCCTTTTCGTGATTCAGAGTGGATCGGTCAGTCTTTGTGACAAATTGGAGCGAATGTGTGGACAGGAACAAAAATCATGTAAAGCTGGAAATGTGATCAAAATGGACCCTTATACAACACATAAGACTTGCTAGCATAACCGCTGGTAAGAGTGTTATTGTTTCTGCCCTATAATAGGGAGTGAGTTTATTAGAAGCGTTCAGTCTCTCAAATCTGACTGCCACATTTGCAAATGCCATTATAGATCCCTGACGCAAACTGCATTGAAGGAGACATCCCGTGATAGTATCCGTTACCAAGCATTGTCTTCTTTGTTTATAATGCAATCGCTACACGCTGTTGTTGCTCGACCTACGCGCACTGTTGTCTGCACATCCTGATTGGTGTCTCATTGCGATCGGGGAGAAGAAGGCCCACATGAAAGAAAACGTCTGGTGTCCTGATGCGTGATTCACAATCAACAGCCGAACAGTGTGCCTTGTGAAGTACTGTCTACGGGTGGTTTTTTTATCCCTGTAGTTACATCTCGCCTGTTGTTCGTCGCCCTCCGCGCATTATTCTATGAAATAAGGTCCTATGGGCATGGTCCTATGAGATAAGAATAGCAACATGTCTGAACCATCCAAGTTGTGAGTAGATTTTATTCAGTATTTGAGGACACGACATCTGAGGACACCTCGTATAACTTTTCGACACCCTCATTTGTGTCCTCCTCGATTTCTTCGAGTTTGGGCAGCCTCACAGTGGCGGAGGCTGATGCGATCTGCCGTTCATCATAGCAGAATTCTACGAACTCGGAGATTGGCTGTTTTTTGGTGGTGATTAGCACTTTGGAGCCGATGCTCTCTTGAAGTAAAACGTGGTTTGTCTAAAAGAGTATGATGAAGCAAATTTCACTATCGCTTTATAGAGGCTGACCTGGTGGAGGGTACGGTTGAGTTGGTCATACGAGCTGCAATGGCTCAATTTCGTTTTCTTCCTTTGGAAGAGCTCTGAATTTGTGTTATTAATGCAGTTGCTCGGTGGGGCTCATACCGTCTTCTTCCTCTTCCATTTCTTCGTATTCCGGCGTTAGTCGTATATTCGCATATTGTAGGGGATGAGGGCGCTCAGGAGGATTACCGAGGTACTGCAAAATTGAGCATTAAGAATATTCATCGCTCAGAAATTTCTGGCTATTACGTTGCTATGATTGTTTTTCGAAAATTTTACGAAAGAGAGCTGGAAAATTAGCATATTTTTCGGTATCAAATCAAAGACTAAATGTACCATTCACGCTAAATCAATCAAGATGCTCACAATTCCGGGCAAAGCTTCTGTTTTTACAGTCTCATTGATCGCAATAGCAATCTTACTAGATCACTTACCCTCAGCGGGTAAAGACGGCACATCGGGTACTCGTCTTCCTCCGAGTCTTCATCCGAGGAATCTCCTGTTTCTTCAAGCTCCAGTTCTCCAGACAAATAGCACATCTGTTCATCATACGCATTGGTGCGCATGGTGCAACTTAATTGCAACACTGAAAAACACCACTTGATCTGTGCCTCATACTTATGTATTCTGTTGGAAGATCCATTCAAAATTTTCAGCACTTCATCGATAAGGAGCTTTTATTCAACTGTACTATGCCTTCAATTGAACATCTTACCATCACGTGCTTTATTGGTAAATGAACGTAGTGAAATGGTCATGACGTGCTACAGTATACTTATCGGTCGCGCTTAAAGACAATACAAATTCATGACGTGTAGCCATAGAGATAGAGACAGATTTTAAACAGTGAAATGTTCGTTTAGAAAGAGTAGGTACCAGCATGTAAGAGATACAAGCGCTATGAAATTACCGGTTGAATGACACGAATATTACAACACCGTACAATTAGAAATTACATGTTTTAACCTGTTAAGGAATGAATCGAATGAGGAGAAGTGAAGAGAAAACAAACAATAGTGAAAGGATGAACGTAGCGTAAACAGACATCAACAAGCCTACCAGGACAGCGATTAATTTTTTTTAAATCTTTAATTTCTTTTAATTTCTTTTAATCGAGCGGAAGAAGAAATATGTGTTGTGAGATCCTGTATGAGTAAATTTATAGAAATTTATATCTAAAAAAAGAATTTAGATGAACAAGGGAAATCCAATTTTAAATGTATGAAAACAGTCTCAGACCGAAGGCGGTCTGTTGCTGTCGGCGATTCTTGCGAAACTAGATGGCAAAGCATTACTAGCAATAAAATGGGTAAGAAGACGTCCTTTAGTTTCGCCTGTGCTATCAGGTATTTTGATCATAAGGGGCGTGACTCTGAATGGAAGGTTGGATCGATTATTCAGTGAGAGAGGTCTCAAGCATCTGTATGTGTCGCCCGTGGAAGGCGTATCGTTTGGTGTGCTGTTCTGTGCTGCCACATCGGGGCGTGACGAACTTAGAATCTCTCCAGAAGGATTCGAAGAGAAAGCGGAATTCTTGTTGGCCTTTGCCCTAGAAGCGGCCAATTGGGCAGCTTTGTATTTAGCAGTGAACTGTCCGGGTATGTAACCAGGGGCCGTGATCATTTTGACGAAGTCCAGTTGTATCTGAATGTTTGGGAAAACGTATTTCCGTGGCGGCAGCACCTCCTCTCGCGTCAGAATGCGATACCTCTGACGCGGTGTACACCGAGGTGGCGGGATGGATGATTTCATTATTGGAGCGTCGACACCGTGAAAAGCCTGCCACAGAGTTCGTGCGTCTCGTGGTGGCGAACCTCTGGAAGCATAGAATATAATCATTTCTTGTCGTTGAAATAGATACCGGTAATAATATCGTTGCGGACTGATTGATCGTGAACGTGAGCGGGCTTTTTCGCGCTCACTGCGCTTCTTGGCGAGTTTTTCTTCCTTCTTCTTTTGGCGCTTCTTGGAGCGAGCGAGCCGACGAGCTCTTCGTTCCTTCTTTTCTTGACGCGTTTGCTCAGATGAGGATCGCTTCTTCGCTGACTCAACACCCTCTCCGTCACCAGGATGATCCGCTCGGCTTTCTTCTTTTGGATTTTCATCGTCATCGGAAAGGTATTGTTCCAGAATGCTGCGATGTTGCCGCTTCTTTGATTTCCGAAGTCCGCGAAAGGCTTTCCTCAGCGCTCGGTCGGCTCGCTCGCGCTGTTTCCTCGCAGCGGCTTCTCGTTTTCGCTCCCGACGGGCCGACATCATCGCCTCGTATTTTTCTGTGACCTTCATGAGCATATCATCACGGTCGAAGCTGTAGCGAGCGCTGATCGACTCTTTGCTTCGATCTGTCCAGCTCTCAAAGGGAATGTCGGCGTCAAGTGCATGTTGTTGTTGTGGCTCTGGATTGCCGTCAAGTTTGAGGTCCTTGAAGGCGCCAAGAAAACTTGTATCACCCGGAACTGTTGGTTTCAAATTTCGTAGATCGGCTCGAAAAATTTCATCCGGGTCAGTAATGGTAATTGTGCTGTAAGGACCGGGGTTCATGGCGAATTCGCTGGAGTTTTTGTTTTGCGGCGGCGTCGCAACTCTTGGAACAAGAGCCTTACACGTTTGAGAAGCCTCAGAAGCAGCCTCCTCCTCTTCGATGTTGGCGTTGACATCTACGGTGTCCATGGGCTCGCTAGAAATAATGCATGTTAGTAAGCAGAATTCAGTTAGCAAACAAATTAACACGATTGACAGTAAAATGAAAAGAGAGAACAAAATTTTTGCCTAATTTTTAGCGTTATTTTTATCCATATACCACATTGTTCATATCATATTCGATTGTTCAGTTGATAATGAGCCATTGATCTATGTAAAACACATAGGTTTCGCTTAAGGTTTTTTGAATTTCGCCACCGACATCGACGACATCAGCCCAGTTTTTGGCAACATCCGAATTCATCGTGCTTGAAATAAACGGAGTTTTAGGTCAACAAATGTTTTGTGGACAATTTTCGACCTCCTTATCTTTTCCTCTGATGTCGTCATTTGTGGGCACAATTACTATCAGCACAGATAACGGTAGAATATGTCTAAGATAGTTCTATATTAATAGCAGCACAGGATTTACTCAACTCAAAGTGGAGAACTTGTGTGGAAGTTAACTCGGAAACATGTGATCTGGGGTAGTTCTTCTTTCTGCGAAAGCGAGGGCTATTTTTTACACATTTGTATTCTAAATCAGAAACAAGCTTGTGGAGTACTCACATGCTGTATGTCCCCATTGTCTGCTGTAATGCGTACCCATTTACAACGTTGGATTAAACAAAACATGGTGGTCGGATTCGTTAACTTTTTCATATTTGTTTTGATTTATGCTGAACACCGGTGGATATTTTTTGTTCTTTTGTTCATTATTTTCCGCGTTTAGCAATCTCGAGGTGTCAGCTGATGCATCATCAGTATAGAATGGGTCTTCAAAATCTGCAGGAATGTTATATAGAAGCTATCAATCATAGTATTTAGTGAGAGTTAACTGTACTCAACAGCGCGTCAATCGATTTCACGCAGGAAGTAAACACAGCGAAAATAAGAGATATTTACGGCCCGTTTTCAACTGAACAACCCAGTAGTTCACAGGGTGCACAACGCAAGGAATAGTGGAGATGAAACAGGTAAAAATTAAAAAGCAAAGGTAACAAAGATTGTGACCTTTTGATTCAGGCCTATGAAGGAGATCTTTCTAGCAAAGTTTTTAGGGAGTTATCTCAGTTTTATGTCAGAACAATCTGCATACCTCGAGTCCGCCATTTTTTCGGTCTCCATGTCGGCCATTTTTTCAGTCTCCGCGTTCGTTTAGCGGAAGCTTCTTTGTCCACGTTGCTACCATGAAACGAGCGATTACTCATTAATCTCAGATGATGTGCGCCCACGTCACAGTTTCCGTTAACGTAAACAGTAATTCTTGTTTACGTTTTAGTGATTAGTTGCAATTACTTTAGATTTCTCTACAATCTAACCACTGCACGTTTTGGATAATTTATACAGAATGACTGAACTGAACGATCACGAAGTGCTTTACCGAGTTACTTGAGATACTCTACTTCCGCGATTAGTGACTAGTTTTAAGTGAGCCACGCATCCAATTCGCGTGAGCGCAGATTGGCAAAAGGTTGATTACTTATAGCAAGCCACCCCTTCTTGGACAACTAATATCGACGTGCCTCCTGGAAACAGCTCTCTATGATTTTGCTAATCAAATGGCACTTCCTACGGCTGAGAATACACGACTAATTACCAACAAGGGTCAGAGAACTTTTCCCTTCGCTTTCAAACTTCAAGAATGTACTTTCCATTTTAATAAGTGCAATTGATTGAGCGCTGGAGTCTAAAAATGTGCGTGTTTCATGAAACTCTAATGAACTTAATATCAACGATGTCTTAGATGGACAATTTTTGCCAAAGTCCAATTTGCGTGCGACATTTTTTTGCGACATTTGCGTGCCTTTCGACTGACCACTGGAGGTATCGAAACAATTAGGCAAAATAATAGAAATATTGTCCAATAAACTACGTTCAGTAACTACAAAGGTCGCTGAATTCAGATGCGTTCCTCGCAATTCTTATCTTTCAACTCTTCAATTTCACACTCAAATATGGCCAACATCGCAAGCACACTCCAGCAGAAGGCCAGGAAAGCATCCACGTCGATGGGATGCGAAGAGTGAGGGACGCCGCGCAGTCGGGGATCGCCTCAACCCAACAGATATAGGCGAAGCAAGACAACGTGGATATCTTGAACGAGCTAACGAGCGAAGGCACGCACGAACGCCGGAGAGCGCTGTCTTTAGGTGTCGGCGTGGACTGGTGATGATCGTGGCTCTCGAGAGGCGTATAATGTAATTAGCATCCGCAGCGCCGCCGAGAGGCGCGCGACGTGCGTGGCCAGAGGCAGACAAGGAGAGCTTGGCCAGAGGCCGTCGCGCAATCAGAGAGTAAAAGAAATCCATATGCTCCGCCAGCGGTGGCTTCACATCCGTTAAATGCTGCTTATACCTGAGCGATGAGGCCGCGGATTATAAAACGACATATACCGACACACCCGCAAGGAGGTATCATGGTATCGGCAGCCTCTGGAGGCTAGCTTTACCTGCGTAATTTGATAAACAGCAAAACATTCCGTTTTCATGCAGGCATACCAAAGGCCATTGCCACCGATCGTTAAACGTTGGATTGAATGCAGATTTAAATTAACATTTTCAGTGGTTGAGTGATATAACATGACATCGGCTCAATGATTTACATGTTGAAAGTTAAATTGCAATTTGCGTAATGACTTACGAGCCGACCTCGTGAAGAAGCATATCGTATGTTTCCTTTCGCTGAAATTCTGCGATCTGCTTCGCAAAAGCTCCATCTTCGCAAAGGGTTCAGATCTGATGAGGGAGTCGTAATTGGTGACAGAACGAGTCTCTGTTCGAACCGTTTTCGCGTTTGTCGTCTTCTCTAAATACATCAAACAGTATTTAAACATCGGAACTATCGAACCGATTTCTTTCCAACAGGATTCGCAAGCCTTCAGAAGAAATTCGACTTTACTTGCGACAAATGATCCCACCGAGCAGCTACATCATTCAGCACTTCATACACCAATTCCTAGAACGATACCTTGGATGAGTGTCTTCTCACGTTATCTTCATGGCCAATGTCGAGCGTTTTACGGAACGTTTTCGTTGCCAGCGCAGATTTCTATGTATTCAACTAGATATTGACATAGTGGTAGGACATCCGCCGTCAGGTTGAGAATTTTTTAATCAGTAAACTATGGAAAACATCGTCAAAAAAGGAATGGTAATGATCTTATGCCAATAGTACAAGCCACGTAAAGACTAGCCACCAAGGTGTGTTACCTTTCATGAATAGAAATGGTCACCACTTAACACACAGGGTGCAAAATATCCGAGGCTATTTTTCCTCACTTCAGTAAGCGTTTAACTATTCAAATGTTTTGTTTTCGAAGGATCTTATGCAGGAATGGTTTCACCACTATTTTCACATGAAGAATACGAAAAGCGATGAGATAGATTTCAATGATGTCGATCTCTCATTTGGGGATTAATTTGTGCTTTTAAAGAAACCGAATGAAAGGAAGACTCCTTCTCGTAACTGCTAGACAAATATTTATGATTTTTACGGAGCTGGTAAAAAATTCTGTAAAGGCAGCTACTGACCTGATGGACGTGATGTTTAACTGCTCAAAATGATGCAGCTTCCAGTCTGATGATGGAGAAATCATGACGAATGCTTTGAAAACGGCTGCAAGTTCGACTCCTTCGGTGCAATTACAACGAACACGCACCAAACCGCGTACGGGGCCAGCAAAGAATGTGGATGAGACGCGCAGGGGTACACGCTACGCACACATGGATCGCTTCTGAATCTTTTGAAAAAAATCTTACCACAATCAGCTTTTCATAGCTGTCGCAGAAAAGGTCGTGCAGGCAAGTATGCCGGCCACAGCACGCTGTCATGTGGTGTAACGCGTGAACTGGAAATTGTCGTGCAACCCGAACGGAGCATAACTTAATTAACATCCGCAGCCCCTGCGTGAGGCGCACATTGCACGTGACTGCAGAGGGGCTAGAAGAGCGTCGCCGGCGGCGGCATTGTAATCTGAGGAAGAGAAACACATGCATATGCTCTCGCAACTCGGCGTTGCCTCTGTTAAGGGTTGGTTATATGCGCGATGAGGCCCCGAGTTTGACGGACTTGCTTGATCGACTATCAGCAAAGGATACGAGAACGACGATAGTTATAAAGCATCGATGGCCGTTTGAACTCGTTCAAGCGCAATGATGAACGCATGAAATACGCACAATTGCCTCTAAAGTGAAGCTAAGGCGTCAGCAGATGTTATGCATAAAACATTGTGCTGGTAGATTCGACTTATGGGTCGGTAAGCCTTCTTATTCAGCATTGTGTCTTCATTCAAACCGAAGGGAGACATCCATACAGAATTCAATAAATCCCAAGGCAATTGATACACTTGTAGATACACATTGCTTTATTTTAAGAAAATGCATAGTGCAGAGATCGTATTACTGATTATTGCATACAATAAGCGAACATAGTACGCTGGCGATTCTGTTCGTCACGCAATTTCTTAAGCTCATTCATAAAAGCGATCTCCTCGGAGTTCATCTTCACGTTGGAGCGGTTCAATCCGGACAGCTCGAGAGCGACATCAAGGACATTGATGGCTGCGTAGGCCGAACGCAGATTTTCGATCATCTGTTTGAACTCCGTCGAAGCCGAACGCGGTGTCTCCGGGACTTCAAATGTTTTTTCCTTCAACTGTTTCGTCATCGTCACTTCGATCTTCACTTCTTCTGGTTGGACTTCTTCGACACTATCCGTCGTTTCCCCTAAATGAACAATTATGTGCAAGCCAAGCATGTCAAAAACTGTCGAACCTGCGGCCTTTTCTTCCTCGACCTTCTCCACGACCTTCTTCTCTTCCTCTTCTGGGGCAGACTGGCTTACAAGGTGCAACCCGAACGACTTTGAACGGCCTAGCCAGAAATGAAATGTAACGTAAGTCAAACCATTTTATACCGATCTTCTTGTTCCTTGTCTTGCTGATCACGGGCCGCATGAACTGGAACGACGCAGCATAAGGGTTCTCCCGAATTTTCGTACGGTATTTTTCGACTTGCGTATTATATAACAAATGTTGCTTCCTACGAAGTTTTTTCGGCAGCTTAACGCTACGAGTCTTGCGACCCGGAAAGGTGGCAAGAAACTGATCCAGCGACTGTCCACTCGACCCTTGAAGCAGTTCGATCGTCTTACGCCTCGGGGTCTTAGGTTTAGATGTCTTAGGTTTAGAAGCCTTAGGTTTCTTAGAACGTGCCATTGTTGTATGAAACACCAAATACCCCTGAAAAGTTACGTGGATCATCGATGCATGTTTCAATGCTTCCGCGACATAGAAAGTGCGCGAGTGAATAAAACAAAGTGGATAAAGCAGTTAACAGTGAAGCATTTGAACAGTGGTTGCACATGAATCGGAAATAATCACTCGATGAAAGCAAATATATGGCTACAGGGCTGTAATAACAGTTTGCATTACTCCCAGGTAGCAGCATGAATTAGCTGTGTGGTAAGTGTGTGGTAAGCTTCATTAAGCAAGACGGAACAGCGAAGGTAGCAGTAGATCTCCGTTTTGTACACTCGACACTCTATAGCTGATCCTCCTATCGACACATTTGCCAGGTTAACGCATATGCCATCAGTTTTGTGCGAACGCAAGTCAATAAATCCTGGTCAACGTAGAAATCATGGTATCTGGTTTGCGACCTATGGAAAACAAGCATGTAACACGCGCATCCTGGGCTGCCAAACACAGATAAGAAACATTGAGAGACCAAAAAAGAGCCAGATGAAGCACCAACGTGTAGGATAACTTGTGCCAGATGTACTGACCTTTATTGTCATCGCTGGACGACTGTCTATCTGCGCCATCTTCATTGCCATCGCTGAACGACTGTGTCTGTTATACTTTGTATGATGATCTGCCTACTGATGCAGTAAACGTTCTAAGAATGTATGATGGGTGTGACATGTTTTGTTACAATGTTGCATGAAGTGTACGGCGCAATTTTCGAGAAGAGCCTCTTTCTGATGCTGATGGCCGTTGAAACGAAGCCTGCTGGATGAAAGCAGTTCAGACACACATGAGGTGTAGAACCAGATCCTTGGCAGAACATTTCTCGCTTATTCAACGAGGCTACACCAAGGATAACCAACTATGCATATATCGGCAAATACTACCGAGAACACAATTTCAATCTCGTAGCTTACTCAGAATGACAATAAGCAGGCATCGAGAAATCATCATCGACTAGCGGGAGATGCACCATGTTTCCCGGCTTACGCCGCAGTATGTTTCAGCATACCAAGCGTAGAACCCGACACTACGGGACATCTGCAGTATGATGACCGAGGAAAGAGCCTTTCTTGCTGATAACTGATGACCTAATTTACCACGAGTTTCTACTTCATTCGGTGGAACATTTCTCCTTCTGCACCTTCTCTGGCAATTCAGCACGACCGAATAAGTATCGAAAATAGTCGAAGATTGCAGTACGTCTCCCAGAAAGCTGCGCTGGTCTGTTACTTTGTTTTGTGTGTTTGTTCTTTGTGCAGGAATACCGACTAGCATGACAATGATAACCGTTATCGAATTAGGTGACAATGCTTCCGCTACTGTTTCTTCACATGCTTTTTTCTCTCTGGTTCGAACGTCGTCGGAATCGCGACTCCAGGAATGTTGTAGAAGAGACATCTTTGAGATGTTTACCGATTTCTATGTGTTGTTTCGAGTAGATCTTCATCGGCAATTCTCGAAATCCAAATAGCCTCATGATGCAATATGTAGGACACAGAAGTATGTCCTTACAATATGTAATGATAGACACGATTCACACAATATTAATAACAAGCGTATCGCGGCACATGAACCAAGCGTTACAAGACTTTACCCGTTGCTATGTCGAGGACGCGCTTCACGCCAGCCACGTAATGCATGTGTTGAACACATTAAAAACGTCGAGCATTGGTGCGTGCTTAGGTTTCTTGAAAAAAGACAAGAAACCACATCGCACACATCATAAAACGATGTAGAATCTTCGATACGTAATACCGACATTGTACAGTACCGGTGACATGGTACAACGGTTAAGTTGATCTTTGCACAACCCGAATTTGATAATTGCAACCATTTTGGATAGGCACGTTTTCAGTGCATTTCATAAAATACTATTAATAATCAAAATATTCGCAATGGAAATTTTCGATAAGCTCGAAACGTGGTCAAGAATTCATATTGTAGTTTTCTTAAAATTACTGCAAAACACATGTAACAAAAGTCTGAGATCACAGGCAATCCAAATGTTTTGTTCAACAAACTCTACAGTTCGAACTTGCCACATCGAAGCCTGGTGAAAACCAAAGGTGGACATTTTTTGTGAAACAGTGACTTTTCCATTTTTCGGCACAGGTTACTTTAACAAAATTCGCTAACCTAGTTACATTTAGAAACCACTGGTATGCGGTCAGAAACAACGTAACTCCCTTTTAAGTACGGCAGTGAGCAGACGGCGATACAGCGGAGGAGCGTTTTGTGACTGTCTCTGCAAAGAACTGCAAGAAGTGTTCATGCAATCAAAACTGATATTACCCAGTCAGTATCACACTCTGGATTAACAGAGGGTCGTTAAACTTCCTGACTTAGCAGCATTCTCCTTATGCTCGGTGGTACTGAAAATAGACTTATTTGGTACGAAGAAGACAGCATTGTGATACCTTACTGTCGCTAAACAAAAACAAGGCTTGCATGCGATCACAATCTTCCAGCGATGGACGAATATGAAGAGATCCAACAGCCCATCCAAATGCTTGCGAATAGGGGACCTGTTGACAATATGTCGCTGACGGACTGAAAAGAAAATAACATGGTAAATTGAATTAGCGGTCAATAAAACAATTCATCCCACTGACATCAACTTTCGGCATGTTTCGTTACACCGTATGTTCTGTCGACGCGATGTCTAATATCATAAAAGCGTCTTCCCGTAAAAGTAACTCTAACACAATGGTATATTCCTTTCGAATTTTCCCAAAAGAGGTACCTAGAACAGAGTTGTCACCGAGCATTTCTGCTCACATTTCTTTCGAAGGTAGTACCTGTGTACCTACTAGGCACACAGTATTTTTTGACTTAACAGCAGTTGAACAGACACGGGTCGTCTAAGGCTTCGCAATGAAATTGTGATGAATTTTTCTACATATACAATGGTGCATATGCTTACAGACGGCGTTCAGAGCTCGGCTTTTTGTATATATCCTACAGCAGTGGGTCATGTGGGCCAAGCAGCGTGTGCCGTGCCGGGACGGTATCAACGATGGTAACCTATCAAAAAAGTATTTAAGCCTCACCACAAAGTGATCGAGAGAAAGAAGTGAAACGCTGGTAGACCAATCAGATATGTTCCTAGTTTTTGGTTTCCAGTGTTTGTTAGCAAAAACCGTCCATATCACTCGGCAAATGCATACCTCGATGTAGGCGTGTCTGGCAGCATTCAATATTCGCGCTGTGGATTCGGAAAGTGCCCGATGAGAGAGTTATCCATTTGCAAATTGAATTGTTCGTCGAATGGGCTCGTCCATTGCTTCTGAAACTGAAAAGATAAACTATGTTTTGTCATATTCAGGGTAAGGTCGTAAGTGTCCTTCCCATTTCAATGATCGAATCGACTCTCACTCCTGTCGTTCTTTTTGTGCATGCGGTTCAAAAATGGAAGTTAACTTAGGATAAAGCAATTCAACATGTAGATATATCGTAGTGTGTATTCTACGTTTCTAGACTGATTGATACACACAACGCAATCCTAATGTAGGCATACTTTCGAAGAACAATATCCTACCGTGACAGAAGTTGCCTCTCTGATCTTTTAACTGGCTATCATCGAAAATGGCCTATATTTTGTTCGGTACAGCTGTTTACTTCGCAGAAGCCGTCAGCAACTTCTTATTAACGATACAGTAAGCTGATTGCATAATACAATAAGATAAGAGTACCTTTCCTTCTGTATCGTGAATAACGTCTAAATAGCAGTGAACGAGCGTTGAGCAGCACGGGATGTGGCGCGAAATCTGCGCGTGGAATGGATCGCGTGCGCCGTCTTCGACTGCCATTTCCCTCAGCTGCCTCGCGTAAACAACACGTGAGGCACGGGCGAATTCGGTTTGAGAAATATTAATTGCCGCGACAACAACGAGCGTATACTCTTCACCCATACGCATGCCTATCCGGTCGAGACCACACGTGTAGTTAAGTGAACGGTGCACTGCAACGTCACCATCGCCAACAGCAGCACATGTCCGCTCTCTTCGCGAATCGAACACCACGATTGTGTTTTCTTGCCTGGCTACTTCGTTCCGCGGTGTCCACAAACCTAATTGAGATCTTTTCAGAGTGCTGGATATTGATGAGCGTGAACTTGGTGGCCAGTGGTCTTGGCATATTCTTTGCAGCCTTCGCTGCAATAGCCTTGTTCATTTTCAAACTATCCGATGTTCATAGTGATGCCGCTCAGCGAAACGTGCAGTTCCGATACCTGCAGAAGAAGTTCATCGGTCCATATTTGATTATTCTGTTCGCCGAAAGTCTTCAGGTATGCGCATTAAGCTCATATCACGTCTTACGATATTCACCCATTTACCGAAGTCTTGACATGTCTCCTTGTAGGCACCATACCTCTATGTGCTCTATCATAGCTATGGCTTCCAACCAACCCAAATCGGAGTCATCTACGTCATGGGACTGGTGGCCAACTCGATCTCGTCACTGTACACGCTGAACCTTCTCCAGAGATGCGGACGAAGACTACTGTGCGTGGTCTGCGTTGCCGCCGGATCGATCGCCTGTTTGCTCAAATTCTCCGACAGCTACCTCATTCTCCTGATTTCAAGAATCCTGGATGGATTCTGCTCAGCTACGATCACACTTCCGTTCCACCAATGGTATGTACTACGGTCTTCTAAGAAAAGACATGTTGGGGCTGATTTCCTTAGTGGCTCCATATCAATACTAAGCAGGCCTTGTTTGGAGCGTACTACTTGCCAGAACATTGCCCGAATGAGTGTCATGGTCACATTCGCGATTTCAGGTACACCCATGAACACCTTTTCACATTTGACTTCCCACGAGAATGGGTTCTCGCGACGTTCGGCATCATTTCCGTAGCCTCGGGATTTCTATCCATTGCTGCCGGATTCTTCTCCGACGCCTTAGAAGTGGGCACAGGAATTACGGCTTTCCCTTTCTTCGGCAGCACTGTTCTCTTCCTCGTCGGAGGTTTCTACATCGGCGGCACATGGAAGGAGAACAGATTACTTTCCGAGTTGAGAGAGCCAATGTCCACAGTGTGCCGTCGAGCCATCGGTGTATACAAGAACAACCCAATAGCTTTAGTGCTGACGGTCATCCACTGCTTCTTCGAGGCTACAATCGCTATGTTCGTCTTTGTGTGGACACCACTCTTCCTACACTGCAGACATTTCTCTTCAGCACGTCTCAAGTAAGTTGCAACAAGAAGCGTTTAATTTAAAATTGGGATTTCCAGGTACGGTGCCGTGTACGCAACTTTTATGGGTGCTTCACTGTTTGGAACGGTGATCTACAGAATGCTTGCGCGTAGAGTGTCCACTTCCAACTTACTCATTGCGTCTTCATCGGTCGCCTTCTTCGCTACGTTTTTGGCTGTGCAGGCGATTCCATATGACGTCGCACAGTGGTCTCTGGGAGATCTGATGCAATTACTCGTTGCATTTTCACTCTTCGAGTCAGCTATAGGAGTGTATCTCCCCGTGATGAGCCAGTTGCAGGTAATAAGTTTGCTCTTGTCCCGTGGAAGAGAGACATTTCATGGTCACCGTGAAGCTAAACTGCTCTTTCAGAGTGACATCTACCCGGCCGAAAGAAGAACAGCTCTTCTTGCAATCGTTCGCGTGCCGATGAGCTTCATTGCGGCATGCGGCATTCTACTGTTCAACTCAACAGCCGTCTACGGTGAACTCCATCTGCTCAAAGCCATGTGCATCCTCACGGCACTCGCTCTCGTGTTGGCCATTCTCCTGCACACAGTATTGCAACGCAAAGGACTCCGACGCAACGATCCTGATCATCTCATTCTTAGCCCAAATGAGCAAATCTAATGTTGCATGTAGATTGAAAACTATTCTGTGATATTGACGTCATTTATTTGTGTGTGCTGCGCTCAATGCGCAAAAATGATGTTATAAAACGGGTGCCTTTGAGGGAATTTTTTTTGATTTGAATGGATGCAATAAAAAATTGATTTTGTGGCATTTGAGAGGCCGATCACGATTGTGTCCGTTGGAAACGTCCGTTACTTGTGCCCGATCGTCTACTCTTTTAACGACAGTATTATTCACAGCCGACAAATTGTGTGCACTTTAGCAACTCATTTCATTCCAATGTTCAAAATGAGTCATACTGTCTGCTTTCGCCTCCCAGACTATAGAAACAAGATCAGACACCAAGCACACCAATGCAGCACAAAGAAAGCTCTCCACAAAACCAAAATTTCAATAAACAAATTTATTCAGCAAGAATAAATGTAGAACGGAACTGCGGTCGATATCGCGATGAAGAGAAGAAAAGAAGAGGTCGGAGGATAGGCAGCCGGGCTCCGAAGATGAGAGCGATGACGCCGCCAGTACTCATACAAACTGAAAGTGACGTCTGTAAAATGAGTGGAAGAAAAGAATGGTTACCCTCTGTTTTTTACTATTTGTTCTCCGACTGTGATGTATCGGAGGACTCGGAGTTGGGTGGGGGCGGAGGAGGTGGTGGCGTTTGTGGCTGATCGGGCATGTCACCATTTCCAATGTGATCCATGATAAACTGTAACAGAAATAACGACATGGATGGATAGAAAGACCCATGCGCGAATCGGTGGCAAATAGTGCAATAGTTCACAGACAAGGAATACCATTGAATAAATCAGGCAGTGAGACTCCTAGAGTGGAAAAGGCGTAACTGTGTAGAACGTTGAGCGGCGCTGTGGAGACGTATCGAAAAGAGCCGACACAAGCCCAGTGGGGAAGGGCACCGTCTTTCCTCGTCCCGGCTACGGGAACTGTGCCACAGTGAGAGGGAGGGGGCCTTAAATTGACGCTTGGAAGGCGACCGCGTGCGCGTCTCCTGCGGCCCAGTGAATCACGCGGAGGCGGGGAAAGGCAAAACTGCGGGGGACAAGATTCGACTGTCAGACAAGAAATTTTTTTTGACCAACGTCTATGATCGCCCGACTTGACCTTTGAAGAAAACCTCCATCCACATTTCAAAGTGCACATTTGTCTATCGTCTTAGCGATCTGCTATGGGCATGCTGAAGTGGGAGCTGCCTAATTGATATGTGAAAATCTCACCACGTTATTGTACTTTTACGCCGATTCGGCTGTACAGTGCAACAGCTCCAACGCCGATGTCCCCGCTGAATCAATGTGCACTGCTACGCTTTCGTATGGCAATAACGCAGTTTATTCTTTTTCTAGTGCTCGCCACGGGAAACGTAGCGCTTGGAGCCATTTTCACGGTGCATCAGGTAATCGTGGTAGGAGCCATCAATTCGACGAATGCCGTCGATACGTGCTATGTGCTCGCAAATCGCTTCCTGTCCTGTGCAAGCGAAGTAGCGGTCGATGCCTGAGATTCCAATGGAACTTCTTTTGTTGCGATCGCGCTTCTCACGAAAGTCATCTTTCCATGTACTAGATGACAATGTACTGCGTTATCTGAGCATTCACTGTATAAGCTTAAGTCAACTTTATTGCGGAAGAAAGAGATGATTACACATATCAGCCGGTCGCTTATGAAGATTACATAAAATGCTGGTTGAAGATCTCTGCTTCTGTAGTGTGTGTCTGTCCGCAGGATCTTTGCCCCCTTTAGCCGAAACGGACGTACGAGCTCTTGCGCTTCTGCTCAACCGGTTGAAGCGAGCGCCCGAATCGCACGAAAGCCGACTTGCGCTTCTCGACCAGCTGGAAAAAATGTATCCTATAGAGAGCTGTCTTGAAACTGTTTTACCTGGTCGAAGTCGTCGACAGCTCGCTTGCCGAACCGGACAAACGCTGACTTGCGCTTGCTCATAACGATGGGGTCCATGGGCCCTCCGGGAGCTCCGTCCTCACCAAAAAGGAACGAGAGCTCGGTGAGCGCTTGCTGAAGAGTTCCGTGCAGATGGCACAGACTCATCTGACTGTAGCGCTGACAGAACTCGTCGACCACGGCGGCAGCGCCGGGCTCGGGTTCCGCATGCGACAGGGCCAGTAAGGTGGCAACTGCAAGGATGGCCCACATGTCCACCTGAAGAAGGGTACATTATCTCTCAACTGTTGAACGCTCCACACAGCTCGATTGGTACCACATCGTCTTCAAAGAAGAACAGAGGTGTGTGGTCACGATCAGCGCCCCAAATCCTCATTAGAAAGCAGTGAATAGCGAATACAGGAATTCTGCGATTTGGCCAATCTTTTTATAGGCGCTCTAGTGGGCGGCGAGAAGCAAAAAGTGGCGTCACCACACCGTTCTGCCGTGGCTTCCGATGGGCTAATGGATATCTTCTTGAAGGCACACCGGAAACACACATTAAGTATTCGACGAAAATGCGTCGAAATCCGGACGTTTGGTGAGATCAAGTTGTCCTCCCTTCTGTCCATGTTCACGCTCGGAGATGGGTTGGTTGAGCTTGAACTTGTCACAAACAGGACCACGAACGCCTGCTTATGCAGACAAAAGCATAGAAAAAAGTTCAACACTGCGTTAGCTTAATGCACAGTGACAAAACGAAGAACTGAGAGGATGAAAATGAGCCTTCTTCGCCCCTTTATATGCGTATCACAAGCATGTTTCACAATAATGAGAGTACTATATCGCTAGGATCAATAAGGCTTTTCATTAAGAGACGACGATTGACAAATGACTCAAGGCAACAGCTTCGATAATTACAGTAATCAATTCCCAAATTCTACCATGACAGTCGTAATGGAACATGAATGACGGCTGTGCTACTGAGAATAGAGGTGTAGCCCGATTTTTTGGACGATTATTCGGAAGCATCTGAATAATGATGCGCGCAGATGAATAAAGCAGTTTTTGGAATACCCGCGCTAGTTTTAAATAATACATTTGTGACTGGACAACATCCGCACTTTTCGAATTTTAATGCAGAAAACGTTTGGAGACACTATCGTCTGAATGTTTTATAAGTTAGCGTGCAGATGTATCGCGTTCTGCATGAAAGTTAGCGACGCACTTTTCTCGAAAATTTAGCAATGTTTGAGAATCTTCATCTTCAGAGAAAAAAATCTTCATCTTCAGTGTTCTTTGTGGCAGAGCTGTGACAGGCTATCTTGATCTGGACATGCTCCAGAGCTTAGTGCTTCTTCTTTAAAGCAATTTCGGAGGTTTGACATAAGACAGTACTTGAAATCAACCACAGGCATCGGTTCAGCCATGGTGCTTACGTCGAAAACAACGTTCCATGTGGAAATCGATTCGGATTAGCATGTTCTAAGGCCTCTCGTATTTGATTTTCTGAAGTTGCTTTATTGTTAAATTACTGTTTTTACGATGCATTTTGTCGATTAGCAAAAAATCATGCTACTAAGTAAGTACTCACTTCATAGGTTGGACCCATTGCTTCTATTCTATTACGCCCGATCATAGGATCCATGGCATTTTCTAGAATCCGTGACCTTCACATTCACAGCGGACATGATCTCACCACTCCACTTACACTTTTCAAGATTTCGATGACAGGTTCCATTACGTTCGGCTGCCGACCGGAAAGCGCGGTTCCGGTTAGCTTATGTTCACCCACTTACGACATCATCTCTTCGATGTAAACACGAAGCATCTTCTCAACTCCTCACTGAAAATATCTCCCCCACTCTGTGTGTGCGGGACGTCAAGGAACAAGAATTTATTGAGCTTCCGTCAACACGTTACGGTAGGCCTACAGAAAAAAGTCGGACGTGCAGTCGCCGTTGGGCAGACGTATTTCACGACCGAGGAACGGTCCGTCGGCCAGCGTACCCAGGTCTACCTTGAACTTCGTGTCGAACTCCATTTTCTCGCCTGTTTCGAAGTCGATTCGAATTAGATAGACTTCGCCGCCTTTCCTGAAAGTTTTCTCTGTAACAGTTTTTGCCGAACGTGACATACTTGAACACCTCCGGATAAAATTGCTTATCCCATGCTCTATAAGTACTGTTGGTGAAGTAAAGCCTTCGCCCATCAAGGCTAAGCTGCATGAATGATGGTCCGGCACGGATTGGTGGCTGAAAACAGAGCAAACTTGACTGATCCTTTTTATCCTCGTACAAAACAAGCAACTCTACTTAGGCAACTCAACTAAGCCGCTCATGTGCATCATATTTACATATCCGCCCTATTGTCTCCTAACATATCTGTTCTTTTCTCCATACATCTGCTGTAATCATACAAGGAATTCAATTTTCAGGCCACAGATCTGTCAACGAGACGGAAAAGAAGGTAGGCTTTCTTAAATATCGGCAAATGACTTTTGGTATTCACATTTGCGAGTCGCCGGGCATTGATTCGGATTGTTTCGGAGATTCAAGGAAATATCTAATTTTACAGACGTGCGCTGTATATATCGCTTATCCGTGAACGTAAATGTTCCAAATTTGCGCGCTAACGCGGATACAAGCGTGGTAAAGAAGGAACTAAAATTGTGATGACGGTCACCGCTCTTACGTAACAGGAAGCTTTCACACTGCCTGTAGCCTATCGCTCCGGAAACTTTTCGCTGATGCCGACCGTCAGATGGTGACGTTAAAAAGAAAGCGGAAGCAATGAGTAATTTCTGAAGCTGAACAACACCAACAAAGTCTTTAATGCTGTGGATTAAGCTTCCTCCATATTCAACGAACGAAGATAGCACAGAACTTCAAAAGAGCTTGATGATAGGCTGTGAGACTTCGCAAAGATCTGACACATAGAACGTAAAAAATAAAGCATAATTATACAAAAATACCTAAAATAGTAATATAAAACTAGCGTCATGTGTCATAGCTTTGATCGTTTCCTACAATGAATTCAAAGGAAGATCTATTTGTAACATAGCTGTACACCCAAATTACATTGATAGTCTCACAGGTTATAAACCTACCGCTCGAGCGAAAGAAGCTCCAGCTCTCGGGATCCCTCCAAGTCTGACCTGAAATCGAATATTTCGCGTGTAACAAATGCTTGAGCTCACCTTTGAAACAACGGTTGTTCGAAAAGGGTCTGAAATATCGAACTGCGTAATGCATCCTTCTAGCCATGTCGACGCAAATAAGAAATGGTCATCCATGGAAATTACGATGTCGGCAACCCATGCTGGTACTAGGTCGTCCTCGGAGTGTACTACCGGATAAGAATGTATCAGATCGGCTTTGTAAATGTCCGAGCTCTGAGAGTTTACTATTGGTCGGTGTGCGGTTCTGACATACCGTAATATAGTGGATATGGAATATTGAAGATCCCAAAGTTGAAGAGGCAAACAAGTGATTGCACTCTGGGTTGTGTAACATCCGTATGCAAGTAGTCATACGTCCAGCATTCTTTCCCAGCTCTATTCTCTGAATAAAGTGCAATGGAGTCATGTTCCACACGTTGATTCCCGTTCCGTACGTGTCTAAACGCTCTGCATAAACATATGTAGTTTGACTTTCTGAACAGTTGGCCACTGAACGGTTACCAACTTAAGCAGTTGTGTTCCGATGAGATCTTCTTATGGAACATGTTCGGATGCCCCCATTCGGTGGTAAACATCCGATTGTGTCTCGGCTGTATTGTCATGTGGCCTCCGAAATCACTCATCAGCCCGCCGTCGTCTTTTGCTTCCATTAGAGTAAAGTTCTTTCGATCAAGTTGGATTGAAGAACCCTTGGCATGGCCACACTTATCACCCATCGTTGTGACGAAGAGTGGTGTACCTCGGCCTGGATTGCTGCAGACGGCATATGGGGCGCTCAGATCCCGATGAGCAAGTTGCTCTTTATCGATTGTCTGAAGATATGCATGTATTGCGTGGTTTTGAGACCAGACACTGTTCATAGCAGCTCACGTAACTTTACATATGTTAACACGAACCGTAAGAAATTGAACAAACCTTCGCCACCTTCATCGCCATGTTATCGGCGAATTCAACCACGTATATCCGTGACGATGCGAGACAGGGCACCACGAGATATGGCCGACATGAACTCTGGATTTCTTCTGGATTGGCAGCAGTACGCACCCATCCGGTTCTCGTTATCTCATCGCCGCAAGATGGGAGGGCCAGCTCGGAAACAACCTAAATAGTTTATGAATAGTGCATATGCTTGGTACCTGGTCGACTTGAATAAAGGTGTTTGAGCTTACCTTCATTGGCTTTCGATACCCCTTAAATATGCAAAATGTACTCTCTGAACAGCTTGGCAGTGCAACTTCACTCTGGTATTTTGTGTTTTCGATCTCATGTCAGAATCTCATGTCTATTAGTTCTGCATGGGGTGAAAGCCATCCACCGATGTGCATACTAATAATTATGCGTTTCTATGGTGTATTTGGACTTCCTGGTACAACATTGTGTATTCCCTGTGAACGAAATCTACACACAAAAACGCAGCCATGAGTGTCCCTTTGGGACCAATTAACAACTTACTTCTTGCCACTAATGACTGTTATTTTAACTGTGCACGTATTTTTGACAAGAATAGACGCAAACGTAATAATAAGATTGCTAATTGGACCTTGTAAATACCGTATTCTTAACGTCTGCCCTTTTGCACGACACAAGGAACTAGAGGAAGCGCTACCGTATAATTGACCGCTGTCTAGTGCAGTAACCAGGATATAACGGAGTGTGACAGATCACATAGTGACGCTGCTTGATGTCAACGAAATTGTGCAGTATAGTACAAATATTTGTTTCAGATATACTTTTCATGTTGTAAACTGAGAAACGGACTCAAAAAGAAATAAACACTAAATCATGTTTTTAAAACCATACACATAGCGGGTTCACAGTGAATCTATAATCAAAAGTTACAGTGGAGTCCCTTCTTTCCTGATACAATGATTCGCAAATGATAGCTTTAAAGCTTCTTTTTGTGGATTATGGTAACTCGGTTTGACGTCAATTGCTGTTCAGCAAGACCAGTTGTGGTAATGACTATAATTTTGATACAGTACCAGAAAGCAGAGAACAATTTTTTGTGTCCAGGGTAAATTACGGGTAATTTGTAGGTGAGGTCTAGACATCATTGACTTTTGGACGTCAGTGCACCTCGCTGATGCTATTTTGATCTTATCCAAATGAAAAAAAAATCTAGGCACAAAGTTTCGATGCATAACGATAAGGCGAACCAAAGATACCTAGTAAATAGAAAATCCATAAGAACGTCAAAGGTAGTTTCACATTGTTAACAAGCAGTGTGACCTATTTGAAGAGCAGGTCCCATCGAAACTATCCTGCGCTCTTCTAGCAATGCAAAAAATCTCACTGACTATCACAGGGAAACACAGCACTGATTAGCCCAAATATACGATCAAGAGCCCATATGAAAAAGATTTGCTTTGGAAACGTTAAACAGCTGTCAAATAACAACTCCTCAACATAATTGAAACTGAGTGTAAATAGGTATAATCAAGAATGCGGTCGATCTACGGAGGACCGTGACAAGCGTTTCATTGCGTTAGTACTTATCGGTTAGATTATTGGTGTAGCTCGAGCTCAACGGACCTTATACGCCGTTTTTATCACTCTGTTCCGTCTATACTATTGGGTTGGTGCATTGAAAATGTCAGTGACATTAACATGGCATAATTTCGCAGTATTTACTCACAGGGAACAACTGATGGGCGCATTGTGGAGTACAGTGAACTATAACCCTACATTATGATTTTCCCCTTGTCCAATGCATTCTTTCTGATCATGGAGAAGTATCCCAGTATGACGGTCCTTAATCTGGTACCTCACAATTGCGAAACACGAAGTGATGTACGGGATTCCTATGGTTTTAATTGTGTGATGGACGTTGATTGCTGCCAATCACGTACACCGTTATGTCTTACCTTCCGAATGCACCTATCGTTGTGTTTGTCATATATCACAACATGAGCTAATCTCAAAAAGACGGCCTTCTCGGATCACCATGTTCCGTTAACTCTAACGTTTCCAATTGGTTAAGTACTATAACAGACAATGGGGATATGCATCAGGTAGCTGTCGCTCGTAGCTACTATGCCTACATAGTGACTCCACGAGTTCATTTTTACTTCACAGAAATAGAGGCCAAATGTGGAAAAAATGACCCTTGGATCGACAAAACGTCCGACTGCCCGAGGCCGTGTATTTCCAAGTCGACCTCCACAAAAGCTCTCTACTTTAAACTCAGAGATTTCTTTTTTGTTTTCTATATAGCACTGTCTTAGCTCTATCTTACTCTTACCTGTGCTCATCCATAAGTGACGATATCAAAAGAAACTATCCAAAATAAGGTTAAGAGGTCGAAAATCGGAACAAAAAGGTTTTTCAATTTTTAACCCCGCGTATTCTACAAACGAGGAATTCGGATGTTGCCTATAAAGTGGACTGAAGTTGTACATAAGAACGATGAATACTTTGTCTGAAATCTTTGTGTTTTGTTTCTGTAAATAATCACAAAATGATCTGACATTTTCAATGCACCAACCCAATATATCTTATGAACTCCGCTTTTCTTGAAAAAATACTTTTGCTTCACCGAAGCGATTTTCTGTTCTTCCGTCCCCCATACATCAGTGAGTCATTCGCAGCAAAAGCCAAGAAATCTGTGCGTGGAGCGCTTTTATGCGTCAAGCCTATAACGAAGCCTCTTTCGCCCTGATTCACCTTTTCTTAATAACGTTTCCGGTTGCATGGAAAACAAGATTAAAAATCTGTGGAAAGCTACAAACCGAGCAGTAGAGCGGGCTTTGCGGCTCAATATCGATGACAATCAGCTTATCCGGCAAATCGCATTTCGTATTGGGACAGGTGACGATTATGAATTTCTCTCGAACTCGTTTTTGCTACAAATTTTCACATTCAACGCAGAATAGAAAAGCGAAACCAACCTCTTTGATGTCCTTCTGTGACAGTTTAATATCAACGGGCACGTTGACCAGCATGTTGATGTCCGATTCGCGCTTGTTCAGCTTCGATTCATTGCCATTGATTGTATTTACCTGTAGAGTCGCCTTTTTGGTCTAGAACTGACAAATAAACATGAACGTCATAATACGCATCAGCGCAGATTCTTAGCGAACATCTAACGGACTCACCATGCAAACGCCCATGTTGTCCGCGCAGCTTCGAGGGTGTCAATCGCCGTCGAGGACACGCCGGCCAAGCGCTGTATTCCGCGCTTGAGCTAACGACGGATCATCGGCCGATTATAAGTCTTCTAAACACACTAATTCGTTAGGCTTGTGAGCGTGTACACACTCACTGCTGGCACAAACATCGACACCTCCCGTACACGAAACCCCTATGCGCGCTGGCCATTACTATAATGAACCGCATTTTTACTAAACTCGTATTAAGAGAATATTACGATCGCGCTTCTGCGTACTCTAATTGATTGCTTATTGTCCTAAGTGGCTTCAACGAATACGGTTTATATCAAGACGCTTTTCCGGAACCGAAGATTAGTATACTGATTTTAAATGATCAAAAACGGCATTCCATCAGCCGAGCGTTCCATAAGTTCCTACGAATAAAGATATTATTATATAAAACGAGTTAAAAGCCGTATACGAAGCGATGAAAAAAACAGGAAGTCCATTATTTTCCCCAACAGAAATCTTATAGCGCAATTTTCTTCGACGTGATGAACATTTTCTTATATGTCGGAGATCGTACGCGAGTCTTCAAAGCGAGCGAAACTGGCATATACACATGTCTGTTTTCGTCACAGGCAGTCGAATGTTTTTGAATACTGATCATCATTAATAAAGTCTAGTGCTCGTATTGGCAACATAACTTAGCCTTTCTCCAACTTCGAATATTAAATATTCAAGTAACAGGAAATAAGATGTTAGGAATCTCAGTGAATGTATTTTAAGATCGGATCGTCATCGTCTCTCACCTTTAACTATTGTCCTTAACAAGCAATCTTTAGCGTTCCAGAATAAACTCTAATGTGATCGCGTTGAAACAGAAGCACCGGCTTAGGGACGGTGGTAGTGGCGATAGGTCGGGTCGTCCACTCGCTGTCTCTGAGGTTGGCTGGAATGAGTTTGGTGAGTGGTCATTCTTGTCCGCAATGATCGCCCGGCTCCCAGATGGCCTGAGAGCAACACCAGGAAGCCGTAGCTCAAACGTCTAGCCACGAAGACCATCACGAGCGCCCGACTCCATCCTCGCCGCCAGTTAAGTCGCAGAAGAACCGCAGCAACCCCAAAGTGTGCGCCGCGAGCCGATCTTTTTCTTGACGATTTCCTTCTCTTGTTGTGTTTCAACAACGTGCCTCGTCCAGAATCAGCTCGTTGCGACATCGGCGCACACGTAAACTAACGCGAACGCTGGAATCTTTTTTTTTTGTAGGATTTTGAAGGTGGAAGTGGCAACATTCCTGAAGAATACTTCAAATAACCCCGACTTAACCCAGCTGGACTCTGCCATCCCGGGATTCTTGGAGAGTGAACTCTCGCGAGTTCTACGCACTTCCGTGAACACCCTGAAGTGATCCTTGGAGCGAGGCTGGAATCAGCGACGAAGTGGTCGCGGCTAAGACTAAGAATTTCGCGATGCCTCTTCAAGTATTTATCGGCGCCGAAGGCGGCCATTTGGAACAGTTGTTGAAAATTATTGTTTGCCATGCTCTTTTAATACATATGAAAGCATAATTTGTGAATTTTCCGCAAGATGTGCTCATTTTGTTTTGTTACAGAACTGTAGCGACACCCTTATTTTTCTCTGAATCCACTCGACAGAAATTCTGAGCCTTTCATCATACGGTACCGTGCCCTAGTTGCCCAGTAATTAGTTTTTTAATTTGGATTCTCTAATATCACCACTATTTGAAACTCTGAAAGAGCCCTCATTAATGTTGGTCCCAAAGGCGCCAATTGCTCCTCGGATACTAGCGATTAAGACTCTAGAACCTTCTGCAGACTCAAAGGGTTGTGTGAAGCTAAAAAAACTTTTTTCATCCTCCGACCTCTTCTGCTTCAAGGTTTAAGCGTCCCATGTAAATTCCTTGCTGCTAATCACGTGAATAGCAAAGGAATGACACCTCACAACAGAGAGAAGAATGTTTCAGTTGCGACAATGCGGTAGATCTCTTCACTATCTCGACCTTCCCTTTTTCGTTGACTTGTTAAGACCTCGGACAGCCAACACATCAATCCAATCGTTTATAAACATGGTGTTCTCTTTTGCGCAATGCAGAGTCCGAGTACAATTTTACAGTTATGTGCTTTGAGAAGCTACACGTGCTTGCGGAAGCTATTAAAAAATGCCATCCAAGAACTAAGCACGGAAATGTACTTGTGGATAGCGCGGCCCTTACCACTCACCTTTGAAAATAATTTTATTTGACGCTCTCATTTTTAGCGTTCCCTGTCGAGCGCGAAGTTGAAAAAGATCTTTTTGGCGATGCGTTATTAAACACTAAAGGTTACCAGAGGGATAGCTAGATGTAAGCAATTGAAGAGCAATTATCTACATAGCACTCAAGCAGAGTTTATCTGTTTTCGGAATCCAAAAGAAATCATAGGCTTCTGAATAAAAAAACATGGCAATCCTGCATCTTTGTGGTAATTTAAGAATGTGTTTCGGTGCCTGCATTTACATTGCGCAACAGGATATCAGATAATGTCACGTTTTCTAACCTGTTCTCTCAAATTTCAAAACGTTTTGTGTGGATACGGTGCTTAGCGCGTACGTTGTGGCTTGTCACGACTTCGCACATATCGTGTTCATCTACTCTTTACATTTGAATTTGCAGAAGTTTGTAAAGTCTCCAAGGAGCAATTGGCGCCCTTGGGATCGACGTTAATGAGGGCCTTTTCGGTGTTTCAAATGGCGGTGACGGTAGAGACGACCAATTTAGAAAGCTAATTAGTGGGTAATTAGGACACAATACAGTATGACGAGAGGTTCAGAAGTTTCTGGATGCGATTCGACGTTAATGAGTCACTGTAAATGAAATTGTCGACGGTCAACTACGGTAAATACGCCGAAGGGAAATGTGACAAAGTTATCGAGACGGGCATCTCCGCGGCAGAACGAAAAGAAGAAGCTATAAACACTGACGGTGGTTACTCTGGGTACAGCTATGTGTACACATAATAGTGTATAGTAAATCAAATTGAATCAGATAAGGTACCAATTGGACGCTAACAAGAACGATACCATCGTTTTGATGTTCGCGCTGAGAATATGAAAGAAGAAAAGAACTCTTAATAACTGGAAAGAAAATAAGCGTTGATCAGTCAACAATGGTCCCATAAATATAACCGTTCCGTTAAGAATGAAGATTCCGTGAAAAAAAAGTCAGTTTACAAAGAGATGGTAGACTACGGTAAGTGCGTCAAAGGGTGTCGTGCGAAGCATACCGGTAGCGACAAGTGGACCAGCGCAAAGTGAGGAGAACGCGACCCTTTGCATGCTCGTTCTATCGAAGATAATTGCCAGAACCCAAAAACAAGTGAGCCACCATTCTTCGCCGTTGTTGTTGGATCCTAGAAGTTAGTGATCATCAGAGAGTCGTAGTTTCAACGTCTCGCGAAGTAGACAATTAGCACTTCCCGATACCATCACCGCTGCAAAGTCAAGTCTGAAATTTCAAGGTTTACACCACTCACAACACTAAAGATGGCTCTTCGTTCGACTTACTGTGCTCTAGATTGGATTCAGCCTCTTCAACTCCTTCACAGACAGCTAAAACATTAATGTTGTGCTCCGTGCCGAAGACAGCTAAAGCACGGCCTGCGATATGATTTTATTCGTCTTTGTGCTTTAGTAAACCTTAGAAAAAAACCCTTATAATCTAACTACCAGATCTCACTGTAAGAAAGTTATATATTTATTGTTCCATTTGAACTGAACGATGTCGTTTTATGTATGTAATACAGGGAGAGTTTGAATACGAATAAAGTGTTGTGGGTTCGCAGAAGTGGTTGCGAAAAGACAATATCAACAGCATACCGATGGTGTGATGTCATTTTCTCTATGATGTCGAATTCCGCAGGTTCAACATTTTAGTCGGGGAATGTAAAACGCTTCGTACGCCTCATAGAAGAATTATTTCTTCCCCCGCATAAGTGAAATTTGTGTCGAAAAACAAAGAATTTTCAAAACTGTTATTATGAACGCTACATAACGTTTCTCCCATCATAGTCTGTGGTCGACGGTCGATCGTAACCACCACGAAATATGATGTGTAATTGCGGTCCCGATGGCCAGAGACGATCGTTGAAAATTCCTTTCCACTGAATACTTCTGATATTTGGCCGTTGCCACAATTTTTTTCGATTGTACCGACCTAACTGGTTTTGAAAACATATTTTTTTATGAATGAGAAGAAGGTAGACACGTTCGCAGCTGACATCTGTTGTTTGGAACTTCCCCCAGAGGTCGATTTACTACTTAATCTGTTTGCCATCGTTACATATCCGAATCAGGCTACATAGACGTTGTGATTTTGCTACCCATTTAACGCTGCACCTTCACATTGCACTGTTGTCCCAGAGGTAAGTTGCGCGGTAATTATAGCAGGCATAGGACAGACAATCTTTCGAAATTCTTTTCCAACTGAAGGTTAGAAGCTTGCACTCTCGTGGCATTTCAACGATTTCAACATATTGAAATGGCACTGTGCACAAGTCACAAACTGTTTTGGACAGCCATTCGCATGAATGGCCAGTGTATTTTGACTGCAATCAATAAATCCTCAAAATCATTGGATGTTGCTTTTTTAAACGCTCTAAAAGTGTCCTTTCTAAAAGTGTACCGATGGAGCGTAGAAAACATTCCTTTGAACTGTTCCCAAAACATTACATCATATCGGCTGGGTGAATCATTTGATTGAACTTAGCGATTGCGATGCCTTTCAGCTTGATCGTCCGCTTTAAGGTGATGACTCTTTGTTTCCATTCAAGTGTTTCCCACATGAAAATAAAATGTCTCGTCATTTGACTTGTCCGTCTTTTGCATGCCAGGAACAAATGTCTGAGTACCCATGTCTTGTCATTCAGCCGGCTACAAAAGTCGCACCTACCTCTAATGAGAGTTTATTTTTCGGCACGACACCCCGTGTCAGTCTAGAGTCAAGTGCGTAGCGTCGATCGCTGGAACATGATCTTCCCTAAGCGAGCCTTTTTCCTCAACTCTCAATGACTGTCCTGACTAAAACGCTGCGCGAGATAGAAAGGGTGGATTCACATGGATGCACTGAAGTGTTTTTCCTTTGTGATCTTTTGAATCCGGAACGAAATATAAACCGTTTGTATTTCAGTTTTTGTCGATTTACGAACTTCGATCTCGCAGCTAGTCAACAAACTAACAAAACGTTCCGTTTATCCTTAACATGATATAGTTTATTGGTTTTAATTTTTTCTTCCGAACACATTTATACCCACTTGACAATAAATCTGCTCTCGGATGGGTACAAAGAACAGTGATACCTTAGGTTCCTATTGAAAAAGGCATATTCATTACAAATCTCAAGGTGCTCCATTGACAGCGCAACATTCTGTCGGCTACCGTATCCAAATTGAGAGGCTCCTGCTTCCCCAGTTCCCACTGTTTGAACTGCGTTCGGTACTCACACTATAAACTGGTGTATGGGAATCGAGGTTTCTCTTTTCAACGATTTGCGCTCGAATCATCGCCGTATGGTAATAAACTGAGGAAAACGCGCGGCATCCGATTCGATTTCTCTTTCAAAGGAACGGTCGTTCTATGCGTATTGGTCGCTGCCGGTAGAGAGGGCAGCTGCTTCCGGCGAAACGCAACTTTCCTTCTTTGCGTTGTGCGCTTCCTTGTGACTGTTGATGAGGAACGCGACAACGTCCCTGTGCTGCCTGTACCCATGCTCTTCTCATCAGCCCTCGCCCTTTCCTCCTATACCGATTCGAAAACAGAGCGCGATCAGCCGCCATCCGGCGACGTGCTATATGATTGCCGACTCGCTTCCCCTCCCATCACCTCCATTCCAATTGTTATAGATCTTAATTAGTGCGTTAGTCCCTCCTCAAAAAGGGTGGGTAACCTGAAATCGAACGCAAGCGACGACTACGGCTTCCACGCCCCTTCGCAGGTCGCGTGTGCAATAAATTGAACCGAAATGTAAGCGTCAAATCAAAAGAGGTGCTCTGTTCACTTCGGCACTCATTTCCAGGCTGAGGTCGCGTGTCCCATTCCCTCGAAAACGCGATCGACGGAGCCAATGCTCGTTCGGGCATGTGAACGTCGTCGTCACAAAAGGTGATCGGACCGTCCCCGTGTGCCGCTCGCATATGCCAGCCAGAGCTAAAATGCGCTGGCTTGAGGTTATGGTAACGCACATGCTGACGCTGAAGATCGTTAAGAACGTGTTAACTAACAATCGTCCTAAGTTTGCGAATCCTTTGTTCCTGCATACCGATTTGTGCGTGTACAAGAAAGCGTTGTATCTTGATTTAAGTGCGCGCCACCTACCGTAACCCCTTCTGTTACAGGATCACGTTTTAGACAAAGCGACAGCGAGGAAACTGGCGATAATGAACAACCAAAGCAAGATCAAGGGAACGGACCGCGTTCGAGAGCATGAGGGACAGCGAGCCTCTGGTAACGGTTTCTCTCTAACATTCCTTTTGGAATCGGCGCTAACATTCATTAGGGTTCATCGCCTGAGCGAATGTAACATCGCACAGATTCTAGTAGGGCGCCAAAATCAGCAATACACTCATGATTAAATACCGATTTTGACGCTCTTTTTGAACTGCGCAGAAAATATTAGCAGAGTTCTGGTCGTGTTTGGAAGTATAATGTCAAGCAATGTTACATTAAACAAAACGATCAACATTCAACATCATGCGTATCCATCTGGAAATCATGGGTCACTCGAAAACTGGTCAAAGAGATGCTACTTTAAGGGGAACGGAACACAGTATTTCGGTACCTCTTCCTTATGACTTTGCATGTGATTGTCCTCCACATACATGACTTTTTTAGGGACCACTTTTTTTGCTGACTAGCTAACAATAAGAGATAAATGTCGTGCGGATTACCACTGTTTTTTGGTGACCGTGTTTATTTGGCTTTCCAGTACCGTACTTCACCAAAGACGTGCCGCTGTTGACATGACGCATGTCGTCGGGCTTCATACCATAAACACAAAAAGCAAAGGCGCAAGATGTTTACGACTGTCTGAAAGAAGTGAATCCGACCTTTGTGCATGTATTATTGTCATCCGGGGAGACGACGTGCCATATCTGACACAACAACTTGACAAAAATATACAAATATGCATTGCGAAATCCACCATTTTTTGTAGAAAGTTAGCGTTGCAGGAGGGTAAGTGCACTTGTAGAGGATTATCAAGAGAAAGTCTTTTCGAAGACAGTTTTTTCATATGACAGGACTGTTATAAGGATATCCCAGAAAAACGTCCGTGTCATGTGAGAAGATGTTGATTTTTCATTTTGAGTTGTGTGTACTGGAAAAGTTAATTTCCAAACCGACGAACCGGCACTTTCATTGAGCGTCGATTGAGAGCGCGAGATATGTAGCCTTGCACTTACCCTGCACTGATGCACATTTATGGACACCTTGCATCCTTTTATGTCACTTCACGTTTGGTGCGTCTAACCTGCGAAACAAGGTACATCCCTTTTCCAATGTTCTGTTGTGAGGCAAAGTGCAAACATAGGGAAGTTCTTCTACTCCCCCTGGGAGTTGCGTGTCAACGAAGTGCAAAGAAATCTTTTCTTCCTTACGATTCCACACAACGCGGTGGTGCAGCAAATTGTGCCCCTTCTGCAGGTTTTTGTAGCAACGTTTCTGAGCAAAAGCGAGAATCGTGCTCTGGGCAGAATGAAACATGGGCCCGTGGATTCCTAGTTAATATCAGAGTTGTGTTTTGATTATAGTTCTGTCTGCGTATGGCTTTAGGTCACCAAGGAACTCAACCTTTTTAGTGTGTCGTATGCATATGGACTTTTAAGGTTCTCAGACGACTCTACCGGTGGATCAGCTTCATGAGGACTTCTACGAAGACGACAGCGAGGAGGAGTTGACGATTGAGATCACAGACATGATAACTGCCACCTTATCGAAAACAGGCCACACCAGTGCTCAAAGTAATTAGCATGCATCGTGTGTCCGTTTGTCGTGTTAAATCGGATTTGTGTTTGTGACTGTACGACCAAGCAACGTGCTTGACTACAAATTACGGAATCTGAGACGCGTTCGTTGACCATAGAGTAACTAGAATTTTCTACATACCACAAACGACTATATAGAGACCTCTGACTTTAGGCCTATCCTCGGCACCGCGCCGTCCGTCGAAGAGCCGCCCGGACTACTATGTCGAAGGCGAGATGACGGACATGAGGGAGATGATCGAGGAGAAGGAGAAAATGAAGCAGCTCGAACCGTATTACCGCCGACCCGAGTGTAACATCAAACTTATTTGATATGACCATTGGTATGATTTTATGCAGATCTTCCATTGATCAAGCACCAGAGCGCATCTTCGCCTCAGGACATCGATCACATTCTTTTCCAGGCGCCAGCTCTTGGACAAGGACAGGATGTCAAACCCTCAAAGCAGATGACGGACGAGGAATTCTACAAGTTCTTGATCGAAACCAATACCGAAGCAGGATACACACCATGTGAGGAAAAGTTTCTTTCGGATAAGTTTACGCCATCTTAGGTCTAAGATCTTGAACTTTCGCATAGATGTTGTGCAATTTGTTCGTCTTCTGATCTTTCTTTATGTAGTGAAATCTAAGGAAAAGCCATCCGAAGGATTGGAGCTTATGTTAAAGAGGCTAAAAAGCAAGCCACTCAGTTGGCAGATCACTTCTTCTTCAAATCCTATTTCTTCTGAACGTAGGCGGAAATACGCGCTGTTTATAAAGGAAGTGTTCCGAAATTGGAAGCCAAAACGACGTCAATTTTTGACATTAAAACGAGCTGTATTCCTGAAAAATGAGAATCTTGGCATGAGTCACTGCAGGGTATATAACCGGCCAGTGTTTTGCGACATCCAGCAAAAAGACTTCAACTACCCACACATTTCATAATGAATTGCAAGGCCGTAGTCTGTATTCATCAGTAACCGTTCATTTTAGTCACGGCTAACATCGATCGCAAAATCATCAACCGTCTTCACGAAGGCCCTCTGACGGCTATTGGCGATTTCTACTTGCGATGCCTTGAAGCTGAGAAACGTATACATTCGTCGACGATCTATGTGTTTATATTCTTCGTTTTGTTTTAGATTTTATCATCAAGAACGCAAACGATCCGGCTCACATGGCTGTTCACAAAAGTGAAATTTTGACCTTTACTAACCGCAGATTATAATCGTTCCATTTAGCTGACGGCAATTTCTTGGACAACGACAAGTATGAGATGCGCATTGCGCCGCCAATCAGCGGATGCCTTGCCGGATGCAAAATGGTCATCAACAAGTGTACTCCAATCACGAAACTCATCACTCTGGAACCGATTACTCCAGAGCGCATCGTTGTACTGATCCCTTCTTTAGAATGGTCTCCAATTTTGCGCATTTAGGAGCTCCACCGCTTGAACCACAGCGTCAACAAATCCGACTTTTCGAACGATTTCTACAATTACGTCATGGAGAACTGCTACTTGGATCCGTCGAAGTTCCGGTGCGCCGTGAGCAATGGACGAATGGTGGGAGCTCTCGTCTGTAGGGTCTTCGCGAATGCGCCGACTGTGCTCTACATCATGAATCTTGTGGTGGCTAAGCGCTACCAGAGGTAGGTTAAGATCCGCAAAATCGGATGCTGCTATAGGGAAGCGCGGAAAAACATGTTACAATCCACTAATTGAGACATCTCATATCAAATGTCAATGACTCAATGATCGAATTAATTTGCCATAAAACCGAGGGAAAAGGATTCTGTAACACGATCCATTGACGCTCAGTCGTCTCTGTTTCCAGATGCGGTGTCGGCACTCTTCTCATGAGCTATGCCATGGATAACTGCCTCTACGGAGCCATCTACTCCAGCATCCAGCTGCACACGCAAGCCGACAACGAAGTTGCCTGCAACTTCTATAGGCGATTCAAGTTCATTGAAAAGGAGCGGCTTCTCGACCTGTACCCCGACGAGGACAGGGACGGCGTGCTCCTCGAGCGCCGCTTCCGTCTTCAGGAGTTCTACGAACATCTCGAGAAATTGAAGGTCAACAAATATATGGTTGCGTAGAGCCGTTACCGTTGTAAGTTTAGGCTAACCGTATTTCGTGCACTGCTGATTGCTGTTCAGTGATCTTTCTCAACAAAACAAGGAAGAAGTTCATCTACGTTCTTTATCCCGAATTCCGTAATCTTTTCATGTAGTAGATTGGCTTTATACAGCTAACAATTCACTATGCTTGCTTGTCTCTCGTACTCCCATTTGAATTGTAACTTTAGCTCTCTTGTGTTTTTACTACTCTCTCGAGCGCCAGCAGTAATATTGACTACCAGTGTACCTAGTTACTCCTTCCCCATTCAGTTTCATCTCCCGGATTAATGGATACGCATATGTACTTTCTATTCTTTTCCTTCTGGATCTCCCACTTTTGTTAGGGTGGTGTTCGTGAGATACTCGTGAGTATCGCCGGTTTTCTGTCCTTTACTGACTTCATAATCTTAGCGTTTCTGCGTGTTGGAACCTTACTGTCTTTTGCAACTTCTTGTCGTCAGTCGGAATGAGGAGAATCACGCTCCGACTTCATCTTCGTTCCAGGAATCGAAATTTGTGCATCACCAATTTGGAATTTTCCTCACTCCAGCATCAGTCGTCACCTCAATACAGTAGTGCTATATTGATCTCTACATTCCTCATTCCCCCTCCCCTATTTAAATCGTCACCTTGCCATAACACAAACTTCTCTTGAATAAATAGTCCCGGAAAACGTGCATTATATACAAAGCGTCGTGACACGAGGTTCGCTCTTATTTCATCTTTGTTATCCCGGATAACCATCTGTATTTCCAATTGCTGTTATACTGTTCATGAATTCCAGTGGATAACTCACTGAAATGACAATAATCGTCGTTGCGCTGTCGATCTTCGCAAAACCCGAGATCGGCTCCGTGAACTGTTTTGAATCCTTCGCCTTTAAATCATCGATTTGATCCGAAGTTTAAAGGAATCGAACGAAGTAGAGCAATCTTTATAAGCACACATAACGCACTTTTTTACCCAATTCATATGTCATCAATATGGTTCCAGGCATCTCCTGTCTCGCTCGGGACCACCATTTCCCTGAGAGTCTTCCACATGCCTTTCCAGCGTAAGCAGATTGGACGGCACCATTTCCGAAAAATTGGCTTCCTCAGACAAATCTTAGGATTTCGAGCATAGACCTTCAGAAAAGACGAAACGTTCTTTTGGAACGCAAGTGTAACATTTCTCATTTTCTGCTGACAACCCGGAAACAATTCGCGGACAAGTGGTAAAGGCACGCGTTACACTTAACAAAACACATGAAGAAGCAAACATCTGCCGAAACACTAATGCAAAATCTGTCAAATCGCCACCTACATCGTGCACATTTCCTGATTAACACAGGAACATCAATGTATACGAGTCGTTAAACACTCATTTTATCAGCCATTTGCCAGTGTCGTAATCACTTTTTACAGCAAAAGCGACAAGGTATGTCTCGACGAGGAATAGTCTGCGCTGTTTTGATTGCAGAAAATCGTTTTTATTTCGCAATGTGACAACCTCGCAGAACGTTCATTGAGGTTGCAGAATCCAGTCTTGATCGAAATAAGTAGACCGCCGAAATCTCGCTAAAATTCAGAAGCATATACTGCCAGCTAAATTAAAAAAGGTCCTCTGCGCTCAACCGGCGACGCCTTTACCAGTATCAACACTTTAACTACACTATCAACACAACTAATCGGATGACTTTCGGCTCTGATACCCGGTCCTGCACCAAAACTAGAACAAGATTGGCGTGGTATTGTGTCTTTTTGTGATTACAGGACTCCCAGAACGGCTGATGTGAGTGGTTCAAAAAGCTGAATGACGTAAACTGTGAAGCATGCTAATTGTTCGCCCGAAGAAAATCATGATATGATCAATAGCGTAGCCGAAAAACATAGCGGAACAAGCATCTTGGGTCAGGTTTCGTTCTGTGTCTACGATGTGTGCCAGAATTGTCAGGTTCTTAGGTACCCAGAGTTGCTTATCACAACCACGTTTAAAATGGCTAAACCATTAAGTTCTTAGATAATTAAAAAGGTGTTCAAGACGAGTGAAGGGGCAAGAAGACAAGAAGTAGAGGGGAAAGATGGGACACCCTATGTGACGATTTCAGCAGCAAAACCAAGAAATTACGGCTACACGGAACTGCTGTTGCTTCATACTTTCAGTAGTACAATTGTTGATGAGTAATTAGTGTCTGATTTGTAAACAAAACAACAGGTCCTGACGACAAAGATCACTGTTTTATCACAGACGGATATCTATTCACCTACTTGCTTATTCGAAAACCACCGTCCTTAGAGAACACATGAAAATGCTTCACAAGAGTTTTCACTGGATTATCGTCCATGTAGGCATTCCCTGCAATGTCCTTTTCTTCCGAACTTGTCACACTTCAAGTTGACGAAAACAACACATGTTCAAAAGGACACTAGCAGTATATGAAGAGTTTGTTCAGAAACATGTGTTTTTATGTAGCACATGTAGCATTTCAGAATTCTACTAATCTTAGCTGTGCTTCTACTTTCTTTAGGATAGAACTCTTTATCGTAAAATTACGTACATCAGTGCAATTTCTAGGATTACAAGGAAATCGGATAAAGAGATAAGGAAAGAGTGATGCAATACAAATAGTTACTCGAAACAGGAATGTAAAATAAATGGAATACAGCGAAACTCAAAGTATATAATCGACTTGTAATCATGTTCGAATCTCCGTTTTGTAATTAGCTAATAAATAGTGGACATACCCATTTTCTACAACTTCCATCTTACATGGTTCTGAGACAAAGGAGTGGAAGAAACTATGATCATAGGGGATTGATCGGACGGACGGATTAAATGTACGGCGGGAACGATGTCATGTGCTGGTGAGAGTTGTGTGTACAAAGTCAGACTATATTGCTCTCAAAACAGAGGGCAGCGACTGAGAGGGATGTTTTGTTGAGATGCATGGTAGTTTCGGTACTGGCTACTCAGGTTACGTCGTGAAAAGTACAATCGGGCTACTTCTTTTGCGGCGGCGGCGGTTCCGCGAACGGATCATCCTTGTTGCCCGCCTGCACAATCGGCGCGATCATCTGGACGAATTCCTCGTAGTCGATCTGAATGAAACTTTGCGTCATCAGACTGCCCTTTGGAATACTACGCGTTTACTCACCTGTTCGTCGCCGTCTTTATCGACTTCTTTGATGATCTCGTCCACCTCTTCTTCGCTGAACTTCTCGCCCATTGTCGTCATGAAATGTTTGAACTCCTGGGCTGTTATGAAGCCGTTGCCGTCTTTGTCGAACACTCTATAAATGAACAGGTTCTATAAAAATTTCCTCGAGGTTTTCTTGAGAAAGAGGGTACGATGCCCAGCAAGATGTTAACCTGCTTCCGAAAAAGACTTAAGAGTAAATATGAAATGAAAGTAAAACCTGTTTATGGAGTGCCTTGGCCCGACATCCATGTCATTTTAGTTCAGAAATCATGATGTTTTGCAGTTTCAAGGTACAAGAGAACATGCCACAACACCTCTCTGAGTCCGATTTTCTATTTTAACCATCTCAGGCGGTAATGTTCTCTGCTCTTGAAGCCAGTTAACTTACTTGAACGCTAATCGAATGAGCTCCTGATCGGTCTCCTTGTTCATCTCCTTCATCATCTTGCAGAACTCCCCAAAATCGATCTTTCCGTTGCCGTCAACATCATATTCGTTGACCATATTTAGCAACTCCTCCTCGGTGGGATTAAGACCGAGTGTTCGCATGGCGACGCCCAGCTCTTTGATGTTCATTGTGCCGTTGCCGTCTTTGTCGAACATCTAAAAATGACATGGCATTTAGGAGTGCAATTCACTTTCTCACGTATCTCGAGAACTTTCTATTCGTTTAGTCATAATTGCTGGGTTCGCTGAGGTGACGAAAGATTAAAGGTACAAAAAGGTGGTTAGGGATTAATGTTCGGAACGGAATATGGCGTGCGCGAGCAGACGTATAAGCTGATTTGAAGTGCGCTTTGAGCAAGAGCGGACATGCAAAATAGAGTACAAATGCTGGCCGGTCATCTGCTGCACCTCATTGCACGCGGGATGCTAAATTTAGACGAGAAAATTTATGTCCAGGGCATCCAGGGCCGATGGTTATAAACACCAAAGGTGCGGGTAGAAAATAACTTTTCGTGTCACTTGGAAATCTGCACTTTTTGTTGCTATTATCATAACAAAACACAATCAGATTCCCGAGAAAAGTTCCCATTATCATTTCCCGTTTTCTATAAGGTATAGTTATGATCACCTTTTTCGAAGACATCTGATTTGACCAATTGGATAAGATTTGACTTATGGCTAGGATTCTTTTGTCTCACAAAATTTAGATTAACCATCCTTTACAAATGTAAGCGTAAATACTCACCTTGAAAGCCTGAGCGAACTCCTGAAGTTCCTCGGGCGAGAACTCCTCTTCTCCATTGGAAGAATTCGTGAACTGGCGATGCATCTTTCCGTCAGAATCGTAGGATTTCAACCCGTTTGAAGACGACCCTGAAACGGTGACGCATCAATGCCAAAGCCATGATCTGCAGCGACGCATAACTAAATGTCCGAACTGAAAAGGGCACTAGGCAGTTTTTTGTCACAAAACGGGAAATATGCCCAGCTTAAATATGATCTTCATATATAACACTCGAGCAATCGAAGGGGCGCGCCAGCAAGCCGGGAAGCGCCGTCTGAAGAGACAGGAAATGGGCAATAAGACACATTGAGCAGCGTGGAAATTAATTCCGACCAACTAAGAAATGAGGTGCCCAAGGAGACTCGCAGAGGAACACGCAAAGTTGACGGGGCGTGGCTTCGGTCTGCCAACTTTTAAGCGGCGCTGTCTGTTGGAGAAAGCGCAAAATGTTTTGGCTCCGGTTCAGCACCGTTAACGTTGGCACAGATCGCGTGGGACAATCCCGGCGACCGCTGCGTCCTAGGCCGACCACCGATCGGAGGACCACATTGGCGCAGCCAAATGCTGTCCATTGAAACAGCCTGCGGCCAGGACCTCTAACTTCGGGCGCCGACAAATCTGAAGGACCTTCGACATGTCGCACGGAAAAAGTGGGTGGCCCTACATTCCAATAATTTCAAGGTCATCACCGTGTGTTTGTTATGTTGTGACGGTGACAGCTTTGTCCGATTCGTTGTATTTTGCTGCGTTTGTGCATAACAGCTGTTTTTCGCGTCTATCGATCTGATCGGCGCCGACCGATCGCGACAGAGATCGCGGGGAGGCGTTGGCAGTCGGAATGCCAAAGACCCGCCGAGGTGTCACTTATTTGTGCCATCAAAGGCGGACACTTTGTTTTTCGCACAGCACAGTTGAACCGTCATTTGGTGGCTTTTTGTTTTGGAAGTGCACTGGCGAACACGCATTGTGTGGTCAAAATGAAATTCAGATAGAAAAATAACATCAACTGTTAGTTGAGAAGTCAGTTTTGGTGAAACTAGAAAGCGCGAACAAGCAGAAATGATAAATATATGTTTACTGGTGTCTGCTCGCAGCTCGATGAGCCAGACGTCACTGTGCTAAGGGACATATGGTTTACCTAAGTTGTGACAGATGCCGGCGGCGGCAATAAACTGACAACTAGCCGGTGGCCTGGCTGAATTGATCATTGTAAAGGTCAGAATGCACATTCCGGGAACGATTTCCTGTCTGTTCTCACGAACTCACAGAGTAATGCATTTTTGTGTTCCGAGGGAAAACTCTGGTTCACAAAATATTGTTAACTGCTCGCTAGATGCGTAAGATGAAGTCACGTACGGTCTACTGATTTTCAAAGTGGTCGGCTTATCAAAGAAGGGAGGATCATCGGAAAGTCATAAATGAAAGTTCGGATATGCCGATCCAAATATGATGAATCTTGAAGATTGAATGTATAGTAACTGAATGCGGTTAACACAGAATTCTGTTTTGATGAGGGTATTCCAGCGAGAAAAATAATTGTTGTTATGCGTGGGATGTGTTCCACGTGATTAACGCACATTATTCAGATACACTAGTGAAAATTGATTATTTTAGAGAAAATTTCTCGTTTCATTCATAGAGGTTTTCTTCAGTTCTTCACTTACATTATGCTTCACAGGTTTAGAACAGAAAACATATGTTCTTTGATATTATTTACGACCCACCCCACCAAACACATTTGTGTTTTGTTATTACAAACAGACAACAATGCGAAAAGCTCACCTTGGCCCAAGTGACACGAGTCAGACGAGATCGGCGTTGGAGAAGGCGGCTTGAACACGCCGACAATGTGCACACAGACTCCTTTCGCGGCGACTGGTTCAACGACGTTCGAACCACTGGCGCATCCACTAACGTGGGGAAATGTCCTGAACACGCGCTTGTCAATGTTGGCTCACGTATAGGGTTACACGAGGAAGCGACGGAAATGCATGAAAAGTTAGAGTGAACCTAGGGCATTCGGCTGAAACACTTTGTGATCTCGGTTGTCAGCAAGCGGTTCGCCGACGGCATCGGCGTCTCCGGGCACTTGTCGGTGCACGTGGACGCGGCCACGCCAACATAACTTCGAAGTGAAGTGAAAAAAGATCTGCCTGATCATGGAGTAATTAGGCAGAGAAAAACGCTGCGGATTTCCAGCAGCTGGCCTGAACAGCCGGGACGTCTTGTGGGAGCCGCAATCGGCCGGGCCGGCCGCGACCCCATCCGACGTCGGCCCACCTTTTCCGCACTCCAAGCACCGCTCGGCGTCGTTCGTTTCGTTCGATCCGAGGCGATGTGACGGCGGATCCACTCCGCTCATCCTTCGCCCATCTTCTGTCACATCAAACGAGCGACTGCCTGTCTCGGCGTCGTCATTCGGTAGGGCAGCAAAAAACAGACAGTCAAAAAACAAACACATTACAGCTTGAACCCCTAATCGCACGCTCGACGACGTTTGGAGTTAGCAGTACACAACCATTAAAAGTTCGGCCCCGCGTTTTTCGTAAGGTTGCCCTTTGCGATGAAAGTGTCCGATAAGCGATATTTTAAAAGAGATAAATAGAGTGATCGTCTCGGGAGATTTAGGGCTTCACATGCGCGGGCCAACCATAACGGCGAACACCTCTAATCCCGGAAATGGAGTTTTTGACTGCCTCGAGTTTGCGCGCCATTTTGATGGATGAGTTGTTTTGTTTGCGGATTAAAAACTATCATTGTCCGAGATAAACAGCGTAATCAGCAATGAATTTGCCGGCTGTCATAACTCAGACTAGAACTGGAAGTGGTTAACGCATAAGAGGATTGGCTCTCAACAGCTTTCGAATGCAAGAAAAAAGGGCTCGAGAAGAGACGCCCGAAAGACTCTCAAAGAAAACTACAGACATGCGAAACAAACGAGAGAGTCTATCAACGACCGGTCACAAAACTACGAACGAAAAACAGGGCAAAATGACAAAGGGGAGGGTTTGACGTGGGCAGGGCAAATTGCTGCTTGAAGCCACTACATACGAGCGTCGGTTTAAAGCCGACAAAAAGTGAAATGAGCCATTCAAAAACAGCGGAAAACATCACACTAGCGGGTTACGGTACTCGCAAGTGATTAATTTACGGATGAAGCGTTTGACAGTGAATGCTTGATGACCAAAACAAAAAGCACAATAAGTTTGTCTCGGAGAGGTGCAATCTAGAGTGACTTGAGACCCGGACAAAGGAAAACAAAACGAAATGGCGAAGGGGAAGGGGAAGGCGATTAACGTGGGCGCAGCAAATTGCTGCCTGCGGCCACTATGAGCGTCCGTTTAAAACGCACAAAAAACTGAAGTCAGTGAAACAAAAACAAAGATAGAAAATTGGCGCTCGGTGTCGTTCCGACGGATTATGGAAGTAATAACCTTCAGTCCGCCGTTTTAGGAAAACGATAAACGTTTTACGATCGTCTTTACGTTCTATTTTGACAAAATTATAGAACTACATATGCACACAATTCTTGCGTACAGGTGGCCTCAATTGACTTTTGATACGGAATAGTTCGTCCTAAGACAACGACTCGAGGATAGATGTTTTCGATGGGCATGTTTTGGCCAACAATTCTATTTTTATGATGATTAAAAGCAGTAAAATACGGTAGTCAACACTATTTTCTGTTTTGCTGAAAATGATAATGTTTTCTACAATGTCAGGGGTCTTGTTTTCGTGGAAACGTAATATCGCCTTATCGCCATTTCTGCATATTTAATAAACGTCTTGCACGAAAAGCTTCCAACACAACTCGACTTCGCCTGAGGGACGAGAGGCATAGCTAACCCTGCACAACTACTCATGCATAATTCAATTTGCCCATCTCATCGATGAACTTTGCGTTCTCACAATATAAATTCTTCGAATCACTAAGCAAACAGGAACATGTGTACATAGGAATTTATTAAATATTCGACGTGAGATCACAGCTATATTTGTAAAAAAAGACGGCATATTCATCTCTGAGAGCCTACAGTACAACTGGAGGAAAAAAACCGACCCAAACAGTGATAATAAGCTCTAGAGCAGAAGCTGCTGAGGGCTACCGTATCTCGGAAAGGAACACCTTTTCGTGGTGTGCTGTTTTATATAGATAAGAAGGGTGCCACTTTAGGCTGATGATATCATTGGTTCCGGTCGCTCACGAGCAATAGATTTTATATGAAAGTTAACAATACCTTCGGAAACCTTGGCGAAGCCGCGACTTTCTGTCGACCATCCGACTGGACATTTTCGATGCGCAAATAAGGACTTAAGCAGCAGCGACCCCTTCGACGTGTGTACGGAAGAGGAGGCAAAACCCTAAGGGCCTTCTGTGAGGCGACTAGGATAACTTAATCACCATGAGGCCTTCTTGGCACGGCATTGTCCTCCAAACGAGAATTAGTCTCAGGACGGCAATGTAATTTTCGGTCCTGTCCGTTTTATATCATCGTCGGCTTGTCGTTTCAAGTTATTCGACATTCCGCACCCACTGTCAATCATGGCTAATAGGCTTATGTGCATAAATTATCAAAAAATGGTTTCGTTTTTGCAAGCGCTCATGCGAAATGCGTCAGGTCTACAAAGATCATTTTGTAGCTTTTGAATTGATGGACAAAAAAATGTTGGGTTCTAGGTCATGCACGGCTGACAGGCACAATCCGCAAAAAGAATGTAGAAAACGAGCAGAAAGTACCGAGAAGATCGACGATTTCTGACTCTTTTAAATGTGTACGTTACGAGCGCTTTTAGCCATCATCAATTGACAACTGTTTATGATCGAACATAAATCACATATGGACTCTCGTGGGCGCTCCACACGCTGCATACGACCGACGACATCGTTGGATGAAAAACCGAGACAAAATGTGCGCAAAAACGTCGCCTGCCAGGCAATTTGAACAAATCATTTCCGTGTAAAAAGAGCTTTGTTCCGTTTTCAAAAGGTCCCATTTGGTCGTAACCACCAAAACATGTTGACTTTTTGTCAGTCTGACGCGGCAATTTCTTCAGAATTATGTCGAGAAATTGGTTCGCGTCTGGTTGAAATGCCTATTAAATAAGTGAGGATCACCAGCAAGGGATCCACCACGTAATAAGTCAATCAATGTCACAAATTTGACAAGCGGAGGTGGCACAATACGAGAGGTGGCATTTTCACTAGTGGTCAAGCTGAGTAGGCAATGTCGAAGATAGGATGAGCAGCGTCTTCAATTTGGCGGGTAGAGCTACTGCCCAACTAGAACGCCTAAGAGTTTTCGCTTATATAGAGATTTGAAACGAATCCTCAGTACTTCCAGCAGAAAATAGCGGAACCCTTTTTCATGTTTCTAAACCGAACCAAGCCAAACAACTACCATAAACGTTCACATTAGAAAACAAGCTATCGACTGAATCATTAAAACTGTTCTCTGGGGATCTATCGAGAATTGTTTGTAACAAAAAGATCATCTTTCTTGACGTAAGAGACGAGCTAAGCGACGTTTAACTCATAACGAAAATAACCTTTAATTATTTACACCCGACTAGTCGTATTATACATATAATTTTTTGATTTTAACCTTCAAATTTCGCCTCAGGGACATTATTCTCTCGTACAAGAATTCGCCGGCCATGCAGCATGAAACGTTTTGTTTTTACGCGGAAACACTTAGTCGCCATTCATAAAGCTCTCTTCATCAATTCTCTGTTTTTATCATTCATCCGTTGCTCTATGTCGCAGGCGCACATAGTCCACTTGATCAAATTGCATTGTGCTCAATGAAAATGTAGCAATAAAACGAATCAAAGATTAAGGATGCGAATTCTACTCCTCCATTCGTCGATGCAATTTCCGCACAATTCGTGTGGGCGATGCAAATTGCGAGCGCGGTGAAAAAAAAAGAAGCAAAAAGTGAGGTGGAAAGCAATTTTAGCCGACAATTATGTTGTCCCGCGTCTGGGGAATGCATTTTGCGTTCTTCCGAGTTCGGGTTTGTGTCGACGTAAAACCATTAGCGCCACGCGGGAAGGCGCGATTAATCTTGGCAGTGTAGAATGTGGAGAGAAGAAGAAAAACATTTTGGAAGAATCACGTGTTTTTTGAGCCGTAGCGGTGCTCTTGCAGATCTCAATTGAATCAAATGAGACGTACAAGAAAAAAAGGTGTGAAAAAGATGAATCGAATTCTGTCTCAAAGGCAAGCAATCCTCAAAAAAATCATGGAAAGTCGAAAAAAATTAATTAGCTTTATTGTATGACTCGTTCCTGCAGAAGATCAAGGCAACTCGGCCATAAGTTTCGGGTATTAGGGATCGACATCCATCCTAGCCGTATCTTAGTGACTGGGATCTGGTACTCACACAACAGTAGCTGGGCAATTCGCTCCATAGCGAAATTTTGCGGAGACTCTCTACAACAAATGGCTCACGGATTCAGCTCAGATAATTTGTTTTGACACCAGTCGAAATGCTAAATATCCGTACAGCCTAAAATAGCTCTTAAATTGTGCGCTAGGGATTAAAATGGCCACCAGGCGAGGCCTCTCCACAAACACTTATCTCGTAAATAATGTTGAGTGTAGTTTGTGGCTAAAAATAGCATCCGTCAATAGCAAACGAGTTCTTTAAGTTTTACGCCAGCATTAGGGACTTGCTTATAAAGTAGGGCACCCGTTCCAACCGTCCCCTTTGATCTGGACCGTCCCCCCTCGGAACTTGCCGGGATATGCAACGTCGGTTTTAGGATTTGGCCGTCCCGTTCTTCGTTTGGACCCGCAAATACGGAACCTGTAGGTTTAAGCCTACTCCATGATCACCTCCCATAGGACTGTACAACTCCTCTTCCCTATGTCAAGAGCGTTTTTGTCCTGTCCGGGAAAGTCTTCATCCTATTGTAGTAATCTCTAAAGTTTGCAAGAACGGGCAATAGCGGCCTTTAGGGACATCATTCTGGTATTAATGCACTTAAGGACGCCTTTCTGAATGGCCATATTCAGATATCATGACCACTCAAGATTTGGCACGTGCCAAACTGACATCGCTGTTCTTTGCCGTTTGAAAATCGCAAAATGTTGAAAAATATGGCTCTAGACACGCATTCCCATCACTTATCATCCGTTGATTTATCGGCCGACAAAATCTGTGTTGTTAACCAGCTTTTTAGAGCCCCTAAGGAGTAGTATAATAAATGCGGAGGCAAAAACAGTTCGTTCTAGTTTGACGTGTCTGACGCGTGCGTTTGTTTAGATGATTGAAAATCCAAACAGCTGAAACGTACGCAACGGGAAATAGCCGTATGAATTGAGAAATGGCTGGAAAGCGGTGAGATCCATCGCATAATTAGTGTGCGAATAAAGGAGCAATAGCGGACGGCTTAGAGCTATTGAAATATTGATATCTTTTTATGGGATCGCGAAGGTTTTTGCGTGGACTGATGAGTTAATGGTGCGATCAAAACAGACTGATTCATGTTTGTCCAATAAACAAGTCGCTTATAGGGGAAATTCAATTTTCGTAGTCTGCGTTTCTAACATATATGATTTGATTTTGGCTAATTCGATTTAGCTGTTTACCGCTTAGTCGAGCCAATTTCCACGTGAATTATGTTATGGTTGTTATGGCGCTGTGGGTAGTGGAACGAAAGAGAAATTTGATAAAAACAGGTGAATTACGGTGACAGTCGTAAACAGCTACGGACATATCATACGGTAGCTGAGTGGCACGTCAAAAAGGATTTTGGCAAAAGTGATCCAATTCGGACAATAAAATATTTTATTTAGGTCTTCAAATAGTGGGAACGTCTGATAATATATTATTTATCAAAATGCGTTCTATTTTTGAAGTTTCAATGCTGTCCTCGTGTCTAGCCATTGTTTTTGATTTTAGTTTCTCATGCATTGAAATGAAAATTAACTGGGTAAAGTTGTCAACATTGCCGAATATTTGATTGGCAGATGTGAATGTTTCTGACGTGGTTCTTACGTTCCTAGCACAGAGGATATTCATGAGAAGCGTCGGCGGATCTTTTTTACTTTATAAAATACTGATATATGAGCTAACTGGTGGGGTTGTTCGTGGCAATGGAGAATACCTGCCTACTGAGTGAAAAATGAAGAGTACATGCAAGTTATGCGTCATTGGGAGGTGCTCCCACCGAGTACATAGCAACCGGGACGGGGATCCTTTCTTCGTTATGCGTTTTACCATTTTGCACAAAAAAAAAACAGTATTTTGGTTCAATTTTAGAGTGCTCTGTCGGAATCGAACTGGCTCAGATGTTCGTAAGGCAAGTATAATCACAACTTAATCATATTTTGATATTCATCAGGTGCAGCTACTTAAGCGCCCCAGCTAAAGACGGTTACAACAGTCAGCTTTTTCTTCTACAGACCGGTGTCTTAACTTAACCATATTTTGATATTCACAAGGGGTGGAATGGCAATGACTTAGTGATATAATGAAGCTGAGTCGAAGTGAAGAGAAGACAATATGATAGTAGATTTACTCAACACCAGCACTCAGTTCGGTCAACACATTCTTCTATTATCATTTGAACGTCTTTTAAGCGCAGAAATGTTTATGTTTATGCATCACTCAAAACGCATCTGGAAGCTTGGACGTGGGCGTGCCGAGAAGCAAAACACAACGAGAGACTAAGACAAAACCACTTAGCGAAGCTACCGTAGTCGTTTTGTCGGTCGACTTTGAAAAGACGAAAACTCACTTTGGATCCGTAGTCTTCAGGTGATTGGCGGCGAAAATGCCGAACGTCTCGTCTTTTTTTCGCATCCGCTTTGCGGCCTTCTTGCGCAGACGCCTCATGATACCCTCGTAGAGATCCGTTGTGAACGCCGTGGTTTCGCTGAAACGATAGGCGTAAAATGGAGGTGCTGACAGCTTTTTTTCACGTCACCAATTCACACGATTTAACGTTCGCTCATGAAGGTGTCCAGCGGACGCGGAAACTCCGCCAAACTTTGGCGTAACACTTATCAGACTGGCAAGGCGTGGCGTGGAATACATAAACGCCAAAAGCGCAGAAATACATCAGAGCTCGACCCGCGCCAAGCGGAAATTTGCAATTAATGGCGACAATAATCTTTATCGTGGTAAATTATGCGCACTTGCCGCGATAAAAGGAAGTAGAAGAATGATGAAGTCTAGCGCTAGGGCAAGTTCTAGACGTCTCGAGGGCGTTCCAGTGCGAACGCGCCAGACTGAGAAGTTTCACTGGGCCGTAACCAGAGAAAAAAATGAGAAGAAGAACAGACCCGACGGCAACGGAAACAAATATGGACAGCGGCGAAAGTGGAAGTGGCTTGCGTGGGGGGATGCATTTGTTGGTGGGCACCACGCCGGGGTGACGCAGTCGTTGGCCCCCGCCTGGGCGAGGCCGCGCGTCGTCGGCACATGTTGCCTTTGTTTCAAGTCGCCGTAAGTGACGTCTTCAACCGTCGCGATTTCAACTGCAATTGCATCGCCGAGATGCGCGAACGTCCTTGCCACCGCACGCACCGCGTATGACTAATTTCATTCGGTCCAATTTCCGACGCCAACGCGTCCACGGGCCACAAACAAAGGACATGCTCTACGTAATCAGTTACGAGGACGACGACATGCGCCATCGGCGAAGGGCTTCTGCAAAATAAGACGTAAACGAGGTTTCAAGCATGGGTCAAGCTGGCGGCAAACACTTCGGACGGATTATGGACTGATGAGTCGTTTCCGGGCAGCTGAGATTTTATGATCATGATGAGTGCAACATTGGAAACACATGTGATGACAAGGTTGTAATATTAAGATACAATTCAGTAGAGATTTTAACAGAACTGCCTGGCCAGCATGGGAGAACGCACCTGCATCAGTTGGGACTGGAAAATGAGGACAGGTTATGATATCTTATGTCTATAGTAGTTGAATGGACTGGTGCTTTTTGCCGAAAAGCTGAAAAGCTATATCTTATCCAGCTCCACTCTGGTCCGAAATAGGTCCGACTGTCTATTAGGACATAAAGGTGAAAGTTCCTTGTATCTGTTGGCAAGGTGTAAAAAATATCATCACAAATATCATGGGCTGCAATAAGCTAACTGGGATCGTGGCTACACAGAAGTAAATCTTCCGTTTTCTGCTGTGCTTTTATCTGTGCCCACATCGCCTCAGGACCATTCCAGTGGGAAAAAAATTCCGGAAAATCCTAGCTTTGTCTGGTAGGGGCGGGCCCGGAAAGGCGTTCCTCTTAAAATGTGGTCGCAGTTAGTGGTATTAGTTTATCTCTTACCGTTGCCGTTTTCATTGGTCACCTTTCAAAACACATGGCCACTTAATTTCCTACGGACAATGATCCACAACGGTCGCTGAAAGTCACGTCTCTACTCGGCGACATTTAGCGAACTACGTCACACCGGAAGAAAGTTCGTCACAATTACACAAATACGTTCAAGGAACTTATTAAAGGTCGTTGTAGTAGCACAAAATAGAAACGTTCTAACGGCTACTCGTACTATCGGAACCTTGGTTATTGACCAAAAATTGACCAAAAAAGTACCATAAAATTGATCTGCCTATTCTGGTCGATCAATATACGGCTACGTGATTATTAGGAAGATTAAGTGTGTAAGTACGTACCAAAGGCAGATATCAAAAATTCAATTAATATCGAATTGTTTTTGTGAAGGTGTTCTGACTATATTCGGAGGATAGTTAACCGCAGACAGCTGCTACCTGGCGGAATAATAATGGCGCTTGCATACGGTGTTTGTACAGTAGGAAAATTTTGCGGGTTGGTTGCGATAACAACAGTCCGCAGTTCCAGAACTTTTCGGGCGCGGGCGGAACAGAAGGCTAAAATGGGCTAAAGACTGAACGCGAAGAAAGCGAGGTCATGAGGGTAGAAGGCTAGAACCAGTGGAAACACTACGCTCAATGGTAGGTCAAAGGTAGGGCTATCGAGGTCAATGCAAGCACTCTCAGTCAGAAATTTTGAGACGTAAAAAGATTTTACCGTCGTCGGTTCTAGACAATCTAGTAGTAGCAGTTCTAAACACATTTGAATAAGACTCAATGTATGGTGCACCGAATATTTTGCTCGTCTCCCACATAGTGCAACGATCAGCCGTCCAGTATGGAAAGAAACAGATGTAAATCTATAAATCTATAGACAGCCTGAAAAACGACAGCTTTGACTTCGACCCAGAATACCGAACTTGTGAATTCACATGATTATAGAATACAGTTTTTGTATCGGATTAGAATATCACAACAAAAAAAAACATTTCCCTTTCCCGCCACAAAAAAATTGGCCTTTGGCACAAATGCATGTCCAGGCCAAACGCTCTTTGCAAGGCCTGTGGTCATAGCGCACAGACGTATTAATAAATAATGGCGGGAACTTTACGAGATGTCATTAAAGAAATAAAAGCGGTTAAAATGATCGAATATTCAAGGCTCCTTTTAAAATGATCACTGCACCGTGGGGCAGAGCATGTGACCGCGCTCCACTTAGCATAAGTTAATTGGAAAATTTGAGGAAACGCGTCATCTTTTTTATTCTCTACTTACTCATTATTATTCAGTGATCAAAGTTTATGAATTGGTATTCAAAAGGCGTCGAATTTTAATCGTCTCGTAAAAATATTCGCTTCTTTGAGATTAACTTTTTCGCCGGCGCCAGTGAAAAAGAAGCGCGCAATCCTTTTTCTATAATTGCGACGCGTCAGTCGAGAACGGCGAGCGTCAACAAACCGCTAAATACGCAGCCAACAAGGGCATGTTTTATTTAAACGTGTTTTCTCTATGGGGTAGAAGAGGAGCGTCTGGACTAATAGGACTTTCTGAAAAGTGTTTGCTAGGCAGTAGGAGAAAGGCAGTAAATGAGTTCCAGAATTAGCATTTTCATTTGTTTAGAAGGTCGTATGTTATTTAGTGCATTCGTCATTTTGATGAAGATGTACTTTAGCGAATACACGGAGAAGTGATTGGACGACAATTGTTTCTAAGATCATTCTAAGTTTTACCAACAGTGGCGGAAAAATATTTGAATACGGTTGCCTGCTCACGACGTAAATAACGCTCTTCCAGTCTACTACCTACATGTACATATAATGGAAAATAAGTTTCTCAGTTGTTTTTGTCATCTACCGTACCTTTATGATCGAACTTGGGGCTGCAAATAAGGTTAGTGGACAGGCGAACCGATGGTCCAGAACCTACGATGAACTTTCAAGTTCGAATACGTCCTTAAGTCGCAATGCGGATTTTACGTTGACGGGCCATTTAGAGCTTTGCGTGCACCTCAAGCATTCCAACAGCTGAATGTGGCGGCGAAAATTGCACGGTTTAGACAGGTGCGCTTACGCTCGCTTCTATTAAGTATTTTGCACATGAGGAATGTGACGCAGGCTGGAATGTCGCGGAAGTGTACAAAATAGACTGAGACTAGTCGCCCTCAACACGACAAAAATACAACTACGATCCGGAACTGATTCACTAGAGTTCGGACGTTGCCACTGGCGGACGACGTCAAATGGGAAGCCTCATTGAAGTGTTTATGCGCCTACAATTGACGTAATCTTCATTAGCTGGGGTGCGAAGCCCGAATTGGAATATACTAGGAATGTCTTGTGAAGGTGGTAGTGAATCACGTTGTTCGGCAAGAAAACGTTTGGACCGCACTAGCTAGTCGTAAATAGTCTACAAAAGCTTAACATTAAGGGTACCGTAAACGATCATTCCGAAGAGGAAGACACCGATCGAGCTGCTTAAAATGGTTTAAGATAAACTTTTTTCAATACAGGCGTTTACATACTGCTCGTAATCGCAATGCCTAATCGTGCGGTTAGGTGCTTGGAGGTCTAGGAGGTTGGGGGTGCCGGGTTCGATCCCCAGCGATTTTTTATGATGAGCGATCTTTTTTCTACGTATATTTCATTTGTTAATCATTCTGATATCGTCATTTAACAGGGTTTACTTGGGCAGTTGATATTTTGGGGAATTACTAGTTGCAGACAGGCAAACAGATACCCGAAGTTTGAGCTCCATCGGCGTCTGATACTTCAAAATGTTCCTTGTTAGTGTCGCATTTTAAGTACTAAAAGTCAGTCCAATATTAAGGCTGGCTTACGGAAGTAAACAGCAGAAAATGAGGATGAGACGAGTCCCCCTCAGTACCTACGGACTTATTATTTCGGTTCGGACGTTGTTCACAGTGACTCTGATGAGGTCATTCTACACTGATGTAAAGGGTTGTTTCAAAATATTACAAAATCTAAACCCTAAAGTCTAAGTCCTTCGTAGTCGACTAATTCGTAATCGGTCGTTCGTCTAAGATGTTCTTCGACTGAGGGAATCGCACTTGGCTCTGAAAATCCAAACATGATTCGGAGGGCGGCAGCTTAATCACTTCGTACACTTCAGCCAAGTGCAACGCGCAATTTGCCGGTTTATTAAAGGTCAACGGCGAACTTTCATCGCTCAAGCACAGTACTCAAGAAATCAAAGACGAAGTGACAAGGAGGATTAGATTTTAAACAGAGATTCTCCTCGACAAATAAATCCAATTTCTCAAAGCAAACATCGCACTCGTAACATCATTATTTACGAATTAAGATCTTCGAAGCCGGCACAAGTCACATTTTCCGAGAAATGAGAAAGCAATGCATGCGGAATGATTATTCACTTGCCACGACCAAATTCAAGTGAAGAATAATGTGACTGTCTTCTAAATTTAAAATTTACATCCGTTCAAAGGCGGATGTCGCTTGGTTTGTTAGGTGAATCAAGACTCCGCCCTAAAGCGGTGTCCATGCAGTGCAAACGTCCATTTTGTGCGAAGAATAACTAAATGCTACGACAATTGGACATTTTAGGACGTAAATAACCGCATTATACTCAGGTTAGGTAGATTTAGAAGAAGTGCTGCTTGGTATCATATGAACAGGCTAACACAGCATCGTATGGAACCAAAAACACCAAGCAATGATGATATCAAACAAAAATGACAACAAAGCTTAAGCAGTACAACTCACCATTGCGAGATGTTAGCGTTGGTTGCATAGCTACTTATAGAAAGATTGAGGAAACTGACGTATACTGAGAAGGGACCCTCTGCACTTTTGGCTTGGTGTAAACGAAAGTGCAGATGAACAGGAAGAAGCCGTGCATGTATACTACTAAATGAAAACAGAGGCCTTCCGGCCACAAAATCTCATGCTATCATTCACCAAGCTCCACTCTGATCTTCAAAAAGGTACGTTCATCACAGCACTTGTGTATACAAAAACGCGCAAGAAACAGTCACGGTATACAAACCCTCAGAAAGCCTTTCCAGCAGGGAGTCTACCATATACCATCGTACTCATTAGCTGATATTGAAGATGTGCTATAATTTTGGACGCACCATCGGAAGAAAATATCTACGATCATTGATAGCCAAAAAATAAGCAGCATAGACGTGATAGTCTGTTCTTTAGAAAAGGTTCTGATACTGGTTTTCATAGTAGTCAACAAATATCCACGAAAAGTGGAAAGAAATTCCCGGGAAGTGTCTTGGAAGGGTATATGTCTTGGAAGGGTCTGTACGTCACCAAATTGCAAGGGGCGCAATATTGTATTCTTGGTGTTTAAAGTGCAAAATTTTGTTTACGCCCCATTAAATGATTAACACGCTTCAAATAGCAAAGTATTGTTGTTGCTTATGTACAAGCGTACACGAAATAACGATTTCGCTGATAGTCACAATAGACAGATAAACACAAAGCAACGACTTTTGACCAATAGTGACAAAAACTAAGCAAACATGTTCTAGGGGCGAAAGCACAAATCCACCTTCTGCATGTGGGCTCTGAAACGCGATAAGTCGGATGTTTACAAATAGTAGACGTCGCGCCCCTTTGTAAAGACATTGACAAGCAGCGTGGCGTGCGGAGAAGCCGCCTGGTTTACCTCTCTCACGGTGAACGGAGCCGATTCATCGCGTTACTCCCACGTCTAATGGAATTGGTGAGAAGATAAAAGCGACTGAAAGCAGAGCCGACTCCGATGTTCAAACATCGTCGCGATTAAAAACGGTACCGACACGGATGCCGGGCAAGTGGATGGCCCTGTAAGAGTGGCGCGCGGATCAAGGGCGACCAGCTGATTGACGATGATGTCCCCAGTGCTGATGGCACCGATGATCAAATATGAGTGCGAAAAGTGGTCATTAGTAATTCTCGAATCGATAGCATCCCTGGAGTTGCAGCCTTTGGAGCGGTCCGGATCGATGAGCCTGGGACGACGTTTGTCTCGCGCTCGCGCAAAGTCGCCCCGGACACGTTGTTGTGTCGTTCGTGTCGTCGTTATCGTTGTCTTGTGCTTGTTTGGCCAACTTGAACAAGCGGCCCACGAACAACATTGGCCCACTTAAACTGGCTTTCCTAGGATTTTGACGTTCACCACCACTTATTTTTTCTTTCTCGTTTGTGCAGAGAAGGGTTGTGAGTTTGGGAAAGCTGAAACATCGCGTGCTCTGCGATAATGTTAGTTGGGCACTTTAAAGGAAATTTTTTAGGAAATGCAATACAATGCAAAACGGAAAATAACAAATTATGACCTGCAAACCTGAAATGTTTGTTGAACAAAATGTGATCTAGGAGTTTTTGTCGTGATTTGGGTTTTTTTGCACCTATCATGATTGCATCTTATGGTAAATTAGGAACTTTCGGGCAAGAAAATTGCAAATTGAACAGAGCTGCTGATGGCAATCAAGAAGTCATCAGTTTTTGCCTAGGAATACGACCAGATACTGTAGTTATGTGTTGGCATATAATTGCTGCTGTATTCACCAGTGTCTTTGCGTTAAGGCTCAGGTATAATTGGTCAGAAATTCGTCGATTTCTGATAGGACTACGAGTTAAAACCATTCCATTCGAAATCAGATAGAAAAATACGTGTAATTGTTCATGTATTGAGAACTACAGGGTACACTACAGGCAGTCACAGATGATGCATTTAATCATGGATATGCATCGGTGATGGATTCAGAAATCACTCTTTCACTATCCGTAGCTATCTTCTTAAGGGACAAACCTGTTAAACATCATTTTACATGGGAAGAGTGCGCAAATGCGACCTTTAGCGGAACACGTTGTCCGTTTTCAATGTAAAATCACTTGAACAGGTTCTAATACACCATGAATACCGGTAATAAATGTATGTATTCTGATGAACTATTGTTTGTTTTTGTTATGCAATGTAATGACATCATTTGAATTGAATCACATCATATCTGAAAAAAAATGTTATCAAGCTGCAACAAATGAAGCGAATCTGATCAGCAACCACAGCTGCTCATGACATCATCTGTAGCATCAAAATAACCATTTGGTTCCCAGCATGAAAAGCACTAGCGTTGTTGACAAAGCGCCTTCTTTGTGACGTGATGACATCATGATGAGATGTTTTCTGTCGACGCACTTAATTATCTGTTTTAGTTGTTTGTTTGTCGCAATTCATTTAAGCTTCAGTTGGCTCCAGTACGCAAATTGTTTTGAGTTCTAACCTAGAGCACGCTATAATACACCCTAGTCGGCAAAGGTTGGGGGTGGCGACAGGAGCACATAACACCGGAAATTCTATCATCTTCGACGAAAATAGGTCGGCCTTTATATAGTCTTTGATATTGCTATTGTAATCTAAACGCTAAAAGTAAATGTGTGCTTTAAAGACCCTCATAGAGACAGTGCTCTGAAATATGGTTGACACGTAAAATTGCATAAAACCATTGTCCTCTAGACAATAGAGTGCATCGGTGATTCTTCAAGCGTTGTGTTGACTGGTAGGCTACGAGCAAAACTGCAAGAGAGCTGAGAAAAAGAAAACAGCGAAAAGCGAGATAAGAAAGGAGCTAAACACGGTTCATTTAAAACAAGAAGCCCGAAACCTGCAACGTTTCACTGCAATTTACAAGACGAAAGTGGATGATGTCTCGTCACCACACGTAGCAGACGAAAGCAGAAAACGTACATGCATACAGACCCTCGATATAGTCACGAAATTATACGTTTTCATCAAATGGCGATTGGCGCATGAATGAACCATCATCACCTCAAAACAATAAGCTCATGATAACATTCAATGGGAAGCGCGTCATAGACCGACGTAATTATTCCGTCTCTAGCTGCAACTTCTAAAAATAGAAGCTAGTAGTACAGGGCACGTCATCAAAAATTAATTCAGGTGTCTGACAAAAGCACTATATCCTTACACGTCTATTAAATACAAACAAGACGTTCTGTGGGAATTTTAGTCGGGAATTTTGGTTAGGTATCTTTGATAATGGGACTATAGCAAATTTGGTCGTCCCAACCATAATAGCGTTTGTGAATATTCGATAGTCTCCAATAGTGTCCAATGCGATAAGCCAATTTTCGATCTGAATTTGTACCTATTTTAGCTAATTCTAAAGGTGTTGTGGGCAGACAGTCTAGACAGACTCAGACACCCTTTATAAGGACCATACATGTATCATTCTCTCCCTTGTTCTGATCACCTCAATAAACGATCGGTTGTGTGTTCCCTCATCGTAACAAAAGGCACCCGGCCAAATGAGTACAACACTTTTCCGAGGAAAATGAAGACTTTTGCTGGGGGTTATACCATGCGCAATTCTATATCGCAGGAGAGTCGCACTGTACACGATGAAAATGTGGTTAGTCACGTGCAGAATAGGTAATAACTGCTCAGATTGCAAATCGGTTTGATTTTCTAAATCAATTTCTTAAACACACTAACAGGACGGTACAGTGATTATCGGACAAGAAGCGTCGATAGAAAAAACATGTAAAGACGGGATTACGGTAGTTTCCCAGGCAGCAGTCTGCCATGTTGTGACTCGCGCACCGACGATCCAACAACAGAGAAGACCGAACGACCAGCTGACGACCATGCGATCAACCGGAAGTGACGAAGCGCCGAAGGACTACAAAAGACCGCGCCGACGAACACTCGTGGCCCCGCAGCTACGGTCATAGCCTATCCTGTGATTTATTGTTCTGCTGAATCTGCTAATAAAGAGTGAGACTGATTCCGAGACTCCAAGAGACCTGAACGGAGGACTCTTTTTAAAATGAGCGAACTGCTGAAGTCTAAGTTCATTCGGAACTCCTTTCTAACCGACTAACCAAAATAAGTGAAAAACAAAGCATTCTCCATGCCTCAATGCACTCTGAAAACAAAATAGGATTTGCCAACAGCTGAATTTAATCCAGCGTGCACTGAGCACTCTTCGACTAAGCAGCAGTGGATGATCTCTGAATTGGTCATTTACACTTGGATAGCAGACGAGCTTTGCCGAATTCTAAGGATGCACTTTTGATCTGATTATGCGTTCAATCAAGACTACATCTATTTATGCAGTGCAAGTTGCAAATGATCCAAGTTCATGCGCTCAGTGATTTTTCAGAGTGGAGGAGTTTTCGACAAATTATCTCAAACTTTTTTGCGCAAATACTGTGGAGGGTTGTCGAGTTCGGGTTTTTGGTTCGCTTTTGGGTGTCGATTTTGAGTTTTGAACTCGATTAGCCGAACGTTTCTGCTCCGCTTTCGGGTAGGCGGACAATTCTGGTACGGCGGCAAAAAAACACAGGGGACGCACTTGTTCCAGAAAGCCTAAAGGTCTACCAAAGGAGCATCGGTTGCAATTCACGCAAAGAGAGAGATATGCCCGTCCTTACAAGTTCGGTACAATGACATTCGAGAAATCTAGAAAAACCACACCACAAGGTGTTGTGAATGTGAACAAATTTGGAGGCTGTACAATTTTGTACAGGTGAATTTTAGCCTGTAATAAACCTTTTCTTCTCGAACCTTTGGGAATAGCTTATTATGGGATGTGTGTTAACATATTTGTCGATCAAACAGGTCAGCGCAGTTGGTCAAACAGCATACCCTTTTCACCCTTTCTGAATGTTCCAGCTTCGAGAGAGAATTGTGGCACCCGGATGTCGAAGAGCCATTGCCAACGACAACTAAACGCACTACGTCGGGTTCCCTCGCCATTTCTGGAGTTTTGATACTCGCCGATGCCATGACGCGCGTCGCCACCGGCAGATTCGACATCACCGCCACGCCAGGAATGAAGCGGACAGCCAGAAACATCATCTATCTTCTATGTAATTGAGTGCTATACAAGGCGCAGCGCCTTTGAAATGATCTCAATAAAATCGTCACATCGCCATACACCTTCTTTCTGAAACGAAGCTTCTGAAAAGTTTTTTTCTTTTTTTACTTTCTCTTTGATCTCATTCCTTTTACAACCAAATTTGAATGTAAAACGTTCTGAATGCAATGCATTACCGGCATATTCTACTTAGCAGACCACACACGTCGACGTATACCACAACAGATGCACGCAACGCGAAATAGCACACAGCAATGTCTCTCTCTGCCATTGTATCACTCCGTAATTGTTTCCTTGTCGCTTTGCTTGAGGTCATTCAAGTAGACTCCGATCTACCCTTCAAAACTCTCAGACCACGACTCAGAGGGTCATATTCTGCCTGATGACGTCCACTTTTGTGTCACACCATGCGCGTGACTTATTTGACTGAACACTTAACAAAAATACGCAAAAAAACGCAAACGATTTGATCACGTCTTATCAGGTAGTATTTATCCTTTCTTACTACCAGCGATTGATAAATTTCATTATTGTTTTAAATACGTAATGTACAGCTGTTATAACAAACCGATTCCAATGTCTTATGCTTCAGCGCGAAGGCCATGTGATCTGTGATATGGAGTGAATTTCTTTAACCATTCCCACAAGTGCTCGTCATTGGCTGAAATCATTCAGCTTCTATCTCTTAAACAACACAACACATGGTCTTTCGTTTCAGGCGCACTTATTACACTTTTCCCTTTCGGTTGTCCACAGACTGGTGCTCTTCTGCGATAAAACAAACAAACTGTGGCCAAACCGCAAACAACTGACCCGATGGCGATCTTTGATTTCACCTGCTGCGTTGGTGTCAAGAGGATAGTAATCCGATCTCCCGACGATCACCAAATATGCTTTAATATATCGCCTCAATTGTCCTATTGCAATGTGCAGCGTCTAATGTGATTGTGCAATCCGGTCGCTCCCTTTTTTAGCGAACCACCGCAGAGTGCCAATGTGGACATTACTGGGAATTGTGGTAATTCAATAAGCATGATTGGTATGCCACACACATATACGGCGGTAATAATTTTCGAATGTGATGAATATGTCAGCCTCTGCAAAATGCAACCTCGATACAGAGTGTGGAGGCCCCCAAAAAGCAGCAGAATGTAAATGAAAGCGCTCAAGTGGGGTCCAAATAACTCAATTATTCTTAATTAGATTTACGGCACACGCAAGGCAGATGGATGTTGCCTTCTTAGACTACGGTATTCATTAAACTCATTACGGTGGTGAAGTGATCCGTCCACTCCAGATAGTCCCATGGGACAGTGCACAATGCAACGGGTTTGTGAGTGGTTTTATGCCTTGAGGAGTTTATAAGTCATGTGGGTGGTGGGGAATACATAAATTAGCAGCAGCACATGTATCGGATGATGGTGTAGAGGATGCCGACGAGAAACGAGAGGACAACGCTGATCATGGCAACGCTGAAAATTGTGCCCATAGTTGCATGTCTAATACGATTTCCTACATAAGCCAGATCTTGGCTTGAGGGCAGCAGAAAGTGGCTTCGGAGTAGACGTCGTCTTTGCAGCACGCGTAGTAAACAAACATCGACTCCTTTGGGCATCTAAAGAGTGTGGTCAGAAAGTGCGCCTTTCAGATAATGATCACTTACAGTGAACCAACGAAAGTTTTCGCGCCGATTGGCTTACAGTAGGAGACCGATTTAAAGCCAGAGTTCTGAATGCTGTTCCCAATCGCGGCTCCCAAGCTAATAATTAACAGAACTGTCAACAACAGACACAAACATCGCATATTTGTTGGCAGAACGCAGAACGTGTCGCCATCGGCAAGCACCTAAACGCCTTCACTTTCCGCTTGTCTCACTTGCACTCACCTGCTCCGTGATGAGCGCCGATCCATCGGGTAGGGCTCCGATGCTCGATTCGGCGTCGGAAGGCCGCGCCAGCACGTAGACGTGCGATGGCTGTCGCTCGAGCGACATTTTAATGCTCTAAACAAAGATTTACGGCGGTAAACTACGTGAATCCGTGCGACCAGGGCCATATGTCCTCTTGACATATGCATCTAATTGAGTCCATCACACGCATACGCAATTACTGTATTTTGGCTAATTTGTCACACGGCCATCAGCGTAATCTTACAATGTTTCTGAGATTACTAGCGGGCTGACTTGGTCATTTGATCGCTCGCTTACCACTCATTTGTCACCCGGCTATTTTCGAATATCCTTGCTCTCTGTACTACCAGTTCATTGAGTACCACTATTTGCGTTGACCTTGGAAATACCTACAGCTAATTATGGACGAAACGTAACAGACCGTTTTATGGCGCTTTACAACTTAAGCACTAGCGAAAATAAACCCAAAACCGCAACCAACCTGGCTCCGTTCGACCGCTTTCGACTGCATGCTGCCTTGAAATCTCGACCATACGAAATCGCAAATTTTGTGCCTTAAGCCCCTTGTAACACATATGTATCTCGTTAAAACTTTATGACGATCTGTCGACAGGGACATGTTCCGTCCCTTTGATCGCGGCCTACACCCTCGCTTGCCCCACGAAACCGCAACACATTTTTATTTACACAGATCGAAGACCAGATATTTAAAATTAGACCTTTGACAATGTATACATACGTAGGAAGTGAGAAAGCACTGGGCACTGATATAAATAAGTGTTTTGAGTAGAGGCACTGTAAGTATACTTGTATGGGAAACTGGGCATATTTAGAAGTGTATCACATTATGCTATCACAGATTCGAGAACGGCACTAAGGTTCTGAGGTTCAGACGGACCGTGCGACATGTTCCTCTCCAGACAGAAATCTGATTCGCTCGTCTATTTGCAACTTTCGCAGTCGGGCCAAATCCTCGCGCTCCTTTTTCGCTTTTTGCAACGCTAACCGCACCGCAACCGTGTCCTTCTCGCGGTCGTCTGCCTTTCGGCCGTCCAATTCAATCTGAAACGAGGCCATAGTGCGGTGTGATGGATTGAAGATTGGGATTTCGTGTTCTCACCTCGGTAAAGCGTTCTCCGAAACCCTCGAACACGCGCGTCCGATACTCGATCGTGTTGAGAACGTTGTTTCCGCGAAGGTCGTACTTTTCCAGCACGGGCAGCTTTCCAACTGCCGAAGCACTCTCAATATCTGATATCGCATTGTCGCTAAGGTCAAGCGTCTGGAGCGAGAACAGCCTTCTCAGACCTGAATGCTGCTGTGCTGCGTTCAAGAGGCTATGTGATAGGGCTAACCATGAGTGTTGGCAATCTTGTTACCAGCCAAATTGAGTGTTTTGATATTGCCTAGCTTCGTGTGCCATTCGTCGATGTGCACAATCGCGTTATGACTCAAATCGAGTTCGGTGAGAAAGGCCAAATGCTGCAGTTGGTCGCCGATGTTGACAATTTTGTTGTGGCTCAAATTGAGACGCTGCATCGTTTTCAATAGAACCTAAAAAGGGCATCCGGCATGCTCAGATGCGCATATCGAATAAACAAACACTCACTATGGATGGGTGTATTGAGTCGATGTCGTTGAAGGAGAAGTCCACTTCTTCGACACGCTGCCACCGTTCAAGGAGATTAGGGTCGTCTATGCTCGAGCTTTCGAGTAATAAATCCTGGAGCGAAGATCAGCTTACTTAGGAGCGCGTTTCAAGAAAAACAAACGACGAACCTCGATGTTTTTCATTGAATAATGTACGACGATTCGCTTTGCCGTTTTCCGAATGTTGACCAGACCGCTTACCATTTTGACGTCACAGTCAGTAAACTGAACGAAGCATGTCGGAATGCTGCCGTCGAACGGGCTTACTTACCCAAAGTGCCAAGATGTTTTTACACAAATGCAAACTGAAAGGCAGCGCGTTCCAAACGACGTTCGAGGATCCGATGTAGCCTCGGGCTCCTCGGATCTTCAAGTTCTTTACGCAGTGGAGGAATTCCACCAAGTGAGAGATGTCGGCTGACAGTTCATGGGCTTAAGTAGCATCAAGTAGGTTCCTATTTTCGACATCGGTCTGCTTACTTGGCTCTGCAAGGCTCATTCGTTCCGTAACGGCGAACAGTTCAACAGGCGTGAACTCGAAGTATTTGGGCTTGGCCGCGCTGGCATGGAGCCATCGTTCACCCGACTTACTGAGCTGTTCGGCCAAATCGTCCACAATGGCGTGAACCTCCTGAAGCGGGGTCAAATTAAAAGGTCATTGCCTGCAGCGACCTGCGAAAAGACAGCGCTCATAACCTATTTATGAGCGCAATCGTCATTTGCATAAGCAATTGACGCTTTCACTTTTGCTCGAACGATAGTGAAATGTCAATAAATTGTGTAAATAGGTGGCCGCAAGTGGCACCTGCCAATAACGGCCGGACCAGAGATGATCCGAATAGCGGTGTTGTTTTTGAAACGGATGTTGATGCACTTCGGGGGGATGGGGCAAAATTGCTTTGCCCGGGCACAAACTGGTCCTGTCCTGGCCGCTGCTCCCACTCAACCGCCACCTCAATGGCTTGTTGTTGATTCCTCAATTCGCAACACTTATTGTTCAAAAATTGCTCTTCTCCCGGCGCGTGCAAACGGCCGCGGAAACTCACATGTGTGCCTATTCTATTATTATCGTGTTTAAGAGAGGACAAAGGGTGCGAGCTGAGCCTTCCCAAAGGACACAACAAATTCAGTGAGCCACACGCGTAGTCTCTCAGTTCCTCGTTTCCCCTATCGGGAGTTGTTGTCCATTGGCCCGTGTCCAACTAATGAGGATAGCTGCAAAAAGCAGAAAAACCTTTTACTCGTTGCCTCACGGGAGGAGACGCTTCGTTCGAATTCTCCTTCGGCTAAGCGCCGTGTTATTTTCCCCTTCTTCGCGCAATACTCACTCAGTGTCCGTCTAGGGCCGGCGTGTCGCCGGCGCGCTAAGGAGTCAATCCGCGAGTTGTTCGTAGTTTCGCATAAAGAGCGCCACTGAGTCCGGTCACTCTCGGCCACCACACTAATCCACAGCATGATCCGGCCTCGGGGGCAGCGGCTAACTGGCCGCTCTATTTTGGTTCCGGCCTCGGTGCTCATTTATTCGTTTTGCACTCCACTCTGCCGGCGCGCTTATGAACAACACATAACTGGCATTCTCGTCGACATGGGTCAGGCGCGCTGGACCAGAGTGGTCGCGCGCCCCTCTCTGGCTAGTTAGACAAGTCTCGGCCAACCCAGAGCATCACCAATCCTTGGCAATTCGCGTACGCTCCATTTGTCGACGGCTCGTCCTCACTCACCATTCTTGCGCGTCGCGTACCGGTGCTGCTTCCTCCAGCGCGCGCAAACCCATCCCCTCAGCGAACCTAAAGAAACCCTCATCGACCCTCAAACCTCCCATCGGTGCGCATGTCTGTTGCGTGTGCCCAAACTTTTTTTTACAACTCTTTTCTATTCCACAAAACCATTCAGGTAGTTCGCGGTCGTCCGAATTCCGCACGCTACGTCCGTGTCCGTCGACATCCCCTCCGAACCGGGCGAAGACATGGAGCAAGGTAAGTCACAAGGGAATGCCTCTTTCGTTTTTTCGAGTAAGCGCCGAAAACATCGTTCACTTTCGTCGTTTCGGCTTAAATCCCGCTAAGTCAGCGCCTTGCCCATCTACAACGTTTTCACTCGCTCCGCCATTTGTCATAATGAGATTTATGAGGGCTCATATATAAAATTTTCATGCAAACACATTACGTTCATTGCTCCGGAAGAACTCGCAAAGAGCGCGCGACTTTTCGGCACCGGAACCTCGATTGTTTTATGCATTGTGCAACCGCGAGAAGGTGACAGTTGCGCGCGAAGGTTGAGGGCCGTCAGGCGATCATTGCTCCAGCGAGCCTCATGAAGCGCTATGTTTGCGCGCACATGTGTGACCTCTTGTCGTCTGCCATGCATTTCGGCTGCTGCTCTTCGCAATATACCTCTTTCATAATTAATGTGCACGAGGCTGCGGTTGCGATGGCCAATTGCGCGGTAGCTGGACGCGCCAGCTGACTTGTTTACAGTCAGGCCGCATCTTGTGACTTTTGGTGACCACCAACCGCCACCACCTCGCTACCCTTATCGCGATGATACTTGCGTGCCGTCTTACAAAAACAGGCATTCGGCTGAGTGCGATTTATCTCGTCCCGACGTGCGGTTACGTGAATGACCAGCGCTGAAACGCGCATTTGGTAGTAGCACTCACCATTTGGCATATAATTGCACGCCCCAGGGATAATTCTATTGCGCCACTGACTGCTACTGAGTATCATTGCGTGCGCACCAATTTCCTCAAATTGTCATTCTCATAAAATAGTTGTCGTTGCGTATGTTGCGAGAAAACAAGTCGGCTATAGCGGAGCGCCTATGCTGGGTGCCCATTTTTTTTGGCTACTGCTGCAGCTTCGTGAGCGATCCTCACTGTTTGCTTGTAACCTTGGCGTTTCCTCAGATTCTAGCCGTGAGACGCGCTCTAATACCGTCGACAAACAAAGAAACTGATTAGAGGACATGTCCCTGGGTGCGTTGAATGAAACAAAAAACTTCTTCGAACTCATAGTTAAGATGCCGACCGAGACTCATGCTTCATTTCGTCTTTCAGGCCATACGGACTACACTCCTATCCAACGAAACCACCATACGGAGGACGTGATCGAGGAGAACGAGAACGAGTTCAACCCGCACGAGGAGTACTACGCCGGAGTGGAAAACACGCAGGGCAACACGTATGAAAATACGGTGAACAGTCAGCGCCAACCGCTTACCAGTGAATCCAACCCCCATCGGGATCTCATCACCGAGACCATCACATTTGAAAGTATGCCTGCTGTTCCAGGTTCGTTCTTTTTCGCAAATATGCTATTACAAATACACAATTCTAGGACCCTGCCTCCGAGGGTTTCTCGACATTTCCTCATTCCTTCTCTGCCTGTTCTTCATCATCGTGCAGCACGGTCTCTTCGACTACTATTATGTAACCAATCTCACCGACAAAATATGGTACGCCTGGCTAGCCGGCGATTCGATCCTCCTAATCGCCTTAATATGGCTGACGGTGATCGGTGTCCGACACAGTCAAAGACATATGCGCCAGACGTCGTCAGTGGGTAAGATTATCCGCCTTTCATCACAGCTTAATGGGATGGAAATGCGCAATTCTAGATGGCAAGCTGAAGTACGCCTGGATCGCCTGGATTCTCTACTCACTGCTACTGGTTGGAAAGATCGCCACTTGTTTCCGACTCTTCCACGAAGAAGTAGATCACCCATCACCTTATACTATTTGCTAAATTGCACAAATTAGATTCCGCCAATCCCGCTGGACAACAACAACAAACTGTTCGATGATCATCTCTTCCGTCTCGGTCTTTCCCTCAGCGTTCTCGTCTTTCTACTTCTCCTCGAGGCCCATCACTACACTCCGAATTACAGTAATCGTCAAACGTATATTAGCTATCTGGCAACTGCCGTCGCCTTTGATCTCATCGACGCTATCTGCTTCCTCGACCTTCTTTGGAAATCATTCGTAAGTGATAAGAGTTACGAAAAACAAGCTAAGAGCGACGCTTTCAGAAGGACAACTGGCAACTTCCCCTCTGGCTCGACATCACAATTCTCGCGGTCGCTTGCTCTAACTTCGTCCTGCCAGCTTTCACCCTTCTACGCCTGCGCTTCCACAAGCTCCCGCACCACTTCCTCGTTAGCGAGAAAATCTGGTCTCTTCTCTACGTTCTCCTGGTAAATGACCCTCAAAGCAACATGATCCTAATCCGCTTTTCAGGTTAACGGTCCCTTCCTCGGCCTGCGCATCTACCTCTACATCATTCTGGAGGTGGAGCAACGCGATCGCCACTACGATGCCAGTCTGTTCGTCGTGAAAAACGTCGCCATGATCTACCTGGCCGTGCGCGAAGTATGGACCCGGCTGCACTACTGGCGCCAGAAGCGTCAATACGACGATCACAAACCGCTGGCTCCGGTACACACAGACGAGGAGCAGTGATCTACTCCGACAAACGAAGACTCCCGCACAGCTTCACTCTATCAGTTTTAGTTCCTTTATAAGCATCTCATATTCCATAAATAAATGAATACTTAACGTAAGCGTAAAAGAACTCACATATTGGTGGAAGTCAAGGAATCGCGCGAGTAGCTTTGGGAGCTGACTGTTCAGATTCTTCTTTTGCAGCCAAAGCTCCAGTTCCATAACTGTTCGAATGTACTTCTCCAATTCAAGACGTCTCTCGGTTAAAAACTCGGGATCCTGAAAGACACTGGTCGCAACAACTAAGGCAATATTGTTAATATTTAGAGCAATGTTCGATCCCGTGATAAGATGTTTGGTTTCCAGCAAAAATCGATTCACAAAATGGTGCGCCAAAAATATAACAGATTGTTGACTAACTTAGGCGTCGTTAATCAAAGTGATACATTGTTCCCAAGACAATAGGTCTCACCATGTTTCTCACATATTTCTTGGGTGGTAAGAACGACTTTTTGCGATCCGGAAACCGTTTCACATCGAATGCGACGAATTCGCTATACCGCCGTTCCACTGTCCATGTGTACGAGTCGAGATTGATTTGGATCTTGTAGCACTGAAATGACAACTTAATCAGATGACTCGCGAAGTGTTTAGTTCCAGTTCAAACGGTTTGAAAATGAAAGACTGACGTTCTTTTGAAACAATTATATGCAACACATGGTTGATCTGGTCTCCATCCCTTTTATTAAAGGAGCAATTTTCGCTGAGAAGGCTGAAAGTCAAAATCAATGTGGTTAAAGAGCAACGATACATGGAGCACAAAGAAGAAGCCATGCGTGACTCAGCGACACGATGCTTTTACAAGAGTAATAGAAAGCAAACGTTTTAAAAGTTGCAACCTGTGGGCTGATCATAGTAAATAAACTCGGATAATTTGTCTTGGGAAGAATCAGCGGAAAGGTTATTTCTAAAACTACACGGAAGAGCCATATGACTGCCCATAGATGACTAACTATCAACTTTCTAGGAATACAAACTATGGATGCAGTAAGATAATGATCGTATGTCTGCAAATGTCAGCAAATTTGTAAAAATACTGCACGTCCATAACAACTGCATATCCATAGTGATTGAAGGAGAAATCTTCCGTTTACCTTAGCCGTAAACGAACCCTTTCTGAGCTCTAAAGAGTCTCGAAGGTTATAACGTGCTGAGCCATCCACAACACTAATGAAACAGAGTAATCAGACCATAAAATGATCAATAGAATTGTTCTCTTTTTCCGCGGTAAGCGTGACTAATTTCTACACAAACATACCGCGTAGTTCGCCGCTTCGTTAGTCCGATAGCTGGGAATGGAGATGATAGAGTTCCGCTCCAAGTGCGGCATCATGTCGTCCATCTTCAGGAGCGCCATTTTTGCGCGGCGAAAACGAAATCTTTCGGCTGATCGACGACAACCTGATCTGGGATCGGGAAACAACAATACGAGCAAATGCAGCTGACCGAAGACTCACATTCGTGTCAGCCGCGCCTCCCAACCTGCAATCACTTACGAATTCGTTGAATCACACAGCGTCAGATCAAACAACGCGCAAATGGTACTCGTCCTTTCGTGCATTCGGCGTTCACTTCGAAGCGAGTTGCGCGCGTTGTGACACAATGCGCATCACTCAAGACTCTCCTCTGCAATTATGAGTTTTTAAGCGCAATTGTCCCACATATGTGATACATAGTGCTTTCGGTTATGTGTATTGTGTTCCTTCTTTTTTTAAAGCAGAACGACTCATCCGATTCGGCAATGAAGAATGTATCATAATGCAGCGTCGGTCACAAATCTCTACTGTTCGGCAACTGACCAGCTCCACATTGAGACCGCAGCCTGATCGTTGTCTATCTATATCGTTGAGTATAAAAGGGCAGAGACGTACTACTACTGAATTAAAGTTTTAGATGACATCATGTGAAGAATGATGAGTCCTCTGTTCTGGGTCAAAGTGTTGCCGAATTCGTATTCAAAAGATCGTGCAAGAAATGCTTTTGCATCGGATGTGGTATAAACAACGCTGTCTTCAACATTGAATAACAGCGATATTTTATACAAATACGAAAGGTATTTCACAAGAGAGTGGCAAGAGATCACTATTTTCCTTGTTACACATGGTGGCGACATAAGATCGTGATGACAAAGAGCCGACGGCAACATTCGGCGACGACCGTTTTCTTCACTTAGGCGTCGAAAATGCGACAGAACTTAAAGCGGCAGGCGTATCCTATGATGCAAGCATCGTAGTACAGTCAATATTTCGGAATCTTACTCTTGTAGACCACAGCGTCGTCCCTTCGCTGCCGGTTGAGGTTCTCCTCCTGGTCGAGGGAGTCGATCAGCTCGGAGAGCTCCCGCGCAATCTGGTAGTTCTCGATGCCGGCCTGACGTGCCGGAACGTAAACGTTTGGACCTCCTTGTGGGCGCAGCATTCTAATGAACGGCATCGAATAGGGGAAGCTCTGAAATTTCCACTATGCTCCTGCGCTACGTTTTCATTGTAATTACTCTAGTTTGTCGTGGCATATCAGCGTCTGTGCTCTTTTCTTGTGCCAGTACGGTGGCCGCCAGAATGGAAACGGCGAAGCCGAACACAAACGTCCAATGTGCACCCATGAGTGACGAGTCTGCAAGTAAGATGTACCTCCTTAGGTAAATGTGAATTTCATTGTGAGCATCCATCACAACAGCTGTACCAAAAGCATAGCCGAAGGCATGAGTCACAGAACCAACATCGTCCATATACATGCGCAATTGGCAACTACAGTAACTCCGTAAAGCCAGAGAGAAGCGAAGAGTCAACAGCTTACCAAAAACAAACTGGAACGACTGAATCCAAATTTGACATTTTGGAAGCGCTTGTATATAAGGGTTCCACTTTTGCGCATGTCAGATCCGCTTCGTTGATCAGCAAAAGGTTGACTTGATGAGCATGTCGCGTTGATTGGCCCACGCATGAGTTTCTTTGAGTTGACTGCTATGACGATTATGAAATGAAAAAACGTCAAATGACAAAATGAATTACTTAGTTTCACTGTGTACACAGATTTTGAAAGAGCCGCGAAGATCGCACCCGACAAATCACCCAACAGCGGTCGCGCAGCTTGCAGCTCAGCTTCCGTCTCGTCGCTTTCCTTTGTTTCCTCACACCTCCGCAGTCCGAAGGTTATGACTAATGTCACAAGCAAATACAAGCCTTGAACAGAGAGTGGCGTGCTGCCCGCCAGCCGAAGTGTGATAACATCTACGTCTTGTAGCGGCTTTCTGCGACTGTTTATTGAGCGCATTTGTTTGAAGGCTTTTTTTGCGCTTTACCGCAAAATAGTTTCTTCCGAAAGGGACAGTCATTCCATGACGTTCGTGCGTTCCCTTTGGCCCGGCGCGACCGTGCAAATGACGAAGCGACGGATTGTTCACAGCTCGAAGAAGCTGTCGGCGACGCGTGCTTCTTTGTTTGGTCTTGTGGATTCGGAAGAGGCGACGATGAGTCGACTCCGACCGTATGTGCTTTGAAATTGTTTCGTTCGATCATGTGGTCAATGCGCTTTCTGATAACAAAAAAAGAGTGGTCGTGCGTGATAGTGTGAAGTATTATTCTTGTCGAGTTGCCAGTAAAGGGAAGTATTTGTAAATGATAGGAGCATCATTGAAAATTCGGCAAAATACTAGTCTATTAAGGCTACTTCTATACTTCTAGATATTGTTCCCTATTTTTCGGGAATTTTTATTGAACCGTTTATGGGTCAGTTGTCCTTATCGACCCATTCACAATTTCGAGGTGAGCGAGAAATATGTGAATTTCTTATTTAACCTTATCTCCACGTTTTGTTGACTTTTGTTGAAACTGCTTTCGTGATAGCGAGGGGGGCGTCCATTCCTTGGTCACTGCATTCTTACCCGATTACTCGCTCTTTCGTCTATGCACGACCACTCCACATGATCCAGGACGATGCGTTTTACTTCTCTTTTGACCTATGCGTCATATTTATCTAAGTGTGCTGGTTCTCCATGGCACTAAATTTAGCACACACCCTTTTCGTACTGCTACTTTCTCTGCTTTTGCTGATTGTTTTCATAACCACGACGATTGGAATGCTATTCAGCATAAACATAGGTACGAAATCCCTCTATTCTACGTGGGAAAAAACTGACTTATACTGTAACGTTTGTTTTTGGCTTACTTGCTTATTTGGTATGTATTTATTTGCGTGCCTTTCTATGGTTAATCTTATTATAATGTGAGTCTATCTGTATCGGTTGCGTGTGACTCATACTAGTCGCCGTGGAGTGCTTTCACTGGCGGTTGTTCCTGAATTCCTTACATCCTTACCTCTATTGCAGCTGCAACATTCCATGCCTATTTACTACATTTTCACTTTTCCAACAAAGGTCTATTTTTCATCGGGGAGTTAGTTTCACTGCTAATAATATCTATATTCAACCATTATTTGTAAAAACTATTGGGTTGATGCATTGAAAATGAGCCCCTTGGTAAACATCCTTTATTTTTACAATATTTACTCCTGGGGCATAATTGATTGGTGCGTTGTTGAGCACATTTAACATTCACCCTACATCATCATTGGCGGCTTGTCCGTTACATTCCTCTTGATGTTGGAGGTCTATTTTATTTTTATGATCATTTTTTGGTACCCCGAGATGGCAAAATGCGAAGTGATGTACGGGCTTCCTATGGTAGCATTTGTGTGATGGACGGTGATTGCCTTCTACCACGTACATCCTTGGTTCTTGCCTATTGAATGCACCTACCGCTGCGGTCGTCGTATATCACAGCATGGGCTAACTCAAAAAGATGGCCGTTTCGGATCACCATGTTCCATTAACTCCAATGTTTCCAAATGGTTAAGTAATATAACAGGGAACGGGGACATGCAGCAGATAGCCATCGCTCACAGTTATCATGCCCACATAGTGACTTTACGAGCTCATTCCTACTTTAAGGAAAAAGAGGCCAAATGTAGAAAAAATGGCTCTTGTATTCCTAAAAAATACGACTGTCCGAGGCCCTGTATTTCCAAGTTGACCTCCACAAAGGCTCTTCACTTTGAGCTGTGAGACTCATGTTCGTTGTTCATATAGAGCTCTCTTAGCTCTATCTTACTATCATCTGTACGCGTCCGTAAATGAAGATATCAGAGAAAGCCACTGAGAATAAGGTGAAGAGGTCGAAAATTAGACCAAAACCATTTTTCGATTTTAAACCTCGGGTACTCTACGAACGAGGAATCCGAATGTTGGCCATAAAGTGGGCTGAAGTTGTTGATGCTAACGGCGAATACCTTGATTAGATTGTGTGCCTTTTTGGTAATAAATATCTACTTTCAAAAAGGCTCATTTATTATGCATCAACCCAATATAAAAAAAAACATATTCTCCACATGTGATGAACACTTCAATAGAGTCTGTCTATTGTACAATGGCTACAATCCATTTCTCTTGTTTTGTCTTGTAAACTGTGTCTGGCACCGGGGCCGAACATCCTGGAAGTCTCTCTGGAAGAGGCAGTTGTGTGTAACGCATAATACAAAACAGAGCCAAATCGTCGTCGAGCGCTTTCATATGCACACGCAGTCAAAACAGATATGGAACAAGGATTAGAAGATCAAAATGACGATGATTTTCTGGACACCAACGACTTTATGAACCTCGTCGGGTGCCCTTTGTTTTCTAATTTAAAGGTCAGTTTTACCTACGTAGAATAGAGGAGTTTTGTACCCATATTTAGCGTCCTTATCTTTACCTTAGCAACATAATTGTACTAGCTGCAGAGTGCATCGAGGAAAAGTCGCCAACGGTCATTTTTTGCATCTTTTTCCATTCGCACGCACTTCTTATAACAATGAACATGGAGCTCCGACGGCGCAGATGCCCCTTTTTTGACTTTCCTGAAAGCGCAACTGTCCCTATCGGTGGTTGCCTGTGCCACACTGTCTCTTCCTCGCTCACTTCATTTTCCATTTGCATTAACTTTTCATTAAAAGACGTGGTAGACAGTACCATCTCTTATGTTGTTACACTGAAGGATTCCTTGGCGTCTTGGCTTTTCTGTTGGATCGTAACCAGTAACGATGTAGTAATTTGTATATGAAATAGTGCATTCAAAAATACACCGCTATTTTGACGTTTCTTGACATTTTCGAGAAACTAATAACGCCATCGCAATTCCGCGAAGGTGTCATGAATGTGCTTAGTGTCGTTTTTCAGCAAATCGCCTCTGCTCTCGTCCACTATTTTTGCGATGATATATCGGTCTAATTGCTTGTATTTTTGTCGCTCCCCGTGTATGAGCTTTACTCGCTGCCTGTGTTTTTCGTGGAACGCATCGAGCATGCTTCTCACGCCTTGCCGCAGCGGATACGGTTTTTATTTTCGCCTCGACCATGCTTGCAATTGAGATTCAGATCGTTCGTTCAGCGCGCGGCTTCCTTTGAGTGATCCCTTACCTGAATTTGCTTAAAATTGCATTTCTCGTTGTTGTACAGTGTTGCAGCTTTCTAGCCATATTCTTGTCAAATGCTATAAGTTTCGATTTGTTGTGCTGATAATGGCACCCATGTCTTGCAAAAAAGGACGTATTTCATCGGACATCCACATTTCAGACCTCTGGCATGCGACCGCAGAGTCCCAAACTGAATACGCATGAGGCCCCCTTCCTGAACCACGCAACAGCCGTCCGAATCATTGGTAAGATCATTCTATTATATACGTTTGATAGTTGTACTTGGACTTTGTACTAGTCCAATTTGTGAAGGGGACGGCCGCAACGATCGTGTTCGGTACTTGAACTTGTGCCTCATCATTTGCGTGAACGATTCGTCTGTCGGTGAATGGGGATCCGTCGGACGCATGTTTGCGGCGCACAAGTTCAAAAAGAGGCGAACGTCGGATTAATGATCTGTTGCGCTTTAATTTGATTGGTTCGCGCCCTCCCATAGTCGATTCGACCACCCGCAATCAATTAAGATGATTCATCGTTTAAGTGGTTTGCAAGTTGAAGCCAAAGTATGGTGGTGATTGAGGGAACTTGGAAGCTGTCAAAGGATTTCTCCGGGACAGTTATCGTTAAGACATGCTAGGAGAGGTGAAAGAACCTTTTTCGATATTGTATCCTGTAGCTCGCGAAATGCACTTCGCCATGTTGCACTATTTCGATCGTCCTTTGTTCGAAACGATAGAAGATGCGAATCGTCGGCTATTCATGAACTGAATCAGACGATTGAGAAAAAGCCCATAAAGCGTCTGCCCAACTAGTGCAGGTGCAGCGATGACTCCGGGCAGTCGCCGCTTTATTTAGTGCCCCTCCGGATCGGCGTTCGACGCTGCTTGCGCGTGCTCCTGGCATTCCGACAAGCTGATATCGCGCGCGTGTTTTTCGCGATCATTAGAAAGTAGGCAGATTTAGGTCAAGCTCGCCCGCTAACGGACCCACCGTTAATTGGGACTGGTTACTTATTCTAGCCACAGATAAACCGGCGTGTCGGTGCCTAATAGATCTTTCTTAGTGTGCCGGCGATGAAGGCGTCAGCGCAGTTTGTCTCCTCTGAGGCCGACCGACAGTTGTCCCCTAATAAGTTATGATAAAAAACGCGATGATGGCCCTTCATCTCTTTTGAAGAACTAATTGCTTCTCGGCACATCCGGCTGATTAACGGCGCTGATTCGTTTTGCTGCCGTTCAAATCGGCGACGATCCCCGTTCAGGTGTTTACTTTGCCCTTGCGACCGTGTCGGAACCGTGCAGACGTTGTATTCTGGCCGTTCGTTGCCCTTTACCCTGTAATTAATAAGCGCAAACATTTGCATGTTTCGAAGCGCCTACTGTGCCTTTGGTCCGTTGCTGTCCACGGTCATAAATGAGTCGAAGAATGAGTCGTAAAAGAATGCGCGCCGGCATGGTAGTCGTTTTGCGGAAGCACGTGTTGTTGTATGTCAATGCCATAAGCTGCATTTGTTGAATTTAATAGACTATTGTCATTTTAGCTAAGGCGTCCTCCGTGATTCACCGAAGACGCCGAGCCACCGGCTCTGCAGCCACCATTACCGTGAAGCGAGCATGGTACGCCATTTTCTGCATTGGTCTTCTGGCACCGTCTTGTGGTAAGTCGCTTTATAATTCTACCATTCTTTCAACAAGAAGAGCACCATTTTCGAATGTGATAAATTTGTGTCGTCTGTGGTCAGCCTCTAAGCGCTCTTCCTGTGCAATAAGTTTTTATGCCAAAGCGCAGATGTTCCATATTCGACTGTGCGCCGATTACGAAACGCGTTCTTTTGCCTCCGAAGCACGCGTTTCCGCTTGAGGAGGGCGACCGCTTTTTTTGCGATCTGTCGACAAGGTCAACTCCACACGTAACGAACCGCTTTCGCGCATTTTTTGTAGAAGCAAACAAATTTGCGCAACCAAACAGACGCCTTTTTTTCGGCGACCGACGGCACGAGCTGCCCCTGCTACGCAGGAAGCTGTCTACGCCAAATCCACATTGCAAAAGGGGGAAATGCATATGCGGAGAACGTTTCCGATGAATGAAACACCTGCTCGTGCCTGAGGCCGAGAAAAAAGGCGCAAAAATGGTCCCTCTGTCTTACAGGTGTGTTGCGCGCATGGCTGTAATGAGGTGTCTGATGGCTCAAGGAAAAAGAACAGATGATCAGGCGCATGCGAATTGTGACCTAATTTCGCCATTTTCGACAATATTGCGGGAAGACAATTCACTGGGGCCTTATGGCGTTCATCCTCTAAAGCTAAGAGGGAACGATTGCAGGGATATATCCAGTGTAGAGATGGTGGAGAATGGGTTATTGAAATCGGTACTATTCGAGGCAACAACGGCAAAATGAAATCCTTAGAATTCCAATCTCAGATTTCGTGTTTCTGTCGTTTTGTACTGCATGTATGCATCAACGGGAAATGACAAATCAGACAGCGGTCATCGCACTATAATGAGATATCACCATACGCCCTTGTTTGCACTCATTTGCATATGCGCTCAGCAGCGGAAGTGCCACGGATCAAGTGTTTTGGGAAAACTGTAAATAGGCAAAATGCGCGTTATTTAAGGAAGCACTGTCTGATAACGTGTCCACAGGTGGAACGTCTGCGGATAAGGAAGCGTTTGCGTATTTTTTTCGCACTTTCCGCGGGGCGGAGCACTATCTCTATTTGCCTACGCAATGCGGCAAAGGTTAATTGAAGAGCTCTGCCCGATACGGTACTGTCGCAAACGCGCGATCGCCGCCGACGCGCCTCCTCTTCACGCATTGTTCACCTCAGCGGTTGATATGTGAGGCCGTCTGACGTTCATGGTCTCTTTTAACTATCAGTTCTGTAAGCATTCAGGCAGCTTTGTGGTCGTGTTTATTACTGTTTGTTATTTAGATGGGTGCGCCACAAACAGGTTGCGTTCACAACCGCCATTTCACACACCACTCACTTTGGACCAAGCCAAGATCGAGAGGAATTGCACAGCGCCACTCGACAGGCTGTGGTGCCACAACGGCGGAATATGCAGAGAAGTCTACGAGTCAACCGGTTTCAAGGCGATTTGCCTGTACGTCTACCCAATCAAGTCATAGTTTACATTATATCATTTGTAGGTGTCGAGAACATTTCATAGGAAGACGTTGTGAAACGATCTACAACGCCTACCTGACTGAATCCGCATTGCAACAGCGGCTGGAAACCGCAGCTCTTCCGATCCTCATTACGCTTCTCATTCTACTGACCTGTGTCCTTTCCTGTGCCTTCTACATGTTCCGACGGTATGTTGTTTATGAATTGTTATGATATCACACTGACCAGCAGTAGCTCACCATAGTTCTGGACATGTCATTCCTTAAGTCAATGGTGATGGACCCAAGGCACTTAAAACGTACAAAGCTTGATAGAAACTTACGGTCTCTTCGTCATTTTATTTTTGAATCCAATCTGTTTCTGCAAACCTCTTTTGACAGGCGTTTAGTGATAGATAAAAAGTGCATAAAGTGGGCATCCCGGTTCAAAATAGAGCCACGCTCGATAGTTCCGTTTTTGGACACCCTGTCATAGCGTTAGGTTACGATAGACGCTCCAAACCTGCCTCTAAAGTCATGTCGTTCCCATTTCAGAGATGCGAGAAACTATTCCATCGGATCGCCAAATACGAGGATTTCTGATTGTATATAGTGCGTACTGTATATTCATATAAATTCTATTGAAATTGATTGAAGGACCTTTATCGATCGCCACATTTTCTTCCCTATATTCACTCATCATGATCATCATCTTCGACTTCAAAAGTACATATGTCCAAAGGCCACAACACGCTTACAGCCGATTGAGACTGGATACTGAAGGCCTGAATGGTGTGATCGCGCGGAGAATGTCGATAAGTCGCCTGCTCTTGCTGCTGATCTCTGGATCCGGATAGTTCGTCAGCTCGTTGACGCGCTTCTCGAGGTTCGCCTTCCCCTTCATTCCGTAGAACGTGTGATATACGGTGTAGTTCGGGTTGCCGAACGGGTCCTGGTTCAGCGGAGCGATCTGCTCGTACGTGATGCCGAGCGCCTCGACCGCACAGCTCGTGCAGAGGATCCAAGTGACGGCGCGAAGCAGAACGTCATTCTTGTCGGTGTCCAGAACGGAAAGAAGGCCGGTGACCGTCTATAATGAAACGCATTGGATATTTGTTTACGTCTTTTTGATTCGTTGTAATGAATGGCAAATGTTCTATTCTATCTTACTTCATAAATATCTAATAACTACTGCGCTGTTTTCATAGTACCCCTCTATTCAATGCTACCATATCAATCGAGATCTACTGAAATTGAAGACCGATAACTAAGCGATAACTAACTGTTCGCCTCATGTTCCGCCAGGTAAAACACTGATTAACCAAATTCTTTTAGTGGAATAGATTTGAAAAAAAAATATATATTTTGTGCTTGGTGGCCATATTGCACTTAAAATGTCATGGATTTCCGGCGTTTGCCAGTTGATATATCATCTGCAATCTAGTGGAAAGTGCGAATTCTAAATTGATTGCCTCCACTACGGTAGCGTTCCGTCACCACTCAAGCTTAAATTCATGGAAAACTACATATTTGTGCGCATGCTCATTTGTCAATCTCACAGAGACCACCCTTGAGCTAATGACGCTGTTTTCGAGACGGGCTCGAGAGACATGTTTACCTTCGCAGCTAGGATGAACGGCACCATATCCGGACAGCATGACAGATTGACGAGTAGTCTCAGAGAGTGCAGGTTCGCTTCGCCGTGGACCCATAATTTCTGAAGGCAGATCGGAATTGCCGGCATAAACGCCTCCAACTGGCGAGGGCTTATGTTCACGGAGAGATTTGTCAGCGCCTGTAGCGCGACGATGCTCTCCAATTCAACAGGCGAGTCGAGGCGCCGCACGATCGTCGGAACGGAACGGCTGAGGATCGTCTCGTTTTCCATGTCCCCGGCCATGTTTGCGATGCACTGGATAAGCATGATGCGACAGGACTTCGGCCACGACGTGTTCTTTTCCATGAGGAGATCGACGATTTTCCTCGTTATCCCGTATTCGCGGAGGATTATCTGGAATGGAGAATGCGTTGGACGTCTGACAAGTACATCTTCATGAAATATTAGCGTTCAATTAGGGGAGAGATGGGAAACGGGTTAGGAGGAAACGTCGTGTGATGACGGACTATCTCTCTAAGAAGGATGCGAGATCTTTATGCTACAGTACCCATCTCCGATGACTACATTCGATCACAAAGGATCACAGTTCCCATGTCTTTTTCTATCCCAGCATCCAAGAAAAGACTCATGAAGCAAGTGAAGCATTAAGTTGCCTCATACTCTATTTATGGATTCCAAATCCTAGCCAAATCTTAGACATGTCAGGAAACTCATCACGCCACATAGCGTGCCGATGACAGATAGAACGTCTATTATCGTCTTTTTTCGTGGCACAGGTTTATTGGTTTACGGTTGAGAAGAGTTCACTACGCACCTGATTTCCCGGAAACGCCGTTGCATTTGAGATAACTGTCAGAAGCGGAAGCAGTAGATCCTGCGTCGTATCAAGGTACTGTAGCGCTGTGAGAATCTGCTTGGCATCAGGGGGTTGTATCAGCTTTGACAGGTTGTGTAGTCTGTTGATGAGCCCGCGCAGGTCTTCGTTGGCGTTGATGTCGGCCGCCGGGTTCACCGTTATCCTCCATTGTGCGTTATCTTCGTCCGGATCTTTTTGCGGGATGCTCTGCAATACAAATTGTTTTCGCATTCCGCTGTTGTGCATTGCCCATATTTTTTCATAAATCATTGCTCTGTTTTGGGCACAACGAAAAGCCGAGAAGTCACGGTTGATATATGGACCGACAGCGGCGCCATCGCTTTGGAGCCAATTTGGCCACCCAACTTTCGGCTCCGCTCGCCTCGGAGCATCCGGTTTCGAACGGCGGAAATTGGTTTTATGGACGCTGAAGCGTTAGGCGCTCGTTGGCGTCAAGTTCGAAGTGTCCCCAATGAGTTTTTTTTTGTGCATTTTATATGTTTTTCTTCCAGAAGCAGCCGACAGGGGAAAACATCGAAAAGCATAAACATGTCTGCGCCCGGCAGCAAGTGCTATATTGGAGGGCATCGAAAATGTCAGGACCAGGCAGGCACCGTAATCCCGAAAGATTCGACGAGAGGGCTGTTTATTTTTTTCAACACGAATAGGACGTAAAACGCAAAATTATAATAAATTATACAAGATTCCATTTTTGTGGGGGCAGGAAATCGGTTTCCTTGGAAGCCGGAAGTAAAGAGGCCTTGAGGGACCTCAAAATATCCATGGCGATAAGCGGCTTATTTCAACGAAAACAATGATTACCGTATTCCTACCACGTGTCATAACGTTTAGGTGATCAGAAACCGTATTCCATCTCGCAAATAATGGGGCTAATTACTGAAAATGCCCCAAGGGCGGGCCGGAAACTCAATTATCCAAACAAATTGTATGCACAAAAGGAAGTACATTTAGGTATAAAACAATTATTTGTTCGTTTTCAATTAGTGTAATCAATTTGGATTGTTGCAAAGTGACGCAGTCGCCAACGGCACTAAACTTTAATGTGAAGCGAAAATAGAAATGTTCCCGGAGACTAACACCAATAGCGCAAGTGGGTGTCACTGGAGGGCAGGGTTAATGTAAACAAAACGTCGGTAACGAACCTGAAATTTTCCAAATCGCGGCGAGGCGATCTCGACGACAAAAGCCGACTGTTGCTGGCCCATGGCCCTGACGCGTATCGATCTCGAGGCCCAGAGTTAGAGACTTATAAAGGGAGCGCGCAGGCTCTTCGACTGCCACCTCGAAACCTCAGCGCTCTCAACTCGGGCCGCACTCTCTCCGTCTCTGCCGCCGTTCGACAATGCTGCAGCCAGCGGCCAGCGGTCCCGGCTTTGCTAAAGCATCGAAGGCGCCATTTCCAATAATTATGTGCCTCACACGTCATCACCGCGCGCGCCCCGTGCTTTCTTCTTGTTCCTCTTCACCTCCTCCGGTCCCGGCACCAGCACCAAACCTCGTCTACGCGTGACTCCCAGATTCATTGTTCGCGATCGTCACCAACCGACAACGTCCCAAACGGCTTTAGAACTCTTTCATCGACAGCATCAACATAAAGTACGCAAAAAGAAGGAAGACTTGTTATTTTCTTTATATCGTTGCTTCACCTCTCAGGTGACGCACATATTGTCATCCCAGATTGATGGGTCTCTTTCATTTCCGGTTGCATGAAGAACATATTTTGCCAGAAACACCCTAGAGGACAGACGAATCCAACATCAGTAAAAAGATGTACAAGAAATACAGATATAAGGTAAACCTCAGTGAGATTGGGGATACAGAATAGGAATACCGAACGACCACTGAATACAACTAATAGTAAGACCTGGGAAGACCCCAGCCGCGCATTGACAATGTAAATCTCCTATATGCCGCGAGCTAAAGGCGGATGTCACCGCGTAGCAACACGACATCAAGAAGTGAATAAATTAGTGGCCAGACAGGGACCCATTCGTCTTCATCCATAAAATCCCACTCGCTCATTTGGTAACGCGTGGTGGTGCCATTCGAGACAATATTGGGTCCTCGAAATCTCTTTGGAAAGACCCTTCACGAGCGCAATTAGACCGCTTTTTAAAGCAACGATTAGCGCCGAATTGAGTTTCATTTATTGCACGAATGAGGAAACGAAATATACATTTAACTTGAACAGACAGTGAGGTATACTGTACACATGCTACCGCTGTGATGGATAATTACATTATAAGTTAAAAGATGAAATAAGACAACCGACATGGTCACTCAGCATCTTCGTACTCGAACAAATGCTGATTTTCGCGGTAGAACACTCGGGGGTCCCTGGGGAATCCACAGCGAACTTCAAACGTGATTGTCGTGCTGAGGCAATTGCCGGAACGCCACAAGTACCTAAAGAGATGACATCATAATGGGCTTGAACGCAGCTAACATTAAATCGGAGGCAAGGACATATCTGACGCGTAACATCACAATCTGACGTTCACAACCTACCAGTCCTTTCGGCGGCGCTCCAGATGATAGGTGAAAAAGGTGCTACAGTCGTGATTCCACGACGGTTTCTTCGCCAGCACTGTCGTCTCGTCGGATTCTTCACAGTTTAGACGACAGTAGACGCGTGTCTCATTGCGCTAAAACGATATAATTGAATTGGGTTCGGGCTGCACGACGATAATGACCAGTATCATGAAAATTGTTTAAGTTCATTAGCAGACGAAATCAACCATATAATACTTGGATGCGTACCCATTTTAAATTAAATTCACAAAGTTGGCAAAGTAGACGCAATTCTGGGTAGCATTACGAACACCCACAACAGGCAGAGACTTTTATACCCTTCTTGTTTGAGTTATTCCAAGCGAATGTGAACAAATTTTCGTACGAACTTGAAAAAAGATGAGCAAACGAGGACACGGAAAGGGCAAAACAAACAATGATGTCTCATGCAGGAAGCGAACAAGCGACCTTTCGTTTACTAGATAGACGGTCTACCCTGAGCCAATAAGTCGATATGTTCTGAACTTTTAAGTTACTATATTGTTACGAACCTTGCCAAGCTCCTCAAAGCATCCTGGGTTCAACTCGGCCTGCTTGCCTGGCTTTCGCAATGCACACCGTGAAATATTCAATCCTGAGTTGACACATTCCAATTTCCGTGTTGCTAAAATAAATAATTAATAAGTAAAACCTCAAGGAGACATCAACACTGACTCCAGTAATATGACGCGGCCGGAACTGCTCCGAAGACCTGGCACACGGTGCAAGTGACGATGATGGCGCAACAAAGGAATTTGAAGGAAGACATTACGTCGACGGGTGATGTTTCAGAAATGACGATCACCTATGGTATAAGCGCCGATTTCGTGTGGGGTTTGTTGGGTGGAGCAACAAGTGACTGCGTCCAAAGAAGAGATCAGATCCGCAAGCTTTCGCGACGTCGTCATCCAGTTCCAGAACGTGCGCCAAACAGGCTGGAGATTTCCTCGACAATTTCGTATGCGATGGCAAGAAAACCTGAGCTCTATCGTGTGGTCAAGTGCATAGCCGATGTGCGCAAGATTGACGTAACGACGAAAAGGTGACTTTGCAACGGACACACAACCGGCTCTTCCGATTATACGTTCGCTTTTGCATAAAAGCTAATTGACAACGTCGCCACAGAGTAATGCGGATTAGAGCGGGACTGTTTTGATCATCGCGTTTATCAGGATTGTGCACGAACAAGAAGAGACGATGTGATCTGGAAGGAAACAGGTTGCTTGAAGGTCATCGATGACCAGAGTGCGAATAATCCCGCTTTCTTCCAACTGATCGATTGGTCAAAAAAGAGGGAAGAGGAGAATTTTTCTCCGCCAATTCATTGTCGTTCGACAACATTTTGTTGATGTAACTAGGCATTTGTTGTCCAACCACTTCTGGCTCACAATATGGCCAAAAAAGGCCGGCGAGCGACGTTCTCTAAAACATCGTAAAACACCCAGTTATAATTGTCCTCTCTTAATTACTACAGGTCAGAATTAGAGCCGGAGAAGACGAAAAAGTGCGAAGCAAATCAGTGTCTTGGACAATGAGTATCTAGCCCTGCTTAACTTCAACTAACCGTGCACACGTAACGAAAACATTAACGAACATCGCGGAGGCAAGCGGGTGTAGCCTCACCACGTTACCCAGCAGATGTCTTGCCTTAAGCGCTCCACTTGGAGATCGTACAGAAAAAAAATTGCTACACGGCTATCCTAATCTGGTAATTCTGTGGCAGTAATCACATAATCCATTCAGCCTGACCTTCTGCCTACCCACCCACACTTTTCCATCCCCATTCAGCTCATCTTAGGAACATTCTTTTTCTCACTTCGATCTCGTTGGAGTTTTTTAACATCACTCCCCTTTTAGCAGCTCATCAAGACGGGTTATGATGGCACATCTCCTACGGGATCACATTTGTAAAGCAAGATCACGATATGAGAGGAGCTTATTCAAAATAGGACAACACGGTCAGAAGCGAACCAAAACATTTCTCGACTCAATGACTTTTTTGACTCAGCAACTTTATTTTATGAATTAAAAGCATTATACATGGTATGTCACTGATTAACGGTGCACGAAACTATCACTAGATGCTCTAACGTGGGATTAATCAACTTTCAGGTACGATCCCTCGAATCAATGGTACCCATTCTGAATCAGGTGTATCGTTTCACTCAGTATCTGCTCTCTCTTCTACGAGGCCCCATTCTTAATGCTAGACGCTCGATCGAGCATTTACACCTTAAAGGACTCACTAGAAACAGTCTTAGTTTTCTTCATTGCCATATCGGACGGATTAATACAAATATCATATTTTAAGTTTTGTGTGTTACGTTGTCGATTAGTGTCTGCAATACTTCTCTAATCGGTAATTTTTTGGAATAGAGCAGCTGGACTTTGCTCAGGTGCTCAAACTTGGGCGTTTATGTTTGCGCAGATCTCAGCAATATTCGTCTTTAGTAGTTTTGTTTTCCACTTCTCAGCAGGAGAAGTCACGAGAAAATCCCGCAAATTTCATCACCGATCTCTGGCGCCAAGCGATTACTCATTGACTCATTGACAGCGATATTCGTCGCATTTGCGCACTTCTCATTACCAGACAATATTGACATAGCTGATTGGACGACGCGAGGAAGCAATACTCATGATTGTTATTATCGCTCGGCGGAGTTTGTGCAATTACTTGTTCGACTGGCGGCGAATTATTGTAAGAGACTGAAGCATGTCCATCAAACACTTGAACAAGCTGATGAGTTCGATGAAGTACGATGCGGAGCTGGAGTTTGCTACTGTTCATATGTCGTCGTTGCCGCAGTCGCTTTTGGAAGAAGCTTGTAATATGGCTTCCGCTTCAATGAGGGTTGGTTTATTTACATTATAAAGTCTATAAACCTATAGATTTTTGAGCTTCCTAATAAGAATTTTATCAGATGTAATTTCTGCCATGCCAACCGCGGATGAACAGTGCTTCTTAAAGGATAAGGGCGACGTTTGTTTTGAACAGACCAAACGGAAATGAGCAAATTGCTTTAACAGGGTGAAGCTCATTGTTTGACATTGGCGACATCACCACTTGAGAGAGTCGAAGAAACATGTTGATTTATGAGTTCACGAAGTTGTCGACAATATCTGCGAAAATTGCTGCCTTTTTAACGTCCAACTTTCCTTGTAGAAGTCTTTTTTCGACAAATATTGTAAAGGGATTTCGGCTGACTTCGTGATTGGGTCTGAAGTTGAATTAGCAGCACGGCACTGTATTCCATTTTTCATTATTTTATTAACCCTCATATCAGGTTGGGATTAGCTCTTTAGAAGTAAATCTACACCCGCTTTGATACTTAGTCAAATTTGACTTCAGCATATACCTTTTTCAAAGTTTCATTCTCTGATTTTTATGGAATTACTATCGCTATCATAGGCCACGCTTTATGTTAGATCCTTAATTTGTCCCCTTGAGGTGCTCGACGTTGGCACCCACCGTCAGCATGATCCACTTGATTAATTACCAAGTTTAGCAATCGCATGATGAGATGGAAGTGGCGCGAAACCTGAAGAACTACTTCGACGAAAAGCACGGCGGTAACTGGCATTGCATTGTCGGTCGCAACTTCGGCTCGTTCGTCACTTATGACGACGGCAACCTGTGCTACTTTAAAGTTGGCAAAACATCTGTGCTCCTCTTCCGCACCTACACACAGTTGTCTCAGTTCATCAGACGGCCGACGTAAATAAATCGGCACTTGCGAGTGTCAGCTTACCGAAAACACATCACATTTTTTTGCGCTTTTCCAACAGAAAATTCAATAAAATCATCTCTTTCTCGCTTTTGTACATACATACAACGGAATTGTGTGTGTGCAGTAGGGGGGATCATCGTATTTGAAAGGATTCGAATCTGAACCGTATTGAATTGAGATTGCCGGCGAGCACGTCGATTACGTGACGAAGTAGAGCACGAGAAGGGCCAGTGATGTGCACAACGTGGAGTACACGGTCCTGGAACTGAAGCTGGCTGTTTCGCCATTGCACAAGTGACCGTTACATGAGCAAACACTAAAGGATCAGGCTGTTATTTAAAACAGAATTAGGTGGTTTGCCTCATTCTTGATTCGAAAGGCTTTCCACCTGCTATCAGTTGTGACAAGTTGAAGTTGTAGCAGAAGGAGTGGTCCATCAGGGCGCCGACGGTTCCCGTTCTGTTGAAGCCCCACAGAAAGACGGACGACCAACATCCACGGATGTAGCCTCTCGCTCCGACACCTAAAGCTCTTATTTGAGTACAATCAAGTTGTATAGTGATCGTATAGCATTTAAGATGTTATTTGGCGGCGCCTTTCCACTACAAACCTCACTGCAATTGTAGGGCAGCGTTTACCTTTCGGAATGGTAAAAAACATTGCAATCTGATACTTCCGTTCAGTATTAGTATTGAAGGTGACTCAAAAAAGGCGGAAGAGGAAGTGAGAAATTGTTTGCATGGTATTGTATTCTCGAGCAAAAAAAGGGTTAGTACTCCGCTCTAAATTGCAGTAATGTTTTCCCGCTCTAAATTGCAAAAAATCGACTCGTACGTAGACACACACTTCACTGTCTGTCTATCAGACAGTTTTCGCGACTTGTGGACATTGTATTTATGGTAGACAGGTAGTGAAGAGTCACTCTGCGATAGTGGATTTTCTTGTTATATCCTATACCTTATTGAGATCGGCCAGTCATGAGTCAGTGATGACTACAGGTTAAGAAACCGAACAAATTATTGTCTACTGGGCAGCTCTTTCAACCTATTTTTAAAAGCTCCAGAACCATAGCGATACTCACAAATTCTAACAGTCGTATGAGTTCCAAAGTATTGTAAAGTACGCACTCAAGAGATCCCCTTATCTCAGTCTTAAAAGCAAATTGCGACTCATTCCTCTATTACCAAAAATCGGACACCTCCGCTGATCCGTCATATTTCTTCCGTTCATCTTTTGTTTACACTAACACCGTTCGCCATTGATCATCTTTCGCGGAAGACAAATTATTAAATCCGAATAAGCTCCTCAGAGTAATTGATGTGCATTTGCGACTGCCGGTTTGTTGCGAACGAGAGCGCATCGCCCAAATCCTGACGGACTGATGTCGGTCGCCTCCTCGGCGATTGTGCGCTCCCCCAAATGTTGGCCCGCTCATTAAGCACCGTGCACTAAGAGACGTCATAAGTGACTGATCGCATCCGTCGACATCCGATGACATGGACAGATCCACCGATCAAAACATTGCTCAGATGAGACATCGCCGCAGGGCATTGTCCACTCATTCTCACTTTGTAATCAGCGCGTTTTAATACAAATGATTGACCAGTTTAAAAGTTCTGAAACACACTCACCAATTTGTAGCTCCTCCACCAACGAGATGCAGTTATGAGGATCATCACAGTATATGTAAGGGACGTCGGCTCCACGCTTATATGGATCCTGGCAGTTGTCGGTGAAAGCTCGCGGCTCCATGTAGATTCGGGAGTAACCTGCGAACTGCCAGGTGGCTCCGTAATAGCGCGACATGCAGCTAAAGCACTTGAAGCCTTCTAAAAGGAATCTAGTTTGGCCTTGCATAATATCGATAGAGATTACTAAAACGCCTATCATTTTGTCGACCTCTATTTTGAAGCCCTGTCAGCTTAGAAACGGCGGTAAAATGTGAGAAATGGAATTCAAAATTTAGCATAATACGATCCAAGAATTCCGATCCAATAGAATCTACCTGAGGAAGCAATCTTTATGATAGTAGTTGAGGTATTGGTAATTCGATAACGGTTACGATATAATTCTCATTTGCGGCTTAGAGGCTGTCCGTCTATCCGCTGCAAAATCCAATTATCCAGATTCTCAGGAATTCGTGGATAATCGCTGGGAACTTAGAAATGAAATGGAAAACAGGTACTACAATTTCTACGAAAACTAAGGATCTTTAAATCGACTACTGTGGGATATTGGGTAATGAAGGAGAAAACACAACCGGGCTTACCTACTCTCTTACCTGCAGATTGAGCGAGAAGAAGGCAGACGAATAGGATCAAAAGCATCTCTCGCCGATTGCATAACTGTGCTTGTGAACCGTGTTACATAACCGAATGGAGTCTATACCGGTGGTAGAGACCTGAACACGAAGATGCCGGAAGTGAGTGGTCACTTATGCAGTGCGCGACACCGTTGTTTAGTTATTTAAGGCAGTTGTTTTTAAAGCGATTATCGCTTAATGCGGCATCGACTCGTAGCTTTGAAAGGCATGGAAATCTGGTTGACGCTTACGTAGAGGCATTGTACAGTTCTTAAGTAACCCCAAAAATTATAAGTATCCCTTTGGAGATCATAGAACACAAAGAAAGACTCGATTTTCGATAGGATGCCCTAGAATATGATCGTTTGGAAAAGCTCAAATTGCTCAAAAACACACACGCAGAGAAAGTGTGAATGAGCACCCCTAGAAGGAAATGTTTTCAATTCAAATCACCTGTAAATGAGCTAATCATCACAATTAATCAACATAAAACGATAGCGATAGTCGCTTACACGGCAAAACAACAACGTCAGCACAACAAAAAGGAGCCAATGTTCCAGGACAGGATTACTTTGGAACTCCCGGAGACCCTCAAACCCGTCTACTTCTTGCCCGCGCTTTGCCCGCCCATAACAAAGCGGGCCGCGCCCGGTGTCATTTAGTCACTCCGTCACTCCTACTTCTTGCATCCTCTCCACTTCGGCTCGTCCGTATGATGGTGAAGCGAAAAGATAATAGCAATAATAGGCCGCAAAAGAGCGTCCGAAGTTTTGCTTTCTGCGCCCACATTTACGCAATTATATGCATAAGCGCTTAGGTGCCCCGCCTCGAGGCAGTACGCGTTAATTAGTTTCGCTTTTGCTGTGTGAGCGAGAACGGAGAACGACGACGAGCGGAAGGCCGGTTGAGTTTGGAGTGCCGAAGGTTGCCCCTGTTCTCCCGGCCATGGAAACACTCTACCACGGAGCGCTGGATGGTGCTTTGGGCAAAAGCAATTTTACACCGTGGGAATCGACTTTACGGATCGTAATCGAAAATCCCCACATATGATATGTGAGCCGAGTAGCTAAGCCGGCCACATGTGAGAAAGAGGAACGGGGAACAAATTGGCCCAATTTAAACAAGCCCGATTTTGAGCGTTAAAAAAGTCGAACTGGTCAATTTCCCAGCGAAAAAGCCGACGAACGGTCGCCGGTCACCAACTAGCGTCGGCGCACATGTTCGAAGCGCGAGTTAGAGCTCGTTAATTAGGTTTTGTAATTTTGTTACGAATTTATTAAGTGGATCGCCGAGAGAAGGGAAATGAATTGTTGCCGCGATCATATGCGTCAGATAACAATTGCGCGAAGTGCTCACCGATCGCAAACTACCGTAATCCGTCGTGAATCTGATGTACGAAGTTCAATTTTTATAAGTGGATAATTGGGATTGTAATTGAACCGGGACAAAAGTGTTACCGCAGTGCTACGATTTGGCAAGTGCACGGACAAAAAAGGTGATTGGTACAATTTACGAGTACGAGTTTGGGTTACTGTAATCGGAAGTGGGTGCTAAGTGCAATTGCTCATTACGAGAAGTCGTTAGAGTCGCTCACTTAAAGGAACCTTTCACGGTGATAAAAGCTTTTTATAGATTCTTTATAGAATATTTTTGCTACTCCTCTACGATCGGTAGCCAAGTCGATTTCTCAAAAGATCCAAACCTTACGGCAAAATCTGAACTTCACTGTCTGTTGCTTGCCCCAATGTAATTTCGTTGGAGGGGCGCCACTAGTGTACTGTGGATTTTGTCCCTTTTAGTTGGCTTTTGGGGAAAAATGTTGGAAAATACGTGATGTTTCTGCCCAAGCTCGACATGACTTTGGTCATCAGCTTCTGTGCGTTAAATGAGCATTTGCTTCGATTGGATAAATGGAGAGAAATTACGCTACCATTCCTTCAAATCTTATCGGGGCTAGTCGGCTGAACACCACTTAACTTCGATCAGTAAATTTCAGAGCCCTAAGGTGAATTTCTTGAACACTACCGGGATTTTCGACAAGCTGAGGACAGTGCCTAAAGTAGAGGGCTATATATTCAAGAGGATTTTCAGCGTGGGCCCTAGTAGTGCACCCCATAAAAAAGGACCGAAAGTCGGTGGTTAAATGGAACAATAGGGGGCGGGGGACGGGATTCTCAGCGACAGTGTCCAAGCTGTCGATGACATGACCCGATCTACTCATAAACCTCTCTAAACTCTGTAGAAAAGCAAGACTCTTTAACAGTGCATATCAGACTTAGCAAGAAGACCTGTTCACCTGCGAACACAAGTCCAGTTTTGTGAAAAATGACCCGATGTGACTCGCAAATTAGGAAACGAATAGCATGACGTAGTAGACTGAACGCCCGGCAGACAAATGCATCTTAGGCGTCCAAAGTGTGAATATTGATATTCGTGAGCCAGCGAAAAATTACCTAGGGTCGCGCGGCATTCAAAATCGCTGAGCCGTGTGGATCGCCCTATTGCTCATACACGCGCACTTTTCCCTTCCGCTACCCCTTAAGGGACGCGTGGATCGCCTCCAGAAGCTGCATGTCATATCGTGGGAACATACGCTAGCATATACAACACAGGAATAGAAGGAGCATGCTTGGCCCTAAAGGAGAAAAGACCTTCACTAACACTCCACATTTTGTGACATAAATATCCAACTTTCACAGAGTCAAAATCGGCTTACGTGATTGACAACTGTCCGAAAAACGCGCAGGAACAATGAACCCAGCGTGCAACGTTTAGCCCCGTCTCAATGGAACGGAGCACTCAGGTATTGACGCCGGGCACCGTCGCCGCTTGTCCCCGACTTTGGCCGGCGATAACAATAAATAGTGGTGCTGGAAAAAGAAATGGGCCGCTCTGAGAAAATATGCCGGCGGGAGAACGGTCGCGCTCCCACATGCATGCACCTGGCCAATGCCTAGGCATTATATTAATTGCCTGAAGACATTACTACTTTCGCCAATGTGATTACTCACGTCAAGAACCCAAACATTTCATTGTTATCGAATTCGGATAGGTGATTAACGGCAAAAGTATAGCAAACAGCATTGCTAGGCTTATTGGCCTAAGGGCCTTCGGAACGTGGGAATGCGCACCTAGTAGATGCAGCTTTCCAAAGCGCACAATTTCGGAATAACGATATGCGCCATTTCATCCGCTACAAAACAAGTCATTATTTCAAAATGTTGATTTGTTCATGCGCACTTATAAGCTAATTTAAATCTAAATCTATGAGTAACTTTCCTATTATGGTGGAAAATGAAAACAGCTTGAAGGGAAGGTTTAATGTCATGGGTTCAACGCTAATACGACGCCAGGGCTTCCAATCATAATGGCTCCAGGACATGAGTACAATAGATGGGTCACGAATTTTGGACACTCAGAGCTATCAGCTGCACATTCGCATTTAAGTTCAGCCTTAGTATCAGAGCAAGCGAGTACTGTTTAATATCGAATAGAGTTAATATTAAACTGTGATAGACGTACCGTGAAATATGAATCTACTGGTCTGATCGCTATAGATATGACCAGACACTAACCACCTAAGAGAAGCTGTAAAGTGGTAGCCATGAGCTGGACATGATCATGTTAATGAGCTCGCCCGCCAGGTCGCCGCCAGCAGCGAGCAGGTGAAACTAATTGCTAAAATCTCCACGCAAAATGACACCTCATTAGACTAAAACGGTGTTAACTAGTGACAAAGTTTAGCTATACTACATGGCGTAGCATGTTTAGGTTTGCAAAACAAACAAAAGGCATTTCACACGGGCCCAAAACGGCGTCATGCTCAGTTAGTTTTGAAAACTAAGCCGACGGGAAAGCCTTTGAAATTAGTGACAAAGCGAAGCGGATGCATTAACTATGTTCATGTCTAATTTTGCGCGTTTCTAAGAGGGACGATGCTAAGTTTGGAGAGACTTTCGAAAGTGGGCCAGGAGCAGGGGAACCCTTTGCAGATTTGGGCCATTTTCACGTGCAGCATCGCATAATCTAAGATAGAAATCTTGTGGTTAAGATAGGATGCTGAATATTCTAACAAATAATTTGCAGAAGATGGAGAAGCGTCCAACTTAAACTCTTCAACAGTTTGCATACTATCTTTTGCAAATATTAGAAAGAGAAGCCTCTTGAAGAGAAGATCATTAATAGCAGCCAGATCAGCTGGTAGTCAAAGCCGATCATAGCCGTATTATAGCCTCTAAACTAAGCAAATACGTTTATCCAAATAGCAGTCATTTTTGCGCAATCAACCTATTGCGATTAGCTCAAAGCAGGTCATTTGAAAAATAAGCCGCGAACTGCCACTTAAGACACTGAACGTCAGCGCCAGGGAGGCGCAATAAAAAACGCACTAAAAACTCAAATGACCAACAACACGACCACTTGAGATCATAAATATTTCCAAATCGGCCGGTGTGCTTCCCGTTGCTAATGAGACGTCAAGGACAACGATCGGGAGAGCGTGAATTTGAAACGCTGAAGCGCGTTTTGGCGCGTTTTGGCGAATTGTTTTCCGATATGGCCACGGGCGGTGGTCGTTTAAGTGCGCGCGACAGCAAAAACGAGAAGATCTTAGAGGAATTAGTGACCGTGCCGACCAGAAGAGCCGAAAAAACATGCGCCGCATATATTTACCTAAAGTGCCAAGGCGCGCCTAACTAAAAGAGGCGAATCTTCAATAAGCGTTGTGCACTATGGTGGAAGTTGCCAGACCCACCCATGCAAGCCCTCTTGATATTATATGTGTGAAAGGGTTGGGTGCGAGTCTACTTTGGCTTGTGAACGTCGCTCATTCACATACCCGCTGCACTCTTGGACGCGGATCAAGCAGGATTAAATCGGCTGTCTTTCTTCCGTCTCAAATTAGACACAACGTCCTCATTTAAGCGTTCCTTTCCGAACATCGCCCTGATCAGTTTCGCTTCAAAGTGCTTAGTGAACGAAGAACGGACACAAAACGCAACATTAGTTAATTTTGAGGCAGTTGTTTTGCAGCTATGCTTCCGTTCTTTATGTCTCGGGGACGAGTAGTAAATCACTCGAAATCGCTGATTTATGACACTTAAAATTCGAAGGTACATGGATTTAAAAACTTTAAGTTCACTACTCGAAGATCGCTTTTTCGCTATAAGGGAGGTCATATAATCTTTTATGTAATAGTCGGTTTAGCAGCTAAATGGCTACTTAATTTCCGATTTATTGCGTTCTTTTCTGGACGAGTTGTACTTTGCAGTGCATACATTCGACTTCTAAAGGCGCTTTACGAGGGTAATTTGCGCGACATGGTTTATCAGGAAGAGGATCTGCGAAGTGTGGTGGATACGGTTTGATAGACGTTTTAAACGAGGTTCTTTGCACGGGCGTAGAAAAAAAAGAGAAGAAGTATAGCAGAGCAAATTGAAAAACCATCCTATGGTGCACAAAAAAAGTCAATCTCACAAGGGAACCTTCCAAACTGTCTATCTGTCGATTAAGCTAAAAACGTGCACACAGGTAGGCGTATATTTCTGAATGTTAACCCCAAAAGGTGAGCCATGCAAACACTCTTCGAAAGATACGTCTAAGTCAGTGCAACGACGCAACAACGGTTCTGTGCTTGAAGTAGCTGATATGTTGTGATGTGCTTTTGCAAATAATCACATGACACGAAACGGAGAAAACCAAAAAAGAATGGCGCGGGAAGGTGTCGAACCCGAACCTCAAAAGTGGCAGTCAAGGTACTACCCAGATCGTCTACGAAGACTAGGTTCTACGTCGGGGATGTTGGTAACAATCATTTGAATGTAACTTTAACATTTTTTCGGTCATAGGCGCTGAAGCCGGTCCAATTTTCAGCTCCATCGAAGACGAATATTTCATAAAGTCTAGAACAGTTCCAATCGAAAAAGGTTTTTTAGAAGGGACCCGATAACACTCAGAAAAGGGACACGGTAACGATCAATTTTGTGGTCCCACACCAACTTCCATTTTCGGAATCAGAAATGAGAAATTCTTCAAACGATACAATGCATTCATGTTTACTTTTAATTCTTTGAATCACCATATAATTGAAAACCTGCAAAAGTTTCGTAAAAGGTTCTAGTTTCACATTTTAGTTGCGCACGATCTGCACATATATGAATTCACCAGCATTGTCTATTAATCATCAACCTCATTCGTCTCATGCGTTTGCAGCGAGCCAACCGAGGAGAATTTGTTTAGGCACAACGAAAAACACAACAAATGAGTACGCGGAACAAAAAACATCACAAAAACGAGGGTGGTACGAATAGGATACCTTTACCGCTCATGCGTGCTAAATTTCAAAACTCACAAGGACAAATGCTGTGCGCAAAGCGACTAAACATGTGCTGGAAATAATTTGCTATGCACGGATTTTCCTCACACTAGACGACAGCGGTCGGAGGCAAAGAACGTCGCAGTGAGTAGTTTTTAAAATTCTCGTATTGCTGAAAAAGGCTCATAATATACATACAACGAAGACGAGAAACAACTATGACGGCAACTCAAACTGGAACTGCTCCACTAACAATTGTCCGTTCTTGTGGTCGGTGGCAAATAGTGTTATCCGGCCGTCAGCGTCGACATCGATGGATTCCCACGGGAACGCAGGTGAAAGTTGGCGGATGAATGTCAGCTTGTTATTTGCGACCACGTAGACGCTAACGAAGCGACCCGGATTGGAAAGTGTTATTTGCAGAGCGTTAATGGGTCTCGTCGTTAGGAGAAGTTGCGACGCCTGGATTCCGCTAACGCTGTAAGGACTTCCTGCGTGCTGCACAAACAGCGTCGACGAAGCGGATGTGTCCTGACGAAGATAGGCAAATGAGGACGATTCGCGGTAGCTGGCCGTGGTGCTCACGCCTCGAAGCGAGTTTTCGACGATCCGATCTGTAAAGTCAGTATACGAACGCCTGCTTTGAAAATAAACAGGGATTCACGCATAAGTCATGGCTCAATTAAGGTAATGATGATGATTTGCTTTTAGGCTTGATTTAAGATGCATTTGCGACTGGAATTCATTGAAAGAAGTCCCGATATTAAGTGGAGCTTGTTCTCAAAAATCGCACACTACCAGCATTAGCAATAAGTTTCAAGGCGTAAAGATTGCCAATGACCGCCTACCTGCTTAATAGTAGAGTTTCCTGGTGGGAGGTATTTCTGCTAGGCAAGTTCAATTTAAAATGTTTTCGAAAAATGGGCTGTAGTAACGAAAAATGATAACGGGTATTGGCTAAACATACTGCGCCTCTACCATGAATAATTGGTATTGAAAGCATTTGAAGGCCGCTCCGGCCGTCCCCTTGGATTTCGACCTTTCCCACTTGGGAACCCCGTTGATATCCTACAGTACGAAGTGAAGACCATTCAAACTGTTCATTTCTCATTCGTTTTGCTTATGTTTTATCGAGTATTCTTCTCGTTTATTAGCAATAAACCGTTGGAGACAAACCTAACTACGAGATTTCAAGGTCGAAATCGCACATTGGATGGTCGAGATCTTGGGTTTAAATCATACAGTGATAGTCGAAACGGTTTTCAGCCCAATTTACTTTGCAGACATTTAAGAACTGCTTTCATACCTTGCACTTAAAAGGTTGGACTAAAACCTAAACTACCAAAAGGCATATTCAAAATTGCTCTTAAGCCCCTCTCTGCATTCGATTATAAATGAACGTACCTATATTGGGACAAGGCCCGGGATCACTGGTAAACCAACCCGGCTGATGTGACTGTTCATTCGTCACTGATGCTGATCCCGTGTAAAAAGAAATTTGACATGATCCCGCCTAATATAATATGTAAGAAACCGCACTGAATGTTGGTCCTTACCGATTGTGACTTCACACAAACATATAAGTTTGAGCCATCTTTGCTCGCCTCAATTCCACAAAACGATCTTCCGATATCTAGTTCAAAAGGATATTTTCCCCTGAAAATTGCGATTATTTCAACTTCTCCTTCTTTACATAAGGTGCCTTACTCTAGCAAACAGAATGGTTTGCACAGATCGTTATTGTCTGTTGGTTGACAGCAGTAATTAATGCTATTCTCAGAAGGAACGACTGTATTGACGCTGTAAATCGAGCAGCTCGTACACAGGCGATTGGCAGCTTTTGTGAAAGCGACAGTGTATGAACTCTGGAATAAACCGTTCCCAACGAAGAGGTCCTGTTGGGCCACATTGGCCGCCATGTAATTATCTAGAGGAGAAAATTATTATCTCTTGATAATTGATACCATTTGAGGCCTTACTCAATTCATTGGCAGTGAACGGTCCTGTATTTGTAAACCCACCAAGTGGTACCGTATATTTATTTAATTTCATGGGGTAAGGCGTTGTTGTGAGTATTGTCGTCGGCAGTGTAGAGGATAGTGGTACGGTGATTGGTGACCCGCTTGATGAACTGGAGTTTTCATCTAAATACCATTGATAAGAAGGGCAGTCTCCGAAACATACGCACTTCGAAGAACAAAGTAACAGACTAAACCTACAGCTACACCAATAATGATGAGTATGATAACAAGGATTAGGATTGCAATGCACTTGCAGCGGTTCGAATTTGTTTTTGACTTCGGCGGCGCTGGGATGACGATAGGCTCCGATTCGTTGTTGAGTTGAAATACGCGTTCGATCTGCGCCCTCCGCTTATTTAAGTACTCGTCGTATGTTGGAGGGATGCGCCTGAAAGTGAACGGATGGCAAAAAAAATGGTAAGTAGGGCGGGAAGTAGAAAGTTTCGTTTGCATCATAGATTTTGGAAAGTTTTCTTTGGGATGCTAAAAAATCTTTGTGTTTATGTGCTTTGCGAAAGGTTAGAAAACGCGTTAATAAACGAAAGTCTATACATTATGTTGACAGTAATATTGCTTCCGACTAACAAAGCAAGTTCACAAACGTTTTCTGTGCAGTTTATATCGAAACAACAAGCTAATACATTCAAATGTTTCCAGTTGACATCATTCAACAAGAGGAAAAACTATACATCGCTAAGCAGTAACGAGTGTTCACGTGCTCTGAACCCCACAGCAGCCACTAACTGCAACTTTGTGTCTTATTCCAGCATCAAGTATTGCAAAAAAAGCTATCCTTAAATCGTTCATAGTTCACATGTTTTCAGCTATTTGTATACTAAACGCCAATAAAATTGGTTTCCCGATTGTTTACACAGACACTCACAATGTTTGGTGAGAAACATAGTTCGATCCAATCGCGCCTGGGCCATTGTTTTGTGGCACAGACTGTGGCTCACATTATTGTTTTCGATCTTTGAGGTAAATATTTGAGCCCAGTGAAATATGAAAACTTACACGCAGGATTCGCGCCTTGCTAAAGAACTGTAGAAGCACCATTGACTACACTGCGCGAACGGTAGCTCACCAGCTGTGCTCGCTTGCTTTTGTGAGTCGTGCATGAATCCGGTGTGACATAGAGAGAATCATATATAACTCTTCAGCCTTTAACGACTTTCGAAACTTTGCTGCTCGCACACTGTTGCTGAGTCATGTGTGACTCCCGCGTATAACTGACATTTCTGGAACTCACACAAATTTAAACTCCAAAACCAAAAAGCAAAATTTGACACTCAGCCTGTGTTGCACTAATATGGTCCAGCCTTAAGTTGCTAGCGCGCATTCCCATCGTGGTAAGCTCACCTCTGACTGGTTGCAGGCACAGGTTCCAAATCGCTTCTCCATGGAGTGGCATAAATACCATTGTGCACAGTTTCATCGGCTTCCACCTGCTCTTCGGGTAACGTTTGATCGTCAAAACTAGTATCGAAATCGTCGGAACCATGCAGAGCCGGAGCTGCTTGCTGCTGATCTTCATGGGGTTCATGGTTCGTTGCCACAGATGGTGGATGAGCGGGTAAATCAGGAAGCACTCGAACGTAATGAGGACGTCTTGTCGGTTCGACAACGGCTTCGATGTGCCTGTCGTCACCGTCTTCTTGCATCTTCCCGCCCGTTTGTGGCCCGCTGAAGAGTGGCTAGAATCGATAAATAGCCGCCTATATTCGGTAATTAAACAAAAGACGCGCGAAACACGACGATATATGCTCACTTAGTTAGGGGCACGCGCAAGGCGCGCTTTGATTTTGCACGTTATTACCCTAAAGACAGCGCGAAATGGTATGTATCGATTATAATTCTCAAAATTCCCGGCCGTGTCTGCAATGTTTGCTCGTGCCGCTCTTATCAGTGCGATTCCGCCGAAGTGTTCAGTGTGGTCATGCCTTTAAGCGCGGGTTTATGACTCAGCGCGTATGCATGTGTACAGGAAACGTTATTCCTGAGCATGCAAATGTCCATCCGAAATCAACTTAGTCGGGTTACTAATGGTGAATGAGAAATCCAACTTAAACAATGAGGCGCCGAATTCAAATATTTTGAATAATATTAGTTCTAAATAGCGCCGATAGTAAACAGAACCGTGTGGGAGGTTTTTGTAGCAAAGCGACGACGAATCACAAAAACAAACACAAAACAAAATGCACATGAGACCTTTATATCATTACATAGCCGAAGGTGATACAGCCCCCAAAGTATCCTTTCGGTTGGTGCATGAATAACGGCGGATAATTTCAATTACTACGTCACAGTTTTGACTATAAATAACTCTCTAGTCGATGGTCAAAAAAATGTGCACACGAGTTGTGACATGTCAGTCGAAATCGAATTGTTTCTTCGCAATATCGTGTTCTTTAAGAAAGAGCATTCGGCGGTCGGGTAGAGCTATATATGTTCTGCTAGGGTCGCTAACAAAACTATCGCAGCATGAGATAATGAACAGTTATAGACGTCAACTTGAAAACATACGGTCTTGCGAGATCGTGATTTTTGTCAATTTTCGGATCATATTTCTTTTATTTGGCCTTCTTTTCCGCATAACACAACTGACCCGATCCGTGCCTATCGAACGTCTCTCAATGGAGAGTTCGCAATAAATAGCCGTGGGAGAAAATTAAGTGAATATGACAGAGAAGTATAAGCACTACGACATCCGTTTATTTATTATGCAGCCGTTAGACAGTAGTATACAGTAGTTAGTGTCTGTGTCTTCACGTGCAGCCAGTGTGGAGCAAACTTGTCGCTAGACTTCTTTTCCCTTTGGTAATCCTGAAATCTTGTGAATTATGTGTTCATCGTATGAAAAAGTGCATAATGAGCGCATTCAAAATCAATGGGTGGAGACGAACCTAAAAATACGGCCGCTGTTATTTTGCAAAAGGAAAGGTGAACTGAATTTAAATTATATCACCAATTTTTTATTTTGTTATAATAAGGGAATTTCAACAGAAGTGCACGCAATTAAAATCTCATTTTGACTATTCAGTTCTTCTTTTATTTTGGGAAATGTGAGTTGTTTATCACGACGTGAGGGTATCATTACATGACGGTAGCTATATTCGTCGTCATATTTTCGTTATTTACGAAATCCTGAGGCCAATTTTGTTCCGTCTATCGTACCATATTACGGAGCAAACAGCAAACATTATGATACAAGTCCTAAGCGTAGCGAATCTCTTCACCATTATTTGAAGTATATGCGGGATGAACGCAAAATCAAAGTGTAAGAAATGTTGTATGAATTCCAGTGCTGAACCATTTTTTTGGCACTTATCTATTCAAAGATCTATCTAGTTTAACTATTTTCTTAACATACGTACTCATGTGATACAATTTCAAATTGTGCGCTCATAATGTACAGATCTTCTCATTGTTGATCATAAAACAGCTTTCCCTCTCTGACGTGGATCCTGAATAGCCAGCAACGATTCGGCGAATGTGATTCATCTCTCACAACCCACCATTTACATCCATTACAGGAAGCGACAAATAATAATAGGAACAGCCGATGTGTGGGAAGAATCTAATCTTGTCCGTGGGCAGAATAGAATACAGCATTTTTGAATGGACGTTCATCTGAAGATCGCTATTAACGAAGCAGTGGCATGTGAAAAACAAATTTTCATCAGTGATCAACTATCAATGTGTCATTCATAAATTTAATGATCATCGGTCAACCGCCTACGAATTACCCACTTGGCAGCAGATACCCCTATTTTTTGGTGAGCTGTTTGGGGTTTGTTTGTTTATGAATGCAATAATAGACATACAATCAAAATATATGATAATCACAGCCACTCCGTGAATTTCAAGTTCCTCCTGTAACGCAGGTGTTTCCTACCTTTGCTCTACGCTGCTGATCATAAAGTACACATGAATTTCAAAATTTTAATTAATTCAGCCCAACAGCCACAAAACACACGTACTTTGAAGTCTGTAAGGAATGTTTTTTGGTAAATGGATATGAAACGAGGCGGCTCCCGGATCTGCAACACTAGTACATTTTGCCGTAGAATTCTGTGGTCTATATAACACTGTGCAATTCGTTATGCACAACCCGGCCGAACACCGGACACGCACTCGTCAGAAGAATGCGTGGCACGCTCTATTCGGTAACATGCCAAAGATTTGCCATATGTCATTCATTCACGCGGGCTATTATGATTATCATGCTTTGAATTTTTGCATGATGTTGGTGGAACCTTAATGGGAAACCATCCAGTTATCACAGCGTGCATTGAGGCAGAGCTGGAGAAAGCTGAGGTATTCTCACCTGTGAAAGATGTGTGCTTGGTTGCTAATTCGAAAACATTACTAAAAAGTAGTCACCTGCCATTCATTGTGGGTTCCCAGGGGGGCTTCCCAAACTCTCAATGTTAAATTTCACTGGAAATTAGCACAAAGGTAGAATTCGATACTGAAGCTCGAGTTCACCGTGAACTTTTCCTCAAACGAGAAAGCCGTTTTCTTTTTTTTATAAGCAGATTGGAATACGAACGACGGTCCGCTAGCCACTCGGCCAACACAAAAACTACAAGTTTCAACACTTTGAAACGTTGATAGTTCAGGATAAGTTCTTTGTGCAATAAAAAACGTGCTTCGGAATTGTATCAAACGTTGGCCATAGTTGCTAATTTATTGCGCTGGTGTGTTATGTTCATACAAATCATGTCACCAAGTTATCTTTGTCCACTCACAACTACATTCTTTTTGTCTTCGACTACGGGTCATGTAAAACCCCTTCATGTTTGAACAGCTTTAAACGCCTGTGACACAGCTTAGCCTCCTCCCTTTCTTCGCCTGCCCATATGTCAAAAGTTTTGATGCCTTCCTCCTTCTCCTATCTCCTCCCACCTACTAAACGCGACTATAATGACTCAGGACAATCAAGCTCTTGTCTCTTTTCGATTGCCTAAATGGCGTTTCTTGTGAAGACGAGTAATTACTCTTTTTAAATATGACCGGAGACGTGTTATGCTTTATCGGTGGCCCAATGGCTCTTAACGATAAACGCATAAAAACGGAAATGATGGCTGGCTGTCGCCACGGTAACGACGCGGCGCGGGCTAGCGTGTGCGCGTTCGGCGATCCTAAGCCGCGCATACCCACTGAAGCAAAGGTTATCCACTCAGATGTGAACCACACTCATTAAAGGACACGTCGCCGCTGATCTCGCCACTTTGAACGGCTTCATTTCACGTTCGCTTCCGCGCTCATGGAGTGTGCAGCGTACGCGGACTTCTGCGACTTCGGGACGGTGCCCGTCGTGGCTACTGTAGTTCTTCAGCTCGCGCTGCACATCGCCGCCACCCTCACGTCCTGGCTGCTGCTCAGTCTCCTGCGGCGACTATGTGTTTGTCACATACACATGCGAACTATTTATGTGCAGATTATATTCGCAATTGTCGTCTGCAACATTTATGGCATCTTCGAGTTTGTTGAGGTCGTCTACGGAGTTCTGGTTAACGCCCGGTCGAATGCGGTAAGTCGTCGGTAAATCGAACTGCAAACTAAACCACAATCGCGTTTAGTACACCTGCGCTACCATCACACAAGGCAGCATTCCGAACGGCGTACTTTTGGCGATCGGTTGCTTTGGGTTCATCTTGGTGGTTGAGCGTGTTTACGCGACCTACAACTACCTGAAGTATGAGGATTTCAACCTAGAGGTCTTTGTTCAGTACATCTGCCTCTTCGTCGTAAGTTCCGTTCACTGCCAAAAATGGACAATTTTAAATGACAGAGACAAAATATATCCCTGCCGCCTAAAAGATTGAAGGGAGTTTACAATAAAGTTCTTGAAAGCCCGCTGATTTCTTTAATGGGACAGGGGTAGACCTGCTAGAAAATCAATTCAACAGATCATGCGTGAAACAGTAAACTCTGTTAAGAGTTGTACTTCTGAGATTGGCCTGGTAGCATCACCGTGACGCATATGATTACTGCAATGCGCGTCTGAGTAGCCTAATAACATCGGCGAACATGACACATAAATCCACGAAAATCGGTTTTAATTGTTTCCCCGTCTCACCCTTCTTGTTTACTATACCTATACTTACAACTACTTAATTGCACAAAAACTTCCTTGTTTTGGAAATATTTTTACGGCACCTTTGAGCTGATTGTCCAGCTTTCAAGTGACTCATGAAAATTAGTGTCATACAGGCGGAAGTACGTAAGAAGACCACCGGATGCTACCCTTGTTTTGATTTCTGCTGCGTGGTTTCCATAATTCCTCAATTTGGATTGGTTGCGTGTGGGGGACTCGTGAGAAATAACACAAGAAAACACAAACGATCTTAGACAAGTGAGCTACCGAAAGGCACAAACATGTACACATTATTTGTGCGGCAGCTCGCAACAACTCATTCCGTACATGGGAAACTTTATTTGCATTGGGAACATTGTAGGTACAAATTCGTCTGTTGTTTAGTGTTGAACACATTAAGGGGGTTGCTTCAAACGTCGCATTGGAGATGTGGAGAATTTAAAAATCGGTGTATGTGATCACTACCACAGCCACTAGCGCCCTTTGACCATGTTCTATTAAGATGGTTGTTTATGAAGACTCAAACACAGTAGATTCAAATCGAAAACAAATTCTGTATCTGCGCTATTTCATTTGTCCAAATTACGGTAACGTGGTTGTTCCTTTTCATCTGTTTCTTTTTGTCTTACATGTTTGATCGTGACACCCTATTACCTTCCTAGAATTGGAAATCCACAAACGTGTTTACAATTCGATGCCGATCTTATTACTCACCGCAGCTGATGTCTACCGTATCCCTTCATATCCATGAATTTTTAATATCCCTTAATTGTTGTTTTTCCCTGTGCGTTTGACATTTGGTGTCGGCTGAAGCGCTTCATATCCGAGTTAACACTACCTGATAGGGGTAAGACAACGTTACGATCGCAGCTTAACGAGATAAGCCGCGCCGCTACCGTATAGTTTTCATGAGAGGTTTATATCGCATATTATGGGTGGTAAAAGGGTCGTTTTTGTTGGAAACAGCCCCATGCGAAACGGAGAATCAGTTAGGATAATTCTGCTTTCGAATTGCAATCGGCTGGTACGACATCTCATGTCATCAACATCCGCCGTGAGGACCACGCTTTAATGACAGTAATCTGACGATCTCGTAAATGAAGGGGTAATTTCTGCTTAAAATAGTGCTAATTTCTGCTGCTAATGGTATATTGCGGCAATTGTGCAGGTAGAAATCTACGCCGAATAACCTTTTTTCCGCGTTCTAAATTTGCTCAATTCGTTAGCGCAGTAAACAATTACGATACTTATTGAATTTGTCCATTTGTCGTGTCACTGGCTGGTATAATTTGTGATTAGAATTCGCCGATTGTTTAAATCTCATTATATCTTGTTTTTAACATTATGGGTGTCTCAAGTAAGAGCGGCGATGGCGTAAATGTATGCCCGACTGCAGGTGCATTCCAGGCGATCAGGTAAACAGCTTTTACGTAAGCTGACCAGACTTCATCATATTCACCGTGGTCTCATAGGCACCTGCGAGATAGAAACGAGCAATAAAGTCATGTTAGTTAGCGTTCGGATAGGCAAGCGCTAAAGACGCCGACCAGGCATATCGTAGAAGACCATGGCAAAACTTGTTTTCAGTCGTTTTTCTGCAAAATATTTGGGGTACCGGGCCACAATACTGTTGTCAGCAGCAAAGGAAGAGGCAAACCGCTAAACTTGCTAAGCAGATGTAGTAGCGGAGTTAGTTGATCCCATACGGTACCAATTCTATACAACAAAGTAAAACAGCTCCAAACTATTTGAGTCTGGAGACCATATTACAGATCATAACAAGGGCTATGTAGAAAAACCTGGTGTTGTAAATAATAACAGACGCAAAAATGGATGTGTTTTTGTGCTACGGTTAACTAGAACGAACATCTCATAAAATCTCTACCGAAAGGTTACATCTTTGGAACGATCTCAGTTTAAAAAAATGACCAATTACTCTCACTTGGTAAATTCAAAATATGAGACTGTTTAGTGGTTCTTTGTTATCATAACCGTGTTCGGATCGACGGCCTTCTCTTTCATCTACTCGTCGTCCAGTGACAAAAGCTGCGCCGATGCGGATCCGCTGAAGGCGAACATTTCGAATCTCATCACCGCTCTCATGTACAGCATCTACTGCTTCCTGTTCGCTTTCCTCATCAATGTATCAGCGAGCCGTCTGCCACAAATAAATCAATCCTCCATTTTCAGTATAACAGAGAGCGACGAAAGCACTACCAGAGCTACTTCAACGAAGGTCTCGGAGGCCGATATCAATTAATGGAGAACATCACCGCAACTCAGATGCTGCTACCCTTAGCTGTTGGCATTACGGTTTATTGTCTCGGATGCTTTGTGTTCGACTGGATGCGAGGACCGAGTTTCATAACAGTTGTCCGACTGGTATGTCCATAGGTTTGATGATATCCGAACGCGTTGTCTCGTAGGTCTTCAAAGCGCATTTTTTCCCACTTTTCTTCACATTTTACCCGATACACATCATCTTCTCCAGCTCCGTTCTGAAACGAAACGCTAAAGTTGTTATGCGACATTGGATGTATAGCTCGGAGGCCGCTCACTCAGGTGAGCTTCAATTTCAGACGTTGTTTAGTTAACGATTGTCATTAAGCATAGTCAACATGCGGAATGTAGACCAGGAACGAGAGTGTCTACAGGATTTGATCGAACTTTTCTCGGAAGACAAAATACACGTGTCATAACTACAACTATAACTTGCTTAGCACTTTCCTAAGCACTTGTGCACAGTAAGAAGTTTTCCCGGTTCATTGTCACATGTGACTTAATACAGCCTTCCACATTCAATAGCTTACAAACTTCTGAATAAAGAGTTGAAAATAATGTTCATGTTTTATGCCACACTGCAACAAGATAGAGGGCCAGCTACATGGTGGCCCAGAAAAACTCATTAAAAAACCAATGTAACCCACAGTGATCTCTTCGAAATACGATATTTTTCTGCATGAATTGAAGCTTCACCACAATAAAAAACGATTTGCCCGAAGATTCTGATTTCGCTACAATGCATGCCTAAACATACATCTGTTGAGGGCAGACCCAGACATGCCCTTAGTGAGACACTCTAGACTCCCCCCATCAGCTCGAACTTCCGACCGCCGCAGGTCCGAATTCTGTTTTTGCCTTCATGTGGTGTCTAGAGCTCTCAAAGTGACTTGAGTGTATCGCATTGTAGAACACTGACACTCACTCACAAGAAGCATCAATTGGATGATGGTGGGGAATCAGATCCAGTGAAAGTGGTGAAGAAACTATTTTCATTGTGTACATTGGCACGTTGATGCACATAGACACAAAAAGACTCAGAAATACCCGGTTTGCGTTGACCACTACTGAAATTCCGGTCTAGGCTATCACATTTTTTGGATGCTGAATCTTTTGGATGCTAACGATACGCGGAGGTCTCTTAGCAAACTGTTTGTGGTGACTACCGTACTTCTGGATCGGATTCACCGCGAATAATTTCTTATCTAAAAACGGTATTCGTCCAACTTGTTAACTAGATTCCGCAAGCTTTTTCAGTTCTGCACCAAGACGAAGGGAGATCATTCCGACCATTTCTTATAATATTCTTGTTCGGGAGTGCGGTAGCTTCAGTTTCTGCGTAAAGTTTTTGAGTTTGAAGAATGCTATAACAAGTTTTGGTAACTTTATCACGTTACAATTTATCTAGGCCACCCTGGATGTAATTTATCTCGGCCTCCTTGTTGGAGAACATTAATCGATCGTTTAGCAATTAAACTAAACTTTTCTACAAGTCTCCAGTCAACACACACACTCCCTTGCCTCTAGCTCTTCGGACTAGAACTCGATTGTACTATGTGTGGTTCAGTTCTGACCAATGGAGCATAAGTGAGATATTTTAATGAACAAAAGTTCTTGTAGCAACGTATAACAATCTGTTTTCGTCTTTCTTTAGTGCTCTGATGAGTTTCTCTGCGCATGACACAGCGCCGGACCGTTGTACCAGAGGGCTGAATGTACAGTACAGTTCGTAGCTGTGATTGATCTAAACCGCTTCAGCGACTGCAAAGATGAGAATTATTCTGTACTTACCACAACGTACACCACACAGTTTGATTTCGAAATGAATAAAGTCTTCACGGGATGGTTGTGCAGTTCACTGCTTTTCACATAGCTGTGAAGACCATTGTACTGTTTGACGAGATATGCCCTTTCAGTTTCGCTAATGAAAGGTTTTCCAAATGCTGATGAACACATCTGTGCAGAGGCGGTGTTGTTGTAAATGAAATGCCACAGCTCTGGACAGTCGATCTGAATCAACTACTTATTAAAAAAACAAATGCAATCATTCATACTTGTTTTAAATCGAATGAAATTGGCCTCTGAATTGCCTGGCGTACGGAAGGGTAGTATCTCGACGAATTAAGTTTTCTAACGATCTCTTGCTTGATGGTTGACAGTGCGGAAAACTGATTTTTAGCGGTCGTAATGAAAAGAAGAACCGCCTCGGAATCGTCCCAGAGATACGACATATGTACGTGGAGAAAACCCCTAAACGGACATGAAGCAATCCAGAATAATTCACAAGACACTCACTGACTGTTGAATCTCGGCAAGCAGATGGCCAACATCTTTTCGCTGCGGTCAGAGACGTTTGCGTAGACGGTGTTAAGAAGCGTATGCAGATCACAAGGCGCAAGTAAATATCCTTTCATTCGAACATACGCGACAAGCTGCCGGCGCACGAGGATAACTGAAAAAATCACACTGCCCTGGAATGGAATTTTTGTTGAATACAAAACAGTTCCTTTGGCGAACAGTTAAGTTAGCAGCATTCACAGTAGACGCAATTGTTGAGGCCAAAAATTCACGATCAAAGTGCGCCATGGGAAGAATGCGAACGCCGGACATGGACACGGCTGGATCCGCACGCCATGATCGGAGGCATCCATAAAGAGAACGATCGCTGCTTCCACGCATCAACCTTCTTATGTCGTAATTCTCGCCCATCAATTCGTATGCCTTTTTGAGTTGTGTTGTCGAAATAATTGATAGGATCTAAAAGGCCATGATGTGCATCTGACGGAGTAGGTATAAAAAAGGGATATGCACATGGATGAGTTGGTAAAACATGAATCGTTATGGGCAGTATGGACTGCCCATGACCGACCATAGCCCAAATAGTGATTGGGCCACTTTATGGACAGCCATGTCAATTTATTTTTCTTTCGCTATCTTGGTTATGGACGGTCATGGACAGTCCGATTCATGTTTTCCGATTCATCCATGTTTTACAACACTCATCCATGTCCATTTCCATGTCCATGTCCACCTTTTGTACCTAAAGTATTTACGTCGCACATAAGAAGAAAAAAATACCTGGTGATAAACTACATCAAGCTGGTCACTGAGCTGAAAAGGTGTGCGCGAAACAATGCACAGAATCAACGGGTGACGATGAGAGAATCGAACGTGTAGATTGGGTGCGTCTATGCAGCAAAGGTTGTCTTTCCGCGACTCAACCTTGTAGACGAACGCTTGAATGAGTGCAAACAGCGGACACATTCGATCTTCATGACCAGTGCTGAATTCTTCTCGCGTTGGAAAGGGATCAACAAAGCAGCCTAACCTGGCAAAGATCGGTTTCCCATAGGAAGAAAGAACGAATACATGATACGGCAACGTAGAAAGCATTTCGAGGATCTGCGAATCACTTAAATCCGAGTCATGGTCCTCATCGTCGCTCGCCTGACCTCCTGAGTTTCGCAGCTCCTCATTCTCTTCCAGTGTTGCGGTCTGAGACTTTACAGGACGTATAAACAATGCGAAAATTGATGTACTCACTGTTGAAGCTAACGTCTGAAGCTGCATGCACGATTCCGACGAGGCAGGCCTCTGTTGTCCTCCCGGAACGACTTCTTCAGGCTCGTCAACGTTCGTCATAATCATGAAATCAGCTGTCAGGATCAGCGAGTGCTAAATGACAAAATAAGCATGGCGAAAAACCGATGCGATGCCTTAAAGCATCGACATCACGCAAAATCTAGTAAAATTTCCTGATTGCGCTAAATGTTTCTACCCTTGATCGTGTTCCATTGATTTTAGCACTCGGCCGTTATTGAAATCAATAAAGATTAAATTTTGCTGAAGGAATGATGAACGGCGATCCAATTTGCACTATTTCTGTATACTTGCCCTATTATAGAGTTGACGTCTAGAGAGCTTTCCGTCCACGAACGTGTGCTCCTTATCAGCGTAGTACCAGTATAGCTCTCCAATAAGTACAGATCAACATACACGATAGGACTGGCTAGACAAAACGTCTCACAGATCGAGCAATAAAACATAGTGACGAAGCAACCACCGACTAATCACATATTCAATAATGCAAACGGTACAATTCGCATAAAATGTCTGATAACAGATATTAACGATAAAAATACGCTCAAAACATCAAAGTTTGATTCGCTAAAAGAGCGCAGATTAACATGAAGAATATATGAAACAGTGTTTATCCTCAAATGGTCCACTTCAGGTGACGTGGAAAACATTCAAACGGCGATCCATCAATGACAACAAGTTAAAGCCGTTTGAACTCGATGTTGTTCAAATTCCAATTCGAGTACTTCGCATAGGATCGCCTGCAAAAGTGACCATTCTGCGCTCTGTAGACATGTCTATAGGTCTATGAATGTCTATATATCTGGGACCCTAAGCTAGAAATGAACGTGTGCCCAAGCGTAATGCTTTGGGCTATACATATAGACAGAACATATTGTCTACTTGAGTTTAGGAACGTTCCAAACAGGCTGTAGACAAAGCAGTTAGTCTACGTGGATCAAGAAAGCCTATAGACAAGCTCTAGACAGAACATCTTGTTTGATTGAGTCTAAAAGGCTTATAGACAAGCTCTAGACTAAACATCTTGTCTACTTGAGTCAAGAAAGCCTATAGACAAGCTTTAGACAAAAAATCTTGTCTACGTAAGTCTAGAAAGCTTATAGACAAGCTCTAGACAGAACATCTTGTCTGCTAGAGTCTAGGAACGTTCCAGGCAAGCTGCAGACAGAACGCTTACCGTGGTACTGCGACCCTTTCTTACCCTGATACCTAAAGAACTAGTGGTGCTAAGTTCTGCCGATCGGATTAGTAGGAGCTGCCTTTTCGTTTGGTATGGCCATATAAAAATTCCAATAGGAAAATATAACTGCATCAGGTGACGATTCTTCAGTCAGTAGTTATGCGTATTGAAAGGTCAAACAAATGGAAGAGAAACACTATGCAGAGTTCTTTGCCAACGATCACTCGCGTGGTGCCAGTTTCGCTCGTAATCGCTAGCTGCCTAAGAATCAGAATCCAATTAAAATAATGCTGATGGCTAGAGGAATGCAAGATGACATCAGGCGCATCGCCTACTCAATACTCCCGTTCACAACATAGTAATTGCACGTCATGAATATACCTTGTTTGTTTCAATTTTTCATACTACACACATGGAATTCATGTATCATACCCCATCTCACCCAGCTAAATGTTGTTTTACAAAAGCACCCATAAATAGCAGCATTTCTGAGCAATGACGTTGCTTGTTTAGTATTACAGATATTTATCCGAAAATTTCTATCCCGCTCACAAACAGATCTGTTTTCTAAGCATACTCTTTGTTTCCTTCTGATGATTGCTATTATTGCTTTTTGTAGTCTCTGTAAACGTTCCAAAAATAGATCGATCATTCTCGTTGCTCATTTGAGACGACACTCTACATACTACCGTTACAATTTCCACCTACAACATTTTGCAAGGGTCATGTCAAGCTAGAGAAGTCATGCCCTGAATTGAATGCTGTTCTAAATGAGACCGCTTTCTTTAAAACAAATACGGGTATTGTAAAGTAGCATAGAAATATGTTTGCTTCTATCAGTCGATTTAGTATTCTGTGGTACTCTTCAATCATGTTTCGATTCAATGAATTCTTCACTTGTTGTTGATGTGCAACGTGTTTGTGAGCCGCGTGAGTTCGCAGTACAAAGACAGCTGCGCTGAACTTCCTCCTCCTGCTGTTTGTTGTTTTCATCCCACTTGCTTTTTTATTCGGTCATTCGTTTAATATGTGAAAACAAATATTCAAAACAAAACTTCCATTCTAGAGTTCTGGTCACGTAGGTTACCGGTCTGAATATGATTATAGTCAATCTTAAAGGGAAGCGAACTAACAAAGCTCTGGACAAGGGTGTCCTCCTTTAGTACTCATCCACTTCCACACAAAACTTAATTTTGCTATGCTATGAGGCTTTTTTTGTGTGGCAGTGACTTTTTCACTATGATGACTTGCTAACCAGCTGTACCTTTGCCGAAAGTTTTCTGCTTTCTGCTTTTCTGCTTACTTTAAGTGTGGCTTGCTTCAATTACTTTCCACGACCGATGTATTCGGAGTGTTCTCAAAGTTTATCGCAAAAATCTCTACTTCAAATCAGATATCGTTTCTGTTCAACAATGTGCCGTAAATCTAGTTATGCCCCACTTATTGTCTTCGTCATTAGATTTACTAGAAAACAATTACTAAATCCAGTGTTCCGTTGCAGAAGTTTCACAGACAGGTCGCAATGCTATGCCTCCGGTATCGCCACACCGCTCAAAAGTGAATTCTAATTCTGAGCTAGGCCAACTTGAACAGACCACTGAAAAATTATTTAGCAATTCGGACATCATTCGCCGTTTGACTCTGAAATAGTGTATCATTACTTAAGCACAGGAACTCTGGCTGAATTCGGTTATGGCACCGATAACTCAACACAGCTAGGAAGTGTCCAACCAGCAGTTTTATCTATGATTAACCAGTGCCAATTTTATCCGACGTGATCTCGTGATTTCTGCTGTACTGTACCACGGCAGATCAGTTCCGCTTCGTTCTGAAAAACGTTAACTGCGTTATCCCTCAATAAAAACATGTTATTGCTTATTCCGAACGAATCACCACCTTTTTACCCCACCTGCCTTCTTCGTTCGCGTATTAATTAATTTGAAATTGGTTTGACGACAAAATTTCTTCGGGAAAACAACGGCCTCCGGTTCCCTGACCACAATTTCACTACGGTTGAATAGGTCACCGATGTTCGCAGTCAACTTCGTGACGATAAACGAGTTAAGTTGCATGGCCCGAGGTCTTGAGCTGTCACAGTTCATCGGGCCGAGTCGACTTTGCCCGGCGACATCACCCCCCAACACCCTCTTTATCCTTTCCGGTCACTTCGCCGGAGTAGTTCTTCACGCGACTTTCTTGAATTCAACACATTCGTCACCCACTGCGCGCAGCCAATTCAACCGCATTGTACTTATGTGCTGTCAGCTAATTTAGCGATTAATTTATCAGGCGCTCAATCGTTTGTCACTTACTCCAACTGCGCGCATTTGTCTCCTTTTCAACTCCTCCTTTCAGTCAGACACACATACGCGAGTGCGCGTGTAAAGCGGGCGTGGAATCGGTGTCTTGCGGCTTGCTGAGGAGCCTAGGATCCGCCTATAGTCCAGTCCGGTTGCGTGTGCGGCTCAGTCGTTAGGAAGTTGAAGTTCGAAGATATTTTCCGGCGGTCCTATGCATTCTAAGAGGGTGTTTGTTTACATCCTGTCGGTAGCCCTTGGGTTGACATCGTGTAGGGTGCGTTACGTGACCTCTGGCATGTGTTCCTTATATTTGTGAACGCATTTCGTTCATCCTATGAAAGGAGCTTTTGTTGAGGACCTCCAAACATGACTATAAAATAAGGCAATCTGACTAATTGAATCGGCCGATTTCAGACTCTCTTTCGATTTGAAACCTCTTCAAAATCGAAATGGAGCCGCTCGTCGATGGACCGGAGATGTGCATGCTGCGTGAGGGGGCGACCATCTCGGAGGACTGGATCATGGACCGTCTTCTGATGGGATGCAACTGCTCTCAGGTGGCCTACATGAACATGGACAACATGCAGCTTCACTGTCTACCGTTCCCTTTTATACACCATTTCCTCGTCCAAGTCGTCTACATCTTCATGTTTGCCGCGTTGATCACCTGTGCCGTTGGCGGTAACTTCGCTGTCATATGGTAGGTACAACCCATGGTATTAGGTGGTGAGGGCCGGTTCTGCGTGCATAACGCCATCGTTGTCATAATTCACTTATTTCGGTGTTTTGCGGTTTGGAAGCAAATGGGCTAAGCGAATTAAGCGAATTATTCGGTGGTAGTCATCGTAAACAGGGCGAATGGCGCTTCTTACATGCAATTACTATGCAGTTACATCATAGACGTCACAGCCATAAAGCGGTGGGCCAATGGTTGAGAATTGAAAAATACGCAGAATGGAATTCTTCTTGCATAGGTCGTTAATTATTTAGACAATTCTGTCACGTTTGAGTAGCTCAAAATTACAGATCGGAGTAATTGGTGGTTGCGTGCACGTTTCACGTCCTGACATCATCGTTTTCGAGGTCGCAAATTGAATTTGTCGCAAAGGCCTTAGAAAAAGGGTACCGTGGCCCGGTGAGAAGGGCATGTTCAACGGTTCAAAATTGGAGCTGTCAAAATTAAACTTTAAGTGCAGCGCAAATGTTAGCCTATTTTGTACATCAAAATGGTGTCATTAATTGACGTCCAATTCTCCCGGCAACACACAAACGAACCTAAATTCGGTGAAACTATTAAAAGTGCATTTCCTGAACATTGAATAGATCAACGTAGGCAGCGAAAACCGGGAAGCTACGTAGGTGAACACTGTACTTTTGGGATATGATCTTTGTCCAGTATCTTTGTTGAATAGGCTCAATAAAAGTGATCGTGTGCTGCACCAGCTAGGTCTAGTTTTATTTTTTGCGCTTTTTGTCCCCGTGGATTCTAAGCCTCAATCGAAAGAGATTCAAGTGGACGGTTCTCAAATTCTGTTCAAGGACACATTTCTTAGCTTAACTGCAAACGAAAGCGTGCCGAAAAAACGTCCGATTTAAAAACATCCTCGACTTGGAACTAAAGAAACAACTGAGGGTGTACTTTTGTGCATATCGTGCTTTCGCACCTGCGTAGATCGAATTCTGCAGTTCGTGTTTACGTAGATCCAGCACTTCTGAAAGGGTAGAATCTGCCGCATCGTAATTATACGGTATCAATATAACTGTTCAAAAGTGGGATGTCCTGTGATGTCGTGAATCAACGGCAGGATATTTCTGTGAAACGCTATTTTGCTGTAATGAAAACGTTCTAAGTGGAACATAAGTGGCAATTTTGAGAATTGAACTTTTTGCATGTGGAATTAATAATAAATAGGAAGCACGAGTTATTGGAGGGTGCGTCTTTTTATCGCAAACGCTCTCATCATTCTCCATGAAATGATGGGATGGCATCCGCTCTATGTACTTTCAGGACCTTTGAAAAGGAACAAAGAATAGCTACGTGGGTCAAGGCACATTGATCTGTCGAATAGAGAGGCACATATTAGTTGAAGGAGCGAGGGTGGGCTGACATTGAATAGAGAAGGTCTGTCAAACCCTTATAACAAATCATTTATAGGATTGTTCTACGCCACGAACGGATGCGTACCGTTACCAACTACTACCTCCTGAACCTCGCTGTGGCGGACATCCTGATTTCCATTCTGAACACAGGCTTTTCCGGCTCATACAACCTCTACTACGTGTGGGTTTTCGGTCCGTTCTACTGCGCCATCAACAACCTCATGGGCATCACACCGATATGCGCCAGTGTGTTCACCATGATTGTGATGAGCTTTGACCGGTACGCATTTGGTCTGTGTCCTCTTCCATTCAAAAACGATTTCAGATATATGGCCATCGTCCATCCTCTCCGTCGTCGACCAGGCCGAAGCGCTACAGTAACCATCATCGTGACCATTTGGCTCATGGCCTTCCTCTGCGGCGTTCCCGCGTTCCTTGCGTCCAAACTGGAGACGAACTACTTCTTCGACGGCGAAAAGGTCGTCGAAGTGCCTCTGTGTCTCGGTGACAATTTCCCCGACGGAAACGGAATTGATAGCAAGATCTTTGCATGGTGAGTTTTGACATAGGGCAGACGTGTTAGGCGTGAAGGCGGCGTGAAGTGTCCGTCAACAAATTATGATGCGGCTGCCCGGAAGCGTTGAACAACACGTCCCGACGAAGTCATTAGAAATGGCGCATCGATTAGTCATGATGGGTTATGAATCGTTAAGCACAAAATAATCGGCCATAAAGTCGCGATGAATAATTCAGCCAAATTAGTCATTATGTCTGATGGCGTCATGGACGTTTTGTATCAAATATGATTTTAATTGACACCAGCACTTCCCGCGTCAGCTTGACTCCAAATATATCACACTTTTAAAGAACGCTCTAATTTCGTTAAAGGTTAAATGCCGCTAGGTACGTGTCATATTTGATAGAATGAGTTGTCAAACGATTCATTCACGCACAATGAGGACAATCTCCACTGGGATGGCATGTGTAAATTCATCGCAATTGACGCCTGATGGGAGATTGAATAAAAAAGTACAGGAGATCACCGAAATGTTCGGTCCACCACTTAGGTAATCATATATTCTGTCTTGAACTCCCACTTTAACTATGACTATTCGCACTTGATGTTATGTCTAGTTTTCTTCCTACTCCACTGTTTACCCGAACATTTCTGAATTATTAATTTGTATATCAAGGATGTCGTCCGTGACAATCCTGGGTGTCAGGTGTTTTTTAATTGAATTTCTAAATGTTGGGCCAGCTGCCTTCTAAGGGCGCTAGTACTAGCTCATATTATTGAGCCGCAACCGGATTTGCTGCTTTAAAGTGCTTGTCAATGGTTAACGAGAAAAAAGCAGGTCAAGATCCAGAAGGAAGTGTAATTTCCAGCGCAATTGACACCGTAAATCTTAGACTAGACTGAGGTAGGCTGAGCCATCCTTCTCTCTTGATCCCTATGCCAAAGTGCTCCTACAGAACGGTGGTTAACCACTGCATCTGTTAAGTTGATTTTAAGTTTCAACTGCATTTGTTTAGGTACAACAACGGCCTTGTCATCATTCAATATGTCATTCCCCTCATCATCCTCACGTTCACCTACGGTAAAGTGGTGCTGGTCCTGCGGCGAAACGACACCATCGGCGACACACGCAACCAGGAAAGCGTGAAAACGAAACGAAAGGTTTGTGTCAACGGGGAAATGTGATTAAACCGAAGAGGTTACATGTCGTCCTCCGAGTGAATTTGCAAAGTGCGCGAAAGATGAGTGTTGACGTTTGTGCGCGGGAGTTGACCGTCGAGCTCGTTCTGCTGCAACTCATTGCGAATTAGCTTGAGGCAGTCATCGCGGGGGACTATTGCAATATCCCGTTAAGAGACATGCGTTCTTTGAAATAATGCGGCACGTAACAGATGACTCTTCCGGAGCGTTTGCACCCTCTTTGCGTTGCTACGAATTACTCTACAGGAACACAAATGAGCCCGATCTAAAGCTGGCTTACTTTTCGCACTACTTTTCGCACATTATATATGTGAGTAGATAAGTGGCGTGAGACCCGAGTCACCTATTGTGAGTGCTGGTGGTAGGATAGGGGCCAAAATTTTGCAGACATCTTTTTCGGAGGGAAAGTTAGAAGATCACTTAAATTTCTTAACAAAGGGACATAAACAAAAAATGAGAAAGGATGGGTCTGCGAAATGACCACAATGATCATGTATAAGGCCCGGTACCATTTCTGGTCTTTCTCGACTTTATAAACCTGTCTACGTCACATAGTCGTCTACATTCGCGAGGAAGCTACTTCTATTCTTAATTGGTTGTTTACACAAGTGCTGCGATGCAAATATAAAGCTTCCCACTCGCATGCATTATCTATTTTCGGAGTCCTTATTAGCGTAATAATATTCACCCCCCGAGACTTAAATCGTTTCAGCAATTGTAATAACGAATTGTGTCTTTAGGCTGCCAACATGCTTGCACTGGTTGTAACGATGTTTGTCGTTGTCTGGCTTCCGTACAACCTCTACTTCCTCATCCTCCACAAGTACCTTGCCGAGTTCCTCGGAGTTAAGGGTGGACAATACATGTTTGTCAACATTTATTGGCTCGGAATGAGTTCGAGCGTTATTAATCCGGTTATATATTATTTCATGAATGAGAGGTGAGCAATGGCTATCAACATTATAGTCTGACGTCCCTGTCTCTAGATTCCGACTGGGATTCCGCTACGCTTTCCGCTGGATTCCCTGTGTTACGGTCAGTCATCGTGACTACGAGCTCACGTTCAGCAAGCACTCCAGAGCCTCACACGCAGCATCGCGCCTTTCGCTTACGGTATACATCCCTCAGAGCCAGCAGGCTAAACACGTGTGATTTCCATTTAATCTTCATATGTATGACGTTTATTAAATGACTTTTTATCGTACGGTTCGCACAGATAAGATTAACTCGTATGAAATCCAATCAACGGCAATATTCTGTTTGATGCGTCATGGCCACCTGACAATATTAATTGTTTACAATATAGCCTCAGTGGGGAATACTAGGAATGGCTTAGCTATGCGTCACAACACTTAGTTCAGGTGATTCGGGATTCAGTTGTAAGGGGCAGACATTTTGGTCCCCTCTTTCACTGACAAAATACATGTACATACATTTCGAATACAGCGAAATGAAACCTGGGAACGCTCAACAACGAAATGAAGCTCATTTCTACGTGCATTACTCATCGAATGACTGAAAGTAACGAGTCTATTGAGAAGCTGTTCTTTGTTGGCTACATAACAAAGGCCGCGAATCTGTTCGCATCATCATCAGTAATATCTCATCTATGCAGTGACCATGCCCGAGTTTAGCAGCGTTAATTATTTATAAAAAACATGTTCGTTGAATGAGTAATAGCACAAATTTCAGCGATGCCCTCATGGAATACTTAATAGCACTCCCCCGACTTAGACATAACAATGCATAGCAGGAGGCTAATCATTTAATTCAAGATTAAGTAGTGAAGCAAGTTCAATGACACACGTCACCTTTGTCCAGAGCCAGAAGCTTGGTCCTCCTTTTTTAAACCCAAAATTGAAAAGAAATTTAGGCGGCGACTCAAACAGAAGTCAGTCGCTGATTTTCGAATATCTGTTGCTTTCAGAACTTTTTGCCGGATTTGCCGCTCTTTTCCAGATTAAGATGAGAGCAAGCAAAGAGCTTTTCTCTCAGCATCCAGGATATCGGCCAATCGCATGCCGAACAGTGATAACTATTATGTTTTTATGAGTAGGAAGAGTTCGATCCACAATCTACGGAGGTCACAATTAAGCATGGCGGAGATGTAGCATCCGGCGATCCGGTATCGGTCTGGGTTTTCACATTGACGATGTTCTCGATCGCGGTCAAAAAACAACTCAAGGTGGCACAGCTAAATTCTCAAAAAAATTCGGCATACAACGCATCTAGTACCGTCACAGCAGCATGTGAGACAAATACACCTAGAAACGATCAAAGTTTTTTCCCGCACGTGGTGCGCCTATTTCTGTACCTACCAATGTACCATTTTCTATTGGATTAAAGAGAAAGTTTTGTCGATTTTGTAAATCCTTTTGCGACGATTTCTATCTTTTCTGATGCCACTCGTATTACGCTATTTGAAAGAACTGCTCTACAAAAACGGTAAATCATGTTTCTGTAACTATGTTGTGTGAGAAGCCCATGGCGAAGCAAAACCTCCATCCCAAGGAGAAAATGATCTCTTTACTGCGGAATTGTGAGAGTGTACTCGAATCGAACCATGAGAAATGCTGGATACGAACAAGGCGATCGACTGACATCAGCACACTGGTCTGCTGCACCGCACCACGCAATAAAGTGGCAAAAAATCTACCCATGAGAGGTCAAGTCATCGTGTTTCACGACAGTGCGCATCGTCTAGAAGATGCTCCAGATACTATTGGGTTGGTAAGTTGAAAATGCACCAATTTAAAAATGCAACTTTTATCCCTATGAAGACAACTATATCACTCAACATAATCACCATTAGCTTGCACAACTTCAGCCCACTTCACGGGCAAAAGCCGGATTCCGCGTTCGTAGAAAGTAGCAGGTTTGGAGTCAAAAAAGTCCTGGATCCACTTTTTGACCTGTTTGTTGGAATTGAAGTGCTTCCCTGCGATATTGTTGCTCATCGTCCGGAATAAATGGTAGTCAGATGGGGCGAGGTCCGGGCTGTAAGCTGGGTGTGCCAGAACTTCCCAGCCTAAATCGTTCAATTTGTTGCAGGTGAGCTTTGTAACATGCGGCCTAGCGTTGTCGTGGAGGAGAATAACCTTTTTCATGTTTGGCCTCTTGAACCGTAGAGCAGTTGCCACCTTCTCCAGCTGTTCGGCGTAAACGGAAGCTGTGAGAGTGACGCCTCTATCCAGCACTTCCCAGTAGACGATACCGAACATATCCCACCATACGCAAATCATTAACTTTTTTTGATGGAGTTCCGGCTTCGGTTCAGGTTTGGGCTTCTGTCCGGGTGCCACCCACTGACGCTTCCTCCGGAAGTTGACGGTCAGCACCCACTTTTCATCTCCTGTAATCAGGCTGCGCAAAAACGATTTTCTGTTAAATCTTGAAAGCAGAGAAGACGCGATTGACATTCGCTGACCTTTCTGGGTGTCCGTTATATCGTGAGGAATCCAAGCTCCAAGTTTCGACTTGTAACCCATTCCTGTCAAATGATTAAGAACTGTCACGTGGCTGACGTGCAACTGCTCTGCCAATTCGCGGGCCGACTGCCGATTGTCTCGTTTGAGGAGTTGCATAAGATGTGCATCATTCAACTGGGGTTCCGATCCTCGACCAGTTTCATCTTCAAGCGATTCGTCACCGTTTTCAAATTTCAGAAACCATCGAGCACATGTCCATCTTGAAGTTGCACCCTCCCCATATACGCTGTTGATGTCCTTCGCTGCCTGGGCTGCATGAGTCCCTCTGTGGTATTCATACAAAATCACGTGTCTAAGATGCATAGGAGTCGATTTTTTCGCCATCTGAAAGTAACAATGAAAAAATTATATGTGATCCAAGAAGGGGAAACGACAGCACACGTCTGGTGCGCGCGCATGAGTGGCGAACACGACCCGCCCACTGGCTTTGCAAACAGACCAGACAGTACGAGAATAGACGCGAATCAAAAATGGTGCATTTTCAACTTACCAACCCAATACTACGTCTTGTAGACACTTATAGTGCGTAGACGTTTAGCCCAGAATCGATGCACGATTCAAATTCTGCTGAAAAGCGGCAAACCCCGGAGAAATGAAAGCACGCGATCGCTTGTCGCGGTAATTGCGAAAAGTGCCAGATGTTCAGGAATTCTATGCTGGTCACCTTCATCCACTATAGGATTGCAGAGCATATCCTTGGACGTAGAACAGGCAGACATCTAAATAGTCAACCTGTACTGAAGGAAGACGCGTGTGACGCGGCAATGGGTCATACGAACACGCCAGTCAATAAGATTAGCACAAAAGGGGGAGAGGAAAGTCTATGGCTTGCAGTTGATTAGCAACTTTACACGACGTTGACACTAATTTTGCAGCACAAATGGCGCCTCGCATGGACGCATAAGCGGTAATTTAGAGGCACAAAGTAAAGTGGATGCATGAAGTCGCGAAGAACACGAACTGCGATGACGAAAGAAGTGACGGTTCAGGTTCTTGGTCCTGCAGTGATTATCCAACATTGAACGAAATCGCTTTGACAACGGACGTGAGGACGTCTCGCAATGTGCCAATCTCGCACATCGTAACTCCTTCATATGCTTGCACTAAATCTTGGTTAGTCATTCCGAAATGGACACAGTTCCGATTACTTTCTGCGAAAGTGTGCTAACTATTCTATCTAAGAAGACCCTGTCAGTAGTCCGCTTTATAAGCGCTCACCTATGGAAAGCCGCTGCCCACGAAGTTTTTGAAAGTATGAAGGAATTCAGTATTTTTATTCAAGTAGACAAGTCAATTCCACAGCGCCCAGGCTACGATGTTGTCGAAGGTTCGACTCGTTTATCAATGGCAGAACTCAAAAACGTTAAATATCCTCGATGCCTGTATCTTAGTATCGATCCATGGTCATCTCCAAGACATCCGGTGGCAAAGGAGGCATTTCAAGCACTAGCCAGCTTGAAGCATATCGACAAAATGGAAATCCGTCAGGCTTTTTATTTCGACAGCGGCGTCAAGAATTTTTGGCCTCACTATGTACGAGAGCTTGAAGTATACCAGTGCAAGTTCAGCGCAGATTCTGCTTTTCCCAGATTCCTAAGACGCATTATACGGACTAACTGCCTGAAGAGTTTGCTTGTATGCTCTAATTCGATCGAAGCCGGAGTAGAAGACTTGGAAGACGATCTCTACAGTTGCATCGTTCATGATGGTCGCGTTTCAGATGTAGCTATGTGCCATAACAGCAACCTCACCAATCTGTCTATCGACTTTCTGGAACGACTCATCAAGTTCTGGATCATATCAAAAAAAGGATTCATGAGGCAGGTCAACTTCTATTTGCCATCTAATGAAAGAAAAGGAAAGAAAACGAAGGAGTTGCGTGATCTGTACATGAGCGGTATAACCCGACTTCGGCATGAAAGCGGCTGCAGTGAGCTGTTGTGGACAGAAGACATGTTTTGGGTGAGATTTGCGTTAGTGGCGTAATGCTTTCTGCGACCGGATGCTTCTGTTAATCAGTTGATACGATCCCAATTCTCAAATCTCATGTTTCCAGTTTATAAATATCGATATTCTCGCTGGCCAATAACTAACTTTTGATGTTTGTGCGCTGTGTAGCTTGTGATGTTGACTCAAGTTCACAACAGAATTAACATGGCTCATCGCAACTAACCAGCCATTGTAGCCATCCGTTTTGAATTCGTTTGTACTTGAACAGACTATCTAGACGTAGATAAGTCGACACGAGTCTAATAAATATCTTTATTCTCAATTGACATAAAACGGGATCGCGCAGAACGCTGCAAGAGAGTGGAGTGACAGAGAGGAAAGGAGGGATGAAGACGATGATCACAATAAATAGCGGAAAGAAGGCAACGAAGTCGCTCTAGCAGCCCAAAAGTGTTAAGTGACAGAGGCGAAATCGGCGAGTTGCTGCAAACACGAAAAGATCGGAGAAGGAAGACGATTGGAGGGGAACAAAACTGAATTGACGCTTTACGGCTACAAGTACGGAGCTGCTCGGAAAGGCCCTCTAAGGCACGTCATGTTGTTACGTCGACTGGAAGAGAGGAAGTGGAGAGGAAGCGTTGATAGGAATCGATGTAACACACCCGCAAAACAGAAATGAGCCGTCCATATACCTGAAATTGACGAATGATTCACTTGTTCAATATTTCCCATAGAACTCTCAAGATCATCGTTTCGATGCGACATCTCTCACCTCTACTAATATCACAGTTAATAGTCTCTCTTGAGCGAACGCTGCGCATTGCCAGAAGAACCCGGATATCGAACTGCCTTCAGATTGTTGTCGCCACCTCGGCCCGAAGCCTTGTGGCCCCCGCGTTTGAACGTCTGCCGCTCGCGATCCACTTCCAGATCCTCGAGCCGCTGCGTGAGCGTCAGCTTCTGTGCAATCGCCATGCGCAGCAATGAGTTCAAAGTTTTCTTCTCTTCTTCGGCGGACTTCTCGCGAGCGTGGTACTCTTCTACCTGGAATGTGCTAATAATCAACACCTCTCTTGAAACAGATTACATACCTGAGCTTGGAGTTCTTCGCAACGAGCGGTAAACATCGCTCTGTGGGAAGCGAACGTTGCCGCGTCCTCCTTGAACGCCTTCAACTCCTTGCGCAAACGGTCGGTGATGTCGTGAGACATGGCTTTTTCCGTTTCGTACTTATCACGGAGAGACGCAAGCGCGCTTTCCGCGGTGATCTTGTTGGATTTGAGAACTGTTCGCAGAGTTGCGATTTGGTCACTAAAGCGGAGAAAGATCATAATTAGGCAATGAACCATATATTGTTCCTACTCCCCTAAGACATTTAAGCTAATAGCTCCACACTGAATGAGGACTGGATTTCAAAGCCGACCGTGAACCTCATATGTTTTAATGTGACTTGACTTACCGCTTTGTTCCTAACTGAGATCTGAGCTTCATGTTCTGAACGTAGAGCTCCTGCTGCTCCGCATCATCCATGTGCATTTTGGAATTGACCGCGATTTCAGCCGTTCGCTTAACTATGCGAAGCAGATCGGAAAGTGAATCGGCCACCTTGAAGACGTCATCTTCTTCTAAAAGCGATATGTTTGCTATATTCCATATAAGTCAATTTAATACCAAAGACTACGCGCTCGCGCAGATCACTGTCGGTGAACAAGGAGTCGAAGTTGACGTCTCCGGACAAGCGGCTTGAAAGTTCGTTGCGGAATCGTTCCGACAGAACTGCTCGCGAGAGATTCAGAGGAAGGCGGGGAGAGCGGGTGTCACGCTCAGCATCCGTGCCGCTTTCGGTGGTTTCTTCCCCATTGGCTCCAAGCTGCGAAGACGATGCACTCGTTGACAGATTGGCGGCTTCGGGATCGACGTTACACTTGGCATAGGACTTCAAGCGCGACATAATCTCTGCGACGCTCCTGTCGGAATCGAGAGACTGATTGCCGACGAGTTGGTGATAGAATTGGTTGACTGAATCACTCAGCGTCAGCAGAACGTCCTGTAAATCATCCTCAAAGCGTGAATAGTAGGTGTTGCATAAGCGGAGGTAGTTAGTGGCATGGACAGTCAGTGAGTCAAAGGGATGTTGGGGTAAAGGACATTAAGTGATGTTTTAGATGGGATTATGACGTCCGAAGACATCATATTCCAGTGAGCTTAGACAAGAACATGCGCTCAATGAACTGTCTAAATATTGCTTAGATCTTGTACGACCTATAAACGTGCAGGGGCACTGACTGAGACATGCTTTCTCGGTGGACAGCTAGCTAAGCGACAACGTGTTTACCTGAGCCGATGCCAATTTGGCATTTTTCTCAGCTGCGATCATAACAGCAGTGTGAAGATCTCCCCTGATCTGTTCGATGAGCTTTTCATTCGCTCTGTTAGGGGCTGTTCCTTGAAGCAGATCATCGATTTTGGTGAGGCCACTATTGAGCAGCTCCTTCAGCTGACCAAACTCCGTGTCTAAAGCAGATGGAACTACTACCTCAGTCGGCCACGACCATCTCTTACCTGGTCCAACTGAAACTTCGAGCTTACGAAGGAGAGGACTTACGCCCTGAACAGCCGTTCGCTGGACGTCCTTCAACTTCAGACTCAGTTCATCGCGCTCACGCTCCAGTTCGTTGACTTTATTGCTCATGTCTCCATGGATTTCTGAGAAAAGATCTCCACCAGCTCCTGGAAGGGGCGCTGGGAAGGAGTCTTGCGATGCTCCACCGTGGAAAGAGGACTCCAACGTTTTCAGAGCCTGCGAATCGGCCTCGCTGTTTCCGCCACCCATGGTCATATCGGCCAGCATGTTGTTCAGCTGGTTCATGTGTTCGGCATTTCTCGCCTGGTCCAGTTCTTTTTTAAGGGCCAAACGATGCTCTCTTTCCTGTTGATACAACTGAAGCGCTTCCTCGAGTTGTTTCGAAACGGTGGAGTTCAGAGCGTTTGCGTCGTCCATGTTAGCCTGGAGAAGCTCGGTTTCTTCAACAAGACGCTTCACTTCCATCTTCATCGCTTCAAACTCCACTTGACGATTTCTCAGTCCGGACACCTGAATAGCGATTTTATCGACTGCACAAAACAGTTACGCTCATACCTGTGTCTGAAGATTAACATTTTCTTCTTCTAGCTCGGAGTACTCGTTGATCAGACGCTGCTCCCGAGACTTGAGATCCTTGATCTCCTTCTGCATATTCTTTTTGTGCTCATCCAAGCTTTCGAAGCTTTCCTTGTGATTTTTCAGCTCTTCCATGCAACGGTCGAGGTCCGCTTTTGTTCGCTGCAGCTCCTGCGACGTCGATCGAAGCTCTGCTTCGAGGGTGGAAATTTTGTGGAGATAGTCAGCTTCACGGCTGGCACTCTCCTCCAACAGTTTATCCTCGGTTTCGGCTTCGGTCCTGGCCGCTTCACGATGTTGTGAGCGCATCGTTTTGAGGGACTGAAAAGGGATCCTTAGTCACATAACCAGTAGAAGCTTGTCTTGAAGCTTGAAAAAGCGGAAAAGTGAGCATCAACTATTCAAAGGCTTTCTTATTCTATCGGACGTCAGAACTGCTACATTGCGAAATCTGGTCCCTTTCAGTGAGCAAAAAATAGAGTCTCCAGAAAGTCTGAAATCCGAAGAGTCTATTGAAGGCAGCTGAATTCATTTCCTCTTCCTAAAACTCATTTCTAATTTACAACAAATAGTCTATCTGGAATAATTTATAACGGAACAATTCAGATATGTCTAACAACAAATCTTGCTTCCTTTCTATTACTCGTTATTTATGGGCGGTGTTGGCTTCCTGAATCTGACTCTTAAAAAACAGCAGTACCTCTTTGGTGGCTTCGATCTCGATCTTCGCCGCCTCATAGCTGGCTTGCAGTTCGCGCAGCTTCTGCTCCAGCTGGATCTTCTCGTCGACGATCTGCAGACCATAGCGAGCAGCTTCAACGTTGGCGTCATTTGCCTTTTCCAAGTCGTCGGCGAGACGCGCCTTCTCCACCGAGAGACGCTCAACGTCCGCTCGGAGCTGCAGGCCACACGCATTTACGAAAACGTCAACAACAACAGCAACGTTACCTTTTCCATCATTTCTTCCGGGCTGCTCATCGTTGCTTATTGCTAATCGAAGTTGTTAAAAAGCGAAGAGTTCCGATATTACGACATGCGGCCAATCAGAGAGGAGAGGAAACGACAGGAATCTACAAGCGGATAGGAAAATGGACGAGTTGGACTAACGCTGCTACCCAAGCGAAAGGCAATTAGAAATTTCCTGAAATGAGTAGGCTATTGACACATACGAGCAAAGGAGGCCACGAGCACGCATGCCGCGAAATGTGCCGCCTGGAACACCTTGAGGTTACACGCTGCGCAGAGGACTGGAAGCACACGGAACGAGTATCGAATAGCGGATATTAGCGCCTGATGGGGGCTCTCCACGCATATGTATGCAAAGCGCGATTATTAACGCCTAAATAGAATAGCGAAGACAATCGATGTGTTGTTCTCGTGTAGTCGTCAATGCAGCCGGAAAAAAGCTCAGTTTGAGTGGTCGCGCCCCCAACTAAGGGGCAAAAGAGCAGAGGAAGCGAGAGGCGAAACCGTGCGCTCGGCGACGGCGTTAACCGGCTCCGCTCTTAATATGCATATATTTTGCATGTGTAATTCGCCATTTCGTCCGTAACAAATTTGACTGTAGCGCAGACTGGACGGCCCAGTGAAGGAGGGAAGCAAAAACGGAGCCAACCTGAAAACGAACGACGCCGTCGAGGCGAGAACAACGAGCGGCGATCGTTTGTCGCATCGACGTCGAACCATTGCGAATTCATGAACACAGCAAGTGCTGCTGTGCTGCGACTCACCGGTCGAGGCGCATGCCACTGGCGAGACGATCTTTTTAATCGCCTTCCTCCGCGCAGCGCCTTTACCGGTATTTCTCTTTCTTTGCCGATCGTCTCCAACTGCGTGAGAAGGGAGACCGCAACTCCAATAGGTGTATAATCAGAGTCCTCAATACGATTACCACTTGAGAGGGACAGAGGGATGGCGAAAGAGGGGGATAATCGCTGTTTCGTCGAAAGCGCTAGAAGTGGCTATTCGTTAAGCAATTATTCTAAATTTGGATACAATTGATATATTGCGGCCATAAATACAACGTCTCACTTTGCAGAAAGCCGACATAAGCGATTTTCAAAATGACCATATTTTTGGTCGACAAAAACATTAACATTAAGCACTTTCTAGCGACATGAAAGTACATGAACTTGTTGTACTAAAAGTGCAAGAAGCAGCAGTTTTTACGGCTCATAAACGATATTCAAATAGGTTCGACAAGTCTGAAATTTGCAATTATGAAACGTGGTTGCCAAATAACTGCGGATTGAGCAATGCAAGCAAAGGATTCTTTCGAATTGCTATATCCATAAAGCGGAGAAAAATATTTTCGATCGAGAAGTAAAGAAACAACATATTTTGACTCGATGCGTCACGATATTTTATCACCCACTCACCAAACGAACAGATTTTGCGTCAGAAAATGAGCTGCACCTTATCAGATGCATGAAGAAAGGGTGTTAAACTAAGAAACGATCAGCTCTGCCACCAGAAAAACGTCGATAATAGTGATTAATAGACGGCGCGGACCCCAATTAACCTAAGCGTTTGAATACCGGATAGGCAAATACTGCCTGAGGCGCTGCCAATCCTACCGCGAATTGAGCACTTGGTGCGTACAAAACACGACAAACCTGTTGGTTAGCTGCCGTTGTGGCTGCTACTCCTCGCTGCTACTACTGCTGGCCGGCTTGCCGAACCCGATCATCGCTTAATTGCCGTTGGCACAAAAAAATCAATACAATCAGCGGTGGCGACCATCATCGAACTGGAATTTTCGGCTCGAACTGGCGCTGCTCGTCATGTACACGAGAGAAACAACAACGTTCGTCGTCGACAACTCCTGTAGAGTACATTGGAGAAATGTCGGACGTTCAGTCGCTGATGAATGAACCGTCCCGTCTCGATCGTCGCCGGCTGCTGATGTTCTCTTCGCTGCTCGCCTCACTGTCCGCCATCGCCGCTCAACGCACCAACCTCCGCAATAACAGTCGAAACCTGTCGCGCACGCACACGGTGTTCGATGGCTAAAGTAAACAAAACACGAACATGTGTATGGGAATGTTAATCGCCCGAACTCACTGGCGCGCTTCACCGCTTGCGCAATCACCGCTGCAGCCAGCCGGTCGACGTCTTCGATCGCGCTTCCGTCCGGTAAACGTCGCGACATACCGCACAACGAAAGCTATGGTCCACACAGTGGCGAAAATCATTGTTTCACATGACTGATAAAGACTATGTAGGAAAACGGTTTAAGCTTTTGCGAAATCGAGGAAGTCGCGACCTCCGAATTCACTTAGCTCCAACAACATCGGGTCACTTAGACGAGCAGAGGGTTGAGAGCACAGCACCAAGAAATACCCGACGGAGTGGGCCGTCGCGATCGGCGGAATTGGAGCCGTTGCCATCTGTCGCGATCTTCTGGTCGCCGTTGATGGGACCGCGCAAAAGAAGAATGGACCTATCTAATTTATCGGACGCTCAAAAGAGATTCAAGGGGCTCCATTGTCCCGATGGTCCATTAATGAATACGACATTAATAGATTAGCGCGGCTGCCGAGAAAAACTGATTTATGGTTGTGGTAGATGATATATTGAGTGGCGGTAATTATCGACCTTGACTTCAGGTTTGCAACATCAAAGATGACTCAAAAAAACTCACTCACTCGTTCGGAAGCACTTAAGTTGCCATATGTGTCTACGACAGAAATGAAAATAAATAGACGGAAGTGATCATAAAAATGATCGTGCACTGACAATACGATCGAACTGTTAATTAACAGTTTGTTTTGAGTTAATTTCTGACAAAATCAAGGGATCATTCTACAGCTTACATTGCTAGAAGATGCTGCAAAGCAGCTATTGTCAGTGGCAATCGAATTTTTAAAAATATTGTCATAGTTTTGAATAACATGCTACTTAAACGCGGCCTTCCGAATTTCGAATTCAACTTCCACCGCTTATTTATATTTTCAATGCAAATGGCACGAATAAACAAGTTCCACTTCGTGTGCTTATCTTCGCATCACACTGTTATTGGCAAAAGAAGCAAAACAGACGTAAACAATGATTTTCTAAAATATAGGTCTAGCAAAATCAGTGATTACAAAGACAAGCGTTGAGAGTGTATTCCAGATGCAAATCGGAACCTTTTGAAAGTGACAAAAAATGTAGCGATATGGGGGAATTCATGTCAAGGCCGCACTGTGTAAAGATAATATCTCACTTTTATTGAGACGTCGGAGTTCATCTTGCCTCTTTTCAAGGATAGTTGAACGACATGTTTGGAATGATATCAGCGAAAAGGTTAACGGCACAACGCTGTGAGTGTCGAATTTGTGTGCACCAAAGTATGTATCAAAAACGCGGTTACCTTCGACCAATACAACAATATAACAACCGATATTTCGTCTGCGTTTTGTAACATCACCACAACAGAAAGACATAGAAGTCTCCTTATCAATACGACAGAAATTGCGAAATACACTAACGGACTCAGCGGACCGCTCACCACCCCTAAAATCGCTTAAAAAACTGTGGATCGTCAAATCTGCTACACGAAGAAACAGTTTGTTGACACATTCAATCAGTTCAGCAAACAGCACGTCGAGTGCAACGCGATGCATAACGAATTGAAGCGATATAAAAACGCCGTAGCGTAAGTCGGCAACTCATATGCATGTCGTAGCACAACGCTCGAGGCGCTAACAAAAATTTATAGTGGAGAAGGCGGCCGCAGAGGCAAGAGTTAATCGCTTCATCGGTCACTCAGCGGCGGCACGAAATGTGACACCTGTTGGGGTCGGAGAGGGTGGCGTTGACCGACGCCGCGAGGCCGCAGGTGAGAATATGATGCCGCTCATATTGCTGTTAACGGCTGGGAATAACTATGCGATCTTGTAGGAAAGGCGCCGTTCCCATGTTAGCTACTACTGTTTTATGTACTCTAAAAATTCAACTGCTGAAGGCCCGCAGATAGGCAAATATCGGGACTATTCGACCAGTCAGTTCAGTCATCAAAGGCCTAAGTGTACTGCTAATACACAAAATTGAGGTACTAGCGCCGCAATGGTGTGCTAGAAATAAACTCTACTTATTTCAAACAATTCATCAGCATGTTCAAAAATAACACGCAACAAAGTGTTATCTTGCGCCTGAAACAATCAAATAATGGTGGCCATAAAATCAATAAATAGGATACAGAGAGCGTGTTACATTGCGTGTCAAAAAAGCAGGTGAAAATGTAGGATACGAGAAGAGCGAATGCCATTCGTCATGTAAGATCCATTGAGCAATGTCACAGCCCAACGGAAGGAATGGAATATTCTATGAAGATGTAATGAACATACTGTTACAGAATTGAATTATTAATGTTGATACTAGAAATGCGGTGGGACCGAGCGCGAAGTCAGACTAGCAAAAATAAAAACGTCGTACATTGGTCTCTAACAAAAATACTATGCTTGACAACCCGCTTATCACAATATGAACTCAGGCACTCAAGACATCGTACGTTGCTGAAACGTTAAATACATAGACGTCGATAGATTACGGGTCTCACCCGCTCGCGACATCATTTTGCAAACAATTTTTATGAAATCAGCCAAACAGTATAGATTTGCGGGACCTGCACCGAGCAACGGAAGTGTCGTCCCACCCAGAAACTGTAGTTAAAGACGTCAAGGTCTCGACTGTCCATCGCCAGCGACGCGACAGCGCGTGTGTACCAAGCGAATACCGGCGAGAGCGAGAGTGCGGAATGTGGGATTCGCGGAGAGCGTCGAGGGAAACGAGAAGTTCTTTGAAGAGCGCGCGAGGTGCGAAGACCGCACAGTGCGCAGGGCAATCGTAATTGCGGGAAGCATCAATCGCGACGGCGTTCCAGAAGGCGTCGCCCGAGTGGACTTTCAATTGCCCGTTTTATTATTGTTATTGTTAGCAGGCGCGCGGAAGAGCCGCAGCGGAAGTTTTTGTCCACTGGTCGATGACGGGCGATGACGCTGGCGGAATCGGTGAGGATGTCCCGTTTTAAACGCGACAAGGCCAATCGGCATAATGCCGCCAGCGGTCAGAACGGGTTTTGACTTTCCCGCACAACTGTGATCATCACCGACCGGGCTGACGGTTAGGGTCGCGGCGTTGCCGACTGCCGAGGACAATGTATTACACAGTTGTTGCACTCTCTCATCTTTTGTCTTCGTGTAGTAAGTAGGAGGTGAGAAGCTATGCGAAAAAACCGACTGTTTCACGAGAGTGAGTAAACCATCGACGAATATTGATATAAAGATGAAGATAAAGATGTCTAATGGAACAGAGGTGACGAACAAACCACGGTACACCAGAAAATGATGTTTCGGTCGATTCTCCGGAAACTCCAAAATGCTGGTATAGTTTTCGGGCCAAGACGTTCCTAATGGCCTTTCCGATGCAGACACTACAGCCAAGAATGGTCTACAAAGTGGGTTAAAAATGACTCAAAAAGGGAAAAGAGACGCAAGGACTAGGATCTCCACAAATACTGGTGGTAACCCGGCTGCTTCTTATCTTTTTGTGCATCTCGTTGGGGACGATCTAAATTCGTCATGGGTCCATATTTTATGCTCTTGTCTGTGGCGTGCGGGCAGAATAAACACACACACAAAAACCGACGTATACGGAAAGGCATATAGGAGATTTCCACTCCTCATGTAACTACAAAAGCACTTCGGCGTCACCCTGGTGTGGCGATGAAATCTGTCCATAAAATCCTCGTCAATTGCGCCACACCCAAAGAAGTGTCTCAGTACAATTCACTCAGTCTTGACTGCCTTGCTCGTTTTGTTGTCAAGCTTGATACACTGGCGATTAGTTAAGTTCACCATCTACCCCGTTGTATCTATTCCATTTGATGGGAATCTTCTAAGACTCGTGGATCAAATTGATCGAATTTTTCTTGTGGTTGTGCACAACATAGATATTTTAATCACATTTGTGACGCAGGTGCTGTAAAAGAACAAAACTGAAAAAGTGCAAGTGAAAAAAGACATGTTAGTAATTGTGAAACTGCACGTAAATAGGAAGGCGCCACATGCGATAGCGGGCGTATACATTGACAATAGGCCATAACGGCCATTTCAGCGTCTTCTCACTTATTCCACGCGGTTCTGTTTTTCGTACTCCCGTATAAAAGTGGCATGGCTTTCGTGGGAGCTTCCAAAGTACACTAAATATAGCTGATTACAACATATTGTAGTTTCAGAAGCTATTGTACCATGTTGTTGCCTAGTTCTATGGTCCCTCACTTACACGGTAATGGTTGAGAAGTGTTTAACGAAGGCAATAAGAATGAGAGCTACCCGAAGCTACTCTTTTCTCGACTAGGCAAACATCTGCTACAAAGTCATTATGCAATTGAGAATTGTATCTTAGGAAACAACAAATCAGCTTGACGAGTAACCGATTTCCCGATATTTCAAGCAGAACGCTGTGGATGTCATCATCATAATGACATTGGGCAACAGAGAGAACAACACATTCTATTCTCGGAGTCGATCTTGTTTTCCGTTTCACATCTGTCTAGCATGTGCTTAGCTGCTTCATCCGCAACGCTTAAACACCACAATTATCGGCAGTAAATCGGCCATCCATTCGTTACTCCTACTGCTCGAAGCTGAACGCATTCCAATTTTGAGCTCACGTAGTCCAGTTATCTCAGTCACGTTATCGGTTTTCGCTTTGCGATGGTCAAGCTTTTACGACTGTAGTTTGTCTCGCTTCAGCAGTCGCCCTTCGTAGTAATTGCTCTCAAACGTGCAATAAGTAGTTTCCTCGTACGTTACCAACGTTCTTTGCAGTATTAACTTTTCGGGACGATGGGATATGGGCATGCATTATTCGCCAGCTCTGTTTGTTCAACAAACACAATTCAGTTGTTGAAGCATTCAATTCATTCGGCCGGATAGAGCGTCGCCTGGTTGCTTTTTTAAGGATAGCGTTTCTCAAAATATGCTTCCAAATCGTACCGTTAGTTAATAAGTTATCATTGAGTTAAAATTCATATATTAAATGACATTTCGGTGTACGTGGCCATCCGTTAAGCTGTATTCGCTGTCTATGACGAATTACCTTCTGGAACGACACCATTCGCATTTAATTCTGATCATTGATCTGTCAATGAATCAAGCTTAGGTGATTCCTTGTTTGTCATGTAATAACAAGGTAGAAACACGTGATTTTTCATTGTTTTTTTGTTGAAAAGAGTCGATTATTAGCTATGTATATAGCACAGAGAATATGCAATACAGTGTTTAGGTTCAGGATACATGCTTCCAGTTGGGAACTAAAAACAATAGAAACGATTATTTTTCTTTCACTTCTAGTTTCTCCAGTGAAGTGAAAATGTTTTCTATCAAAAAGTAAATATCGCTGACGTGAGCAGTGTTCGTTTACCTGCCTTTTGCTCAATCTCCGTGATCGGCTGGTCTTGAAACAGGTGCTTTTCTGGCTGAACATTAATCAGTACGACCATTGGTGAGCGATAGTTAATGTTTGTCCGCTTTTAAACTTTTCTTCCGGGATGGGACGGCCTACAACGTTTTCGTATGTTCTATTTTCGCTTTGTTTGCTTTACACCGATGATCAGCTGGTTTAAGTAGAGCACACGCACTACAATAGGACCATTCGGTCTAGACCAGCGATAAAATCGAGATTACAAGGGACGATAAAACGCATACATAAAAGATGTTCGCACATCGAACTTGACCTTCAGTGATAACGTTCCGCCGGTGTTCACCGACAGCAGATAGACAGCCAGCAACGTTAAGTGCAAGAAGGTCCGCCAAATCTCAATCGATATCGGTTCCGCGTCGTTCGGCAATAGTAAACGCCTCGTGAGTGTCGCGATGTTCTCTTAAAATTCGGGTGGGCCACCCGGGCAGCTAAATGCCGCCTAAGCGCGTGTTGGTCACGATTTTGCGCGTGACAATCTTCCGGCAGATCGACAAAAAAACGCATCTCTTATATTAGTTCCTCGTTCAGTCTAGGATGTCCGCTCCGTCATCGCAGCAGACGGCCACGTGCTCGTGTCCGCCGCAGACGGCCACGCCATGCAGCACGCCGACTTCGACGATTTCGCCTCCGAATGCGGACTGTCCCCCCGTAGCCGGAACCCCTATCAGCGCTAACAACGCCAACATCCTCGCCGACAGCCTCGGCGTCTCGCCGCTTTACCGTCAGCAAGAGTACGCATAAACGTTTCGCCGGTTTCCGCTTTCATCACGCTCCGTTGCAGCTCAGCGCGATGGCAGAGCGCCGCGCAAGTCTACCAGTCAAGCCGAGCGCACAGTCCCGTCCCGTTCGCGACGGCGCAAACGACCATTTTGGACGGTGTTGCAAGTGGAGCCGCGGCCATGTGTATGCCTCCGAATGAATTGTCGAAGCGTGTCCAAGAGGAGGCACGCAATAAAGAAGCGTAAGTGTATTTTCCTTGTGCAAAAGTAGCTGTGAAATCTTAGAACTGTAACCTTTAGATAGGTTTCGCTTCCTTTTCTATATTTATCATTTTCCATTATTCATTACTAATGCAACCCCCAAAATAGGTCAAAAGTGTCATTAGTTGCCAATTCTGTAGCACCTATGAAATCACTTCCTCCATAATAGATCAATGCCAATAAGTTACATGATGTGCGAGTGATGTCAACCGGAACTCTGCATAGGTGTGTTATTTTCACAGGGGTGCTTGGACAGATTCTCGACATCCCTGTTAATTAGCTAGGCGAAGTTGTTATGTATCAGAGCTATACACTTCCTTCATTATTGATGGAATCCCTTCCTAGTTCAAGGTAGTTCTATTTATCGGTATTGTGTGGGGATGTATTATCCGTTTGATGGTCTTACTAAATGTCGAAAATACTGTAGTGAAATGTGTGCCATAAAGTCCATCCTATAAACAATTGCTACAAAAAGGCGATTCGCCATGCAGCAGCCACATTCTCCTGCCTTTGCACTTTGTGAAGCTCAATTCTGTTTACGACCCCGCAATAAAACGGAACCCGCTCAAGCATGAGAGTTTCCCTGACTGTATAATATGGATATCGAAAACATCCATTACTATACGCAGAATATTAGTCATTCCAGCACAGGCTATTGTTTTCTAGAGCGGCGCATTCCCAGCAAAGCTATTGTTCTCCATGGTTCCACTTATTTTCCCTTACCAAACAACAGGCTTATCGCGTTGATTAGTTAGTCACTTGCTCGCGAACCGCGTTAGGTTATTGGCCAGCGTGCGCGCCTGTCTGTTCTCACTGTTGCATCACCCATGACGCCCAAAGGCAAAGGCACAATTTGGCGTTCGAGCAGACAGTACGTTCCCGGTGACCAGGCGCGTTGATACACTTTGAAAGTCACCATGATGAAATGAGCCACTGTCGTTAAATCAGTCGTTCCAAATGGGCGTCGCTTGCTCCATTTCCCATTTTAGTGTAATTGCTCCGTTCTTCTGTAGACTTTCATCTCTTTTTCAATTTATTCTTTCGATCTATTTCGTTTTCCCATTGAATCAGAGGATGCGCTTCAAAATGGCAGCCTCTCATTCCGATTCTAGTATACAGCATCTGCACAGAAAACGATTGTGCCCAGAGGATTGTACCGATAACGTAAGATTAGACAGATAAGTCCAAATGCATAGTTACTAGTTTATACGCCAATTGCAACTGTAGTGTCTAGACATATGCCAACAGTCTCAAGTCCGGACCTACCAGTCCTGACCCGTATGCAGACTTGTTGGCATTGTTTGCTTAGAGTTTAAGTTTTGAAGATCGCTCTTAATGTGCCGGATCAATAACACTCGATTACATTGGCCTCGACGTGTGTACAGACATGAATAATGGCCAGGACATGTGTACTTTTCAAATGCCTTGTACTTTTATTTTAACATTTATTTCAATATTAAAAGTCCTTTCTGATTCATTGAATAGATTGAATGATAGATGAGCTTTCCTATGCCTTTTTATGTTATGCGAAATAATACAATGCACTGAACCGTAATCAACACAAAGTTCTGATCTCAAAACTCACATTTACTCAATGAATTTGAATTTTATTTGCAATATCACAAGCTTACACAAAGTTGAACCCAGATATAATTCCCAATGGAGCATGTAGGACCTATTTCTCGCTCTGCTTCTCTACTAGGCGTCATGACTGTTGCGAAAAATGAGTCGCTTTCATCTTGATGCAGCAGGAGAATCCAATCGCTTTAACGATTCACATCTTTACAATACTCAAAAACCCTCTTTACTTCCTGAATGATCTTTGTGTATTGTGACGTAACGGGGAGGAGCATGTTGCACAAATTCGAATCGCAACATGGTCACGAAGGTCGTTTGGCCATTAAATTGAGGCGGAGTCAGATATATCAGATGACTAAAAAAAACGCTCGCATGAATTTTATGGGAAGCCTTCGTGGCAATCAACCACAGACTGTGCTCTCATCTGCAACACTTTCCCGCCCATCCAATGTTTAATCTTCCGATCTCGTGCAATATCGGTGCGCTTTTAAAATTTCGCACCATCTCGCTGATCATTGACGTTTGCGCGCTGTGACGAGACGCCTAGCGGCCAGACGTGACATAGGCAAAGTAAGCTCCAGAAAACATCCGCGAGCGCCGAAGATCAGCCCATTTCATTACATCGCAACTGCGAGTGCATCGGTCAAAGTACGGCCCCCTGTAACGTCTTCTCGGTTAAATAGCTGAGCAATTCCCTGTTTTCTTTGATACTTTCATTTCTCTGTCCTCAATTCTTTTAATTAAACGGGCGGGCTTGGCCGTCTTCCACGAGTGCTTGGACTATCTTACCATTTTGCTGCCCGAATTGATACACTCGTGGTCGATGTAATCTGTAGTTTTACTAACCTACACTACCCCGATGCGACGCACAAAGATAAGGGTCATGAGTGATCTGGATGTTGTTCGCTTGAAGCAGACGCGTGCACGAGTCCAAAGTCCGTCTGCTGTTGGTCTTGTTTTCGTGGTTTCTTGGGTTTTTATATTGCGTGTTTCATGAAAATCACTCTTAAAGAAAGGAATTTGTCTTAAGTAGCAACCCCTTATGCCTGAAGTGATGAAGCACTGGGAAGAGCAAGACACCGACTCGGGGGCTAGGTGAGTTTACAGAATTAACTACTCAAAAATATTGATATTTTGCAACAGAAAGATGATCATAATGCGTTTCAGCATCAGCTCACCAATCTCGCTGGAAGACATCGCGGCCATGAATCGGAAGCGTCATGCTCAGTTCGGTGGAAAGATGCCGAACCACGAAGGTGGCCCTCTAGAACTTGAAGCCATCGCAGCTGTTCACGAACTGGCTGCTCATGTTCAAGCGATTTGCGTATCGGACATGCTTCCACGTACCGCAGAGCTGATTTTTGTTAACGTCAAAACCTTGGACGGTCAGTTCTTATCATTTTTATGACTTTATCGGTTTGCAGGACATCCGTACACACTGGAGTTGACCATGAAAGGATGGCGTATCGCTTCTGTTCACACCGATTGCATGAATGGAGATTACACAAATGTAAGTTGTAATACAATCAATACGCTTTGTGTGACACAAAACTGGTCACTTTTCAATGCTCACATCGAAAATTTTTGTGCTTAAGGTCATTTCCAATGCTTCTTATCAAATAGCCTTGAGACTAATCAGTGAATACAGAGAATTTTGACCTATAGGAGTTCGACACAGACAGTTGGCTAAATGACCTTTCTTAAAGATCATGGAAGTGACCTCAAATTGAAAGATTTTGGGGTGGTAATTTGTTCCAAAAATGAAAAGAGATGATCGTCTTTAATGGCTGTTGACATTACGTCATTCTTAAATGATTCTATTTACGTACCGCCAAGGGTTTTTAATGAACAAGACGATTAACGCAACGTCCGAATTAGCTGAGCTGCAAAGGGTAAGGTTCTATGCAGACCTTAGATCGCAGGGACACCAGTTCTAGTGACGTTCTTGGTAACTGGGTAGCTGGGTAACTGCTCTATCCATCGCACGGCCCTACATAGAAATACTCATTTCTGTTAAGGTTTGGGTTCAAGATTTTTTTGCTCTATGATACCGAATGATCGAATGAGCGATCAGAGAGCGTTCATATTGTTGAGAGGTGCCGCAACCTAAGGATAACAAGGAGGTCCGCAGTTCTTTGATCTCGGAACAAAAAATGGACAGAATATCTTAGGGACAGCTGTTTCAGAATTCTCTAGGCATACATTATGCATGGACCCTTTCATTCTTTCAGCATTCTTTCATAAACTAATGAAGATCCTTGCGATGAATGCGTTTTTTGTCTCCATTTTTCAATCTCCTTTTCTATTATAACATATTCTCACTAATAGAAATGGATAGTGTTAGCTATTGTCATCTGATTATGTTCAGTTCGAAATGCACACCAAATACTACGACAACGCCAAGCAGGTCCTCGCCATCATCTCCCCGAATCACGTCTGTCACTTCAATCACTGCCTCACCGAACGCCTCAATCAGCTCAAAACCGACATCGACCAACACGATGAGGAGGTCTGTGTCTACAAACAGTTCCTTGTACCCCGCCACCCACAGAACGCGAGACCCGTATGCCCGAGCGAGAGTCAAATAGTGCGCATGGTGATCAGTCCGCCCTACTCGGACCATGAAGGGGATGGAGAACTGATATTCGATATGAACGACGATTAAGTTGTCGAAGATGAAGTAGGCTAAAACGTTCGTATCTAACACTCTTTCCTCCTTACAACCTTGGTTCCCCTGTCATCCCCTAGAGGCGTTCGCGTTTTCTCCATTTCACTTTTCCTATTTTCAGGTCGCTCAATTGACTGCGTGAAGTATCCCTCAAAAATGTACCTACGTTCATCACTACGGTTAAGTGCCTGATTTTTGTAACCTGCATTTAGTTCAAGTGCAATCTGCATTACATGAAGAATTGTTTGTTGCTGATAACTATAAAAATTTTTTGTGTCAATAAAGTTTTCAGGGAAAAGAACAATGTGGAACTTACAGACGGTAGAATTTCATTTGTAAATGAACGAAGAATACAGGGTGCGTAAGGAGCTAGGAAAGTGGAACCTGTAATTGTTTACAAATCACTCTCAGTAGCTGATTCGTGTGATTACAAAGAGCAAGTCAGTCGGTTTCCGGGACAAGTTTTATTTTATGTATTTGAAGACCAGATAGACCTGTCAATCTCTTCAAAGCAAAGCTTCGCCAAGCAAAAAATGCAGCGTACTCTTAACCTAAAGCCCAATATGCAGTGCATGTTATATTGGTCTCTTTGTGATCTTCCACATCGAGCACCTTTCTTCACTAAAAGAAATTGGTAAATTCCTATTAAATCCAGTGTATTTAACGAGTTTACGAGTTTTTACGAGTTTATTTCGTGAATCAAAGGCTTGCGCCTTGCACGACACCGAATAATAGACAAACAGAGGATGTCTCGTTTTAGCCGGCTTCATCCCTGGCGTGGCGCTTATGGCGAACCGGTCGGAGACGGCGCGCATCACGGGGCATGTGGGAGACGGCAAAACTTCGGAAATGGCAGTAGAATTTCTTCTTCTCGGGGCGTTTGCGGCACAGAGGAGGCTTTTGAGCTCGCATCTTCTTCGGAGAGATGAGTTCGTGGTCCGGGAATTGCGTCTTCGGTGGTCCTCAGAGCGTCGGCGACCTTCAGGGTGACATCTCTTTAAAGTGTATTTAAACTGTGCCCTAAATGACACCACAACAACGCAATCGACGCAATCACTTTTTTTCGGCTAAACAGAGGTCTGCTCAACACTAAGAGCTGTCGGTTATTTTGGAGTTGGAGACGAAACGTGGTTTGCAAGCAGCTCAGTCCGAAAGGTCAACTAACCTACGGTCAAATTTTGCTCCATTGGGAGAAAGTTACGTTCTTGATAAGAATATAATATTAAGATATTTATCAAACAAATAACGAGACACACAAAAATGTCACTCCTTCTTATGAAGAATCTCTTGTGCAGTGGCCGAGCTGATCTCATCGCAGCTCATCGCAGCCTGAAATAGCGATGACGAACGGCTTCCCTGATCGATAATTATAAAAACTTACAGCAAAGGAATCATGTAATGCATAAGCCCAGCCGATGAATACGGCAGTATATGCTATTGCTGGGATGGCTATGGCTTCGAATGTGGCCTCTGTTATCGATAAATTGTCGATGATTATATCATTGCAGTACCGCTGGCTATTTACTAATTTCTGAAAAAATTCTCCAATTTAACAAGATTTAAGCAACACTTACCGGATACCAAATATAAAGCGCAAAAAGGCAGTCGACATCATGTTCGAGTAAATACTCGTCGACCGTTATACCTAGCGATTTGTTTTGTATTCGAGTGCAAAACAAGATAATAGTGGACGATAATCACATCGCTACGGTGTCTTTATTGGTGCATTTTTGAGTCGTCAGCGCTGACAATTTAGGTCAGGTTCACGTTGAAAAAAACAGGTGACAGCAGATTAATCGAAGGGGTGACCGAGGAAGCTATTTGCCCTGTAAGATGACTCTACTTTATTTCTAACAGAACCAACAACTGTGTCTGCAAATGAAAGTCGTTCTTATATAATGAAGAATAGTCGCCTAATTGTTTTTTAACAGTGCCACATCCAAGGCGTAAATAGTATAATTAGTTGAAGCGTGCAATCCGGGACGTTGTCTTCTTCTTGTATTGAAACGTCTCCCAGGCAATTCTTCACCGAACCGCTGAAAAGTTATTAAAAGAAGTTTGGGAAGCCTTCTCGGACGAAACTTACTTTTCTGTTAAAGGCAATCTGGAATCTCTCTCATTATGAGTTTTTTGGGGGCATGTTTTTTTTTCCGAAAGCAGGTGAAAAAATGTGATACGTTCTTCATCACGTGGTAGATAACAATGCCAGAACGCTAGAGGTACGTTAATCTACGCGTCCGACAGTATTTATGCTCTCCAAAAGTGCAATTATCCGAGGATTACCTTTCATGACACGAGGCAACGCCGGTGTGGGAAAATGACAATGTTGATGTAACTAATTGGTCGCAATCGAACGCCATGGAGAAAGGATTTCTAAAGGTGATTACCGTAGTCTCTGACATGCCCACGAAATATGGATGTAACTATGCAACTGTAACTATTGCATATCGATATTAATCGAATCATTAGTGTGGCATTAGTATATTTGTGCTGGAATAACTATTCATCTTTTAGAGCGTTTAAATAATCGTAAGTAGCTGCTGATGTTATTGTGGATGATAATGGTGATTTTTGTGACGGTGAAATCGGTTTTTACCAGTTTACTCTCTTGAACCAAGAGTACTAAGCAGAGCATGACACTTTAATGTAACTCAAAGATATCAATAATTAACCGTGGAGGCCGATCTTCTGCTTTTTGCAACACTTCCAACAAAATCCGCTGCGTCGAAGCGAATCCACAGGTATGGAGTGCTAGGAACGGAGAGCAAGCCGCATAATCGGAAGAGCTGGCGCCGTAACTGTCGAAATTACGGCGAATATTTGACCAATATTTGGTGGATTATGTGAGAAAAAAACCCTGAAAGAAAAAAACCCTGGGAGAAAACAACGAACAACACCTACTCACTCAGGCCCCAGGTCCACCAATTCAAGTCCATCGCCACTTTTACATAATCGGATGGTATAATCAACTCCGGTCGTTATTTCCTGCAGTGCATCCTCCATTAGGACTCTTTCTGAAGGAGATGCGAAAAGAAATCAACAGTCAAGCTATCAGAGGCAAAGAACTCTTCAAGGGCCAAGATCTGCCGAAGGTCCGAAGAAGAGACAACAGTCGAGCGGAAGAACGGATGCTCGTCGCGAAAACAAAATTGATTAACGCGATGGCTTCGCTGGACGACCGCGAATTAAACATATTGGTAGCATCTAGCATTTTCTCATTGACCATAATATTATTCTAGGACCTCTTACGCTACTGCAAGCACAAAGCTAAGAATTTCTCAACGAAAACGATCACCAGTTTGTTGGTACGCGGTTCTGGAAATCAATCGGATGACGAGTTCGATCTCGTCCTGGACCCAGAGGAGCCAGCGTGGATAACGGACGATGATTTGATGCTCGGTTTTGGGAATTAGGGGAAAACTATCCAATTTTTGAACATCTTGTTATGTTCTCATTTTCTTAAATTTTTAACCGGTTTTGCAAAGCTTCGCGGGTGTCAATATTCTAGCTGGGTTTTTTTTCTCCAGCAACCCGGCGGTGGTGAACAGCTTTTCAATCACGCAGGCTACGGCAGCACTGGTGTTTCAAATCTTCAAGGATTCGAAGAGATCGTGGCTCCAACAGTAACTCAACTCATTGAATAAACTTTAAAGAGAGCGAATGGACTTTGATTTTTCTGTTTGTGCGTTCAGATTACAAAATCGGGCTTTTTGGTAAAGCACAAACTAGTTCAAAACATAAAAGGTGCCGATCTATACTATAACGGACGTCGAATGAGCTCGATGCAGCTTTATTACGCTGAATAAAACGCCATAGATACACTACACAGAACAATACTACGAACAAACTGAAGCTAAGCTACTCGGCACCAAATAAATTAACAGAAACTGGTCGTTCTTCTAATTCAAAGAACATTCCGTCGATTTCGTAGAACAATGGAGCTGGGCCGCCTTATCAAAGGAGTGGCATGATCGGCCATCGATAGTACTGCCAAGAGAAAAAGCCGTCGAACGCTGAGGCAATCTTCGACAGCTTGTTCTTTTTCTTGTCCACCTTCTTGACCTCGCTGAAGGGGAAATTAAAAAAAAATAAAACTCTCACAATGATCACCTTTGCCCCTTCGGAGCTACAACCACGGGCTTCCTCATACTCTTCGGCTTCATTCCAAACGGCGCAAACGTAGGAGCAAGGGAAACAACGCACGCCAGGCACAGATCCTTCATATCGAGCTAGAACCTCCTGCCTTACAACTGCTTTCATTCCCCCGAAACCTTTTTATACAGTCTGAACCTCTAATTATTTCTGGATTACGGTTCGCAACAGTACAAAGTCCAGCGCACAGTGTTGCGACAGTTTGCGCATCAGACTAATTGGTAGACAGGGCATTCCGCAGTCTTTCTTTGCATACCCAACATGCAAACGTTCCACAGGCAGCAGATTACCGCGGCCGATGAGGGGAAAAATCGAAAAGACGAAAACTTTATACATAGGCCAATGAGATCAACAAAACGCAGAAATGTACAAGATGTAACCGTTCAGAAATTTAAAGGGAACGGTACACTTCAGCGCGGATGCGCTGATATGACTGACACAGGTCACTAGTGGCAGTTTTCAACCCGTTGGAGACGTAAACGATGACGAGATCATTTTCTGGATCGACGAATATTGTCTGGCAGCCGTAGCCAGGATGTCCAAAGGTGCGCTTCCCCCACAGTACCGGGTGACTGTCGTAGAAAAACCCATGACCTTTTGCAACAGGCCATATGACAACCTACAATACATAACTGAGCACACGAGGAGTTTGGAGTGTGGTACCTTTTCCCAGTGCCACGTATCAAGAGTTGGAGTCGAGATCTCTTTGAGGGTGCGGTTGCTGATTAGGGTGCCATCAAGGGCTAGGGAGAAGAGTCGAGCCACGTGCTTCGCGTTTCCGACACCTGATGCAGAACCGATGCTGAGCTCTAGGATTTCCGGATCGTTGAACGGAACGGTATCCTGAAATATGTCTACATGAAGGGAGCACGGTAGCTATCGAATAAAGTGAGGTGTGGTGCGTACGTCAATGCTGTTATCGAAGGTTCCGGCCGATTAGAAAAGACAGCATACAATCGATTTTTCATATATTTTCATAGACATCAAACTTTGCCCCTCATCCCCAATTCATCTAAGATACCGATTGTTACGCCAATGAACTCTTTGGATTACAGCAATTACTGGTAGTGTGACATATTTTGAAGGTTAAGCCTTACATAATTCAGCGGAAGCCATTCGGTGTTGTCCCTCACTTTCCAAACATGAGAATCGGCCGGCCTCAGATGCATTAAAGCCAGCATGGCTAGCATCCTTGGGTCCTTTATAATGTCTCGTGCGTACTCCCACAGTCCAGGTTGTGTCATACGTGCCATCCGGTGCAGTTCGTCTCGTTCCACTCCGATATCCAAATCGAGCCCTGAACGACCTTGACCAGTGGAAGCCGCTTAAACGACCGTCGCCTACCGTGCGGTTCCGCAATCTCTTCGCGGAAAAACGTTCGCAAATCCCGACCGAACGGATCAATCTTGCGTACAAGGCCGTCGACAAGCCAGCCGTAGGTGATGGCATGGTAGCCGGACGCCGTTCCCGGCTCCCAAAGCGGCTTTGCCTCTTCAATCATTCGCATGATGGTGGAAGCATTTTTGGCGTGCTCAATTAAGATCGGTTCTGCGAGGTACGGTAGCCCAGCCTAAACACTTTCACAACAATACATGCGACAGAGATTGCGAAACCGATACCTGATGCGTAAGAATATCCTCCACTGTGGTCTTGCCCTTTCCGTTGGCTCCATAGGCAGGCCAGTGGTGAACGACGAGGTCGTCATAAGATACGAAGCCGCGATCAACAAGCACGGCCATACAGACGGCGCTTATCGCCTGGAAACGATGTTTCTTTAGCGAATTCAGCTGACTTTTTTGATAAGGAAACAGCGGCAGCCGCGCACTTTTATATCAGTGGTAGGTGACTCATAATTTGCAGTAAACACAAATAGATACGGTTAAGATGAGGGTTGAAAGTCAAGCAAATTGCGCCATTTCTTGCTCTCAGGTATTAGAGAAAAGCCGGTTTGATAGCAAATAGTTGAATACATAAATATGAATGTAACAAGCACTCTCTCTATGTTTACAATATTATCAAGGATGAACATAAAGAAGATAAAATGAAATAGATTCGATAACTACTTACTTTTGTCGCTGAAAAGAGCACAGTCCTCGTTTCGGGAGTCCATTTCCTTCGCGACTCTGTGTCTGCATATCCAGCCCAAATATTCACCTTCAGCTTTGAATTCTGATAAACGGCCACATGAGCACCGTCCCTTTCAAATCCTCTTGCAAAGTTGTCCCTGCAAATTGGCAAACTTTATAAAAAACTTTAATGAAGCAGGCTTACTTGAAAATCTCACACACTGAATCGAACCCCAGAGAACATGTTCCTCCGTGATCAACAGGCGAATATTGTGCAAGTTGAATAAGTTCTGTAGCAAGTTGTAAAGCAAGAAAGGAGCTGATGAGTATGGCGACAGCTTTCGAATAAGGCCCACTCGATTCGGTGAGCATTGTCACACCGGTCCAATAGTGCATTCAGACGACTGTCAAATGAGTGCAAACCGAATTCACCTCTTATCAAATCTCGTTTTGAACCCTCAAAGGCTAAGGGCGCGTCGCCCGCGAATAGGACGACAAATAGTTCAACTGCTAACTGATAAAGTTCGCGGTGACCGTGCGGGCTCACCCACCCTCTCTCTCTGTATCCCAAATCGTCTCAAACAGTGAGACACAAAACAAAGAGCGTTCGAAAAAGGAAAAATGTAGTTCCCCGTTGGAGATCAAAAATTGAAGTTTGTGAAAATATTTGTTTTTGGTGGCAGTAATTTCGATAACAGTTATTTTTCGGGCTTCGAAAAGGACGCAGATTACGGTAAACGATTAAACAACATGATAAACGATTTATGGCTGCGAAATGATGAAGCACGATCCGGTGCCGCTAGTAAAAGTTAGTCGGCAATTCGCTATTGGCAACCTATCGACGACAAACTCAGCTGATCGTACATATCCCTCAGCTTTGCTTATAGATCTCGACTGCCGATTCGCAATCGAGTTGCCTTTAGCCCCTTTCCTTCTTTCTTTCATTGCATACGACTTATCCAGCAGCTCCGCAACAACATATGTGGAAAATATTTATTTTTAGCATATCTGCATATCACATATAGGGTAAAGTTGCAACAGTCTTTTTGCGGAACGGTACATACATTCCGTAGAATTAGCTCCTTAGTCAACAAACATTCGGGACCGCCTCTGACGGAAAGCCGACCCGACGAAGGAACCCGATGACGAGGACGCCTGAATGGAAAAGGAACGAAGTCCCCCAAGACTTGGTGGAACGTTCGGTTGGGATCGCCGTCGATCGCCTTCTTCGTACAGCGAGCCTGAGCTTGGCATTCGTTTGGTTGTTGGGCAAGACGATATGGAAAGTGTCTCGGAATCTAAATTTCCCATTTGTAGGATAGATAGTGAACACTAGACCGATGTTTATTTAACGGTGTTTGTTTTCTCACTTATTGGGTAAGCTGATCACTACCCAGGTAGACGATGCGAAAGACATCCATTCGGACACGGTAGTCAAAACACTGCCTAGCCTAGAGAAAAATCGCATCTTTAGTATGCGTTTGTTTGTGTTAGTTGTAGAATACGGAAGTCGTACATACTCTGGGACATTTCCTGCTGTACACCCTTATCACCGTCCATCATTGCTACAAGTCTATCAGGATGATGTCACCTTCTTTAGTAGCTGCTTTCATAACCACGTGTGTTTGATTGTGACGGACAAAAAAGCTGTCTTTTGTGGGTAAAAGTGCAGAAAAATCGCCGGACCTCTTGGTCAATTTTTGCTACACTCCTCTGATATCGTTACGCACACTCCCATACCGTTGAAGTTGTCTTTGAATTTGAAAAAGACACCGCTATCGTCCCTATTGAAACATTTTAATACTTTGTCAAAACTTAAGCACTTGCGCTAACCATTAATGATCCTTTGAATGTCCGAATTAGCCGAACACGGTCTGAAGTCAAACTCGGAGTTGCCCCCAAAGCTTCCATAGGAATCTTCGTTCTCTGAGTTCGTGTCAACCGATCCGGAACGGTGTTGTAGCCGTCGCCTCTGTGTCGGCGCCGTGCTCGGATGATACATAACCTGAACGAGTTATATCGTTACTGCGCCATCGGCTCGTTACCGTCGTTGATCCCTTTGCACTATTCGGCGCAACACCGTTTTTCATCATCCACGTCGCCATTTGCCAGGGGATTTGCGCAAGTGCTTGTTCGCGGAACACCGATTTGAACTCTGCGATGCCGACGTCTGATATCGTCTGGGCGTTTATGGCCGCAAACTGAAATCTCGGTATTGAATGATAGGCAAGAGCGTATGTAACACTGGGTATTTTTTCAGAACGGCGGCTTGATGGACTACGACACGGTCCATCAAATCGTTCGCTCGGTTTTTTGAATAACAATGGATGCTTTTATGGGATATTTCCGCTTTGTTGGCTAACGATATATGACCCTGAAGGACTTCTCACCTGCACAACATCTCTCTCCGCCTTACGTCCTTGAAAAGCCAATCGCGATCCAGCCGATCCGAGCCTTTCCAAATCGGAAAACGGGCCATTTCCAACACCCACGAATAAGACCGAAATCGGCGCCCTCGACGCAAAGATGATCGCTTGAATCGTCTCCTTGAGATCTTTGATACACCCCTTGGTGATGATGGTGAGTACATAGTACTGTGGACGTCCGCTGTTCCCACGAGAGTGCGAATGCTGAGCAAGTCTGAACGCATGTCATCCGATGAATATTAGAGCGTTGCCGAGGAATGCTTTACTTTGACACGTAGTAGATGACGTGCGCGAAGTGAGCGTTAGAGATTGGTTTCACGCTAGACAGCGCCGTGGTGAATGCGGTCATGATGCCGTCCGTGCCTCGACAGTTTGGATCGGTGTCAAGCGACTGAAATTGGGTATGAATGAAGTACAGACAAAGCTATCTTTTAGTCAAATTAACTGTGTATGTTCGTGATATGTTATGTTATGGGAAAAAAGGCATATGTGAAATGTATATTGCTCTTTGTTGTCATCGATTACCATTAATGTAAGTGAAGGGACTACAAAATCTGTTTTCTACAGCACGTCCTACATTATTTATAAGCGAAACTTTGTGAATTATGAATTGGCAACAAGAAGCAAGATCTCTGCTTTTCAAAGATCTCTACAATAACAGGCAAGCACTGCCTCGAGTGGCTGTGGAGAAAATCTCATTTCTTCTGTTTACAGATGTGTATCTACGAATTTTTAAAGCATACTGAAGCAGATGCCCTTTTTTATGCTACTCACCAGGCAGAACTCCTGGGACTCCCTGTAGAGCGGCGGGATTTTGGCTCCAAATCCAAAGGCAGCGAACTGATTAGACCTTAAATTCAGAGTTGTTTATATCTCATCCCCTTTCTTCTCCTTACGGATCATACTCCTGGAACTGTTGCGCAAGTGTTCGAACGACGAACTCGACATCCTCGTAAAAATTTCTGATCCCCGGCTGTTCAGTCTCATTTTCGGAACAGGAAAAATCGATCGCGAATGCCAAATGCACGTTCGCCCTAAAAAGTGCGGACCGTTTATGAATAATTCTCCTTAGACTCTGCCTACCCTGAGATAACATAATCGAGAAAAGTGTGCACGGTGACGTCCGTGCATCGAACGATCTCGAAAGTGCCGCAGGACTTCTTGTTGCTCTTCAGGCCGTTAATCAACTAAATTGCCCGAATAAGGGACGAATTTTCGGTGAATACATTACATGGTATAGATTTTGAATCGACGATCCGTTGATGAGGGCGCTGTATTCCGTTTGGAACTGGCCAATGACTGAGCGTTTTCCTTTTTCGTCACGACAGTAGCAGACGATTTCAATTTGACTAAACAAGATATTATAATGGACAATTCTCAGTTGAATTCTCTGCGCAAACCGATCAACGGTATCCGCGATGTCGCCATGCTGCAAAGTGAAGTGTCTCCACAGCACCTTGGCCCCGTTCTTCGAATTTTCGCTTCGGTACAATAGCGTTCGGTCGTCGTTGTTCTCGATACGGTACACTTGAAACATAATGGTGCCACTTTCCCCTGCGACTTTCTTTGAGATATTGCGAGCCATGAACTGGACCAGAACCGGAGTCTGTCGAACTCGAGGTGCACAGGATATCAGCGCGTGTGCCACAAACTCGCCCGTTTCCTCATTGCTGGAAGGGAGTCACTGTCATTATTCCAAGTCATCACCATTCGCATGGAATTTAACTGATATCTATCCCTCTTTTGCAAAGCACAAAATACAGATCTCAGTTATATCAGGTTATTTAGATAACTGTCAATAACATTTAAAATCATGAACACAGACACTCTAAAAGAAACAGTCTCTGAAAAAGGCAGGAAGGAAGCTTTGTTATTGAGCGTTGCTGTCAAGCGAAGTCTTCCAAAGAAGTTGGAACAAGAAAAATGTGTTTTTTTCGCATTTACTCTTTGACTTTTGGTCTGTTTTCTTATCCTGGCAGGAAACGGAAGCATCCGAACTTACATGACTTTGCGCGTGACGGGCTCCTTCGCTGACGTAACCAACTCAGCAACGGTGAAGGTGGTGTACCCGAGTACGACAACTGTTTCCTCAGTCCAGTCACAGCTAAGCACAATATGTAATTATTGAACTTGATATGGAAAAGACTGACATTTCAAGCTTGATCTGTTGAAACTGATCAAACTCGTATTCAACGCAGAAAGCATTCAGTAGGTCGTGACTCCTTACTTTCGCTAGGACGTCGGTGGCTGTGCACTTAAAAGCAACAATTGACTTGATGTATGGGAACAATGGGTGCAAACCATTTTCCAAGGCCCTTGGGCGCCCCCCTCCGCTTCGTAGAAAATACAAACAACCGACTCGCTAGTGCCCATGTTTACTTGTAGATCCCTAAATAGCCATATTACTCGCACATTCGGCAATGTCGCATGTTACCGTATCCTCAAGTGGATGTCCAGAAAATCCCGTGGACCACCTTGTCGACGTTCGTCTACGGACCTGAAGGCAATGCAGTAATTAGTACGGTGACTGGTACTCATTTTTGAGGACCTAGTCTTTATTATATTCATGCATGCACATTTCTAATTTGGTTAACAAGGAGAAAAGGGTTTTGTAATTTGAATCAAAGCCGGGTGCCTCTTTCTTGCCTGGCAGAATGTTTTGCTCATTTTCGAGGCCGGAGCCCGGTTTATCTGCATATATAAAAAGTCAAATATTTTGGATTTTGAGATGACATGACATGACAAGCATGTGTTTAGAGGACATCTGGAACACTTTCGATCACTCTCTTTTACATTTCAAATTGCTGCGTTTTTTGGGTAACACATGAACTGGAGTTTCATGGGAAACACCTATTGACACAAAGAGAGTAGATTCGAGTAGAGTTCAGCAATGTCATCAGTGTACATGTGACTCAAAGCTACGGAGAGACTGGTTAAAGTGGAGGCAATGCGTCGGAGCGCGGCGCAGTGTAGCGGTTCTTGCGTTCGGCAGAGACGTCTGCGTTGCGGCGAATCTTCGGTTCGGGTGGTTGATAGGTGATAAGCCTCTTCTCCAGCTGGATGGAATTACGGGAACCTTGGTGTTGCAGGCTTTCTGTGAACCAGGTGATCATTGTGTAAACCACGACCGCTCACACAACTCATTCATCTAACCTCAGAGAGAGTGAGCAGACGATTCGACTGATTGAAAGACTTCTTCAAAGAAACGATGGACTTTAGCAAAGGTTTCTCCAAAGATACTCGAGATTTCTGGGCGACAATAACTAAAAGACTGTTGCCAATCTTAGGTCCAACTTATGAGCTGTTATTCATTTAGGCTGTTAATCCTTTATGTTCGTTTTTTGTCATCTTTGTTGCAACCTAAATGTATCTAAAAAGGCAAACCCATGGCTCGAATGAACGTTTGGAACATTGTCTCTAGCGGCGATCCCGCCGTCCCTCAGGGACATATAGTTACTTGGCGAAAATCACTTAGGAAACGGCGTCATCGTAAAATTGGGCGAGACATGTCCTTTCAAAGAGTGGCCTGTCTCGGAAGAATAATTCGTCAACTGTGACATGTGCACTGTGTTGGGCACCTTCTCTGATACAGATTGCTGTTTTCCTGGCAACTGCGGCGCTGGAGAGATCTAATGGTCTATGAGGGAAAAGTACATATAAAAAAATAAACGAAGAGATAGACGGCACAGCTGACCGCAGTAAGGACGATAATGATATGCACATATTCATGGCAAATGTCTTTTTTTGAAGGCTTATCATTATAAGTGTTGATGGCTTTTTTGTTATGAGGGTAGCGCACTTCGTATGAGTAGTTCCTCGTTGGCAAAAAACGAATATTTTGTCTCCTGTCCAGTGATAACCGTCACCGCAGTCATCTTGAAAACCATCGGAACTCGCAGCATTTTTATATATCTCTAACTCGCAAGCTACCGGGGTGCGAAACAATCATATTTCGTGTCAATCTGTTATCCATTTTTTACATTAATAGAGCTCGTGATCTCTTAACTGATGCCCTAGAATATTCCAAAACTCTCTCTTTGGCAACACTTTTGTTCGCGGCAAACACGTCACTCCACAAAACAAACAAAAGAGCACCTTGTAATAACTAAGCACCTTCTTGCTCTGTGTTGCCACAACATGGGGAAAGCCTCTGGCATGCTTCCGTTTATATCCACTTAACATGTGACCACATACCTTTTCAATTTTGGCAGGAGAGGGGGCGCCTTGCTGGCCCGCCTCATCTCCATGATATGTCGAATTCTTGCCATGTTCATCTTGACGGATTTTGGTAATAAGCGAATAAGCTTAATAGAAGCTAATTTCTGAAAGGTTATTAATCACTCGTTATCATTCAATGTAAAAAGGATAGAAGGAAGCGTATTATAGGCCACACCTGTCGCGTCATTCTGGACGTATTCCTTAACGCCCACAGAAGACTGAATGAAATGAAACACTTATAAGATGAGTGCCGACGTCGATCGTATTAACGTGGGCAAATGTAAATATAAAGGTGTCGCAGACAGAGGTGTCACAATTTTTGAAGGGCTGCCGTCACGTGGACGACATTGGCCGATGCGTTCTTGACGGCGAGGAAACTCCAAGAAGAGAACACAGTGAGAACACTTAAATATTCATACGACTGCATAATGCCACTTAACGTGCGTATGCAAGATGTCATAAATATCGCGTCGAGAAAGCGATAAGTGTACACAAAACGACACAATCCATTAAGTGTGTTCCTTATAGGACTGAACCTGGCGGAGTGGCCTTTCAGAGCACCTCCCCCTTTTTGCATATTCTACTAGTACTGCACTCAGTTGTGCTTTTTAGCGGCACTCCTGGGAGCGAACAATAAAAACTACTCCCAGAGTACATGAACGCTTATGGGCTAATGACTACAGTAATCCGTGAGTCAACTTAATTTGGGAAAGTGGGTACCGCCTCATCGCACACCTCCTCCGGGTGCAAAAGAGCGCGGAATGAGTTCATCCGAAGGGGGCTACGGGGCCAAAAAGGGGGAAGGCGGCCATTTTTGACGCGTAGAGACGCGACGTTGAGCACACGCGGCGAGGACGCCGCCGGAGACCGCCTCCGGGCCTATCACACCCCTCCGGAGGAGTGCGAGAGGCCACCAAAAAGGAGCGGCGAGTGAATTGTCGAATTGTCCCCGGAGACCGTCAATGACTACTTCGGATATTGGCTGTTGAGAACAACACACACTAAATAGTCGTCGTCGAGGCGATACCATTTTGGGCCACCCTGAGAAGGCGAAGCGTCCGACGGAGGGGCTTCAGGAGAGACGCACGAGGGCAACACCATACACGCAGTGGCCCGGCGTTTAATTGCCAGCACAAAAAATGTCTCGCGGCGCCTCTTAACTTAAATGAGAGGAGACGATCTGGTCCTCTCCCCTTTTCACCAGCATCAGCACGCTTCTATAGAAGCCACTGACAGCAGCACCAATCGAAAAGTAAGGGAGTGGAATGAAGTTGGACTCCGATAGAGCTCATTGATCACGACCGATTTTTCACTTTTTTCACTTCATAGGCCATGAGTCGGTTTGTCGCTCCGTAGCAGATAAGCCACTTTTAAGGAAAATTTGAGTGGTTTACCGGTGAATATTTTTCAAGTTACACATTCGTGGTCGCTCGAATGCGTTCATATCGACGCGCACTCACGTGTTTGGACTCGGCCGCTTATGATTTTGTCTACTGGCGATTAAAGTGCTGTTTTTGTCGAATTATATCGGAACAGACCAAGCGAACCGTGACGAATGAAACGAAAATAACGCGTGAAGGTACTGGTGGCCAGCGGTTCACCACTGCGAAACAATCAACGCTAGCGTTCCGAATTGCAGGGTTCTCCCAATGCAACGGCGATCGCGAATTATGGGTTTTCGTTGAAGGTCAAAATTGTAGACCTCTATAGGCCCCAAAGATCAGTGCAAGAATGATAATATCTAATTTTTAAAATTAGATGGCGGAACCATCAAAGACACAGTCAGTGTTAGCCCCACGGGGAAAATAAGACAGAGATCGGTCTGTCTGCTTAAGACATCAACTTAAAAGTTCAAAGCAAATAAGTATAAGAATTTCTTAACAGTTTCTATAAGAAGAAATGAACATGGATCTTGGTTCAGTTAGCTAGTATGAGGTAGTAAATCCGTAATCATTTGTACTGAATCAATATGACTTATGTCATACAGAAGCCGGAAGAATAATACGAAACATCATTCACTCTTTGAAATCACTGCTATCATAGCTTACCGATACGATAATGCTCTTTACCCGCAAATGAGAAACCACCATACTCAGCATTCCCTGAAGATATTATCATATCAGGGTCATTTATAAAACCGCCACACCATTTCCCAAATAGCCATGACGCCATGTAGCCCAAAAAAGGCATTAAGAAAGCATCAGAACAAAGATTACTTCGCACAAGAAACTAATTACGGTCATGCCATTCCATCTACACATCGCGCCGGATAGAGGGTGTGCGGTAATGGATGTTTGATTTAATTCTAATTGCATCAGTCCATTGCTCCACATGCATATCGATAGGTTCAATTAGTTAATGTAATGCTATAAAAAGTCTTTGTCTATTCATGCACTTTTGAAAAAAACCCGGAAAAGGTCGCAGAATATCATATGCGCATACGACGGTGCTCCTACTGTAGCGCGACGCCCAAAAACCGGCGGTCCGCTCAACCACTTCATGTGTAGGTTAGTTATTGTCCGCTCATTCCGAAAAGAAATATGATGTCCTTAATCGATTAAGTTCAGTAGGCTTACAGTAAGACAGGATGATCGTCAATTTTTGCACCTGGCTACGTTGCATCGGCTACAGGTCTAATCGTATCCCATTATGCCGGAAAAGATTATTTCTTTCTGATTTGCAGTCACACCTTTCACGCCATTTGAACTAATGGCTCCACGGCGAATTGGCCCTCGTCGCCGATTCTGCGAACGATGCAAAATGGACACATCCGGAAACTGTCTGACATGTCGCCGCCACAAGATGCTAATTTGGGCGTATGCGTCGTGGCACCAAAAAAAACTGGCGACGACGACCATCACACCAAATTACCTTGGCTCCATTTAAAATGCATTGGAACTTCGGTCGTCTATTTCGAAAACAATTCAGACATGCCTCATTACGCTGTAGCGTTCTATTTGGCCCAGGACAATGGTAATGCCCGTAAAAGACCATTTTATGCACTTGAATATACACTTAGGATCGCATAAAAAGGAGCAAAGATCAAATCTCGATGTTAATAAATCAATTTTTTAGTGCACTGACGTAGTTATCGTCCGTGGAAGATATTACGCCTTAGAGAAATGGCTGAAAGATTTTTTTCGGCGCAAAAAAACAATGTGTTTGTTGATGGGCGTTACATCTTCTTGAGCAGTGAAATTTGAACATGTGTTACATATGATTTTAACGGCTAATGGAGTCGACACTGTAACTAACGATTTTCATTTCGACACTTATTAGTTCTTGTGGATCGATTTATACTGACAGAAAGACGGTATTGGCCGTTGTTTAAAAGAATTATGTTTACAAAAGGTCCCTGAAGATATTTTAGCGCTTATTGCGCTGACCAACATAGTCGGGAACCGAAATGCGGGATAGTAAACACAAACATTTGAAAAATTCATGATGCCGAAGGTGTCTTTATTTGGACTTTTCTCAAAGTCAACAATAACTTATTTATGAACTCGAAAACATAAGAGCTTTCAGCAGCTTTAAATAATGTTGTCAAGAATGAATTCCTGAAAATTCTTGCTTTTCATTTAACATTCAGTTGTATCGAAAGAACTTCCGGGATTTCTTGTATGCATTAAATGTGGAAATGCAGGAGTAAATAAATAAATCGGCAAATAACATCACGGCAAATGATATCATGGTGTCAACATTTTGAAGAACTTGATTCGCCGATAAAGATATCCACGAACGGAGCCAATCCATAGGGTCAGTAATTTGAGGAAGATAAATTCTAATCAGACATGTGAGGCAACTTCGCAACGAGAAAAAGATTTGCCGCCAGCAGGGGTCGAACCTGCGACCTTGGGCTTATTAGACCCACGCTCTAACCGACTGAGCTATGGCGGCCGATGCCCATTGTTTGTTGTTATCTGATAAGGCAGAACTACAAATGAATGAATTCCCTCCCCGAGTGCTTTGCTGTTACGTGGCCTGTATGTTTCTAGGGGCTTGTAGTGCGATGCAACCTAACAGATCAGCTCGAATATGGGTGGAAATCTTGTCACAGAGATGTACTTCCTGAAACATCCATTTGTATCAAAATCATCAATCATTTAACGATTTATGACTGGAAATTCGAAAGGATAGCAGAAACCCGTAGTAACGTGTGCATTAAGAAGAAAACGACATGTCGATTAAGAGGCCCACATATCAAATCACGAAGGAGGTGGGCGCAGGATGGCGTCTTCTATTTCCTGACGACGACTAAGGGGGCTGGTATGGCGGCAAATCGGCCATCACATATGCAGAGCATATTTCATGTTCTTTGTTGATGCATCCCAGAAATGTCCATGAAATGTCCTTTATGGAGAAAATTACATTTCAATTATCACAAAAAACCGGCAAAACGTGTCACCATTCACGTAATTCTACCTCAAATATTCATCAAATAAACTAAGGTAAACAGAATGCGACAATTGTCAAACATAAAAAAATGTCAAAAGTGCAGGTTCCGGGGACAAACGCTCACGTATATCCCTTCATTTCCTCATTCGCTTTCGTATTTCCGGATCGTAGTGTCACCGTGCTCAAAAATAACTAGCCAAGAAGGGAACAGAAAACAAGATACAGTCGCTCGACGAAGAGGAACATAAATAAGCCGCTTACCTTTTTATTATGTATACGTTTATTAATGTCGTTTGTCATGGCTTGTTGTTCGAAGCTGCTCGAGTGAAAAAGCTACGTCACTGCTCGTTTGAGTTCCGGTGACTTCAGGGTCTTTAATATTAAAAGGTTTCCCGCAAAAAATAAAGCATATGGCGACAACAGTAAATAAAGAGACGACAAAAGAAGTAGCCGCAACAGGCTAATTCTGTCTTCCGTTTCATACTGTCACACTTTAGCCTCCGATGAACAAAATTTTAGATATACCAATTAGAACAGTAGAGTTTTATGACAAAAGATGCGTTCTATAATTAGATATGCACGATGAACGAACTGAAGAAGAATTGTTATATCATTCCCTTGACAAGTTTTCAACGGTTTCTGTCTGATTCTCCATGATATCATGTCATAATATGAGTGCGAATTCGTTTTAAAAGTATTTAAACATTCTGAAAATAGAGATCAGAACAGATATTTATGCATGACACAATCGAACATCACTAAGGAAGGGTCATCCAATAGAGAAAGTAGAATATCGAGTACGCTTTCATTTCTTGAACTTCTTGACTGCTCGATCGTAGACCACCACTTCCAAAATGCCCACTGTTTACTCCGCCTAAACAACTCCATCTTCAGAGACACCCACTTGTTTGGCCGTCACTGTTCCGCTGTTTGTTTCACAACAACTGCCCGATGGAAATCTCGTCGTTAGAACTAACGAAAACGGCGGCGATATGAGTGAAAGTGAGCGACGAATGGTCCCACGGGAGCTGCGTTCGCGCTTCGCGTGATCGTCGCCGTGCGGCTAAAAGGAAGAACGCGGGCTGCACGATAGGACAAAGAAGAACGACCGCCATTGGCATTTGCTCAAGTGGAGATTTGTCACACACATGTTGCGAACATCAAACATCATGTGATAAATTGAATTCCGCAACGATTTATTAAATGAAACACATATCGAAATTTGTACATACATGGAATGAAGCAAATGATCTGTGCGGACAAAATTCGAGTAGGAGAGTTAGACGCAGCACCAGCTGCGTTTTGTCTTCTGAATGCTCATTTCGAGTTTGAGTGCTTCTTCCAGGTGGTCCTCTTCTCGCTTTTGAAGTCGCCTAAACATACGTGGATGTATCTTAGGAAAGCCCCTCAACCTTGCGACGTGGTTGCCTCAAATCGAGGCCCATTTATCCCTAAACGCTGGTCGACTTAGATACACACCTGTCCATGATGATACTCGAACTGGCAAATCTTTTGCTCAAAGTTTTTGTGAGCCATTTCAAGACCCGAAAGGGAATAGTCAAGAGCGGACTCAAACCTTAACCCGAATAATGGCAGTGAGCACATTACCCAGTAATGCACACACAAACAGTGCCTGGTTTGACAAAGTTGACTGGTAAGTTTTTGGGGTTAGTGATCAATAATACATGCCTATCTATGTGCCAATTTTCAGTTCAATTTGAGTCAGACACTTAAGAAGGTAAGACAATTTCGTTGTTGATCGAGGTCAGACTTTGAAAGCTAACAATATTTGAAATCGATCTACTTTTTTAGTGTTTAGTTACTAAGTCCTACCTTGTGTCGTCCTTTGCACTACATATCACATAAAAAACTACTTACATGGCCATAGCTCGCATGCATTCGTCAATTCCATGACCCGTGGCAGCACTCGTCTCAAAGAACATGATCCCGAACTCCTGAAAATGATGGTGTAAAGCATTTGAGGCCAAGTAATTGCTACGAACCTCAGCAAGCTTCCTTCCATGCTCGTACGTAAGCTGACGAGAAGCACTGTTTGCAAACAAGTCAACCTGTAATTTCAACGATAAGTGATGGTTGCTGCAAAGCACCGCTACCTTATTACCGACGAGGCACATCACACATCCTTCGTCGACGCCCGTGCGAACCGATTCGATCCAGTTGCGGACGTTCAAAAATGACTGTTCCGAGGTGACATCGTACATAAGAACGACACCGTCCGCTTTGCGGAAATATTGCTTGGTAATACTGCGGAATCTGTAAATAGCTTATGATTCTTATGATCCTTGGGATAGTATAAACATACCGCTCCTGTCCAGCGGTGTCCCACAGCTGCACGGCCACCAGGCGATCCTTAAGTCTGATCGTTTTCACAGTAAAATCGACCCCAATAGTGGCGTTGAATAGTGGCTTGAATCTATTGTGACAGAATCTACAACAAACACTCGCCCTCGTAGTATAATTTGCATTACCTGTGCAAGAAGCACGTCTTGCCTACGGCTGAATCCCCAACGAAGACGACCTTAAAGATGCGATCAGGGGTGCGGAGATCCTGAAACTCAGCAATGCGTCATGTTTTCAAGGTTCGAATACCGCTTGAGAAGCGTGAGCTGGAATATGCTCGGCCGCCTTAAGTTCCTGAAAGAACGCATTCCTCGATTAGTGAAAACTCGTTGACCAACTTACATCAGCCAACGACGGCTCCCATCCTTGCTTTCGCATATCTTTCACGTCGTAGACTCCTCGTGGAAGATCCATGTGACTGGCTGATGCGCGCTTGATGACCTCAGCGAACTGAAAACGCCCTAAGAAGATTATGACTTCTTTAGCTACCTGTTGATCTTGTGGAGAGACGGGCTTACTGCGTACTTCTCGCTCGAGATACGAATGCTTTTCGTTGAAGCTGTTCGCAACGGTATACGGATAATTATCAGACCTGCACTCGACTGGTAATACCCGGCAATTATCACGAGTGACACTTACTTTTGGCCCATTGCGGCCACGGTTAGTTCATCCTGCAGCGTAACCGGAGCGATTACGTTAGCTGACGTTAGGTTCTTTGAGTTCAGACTGAGCTGGATATGGCTTTCAAGATCGGCAGAGTTGATCTGAATTATCGATTTTGTTAGACCTGAATAGACAAACAGTGAGTTTTTTGGACTGGGTTGGCACAAAAAGCAGCTCCGGACATTCCGCAACATTCAAGTATGATCTGGCATAATCTTCTTTATTCCCTGGCTATCCTTCGGCGTCACTTATATCGTCTACAAGCCCGTATTAGGAAAAAATAAATCGGAATGTGGAAAAAACGGATTGACACAGCGCTTGGGAGAATATATAATATTCGAGCAGCTGAGCAGACATTTAAGTTACGCCTTTAATTACGTCAGCATCGTCATTTAGCAAAATTTTGTCTTAGCCGGACTATCACAACCAACGTCGCTTCGCGGCATTTTGCATAGGCTAGATAATTTCTAGATTAAGCTAGCTATACAAAGCCCAAACATTAAATCAGTACTAAATAATTCAGTAGCCTTATGGAAGTGGAAGTGCTGCGTCGTGGCTGGGATTACTCAGAGATGCATTTGCTTTGAAGTCGTGGATTAAGCACCTAAGGGTTGCAGGAATATATGAGCCCAATAGAAGAATACATGCCTCACGTGACTGCAGCGCTACTATTACTCCTTATCTTACTTGTTTAGGAAGTCACCACTTTTGGCGAGCCTGTGTAAACAAAACGCACATGACAGCTTTTTTGAGGACGTCATAGGTCTTCGTAGATGCCACCGGTCTGCATCGATAGACAATGGATTCCAGATGATAATAACGAGAAACGCAACGTGCGTAACACTCTCTTTGTTCCGTTTTTTGCCGTTATTCCCAGAAGATATCATTCTATGTAGTCGCTAATCGCTTACTGAATCATAATCCTGAACCTTCCACGGGACTCAGGTGAGCTGCCTTCTTTGCGCTGCGAACGTTGGGGGATAGCTTGTTTTCCATAGGTGAAATACAACTTAAAGGCTGTTTTCTGGGTATTGACAATCTATGTATAAGAGTTCATGAAGAAGTGAGGTGAGTTGTGGTGACCGTTCGATCCTAGTTCGTAGAAAACGCTGACACAATTGCGGATATAAGAATGTTCGTTGCTTTTAAAAAGCTGTCGTTTTTGGCAGCACAAGATCTGGCGTGCGTAATTTTCGGGAAGTATTTTCAAAAAGCCACGAGCGAAAATAGAATCAGCAAAAAAATTGAAAAACCTAAAAAAGTTTTGGGCTGAGCCGGTGATCGAAACCGGGACCTCTCGCACCCGAAGCGAGAATCATACCACTAGACCACTCAGCCACTGCTCGTTCGTCCGTGCCCTGTTGTATAGTCGTTAGTCGAAAATATGCATTCGTGGGATTCTTATTTTTTTCACACTTTTTGGTATTGCCGTCCGAAAATCTCTTTTGCTTTTGAAATCTTCGGAAATTGAAAGTTTTAATAAGAACACAAGTATGAACCAATATTTCAGAAATGTGATGGAGAATACCTTATTTTCGTCGCCGATAATATGTCGACGCCGCTTGATATCTTTCCTGTCATTGTTATTCGTTGCGATGCCCTTTTCGATGTTGATAAGGAGCGGCTCTGAATTCATAAAGTTCATTAGGAACAGCTAAGAATAGAAATTCTCACTGATCGCTTCCACAAACTGCTGTTGGTGAACAACATTCACACGGTCCTGGTCGAGAAACTCAAAGAAGCCTTCAAGTCTCGATGCGGTCGCGTCTCCAATCAGACCTTCCAACTTTGATAAGTCAGAACGCACAATGAATCCCTTTCGATCGCTGTCGCATAGATTGTAAAGTCGAACAGCCTGCAATGTCGATTGCTGGGTCTCACACATATGAGTATGAAATTGGAGGACAGCCTTCATGTATGTCTTTCCGATAGTCAGTAAAATAGGTAAGTCGTAGAAGGGTAAAAACGGGGAGCACTGGTGTGTAAAGGGCACAGTTGATGTTAGTAGTATAAATGAGGCTGTCGCATAACGATCTTCGATAACGACCTATGTTTGAAAGGCGCACTTTCTGTATTTAGCTGTCCGTGAAAAATGAGTTCATGAAACGCAAAGTCATATCTATTCACGCTCATCTAGTTCATCAGCAAAACGTTGTTCTCAGATATAAAGAAATATAAAGAGAATTACCAGGTGCGGTTGAGTCAGCATCGTTTCTCCACCAAAACAGATTTGTCGCAAATCTCTTGGATGCCTATTTAAAATTAATAAAAAACAACCAGGTTTTTCGAGCACTGCAAATGTCAAGATAAATGGGAAAATCTCAAAATGCACGGCAGTTAAAAAAACGAGTGTAATTACAATGATGTCAGCGGTTCTCGATGAATGGGCGCAAATGAAACAGAAGACTGGCAAAAAAGGTCGCATTGTTTCCGAGGAACCAGACGACCAAACTGGGTGAATAGTCCATTTTTGATCTACGTCTGCTACCTCAAGTAAACTAATGAAGGAACAAAATGTCAGATAGAATATCCCTGATCTTCCATACATCCGCGACTCGCGACCGACCTTCACTACTTAACTACAGTAAGCGGTTTTCGAAAATGGGATAGCTAAGATGTTGAAGGTACTAATTGACAAATAAGCCGAATTGCGCTTTGAAACCAACCTGTTCATCCAACAGCCTATCATCGACAGAGAGTTTCCTGTCGGTTGGCGCCATTTGTGGGCCCTCGTCCTCTTCCACAACGACATCCATGTTGCTGGACCAAAAACAAACGCTCTCACCCGAGAACGGCGACCGCGTCGGAATCGACCAGATTAACAGGCTGTCGAATGGAAACAGTAAAATACAACAGCAAGCACGCAGTTCGTGTGTGTTCGTGCCAATTAGCACAGTCCTAATTCGACCGGAAACGCTATAAATATAAAAACAAATTGCTGAAATGGGCCTGAACGTGCAAAGGACACCGAGTGCACGGCCACTTAGCGCAAAATTTGTATCGGCGTCCGGCGGGAGGGGACAAAAGAAAACGCGATATGAGGAGGAGATAAAGGAGCGAAGGATGGCGGCCCACAAAAAAAGATGCGTCTATTGAGAAATTGGCTGTTGGATCGGTGGCGAAATTAGCCGCGCACCGATCCAATTAAGAGCGTTGTTGGCGCTTCAACGTCATCAGCATTGACGCAACACCTCCTTAAACGATGACTACCAGTATTGCTGATAAAAGTAGGCGACGGTAGCATTCACTAAACGATTTATAGTTAGTAGGCATGGAATGCTAGAGTTTTTCATAACTTTCGCTTTAACTTTGATCTCTTGAATTTATAAAAAAGTCGTCTGTGTCTATGAAGCGCAAAAAACAGTAACAATATTTGACTGTGTTGAATGAACTTTCAAGGGATTATTGGAAATCACTCTACTTTCTACTATGAAACATCGGAGACCATGATAAGAGCATAAATATATACCAGCTAGCGCAGTTGCTCGTCTATCAGAGGCCACATTCGGGAAAAATCATTCAGGTTCCACAAAAGGAAGGTCAGCGCAGCTTCTTAATATTTAGATATCAGAACACGTAATATATGGGGACAAACATAAGAACCTAGACATTTCTTCTTTTACGTTTGAGGTTCTCGATGTGGGAATGTGAATTGCTCTTAGCAAAATATCTAAGGTCATTGCACAGTTTTCAAGAGTGTACGAACGCAGCACTTTTCGTTCCAAGAAAATTTTGTCCCATGTACAGTAAACTTATTTATGTTAAATACGATCGAAATGTCATTTTAGGGTACTTGTGATGCATGGGAAATGTTCTTTCTTTTTTAATTTTCTGTTTCAATTATTGTGAACATGTTTCGGGAAAGTTTAAACCACTTAATGTTTTGACCAAAACAAGGTTACATTTGAACTTATCTTGTAATTCCCACGGAGTATCGCAAAAGTCGTGTGTAAAGTGACAAACGCAACACAGTCAACAAACAAAAACACGTATGGGAAAAGCGAACAAGTCGACGCGAATTGTCTCATCGCCGGCCGGCGGGCCGATCGCGGCAAAGGGGTGCTGAAGGCATTATGCACGATCGAAACGCTCGATTGGGATGCGACCGCTTTCGGGAACGATCCGCCAACGCGAGAAAGGCGAAACAACAAATAACAAAGGCCGACAACGGTTCGGATCTATTTAGATATGCGCACCTGTTCACACGGGCCATCCGTTTCGGGTATCGTTTGAATTCACTTAAAAACGATACAGCATTCCATTGCGATCGCTTTGTTGCTTCCAGACGACGGATGGAATGCCGGAAAGCATGAAGTGCAAGGAGAAAAAGACGCTAAAAGTAATGTGTGTTGATGTCTGCTGAAGTATTTAAATCCAGATGTCCGCGGAGGCGTTATGGCAAAGTGCTGCCCTGTAAAGAATGAACGAAGTCATAAGTGTTCCAGCCATCGACTCTCTTAATGCACCATCTTCGTTTTCATTTCGCATTCAGTCATCTTTAGCATTGTAATCTTGTTGAATTCGGTTAGTCTAGAGCAACAAATATACAGGAGAGCGAATTAAGAGGTCAGAAATCTATCGGAAATTCCAAATGACGTAACAGTTCCGACTATCTCTATTTATCGTGTTGCGTTCCGGAAATCCAGGGCAGACTGTCTAAGTGATTTCTGCCTGATTTCTGTTTTTTCTTTTACGTTGCTTAAAAATTTGAGGTACCGCAGCTTACCTATAACATGTACAGACGCTTCGATCAAATCGGATTTCTGCAAGACCATCTCAAAGAAGTTGTCAACGACAGCGAGTAACAATCACACAGTGCAAAAACAGACGCCAAACAAAAATGCGACATTATTTATGCCCCAAGGTGAGACATAAACAGTTGGGTTGGGACCACCAACCCAACACATGGAACTGGCAGTCTTCTCTGCGACGAACGATCTGTCTAGAGCCTGTCTGGAACCTTTCTAGACTTAAGCAGACAAGATGTTCTGTCTGCAGCCTGTCTCGACCTTTCTAGACTTAAGCAGACAAGATGTTCTGTCTGCAGCCTGTCTGGAACCTTCCTAGACTCAAGCAGACAAGATGTTCTGTCTGCAGCCTGTCTCGAACCTTCCTAGACTCAAGCAGACAAGATGTTCTGTCTGCAGCCTGTCTGGAACCTTCCTAGACTCAAGCAGACAAGATGTTCTGTCTGCAGCCTGTCTGGAACCTTTCTAGACTTAAGCAGACAAGATGTTCTGTCTGCAGCCTGTCTGGAACCTTCCTAGACTCAAGCAGACAAGATGTTCTGTCTGCAGCCTGTCTCGAACCTTCCTAGACTCAAGCAGACAAGATGTTCTGTCTGCAGCCTGTCTGGAACCTTCCTAGACTCAAGCAGACAAGATGTTCTGTCTGCAGTCTGTCTGGAACCTTCCTAGACTCAAGCAGACAAGATGTTCTGTCTGCAGCCTGTCTGGAACCTTCCTAGACTCAAGCAGACAAGATGTTCTGTCTGCAGCCTGTCTCGACCTTTCTAGACTTAAGCAGACAAGATGTTCTGTCTGCAGTCTGTCTGGAACCTTCCTAGACTCAAGCAGACAAGATGTTCTGTCTGCAGCCTGTCTGGAACCTTCCTAGACTCAAGCAGACAAGATGTTCTGTCTGCAGCCTGTCTCGACCTTTCTAGACTTAAGCAGACAAGATGTTCTGTCTGCAGCCTGTCTGGAACCTTCCTAGACTCAAGCAGACAAGATGTTCTGTCTGCAGCCTGTCTCGAACCTTCCTAGACTCAAGCAGACAAGATGTTCTGTCTGCAGCCTGTCTGGAACCTTCCTAGACTCAAGCAGACAAGATGTTCTGTCTGCAGTCTGTCTGGAACCTTCCTAGACTCAAGCAGACAAGATGTTCTGTCTGCAGCCTGTCTGGAACCTTTCTAGACTTAAGCAGACAAGATGTTCTGTCTGCAGCCTGTCTCGACCTTTCTAGACTTAAGCAGACAAGATGTTCTGTCTGCAGTCTGTCTGGAACCTTCCTAGACTTAAGCAGACAAGATGTTCTGTCTGCAGCCTGTCTGGAACCTTCCTAGACTCAAGCAGACAAGATGTTCTCTCTGCAGCCTGTCTGGAACCTTCCTAGACTCAAGCAGACAAGATGTTCTGTCTGCAGCCTGTCTGGAACCTTTCTAGACTCAAGCAGACAAGATGTTCTGTCTGCAGCCTGTCTCGACCTTTCTAGACTTAAGCAGACAAGATGTTCTGTCTGCAGCCTGTCTGGAACCTTTCTAGACTTAAGCAGACAAGATGTTCTGTCTGCAGTCTGTCTCGACCTTCCTAGACTCAAGCAGACAAGATGTTCTGTCTGCAGCCTGTCTGGAACCTTTCTAGACTTAAGCAGACAAGATGTTCTGTCTGCAGCCTGTCTGGAACCTTTCTAGACTCAAGCAGACAAGATGTTCTGTCTGCAGCCTGTCTCGACCTTTCTAGACTTAAGCAGACAAGATGTTCTGTCTGCAGCCTGTCTCGAACCTTCCTAGACTCAAGCAGACAAGATGTTCTGTCTGCAGCCTGTCTGGAACCTTTCTAGACTTAAGCAGACAAGATGTTCTGTCTGCAGCCTGTCTGGAACCTTCCTAGACTCAAGCAGACAAGATGTTCTGTCTGCAGCCTGTCTCGAACCTTCCTAGACTCAAGCAGACAAGATGTTCTGTCTGCAGCCTGTCTGGAACCTTCCTAGACTCAAGCAGACAAGATGTTCTGTCTGCAGCCTGTCTGGAACCTTTCTAGACTTAAGCAGACAAGATGTTCTGTCTGCAGCCTGTCTGGAACCTTCCTAGACTCAAGCAGACAAGATGTTCTGTCTGCAGCCTGTCTCGAACCTTCCTAGACTCAAGCAGACAAGATGTTCTGTCTGCAGCCTGTCTGGAACCTTCCTAGACTCAAGCAGACAAAATGTTCTGTCTGCAGCCTGTCTCGACCTTTCTAGACTTAAGCAGACAAGATGTTCTGTCTGCAGTCTGTCTGGAACCTTCCTAGACTCAAGCAGACAAGATGTTCTGTCTGCAGCCTGTCTGGAACCTTCCTAGACTCAAGCAGACAAGATGTTCTCTCTGCAGCCTGTCTGGAACCTTCCTAGACTCAAGCAGACAAGATGTTCTGTCTGCAGCCTGTCTGGAACCTTTCTAGACTCAAGCAGACAAGATGTTCTGTCTGCAGCCTGTCTCGACCTTTCTAGACTTAAGCAGACAAGATGTTCTGTCTGCAGCCTGTCTGGAACCTTTCTAGACTTAAGCAGACAAGATGTTCTGTCTGCAGTCTGTCTCGACCTTCCTAGACTCAAGCAGACAAGATGTTCTGTCTGCAGCCTGTCTGGAACCTTTCTAGACTTAAGCAGACAAGATGTTCTGTCTGCAGCCTGTCTGGAACCTTTCTAGACTCAAGCAGACAAGATGTTCTGTCTGCAGCCTGTCTCGACCTTTCTAGACTTAAGCAGACAAGATGTTCTGTCTGCAGCCTGTCTCGAACCTTCCTAGACTCAAGCAGACAAGATGTTCTGTCTGCAGCCTGTCTGGAACCTTTCTAGACTTAAGCAGACAAGATGTTCTGTCTGCAGCCTGTCTGGAACCTTCCTAGACTCAAGCAGACAAGATGTTCTGTCTGCAGCCTGTCTCGAACCTTCCTAGACTCAAGCAGACAAGATGTTCTGTCTGCAGCCTGTCTGGAACCTTCCTAGACTCAAGCAGACAAGATGTTCTGTCTGCAGCCTGTCTGGAACCTTTCTAGACTTAAGCAGACAAGATGTTCTGTCTGCAGCCTGTCTGGAACCTTCCTAGACTCAAGCAGACAAGATGTTCTGTCTGCAGCCTGTCTCGAACCTTCCTAGACTCAAGCAGACAAGATGTTCTGTCTGCAGCCTGTCTGGAACCTTCCTAGACTCAAGCAGACAAGATGTTCTGTCTGCAGCCTGTCTCGACCTTTCTAGACTTAAGCAGACAAGATGTTCTGTCTGCAGTCTGTCTGGAACCTTCCTAGACTCAAGCAGACAAGATGTTCTGTCTGCAGCCTGTCTGGAACCTTCCTAGACTCAAGCAGACAAGATGTTCTGTCTGCAGCCTGTCTCGACCTTTCTAGACTTAAGCAGACAAGATGTTCTGTCTGCAGCCTGTCTGGAACCTTCCTAGACTCAAGCAGACAAGATGTTCTGTCTGCAGCCTGTCTGGAACCTTCCTAGACTCAAGCAGACAAGATGTTCTGTCTGCAGCCTGTCTCGACCTTTCTAGACTTAAGCAGACAAGATGTTCTGTCTGCAGTCTGTCTGGAACCTTCCTAGACTTAAGCAGACAAGATGTTCTGTCTGCAGTCTGTCTGGAACCTTCCTAGACTCAAACAGACAAGATGTTCTGTCTGCAGTCTGTCTGGAACCTTCCTAGACTCAAACAGACAAGATGTTCTGTCTGCAGCCTGTCTGGAACCTTCCTAGACTCAAACAGACAAGATGTTCTGTCTGCAGCCTGTCTCGACCTTTCTAGACTTAAGCAGACAAGATGTTCTGTCTGCAGTCTGTCTGGAACCTTCCTAGACTTAAGCAGACAAGATGTTCTGTCTGCAGTCTGTCTGGAACCTTTCTAGACTTAAGCAGACAAGATGTTCTGTCTGCAGTCTGTCTCGACCTTTCTAGACTCAAACAGACAAGATGTTCTCTCTGCAGCCTGTCTGGAACCTTCCTAGACTCAAGCAGACAAGATGTTCTGTCTGCAGCCTGTCTGGAACCTTTCTAGACTTAAGCAGACAAGATGTTCTGTCTGCAGCCTGTCTGGAACCTTCCTAGACTCAAGCAGACAAGATGTTCTGTCTGCAGCCTGTCTCGAACCTTCCTAGACTCAAGCAGACAAGATGTTCTGTCTGCAGTCTGTCTGGAACCTTCCTAGACTCAAACAGACAAGATGTTCTGTCTGCAGTCTGTCTCGACCTTTCTAGACTTAAGCAGACAAGATGTTCTGTCTGCAGCCTGTCTGGAACCTTCCTAGACTCAAGCAGACAAGATGTTCTGTCTGCAGCCTGTCTCGAACCTTCCTAGACTCAAACAGACAAGATGTTCTGTCTGCAGCCTGTCTCGAACCTTCCTAGACTTAAGCAGACAAGATGTTCTGTCTGCAGCCTGTCTGGAACCTTCCTAGACTCAAGCAGACAAGATGTTCTGTCTGCAGCCTGTCTCGAACCTTCCTAGACTCAAACAGACAAGATGTTCTGTCTGCAGCCTGTCTGGAACCTTCCTAGACTCAAGCAGACAAGATGTTCTGTCTGCAGTCTGTCTCGACCTTTCTAGACTTAAGCAGACAAGATGTTCTGTCTGCAGTCTGTCTGGAACCTTTCTAGACTCAAGCAGACAAGATGTTCTGTCTGCAGCCTGTCTTGACCTTTCTAGACTTAAGCAGACAAGATGTTCTGTCTGCAGTCTGTCTGGAACCTTCCTAGACTTAAGCAGACAAGATGTTCTGTCTGCAGTCTGTCTGGAACCTTTCTAGACTTAAGCAGACAAGATGTTCTGTCTGCAGTCTGTCTGGAACCTTCCTAGACTTAAGCAGACAAGATGTTCTGTCTGCAGTCTGTCTGGAACCTCAATTTCGAGTTGCTGCTCCGGAAATCGACAGAAACACGGAAGTCAGTGACCGCACTGCACGTTTGGCAGTCGTTTGAACCGATTTGGGTCGAAACGGGAGCGCCTACGAGCTGAACAGACGAACTGAAGGCGCTCCAAATCAGTAAACTTCCACAGCTGAAGTTTCTTCCTCAGAACCGGCGTTCTTCTTGCTCAAAATGCGTCAAAACGCGCGCATTAGTCCAGACTACCGCCATTCTATCTTCTCCGATGCGAAAACAGCATCTAAAATTACGAAAATCGTCATCAGTCAACAGTCCACATTTGCATACCTGTGTCCAGACTCGACTCAGGTTGTTTCTGGTGTAGTCCAGACGATGCGTCTTCTGAGCGGCGGTCAAACACGGCGCATTCGATCTTCCATTGCTCCGACCTGCAATTCACACACGATTCAGTTCGATTCGATATGAATTCAGCTGCAAATTCTCCAGAATCTTCCGACAATCTACCGTAGACATACAACCAGCGCGCATGCTCAATCGCTTCTCACGCGTGGCTACGACTTGCGCGTGCGCCTTTCCTAACGCAGAGCCATACACGTTCACCAGAAACAAAAATTTCCAAACCACGTGCCGATTTCGGCGAACATCGGAGGCCATCCGATGAGTCTTGTAGCCGGCCTTCTGAAACGCTGAAATCGCGGCTTTTTTCTCGTTCGACAGCTTCGTAACGCGTGGCATTGTTGATAAACATCTGAACAGGAGCGAATTAAAAGAAAGCAGGCAAAAAACCGCGAGGGAAATAGCGAAATACACGCGAAATACTGAAGTGACCCTATAATTTTGCACAGGTGCAGAGGCACCCTGGAAAGTTCTACCTGCCGTAGCCCCCTAATGTGTGCATGTGTTTCCGGGGAAAGTGGCGTTCCCTGTGTTTCAGTGAATGGTCTACCACGTACGCATGCTGGTTTCCCCAGGAAGCTGTGGAAAGTGACAGAACCAGAAACACAGCGGGGTGACCCTATAGCTTTGCGCTGCAGTGTATGTTCATCGTAGTAGCCGCCGTACTCGTCCAACTCGTAGGTACGGAATGGGTTACCCTGCGCGTCTAGAACGGTACTTGGGACAGGGCGACCTTGTTCATCGTAGCGCTGGCCGATTTCGTCGACATCGAGGGCAACGTTTGGCTGTTCAGCCATTCCTGTAATACAAGAAGACTGTTAGTGAGGAGAGACAGAAAACGCTAGGAATCAAACTATCGCGTCACGCAACTCACGGGATAAAAACGCTTACAAATCACGGTTTCCATGAGATTGTGAACAGCACTAACGAACAATGCACTAACGAACAAGGTGCTACGAAAATTCGACCCAAGATGCAGAGTATGGTTGAATTAAATAATAAACTTGTTTGCCATGACTCCTTATCTGTAGATTACCGTTTCGCAACTGCCCTTCCCAAGTTGTAAAAGTTATCAAAACCATTGTGAATTCGTCACCGGGCATTACCAGAACCTAGTGACGAACTGATTTACGGTCCTTCGTCGTTGTTTCCAAAGGTGCACCCACTTTGTCGACTACAGCCGTCAGAACATGATCCAGTCGGAGAACGACCGATCACTGCCCTGTGCAAAATACAAGAAACAAACGACAGCACTTCCATAATATCCATAATACCCTACATTTGCCGCGCCAGGGCGATCGCGGCAGGAACCAACAATTCCGATCGCCCTTTGCTCCTATATCCATCATTGTCATAGGAGTCACCGGAAAATTGGTGTGCATTTTCATTTTTCTTTTCATAGCACTCCATTTATCACCAAAATATGTAGGAAGAACACAAAAATAAGACTAAAAGGGTTTCAGGGCCTTATGCAGCAAGTACATTTTCTTGTTTTACGCATAGCGCACACTTTCTTTTCTGTTATATTCATATCCACACCCCTTCACAAAGCTATCCACACGAAATTCACCGATCAAAAGTCACGATCCATGAAAATCTCACAGTTTTTGGAGAATTCTCCTGTAACTGTATCTGCAGTTGGCGTGGCAAGTCCATCGTGGCGAAACCCACGAGAGATATCGCCGTCTTCTTTTCGCTGCTCAACTGTGAAATTTACATAGACCGATGTGTTCAACTAGCCAATGAACGAAATCTGCGAAACAGAAAACATTTCTGTTATATCGTACAGAAGACCTACCTTCAGCTCATGTTTTGTGTTTTTCCTACATATTTTCGTGATAAATGGAGTGCTATGAAAAGAAAAATGAAAATGCACACCAATTTTCCGGTGACTCCTATTATCGTTGCCGAGCGCGATTTGACTACGGACGAACGCGCGAAGGAAGGAAATTTGAAAGGACGATCGCGTCGAGACCAAGCGACCTATTGATACTCAGCGCGTCCGCTGTTTGATAACCTGTTTTTAACCGATTTTGTTCTTTGTGACGATTTAATTTTTTTTTATTTGTGTTATAAACTAACGCCCGTTATTCTCGTACATCAAGCCCCGCGTGGCAAAGACAATCGGCGAGCCTCCACTTTATGGTGCATCGGCTAAACAGACAACAGCCTCCGTATTTTTCGAATTTCGAACACGCTCAGACATCTGCATCAACGAGCGCGAAACGATCGCCTCGAAGAATGCGCACAGTCGCAGACACGCCGCTGAAATACCCCACCGACCCGCAGCAACGAATCGACTACATACACGAAGAAACCGCACGCACTGGACTGCACGACGTGACCAGCCTTGAAGAGATCAGCTCCAAGATGTCGCAGCGCCTCAACGACCTCATGGCTACCTACAAAGACATGACAGAAGAGGAGAGACAAGTAGACAACTCCTTTCTGCAGTACGCTGAGAAGGCGATAGATTTTGTTCAAGAGGCTGACGACCTCGCGCGCGAAATCCGCTCTCGCATCACCCAACTTGATGCCGAGATAAACAAACTGCAAATCCAATCAGTACAGACAACATCCTTCGCTACACCCACTCATACAAATGAGCCAGAGACAAGGAATCCGATCGAAAGATTAAAGATTCCGACTTTCAATGGAGACACCCTGGAATGGCCGAATTTTTTCCATGCATTCCAACACTTGGTGCACAAGAAACCACTAGAACAATGGGAAAAATACGCGCACCTGATGAAGTCCGTGACCGGCCCAGCAAAGCTCACGATTGCACGCTTCATCACGCCAGAGAGCTACGTAGAAGCATACCAACTACTCATCAAACGCTATGGTGATCCAGACATGATGACACTGAAGCTGCACGACAAAATGGAAACGCTAAGAGCCCCAACAGACAACGTCGAGGATCAGCGACGGTTTATCGACGAGGTTGCAGCGATCCATAGTCAGCTGATAAGTCTAAACGTCCAAATAGACAGCATCACGACTGCACGCTCGATCTTGAGGAAGCTACCAAACATCACCTATGAAAAGACAACAGACAAACTGCCAATGAGTTCTCTCAGCAACATCCCACAACTCATAGACACAATCAACGACGTGCTAGACAAGCAAGCCTTCGATAATCAGACAAGACTGGGAAGCGTAGTTACTGAAGCTGTCTTGCGTGGAAACACGAGCTACACTAGCAAGCGAGACAACCTAAAAGACAACCACATATCCTGCTTGTACTGCAAGTCGGTGAACCACAGAATGCAAGACTGCATCGTGGTGAAAGACCAAAAAGATCGTGAAGAGGTCTTGAAACAGGAAAATCGCTGTTTTAACTGTACGGGCATAGGCCATAGTTCGCGAGACTGTCGCAGTATGGGCTGCAAGAACTGCGGTCTGAGACACCACTCAACGATCTGTGACAAGATCGCATCACTCCGCGAAACACCGCCACAGCGAACCGAGACAACTTCCAGACACTCGAACTTCGAAAGACTCCACAGCAGCGGAAGAAACGCTCACACAACCATCGGAACGAGACGAGTAATCAGCTCCGAAGACAACGGCACAGTTTCGACAGGTCTCTTGTTGACGACAACAGCAAAGATCCTAAACGAACAAACTAAGAACTGGGAAGATATCGACGTACTGATTGACTCTGGATCCCAGGTGTCGGTCGTAACAGACAGAACGGCAAATACGCTGGGTTTGAAGAAAATATCAGACAGTGATATGCAAATCCAGACAATCGGCGGAAAAAAGACACAGACAAAACGCTACGACATCGTAACCGCGGAGCTCTGCGACAAACACGCAAACCGCATGTCTATCGACATCATGGTCGACGGAGACACTATAGTCGGCGAAATCGACGACGCCAACTTAGACGAGACAGACATAAGTGCCATAAGAGACAACGGCATCGAACTCCAGGAAGGATTCGGAAAAAGGAAACGAACTCCAGAACTTCTTCTCGGAGCCAACTACTTCTTCGATGTAATTGTTGGCAGCGATATCGTGGATCTTCCGTCTGGTCTCAAGATCTTGAAAACAAGATTAGGAAACATAATCGCGGGGAAAATACAGACGAAAGACAAACCGACCCGTTCTGCTTGTCGGAAACTGATCATAGACAACACCACGAACTCGCAGCAGATTGGAGATCGAAGCAAACCACTGAGTAGTGAGACAAAACGCGATTCGACAACCTCCTCAAAGCAGGACATTAACTTCAAACCAGACACTCAGACACACAAACATCCAGGACGTAGGGAGCCTCATCCGAGATGGAAAAAATTCAAGACAAAGGTCAGACTAAGACTGCCGCCCGTCTCTACCGTACACCACTCGATCGACTCGCTGGCCCCAACGGAAATTAGAAGTGTAGACAACACCTCATCAGTGACAGACAACGTCGTAAGTGTCTCACACAAGGTTGTGTCTAGAAAAAAGGATTACGCTGCAAGAACCAAGACAGCGTCAGAAGTTCCCCGAAGGTGGGGCGGGAGTATCGTTGCCGAGCGCGATTTGACTACGGACGAACGCGCGAAGGAAGGAAATTTGAAAGGACGATCGCGTCGAGACCAAGCGACCTATTGATACTCAGCGCGTCCGTTGTTTGATAACCTGTTTTTAACCGATTTTGTGCTTTGTGACGAGTTTAATTTGTGTTATAAACTAACGCCCGTTATTCTCGTACATCGAGTCCCGCGTGGCAAAGACATCGGCGAGCCTCCACTTTACCTATGACAATGATGGATCTAGGAGCAAAGGGCGATCGGAATTATTGGTTCCTGCCGCGATCGCCCTGGCGCGGCAAATGCAGGGTACTATGCCGTCCCACGAAAGTGCTGTCGTTTGTTTCTTGTGTGCAAAATACGGAATGACGCGCTGTCTCATCGTGTTGGGACCCAACATGGAGAAATTTTCTTGTAGCTATCACTTTTGAAACGTCAAATTTTGTTAACCGGCCAACTGTACAGCAAGGAAAGTTGCATATTTTCCGAATAATGCGGAACGTTTTTATGGTCTTTTTGCATCATTCTATTGGATCATAGCCACGCCGAGTTTCAGTTTCTACTTTTTCTGTAATGTTCTCCTTTTCCAGAAAATCCATATGTGATGACATCGCAGCTTAAGGAGAGCGAAGTGGTTGACAAGGTGAAGATCCTGGTGGAGACGCTGGATGAGCAAGAAGGCGCCGTTTTCCTCAACGACTGCGAACGCCAAAAATTCCATGTGCACGTCATTGACGTATGTTTTGTGTTCATCGCTTTCTCATGATCTCTTCATTTACAGAGCCTCCGGAATAGTTCAACTTACATGATCTCGCACGATGTGTCAAGGAGGGTCGTTGTACGCGACTTTGACCCGGAATGCGAGGAGTTCATCTTGGAAGTGGTGTCGGAACAATGGGAGAATGCGCTTTTCCACCTCGTGAACAATTTCTTCGAGGCACAGGCGGCTTTCTACCACAGTGTGCGCCGTCCGGAGGTACAGTCCGTTCTCCAACTGCCCAGCACCATTTTGCTGAGAAGAAAATTCTAGTATGTCCTGTGTCTTTTTGAAGATGTTATGGTTATTGTTGCAGCCCGAACGACAACGACATTCCTGTCGATCATTTCTCCATCGGCAATCAATGTAATCCGTTCTACTTCACACCTTACATCAAATTAACGACAGCAGAGACGGACCTGGAAGCGCTGAACCGGAAAAGTAACAATAACCGAAACCGCCATGGAATCCTCGCCGACTTCGAACATGACCGCGATCGGCTTACGCTCCGATTCGGTTACGCGCAAGAGAGAGGTGAGGGAAGAATTCTCCGAGAAACTTTCATTTGTTTGTAGATTCCGGATTCGTAAGGTCCTGCGTTCATGCGTGCGTGCAGTACAGCTCCATACGCCGCGTCATCGTCAATTGGGAAAGCTTGTGTGAAAGGACTGCTCGTCGCGTGCAGATCTGTTTATATATGAATGCACCACTGGAGATCCGTCGAGCGAATCAACGGCCGACAGGCCATTTCGGGTCGTTCGATCGGTTCTTAACTTGGGACGACCAGAGAGCACCAGCGAAAACGATAGCCGACTGTCCTGTATTGATGGTGTGCTTTCAGAGCGTCGATGTAAGCACGTGTCATTGGAACATTTAACGGTACATCCTTTTACAGAAGGACCAGCTCTATAATCTACTAAGCCGTCTTCAAGGGCGTTGTAAGCTGGTGCTCGAATTCTGCAGTGTACGCTGCGAGACGGCCCAGATTCCGCCTCCAAGAGTTTCTGAGCCGATGATCAATCGAAGTTTGGCATATCAAATCGAAAGAACCGGATCCTACGCGCTGGCCTATCTCATTGAAGCGCTGTCTTCGCGAGGACCCATAGTAAATGATCATCTCCTGAAGAACAGGGAAGCGAGAGACGCATTCGTGAATAGAATCGTCAGCTGGTTTTGTGAGAACCCCAGTGTTACGCTGACAGTGCTCGAGCGCCTCCTGAACACTATCGACGAGAAGATGGAAATTCGCAATCTCATGCGTGTCCTTGAGAGGCTCCACGAGAAGGCCCACCTCGATCGGCATTGTTTACTGGTGGATGAAGAAGAGAACAAGAAGAATGGCTTGCAAAGAGTCAGGAAGATCGTAATCACGCCGACCAGAAGACTTTATGTCGTTCCCGAGCTGATGATGGGAAATCGGTTCTTGCGGACATACAACCAAGGAGGGCACGAAACACTGCGAATCCAGTTCAGAGACGACGACGGCAGACCATTGCGGAGTAACAAGTGTGGCCAGTACCTCATCGGCGTGACCGTCCGGAACACGCTGAGAGATGGGATCTTTGTGGCTGGACACCGGTACAGGTACATGGGATCGTCTAATTCGCAACTTCGTGACAACGGATGCTATTTGTTCAACGCGGACGACGACACCGTAGTGCAGAAGATACGCGAAGAATTTGGACGGTTCGATACGGACAACATTCCCAAGTTCATGTCACGCTTTGGACAGTGTTTTACGCAAGCTCGGGTAGGGATCGTCATATGTTAAAGACTGTTAAAATGAAAATACTTTCAGAAAATCAACGTGAAACTCGAACGCGCCATGTATGCCATCAAGAGAGATGTCATTGGAGGTGATGATCAGAACTACGATCCCTATATCTTCTCTGATGGTGTTGGCAGTGTTTCACTTGAATATGCTACGCAAATATCGACTGATTTGAATCTCCGAGGATGCGTTCCGTCAGTATACCAGGCATGGTCCACTTTCCTCTTTCAACTCACAATATAATATCGATATTCTAGATTCGCTTCCGCGGAATGAAAGGAATCATCTGCATTGATCCTTACCTCGATAGTGTGAAGCAGTTTTTGACCGAAAACAGTGACATCGACCAAGGATCTCCTGGTATTGGTGTCGACATGGTCCTTCGCCACTCTCAAGAGAAATTTCAAGCGCCCCGAAACGACAACATCGAAGTTGTCAAATATAGTTCGCCCGTTCCGCTTTCTCTGAATCGGCCAATGATTAACATCATGGACCAAGTCACTGCCAAGCAAAACCACGCAACACACGTACGCCTCTGCCGACGGATCCACGAGCTTCTTGGGATTCAACTTGATGCTCTTGGCAAATCTCTCAACGATGAAATAAAAGCGCGCGAGCGGCTTAGCGAGTTTCCACAACGCATTGACATCTGCTCTTTGTCCCCCGAGAAGGGATTTCACGTCACTGATGAACCATTTTTCCGCTCCCTCCTCCAGAGCTCTGCACAGTACACTCTCGGTAAGGTGAACGTGTCCGAACGCCGAATGAAAATTCCAATTTCAGGAAAAATTCGCAGCAAGATCCAGATAAACGTTCTACCAAATCAGGGCCGCATGCTGTTTGGTGTGGCCGACGAATCCGGGCTTCTGCAATATGGTCAAATCTTCTGTCAGATCACAACGAACATTTTTACAAAAATGCCGGGACCGTCCGTTAGCAAGCAAGTCTTGGAACAGCCTGTGCTCATGACAAAGAATCCAGCAATCGTTGCCAGTGACGTTCGAATGTTCCAAGCGGTTAACATACCCGAATTGCATCATCTGATTGACGTCGTTGTCTTTCCTCGTTATGGCCCACGTCCTCACAGCGACGAAATGGCCGGATCGGACCTGGATGGCGACGAATATGCCGTCATATGGGACACGCAGCTATTCTTCGACCACAACGAAGAAGCTTTTATATTTCCTAAGCCGGTCATGAGATACGACGATCCTGACGACCAGCGTGATGTGGTAAGCTCTTTATATATCATTCACGGCAAATTTATCTGCAGCATACATCCGTTTCTTGACTGCTCTCTCTCTCTCTCTTTTTCAGACCACGAAGATGATTGATTTCTATGTGGATTACATCCAACAGGACAGCATTGGAACGGTCGCCACGGCTTTCCTCGCTCAGTCCGATCAGCACGGGATCGGCACTGACTTGTGCCTTGAAATAGCGCGAAAACACTCGCTTGCTGTCGATTTCCCGAAGACTGGAAAGGCGCCCGAGCAGCTCACGCGCCGTTCGAGAAATGGGATGCCGCCAGAGCAGCCGGATCGCTATCCGGACTTTATGGAACGCTACAGGGCACCGGCGTACATCAGTGGAAGTTTAAATGGCCAGCTTTACAGGTGTGGTTGGCTTTCGCTACCGTATCAACTTTTTAAGTGTTCAGACGGGCACGGCACATCGACGCCATCATCACCCAGGCTCGCGATCTGCAGACGTCTTCACCCATACTATGTGATCCTGATTTTGAGCATGACGGCTTTGAGAAGTATATGCAGCAGGCTGCCATTGATGCTAACCGCTATAACTCCAGCTTAAGTGTAGGAATGCCAGCATGTGGCTTGGAATTACAGTTGCTACTATTAGGCCCTTTTGGAGAACTACGGGATTGCCGATGAGGCTCAAGTCTTCACTGGAATGATAACGAAGTGCCGCAATCGCATCAGCGACAGAGATAACGACGACATGTCTCTGTTCAACACGAACTACGTCGTCGAGCAGCGTGTCAGTCGGATTTTCAAGAATGCCCGACTCGAATTCTTTGAAGAATTTGGTAGCTACGAAAGTTGCACAGTGGAAGACGCAGTCCGCTCCAGCAGAAAGTGTCAGGCTATCTCGGATGACCACGACTTGGACCGTCGCTACTGCAAGACGCCTACGGAAGCGATGAAGCAGAAAGCCAGTGCCTACTATAAAGTGTGCTATCACCTCGCAAATAAGACCGACAAGCGATTTTTGTCGTTCGCCTGGGTTTGCTGGGACGTGTTGGCAGAAATCAAGAAGGACAAGTTCATCAAAAAACCCATTGAAGAACAGAAAATTGACAACATTCCACTGCACTCAAGATTGCACGAATATATCATAGCATATGTTGAAGAAGAAGCGATCGCGAAAGAGTTCCACGTTCACAAGAAGCAAGTTAGGGAGTACCAGACGTTCGCTGCGGTTTATGCCGAAGCATTTCAAGGTAAATGAGTGTTGTACGCACTTATTTGATGTGTTTCATTTAGGAGTCGACGAACTGTTCTTTGTTCTGAGAAGATGGGGCGAGCAACACCAGCTCTTCAACTACGAATTCACTCCGGAATGCCTGAACGTACTTCTCATTCTACACGGAATCAACAATTTTCCCGAGGCTCGTCGTGATGTCTCTACTGAATGGCTTCAGAAAGTAGATTTAGTTTATTTGAATTGTAATGTTATCTCCTTCGTAGGTCATTGCTGATGATCCGCTACCCGTAAAGGAGGACCTGAAGACCCGAATCGGTGGCCTGGGAGCCATCTTACTCCAGTTCTTCAAGTTCCTTGCATCAAGCGATTTCAAGAAGTCCCGCTTCATTCCACTCCCAGTTCTCGGCTGCATGGAATTCCTGCCAATTGCGATCTGCGAACCTGTATCTCAGGTACTACTGCTCCTATACAAGAAGGTCGCCTCATCGAGCTACTTTAGGCCGCCAATGACACGTACTACGCCGTTGTGTTCACTGGTACCTTTGAGAGCTTACCAGAGCTTGGAGGAATTAGCGCAGATACGGAGACGCGCCGCCTGCACGAGCTCGACCCTTTCACTATCGAGCTGCCTGCGTCGAAGTTGAGCGAGCTCCCGTTTATCGAATCCAAAGTAAAGAAGCTAAGCGGTGTGCACCACGTGACAATTCGGAAAGTGAGGATTGACCACTATAGTACGTACATCTTCTCAGTAGATACCTAATCTAAAAGGTTTTAGATGACACAGTGCGCTTGATCGTATCCGCTACGGGCACCCTCGCATCTCTCGAGAAATTGCGAGAATTGGTCTTCGTGAAGTCACATGTTAATTGTCCAGGAAGTGAAGTTCTATCCAAGGCGCGATTGATGGCTGACATGGTGTATGAGAAGCTCTCTTCAAAGCCAGACGACTACACTGACCATGACAGCAATTTTGAGATAACCAACGCGAAGATCGCCTCAATCGGGAGCAGCAGGTAGATTGTCGAAGAGCGCCCTCGTGAATCGAGCCGGGGCAACTTTTAGTATATGATTGTTTATGTTTGCTGATTATATATATTAGGAGACCATCAAGCCTCGCTCGTTTTTTTGTTTCTGCTGTGATGCGGGGTCTGACATCATTATCGAGCTTAAGGAGACGTCTACTCGATCCTTGTAATCGGAGCTCTTTCGAGTAGGGTCGTCGACTGTACGGTCTTTCATGATAGTCAAATTCACCGCCATAACCACCATGCCGATAAGTACCTGAACCTGTTTCTCTGGACAAGGCGCTGTTTGAGACATAACTTCAGAAGCCTACCGTAGATTTGATTTTCATGAATGACCCTACAGTTGATGCCAGGTTCCACAATAACTGGAAACATAAAAGTAACATATAATCTTAATTTTTCATTATTTTTGGGCACGTTTAATACAATTCAAATAGTAAATCAAAGTTTAGTCTGCTCAGAGATCGACGAGATCGATGAAGATGATCTTCGGTGAGGGTTTCGAGGCGGTCGCCTTCTTCTCTGCGTCGGCGAGCTCCTCGATGAGCATCTCCTGGCGAGATTTCTTCGTGGAGGGCTTCAGGGGCGTCTTCTCGAAGGCAGAGGTCTTCTTCTTGGTGACCTTAGGCAATGGGGCTGCCTTCTTGGGCGTCGTCTGCATCGCCCATCGCTGCTTCGAGAATAACTTCGAAGAACCGAAGACTATTGCCATAGCTGGGATATTTTCTCCACCAACGTTTAGCGAAAGACCTGCCTGTTTTTTGCCTAAATTTTTGGAAATTGATAAGCTAAAAGGTAAAAATCGAAAAACAAATAAAAATTTCCTCCATTTTTTCGTAATTCGGTTGTCCCTGGTAGCGTTTGCCACATTTTCGCGATTTTGTCCATTGGCAATTATTTTTTGGCGATTTTGACCGCATGCTTTCTTTGTCAATTTCACTTTGACACTAGTCGGCCAATTTCAATCGTTTCCATTCACGGCGGATGGTGACTGCAGCTCCCGGGCGAACTGGAAAAGTCTCTTCATCTCACAAAATTTTGAAGTTCTGCGGACTGCGTAGGCAAACGACTTCTCTGCACTGTGCAGCAGAGCACTAATAACATTCGCTTTCCCATGCCCCGTAAGACCTCGTTCAAACTCACGGCGACGGGCAACGGCGATCGGTCGCCGACGGGCGATTTTTTCCACAGAAATCGCATTTTCAATTACCGGCGACGGACGATCAGTTTGAACACCCCGTCGCCCATCGGCGGCCGATCGCCGGCGTGAGTTTGAACGCTACGCAAGTGTCTAGAGGTCCTGTCTGGATGGGCCATCTGTCTGTCTAAGTGACGTGAAACGTTCTAGAAAAAAACACGTACGATCCTTTTCATTAATTGTGTGAGTTGTGTGAGTTTTTATGCATTTTTTGAATCATATTAATTACAAATTCCGTTGTACGTTTAGTTCGCTTTGTGTAATACGGATTGTATTTTTTGAGTTCTGTAAATCGACGATTTGCTGTTCAGTCCGATTATCGTACATCGGAGATCTCGTCCATTCATTCATATTTGATTGTTTCAGTGGTATGCAGCAGCACCGCTAGACAATCTTAGGAAGGAGCCGCTGAAGAGTTCTCGAAGACACCGTCCAACATTGCATTAGTGAAGCTCTACATGTCGTGAAGCCGTTTGATCCTGTCGGAGAAATGCCGAAGGAAGCACGGTAACTTTTCTTTTGACCGCTTCATTTGAATGGATTCATCTGTTTTCAGCCCTGGTATAGTACAAGATGTGATCGCACAAGCAAGTGATATTGCTGGCAAAGAGGACGTGATTTCGAAGGGGATCCAGACGTTTATTTCGCGTGCAATGCGTGGTCAATATCCTGGTTGCTGACGTAAGTGATTTGTTATATGCATAACGTCGGTGAATTTTATGATATTTAGGTCATGGAGGCTATGTTGTAACAGACGAAGCTAATGAATTGCCGAAAGGATCTCATGTGCCGCAACAGGTTGAAGAAACGGCTGCTCCGTTCAGCAAGGAAAGTTCCACGATGACTAACGGGAAACACGAATTTTTGTTGAAAGCTGCCGCTGAAGTTAGCGCTGCAGCACGTAACATGTATGATTGTTGATTGCGGCGTTTTAGTCTCATCTCGTTGTTTAGACCTGCAGAGAACGCTAGAGCGGGAAAGTCATGTATTCACGTCCGCCCGCCTAAGGTTTGTATAAGGATTTGGGTAAAGTATACAATATTTTCCTTCTTGTACAGGGTTATCGGGTCCACCTGCCTCAGAGCGCACCTCAATCGTTGAATGGTGTCAGCGTTGAACGGCGAGTTCCAAGCTCCCGCATCAGACTGCGGGTTTCCTTTGGACAACTGTCTCTTGGCTTGGAAGCTGGTTCTGCCGCGGAAATCACTCTTAGAAGTTTTCGCGTTGGAAAGGTTGAATCGCTCGATTAAACAATTTGAACATTTTACGAACCATTTTAGGACGATGATTCATCTACTGCGGAACGAGTTGTAGGCTTGTCCAATCCTTCCCTGACTCCGGCCAATGCGATGAGAATTGTTCAAACTTTGTGCCAAGTTCGACCCGCGAGTGGTGAACGCGAGAACGTCGCCTCCCTGATCGGAGCTGATCCCCGAGAGATCGTCTTCATCTCGGGCGCCACCGAGTCGAACAACTTGGCTCGCGGTTTTCTTCTGTTTTTTTTAATTCCACCTGAGGCGTTCATCGTTCATAGTTGACCCTTCTGGCCACAAGAAATCACCGACAACCGCGCTTTGGAGAAGAACAAGCAAATCTCCGCGACGGTCTTTCTCTGCTCGTGTGCCCTATTTCGCACCGTTGCGTCGAAACAGTCGATGTTCAACCTATCCAATAAAAGGGCGCGAGGGTCTAAATTGCTTTGACATTAAAGGGTTATATTCCTTTGGTGCAAGCTGATGTTGTTATATTTAAAGGAGCTGAAATATTTCGATCAATCATTCAAATTAAAGTAAAACATATACATTAAGGACGCATTTTGGAACGACAAAAATTCACATTAAATGATAAATTTAAAGAACAAATATAACAGAGAAACCAAATAAAACAGAGAAACAAATACAATAGAGAAACCACCCATTAAAGGAAAAAAATCAAAGAAATACAGCATCAGTCTTTTTTGCGCAAAAGACTGCTTGGTTGTAGCATCAGCTGATTGGATTTTTTGTCAAATGCGATGAAAATATCGCAATGGTATTATAAGTTTGCGGATTTTTACGAACGCCCTTTGCAGCTGTTTCGAGCTGCATCTGCTTCAATTGTTTATTTTTGCTTTAAAATTTACACAATTGCTTTATAGGTTCCTAAGGCTACGCTTGACGGGAGAAAGGAGCAGTGAAAACGCAATACCTCGGAGTTGCGGAAGGAATAGACTCGGACATCGACAACCTCGTGACAATTTCCTAAGGACATGTTCTTGAACAACTTTGTTACGGCGAGTTTAGTAATTTGCACGAGGACTTTCAATTATTTCTTGTTGTAGGTTGCGAAGAAGAGAAGGATGGGTGTAATTATGAGCTCGAGCGATGATTAAATGCCGACAACTACTCGGGAACCAGGAGGATTTCTTCGTTCCTGGGGTTAGCTGTTTGCACCTCACTTTTCATATGTTCTGTTTAGGTGTTTCGGGAACTTCCGACGAAACGAGTATTGGCAACGGAGTTTATCGAAGGTAAGCCGGTTGACAAATGTATGGAAGAGAGTCAAGTTGTTAGGGATTATATTGTTAGCAGGTTTATAGAACTATGCCTGAGATGTTCCTCTTGAGGTTCATGCAGGTTTGCGTCACGCTGTTTTTCGAGTCATACTAAGCGAGGTTTTGCAGATAGATCCTCACTGGTTGAACTTTTTCTTTGGAAAACATCCTGAGACGAGTGAGCCGAGATTTACCTTGTTGGACTTTGGAGGGTTTCGAAGCTATTCGACCTTGTCCAAACTGGCAGAACAGATTGTGCCGCTCGTCCTTCTCATCAGAGAATGCATTTGGAGCGACATGAAAGCGATTCGATGCGGATCAGATCGATGCATTCAGAACAACGCACTTACACGCTGAGGTCCCGTACCGCGAATGTCCGGTTTTCATTCGCATTCAAATCGCTTTTTTTTTTACTCATGGTTTCGCAATATTTCCGCGATCTAAGTGTATGCTTTAAGCTGATTTAACCACATTGAGGATGCCGCGTACTTATGAGGAGGAGCTGAAGTTCATCGAGCGAGTTTCGCCGGTACAGTTTCGCATTAAGAAGGGTTTTGTTCCGAACATGAATGTAAGTGCTAGTGAACACCGACTTCGGCATAACGTGTGTATGGAATTTCAGGTGGAAGGAACATTCTTTGTGAATAAAACGCTGGAAAATCTTAGTTCAAGGAGTTGGAACACTCGTGTTTGTCAGGAGGGATTGGAGGCTTTCTCCCCGCGGTAAAGCAGATCGCGAACGTCGCTTCATTGCCAGCTGTTGTTGGGGTTTGTGTGACTCTGTTAGTTAAGTTCAGTGTTTTGTCGTTTAGCATTCCATCGGGCTTCCAGATCGGAAATCGGAAACATCGCCGCATTCGACGTCTCCAATCCGGACGCGGTGGTTTCTCCTGGAGGAGTCGGATTCGACATCAACTGCGGAGTGCGACTGATTAGGACGAATCTTAGCGAGCGGGATGTTGCGCCCTACAAGGAGGAGGTGGCCCAGTCGCTGTTTGACCACATTCCCGTTGGCGTTGGCTCCAAAGGAATAAATAAATGCATAAATCCCATAAATGCAAAGAATTTTGAAGAATGTTTCGAGATGGGGATGGACTGGACACTGAGAGAAGGTTACTCGTGGCCTGAAGACAAGGAACACTGTGAAGAATATGGGCGAATGGTGCAAGCGGATGCCTCGAAGGTTTCCACACGAGCTAGGAAGCGTGGTCTCCCGCAGGTAGCAAAATTATGACGACTTAGAAATAGGTACAGTCATACATTTAGCTGGGAACTCTCGGAGCCGGCAATCACTACGGAGAGGTTCAAGTTGTCGACGAGGTTTATGACGAGTACGCCGCGGCCAAGATGGGAATCGACCACGTGGGACGTTATGCTCCATTGCGGAAGTCGCGGTCTTGGACACCAGGTAGCCACTGATTCCCTTGTTTCGATGGAGAAGGCGATGGCCCGCGACAATATCCGCGTGAACGACAGGCAGTTGGCCTGTGCAAGAATTAACAGCCAGGAAGGTAAGGGCAATGTTTGAGGGCATTATTACGGCAGTCTTAGGTCAGGACTATCTCAAAGGCATGGCTGCTGCGGCGAACTTCGCGTGGGTGAACAGGTCTTGCATGACATTTTGTGTAAGACAGAGTTTCGCGAAAATTTTCAACTCCACGCCAGATGATCTCGATATGCATGTTATCTATGACGTTAGCCACAACGTGGCGAAGATGGAAGAGCACTGGGTGGATGGAAAACCGAAGCAGCTGTGCGTTCACCGGAAGGGCGCCACGCGCGCCTTCCCAGCCCATCATCCTCTGATCCCTGTGGACTGCCAATTGACAGGTTTGTGTGCCTTCTTGTTGTCATTTCCCATGTATCTTTTCTTGCAGGTCAGCCTGTTCTAATTGGCGGAACAATGGGTACTTGTAGCAACGTTCTTACGGGAACCGAAAAAGAAATGGCGGAAACATTTGGTACCACGTGTCACGGCGAGCCATGTCCCGAGCAGCTTCGCGTCGAACTATCGGATTCGAATCGGTGCTGGAGAGTTTGAAGCAGAAAGGAATTTCCATCCGTGTTGCGTCGCCCAAGTTGGTCATGGAAGAAGCGCCAGAGTCGTACAAGAACGTCACCGACGTCGTGGACACATGTCACGAAGCCGGCATTTCGAGAAAAGCAATCAAATTGCGACCCATTGCGGTGATTAAGGGATAGTCCTGCATAATGTATTTTCACATGTGTTATTATTTTCGGGTGAGTTCTACTTTGTTCTATACATTTGTTAATAAATCTAGCCTGAGTATCTTCATCCGATCAGTCAGAAGCAGTCAGAAGGCGATGCGGTTTTCCCCTCTGGGGCCTTTCTTCTCACAATGAGAGCGACGACAGCGATGAGGAGAATCGCGAGCAGGGCTGAGACAGCGGCGCTGATTGCCACGAGATTCGGCGACAGACACTGGTAGTGGATCGTTTGCCGCACTTCGTCCATGACGGCTTCAGTTATGTCTCCGAAACGGATGGATTCTGAAAGGACGATGTCGCGCGTACTGTTCTGTTGGACGATCCCCGAGGAGCGCGGATTCCGCGTCTTGGAGCAGTCGACAGGGACCGCCGGAGGGCACCCGACCACGGCGACGTCGGTGCGGCACACGTTGATAGAGCACTTGAAAAGGAGATTCGGGTAGTCGGCGAACTTGTAGGCCGTGTGCTGTGAGGAGCCGGAGCGGCCGTCGGGGGAGTAGCGCACCTCGCCCATTCCGATGGCGTCAACGGGACATCTGGAAGGAAGGTGAGCCACGGAGGAGGGAGCGAGGCGTACCCGCGGGAGTCGAGGACGACGGGGTCATGCTGCAGGTCGAACTCCGGGTTGACGACGCAGTCGTGGACAAAGAGGAACTGATTCCGGGCAACATTCTCACACTCCCAGCGGTGCTCGAGGCGGTCGCCGACGCGCACCTGCCTGACACCGACCTCCGCGGATCCAACCTCGGTAGCGCCGTAGCGGTTTTCTCCAACCCAATACTGTGGCGAGCAGATAACTCTGTGCGGAACCGCCCTCGCTCATCATTTGGGAATCAAAACACACATGTGGGTATCAAGGTACGCCAAATAAGAAGACGGTCTTCTAGGAACTAAATGTTAAGTTGCGCACTAATGGATCACATGACTTGGATACTTGGAGTGCCAACACCGCTCAGCTATGTTCCAACGATCGGCGAACTTGACAACACCGACCGACCTTCGTACCTTGATCGTGTTCGCAACATAGCCGAGTTTCTCTCAAACGCGTATGTCTATCGATATGGCTCTCGCGAAATAACAAGAATATTCCGCGAGAGATATGGGTAAGCAATCACGAGAGAGTGATTTTGTAGAGGGCCGTGTTTTTGGAGAGATGACTTTCCTAATGCCGATGACATCGCTAAACGCTCGCCGATAGTTTTTGTTGCGGCCGACGAACTCGTTGATTTCCCACGACCGATTCTTCACAACCTTGTCTACATCGGCGGTCTTGGAATGAGTCATGAAGCAAAAGTACTACAGGAGGTTAGCCTAAAACTTTCGTTCATAGGTAATATGCCGTTGTGTAGCCTCTAAAAAGTGAAATGGAGAAGGGAAAGAAGGGAATGGTGTTCTTCTTGCTTGGTTCAAACGTCAAAACACACATTCTGCCTGTCGAGGTGCGAGAATACATGCTTCATTTTTTCATACCATTTCATTGTCAAACACGAAGATCAGGATACTGTAATTCCTGAGAAAGCAAAGCAGCTGAAGAATGTCTACGTGACTGCATGACATGAAATAGGGTTGAGCACGCGCTCAGTACATCAAGTCAACAGAGTAGTGGCTAAATGCCAGATAAGACGGGAGCAGCGAGATGCAGTCATTTCGGGTACTGGACGAAATGATGCTCCGAGACCTAGACAGACATCGAACAAAGAATCAATCGTGTGTCAGCACGAAGCACAAACCAATACGAAAATGCAACCCCTCTCGCTTTGGTCGAACTGAAGATGGTCGAGTTCTCTAGACAGAACATTTTGTCTGTTCGAGTCTAGGAAGGTTCCAAACAGACACTAGACAGAACGTTCTGTTTGGAACCTTCCTAGACAATATATCTTTTCCGGCTTTCCAGTACATCTTATTTTTGGCGGACGCCTTCCGGAACGCCTTTTTTAGGACAGAGCCAAAGAAATTCTCATCTACTATAAAATTCTTCATGTCCGGGGAGAAGATCGATCCTTTCAAGTCACTAATCACTATACAGCGGAGTCGACCATCGACCAATTCGAGGACAGGCCAACCGTCAGCCGGTGACTCAATCTTTATTACTTTCCGTGTAGTTTACGCACCTCCAGTTACTGGTACATTGTACTGGAGTCCAGTACAATGTACCAGAGAACGACGGTTAACTAAACGATGTTATCAATAATATGGCTTCTAATTGTTTATGGTTGAGCAGAACTCAGTATCGCTGAAGATGTACCACTCATTTTTTCACATTTCGTGCCCAAGTTTACGTACGCTTGTCGTGTATCCAGTGGGTGTCTTGTGCGTGTGCGCACATTTGTTCACCCAATTTCACGTCAGAGACTAGAATTGTACTAACTTTCCCGTGCACGCTTGGATAGTGTGTCTGTGACGTAACCTTCATGCTTTGTTACCACGATGCCCGGTCGACTAATTCGGCCTCTAGTGAGAATTCCCCTTATCTCATTAATTAAATGCTATGGGTATTCGTAAGGTCGTGGCTCATGGAACGAACTTTCTTTTTATTCACCTTCTGCTCTCGAAGGTGGCACTTATTTTGTTCGCTCCGTTCAGCTGGGTCGAATTAACGTGATCTTTGCAGTGTGGGCACTCATTTATTGGTTTCGTTCTCAGCTTTGTCGTGATGACTTTCAGGAGTGCCCCTCAAAGTTTTGTACTCATTATTGTGATGAATACTACATATATTCCGGCGCAGACATGGAACAGCTGTGTTTTAGATCGAGCCTCATACAGAATTTTCACAAGGAAGCAAATAAAGGACCAAACATAAACTGTGACGCAGTTTTCCCGTAGGCGACTCTATCCCTTGTGGACCTGAGTTGTACTTCCTTTTCCGTGTGCACTCAACCATTCAAACACCGATTTTTAAGGTGTAGTTCTCGACATCGTAATTACTCTGCTGATCAGGGCATCTTTGCGTGTTGAACGGTCGCCCGTTTCTGCGAGATAGTGAATAGTTTGTGCATATAACTAATTTTTCCCATGGCGTCAACATGTGTTCTGCTGTAGGTACACGCATTGAAATCACAAGCCGTCGGACGCTTTGTTCGTCTAATTCATCGAAATACAGCATTTTTGTATGAATCCTATTTGTCATATACCAGGAAAGGTGACTGTCGCGCCGTCCATAAAGGATGCTCTTCTGTCTCCGCCAGCCACCCTCGCCTAATCCGCAAACATCGGCACCTTAATCCATTGTCCTTTGTCAATGGCATATGCCGATAACTGCGAGTATATAAACCGTCGAACACTAGGATCATTATTCTGAAAGAGCATCTATCTAAATTTTGGCGGTTAGCTTCTTACTGCTACAGCTCCCATCCCTATTGGCCAGGTTGAACTGACCTAATGCTTGCTCTCTCAATCCGTACGAGCACGTATTCACCCTGCTTCAAAGTCAGTTCATTCCATTTTTTTACATTGCTCAGGAGTAATTGACCTTAAGCATTCATTCAACTGTTCCCATCGCTATGCGCTCAATGTTTAAAGAGCAGTCGCGCTTATTAATTGAAACAAGCGGAGAGTAAACTAAGGAGTATGTGATTGGGTTTGAGTAGGCACTGCGTCCCATAAAGTGCCTTTGAATCGAATGTCTTTTACTTTCGCTTGTCCCATTAGCACTGTTTTAGAAATGATGAAATTCGTGGCTTTGTTTTCAAACTACGAATTATTCGTATTCGCAATACAAACGGGGAACTCAACATGCACAATAAAAGCAAAAATCAAATTCCTAATTTTCCACTTAGGTCGTCAAAACTACGTCAGCAACGAAACGCTCTGGCATCTTTTTCGCTTGCCGTTCACTATGTCACTAGTTTCAAATTATCAGCACTCACATGTTAGTGTATCAACTACAAGGTAGCCTGAGGACGTGTCAATTGAAGTTCTAAGCCATATGTTTGTTCACAGCACTGAATGGAGTATAAAAATCTGGCTCTAGAATCATCTGTCTGGCTATGCGAATTGAACCATTGTTCTCAAATACGATGCATTGGAGAAGCCATAAATTTAAGATCCCTTAATCATAGGATGCCGTGAATTCTACATTGTCTAGTGCACTTTTCCAATCAACCATATGTCTGGAGCAATTCAATAAAATGTTAAATACCATAGACAGAGCTGTTCGCGTTGAGATTATAAAAGCCAGGTAGCGCGTTGCACTTTGGAATGCTCATTCCAGCAACATATTATCAACAACAATGCACCTGTACCTTGTGATTTGCTAGCATTTTGAGGTTATGTTCAACATGAACTCTTCAACTTTTAAGCTCGATTTCCATGCAGCACTATCTGTTCAGTTACCATCTTTGCCTCTAATTTTCATAGGTCACCATTAGGCACCGGCGCATTTGACAACCTTCCTCATCCTGGCGAAAGGTAAGCTACATCGCTTGCCATTTCACTCTTTTCAGCTGTCCGTCTGCCACATGATTACATTATCCATAGCCGATATATATCAAACAGATCCATTCTGGCTTGACAGGATGTCGAATGCTTTGTCCATGTAAAGAGGCTTGCCCTTACACAGATCTATGGTTAACCCCCTCCTTTTATTGTATCCGTGTAAACTCATCCACTTGTATGTATGTGCATAATCCGACCCCCGAACCTTAATCCCTTGACATTAGAAGGCTAGCAATCTGGACATCGGATGTAGTAAACCGCAGCTTTCGCAAAGCTTACCCATCTTCTTCAAGGGCACTTCTCGCGTGCGTGCATTCGGGATGGCGTTCCATGGAAACGTTATATTAGATTACCGGCGCCTCAGGCAGCCGACAATGGTGTCGGAGCAGCTAAACACTTCGTTCGGCCGCCAAGAGGTTATTGCGCATGGTTGGAGGCGGGCCCTGCTCCGTTGGTAGTAGTGTGCTCTCATTGGGTACCCATGGGCGTCGCTTCGGGCGTTGCGTGTGCGAACGCTTAATTGCGTGGTCCTATGGACTGTGTTGCACCTGCCCGCATCGATTGACGGCGTTTTTGTAGATTGTAGGAGGTTGTCGCCTCATCGCCGTATGATGTGATCGACGTCCCATCAACGAACTTCACAGAGCACAGCCCGAGTAAGCGAATCCACTCAAGATGGGCTCTGTCTGTGCTAGTCAATCGGCTGCCAACGTCGTCGGAGCGGTGGAATCCAAGTCAGCACCCAAAGAGGATCACGATGTAAGAATGTTTCTGGGTTCCCTTTGGAATACTCTTCTTTAGGATGAAATCCACGACAACGACGTCGAAGACGACCCTCAGGATGAACCGGCAACATTGCGTTTACTATTGCTAGGTACGTAAAAACTCTTTCTTCAGCCACACGAGTTGGAATGTCTTTTTCAGGAGCAGCTGAATCCGGCAAGACGACCCTTCTCGAGCAGATTCGGTAGACGGCATCTTTGCCGACAAATAAGCAGCTGAATTTTTGTTTTCAGAATGCTTTATAATCAAGAGTTTTCCGAAATGGAGCTTTTCCACCGCAAATCGTTCATCTATGCAAATATAGTGCATTCCATGAAGTGCATCCTTGCTTTTATGAAGAAGGAGAACATCGACTTTGCTGAGAATATCAACAAAGTGAGTTTTGATTTCAGCTTTACAAGATGAATCGAGACGATTTCGAATGAGGCAAACGTCCAGGCTATGTGATAACGATTTAAATCTTATTTTCCTCATCCTTATCACTTGTTACAATCTCTCTTTCGTGGTAGTTTTTTACTCCATTAACATTGCCGACAAACAACACTTTTTCATAGTAAGCAGAGCCACTTCTTCACGTCATACCGCAAAATTGGAAAATCTTGTTTATGTCGTTAGCAGGCCTGTCCATTTTCCCACTACGCCTTGTGAGCCTTCACAAAATCCAAAATAAGACATGAACGGTTTTGTGAAACTGAGAATGTGTCTCTGAATTCCGTGCACGTCGATCAACTGGCGCTGTCACGTGGCTGCAAATGCACGCGGTTCGGACCTAACGCCAATCTTGCTCATTACCTCCGTGGGACATTTATGAAGCACACAGGTGCTTTGCTCTATCCATGGCGGCCAAAAACACGGAACACAGATGGATTCGTTCATTTTGTGCAATTATTGCTCATTTTGAAGATTGCCACTTGCTTCGATTGCGGTTGATCACAGCCTGCACCAACTAATTCGTAGTAATTAGTTAACTCTCCGCTCGCCGATGCCGTAATTTGGATTAAAATAGAAATGACGTGCATTTGGAGTATTCAATTCTTGAACTTAAAAGAAAGTTTACCTTGCAAACACAAGTTTTGGAGTGGATCATGGCAAATGACAGCTTGCTACAAAGCCATTGTGCCTCTTTTGTGATCATCGATGAAAACGGGTCACTGCCTAGACATCTTGTTCGAAATGCAATGACCATTACGTTTCTAGTCTCTCACCCTTCCCTCTGCTATCACTACTCCAACTTTCTGACAGTTTGTATGAACATAATATTAGCAGTGATTAACGACATGTCTCTCCAATTCCGTTAACTTCATCAGCGAAATGGCTGTGCGGCGTTCGCTCATAAAGTTTGATCGCATATGGATTAAATTTTCCTTAAAAAACGGTGCAAATGGAATTATTAATGTGACCGTTGAGTTGGCAATCAAGCTGCGCTTTGATCCGTTGCTTACTGAGAATTAGTGATAAAAAGAGAACAAAACGGGCAATGTTAGAATCGCAATTGAAGAATGAGGGGCAACGGCTGTAGCGCGGCCGACACAAAGGGAAGAGCAAAGGGCCATTTACTGGACCACTCTCCGTCGAGCAGGACATAACACATGGCACATGGGTATATACAGGGGTAGGTACAAACAAGCGTAGACAGTTAGGGCCGATAATTGGCAGGCAGATTCTCACATACGCCGCTCATTCGTCTGCAATAACTACGAAATATGATAGGTTATATTACAAACAGGATATATTGGGTTGATGCATTGAAAATTTTGTAATGAAGTTTTTTATGGCATATTATTCAATATTTTATTTAGTGTATTCACCATTCGAATGGTTAGCGTGAGCCCACCTTGTGGACAAGAGCCGGATTCTTCTCTCACAGAAAATCCGGGGTTTTGAGTCGAAAAAGTTTAGATCCAATTTCCGACTTCTTGGTCTTATTTTGAGTGGTTAATCATGGATGAACACAGGTGAGGATTCGATAGAGCTGAGAGAGTGCTAGATAAATAGTAAAAAAGGAATCTCTCAGCTCAAAATGAAGAGCCATTCTGGCGGTTATATTACAAACAGGATATAGATCAGTTGAAGTAGATCATTTCAAATTCCAGTGTTCCAAATTCAACACGTACGAATTTTGGTCGCTACAATGTCAGCAGCACTAAATATGGATTGTGCGTCAGAATACACTTGTAAACAAGAGTGTTATTTCGGGTTTGTACCGTCAATTGCGGTGAGCGTAGCATGATTGTCGCGGTCTTTGATGCGTTCACTTTCTCAGAGAACTATGGTGAAAGGGTCAAAAATTTGAACAAATGAATATAAAACTATTCCATGGATGCTTAATATTCGGGTGAGAAAGAACAAGAACCCATCTGTGTCATATGCGATATTGTCAGGAACATTCGATAGGACAAACTCTGGATCTTGCTTGGCCCTTTATCGGAAAAACTTCATTTTTGATGATGCGGAATGACGGTCCACGGTTTTTCTTCCTACCACAGGCGACATTTAGATGACGAACCGCAAAATGTCGACCTTCTATTTTGGTGTTTTACGAATAAACTTAAGAACTCAGGTACCCTAATTAATGCCGAAAAAGGAGAAGCTCGTCATTTGGTGTCGAGCATGGATTGGAGAAAAGAGAGCCACTTTTATGTGATTCTGATTCGTCACAGGTCTGAAGGCGAGTATTAAACGACATTGGAAGACGGAGAGTCCGCCAACGCACTTTTGTTTTTTTCTGAAAAATGTGCCAATCTTAACGGGCTCTCAATTAATAATTACCACATTTATATTCAGCCGACCTTCAAACGTTATTTCAGGATCATGCCGACATTGTCATGACTCGTCTCGAGAACCACTACTGCCCATTTAACGAAGAGCAGTACAGAGCCATCGACACGCTGTGGAAAGATACAAACGTGCAGGTCGCGTACAATCGGCGAGGAGAATACAATTTGAATGATTCGGCAAAATAGTGAGGTTCCTATCGGACTACTCACAAACAAAGGATGATTTAGTTTCTTTGAAAATTTGCCCCGGATCAACAACGTCGACTTCCAGCCGACACCACAAGATCTCATTATGACCTACGTGCCTACGATTGGAGTTCAAAACGTTATTTTTGCTGCGAAGAGTCAATCGTTTCAGTAAGTAGCCTTTTTCCACTAGCTCTTCCTCCCTGTCCAGCCTAAAAAGCGAAATATAGGAGAGTGTTTCAAGCTTTAGCGCCTCTTTATCATGTGTTGCCTTCTTCATCAATTTCTATTTCTACAATCCCATCTCTTCTAGACTCTTCGATATGGGTGGACAAAAGATTGACCGACGGAAATGGGCAACCATGTATGACGGCATTGATGCCATCTTCTTCTGCATGGCAATTTCCGAATACGATCAGATGATGATCGAGGATCAGTCCACGGTAACCATTGACACCCTCTGTACACCATTAACGATGCATTTAGAATCGCCTCCAAGATTCACTTTATCTCCTTGAGAAAATAAGCTCCGAGCCAAAGTTCCTGTCCACTCCCATATTTTTGTTTTTGAATGAAACTGACGTTTTTTACGAGAAGTTAAAACGCGTTCCGCTCGCCAAATACATCACCGATTTCGCCGGTAGGACATCACTTCCGTAGAGTTCGTACTATGGCTTTATTTAGGATCAACTGATAAAGAGGCCCTACAGTGCGTTGAAGCGAAGGCAAGGGAACGCTGCTGCAAGCATCAGGGTAACATGTACGTTTACTACACGTGTGCCATCAATCAAGCGGAGATGGCCAAGACGCTGGACAAAGTTTTCAAGAAATTGTTGAAAGAAGTTCGATGAGCGGCGTGTTTGAGAGGTCAATAAATTGCATGAAGTCAGAGTTGAAGGGCGCAGAATTGAAATCTATTTCTAAAATCCGCAAATTGAGGAAGGTCCACACACATTATTGAAGCCTCCGCTGTGTCACAGGCACAAGAAGAGATATTCGAGTTATTTCTCAGTAGGACTTGTTTTTCTGCATTGCTCATCGCCAACAGTCGTACTGAGCTCTATGAACGACTTACTCCGCTGAACCAGATGAAGGATGAGATCAGCCATAAGAACTAGACGGTCATCTCTTCTCATTTGCTCAACACCACAGCTAAGCCGACTAACTTTTCCGCTTATAGAACGCACCGTAGACATCAAATATACTCATTTAATCAGTAGAACAGTAATATTTGCAAAGAAAAGACACGACAGGATAGTCAATTAGGAATACCATTGAGGAGGACACATAAACAACAACAAAATATTATGCGAATTACATAATCTTTCTTACATTCAATTCTTACTTAGATCGTCGACTAGTTACAGGGCTATTCGGCGGTGTTGGCGGCATAGGTTCAGAATTCTCTTGGCGATCGCCGTCCATGATGACAATTCTGAAACAGTAAAATTCGAAGTGGAAGACAGTAGATATTTATTTCAGTTAAGAAGAGACCGATTGAAAATTTGGAAGAGTGAAGTATTCGAAGGGTTAAAATAATGAGCACGTCGAGCGATATACGACTGGGTTTACGGAATCTTAATTAAGGGACTGCGAATAAGGAGGTTCTAATATTTGGACTTCGTTCGCTAAAGGACGCACTCTTGGTTGATTAAAAATTGTGGTGCGCTAGTGACGTGATTCTTTAAGGCCTGGTCATGGTTTTGTTCACTGTGCTCGGGACAACTTGCTATCGTTTATTCTTTAGGTGCATCTGGTGTTTCGTGTCGCATTACATATTCAAATTCGTTCGCAATTGCGCGGAGGGTACTTTTTCGCCCATCTACAAAGATGTTTTGAGCGAATTAAATGCTATTTTCGAGGAATGTTTACCTTGTTTATTGAGATCCAGCACATCCGAGCAAGGCCAGACGCTCGTGCTGACCTGGCTTTATCGGGATTTGACATACTTTAAACGAATTCAAATGTGTTTCAGATCGCGCTCTACGCAGCTCAGGGCGTTGCTGTGCGAAAGTATCGTTATTTTGGCATGGTTTATTAGTTTGCGATCATTTGCAGCGCGCCTTTCTCACCATTGAGCACTGTGCAGTTCTCAATGCTGGCTTATCCGAAGAAATATGCGCGAAAACTGAGAGAAAACTATTAAAATAAACCGAAATAATCATGTGAAACTCAATGCTCGCAACAAGCAATGCGTCCACTGCTATACAGATGTGCCCACAGTTCACGAGGGCAAAGCATTCCGACTATTTTTCAATAAAAAAAACGAAAAATACAGCAATGGCTATATGGAAGAGTAAGGATTTTTCATTTCCTCTACTAGCGAAGCTGCGATGAACACAGGAGGGCAATGAAGTAGACAGAGAGAGAGTGAAAAGCAAGCAGCAGATTACGAGCTGGAGAGGAACGGCGTTAAGTGATTTCCGACAAATACGTCCATATTTTCGAATTAAGATGACATGCCGAATGTTTATGACTCATAACTTCTGAGTCATAAGTGCATTTTCGTTCATACGCCCATACGGAAAGATCCGCCTTCTGACTCATTGACGAAATAAGGAGCTCTTGAAGGAAGGAAATGATATGTGTATGCTTGAGTACGCCGCATATAATTCAGTTGATCTATAACCGAACTGAACTTGCCATGTGTTAACCTTGATGTGTTCGAATGTTTATAGTTAGGGGCTAGATTGGTTCCGTCGACAAAGTGTGCACCATACTCTGCAGTACACAGTTCAAAAATTGACATGTGCCCAGTCAGGATCTCAACGGAACTCCTAAGTTCTGATGCCAACTACCACTTTACTGTACATTTTCACGGCTTTTTTTATATGTTCCTACTGTTTTTCTCTTTATGAGACCCCAACACTCTGTTCAAAATCTAACGAAAAGTTCAGATAGCACTTTGAAAAATTTGAAGCGTGATTCAAACAACTGGTACGCGTTATTTCGAAGCAATGACTGAAGATCAGGTAGGCGTATCGTAGGCGGCTTGTACTGGACTTCCGGACACAGTCTAACCGGAAAAAATAGAGACATATTAGATATTTACTTCCTTCTTATTTCTTAATTTGGCGTTATTGTCGTCGCAATCATCGAATTTATTATTTGTGCGTTGCGCATCATAGTTTCATTCGATAAAATATACTGTTACAGCGACACAAGGACAACACAGACACACCAAACACAAGACAACATACACGTAGACGTCCTCTTCTGTCTTCTCTGCTTTCTTCTTTACACGTCATATCTTTTCTTGCAGTCAAACGCGAATCTGATGATATCCTCCTCGAATTGAGTTTTTTGTGAGTCCTCGATCAAATTGTACAGTCTCTCGATGTAAGCCATGAATGCCGATTTTGATGCCGATGATGTCGAGGAGAGCGGCTGGTTAATGGGCGTTGAGATGGATGGGATCGGTTTTGTGATGGATACTGTGGTGTCCGTTCTCGCATTGGTGATAGGTTGCGGAATGTGTGGCGTCAAAATCGGCATGGCACTATGGGCAAGCGAGCTTCCGCCTACAGGAGGCCGTATCAGCTTCAGTCGTCGGACTCTGCTAACAGTAGCCGTAGCCGAAGGATTGTTAAGATAAGGGGACATGAGATGCTTCGACCCCTTCTGTAACTTGCGTTTTCCTATAAGATATCGACAGATTCACTCTTGAAAAACCTCACTTACGCAGTCGGTCCGCCCGACCCCCTATGATGGTGCTTTGATTGTAGTTGGGCATTTGCGCCTGATCAAAAGAGTCGCTCTCATTGTCACTGTCATTCCGAGGCTGGACAGCGCCTTCAGCCGCGCTAAAATAGAGATCGTCTCCTAACTCGACGGACAACTGCTGAGGAATCGCGTTGAGCTGTTCGTTGGGGGAGTCCTCTGCAACGTTGTTGTAGTCGTCGTTCTCGATCAAGTTGTCGCTTCTGCTAGAAGACTGGACGTTAGAGTCGTCGTTGCGACTTTCTTGTTGGCGCAGATTGTCGTCCTGGTTGCTATTCCTCCCAGATTTACGTCTGGACTGAACTTCAGGTTCTGTAATAATACGTGTTAATATGATTAACGCCTTGAAGGAAAAAGGTAAACAAAAAAAGAACAATATCTGAGGTTAAATTCTTTGCGAACACGTAACCTTTTTTGTCCTATATTCACGTTTACGCAATTAAATGGCGTACGCCACGCAAGATATCTCATTCCATCGTATATTAACCCACCTCGCTCTTCCATCTCGCTATCCTTTTCGGCCTTATCTCGGGCTAGAGCAGTCGGCTCCGGTGAGAGTTCATGGGGCTTAGGGTCACTAGGTGGTAGAACCATCCTTCACCGGCTGATATAAGAAAGAAAACGAGCGTCGTTCTTCTTTAACGCAGCAGTTACTATAGAAACGGGTCAAAGAGTGGCAGGGGAGGAGGCAACAAGATGCCGCCGTCGCCTTTCCCTCTCGAATCAATTTCGAACATGCAAGCGAGATGTGGGGAAAGCGCCAAGCGGCTAGCGCAGGCGAGATTAACACAGGCCGGCGTATTACGCGTCGAAAAAGGCATAAAAAGGCATGTGACGCACAAAAATGCTGCGCTGGCCTACTTGATCCGAAAACTAAAGGGATTTGAAGGATTTGTGGACTTAAGTGAGTGGTGATTACGATGATAAAAGCTAAAACAAAGGCTAATAAGAATATCACAAGTTGCTGAAAAAGTTGGAAGCTGTCCGGGATCTCTGAATCGCTCTCATTGAAAAAGCCTCGTTTTATACTTAGGCAAAAAAATGACTATCCTCACTGATATTTAATGCAACCGCTTCAATCTTATTTTGTTCTTTTACCGTTTACCATTCGATGTGCAGCATTTCATTCGTCACAGTGTCGCAGGTTATTTGCCTTCATAAATAGCACCGAGTTAACCCACGACAATCACTTTTCGGATAGTAGCCGTGTATGAGCTCTGCCAGATGTGACCCTCCCTTGGCTGCTGCCCTCCTCAACCGATTGAAAATGTTCTAATTAACCGCGAGCTACAGTATTTGGATATCATTTCACGTTGACATTCCGGCTGTATGACAAATTCGTTCTACAGCAAAGCCAACTCCACGTATGATTTCCATATTGGTTAACGCCTATCTCATAATCTCATCGAGGACTCGGTTGTCCAATTTGCCGTAAGTCATGAAGATAGAAACAGCAGTACACTTGCAAATAAGACGTTTGCTCACGGTAATAAACGTCAAGAAATTAATGGGTGGCCCGTTTTCCATACTCCAAACCAATAGTAATATATTTATTTACGGAAACTAAAACAACACAATTACTGTACATTCTGAAGATTTGAGACAAAGACACGTATTGACGATAGCTGCGATTCACCAGACGATCGGCTCATTGCTTAGGCGGCCTTCGCTCTTGCCTTGAGGATTTCCACTTGCTTGTTCTTTTGTCGGGCGATGACTTCGTTTTGAACAACCTTCATATCGTACGCCCATCCGATTTTGGCGAAGGCATCGATGAACATTTTGGTGATGTTCATCGAGAGCTCCCATTCGGAAGCGCGGTAGTCCTGAGGGAAGGTGTGGTGGTAGTTGTGGCCTCCTTCACCAAGAGCAGCAACTGTGGTCCAGACGGATTCGACGGGGGTGATGTTGACGTCGTAAGGACGATAGCCGAAGCTGAGAAAAGTATTGTATTTTTGTTCAGGTAGTTTACGGGCTTACCGATGAGCAGCGGAGTTGATGAACCAGGTGGCATGAAGGGTCCAGCAGTAGCGGAAAAGGGCGACGGTGTAGAGGCCGACAAGAGCGTTCTCGCCCCATCCCCAGACGGCGACCCAGGTGGGAAGAAGGAAGCAGCTGAGCGCGACGAGAGGAAGGTAGTACTTGCGCTGGAAGGTGAGGATTGGGTCGTTGAAGAGATCCGACAGATCGAGCTTCTTTCCCTTCTCGGTGATCTTGGGATGCTTGCGGACGAGAAGCCATCCCATGTGCGAAAAGAAGAAGCCGCGGTTCACGTTATGCGGGTCAGCATCGGTATCGGTCCACTTGTGGTGGCAACGGTGGTCACGCGACCATTCGATCACATCATTCTTTAATTAAGAATTTCGTTCAAAATCGGTATGACAGATATTCGCAGTCTACCTGGAAAGCCATAGACTGAAGAATCATGAGGATAACGCGGAGGGGCCACTTGGCTTTGTAGCTGCGATGGGCCCAAAGGCGATGCGCTCCGGCGGTGATGCCCAGGCCGCTGAGAACCCATCCGACAAAGGCTAAGAATATCATAAAATGAGAATCGTGCTTTTGATGGAGTGACTTACTCCAGACAACAGTTTGCCATTTGGCAACGAAAACAAGTTGATAAGCTCCAACAAGGGCTCCAACATGAAGAGCGGTGAAGAGGAGGACATTCCTCCAGACGATCTGAGGCTTGAAAGTGTCCTGAAATGATCGGAATGTTTCAGTGTGTCAAAAACCTCTTTTTTCTCGTCGTTGGTAAAGGACTACACAGATCAAATAAGAACCGTTTAAAAAATGTAGCGACCTTATCAGCGGCGACAACATAAATCATCGGAAGCGACAAAGGCACGCCTCAGACACGTGCACCACAATCGGTGTTTCCCAAAATCTGTTCTGATAACGGCGGTTGGTGCTAGAGAGTGTGCCCAGGTCGGGGCGAACAAAGATGAAGAGGGCGCGCGGGAACGTCACGGCACTACGAGGAAACGTCATTTTGACTTTTGTGACCGCAAACTACAAACAGACTACCACAGTTCTTACTTTTTTGGACTCCTCGCGAAGGCGGACGACTTCGTCGAGTTCGGCATGGAGAAACTGGTCCTTGATGGCCCTGTCGACACGCGGTCCCGTGGTCTGGGTTACGGTAATCATGGTCTGAAATCACAAAAAAAAACAGGTAAGCTCAAAGCCTAAGGATAAAAGTAAATTTCGCGAGGAGAGAGTGACCTGTCCGAGGTGAGGAGGATCGCGCACTGTGTGCCGACACGGTTGACACGCCGGAGTTTTCGTCCAGCCGCCGAGGCCGGCTGGGCGGGACCGAGTGCAGATGTTCTCGTCTTTCGGGGTGGCGTGATCGCATGATGTTGACGAAGTTTTCGGTCTGGCGAGGCGCGAGAGGTGCTGCACGAAAATAGGGTGCCTCATCGTTGCAGCGTGCAGTGATGCACTTTTGAAAATCAACCTTTGACCCGACCGGTCACAAAATGGTTTGCAACCGGAAGAGTAATGATATTTAGCGCTGTTTTGGGTGGTAGCTTTAGTGATATATGGTGAAGGCACTTAAGGAAACATGAGAGGCACGGGCCATAATCCATCTAAACTACAAATCCTTCCGTTCGCTGGCATATATAGATTTTTAAGCAGGTCAAATTGGATTCAGTTTTACTCTAAAGCCAAGCTTATCTGACGTTACTTTTCCGCAAAATCAGAAGTAGCTTACAGTCCTAATAGGTAATAGGAGTGTCATACGTAATTGCGAAAAATAGTCACTCCTTTAGGTTCCGCGCTATTGCCACTCAATAGGTCTAAGATTCTCGCAAAAACCAATAAAATACTTCCGCAAAATCTAAGTCTTCTAGCTGACTTGATGTCGCGACACCCTACGGAATAGAAAGAACACACACAGTCCACTGATGATGCCTATACAAAGCAAACGGCGGCATATTTATATAGAATAAGGCCTGCCCCTTTTCGTCGACATTCAATACCATATCGGCTTCAGGGGTGGAGAGTTAGTCATGTGATCAAGGCGGTATGCAGCAATAGTTGTAAGCGTAAGTGCACGTGTCGCAGAGAAGAGTTACTAAACCACTGTACGTTTATTTGTAGGGCAAAGTCCGAGATGGCATCAGCCCTTCTTATGGTATGACTTTTACAGGAGTCCTTATCGTAGTTACGGTAGGTGGTGGACTTTGCCCTTCCTCGAATTGGACGATTTGCATTCGTTGAATTTGTATTGGATTCAGAATTCTGTCGAAACTTCCAATTTAACAGGATCTTAGTAATCTAGCTTGATGGGTCATGTAACTGGATCTCAACTCTATTCCTTAAACCTCGATTGGCCATTAATCTAGAAAAAGAAGATGCATATAGTGGAGCTCTACTCCATAATAATTAAAATTCTAAATTGCTCCTGTCACTTTATAATCTCTTAGAATAAACGGCTGTCCGTCCCTTACGGTATTGTTCCTTTTTGTTTTACAGATTACTGTGCTCTTAACAGGTTATCAACTCCTCTATCCCGTTTTTTTCTTCCGCAGTTTTATCTTTTTCGGAAAGGCAACATCCCCTCAATTGTGTCCGGTTATCTCAAACGAAATGGCCTGGAACCAACGAAGATCATCGCTCAGTCTTTAGGTGGTCTGATTTTTTTAATGTCTCCCCGGGCAGAGTCGCCTGCACGTTCCCACCATCTTTACGTAGCCAAAAACCGGCGTTGGCGACCGTACTCCGACCGTGTACGACACATGCCACACAACAGCTGAGTGTGGGGCGATCGCGCGCGTTTCGTGGCTCGATCAACTCGGCTACACTACGAGCACACCGCATTCGCCTCGGGCACCGGCGACCAAACACGCGTGCGCAACACTGTCCTTTGACCGATGATAAGACTCGCAAAGATGTAGTCGGCCCGGTGAGCAGAAACATATGCGCTCCTGCTATTTCCGGATGCGCTGAAGGCCTACACGGACCGGTGCAAGGTGATCGATGTGCTTTTTACGATTAGAATGTAGATTGAAAAAGTGTTCGATGACCGGAGCGCCATTGAGATAACTCCAAACGGAACAGAATGTGTTGGGTGAGTGGAACGGCAGCACGATTGTACTAATCTCACTTGTGGCGGTGTGGAAGAAGATGATGTAATGGCTACCAACGCTTTCAGTGGCTCCTTTTCTCCTTTACATGGCTTGATTCATGCAAGCTGTAAACGCTTGCGGTTGTAGAATTATTATGTTTATCCACTTTTTCACGAGGTCTGTGAGTACACAGCAAATCTACTGACTTTCTACTGACCAGTCCCAAATTTTTATACGAACTTTTCATTAAACCTCTGCAACTTGCAAACTACTGTAGTTCAGAAATTTTTAGCTGACCAAAGGATAGATTTCTTACTGCCTTCGCGGGATTTGGCAACCCTGCTCTTGATATAGCTTTTATCTGTTTTACAACAGCCCTGTTTCCTGATAGAGATATTTTCTCGATTATTGTGAAACCCTTGTGCTTAACAAGCTTAACATGGCTACTTCTACCTCAAACAAACTTTTTTTCTCCCGTTCATTGTGCACCTAACTTCCGTGAAAAGAACTGATAGCGCGGAGGTTGCACCGTGCTCACGTGAACATCTTCTCTTTTTCTGTGTTTGCCGAAACCTCCCGCGACCAGCCGTTGCATCATATCAGTTCAATTTTATGTTGCATTGCGCGCGCGCCATAAAGTGACTCACTTCAAGTCGTAGTGTAGCTGACTTTTCCGTTCAACGACAAACAGCCGCAAAGAACGAGCAGGAGGGCAAAGGACGATGGCGGGTCAAAGGGCGCGAAGACGCGCGACTTGCCACGCGTTTCCTGCGGAGTAGCCCGGGGGCAGTGGTGCGTTCATAGGGCAAAAAAAAAAACGCGCAAACATCAGTGGCGTGAGGTTGCGATGTGGCGATAGCGATAGTGCGGACTGGACTTTGTCCGATCGTTAAGTGTGTAGTCGAGCGGAGGTGATGTTAATGACATTACGAATAACGTGAGTAATCGAAGGTAAATATTTTGAGCTGGAGGCCAAGGGGATACCTTGAAAGATGACTGAGCTCCTGGGGAAATAGCGACGAATGAAAACTGAACAATATAAACATTATGAGTTCGATAACTCTGGAATTTTTGGGAACCACCAGAAGACTGTGTGAGGCAAGGCAAGTTACAATTGGCATGAACTTAGCGAACTTAATTATTCCAGTTTGTAGTAAGATATAGCAGTATTAGTACTATGCAAGAACATAAAGTTCGAAATCCAATCGACAGCTTTAATGTAAACATGTAGTTACTATCTGTTGGTCTTAAGTTTGAGGGTGTTACAAACGATGTATTGAGAAGATTTTGTAATAACTAAGACATATTTTTTTTTTGCATATGGCAGAGAGATCCGTTTCTCTTGAACAGAGGTAATAAGCAGAATGTAGCTTTCAAAAATCGTGTTCGCTGAGAAAGCTTCTATAGAGGGGCCAACTCCCAGCTATCCGAAATGACCAGTATCGAATGCAACTTCGCATCAAAGCCAAAGCCATGTATGTAGTTTCGTTTATTATATTATAGGTATTACTTTCATGTACACATCTATTGTATCTATACGGTTTGCGCTTATTTACATATCGTCGCTTTTGCGCCCATTTTTATTTACGACTGCTCGGTCGTAGGCGACTCAGCCACGAGGCTGTCGCCTTCTTCACGGCTTTCTCAGCAAGCGGGACGGTTAATCGAGGAAGTCGGCTAAGTTTCTCCGCCGCTGAAGACGACGTTTCCGAGACAGATAAGACGTCGTTGTGATGTTGTTGGGGAACGGGTGCTGATGGAGCCGGATGTGGAGGAGGTGACTCCTCTTCCGGCGTTTCGATCACGGCACTGGTTACGCGTTTTGGTGATTCAGTGGATCGACCGCTATTTGAATTCCGGAAGGTGTAGGCACGCCGTTGCTGAAATTCCAAGGAAGTGGGAGTATGGAGGAGGTGTAGTTTGACCTACCGAAACGGGTGGGTTGCGCTTTAAATTTACCGCCGGGTTGCCGGGCTGTCTTTGTCGAAGACCGCCACTGGTGGGGGGCAAAGGGCGATTAGGCATTGACGGCTTCAGCGGAGGTAACTTGTTTTGGAAACCAGTTGACGAAAGACCGCCGTTCGTCGGTGTTCTTTTCGAGTTTATCGTACCGTAGTCCGACGATTCGCCGGCGTTGGTTGGTGGAAGATCGTAGTGGCGGCTTTCTAAACGCACATGTAGCAACTCTGAATTCTTGCTAATGATGATGTACCACTTAAACCATATTGTTGAAGAACAGTAGCTTTCAATATTTGAGGTTGCGGAGAGTATTTGTGTTCAGGGTTGATCGTTCGTCTTGTCATAATAGGGGTTGTTGTCGGACTTCGAATGGCTGAATTGCTGACGTCCTGTAGGGACGACACCACAGCTTGAACATGGCCGGCTCGGCCAAGATGACCGAGCTTATGGAGACTGTAACTAATTTTTGTAGAAGGCGTTCTGGGCGTTATACTTACTTCAAGTTTGGAGAAGGTATTCGCTCGGTATCTTGTTGACTCCTCTTCATTTCTTCGGCGAATTTCCGTATATTTCCGGAAAATCTTTTATCGAAGGACGACTCCACTAGACTGCAGAGAGAAATATGTGAACAAGTTGATTTAATTACTCGATACCTTGTTGGTCTTTTCGACGCTGGAGAATCTTTGGAGTTTTCTCTACTAGTCCCTGCGTATCGTCCTGCTGATCGGATGTTATGGGTACTTGACAGATTTGGTGTTAATCGGCGTCTGTCGTTTAGAAGAGGCGAATTTGCTAGAAAGGAGTGAATAAAATATGCAAAGGCGCATGAGTTTACTCGGACTCAGCGTCGCCCTTTTGCCATTTCGATAAATAATGACAGATTCCAGTCGGCTGATAGGTTTTTCTCTTTGGGGCGGCGATTCTTCGCAAATTTTTGAGACACCTAAAGCAAAGATTTTGAGTATTAGAGCAGGAACTAAGTTGCGCACATCGAGCATAATCGAAAAGTCGCAGGAATTCCGTTTCTATGCTCTGTTCGTTGCTTTCAACGAGGGAGTCCATGTTCAGGGTTGCGCATTTCTGTTGTTGTTCAAGCCGGGAAGCGTGTAGCTTGAAGGGAAGAAGGAAGTTCAACGCGGGCTTTGTCTGAAACGTATAATGCAATATCTACCTTAGAACATATCCCGTTTGCTATTCACGACATAGACCCGTTCATCTCTGTTTTATCCTTCAAAGCAATTGGCGTTGTTTTGATTTCTTTATGAGGCTTACCGAGAAGTTCTGAAGGCTAGGAAGATCTGGTCAGCACCATGAACCCTTTGCTACACCAGAAATCGCATGTGCATATTGTGTTTTATGCTTCATTCCGTCTTGATGCTCTCGCTATGCACTTACCAGTCTGTCGAGCAGATTCTCGCCGTGATAAGAAGCCGGTCTTTTTCGACTTTTGTTGTGAAGCACGTGTAACTGTAGTCTCAGCCGTTCCACCTAAAATGGTGCCAGATGCTAGAATCGCACATCACATTGTAGACGGAAGTCACCTGGGCATGTGTGATAAGGAGCGACGACTGCATATGCATCAGATCCATCTCGGTACGGCATATGTGATTTGATTTTTCAATCAAACTGTTTCTTAGTTGTCCGAGCTAAAGAAAATCCCTTCTGCATAGCAATACACTGTCAATTACCTTTCGGACAATGCCCATCGTAAAGGAGTACAGCGCATCGTACGACGGCATTAAGTCCAATTTGTGCCTTATGGTTTTGTCATGTGTCGCCATTTCTAAATCGCCTTTTATTATTTGATAACATTCCGTTCAGCATTACCAGCAGCGTGCATTTGCAGTAGCGAGAAATTCTCGCGTTGCAACCTTTCCACCTGTTCGAGGCACGACTGATAAGAGTTCTGGTCTTTGACATAAGCGTTGATCGTCTAAAACGCGCTGATAAGAAGTGTTCGGATATCGACCGCTCACCACGTGGTGGTTCTTCACTGCTTCCGCTTTCGCGTTTTGCACATCCGTCTCGATCTGGCGTAGCCGATTCTCCACTTTGTCGATTACGGACTCGGGTCCGATTGTGAGCCGATTGTTGAGGGAGAGGCGATCAAGGCCTTCGTTCAGCTCACAGCGTTTCCTCATTGCTTCCATCTGGAAAGGACATTGCTTTCGAGGGTCACAATACAGGCAATTGCACTCATGAAACCTACGAACCTGTAGCTGCATTTTGGTCATTTGAGTGTGAGTGTGCGACTGTTGAGCAGACTTCTCTTTCAACTGAGAAATCAAACGACTATTTCGGTTTCGTAGCATGGCAAGTTCCTCTCTGAGTTCAGCATTTTCATGTGACAGTTCCTCTTCTCGACCGAAGGCATATGAATCTTCTGAAAAAATGCGACTATAGTGCAAAAGACCCAAATTACAAATCGTTGTACTTCGATGAATGTGTCATTCTAAATTTTAGTGTATTTGCACGCGTACCTGAAGTGTCTCGGCTAGAGAATCCGACACGATTCTTCTTGCTGGACAGGGGTCTGTTCATATGACTAAATTGGTCCGGATCCAGATAAACGGCACTTTTAGGCCGGATTTTCTTCTTCGTTCGTTCGTCATCCTTTTCAGAAGGAAAGTAATGAGACAACCGGTTCGGCTAAAAAGAATTACGAATCCTCCGATAGTTCCTAAATACCTTCTTATCGGTGCTTCCACGATTACGCAGGAAACTGTAGCTTTTTCCCTTCTTGTCATCATCTACATGGAGTCCACTCTCCATGCTGTAGTTTCCTTTTGCGGATATAGTCAGCGACGCACTTTTTCGCCTATCCTCTTTGAGAACGACCTTTTCGACGCCCGAAGCAATAGAATCGCTTTCGCTTATTTTCCTTTTTCTCTTCTTCAGCACTGTCCTCGGGAAGAAGCAATCAGCCGGGCTTTCGGATCTCATGGTAACGCTGTCATTGTCCTTCTTCCTTCTTAATCCGATGAACTCCAAGAAACTCGATCGGCTTGCGGCTGCAAGCTGTTGTTTACCACGATGCCAAAGGATTATGTCCTACTCATATCAATTGGCTCGACGGACGATGAGGATGGACTCGTGTGGTCAGAGACGGACGAGAACTCCGAACGGCGCACCATCGATCTGCGCGATCGGACATTCGATCCATCGCCTCCGCGATAATCCGGTAGAGCAACCTAGAGGAGTAAGAAGTGTGTAAATTAACTGAACTGGTACCTCGGCGAAAACATCAGAAGGTTCGAGGTCCGAATCTGAAAGTTCTGGAAGAACAAGCGGAGGGGCTTTGTGTCGTTGTTTTCGGGACGACGCGGAGGTAGCCGACTCAGAGGAGAAGTCCGTTGAATACGTGCTTGCGGTCAAGCATTCCTTAATAAGATTGCTCAATGTGACAGAACATATCTGGCCCATTTTTTATGGTTAAACGCTGCAGCTTTGCATCAATGATATGCTGTGCAGCAAAAAAAAACATTAAGTAAACAAAACATTCCCTCAAAAGTTACTGAGTGCAGCGATTTTTAGATCCGTTCGATCATTGTCGACTGAGAGGCGCAACGTCGCCGATAAATTTCGCCCGATGACAAATGGGTTATGTTTTTCTCGAGAGAACAGCTCTTCAGCAAGTGCCGATGGCGTTTTGGCAACATCGAACTAAAGTGATGGTCGATGGAATGTCAGCTTTTGACATTAGCACAATAATGAAGATCAGTTGGACCAGCAAATTTACGACTTTATCTGACGGCCGGACGATATCAGAATACGATTCTTTTGAAGAAATCAAAGTGAAATAAGTGGAAATAAACTGAATCGTTTCTCCTGCATCATTTCTCCTAACCAGTTCTTTACACCAACCTTATTTGGAGGACTACTTAACCGTTCCCTCGCTCCGGTCCTGATCTCCGATCCAGTGGCGCGTCGTGACATGAATCTGGGCAGAATCTTCTGTTTGCTCCCGTCCAAAAGGGCTCCAACACGATGCGCCATGCCACGAGGCCGGTCGGGAACCGTGTCCAAACGGTGCTTCAGCCGTCGATTCTGCTTACGCAACTCGCCAATTTCGGATACCAAACTGCACAGCACACCTGGAACGATTTAAACGAATTATCGCACCTCGTTTGTCGCTGGCCCAGCCGACGATGTTGCAAACCATTCAAACCGACAAGCACTTCAACTAGGCGTGTGCAAGCCGGCGAACATAAATCAAGTTGTTTTGTGAAATTGAGAATGTCGCTTCGAGGGCGATCAGTGCGAAACCAGTGGGTCGGACACCGGAAAGCATAAGATCGGCTAGTCCAACACATTTTTCAGCCCTCAGCGACTCAAAGCACATCTCATTAACGACTATGACGTTGACTCACCGAGCACCGGACCATCCTCCTGATAGTCATCCGTGGTGTCCGTGTCCACGCATTTGATCGACTCCAGCTCGCGCAGAAAATCGTCTTCTTCGGATTCATACCTTCAGCAAAAAACCCATCACAAAACCCGCAGCAAACAACTTACCGTGATATGATCTTCTGCATGATCGCCGGATCGGTGGTGGTCGCCATTGTTGTTGGAGATAACCCGGCGCGACCTCGCGAACGGCGGCGAGTGAGGAAGAAGAAGGCAGTTGATCCGTGCGGTAAACGCCCTTAAGGACAGCCGATAGCCAGTGCGGGCTAACAGCGCGATGGCCATTCGCGAATGACCTTTGCGTTGTAATGCTGCCAATCACTCATTAGCACTACATATGCATCCGTTTATTGCTGCCGCTGGTCACTTTTTCTCAACAGCAAAACCAATTAAACGAAAAGGGCGCCAAAGTTAACAGATGAATCAACAAGGCGGCGATTAGCAGGAAAGCAAGGATGCACTTGAACAGAACGTCTGCCCATCATAACAAAGTATCATATGCCGCACACATCATCCCTGATCTGTCCGTAAGATGACCAGTCTCCTGATGGTCCATCACAGACACATTTGCCGTGCCATGCAAGTATGTATACAACAGCAAGATGCGGTCTTATTTTTTGTCTTACGCCGGCTGAAACAACCTTTATTGTACATCAAAACTATATTCATTGGGCAATGCTTCGTGGAAAACTCTCTATTCTCTCTACATTGAGCAAGACGATGTTTCTTTCAACGGCTGCAGCTGCGTGAAGAACTTCTTTTTGTGAGATCCTTCGGGCCGCAGTGAACCTGACTTGTTGCTGTTGCCCCTATTCAGCGAAGCTCCTCTACTCTGTATCGACTGCATTGAACCGCGGAAGTTCAGCTCGCTCGGTCGGGAGCTTAGGCGACGTCCAAACGATGTCTGCGAAAGCTGGACAACCACTTTGTATGAGCACTTCCAACTACAGCTGACTTACCTGAGGGAATTTTCTAAAGAATATGTGTAGACACTTCCGTCTGAAGTGAGCCGAACTAAGACAGAATAGCACGAAGTTGACTGTTTTTCCTGTGATCACAAGACCATTCGTTATGCTCATGATGGCAAATAAGAAGTGGTCGTCGTTTGCGTAGCCGATCAGAAGTTCCCAGATCGACATAACCGCTGACGGGCCTTGTGTTAGTGCGAAACAAGATGCTATGGCCACTACGGTAATGGTCACACGGCGCTTTTGTTTCTGAAAACATAGCAATGAGAAGAAAGCAGTTGTCGGAATTCGATTTGCCCTCGCTGATGGCTACAACAAAAATGTGTTTCGTTTAGATGGTCGTGAAATAGGCTTATTGAATACGACAGATTATGACACAAGTATTATCTAATGTGGCTGAATGCACAACCGCATTCAAAGGGTTACGTAACAAAGCGATACGTGTCAAGACAATGGGTATATTGATGATTTCTCAATTTTTTTATGTTCATCTCGCTAGCACATCTGCGCTCCCGAAGTCTAGAAAGCATTGTTCATGCAAAAGAACCATCCTACGCCAGATTCTGCTTAAGGCAACATAAACTCAAGGCACTGCCCTTCAGATGACTGTTTCTAAAGTTTCGCTTCTAAGATCCATTGGTTCACAGTTGTTAAAATAAGCTTTAAGTTCACTATGCCTTTTAGCTCGTAAAGATAAGCAGCGCTTTTTAATAACAAGCCACTATGTGGCTGCTATCGACTTTTTGCCATCATTAGTGAGCATCACCCATTTGCAAAGCAAACCATTGTCGAATCACTGACTCAGTTTTATTTTAACCACCACTAGATCATCAAGGAAGTCCTACTTTTGGTCAACAGCATCACGAAACAAGCGAAACTTACATGTTGGTTAGTTAACATTCCGTGACAAGTGGAGTTCTCTGTGGAGGCGATAAGTCGATCGGTCAATTGCAGCTGACGAATCATGAGCGCATTCAAAATAATGACGACCAATATTGGAACAAATACGACCTAAATGCTTAGCATGGCAGAAGTAAGTGACTTTGAAAACTGACAAGCACAGCGTTGCAAACGGTGCTGATTCTAATGTAATTACGACGAAACGACGACGGTTCTATTGTCCCGTTGCGGAGATCCCATGATACGGGATGCGACGATTTACCAGCAGAGAAGCAGTAGAAGTAGATTTGCGTGTTGTTGCAGAAATAAGCCAATTGGCAGTCGTATTCGAAATGATGATACATCGTCAACAAACCTGAAAAGCGACCGTTTCTCTTTCTATCGAGCAAAATGTTCAGCGCACCCGTGGCGGAAACGATGAATATGAAGAGTAAGCTTCGTTGAGATTTCTTCCAATAGATTCGAGATCGAAGGGGCGAACGAATCACCTGGAACCGCTCAATACTAACAGCAAGCACCAGCCTGAAAGAGTGTTCGTCAAAAGAGTTCAAATGTCAAAAAACATACCAAATTGCGGCGGCAGATGCCCAATTCGCCAGAGCGGCGAGCTGTTGCTTATACACAAAGTAGAAGTAGCGAAATGTGAAATTTCCGCCGAATGAGTCGAACAGTGCCAGGGAGTGCGGCAGCATGAGTATCAGGAATGCCAGATCGGCGAGACTCACAGCTGCCAACTAAAATCACGTATATATATAAACGGAGAACAGAGGGATTCGTTTGCTTATGTGTGTGTTTTTCTGTCCGCACGCTACAGACTCCCTGCAAAATAGGGACTCAGAGGGGACCCGGACCCGGCACAGCTTGATTGCAAATGAAAGGTTAAAGGTTTCACAACGATCCACAAGCAATTCAGATGCAGCCGGTCCATGTCAATGAGTGTCTTGGACGTCCATTTGTTCGCTGGGTTAATCTCGAATAAAAGCGACTCTGTGGGCATCTGTCTTGCGCCTCCACGTACACGGTGTCTCGATCCGAAAGGCCGTTTCGCCTTTCGTATATTTACCGGCATACTACTGGTGTGGTTCCGCCCGCAGAACTACTGGGACCATCTGATGTTTTCAGAATCTCTCATAACAATCAACCCAGTTTTGAAAAGTGCACTCGCAATAGAGCTCTAGGACTATGTCGACCACTTTTGTGCACTTTTAGAATTGGTCCTTTTGCATAACTTCATTAGGGCCAAAGGAGGAATCCTCGAACAATACGTTAAGGCTATTGATGTTTTTGTATACAAAATGCCTTCTTTGTCGATGGTTGCAAAAGATCATTGAGATATCTGGAGAATCTGTCATCTTCTTTTTAGTTTGTCAATTTGTGTTGTTCCCCAACGTTCTAGTATTACACAATAATTTTGAAACAATCGGGCTCTAAATTTTGCCGAGGATGTATCTACAAAGGAACTAGTTTCGAAACTAATTTATCCCTCATTTTGCCTCCATTATCTAAGAATGCAAGAAAGGACACATACCAAATCGTTCGCTCGATTGCGCATTCCATCCGACGACAGTACCCATAAGTTGAGCGAGTTGCCAAGGAGCCCAAAGCAGAACTGCACGGGAAAGATGGCACGTAAAAGAATCTCATCCAACTCCGTCGATGAGATTCTCAACGATCGTTCCGACAAACATCGCTCCGACATTTATTCTAAACACACAAAACAACACATTACGCCGTCGTCTTTTACGAATCCCTTCCCCCAAATGAGATTCCGCAAAAAAAGTAGCAGTCTAAAACGGGAACGACTGTGTATCTATTTCGGAAATGAAGAAATGCAAACGACGCAAAGGACATCGCGGCCTAATTGAACTTGCGTTGTTTACATAGGACCCTCAATTAGGCTAGCTTGTTTAGGGGTGTACGTGGATTTGAGGAGTGATATCGCGCGGGAGGGCCGCGGGTGACAATTGTGGAGGAAATAAATCTGCACGTTTTCCCGCTGCCCAGGGCTTAATAAGCCCTGTTGTGATGAGGCACGAGTAGGCTGAGCTTATTAGAATTGTGGGATTGTTGTGAAAATATTGCAACTCGTGCATATATCATCAAACATCATGCCAATTAATTTCAGGCTGGGTAAGTGTGCTGCTGTGCATACAGGGTGGGTCATAAAGGGACACTACAGACGGCACTGCCTAACAAGACGGAAAACTTATGCCTCTGAGCATCGAGCATCTAAATTCAGTCACAGCAACGTAGCGAGAAATATTACCGAGTTTTTTAACATCTTTAGCGTTGGAAATACTCACAATAATGTCTTGGCCGTATAGGAACTTTCTTTGGCCGATGATCGACTCTATTCGTTCCACTGATGGGTTGAAAAATTCCGACTTGTGCGTCTATTCTTTGTTTGTTTGGAACTATTGAGCGACAGCAATATTGTGCACTCAAGACGCTCTTTGTGACCGCGTATTTAATAGGTTTCCTTTGGGGTGCACAACAGCTCAACGTAGCACAACGCTCTTTAAAGGTTCGGGCCTAGCCAAAATAGAATGGATCTTTGCGCTAGCGGACGACGTAGGTGCATATGAAACCTAACGAACAAATATTTAAAGTTTCTTAAGGGATCCTAGGCGGGGAAGTGAAAATGCTGTGAATAAGACAAATCATTGCTTGTCGAATGTACTTTGAATCGAATTGTTCGTTTCTCAAGGCAAATAAAACGGGGTCCGACAGAAAAAAAATAGACATTTTTTTCGATTTCAGTTGCACGATATAGCACTTTGAGCGAGTTCCTTAAGAATGTTGCCTCATTCAGGACAGAATTGCTCAGCAACAGACTGTAGGTTCAGAGATGGATAAGCAAGCAATCACCAAACACCATTCAACATTAGCTAATAGCACAATGTTAGTAGGTGAGAAGCCGTACAAATGATTATTGCTTTCTTATTACTTCTCAACGATCAAAGCGTTGGGTGAGAAGCCAGCCTGCGTTAAAAATTTCTTCCGATGCCGGGAATCGAACCCGGGCCTTGCGGGTGAGAGCCGCAAATCCTAACCACTAGACCACATCGGACATGTGAGGGTCGTTGAACAGCTAGGATATTACACGCTATAAGATTAATGCAGGACAAAAAGACCGCCAGTTTCCTTAATTTTATTGAAAAAAAAACACTTCAATGAGGCAAGGAAAATACCCTCACGAGAAAGTTTCCGTTTTGATGCGCCGCCGACTGACATGTCGGTAAATAACAATATTAAATAAACATAAGTGTAAGTAAAGACAGTGCAGGCCAGAAAGTGCTCACCCAAATGGTGCAATTGCTGAGGCTGTGCATCAAGAAAATGCTGATTGCAAGATGCACTAACACCCAAAACGGACTTGAAGCCAGTGGAACGTGCCACATTTCAGTCACAAGTGATGAGCATGTTTAAGTTCAGGAACTGCTTGGTCTAGGCATAAATAGCCGGGCGAGTTGAGAGGGCAACAGCTGATATTTCAGACACCAATTAGACTCTTGCACTCTTGGAGTGACTAAGCCACAGTATTAGCGTTGATCTGTTCTTCCAACAAGCTATCGACAATGAGGAAAAGTAGATATTTTACCTGGTTACTCGAACCAACGCATTGCAGCGGCTATTGATGGACATGTTTCCGTTTAAAGTAACGATTTTAGCCTCATAAATGAGCAGATCAATCAATACTACAGGGCCGATAATATTATATAAACAAAAAACACAGGGGCGTTGTCCAAACAAGGAAGTTCTTTTCCGTGTAGCTACCAAAGATCTCCGTTTTTTAGCGCACTTAGTGTGGCTGATACATAAACTATTCTTTTTCTCAATATGTTCGTAATTTCATGAATGCACTTGAGTTGCTCCCTGGCTGGCATACAGGCGTTAACTTTCGTAAAATTGCAGCTGCTAACTAGTCTCCAGCTAATGTCTTTTGATATTCATAGACAAGCCACTCAGCAGTTAATTAAGAACACTTCCGATCGTGCTTTTGAAACATTTTCTAAGTCACATCACTTAAAAGCATCACTTTGTAAGGGCTATTTTAGCAGCAAAAGTTCGTGGATTCGCGAATTCTCAGGCAGGAAGGAAATGATGTTAAAAAGAAAAAATCACCAACGGTCTTCTTCTGAAAGCAAAAAAAAGGTAACAAGCAACATCGCAGATCAGGTGCAGGCACTCACTATTTCTGTTTTGACACCTACTTAGAAACGAAAATTTTGAGATTTTGGTACAGAGAACAGGTTCCATCTACACGTCAACGAGTCGGTATGTTAATCCCCTACTAAATTTTTTATTCCTCAAAAACGATAGACTCTTTGAGAAGGGCTTACCAAAATCTCTGATTCGATTTCATAGTCTTGCAAAGGAACAAACGAATGCCGTCGGGATGAGAACGGAACGGCGATGTCCTGGAAGAGCAGTACGTGGAGCACCGAAAGTCACCACCGGAACTGCGTACGTTCGACACGACGACGAAAGGCTTAACGGATGGGATGGACCGAAATCAAAGTTCGATTCCGACTCGCACGGGCCGCCATCGAATCAATATAACGGATTCCGCGAGATTTGCATATTCAATCTTTTGACGAATTCGGCACGCGGAAAGCGTCGGCTTCGCAACGCCTAGAGGTGTTCTCCGCGTCCATAGCCAATGCCCTCCAGACCGTCTGTGGGTCCCTTATAATTAGCATGGATGAGGTCTGGCGACTTCCTGCTCGAGAGGCACGCGAAACATGATGACCAGTAGTAAACAATGCAGAGGAGTGCGATGTAAATTCTCATAAAATATCAATTGGGCTCAACAAAATTACAGTGTAAGAACAATTATCACAGATATAAGAACGGGGCACCTGATGGCCGACGGATGGCTAACGAGGCACGACAGTGGGCAAGAACTAGCAGTGATCTTTGCGGCCATCGGAAATTGGTCTTTCCACCTAGACGCTAATACTTCCCTCGCGGAAATCCGTTTTTCCAATAATCACGTTGATCACCGTCGACTCCTTGTTTCGTGCATGATCAAACGCTTCGGAAAAGGTCGCGCCCAACGTGGCTTCGCCGGACTTGTCGAGAAGTACGCCGCGGGCGCCCAGTGCCTCCGCCACCTCGTGGTATTTCGAATACTGAAAAGGGCAGCATTCAGACGCTGAGGGAGGGATTGATATGCACTCACGGCGAGGTCGACGGCGACGCTGGAGTTGAACATCGGAACCTGTTCGCGCGCGATCTGCGACCAGCAGGCGTCGTTGCCGATGACGGAGATCACCGGCAACTTGTGCCGAACGAACGTATCATACTCCATAATCGAATAACTAAATACATAAATATATCTTAGACGCGTAGATGAGATTATTGGCTTACCCACACGATCCGTCACCGTAGATAATGACCACAGGCCGTTCAGGGTACACAAGTTTGGCACCGAGTGCGAAACCTCCGCCGACACCGAGGGTTCCGAAGGCTCCTGGGTCAAGCCACTGAAGCGGGCCGCGAGGTCGGACAATATATGCGGCACTGCCCACGAAGTCGCCTCCATCGGCTACGAGGATGGTGTCTTCGGGAAGCACCTGAAAAGGCAATGATGCATTTAGTGTCATATTGGTAAATAAGATTAGTAGATTTTATGGACTATCATCTTCTATGTGAGTGTTTGCATCTTTCTATGACGTACGTCAAATCCGTTGTTTACAGATTGTAATCCTGTCATGCGGTTCTAGGGCACTTTAGCGAAACCTTTCGATACAGTTCTGTATAGTTCGACGGATTTCGACGACCACTCATCAGATTTCTGAGGTTTCTGCCCTCTATATGCTGCTTCGATGTTCTTTGAACAGAGTGATGTTCAAACACATAACATGTTATCTTGATGTTTTGGTGGGCAACTCGAATTTGACATGTCATCTCGCATGAGCTCTATATAGTTTGACCCCAAGCATCTGCGAACACTTAAAGCAGCTATTATCTCTAATCGTTTCCGGAAAAGTATGCAAATGGTACGCTTTAAGTATTCGCCGCAACATTAGACTGCAAAATTAATGCATCAAAAATAGTGGCTAGACAGTCCTAAGATTAAGCATTCATGACGAAATGTTGAATTCATTTCAAAGAGAAATGGGTAAGTCCGTGTCACCAGAGTAAAATGGGCACAAATTTGGGTTCTGTTATTCACAACCCGCTCTATTCTTATATGACTTACCTTGTCCATTTCTGCGAGAACCTTCAAAGGATTCAAGTTTCCATCCTTCGGCACCTGATCCATTTTCTTCGCATTTGAAGCTTCCTTGGCCTGTTCCCGTTCCGTCAACAGTGCCAACCACTCAGCACAAGACACCTTCTTTCCTAGAGACTTCAACTTGTCGTCTAGCTGCTTAATCGTCGAAGCAACGTCGGCTTGAATGAACTGTGTTGCTTTCCAGAAGATCTTTTCGTTCTAAATGACAGTCGGGTCGAAATGTCCAATGCGTGTAAAGGAACCTTTGTGAGCTGACTTCTGTTACGGTTAATGCAGACGATCTTTGATTTAGGCGACAAAACGCGACCGTAGGATAGACGGAAATCGCAAATGGCACCAGCCAGGATGACGACATCGGCTTCTTTCAGCGCATCACGGCGGTTCTGCTTCATCTGAATAGGACTGTTGCTGCCCAGTAGTCCACGACACATTCCACCGAGATAAGTCGGGATTCCGAGGCTCTAAGGTACTCATATCTCACTGTATCCTGGCATTTAAACCTACTTCGACGACAGCTTTGAGTTCATCGGCCTTCACAGGAGCCAGCGTAGCTTGCGAACCCATGAGGAGCAGAGGCTTCTTCGCCGAAAGAACCAATTCCGTCAACTTCTCGATTTCGTCACCTTTGGGAAGAGGGGTGTTCACTTCCAGTGGTGAGATGTTTTGTTTGTTCCAGGCTCCACCAAACTGCCGAGATACGTAACACATGAGGTATGCATTGACGAATTTCTGGAAATAAAGCTGTGCTATTGTAGGCAACGCTGTAAGTCACCTTTATTCCTTTAGGATTTGGTGCGAAGCCGCACTCTTTGATAACTGTTTCGTAAGGGTACAGGACGTCAACGGGGAACTCGACGAAAACAGGTCCTGGCGTTCCGCTCTTGGCGGCTTGGATCGCGGCACGAAGAGTCGGAACGATGTCTCTGAGGCGGGTGACGCGAGCTGTGTACTTGCAGAGAGGTCGGAAAAGAACCATTTGGTCGATGTCCTGAAAGTCACAACATATTTTCAAAATGCTTTTTAGTCACAGAAGCCATGAAAAACATTTGCAGAAGTTAGCCCCATGGCTGTGAGAGTCTCCCTTTCCCAAGAGTGTAAAAATCACTTCAAGCCAAAACTGTTTCAGCAATATTGGTCTGCCTTTTCGATTTCGTTTTCGAACAGCCGACCAATGCCATATTATCGGGATGGATCACTTACTTGAAGAGCACCTCGGTCCTTAAGCAAGCTAGGAGCAGCACCTCCAATAAGAAGGATTGGCGACTCCGCCATCTGAGCATTCTTGATGGCCGTGATGGTGTTGGTTAAACCGGGTCCAGCTGTGACGGCAACTACACCAATGTCTTGACGGAGACGCGCCACAGCATCGGCTGCGAAGACAGCGTTCACTTCATGTCGAGTGTCGACGATTTTGATGCCAAGATTCTCGCTGGCCACGAGGATTGGCGAGATATGGCCACCGCAAAGCGTGAAGATTTCTTGCACATTGTGTGATTTAAGCACGCTGGCCACAAGCTCTCCTCCGTGGCGTTTGGACTTCTCTTCGACCTGTAATTACACTGCATTGAACACAAATTACTACAACCGTCTTTAGCTCTACGACGACAAGATCAAATAAGGTACAGAACGGTGGTGTTTTGTAGTGTATCCTTGCGTTGTATGAGATACGCAATCTCCACCATAAGGGTCTCTTGTGAGGCTTCTTAACAGGTGCACCTTACAAAAGTTGCTCTAAGAGCACTTATTGTCAGCACACATGGATGGTAATCAGACTGAATGCGTATAATAACGTTATGGTAACTTGCCTGAAACAGATTGGAGACGATGTGCTGCTCTTTCCTCTGTGTCACATAATGCACAATCCTCTCAAGAGTCTCAATGGAATCGATGTCGAGCCATTTGATCAAAAATATCACAAGAAGAACTGCGATGAATAGAATTATTAGCATCTGAAAGCGCGTTTCGGTCAAACAGTGCACCGCTCACACATGTTCGGTTTGCAATGCAGCAATTGAACAGAGGTTGGGCGATAAAAACACAATGGCGATAAGGCCGCCAACCCGGGGAGAACGCGTGAGAAGGCATGGTCGAGAACGTAATACAGGCTGAACTGATGAATAGGAGCGACGTTTGTCACGGAAGGTGAGCGCAGTAACGCGGGCAAAGGTGACCTTCGCGCACAGGCCGGCAATGCAAACTTGCACAAAACGAAGATGCGTCCTGGCAAAGTTCGGGTGAGACCACACACGTCAACGTTGGCCACAATGGATGCATGTTAGACCGGCGAACGCTGAACGGCGACCTGGCCGCTATTTTGTGTTTTTGATGAATTGCACTGGAGCTTTTTGATCGAGAATCGATTGGATCTTAGCTGTTCGGTTCGTTGCGAAGTCACTTGTGCCCACAAATTGCTGAAGCGACCTCTGTTATTTCCGCGGTTTTCGTTGTGGAGCTTAAAATCTGTCGGGTTGTGTAAATAAGGGTGTACAAATCTAGCTAAGAGGGTCACGTCATTGAGTTCTTATAAGAGAATATCCTTAAATTCCTACAGAAAACGCGCAGGGAAAACAACTCCGCGCTGACCAGGAGTGTTTCATTCTATTTGTTATATATGTCCATCCTATCTCGAAATAATGTAGTTTGCTGCTTCTTCCTCAATGGGATGGGTCGTAGGTATCAGTAAGCTCGGATTTGAGCAAACTACGGAAATAGTGACTTCATTTTTTCCGACCAAACTACATGCTATTCAAAAGATATCATTACGTAATGCAGACTACACTCTAGGGAAGAGAGCCCACATACTGCTTTATAGAACTGATGTGAACGATCAGGGCTGCGATTGATATTAGTTGAACTTGTACTATGTAGTTCAGTGTGGCGGTCAAGTGACGATTTGCCAAGCCACACACGAAACACATGAACATAGTAAGCCGAAATTGGTCTTTATCAGTCAAGAGACAACATTCGTCTTTTGATTCAGCAGAATTTTATGCAGATCATGGTGAAGTGGGATCCCCCAAACATCACAGTCATCTATTCTCACTGTTCTCCACTTGACTGGATCATCGCGTATCGAATGAGCAACGATCGCTTATTCAGAGATCGACGTAGGATTTGACGCATCATTACTCAAACCGGATCTGTCCCGGATGAGTCATTTTTGCGATTATGCATCATCTGAGAAGCGACATGGTTAATCTCTTAATGAGATCAAGAGAACATGCCAGTGAAAAGATAATAGTGGACAATGTGGGCTATGTTCTCTGTGCCATAGAGCCGTGATCGATGGATCGGATTTCGGTCTCATGAGTCACAACTCCTCCACTCACTGAATAATCATCACCACTTAGTCATGGATGAAGGGCCGCAACTCGGAATTGACTCCTTTTAAGAGACTGAAATCACCCCATAGTTCATTCCCCTGCGAGGACGCGGTCGTCCAGGCTGGCACTCGTTATGATACATGGTACTTTATTTTCAGGTATGAACTGGCTGAATACCTTTCTTCTACTAGCTCTTTTGCTACTGGGATTCTCGCTCGTCGAAGCGAAGACCGAATGCGTTTGGGCCACCGGACGAGTCATCTGCCACAAGAACCAATCCCTTGTGGTCGACGCCCTTGTCGAACTCTTCGATGCAGATGGACCACAGAATGTACTTTTTTCAACTTTTCGATCACAGGCGTTCAAATTCGATTTTAGATTCGCGTCCTTGACATTCTGGACAAGGACGACAAAATCGGTTTTGCGTTCATTCCCACCAAGGACGGAATTTTCGACGTCGAAGGATGTGCCGATGACTTTGATTGGATTCCGGGATTTAAGAACCTTCCTGAGATCTACATCCGAATCTTCCACTACTGCAACAATCCCCGGGGCGAGTACAAGTACATCTACCCGACGTTCCGGGTGTTTGCACCTCAGACCTACGACTACCACATCGAGCACCCGATTGAGCTGGATTAAGGCCTTCTTGGATTTCGAAGATTTGAGTATGTGTATCGATTTTTTACAACTGAGAGATGATCGGAGGGAGGGAGAAGAACCGGTTCACGATATGACTAATCAATGTGCTCCTTGCTCGCCACTCATCAAATGCGAATTCACCCGTCGTACCTTTCTACGAACGAACTCAGCAGCCGTTAGGGCGGATGAGGCGCAAAATTTGTCGGACAAACACGATCGCATGCTACTCAGGCAGATGCGCTTCGCCGTGGCGAAGCCTCCGTGTTCTTAATCGTCGCGCGCCGCTTAGCGTTTATCCCAGAGGTGACCTCCCGTGCCCCGTCGCTCGTGTCCGTCCACCATCGAACAGCGCCACGCTACGCAAACCTTCTTTGCTGCCACCAGCCCCGCCAACCATCCCTTTGTTAGAAGTGTGATTCTACGAGATTAGTTTGTCCTATGCTTCGCAGCGCACCGAACGCCTTCTCACGCATATTCGATAGTCAGAGTGTTTCCGACACACATCCTCACTGTTCTCGCTGTTTGCGCGCAGTATTTCAATTGACCATTAATCCCCTCTCCCCGCTCGCTCGTACCTGGAACCCACATTTTGTTTTCGTTATTATTATGTTTCATTCGACTAACGAAGCCGTGATTTAGGTTCTCTCCGTTTCTCCGCTCATCGATCGTGCCGCTACTGCCTTAGTCGCTTGTTAAGGGTTGAAAAATGCATTTAACTTTTGTACATCTGATGTAAAGTGGACGAATCGTGCGTGTAATCAATAAACATTATTCTGAACATGCGTGAAATTACAGGATGAGACAGATCTGTGCCACTTCTGTCTTAGTCATCGTCTCATTTCTGCATCTGGCAGAAGCCGGACACAAATGCGTGTGGGTTCATGGCCGAGTGAAATGCAACAAAGATTCGGCGAAGGAGACGAACGTCGAAGTTCGCGTCTACGACAGGGACAGTTTTTCGTTCATGAAGATAATTGATCCCGACGATTTGATGGGGTATCAGCCGTCGAGCAGCCCGTCTATGACGAACTAAATCGATGTTGCAGAGTTTCGTTCACCAACGAAGACGGAACCTTCCAATTAGACGGCTGCGGCGACGACTTCGACTGGATCCCGGGTGTCGTCAACGATCCGGAGCCCTATTTGCAGATTCTTCACTATTGCAACAGCGAGAAGGGAGAGCTGATGGTTCTGCCTGAGTTCAACGTGTTCGTTCCGAATACGTACGAAGTGGGTACGATTGAACTGGACGCACCGGAAGTTGCCATGCCTCCGTTGCGAGCAGGAAACAACTCTGTTGTGCGCGGTGGTCGACGAGCCTGAACAGTTCCTTGTATATTTGATCTTTTGTATCGCAACTGCGAACCTGGCTGCAACGGGGTCTTGCCAGTCAAACCTGTCCGAATACTCCATTCATGTTGATAAACTGTATTCTTCCCCGCGTTTCTAAGATATACGTGCACGATCGTATGTTCAACTATTCATAATTGCGAGTGAAAGCAAATCAGTAAACAGATTTGAAGGGAGCCGAGCTGATCGAACTCAAGGATCTAATGGTACTCTTTTTTAGTACTTTATAAGCAGACGAGCTGTTATTTCAGATGCAAAATCAGGCTTAGACGAACCGTATAGCATCTTTTCAATACGTCGTTCTTTCCAAGCGTCGGTCCTTTATAAATTCACAATTTTCCAAAAATTGCTCATAAGCTATCTTCTGGTATGCAGACTTTGTACTCAGGCACAGCTTGAAAGCTTTTAGTATCGTTTTGATGGCAATGCATATTTCCTGAAATAGTCAAAGGTGTGAAAACGTTGCTTGCAAATATTAAGAAAAGATCAGAAATGCTGACCCGACTGAGAACCGAATTTGCGAATCAAAGTGCACGTCGTCGATTCGTCATGCGAACCTCTGAACTCTATGAGACGTCTCGCCATGATCTGCCAGCATGGGAATCGAAATATTACCAAATCGAAAGTACGTTTTGGCGCATATCAATCGCATTAGCGTTGAGGTCACTTCCGATCGCTGAGACGGGCGAACAGATCAAAACAAAACACAAGCAGTGACGGATTCCATGACGTGCTAGTCTTTAGTTTTCGGTTAAAAAAATCGGACAAAGCGCCCGCAGGGATGATTAGTTGGCGAAGTCAGCAGTGCAGATAAACCGAACCGCTCAAAATGTGGGATTTCCAGCGGATCATTTTGACCAACGAGTGCGTCTAGCCTCGTCGGGCCAATGTTTTATGCTGTCTACTTGGACGCGCCGAGATTGACCGCGTTTTCCTTGCTATTATCTCGATTAACATGAGGGCCAGGGCGTGTACTTATCAATATTAATAATCCAACATCATCTGTTCGTATTGATAGGTTGATTTTACCGTAGTGTCAAGCTGGGACCCAAGAGATTCACTCCACTGCTCTTCACAAATATTACATTAGAAGCCGCAATATTACAGGCCTAGAAGAAATCCAGGAAGGGCGGTCATGTATTCATTTGACATTTAGCGCCACAATCGCTGTACAATAAATGCCTTTCCTTCCAGCCCGCTTTTGTCTAGTGATGCGTCAGGTCTGGCGATTTTGGAAAATTATTTTGGGCTACACATACACGGAAATATTTTTCGTAAATATCAGGAAAATCTCTATAAAATCGTGGTATCTTACCTTGTTTACTTTGCTCAGGTATGTTTCTAATACTCCGTTTGAATTATGACCACAACACATTCATATTCCTATCAACTTTAAATCATTGATCTTCATTTTTGTGACCTACAGAAGCAGCCTTCTTCTTCCTAGGTGGATCTTTTCTTTTCGCTCTTTGTTTTTGCTCTATCATGTTTGCTGTGCATATGACGTCGAGACAGCTTCCGTTCCGTACTACACGATAACGGTCAGTCGAAAACTGTCGCATATGTCAATTTCCAGTTTGGCGACATCCTCTGCGGGCAATGATCACTCATCAACATGTTTTGACATGTACTGTTTTGGCGAAGTTCTTTACATCTGGCCTCCACTAACACGTGTCATAATCCATCAAAACTTAATCGTGATCCGTGTGCGGTAAACATTCGAAATCGGCGAGAAGTCAGATCAAATTCTACTTTTGCTTCAACGCTATTTTTAACACTTTGTTCGCGGAGGCCGAAGGCCAAACGTAATCGGGTACATATGAACATCATAACAATCGCCGAGTCCGACACGATCGCATGATGACGATTCTTGATTAAGATCATGTATGATAGCTCGTTATAATATTCAATATGACCAGCAACACAATTGCCACGTCCCGATAACCCAGTTATGTACATAACTCAATGGGAGACCATGTATGACTAATGACTAGTTGTATAATACAGATTAAAAGCTTGACAGGTCCGAATTTAAAAATCAAAATGAAGCCAAATGGGTGCAGTGATATAGCATGCTCGTAAACTAAACAAAGCGATATTATGTTCGAACAGCAAAGAGATGAGCATCTTTTTTCGATAAAGCAATGAGCTTCGGGATATCTTTTATACGAGCCGACCACAGCTGTCCCTCTTGGTTCTGAGCAAATAGGTTTATGCGAAATAATAACAAATGTGTTGTTCTTATGAAGCGCAACTAATTGCTCCTTAGAAGCAGGACTAAATCATAAAGCAGACGGTTCCCGTAGGTTGTTTTCTGTTCTCAAAATTGACAGTCAACAGAGCAAATCTTTTGTACTATATTGGTCTTTGAATATTGGTTTTGACAGTATAGGTATAACGCTGAAGTGTTGCTGAACCACTGCTAGCATTACGGTTTTTAGAACATGTCGTCAAACTCTACATGTTATTTCACTTATGTGAAACTCGTTCTAAAACGTGACCTCCCAAAATAAAAAAGAACACACAGTTCGCCGATGTTACATCAATTAGCCCCGTGTGGTAACTTGTTTATAGCCCTTATAGTCATACGTAATATGACAGTATAAAAGACAGGCATAATTGAACGTCCGTTTCACTCTGTCACACAGGAGGACTCCAAGACCAATTTTTTCGTTTACGCGCGTATCGGATGGGTGGAAAGTGGTGATAAGGAACGTGGTGAACTGTTTGATTTCCATGTAAACTGTCGCAGTGGCATTCAGTTGACTGATTGCGATGTGCACAGGTGACATAAAGTGTGCTCAAAGATTTATGAGCTGTTTGTTGATCCAGTCTGCACTTTGATCAGCCGTTATTTAGTCGTTCCTAAAATTTAAAGGCAGTCATACCTTTTGCAAGTGATTATGTATGTACATGAGTGCAGCACGTGGAATGTGCGATCACGAGAATTATGTTGTGTTGTTCTCAAAGGTGAATGTGGATACCTGTCTATTTTTCGTTATGGATAAGAAAGAGTGGTCAGCTAAGATATTTGCTGGTTCAGTTTATGAAGCATCTGTGCTTGATAAGACGTACTAAGTGGGTGCTGCTTGCGTTTTTGGCTATGGCCTATGGACATTGTGCTATTCGTATGTTTAGTATAAATAACCCTTAAAGCGCATTTAGAACGTGAGCATTCAGTCAAAAACGCGCATAATAAACCGCTTCCCATTTTGGAAAGGAAAAACAAAGCGTATTTCCCGATTCATTTATGTCCAAAAGCGACCGCGGGAAAACTATTCGTAACGTGCACAAAAATAGAAACACTAGCCTGGGTGGGGGCTGCGCGACAGGTTAACTCGTGGGAACTTTGGGATCACGTAAAATGTTGAAAAACTTCCAGACAGTTATATTTAGCCACGATCAAAGCTGGAAGTCTTTTCTACTAATAGAATAATACATTGTCGAGACTTTTCCGTCCTTTGCATGTTAAATCCACAAACATTGTTCACCCATAGCATTTTCAAGGTCACTGCCGTGAACTTCGGACCCAAGCTTCTCAACAAATTGCTCTCAATTCTTCCCGTAAATGACCTTAGCTCGCCTCACTTGACATTACTTCCACGTGGCCGACCATCTACAAAAGTACTAAATTTCTTCCGGTTACTAAATCGTCTCATGACGTGCGTTTCGCCATACTTGCATCATTTAGCAACACGTCCCCTTAGATCCTATCTAGGTTAATCAGCCATATTATCGCACGCGCTCGTTCATTAGTATTCGTCGTTCACGTCGCCTTCGCGCCGACCACAATTAACTCCGTTTTCGCCCTTCTACTCTTTGCACTTTTCGCTTTTTTATCTTTATACTGCATGTGCATGGTTGAAAAACACGTGGATCCAGGGAGGTTATGGATCGTTTTGCAGCACGTCGATAGAGCTTTATTATCTGAGCAACGAATAAAAGTATGGGAGAGATGGGGCGAAGATCAGAGATCTGCTTGTCGTGTACTGTCTAGCCATTCCATCATCTATCGCATAAGGCGAACAGATCGGAACATTGGTAATGCCTTCGTGTTTTTAATTACTCACCAAAAATAAATTGAGACACATGAAAACCTGATAGGCTGAAGGTGTTCTTATCACACAATCTGTTTCAAAACCTTGCCTTCGCATCGGTGTGTTATCTTGTGCATGTGTTCCAACCTCTTCTACGCTGAGAGGACGTCGCCTTGGTTTGCTTCGGACCATTGCTGGGCAAAGCTCAGACTGATCAAGTTCCAAACTTCTAAATCCGCGCCCATTGTTATTTTATTTTTGTTTATGGTTGACAAATCATACGCATTTTTGAGCCTACAAAAAGAGAAATTCGATTGCTTTCAGTTGCCTTTAAACAACTCTCGTCTGCCTATCAGCCGACAGATTATTCACTTTCTTTTATTATATATCATAGCAGGCGTTTGAAAGCCTAAATGCTTTGGTTAACAGTTCACAAATCATAGCAGTACTTCTTAAATCACTTAACGTCCGTTATTTATCTGATGCAATCCACTTTAAACCATATGCAATATTAGAAACACACAGCCACATTAATAAATTATTCGTGCTGCGCGAGGCGGTCACTTTCAGTCTTCTTTCTATTTAAACCTGTTCTATTTTCTCCATTTCTTTCCGTTTATAGTTCGCTACGCTCCGCATCTCTGCAGAAGTCGAACGCCGCGGTCGCAGTCCTTACCACCGGATTTAGCCTACCTAATTTTAGCATGAATTGCCGCACTAGAACAAGGCTACTTCCTTGTATGGGAAGGTTTTTGATGTCGGGCTTTTGTGAGGGGCATACAAAGGGCGACAACGTCGAATTGTAGTCGTCTGCCTTTGCAAGATTTTCTCATTTCATTCACTAGTGAGCTGTCGCCAGTAAGCTTTGAAAGTGTGCCTATTTAACCTCCGTAGAGTCTGTGGACTAATTGCCCTCTAATGTAAGTGAATTTAGGATGAAAACTAACAGAATTGTAAAACATTTTAAAAAGTCCAGAACCCAAAAGATGGCCTTGTTTGGCGATCAAAATCTATTAGGATTATGCAAGCTTCAGCAGCGAGTTTATAGTGTACCCTACTTATAGAATGTGGCGTTGTTATGACAAAGAATTTGGTCTTACAGTACGGTAACGATCACATAATTAAAAGTACGATTATGTCAACACAAATCAGCATCACCGTTTCATCATTGACGCTCCTCACAGACTGCTCTCTAACGTTTATCTATGCTCGCGTCCACGATTCAAGTGCCCTTTAACTTCTTGTGCACTTTAAGAAATCAAACTCCGAAAATAACCCTTTTCGTAACCACTTCCGTAAACAAAACGGCACCCGACCTTGCGGACAACGGTCACGCGAAATGCTGACGAGTATCAATTGCTCGCAGACGGTTCGGGCATTCTCAAGGTCGAGTGCTGGTAGAAACGGTAGAAAAAAAAACGGTAAAAACAACTTAAATCAGGCGCGGCTGCCATCGTTTGCACCCTGACATGTTCGTATACTGCAATTTCCTTTGGTTTCAATAAATTCCACGAGCGATCAGGCCAACATCAGGCGCCTCTTGCGTCATCGGAGCTGCCAAAGCCACGTGAGACCGGGGCGCGAACGCCTCACCAAGGGAGGTCTCCACTGCAGGAACCGTCTTCATTTTTGATCTTCTCCATTGTTGGCCTTGTGCCCGGCGCGTGATAAATTAGGTGACTCATGTGACCGCCATCGGTCCTTCTTTGTACTTTCGACGTAGACGCCGTGTTCCGTTCCGAGTTCTGTGTCTGTCGTCGCTGCTGGACATGCCCACCGATGATCAACACACACCTTCAAAGTGACGCGGATCGAGCGGCGAATTTAGTGAGCTCCAATGATGCAATCTTGTAATGCTCACGTTCCTTCACACCTTCCGCCGTCATCTTCTTCTCTTTGCGCAACTGTCACTGTTTGAATATGCTAATGGAAGAGCAGGGAGAATGAGGCAGACACATCATAACGGGCCGTTTTCCCTCATGCTACTCAAACATTCGGCCATGGAACCGTCGTGCCGACATGTCCCGGCTACGTGTTCGCTCCATGACGATCTTATCGTTTTGTGACTTTGCAGAATACAGTTTCGCGCTTTCCGCATATTGCTGGGAAGTGTGAAACATCTCGCTGCCTGCCCCTCATCTCCACGCCAAAATGGGTTCACTTTCGCCGCTGAACAACACAGAGAACATCTGTTCGCCCACTCTCCCGTCTCCGCCGAAGCGCGTTCGGATTATGGTATGTTTCATTTTTAGGCATCCTACCTTTTTCCACGATCTATTCAACGTCTCGGAAATCACGTGCGACCACCAAAAGAAACAACTCCCGCTTAACCTGTTTTCGAACTGACACCCGCGCACATGCTTATATAAAACGCGCGCTCTGAGCCAATGATCGCTTTGTAGGTGCTACATTCATCCACTCGGGAACATGCGCATTCGGCTCGTTCGTCATCAGTGACTGTGCCATTTACGTAAAGGTTGCCTTTTAGAGCGCGACGATATGCAAGGACGTCGTCCTGCAAGAGCACAAAGTGAGTCGTGAGGAACGCGCCCGATGCCTTGGAAGTTATCCTGGATTCCGCGGATGTACCGTTTGGTTCACAGGACTCTCCGGCGCCGGAAAGACGACCATCGCGTTCGGAGTCGAGAAGATCCTCATTGAGGTAGGTACATCGACATTTTTGTACCATAGAGCGATGCATTATCGAGATATCACCTATTCAATCACACTTCAAGAAATCAATTGCCAAAATATCCTGATATACTTATGGGCATGACTCATCTATTCCCATATTTTATTTCGTTGTCATTCTGTAAAATCCACAGGCAAACATTGAACAAATATTTGCATTCATGTTGATTTAATCTGCTCTGAAAATGGTTTTAGCGTTGATACCACACTTAACGATACTCTGGGTGATTCACGTCATTTGATCTGTTTTGGCTTCAATGAGGGTTCTCAAATGAATTAGTTAGGGAAACAAAAAAAAAGAACTTGGCTATAGTATACAAGGACTAACTTGCCAAAATATATCCCAAGCTAACGACCGTGATTCAGATGGGAATCCAAAACTACTGCCTCGACGGAGATAACGTTCGCCACGGCCTCTGCAAGAATCTCGGCTTCTCCGCGTCAGACCGTTCAGAGAACATTCGTCGAGTTGCCGAGACCGCCAAGATTCTCGCCGACTCGGGTTCAGTAGCGCTTGCTTCATTCATCAGTCCTTTCAAAAATGATCGCGAAGAGGCGAAGGAAATCCATAAAAAGGTATGGATGCATAGCTTCAGTTTTGAGTGACTGGTCAATCACGCAACTCTAAGATCGACGCGCGACTATTAGTAAGTGATAGACCTAGGCGAGTGTATTAACTGTGTAAAATATTAGGTACCCTCTATAAGAAAAAAAAAGGTCGAAACTTGTGTCAGGGTGGAAACTTAGGGATGGAATTATCGTGATACGCTCACCTATGCCTATCACTTGCCCCTAATCTCGCGTCGATCTTAGAGTTGCATGATTGACCGTTCCCTTGTCAGTGTGATGTTAAAGGGACGACTCCCGTTCTTCGAAATCTACGTTAACACCTCGCTAGAAATCTGCGAAAAACGCGATCCGAAGAGTGAGTTGCATTGGCCCATGTGCTACGAGTTAACACATTCGATTTTTTAGAACTTTATAAGCGCGCCCGAGCCGGCAAGATTCCAGAATTTACGGGAATTGATAGTGCCTATGAAGCGCCTGAAACTCCAGACCTTGTTGTAAATGCCGGTATCGACGACGAAGAAGCATGTGTTCAGAAGGTTTTGGAGTTCTTGAATGAAAAAGGAATCATTCCCGACGAGGTGGGTGATTGGTTGAGCGGACATGTAAAAATGTGCCACTTTAGGCCATGACAAAATTCTTCGGTATCCCACTGACTCCACTTTTGGTGGAAAATGAATCTGAAGTGAAGGACTATAATAGCCGCGCCGCTGAAATGCCAAAAATAGAGCTTGGGGAAATTGACGTCCAATGGCTGCAGGTGCTGGCAGAAGGATGGGCCAGTCCGTTGAAAGGATTCATGCGTGAACGCCAGTATCTGCAGTGCCTCTTCTATGGCCAACTTTTGGACACAGAGCGCGACTGCACGGTCCCATCCGATGGATCCATTCAGATCAGAAAGGACGGACTTCGCCACGAGCCCATGAATCAGTCCGTTCCCATCGTTTTGCCTATCGATGCCTCGACCAAATCGGCGATTTCTTTGGGTAAGGCAAAATGGAATAATGACGAATGACGAATTTCTTCAGATGGATCACTTGCCAAAGAAATTGCCCTGATTCGCAATGGAGAGGTCTTAGCTATTCTTTGTGATCCCGAGGTCTATCCACATAGGAAGAACGAACGGGTGTGCAGAACGTACGGAACGAACGACAACCGTCACCCAGGAGTCAAGCAGGTTCTTGACAGTGGCGACTGGCTTCTTGGCGGAGACCTGAAAGTTCTGAAACGCATTGTCTTCAACGACGGTCTCGACGAATACCGCAAGACGCCAGCTGAACTCCGAAAACGATTCAGCGAGGCGGAATGTGATGTCATCTTTGCTTTCCAACTCCGCAATCCGATCCACAACGGCCACGCTCTCCTCATGAAACACACTCGCGACCAACTCCTTCAGCGCTACAAGAATCCCATGTTGCTTCTGCATCCTCTGGGCGGATGGACCAAGGACGATGACGTGCCTCTCCCCGTCCGTATCCAACAGCACTTGGCCGTCCTGGAAGAGGGAGTCCTCGACCAGTCGTGGACTGAGCTCGCCATCTTCCCTAGCCCAATGCTCTACGCCGGACCCACTGAAGTTCAATGGCACGCTCGAGCTCGTCTTGCAGCCGGAGTCAACGCTTACATTGTTGGCCGTGATCCTGCGGGAATCCAGGATCCTGCAAACCCTTCAGAAGCGCTATACGACGTCACTCATGGAGCGAAGGTTGTTAATTTAGAATCCCTCTGACGCCCAATTCAATGTTTCCTTTTTAGGTTCTCTCCATGGCTCCTGGTCTTCCTGAACTCGAGATCATTCCATTCAAAGTCGCCGCCTATGACAAGAAGAACGGCTGCATGGCATTCATCGACAAAGATCGCTCCGAAGACTTCGTCTCCATCAGTGGTACCAAAATGAGAGGATTCGCTCGAAACGGAGAAGAGCCGCCACAGGGATTCATGGCTCCCAAGGCGTGGAAGGTATGTGCAACCGAGCACCCCACTCAAACCTGATATGCCACATTTCAGGTGCTATCGTCATACTACCAAAGCCTGAACGGCAACGCATCAAAGTAATTCTGTGATATTCCAACGCTTGACTGTGATGATCTGTTGTTTTCTGTATCATATTTATACATATTCTATTGTCTGTACTATTACCACAAAGATTCCATGATCTTTGCTATTACTGTCCCGGTGGTTAGCCTTTCTTAACCTATATCATACTATTCCACACACTCAAACCTTTTAGTGCCTACTCATTCCTACTAAAGTATTGTACTCCTTTAGTGTCATTATATAAGTGCCCTATATTGTTCATGCTCTTACACGGCTGTCTTTAACTATTGAATAAACACATGCAAGCACAGTCTGGCAAGTGGGTTTCTCAGTCGGTGATGAGATGCTGTTCGTTATAAGGGCAATATGATTAGATCAGCATTGACTCTCCGTTTCCTATGAGCCACTTATTCCTTCCAAATCAGCCATCGCGGATCTAGAAGCACCAAAATGCCGTATAGCTTTCCTTGTTGCGGTTGATCTAACGACAGCACACAACTAGTGTTTATATATTCCCTTTTTCAGATTGCGATAAGGTCTACACTTCTTGAACTACCCTCAAAAAGGTGCTTTGTTTATGAAGATCGAAAGCTTGATGGTTTTGGCGAGTATCCAGTTCATAGAAGCGCTACCACATAGACAAAATTGCTCAATAAAGTTATTTTATTTGTCATTTTAAAAATCTTTTTGCGATTCTATGCTACATCAAGTAAGGCGAAAGAGCAGTGCGGCAGGGATCAGTTGGAAATAAGTGCTAGAGGGGGTTTTGCGACTAGGAGACTATGCAGTTACTCGACGACTTCTTGCTTTTTGCCGTTCGAGACTTCACGATGACGGGAACGCGACGACATGTCCGATTCTTGTCCGGTATTTGTCTTTTGTTCTAAAGATTGAAAGGTAAAAAATGGTTAGGATGGAATTGACTTACTTGTAATTGCTCGATTTGGGGGAGGGAGTTGACGAATGCAGTGCCGAAGTACGGTTCTTCACCTTCGCTATCGGATGAGGATGAACATGAACTGGAAAATGAAGCGATTGAATCAGGAATGAGCTATGATGGTTTACCTGCAGCGGTAGTGTTCACCTCGTAAGGTCATTGGGGACGGAGGCATTCGGGAGTAGTAGTTCTGAGGCTTGATGTCGGTCATGCTCGACTTCTTTTGAAGATCCCTCGGAGGTATCCTTCTTGGATGACTTCTTGCCCGATGCAATCCGCTTTCACTGGTGCAGCTACTTGAAGATGGTATCCAGTAGTCCGAGCCTTTCTCCGAACCGCAGTGCCTAAGGCGGCCTTCCCGATAAGAGATCGACTCGTGAGACGAGGAACAAGGCATGTTCCGGCAACTTCTTCGCACATCAATATGTTCCAGTGTTTCGTAGACGTTTTCGGGAGAACTGCTGGGTGCGGGCGCCGGTGGTGGATGACGCTGAGGAGGACGCGGTCTGGACCGGCTTGCGGCAGGTAGAGGGCTTGGAAGTTCGCGAAGGCTGCGTGAAGAAGATGGTTTGCTGGGCGGAAGTTGCTGGTTTGTCGGTCGTAGTCGAAGCTTGTCGGGCTTGCTGCAGGATCCGTAGCAGAATAGGCGTGAATCGGTGAAGGTGTACTTCTTGCCGAGCAGGTTTTTCTGGCACTTTGAACAACAGAAGCAGGTGTCCTTAGCATGCCAGTGGACGTCGCTCTGAAGAAAAAATGAAGTAAGTATTTGAAGCTACATGACACTGCACCCTAAGTAACCCAACGCATAGCGTTTTTACGAAAAGAATGCGACCAAATTTATGGGATTTCAGGTCAAACCACTCACAATAATGAAATAGCACGGCTTCATTCTCTGATTGGTTTTTATCAGATAAAAGAGCAGATTTGGAATCAAGATCGAAGGACATGAAAGGACTATTGCCTTGGGAACCCGTTACAGCTCACCTCAGATAGCTGACAAAAAAAAGACGCATACGAAAACACTTACCTGAGTAATATGAGGATGCTCGGGTGAAATCTGCTGTTTGCAGGTATTGCAAATGAGGTTCGACGAATCGTGGTAGCATCCAATGCACAGTGACTGTCCATCTTTTACGATATACTTCTGACCCCCAAGGCGGCACTCGCACCGGTCGCAGATGAAGTGGTGCATGTGCCACACTCGCCCTTCGGCTTCGGTACATTCGATGCTGAAGATCAGCTGCAAAAACAAAGCCCCATCATCGAAGTGCCCTCTTAAGTCCCTCTCCAACCTCGTCGCAACGGGCGCACCGTGGTTTCGCCTGCTCGGCATGATGTCGACCGCAGAAGATCGCGTCGTTGTGCCGAAAGTAGATGAGGTCGACAAGAAGCTCCTGACACTCGGCGCAGACAAAGCAGGCCGGGTGCCAGACGCACTTGTCGCCGAAGCGGTCGGGTGCGTAGACGGCTATGCTGTTCGGAGCCACCAGTTCTCGGCACTGAAATCGGAAGACGTCGTCACAATGTAGCCAAGACGATAATCGGCGTTGACAGCTCAATTATGCGCTTGTTATGTGTGTGAGTTGTTTTGCCGCGTGAGACGGTTTACGACGACGCCGCCGAGCGGATCGTCGAAGCGGGCCGAAGCCGCGGGCAGATGGCTACTGCGCTAAGATCGTCATCAGTCAGTCGTTTTTGACAGATCCTGACAGCCCGACCGTTCACATCTGTCACGCATGCGTGCGCGACCCGTAGAGTCACGACGTCGGCGGTCCCAAGACTCTTGAAGCCCACCACCGACGTGGCCCCAGAATCGTAAGACTTCCGCCCCACTCGAACGGTACGGCTTGGATTTCAACCGTCTGCGCGCATCATCAGCTACGTAACCGAGGGCTGTTTTCAAGTATTTGCCGATGCAACATTATCCTAATTGGCGCTCGTCCATCGCCGGGCCAATCGGTCGCCGATCTACTTTGGTGTCAAATTATGGGTCGCCAGCAAGTTTGTCTAACCGCATAATTGCCCATCACTCAAGCGCCCGGTCTAACTACTGCTCATGGTGTACAGGACAGATAACATGCAAATTACCCCCCAAACGACAACTCCCTGTGATCTTTCCCACAGGGTTTCGCGGATATTTACAGTTCGCCATAACGTTATCTGGGTGGCATTGATTGTATGTTCATAGGAACTGTGTCGGTTTATCAGGCGTCGCGATCGCTGTTCGGAAGCGTGTGCATGCAAACAATTAACCTTGATGCGACACCCACTCTTCCCACTCAAGCGCTCGACCAGCACCATCACGGACGACCATTCGGCTAACGGTCTAAACGGGAGCCTAAATTATGCAGTCTCCTGAATAGGTCCACTGTTGCATAAATATTCAATTGCACGCGCAATGTGGCGCGCAAGCGTTCGACCACTCTGCAGCGATGATCAAAATTGAGCGAATGCGCTTGGACAGGCGAAAAAATGAAATATGCTCTCGCAACGAACCTGATGGCAATGTCGCGTTTTTCCGTCGTAGGGCAATTGCTTGATCACGCCACGGCCGAGGCACTCCGTCTTACGGGCTTCTTCGAACCGCATCAGCTCGTTGCTTTCGTCTTTGCTCAGCGAAGCACAGTAGCGGGTGTCAGAATCTTGAGGCGGAAGTTGATTGACCAACTGACGATTTCGCCACTTCTCGCCGACCGAATTAACATATGGCACCTTATGATCGGGGAGGCAAGTGAAATAGCGATGGATCTGAAAACAATAGTTGGTCTTGTGGTCTTGGTCAAACGATTCCTACCATATCGGGCTTCAGTCCCATTGGAATCCAAGCGTACTCTTCGAGAATGCATCCACTGTCATCGTCGCTGGTACTTTGCCGATGAACGTCGGCGGCGATGCGAATCCGCGATGCCGGAGACATGCAGTTCCGCAGCATCTGAAATCACGAGCGTTCATAAAGCTCGCGCTGAAGAGGTGCGAAGTGGAGGCACGCGAACGGGGGGCGAACGCCACGAGAACTGTTTATTTACGAGCTCCGTTTGTAAACCATTTATTGACACCCCCGGCGCGAATGACGACACGAGATTACGTTTCAATTACGATCTCATTAAAATAAGTGTCGATGAGGGGCACGCTGAGCAAACGACTCCAGCGCAGCTCCGAGAACTCCCATCCATTCACATTCCGCTCTTATTCAACTTTTTTGTGCAAGAAAGGAGGAGGAGGAGCTTCAGCCGATGGCACAAGGGGGTGCAAAATGGGAAACTGAATAGAAGATAAACGTGAAACGGCAAAAGAGCTTGTGTTTGCATAACGAAAAAAGAGCGATACAATAGGTGATCGCCGTTGCGATCATTTGACGCTCCTTATCGCGGCGGAAAGAAGCTCGTCAGGAACAGAGGCCCTGTAGCATTAGCACGCGCGTGCTCCTAATTTCATACAGTCCGAGCTAATCCGATTAAATGCAGCTGCTTCAGGTGAATATTAAGTCGCAGAAGCAGATAGAGATAGCGACGAACGATGCAGAGCCGCGTCGCAGAAACCGAAGAGCAAAAGCGTAAATCTGTTTGCGCTGACCGAAGCATTTTCGGCGCTCCCGCACAGGCAACAGATAGTCATCAGCAGCAGGAGGAGCGTCACAATCATCAGCTGAAACAAGCCGATTATTCCGAATAACCCCTTAGCGCCTGACCAGCAACAACAACGATCATCGGTTGAGGGACAATTGGTGGCGACGACGAGCTGCGCGTTTCGCGTACTTTCCCCTTTCATGAGACATGCTAACTGTAATCGTCAATGGGCCTATAAGATAGACGCCGGAGAACGGGGACATTGTTTAGCGCGCGTCAACAACAACGACCAAGGTCGGCGCTGGAACACTGAAAGGGACGAAATGCAAATTAGGGGCGCATGCTCGATACAAGCGGGAGAAGAGCGTGAGGAAGAAATCCGCGCGCTCCGCCTGTGGCTTTAGTTCTTTTCGACGACCGCTTGCAGAAGAGAGGAGATGCCGACAAATGGCGACGGGCCTCAAGAAGTGGACTGGAGACGAAGAATGAGAGGAATTCCTTCCCCGACAAACCGCGCCATGAATCACCAGTACCGCCTATAAAACTAAGGCGGAAATTGAATAAAAGGCCCAAAAGGACGACGCGCGATTTATCACCAGTCGCGCACATTTAAGCATGTCGCTGAATTGAATCTTTTTTGAGCGGTGATGGCGGTTGACGCGAGGGCCACCACGAGGTACAAGAGGGGCTAGGGCGGGTCACCAACAAGGGGCTAACAACGAGAGAGAGGTAATCGGCATCGCCATCATCACTAGGAAATTAACCCATTTCCCTCACAGTTAATTAAAGATCAACACTGTGATAATTGAGCAATCGACGGCAATGTGCGACAAGGGTAATGAGGCTCACTGAGATTGGTGGAGCATCCCCTCAGTCGCTAACGACTTTTTTGCTCCGGTTTCTAGTTGCGTCGAAGGTACGCGGCGCACGTGAAGATCGTAACTGGAGTGACGGACTAACGAACGGGGAAGGCACCGGCATCAGATTGAGTATCGACAGACGAAGGACACCCCCAAAGGAGCGCGAGAGATCGTAATAAATCAAGCAAACAACAACGCGCAACTGACAAGAGCATAAAATACTTACCGCTCTCCCAGCCCCTTTGCCCTCCGAACAACTCTCCCGCTAACCTTGATGAGATTGGGAACGGACGTATCCCAAGTCTGAAGAAGACGACGATGATGAAGGGGGATCGCGAACTTCGCGGGCGGTCAAATCGTGTGAGGGCCGCACTTCGGCCACTGTCGTGATTTAATCTCATCAACATTTTAATGCGCCCGGTGTGGCGCTTTATTAAATGCTGCTGGTGAGCGGATCGAGATGGATGGATGGATCGCGTTCGGATTTGTCGCCGATGGCGAAATGTGGCGGAAAGAGCGGGCAACCGGCGGAGGTGCGTCGAATGCAGAGACGAAGTTGCACGAGCGTAAACCATAAGTTCGCCGTTGGCTGCCAGCTCGCTGATAAGATCGTCCATCAAAACAGCATATCCGAATGGGTGGCACGTCGGGGCGTCTTGATCTATTGCCAACGTAACACATCGCCCGAGGTGATATATTGGCGTGCGAAAGAAACTTTTCAGTGCTCGACCTGTCCACGCTTCAATGAATTAACACCCGCACGGCAAAGGTGGTCCTGCTTGCGGGCATGATAAATGGCTTTTCGCCCAAAGAAGGTACCAAAATCTGACAGTTCGTTAGTTATCGCCTGATCAAAGGGTTGGCAGCAAGAAAGGTACGAAAGCGAGATAGACGAAGTTAACCGACTCCGTTCAAACTTTCCGTCGCGATTAGCTAGAAGACGGTAGAGGGTAAGTAGATAAATAGCTTTCGGGAAAGCAGCGGAGCCGAATGCATACAACGCGGCGCGCAATACAAGAAGATATCAAAGGTCACTTTTGTGTACAAACAGCGTGGTATTAGCGCGATAATCACGGTAAGCGACCCCCGACTCCCGGCTGCGGAGGAGCATAGCGCAGAAAGCGTCGGAGCAGTTCGACGGTGGCGACGACGACCTGGACAAACAGGGACACCCTCGCGCATCCGCATTTGCACAAAAGCGTTGGGCCAACACTGGACTGGCCGACAGCACTGTTGCTTCTTCGTTCTCGGCTAATTAGAAATCCATTAGAAAGCAGACGCGCGGTCGCCAACAGGCGCACGATACGGTCCCGCTCCCACGCGATTGCCTAATAAGGTTTCAAAGGCCGAGGTGAAATCTGTGACCTATGAAATTAGGAGTAGTTTTTTGCCGAACGCTGGCGTCCAGCTGGCACGACAGCAGGCGGCGATTTGGGTGAAAAAAGAACACAGTAAAATACGTCTGCAATACATAACTGGTGAAGCGCGAGATTTACGGCAAAAATCCGCTGAAGTACCGAAGGGGAAACGAGAATAGGCTTGCGCGTGCGCGATGCCATTCAAAGAAGGAAACGGAGGATCCGCCCTTCCACAACCTCAAGCGCCGCCCCTAAAAGGTCGACTGTCACAGAAGAACTAACTCGAAAGGAACAGCCATATGTTCAGCATCTACGGGGGGTACAAAAGCAGACGTAGAGTGTCACTTCACGTAAGCGCCGAAAAAGGAAAGAGCGATGGAAGTGTCAAGTAACCGTCGGGACAAACGACCGGCGCCGGTGCGCCGCAGACGGCCCATTGAGACAAGGACTGGAGTTGTATGGATAAGAGAGGTTCGCCGCAGGATTGCGCAACGTCAAGCGCGATTCTGATCCGATAAGAACGCAGAGTGGACATCGCACATTGTTAGGAACGATGATCATGACACGCAAGACAAGTCACCCTAACTCGCCGGGTTCCTTTGGGTCCACACGCGCACAGGCCTGTGTCCATCGCTCGAAACTGCGGTTCCACAGAGTGCTTGTGCGTGTTTCGAGTCAGATTTGCGGCAACGATAAGCGAACGCCTTACATAACCAATCAAAACATGGCAATTTAACTTTCAATCAGATAATGGCCGTTTCCAGTGGCTAGAAGTGGACAGCGGAGCAGTACGACGGTGAAGCGGACGGGGACAATAACGACGCTCCTGCTCATTTCATTGAGCAATTAGTGTCAAACTCATAAGAGCGCAAAATGGGTCAAATGACCACTCGTTAAACTTTTAAGCGCGGTTAAACTAATAAATTCATGGTGTCGCGCGAGCGAACGCTCCAACTCCTCTGCGCGGAATTGCCTCTTTGCAGCGGCGCTTCGAACTTGAACACCTAGAGCGACGGCGGCACATTCCAAGCCGGTGTTCTTATGACTTTCGTTGAGTTCCGAAGGAGGCGCTGTCTGAACTAAAAGAGGCGCACACATTCAATTAGAATGCAACAAGAGAGATTTTTGTAATTGCAGGCAGCAGGCGACAAGGACAGGCGGAGGAGAATAATTGCCCTGACAATGAAAAGACGAAAAGGAAAGAAGAAAGGAAAAGGCGGAAGAGAAAGGTGGCTGCATAAATTACGTGGACAAACAGTATCCTCTCCCGAATGAATATTCATCACTACTCCACTACGGCTTGCACCGTAGCTCCGGGAGTAGATGCGGAAGCAAGAGGAAGACGGGCATGGATCAACAAAGAATGACAGACGGACGGCGGCCTGAGCATGATGAGAAGAAGCAAAAACAAACTGTAAAGATAATCCCCTCGGTCGGTCGCCCCCTTCGGTCAGTTGTAAATCTTGTTAGCGGCTCGGCTTTCCCAGACGTTCTCGCGCGGCGTGCCCCTCTGTATGCCGACAACTCATCGCGAAAAACATGACCGGGCCGCCGTCACCACCACCCAACAAACAACATTTGCATAAATGCTCATGAGCTCACGCACGGCGGGAAAGGTTGTTAAGTTACCGTATAACAGGATGAATGGCACCGTCGCGGTGATGACTAACGGATCGCGCCGGATAAGAAGGGGCAATTCGGCTTCGGCCAAACAGAAATATAAAACGCGAGAGGAAGTGCCGGTGGTGGCCCGTGGTGCTCGGTGTCGAGGCTTCGGGGATCGGTTCGCTTTCTGCGGAAGTTCAAAAAACAAGAGACACGCGAGACAATTCGAAAATGAGTGCAGCTGCGAATTGCAACTGCGCTTCTTCTTCGCCCCGCAACGGCACTTTTTGTGCGACGATCACCGCGCCAATGTGCGAAACGAAATCACATAATCAAAAAGTGGACAATTCGATGGCAAAATCCCGACGCTGCCGCCCCGGAATTACTACAGTCGACGCCGGATTGTCTAGAGTGGCGGCGCCCAGACGAACACCGAAGACCTTGAGACTCTTCTTCGGCGGCTACAGTCCCCATCTCGTCTCGATGTCCGTGGGGGACACACGCACAGCTCTTCGAGCTACCAGTTCGACCAACGGCTGTGGCGACGGTTGTGGCGCGGGACGCGAACCGCCACTCTCAAATGGGTTTCGGCGTTTTGATTTATTTGCTTCGCCGATGAGAGCTGATAGATAAAGATATATATTTATGAAAATTCATGTTGCATCTTGGACAGAGTATAAATCAAACGTTCCGAGCGACGATGTCACGTCCGATCAGGGTGACAGGAATCGGAACATGGCTTCAAGGGCTAACGCTCGAAAACAGGAATTCACACGTTATTACGGTACAAACCGCAATAACGCATGAAAATTAAGGTGATGGTGACAAACGCGGCGGCAATGAAAATGTGACAAACGAGCGCGATTACGGTAAGTGGTGTTACTTGGAATGGGAAAATTTAGAGCTATGTAATGACCCAAACGGGATAACCACTTGTGCACGATTAGATGCAAAAATTAGAGATGCGGTTTCTCAAGTACAGGTTTAGGTCGAGATCAAAGGCGACGGCGGCGCATGGCAAGTGACTCTCAAGTGGGCAGAAAGGGTTAGCACCTGACCATCAAGATTCTCACTATCTTTAGCCCAATAGTGAGAATTTGAATTTGCAAAGGCAATCATAATATGGGCAGTACTATGTGGTAAGATGTGCTAACTAGTGCCTCTTGATCTCAAGTTTCCTGTTAAGTTAAGAAGTTAAGAAGAGAGAACAATTCGCTTGTTTAAGGTTCATTTTCCACTAAAACCAATACAAAATACAGTCGATCTGACCCCGCTGATCCCTTGATAAGGCCTCCAAAAAACGTTGTTCGCTGCCAGCAATAAAACATCGAAACCAATAAGATAAACCGAACCGCTACCCATGCAAAAATGGAGTGCGCTGATGAGAACGATAAGCCTGTGCGTTCGTTTGTGCTCATCAATCAGCTGGTCTCCACTGACAAAGACCGTAGATTGTTGCCGAACGCCGCTCAAAAAGATCGCGACTTTGGATATGGAAATGCGAGAGGCGAGTCCCTAAAGAAGTCGTCCGCCGATCGCGATCAATGAGAGCCGATTTAATCAGACGCTTACCGCACCCACGCGATGCGTGTCTTGCTCCTGATGGCCGCGCACTGCGGTACGGCCTCTCCTTAATTATGGTTTTTGGCGATAAACATCTACGAGAGTGCACGTGCGGCGGATAAGGCCGCGGCGATCTTTTTCGTCTTCTTCTGCCACGTTGCGCTCGCTTCCTTTCGCGCACGAATTACCGCCAAGGAAGTGTCGAGTTACAAGACGGTGAGAGCCTTTTAACGGCATTTACGTAGGGTAAACGGTGGGTAAACACAGGGAATCCGTGCTAATTTTCTGGGAACCGCCAGTCCATTTGACACTTTTACATAAACTAAAAGGATGGATGAATGTAAAAGGGACAATTCAAAGACCACATAGCTCCACTCCGTTGACGCGAGGATCATATATAAACTCGCTGTCCACACGACAGGTCAGGCTTTAAATATGAGAATGATGTTCGAACAGTCAGGAAGCCAAAGGGTGGCAAAGAAAAGTGACAATTAGCTAATGGTACGGTTAAGCTGAGAGCAATTAATGGGACGCTCAACAGTTAATTGGAACACCTGCAAATGACCTCGAAGCCATAGAGTATTAAGGTGGCCCGTTTATTGGTAATTGGCAATTATCTATGTGCCACCGTTCTTTGGGCGGTTGTGCTAATAGGGATGAATGTCTCACGCATCCTTTCGGTCATTTTCTTTCAAGACACTATAAGTCACTTGCAGCAGAAATCTATGAATTCATATACAACAGTACATCTCTACCAGTTAAGGCCCATTGAGATTGAATCTACTTTATTAGCGCACATTAAGTTTGCCGAAAGCAAAAGGCGAGCGCCAAAATAACTTTATGATTAATAAAAAACTAAAAGTTTATGAGTTGAGGTGCGGCCAGTAATTAAATCAAGCCGATCTCGAACGCCCTTTACGATTCCTTTCGGCGCCTTTTGCATTCGCCCCTCTACAGTAACCTGTCTGATTGAGGTGAACTGTTCTTGGTCGCCGCGACCTCACGAAAGTGCGAAAATGAGAGCGCCGGAACTGTCCGGCAGCGTTACGCCTGTGGCCGCGCGCCTTTACAACGCCAATAAAATACATTGCGGGCACGGTCCGTTTGTCGCTGTCTTTTGATCTGCGCACCCATTAATTTAAACTCCCTTTTCTCTCAGCCCTCTTTTTGCCTGTAGACCTACCGTCGCCGCGGCGTTCCCTCACTATCCCAGACTCCTCTGAGCATCGGTCCTCTTGGTGAACCGGACGCCGACATCGAACTGAGATGAGGACACTACGGAGTGGACTTGCGAAACTTGGCACTTTTGATTTGTAACTCCGGAAGCGGCTTGCGTCACGACGACACTCATCGCGATTTGCATATTCGTGCAACTCGCGAGGGATCACAATTGTTTAATTGTTTTCGAGACAGACAGGCGACAGAGGTTTCGCTACTCTCCTGGGATGCGATTCTGACGCCACGCCGCGGATAAATGGGCCAAGTAGATCGTTTGTCAAATTTCAAAGACAATTTTTGCAACAAAACCGACGGAAAGCGGACGACAATGGCATGCGCATAAAATGATTTAAACGAGCGCGTTCATGGGCCACAAACGATCGAGCTTGTTAGGGAGGCTAGATTTTGGACGGCGATTAGAATAAATGGTTTAGTTTCGCGAAATGACGCCAGCGTGCATAGCTCAATGTGACTGCTGGCCAGAGGGGAAAGGGCGTCATGCAAATGACCAGTGCACGAACACTGATTGCCCCATCAATCCCATCAATTTAATTGCTTCGTCTCCCCCGCGCGCGCTCACCTCCACGACACCACCACGAAGTATGCAAATAGGCACGCGGACCGACGATACTACGCTAAGGGTTGCCCTAGGATCTGGAGCGAAGTGGCCGCGAGTCGCCCTTTCTTCTAGGCCAAAGGTGGTGGTTTGGTCGCAGACGGCCAGCATTAAATTTCATTGCGATCTTTATGCATCGGGTGTGCCGTAAAAAGTTGCAAAATTCGCCAAGATGTCGACGTCGCTCTCGGTCGTCGTCAACACATGTGCATTCAATCTGTTCCGTTTACGCACAAATGTTTACGATTCGTCGACGGAAACGGCGCATCAATCGTCGGACGCCGATCGCCTCGATGACCCTCGGGGCATGTAAGGGGAACCGGATGTGGATGGACATTGAGTATAACCACTTAACGACTTGGTGGATAAGATGTTGAGGGACACTTGTCACGTTTCTATGTGGAGCTTGTAATACCCATTGGCCACTAAAAAACTCTGTTTTGAACCCAACAAATATATGGATGTTAAAGGGTTGTATGCGCTGTCAGGTTTTATAAAAACAGACTTTTCTGCCGCTGTGCAAAATAAACTGGAAAGGATGCTAATCCATGCTGACCAAATGCTAATCGGACATCATGTAAAACAACCATCAGTTTTGTACAAACTATGGACCAAAGATTGCAAGCCGTTTACCAAATATTGTACACAATACTCTCATTCACGGAGTGCCACAATCAATCAAATATCTCATTTTCCGACGCAAAAAAAAACTACACATTAAAACGCATTAATTGCTCTCGACTCATTTGTTGAAAACGTATTGCGAATAAGATTGAACCGCCAACTGCTGCTCTGAAGTCATTCATCATAAGAACAATTTTAAACACTGAGTCCAACCACCGCAGACCACATTTGTGCCGCTATGGACATTGTGAAAATGCGACATTACCATCGAAATATCTCTGAAAGGCTCAGGATTGCTCTCTACACCTAAAATGATTATAAGTCAGTTCTTTGAGTCACGAGAACAGTCACCTATCCTGCTCTAGAAATCCATGGTGAGAATTTGCTTTAAAAAGGTAGGTTGCGGCGCCCTTACCGTCGGAATTAGTCATGAAAATCGCAGTGGAACTTCACTCCATAGAGAACAGACAGGGCAGTCATTCCAATTCATTTCGTGACCGGAAGTTTGTGTGTGACCACTTCTCCTTGTCTGAAAGGAATGTCAGACATCGCTCTCGTCAGCACGATAGCTCTGAACATCTTCTTCTGGGGTGGTTTAGGCATGCCTGCTTCGTATCTAAGATTATCAAAGTTGTTTATTGCCTTCGCAACCTCAGAGCTTCGGGCACACTGTTTTAAGTAAAATTTTGAATGTTTCACAATGTCGGCGTTTCTTGGCACTCAGGGAACAGGCATGCACAGTGAACACTGCGTTTAGTAATTTCTCATAAGCTCCTCAGTCTATCCTCCTCATCTTGCGTGTTTATCGTGAACTTGTCAGATAACAGAAGATCCCAAATGTGGACCCTTCACTGCAACTATCAGCTGACGAAGTACACCAAAATCCACGACGAATACGTTTTTCTTGTCGACTTGAGCAAAGTTGATTGTTCCAACAGCGTGGAAGTTACCTGTGTGCAGCCTAGACTGTTCTGTGGCACCTCACACAGCTTCTCCCCTATTCTTTAAACGAATATGCGCTGAGCCCCAAAAGGCGACTAACAAGTATACAACCGCGAGCATTGATGAAGCCAGCAAATCCATGGAAACACAACGCTCAGCCCGTTGCAGCCCTTTGACCGTTCTAGGTCTGCGATATCATCTCAACTTCACTCGCATTTTGACTCCACCCGGCTAGAGCAAATTCGGTTGAAGTCGCGTCAATAATAGGCGTTCATTCCATTGGAGTAGAACACAAATCATACAGACTACAGCGACACTTTGGTGAAGATCGTCCTTTACAGTCGTGTACGGCTGATCTGTTTTTTTTTTCAAATGAGTTAAACAAATGAGTTTTAAAAAATTAGTGCACAAATCATAATTGTACCAATCCATCTAGCACTGTTTTTGAGAGACATGAGAATATAAGAACCAGAAGAAATCGTTCGAAGAAGTGTTGAGTACGCCTATTCGCCTTTGACCACCCTCACCGAAAGTGAGATTTTTGCAGATACCATTCTGACTGGACCCACCTCAACGCTGCTCCCGCTCTCGCCGCGCCCGCCCTGCATCATCGGCCTTGCACGTCGCGACGCATTTTTCGCAATGCGCAGACATCGATTTTGCGATGCGAAACCCCACGTTTATTATGTGTTTATAGCAAATCAGTGACCTCACCCCACTCCGTCGATTGTAGAGTTCATCGCATTTCTCTCCAACGATCAATTGCCTCTCACCTTTTGTGATCTACTTCAAAACAAGCGCTTTTGTGTTGTATCTGTCAGCAAATTCCACAATGTATTTCGGAAATCTAACGTTTTTTCTTCACAGCACTAATCTTCATTTTTTTGTGGCTTCTCCTCAGTCAGACTTCTCCTTTAATCGATCTGTTCCATGAAATTCACTGATTTACTGTTTTGATCACACGCGTATGCGATGATGATGATGACTGTTGGAGTGGCGAGCGAAAGTGGACAGAGTCTTGCTCACCACCATGTTAATGATGATCATTATATCTATTTCCTCATATGTTCTTCGTGCTATCTGCATTTGCCTTGTTTGTGTGTCACCCGAATCAGCTGTTTTGTGTGCTTCTACCGTATTTGTGTGTGTGCTTCACAGGCGACCAAACCGACCAACAACGGCAACGGCTTCGACCATCCGGCAGCACGCGCCACCTGGAAACACAAACATACCTAATACTGATTTTTGTCAAAAAACATTTGTGTGTTTGAGCATGGGCCAGCAATCGTTGTTTCACCGCCTCTAAGTTGTTCTCGTTTCAATTCATAATCGATCACTTTTTTGTATGTAGAGTTAACTTTCATTGTAGAAACGGTTGATTGATTGTAGCGTTTCGAAAAAAGAGCACCGTTTTGAAAATAAGAAATTGTAAGTACATTAATCAAATAAAAACGGTAGAAGCACACGAGACAGTACGGAAAAAAGGGGACACCTCAATTGCACTACGTCTAAAATAAGTAATCGTCCTTTCAGAGAGGTTTCATGAGTAGAATGGCTAACTCGAGAGACAGCAGCGACAATAACAATCTGAGCGACCGAGAACTGGACTACGACGAGGACGACGACCACGATCGTCACAACTCGTAAGACGACTATTTAATGGACTGTGCAGCATTCCTAATGGTTTAGATTCAATTCGGACAATGGAAACGACGACGATCTGTTTGATACGGCTCTGGAGCCGACGTCTACAAGCGAAAAGCACGATAATGTAGCCGTCGTTTCGTCGGCTCCTCCTGTACCCGTCGTGCAAGCGCCAGCAAGCACAACGGTTACTGCTGCAATCGCTGCGGCACACGGAAAACGCTACTGCTGTTATATTGGTAATATGACTTGGTGGACCACTGATGAGGATCTGCATGTAAGTGCTTTTGCAATAAATCAATGCGCAAATATGAACAGGATTGGACAGAAAGCGTAAAATCTTGCGGTTAGAACATTGTTTTGCATTCAGTTTGGAGAAAAGCAGTCAGGAAGATGAAATGGGACAGCATTGAGATGGACAGACCGTCATAGACCATATTTATGCAGAGCTTATATCAATACGAATAACGTAAGCTTTGTTTTCAGACCCTGTTCGCCAACGAACTCAAGATTAACGACCTTGTCGACATCAAGTTCTACGAAAATCGGAATAACGGCCAAAGCAAGGGATATGCACTTGTGATGTTCGCCACCGAAGCGTCAGTCAAAACGTGCCTGGACATTCTTCCCTCCCGTCTTTTGCACAACCAATCGCTGGTCGCCCTTCCCTATACGAAGGCATCGCTCGCGAAGTTCGAAGAGGCTACCAAACGTCTCGAGGCCCGAAATGACAAAAAGGATCCGAAGACTGACAAGCCACCTGGATTCGTCGGAACTGTCCGTTTGGGCTCTTCTGCGGCCGGTCAGGGTCAGATGGGTGCAATGGGATTGAATCAGATGCGTCCACAATACACTGGCCCCGCCGTGCCTCTGATGCGTGTCGGCACTGCTGGTGTCGGCGGCGCGATGTCAATGCAAAGATCGGTGAATCTCGGCGGCCCTCCTCAGGCATTGAACTCGATGAACCGACCTCCTCCGAGCTACGCTTCGCAGCAACGTTCGCTAAACCAGCCCCCACCGGCCTTTCCCCCTCCAGGAGCTCACATCAATCCAAACGTCTATCCAGGATTCGGTAAGTATTTCCAAACAACGAACACCCTCCAAATGACCGTTTCATGTTTCAGCTACCGGTCAAATGCCTCAAGCCGAGCAACTGTCCGAAGCGGAATTTGAAGAAGTGATGAGCAGAAACCGGACGGTCTCCACCAGCGCCATCGCCCGAGCTGTACAGGACGCCGCCAGCGGAGACATCAGCGGAGCCTACGAAACCCTAACCACGGCCATGAGCCTAATCAGACAGTCTCGCGTCGCCTACGACGAGCGCTGCAAGGCTCTTGTCAACTCGCTTCAAGACACCCTCCACGGTCTTGAAGCTAAAGCGTCTTACTCATCGCGTAGCAAACACCGCTCCGGTCGCGACCGTTCACGATCTCCCGAACGCAGCAGAAAGCGTCACCGCCGCTCCAGAAGCCGTTCTCGGTCTCGCGATCGCGATCGTTATGACTATTCGCCTCGCCACCGACGTTACTAACAACTCCTTGTGTCATCTTAAGTGCTGATGTCAAACCAAGTGGACCCCACGCCATTTTCCAACTATTGTACATGGTCTTGTCCTTGTTATTTGTGTCCTTAAATAAACTAAGTATTATTTCGACGTGCGAGGAGAGGCACGGCTACGATAGCAACACACTCATACTTGTCTATTTTCAAAATGCTTGTCACTCCGTTTGCTATCCACAATGATAGTTCGGCGATTTCAAAACCGCTAACTTCACCTATATACTGGACACAGTGACCACGCTGAAAGTATTGCTCAAAAATTAAACACACTATTGTGTGTTGTTCGTGGAGCTGCACATCGGAAACATCTAATAAACATAACTTTATTGATATAGCATATTTATTTCACTTAAACATTTTCTGAACTAAAGTTTAAGTCGGCTACTACGTAAAGAGAATGAGTTCATGTGAATGGCAAAACACGTGCATTTATAACACCGTAGTGTGAGATGAATGGAACGAAGGAAAAGCAGAGAACAAGGAATGGAGAGGTTACCACATGTGAAATATTATGTCTTAAGACAAGAGATGCATTGATATGATGTACAGATACCTGACGAAGTTAGTTGGGGCAAGAGGTGGTCACGTTTAGAGAGGTGGACTCCCAGTCCTGGGCGCACATGAGTCGGGAAGTCGAGACGTTCGGATTTCTACAGATCCATGTACTGTGATTCCTGAAAGGAGCTGTATTGAGATATTAAGACGAATCCCCAGTATGATGTATCGTTCGTTATGCGCATCTTCGGTAACCCCTGCGACAGATAACATGTTAGATTTTGTTTACTATAGCTGCCTTTAGAGATCTGAACTAATCCTATATGTTTCTATCCACCTTCTCATTATTGTCTTCGGAAAGTAGGACTTAAAAGTGTGCGTTAATCCGACGTACCTAATCTTTTATACGTACAAGTGACCATTACAGGATGTCGCTGAATAAGTTGAATCATTAGATGTTAGGCAAAAATAAAATGCAACTTACGCTGAGACTAGTTTCATCTCCTTCTTTTGTTCGTTTGCAGATTCGCTTGTAGAAAACGAAGAACGGCCAGGAACGTGCGAGGGTCCAGGTAGATCCGTACCGCTTTCGTCCATAGGACACGACGTAGATGGCTGGCTTTCGGGAGAACTCGCGCCAACATCACTCATGGCATTGGGGTTATTGTCGATCAACATCTCTTCATCTGAAGCAGCAGAGGTGCTTTGTCCGAAGATCCCGTCCACATCCTCAACCGTAATTTCAGGATGGGTATGATGCAAGCGGTTGCCCACTTCATCTCCATTAACGGCGGACGCCCGTCGGAATTTTCGCTTCTTCTGCGGAGTCGAGACACTCATTGCTCGTCCACGACTTTTTGGGACTTCGACTTCTTCGTTCGGCTCTTCCAGGCTCAAACCTTCCAGGCTCGGATTCCGCAACTCCATGGGTCGACGACGCTTTACATCGGGCGACTCGAACATGAGCCCATCGAGACTGAGATCGCTACTGGCGGCACGTCGTTTTCGTTTCAGTGTCTGCGTTTCTCCATCGGGATTCACCGACCTCGCTCGGCGAGTCTTCGGCGGCCGTCCAGCTTCGGCGACTCCGTTAGGAGAGGTTGAGTTCGCCCGCCGCCTCTGCGCTTTACGCACGGCTCGACGTTTGTGGCGATGGTGAATGGAGTCGGTCGGAATCAACGGAACCGGCGCATCGGGCATGTCTCCGATAGGCTCCGGTGATGCGGGACCGAAAGTGCCCATCATTGGAATGTCTAGGATTTCCTCCTCGATGTCATTGGGGCCACCCATGTTTGATGGTATGCTGCAATAGAATGTTTATGGTTAAAGTTGAAGTAAGTGGCACGGGGGTCACGAGCGCGGACTGAAAACAGCGAATGACGTCGGTCGTCACATTCACGGGCTGCGCATCGAAAGCCATCATTTACGTTGTTACTTAAAAGGAAGGGTGTGAGACATATTTAGAAAATCTTTTACACGACTGCCTTTGGACAACTTAATTTAAATAACGAAAACAAAACAATGCCAGAACTCATAGGCAGAATGTGTCTGTCTAATCTGGTTGTCGAGTAACAGCCCGTTAATAGCCCGCATCTGGGAACTCCTCGTTTAGGACAGAGTAGCAATGAGTGACTGAATGACCGTCTACAATCGCCGGCGTAATGCGCAAATTATGCATAAAAGTGCATCGTAAGGTATGCGTCATGCTCGCAACTTGATCGTGCAACAGCAGAATAAACGAAGCGGAAGCTCAGAAAACGAATAAACCCCGGCTGGTGACAGACCGCAGCTACTCAATAAATCTTATCGACTTCCATTTAAATGAGCGCCTGAGGACAAGTGCAAACTAGCGAGAACTTTGGACTCTTCTAGCGCGCCATTAATAGCGGATTTAGACGAGATTTCCGTGCGAGCGTATACGGCTGCCGATGTCGTCTCTAGTTTGGTCTTTCAATATCAAAACTTAGTCTCAGACCACGTTGGCCATACACAGAACGTATCATGAGGCCGGCAGTTATAAAGCAACATGTTATCGTTTGCGCTTATTATATCAATGTAATTGTTTTTTTTTTTTCGATTCTTCTGTTAGGATAACGTTTCGTTAATGCATTCATAGACATGGATACCGTTTCCATTGTTCCATGACTAGCAGGAAGGTTGACCTTCTAGGTTGGCGCCAGCTTAGAGTCACAGTCGCAGCTGGCATTATCAAAGCAGACCACTAAAACTGACCAGTAGTAAACACGGAAAGACTTCCTAACAGATCGGAGCAGGTGCAGTATATGAAGAACATTTAGCAGCAACGCCCACCATCAACACGTAAATCCCATGTCACTTAACAGATTTTTTAATTTCTTAATCGACAAGCCTATATCGTATATATTTTATGTGCGACAAACAGAGAAGTGTTTACATAAGATATACATGATCGGATAGGTTTATCCCCGACCTTTGAGCACTGGAATCAGTGGGTAAACCGAATGTAAATCAACTCAGCAGTGGGCAAAAGAACGCTAGGTAAACATAAAAGGCAAAGCATCCCGCTGTTACCACTAAAGGCACTCCACTCGCGCACCACCTGTCCTCAAATTCACAATGCATCCGTCTCAGAAACATAAACGGCGTGTCCGGTTTTTAATTGAGTGAACAGATTTTGCGTAAGAACATTGATTAGGTGTGCGACAAATGGACGCGATGGCTAATTAGAAAAAAAGGTGACGGTGGGAAAAGAGATGAATGGAGCAAACATGGGAACAGTGGCGTTGAATTGTGAAACCGAAGTAAGCCCCTCCCGTCAACCCCACCAAAATCCAATTGTAAGCTTATGAGCGGCCAGCACCTGCTACTTAGTGCAACAATCATTAATAGCGCTACAAGTCACATGGTTTTTGTGTATGTCACGTATGAATGAAAGAACACAGCCGCGGGCCAGGTGTTAATCTTGCAGGCGCGTGAATGAATAAACCTAATTTTCACGCATATTCCGCGAATCAGTCGGTCAGCTCATGCGCGCGCGGTGGTGAAGGGTTTCTCAAGCATATGCTGAAACATCAATTGAATCCATTTATGAGGACACTGACGAATTGACTGTCTGCAGCGTTCAAAGTGCAAGACGAGAACGATGAGGGCAGACATCTCAGGAAGGATTTGTCACGCATACATTTCTCACGCAACTAGTGGACACAACCTGGTTCTGGGAAAAGCAGCGAAGCCGGAACATATGTAGCCATAGTTTTTTTGCTGTTACAAGTGAAACACCTTGCGTATAGCCCTTCTTATCGTAAGCCACACTTTTCAAATCTAGTTGGTCGATTCCTGGCTTTCTGCCTAAAGATGGCCTAGCTACCCCTGCATCCAAAAGCACATTTAGGGAAAGGTAATTATTTGTGAGATGCCCTCAAATTCAAATGTCAAAAGGACAACACCAGCCTCAAGGTTAATTAGCTAATCTGTAACACTTTGCGGTAAACACAGCCCACTGTTCTGCCATGCAGTTATATTGCTACAATGATGCGAAGCTGTTAGTGAATTAGCAGCTGCTGAATGGAAATTCATAGTCTGAGAAGACAAAAACATGGCTGTTGGCCCTTTTTGTGGTGTGGCAGTCACGCAAGCACCCCACGCGAATAGCCAGATATAGAAGTTGCCGAAATATAATCTTAAATCGTATTTCGTTGAGTGTATCTTGTAAAAATCGTCTCAGAATTGTGCCTGAGAAAAGAGTATGATGGCTTCTGCCCCGCATAGGTTCTGGTTTACCTAACCGAGCTGTTCAGCTTATCACACAGCGAAACAAATACCCATAACAACACAGAAACGCGCACCCATCATAGAGATAAATAGCGGTCGCTCATAAAACTTTTAACTGTGGGAACATCGTCACTTCTTGCGAAAGCGAACGAAATCGGTCGTTCAATAACAAAAACACAAAATACTCACACAGACACGCCAGAAGCATCGCGGCAAAGAAGCGATATTATATCGCACATGTTCTCTACAACGAGAGGAGCCGTGCAAAGGCGGGATTAGGAGTAAACGTAAAAACACATTAACATTACATGTGCCAACAACACACGAGATGTGCACATTGTTCGTAGAAAAGTGTAGGGTTAACGATGCTAGTTTCAGTTTCAAAACGCGTTCTATTCATTAAACATCAATGAAACATTTTGTTTAGCCTCAAGCTAGAAGTACAAAAATTTGTGGATTGAATCGGCTAATATTCATTGTATCATAGTTAGGGGCCATTTGACCACATCAGAAACTCCCACTCTTACGCGTATATCCACAGATATCTTCCTTGACGGACTCACAGACAGCCATCGTCGCCCACATCAAGCGTCACTGAAGCGCGCACCGCGTATTTACGAAAAGCAGCTCCCGTTCTCGGCGGCTCAAGCGAGGCCGACGCTGCACGCCAATCTATTTATGGACGCTTGCATCGACGTCGAAACTGTCCCGACACCTAAGCTCATTTTGAGAACTGTCGGCGAAACGAGAGGCCAGAAGCAGTAATTAGCAATTATTGCCTAAACAGTGCTGTGTTGTTCGCCTTCTCCCAGATTCTCAGCTGTATTTACACACTGACCAGAGTAGCGTTGCTGCAGGTGATTCATCTTGGCAAATTGACCATTAAAAAGCACACACCATGTCTAGTTCGGCCAGATAACACACTTAACTTTTCGGAACTTAATTGATTTCGTTATCAACTGACATTAGCTTCCTGACATACTCAAACTTAAGCTGCACTACGGGCAACTAATGAACGTTTTGCACGATTCTGCCGCGAAATGCCATGTACATCAGACAAATTACTGGAGACATAAAGTGAAACTATAGGAAAAGGTACTATCTTTTTATAGTAAAAACGCGATTAGGCAACTTAATTGCAAATGAGCGTAAAATATGACCATGAGGGATCATTTGGCCAAGATACTGAAAGCGCTCAGCTTCACAAGACTGCGAATGTTCGATGATCATCTGCTCACTTAATTAGGCGCCGCTAATAACGATGATTGGTCATCGGATACGCGTACTTTCCAGGTCACGTCGACAACTATCAATTCACGAATATGGGGAAAATAAGGGGCCAAAAATACTTAATCATATTATAGGCATAGAAAGGAATGGACGCACCCGTTCAACGCTCTATGTCAAAGCAAGCGGTTCGTTGTGTATTTTTTGACTATTTTGACAAACCCATACCATTCAGTTAACATCAATTTCACTAAGCAATCAAAAGCATACAATGAGACACGGAACTCGGAAAACCTCGAACTGGATGAACTGGAGACAACGTGAAGCACACGTACGACTATCGTTCAGACACACTGTGGCACTGTGCATTTTGATGGACTGTGTAAGAACAACATTTATCCAAGTAGTGAATCCACAACAACAAAATTCGTAACAAAGTGTACAAAATAACGTGACGATGTATAGTCGAGGAACGTAGCTTGTCGGGGGCGTTTTAGCGGGCGTCGTAGACCATAAGCTTGCGAGTGCGCTTCTTATACAGGATGCGGTAGCCGCATTCACGGCAACGAATGGGATCCTTTGGCTTAATCTGATTTTCGCTGTGGCATTCCCCGCAGATATACATCATGCTGTTCGATTTCTCAGTTGGCTGTGAATCCATGACTGGTTCAATAACTGAAAATGGATAGGCTTAATTCGGCAAATAGGTTCGTGATCGCTTCTCCCACGCGCTCTCGGCAAGTCAAGGTGCACAAATACAATACAGATATCACCTTGCTTTTGGTTTTTCGGATAAACTACCATCTACCAAAGAAAGGATTACGCTTATGGCACAATTTACGATATAACGAATTTCAAATCACATCGACATAAATCCGAAAAAAAACTGAAGCAATGCAGTGTCGGTGCGAACAGATGCGTGATTCTGTGCGAGAGGTCTGGAAGAACTCGTACGTTCGGTCCGGCTGAGCCCTAGGGTTCTACGTCAGCGGAACCGAATGGGGCGGGCTGAAGCAAACGATCAGTCATTCGTGGATTCTAGGTTAGAAGACTTTTACTTCGACACCGGCACAGCAAGCATGGTCCTTGCTTAGGGCATATTCTCAGCTTACACGTGCAACTGTCGCTAGATATTTCGAATGGCTGTTCGTAATGTAATGCATAAGGGATACATGTACTCCATATGCTGTAATTCATAAGTGGCACATCTCCTCCCGCAGCTTACTCCGTGTTCTCGTCGACTTTAGACCCTGCTTGAAGACAGAGCCTTACACAGACCTTGGAGGTTCAGATTATGTTAAATTTGACTGCGTGGGAAACGCGTTCACATAACTAAAGTATTTTATCTCTAAACGTGTTAAAACCACATAGGCAGTGAGATCAAAAATAGGCGAAAAGAGAACAGCCTCTGAAACTCGCAGTCCGCCTGGGCAGTCGACGATATGCCTGTTCGTAATGTCGAAGTTGAAGAGACTCCAGTGGTTCGTGATCGTCGAATTGGCGAACCGCCTCCATATTGCGATTGTTCACAGCCATCTCTGTGATCAATGCCACAAGTTCTATCGAGCAGAAGTTGAGAATCCAAACGGCCAGTCGAGACATGCGTTCTGCCTTCAACCACTTCACATACTTCTTTACGAGCAGATGCGATCTAAAAAGATCGAGTTCACTACATGATTCAAATTAGGACAACTCAAGTGACCAAACTATACAACCATGAATTCTAGCTCACCTTCTCTTGGGCATCATGAGGAATGAGTACTTGCGCGCTTCGGAAAACTTAACGTACATGTCGCCGGACATGTCCCGACACCGCTCAAATAGCCTTGCTTTTCGAATGGCAGTCGCATCGTCGAACACTGGAGCATTGTCACCTTTTTCGAAGCACTTTGCCAGCTGACCATGTACATCGAACTTCTTCACTGCTGCTTTGATGGCTTTTATACCTCTAAATCGATTGAACTACTCTCCAGCTCTTCAGAAAGCACAACCCACTTTTTCTCCTTTTTGTTGTTTTCCGAGCTGAACGACGACAGTCCCGTACTTGTTCCTTCTTGCTCATTGCATAACGAGTTGCTAACGGCTGTCTCAGATCCAACATACGTTTCCTTGAACTGAAACGAATCATGACATGTCAATTCGTTTGCTATAACAAGACTTACACGAATGTACTCAATGAGACGACGCAGCAGAGACGGATGCCGACGGAACTGGAAAACAAGGTCCGCAGCGTCGATGCTATCCTTCTTCTGTCGACGTTTTTTGTCCATGTTGCTCTTGGCGACGTAGATCATCTCCTTCATTTCGGTGTACACGATACGTAACAGATACCGCTGACACTCCATGAGTGGCTGATCCGAGTCTCCGTAGGTGAACATCAGCTGCGAGATAATCTTCATGAAGTGGTCAACTTCGTCTTCTTCAATTGTGTCGTCACCCTCGTCGATCAGCTCGGCTGGAACGGCTGCTTCAGGCTCCGGCGATGCCATACGCTAAAACGACAAGTTTTAGTTTTTATTACGTTAAACACGCGCGAAAAGGACTCCTCCATGCCCCGAAGTCTCACCATAACCAGAAAGCTTCAACAGCAAAGCTATTTTCGATTTTCTACGGCACCTACTTCAATTTAAAACGAACAATTCGCGCACGCCAAGCTGGGTCTCGAAGGGAATGTCGTGTTCTATAGATGACAATGGAATGCGACTGCTGTTGGATGCGACAAGATCAGCAGATCAAGACAGAAAATACATCCACATTCCGTGCGTTCCTTTCTCACAATTGTGCATTCGTGAAAATACCAGCTCAGATCTCAGTGCCACTGAATTAATAGAGCAAAACAAATGCTTCCCTTTTCAAGATAACACATTATTCTTAGCTCATAAAATCTCTAAAGATCATTGAATCAGCCGGCAACAGCTGCTATCGTCTTTTGAATGAAAAATTACCACACCAGCTGCCGTCCTTTATGGTGATCCTCAAATTACATGTTTCGACCGAAAATGACTTAAATCGGTTTTAGCAGAGACGTAATCCCCTTTCGAAATCGATTACCGTACTTAGATGACGCACAGCAGTATGAAAGATTCAGTTCCATGATCTTTTCGCATAATCTTTAGTATGATAGAGACATTTTTTATCGAAAACAGATATTATTAAGGCAATTTGGTTTTTATACATTCTCTGCGGGCAACAAGCAATACATATGTAGCGCAATTACAAAACGGCTTTCACGGGATTCGGGGCAGATTCCTTCATGGTAGGCATGTAGTCACGAGCCATGAGGCAGGCGAAGACGGTCATCACCATCTTCGGCTTCACTTCAACGATGTCCTCGGGAAGAGCATAGATCTTTGCGCCGATTTTGCGACCGGAGGTGATAGCATATTTCGCGTTCTCCATCTTGTCCTAAATACGATGTTTGAATTGGAGAAGACGGAGCATAAAACATACGTCAGAGACGAGGTCATAGTTGATAGTACCCGGCTTAATAGCATCGATCAGATCAAGGAGAACGCGAGCGTTGGAGATCGAAGAATCTTGGAAGGACTTAATCTGGCTGCTCTTTCCGGACGACTGGAGCTTCTCGTTGGCCCAGTTGACGATTTCCTTGTCGGTAGCCAGCCGGTCGCCGCTGTCAGTGCACTGAGCAAGAACGGTGAGGGTGTAGGCGCGCATCAGCTGCCAAACGAGAGCTGTAAAATTGAGTATGTAATTAGCAACATGCTTGTAATCATTTACCCAAAGTCAAGGTCTGGTTTCCGTCGTAAATGTCTTTTCCCTGAATGCCGACCAGACTGAAGCGCAGCTGCTTTCCGAGCTCGACGGCGTAGTTACAGTTCTGGATCTGATCCATCATGCCTCGAAGCTTGTGGAACGTTTTGACAACGCGCTTCCAATTGACGATTCCAGGGCGAATGATATCGTAAAGCTGAAAAAATAGCGGTAAGCTGAGTTATTGCGACAAAGGGGGCTACCTGGAAGATGATGACGCCATTTTGCAAGTCAGAATATAGCCAATTGACGAAGGGGTCAACTCCCATACTGTTCATCCAGTTGCGGTAGGTCTTCTCCTCGCGGGTCTCCTCAACCACTTCCTCAACTGCAACGATTCACCAATTACTCACCAGCCCTGCAATGTGGAATACTTACCCATTTCGTCGGCTCCGGGATCGGGCAAATTCGGGTGCTTGTTGAAGAGGTTAGCCACGAAGGCGAGGTTCAGCTTGTAGTGGCCGTTGGCGACGTCGTTGGCGGTGACGAACTCGCGGCACTCAAGCTTCTCGGCTTCGTTGAGCATAGCTCCAGCGCGAGGAACGTTGCCCTGAAAAGGTCTCATGAAGTTTTGCTTGAATCGGACGAACATACGTGAACGTTGAGAGGAGCGAGAGAAACACCGGCTCCACGAGGGGCGATCTGGTTGAGAAGGTGAGTGTAGATGACGGAGTCAGTCACATCGTTGGTGAAGTTCGTAAGACGACGGTCCACTCCAGCGCGTTCCAGGTGGTAGTTGACCCATCGCATGAGAATCTGCTCCGGTGAAAGCTTGCGGAGATCGTCCAGAGTTTCGCCTTCTTTCAGGAGGCGGAAAAGACCGGGAACATGGTGCAAATCGATCTGACTGAACAGTCCGATGCGAATGATCTGCCAGAGCAATCCCAGGACCAAATGCGGCTTTCCTTTGCTCAGATCGTCTCCATCGATGTTGACGATGTTGCAACCAATAGCCTGAGAGGACATGAGAGCGAGGGTCAAGTTCTCCAGCTTCGTGTAGGTGTTCAGATTCTTCTTGTTGATGGCGCGCTCATCGATTGTGTCCGGAACAGCAAGGTTGATGAGCTTACTATAATATGCGAGTTACAGAATGTTCATCGTAAAGGCTTCTTTACCAAATAATCAGGCCATCCTGCACTTTCTGATACAGGTCGTTTCCGTTGCTCTGGACTGGAAAGTGCTTGCTGAGGTCAGGGTCGCCGGAGAGATTACTGTTAATCCAGTTAGAGAAAGCGACCTCTTCCTAAAATAATTATAACTTATGCATACGTTTATGGGCATCAGCGCGCGTACCTCAACGCGGACGGTGTGGACGATCTCGTCGGCTCCGACGGCCGCACTCTGGACTTGGTACGCGTTTGTAACGCTACTGATGCGCCTCTTCCATCTGTTCACCTCTTCGTCTCGACCCTGTCGGAGCTCAGCGAAGAGCTGACTGAACTGTTCGACACTCAAGTTGTTGGCTCCATCGAATCGGGCCATCACCTCACGGAACTAAAGCACACGTTCAGCCTTCCCAACGTCGAAGCCATTGTACCTGATAGCCGGGCAAATCGATGCCAACCATTTTGAGTGCGGCCTGGACATCACCGTATGCGATGTGGCCTTCTCCACTGGGACCAATGGAAGGGAACGCTTCGGCCAACTCTTCGAGGTCTTCACGGCTGAGCGCCATTGTGTATGATGTTTAACTCTGAACGATGGACCAGTTTACGAATAGGCAAGACGTGATTAATAAAGCGTGTCTCAATACGCGATGAATAAGAATGAAACCAAAAGAACTGACAACGTCACGCCGTGGTGTTACATCGTCTGCATGAGCGACGTTTCACTCCGATCTTATCGCCGTACCGAAATATTCGGGAATTAGAAAACCACGACCGTTCCCGGGAAGGGAATGTGAAAACACTGAACGGGATCGGAGCCGGAGGTAGATGAATGAAACAGCAGTTGACAACTCATTGTTTCCGCTCCCAATCATGAGTCACAAAGGGCGGTTAGTTAATCATTAGACGGGACTATAGAATGAGTCTACACTGAATCATAGACAGTCTCCGTCCGCAAAAACTGTAATCAATATTGTACACAAAATGGCATTACGTTCCGAATAGTGCATCACAAAGGTGATGATGAGCGGAAAGATGTCAGAATGTAGCATCGATCAACTAAGGAACAATATAACGAAATGGAGATGTTGTGGCGCTATCGGTGCAGCGACAAGCGATGTCACACGAAAAACGGCAAACAGTCAGCCGCTCGTTGCGCCCCATCCCACACCGTGCTCGTCACCCATTCAAGGAATGCGACCCAAAACCGCCGAGGAGCAGGGAGCGAACGAAAGAGAGGTTCGACAATGAGTTCATCGGAGGTCATGTCCGAGAGAGACGTACAGGAAGACCAGAATCAATACAATACCCATCCAGTAACAGCCGGTACATACAGTATTTGGACAACGATGATAGGCGGAAACTGAAAGTCAACAAAGAGCACGAGGCAAGGGCAAGCGGGTTAGGGGTTGGGAACGTTTTTGAGGGCACTGTTCGTGAACATGAACCAAAAAATTTCCAACGCGCGGATTAGTGCGCGAATCGCCTGAGTGCCGAGCGCGCTTAAAACGAGGAGAACCTCGAGCAACCGCGCGCGGGTTTGCCTTGTCCAACGCGAAATGCCGATTATTTACTTATGGAATTAAGCTTGGGCCCGCTTGAGCGGCCCTCAATCACCTAACGATGATGAATTTGCGGGTAAAATGAGCCGAACGGCGATGTCCGAACGCAGGCGACAACTGGTGGTGCTAATCAGCAAACAAATAAATTAGCCTTTTAACGAGGACGGCAATGCGAAAACCGCGGTGTCCGTCCGTCCGGTCAGCAGTTCAACTGGACCGCGCGAAGACAATGGACGCAAGCGAGAGGCGCGTCGTCGCTGCACCCATCCGATGGTTTTCTTCTTTATTGCTGAGCGCGTTTGGCGCGCACACAATCTGAATGAGTCATTTGCAGTAAGAGCGCGAGAAAAAGCCGCCCGCAATAACCCATCTGAAATGGAACGACTTGCCGCTGCTGCCATCAAAATGGAGACACTGTCCGAGTGAACTCGAGTGGCACTGCAATGGGCCACACAGCATCCGCGCCGACAACAAGTTCCCCGTTGCGTTTCCTTTTGAAGTGTGAAACATGTGGCTGTCGCGTAGGAAGACATTTGATAATGGCCAAACGAGTTGACTTGACAGAAGGGGCGTGACTCACGCACAAAACAACCACAGTGACTCATCGTTTGTGATCATTCGCGGAATTGCCGTGATCACCTCGAGAGTGACCGAACTCGCGCACTTGCTCGCTCGTCAAACAAATTGGCCATCCGTCCAGATGCGAGTGGTCACTCAATTTTGATATGTGTTTCGAATGGACTGACAGATTATTATCGCCGCTAAATGGAAATAAGTTCTTTATCATACTTCCTTATCTACATAGCGCAAGAGCGGAAAGACAAGTCATATCCGTCTCGACCGCAGAGGGGGCACGCGGAAGTTAACTATAAGCTAGAGGGCGAAATCAACAAAACAGGGCAGCTTGCAGGGGGTATAGTGAAATGGACAGCTGAGTGGGCCGTCAACAATAAATAATGCTACTGGCTCTCGATCGCGTAAGCGGTGACATATAGCGCTGTTTAAAATTTAATGCGGGCCAGGAGGAACACTTTTTTGGCCAAAAAGGGCACCTGGTAACTGACAAAGGACCTCAAATCAAAAGCCAAAATTAAAACCATGTGTTTCCCGCCTAGTGGCATCATCCGGTCAGTACGTTGCCTAGGCAACTCGCCAGCAATGCATGCACCGGACATGCATCCAGCTTGGCACTCGTTCACCTCGATGAGCCGACGGAGCGCGAGGAACAAGCTTCAACTCGTCTACTTCATACTAGCTGCTATCTCGTGCTTCTGCGCAATTCTTGCTGGACTTTTTATTTCGCGCAAGTATCTGGAGCAAAAAGTGTTGCGATGACTCGCAACGACGGCGTCATTCACGAAGAGGTACGTCAAATCGAAGATCAAAGCGGATCAGCGAAACGGCTGACTCATGTTATTTCCGCCATCTTACCGGGTCACGCTGCTCACCATGACACATTCACGTTCGTTTTCGGCGCATGCGCGAAGTGATAGTGCAAACGATGGGATCGCGCGAGAGGAAACAAAATGATCGAATCCAGTTGCCACCAGGCATTTCCAGAATCCTAAGCACGCGCAATGGGTGGGCAGCCGACAGAATTCCTGTAGTCGGATTTAGGTTGCGCATACTCATTTTACGACAGCCACTTGCGAAATATGCAAATGAAAGTGAAAGGGAACAGGGCGCTCGGGTGAACGATGATGAAAGTCATCTGCGGAACGAGCACGAAGTCGAGGAATTAACGCGCGCGACGATTAGGGCTAAGACGAAAGTTACCCAAAACACCGTCAACCACACTACCTCGCTACTCAATTACGCTACTGCCTTTCCAGCTCCATATAAATAGACGCGCTGAAAATTGAGATGACGCACGCTGCTGGAGGCGACCTGAGGCAAGAGAACATGAATCCGCAATCGCGCATCAGCTGTGTTATTACAAAGAGCTACAAAAGCGTATGGTGTGTAAAACCAGTTGTTGGTTAATACCTCCTAATCGTTGGAGAAATAGGGCTTTCTCTTTCACTCAAAGAACTCCCTAAGTGCCCCTTAAAATGACGCGAATGAGTCTAAAAAGGGAAATGGAACGCGAGAAGTCAAATGAGGGCGAGTTTTTTGGTCTTGATCACTTGCCGCCGAAGTGCTGCAGCGCATTGTAGGCGACGAAAGTGGTGACCTAAAATGAGGAGAACATCCGAAAACGTGTGAGCCTTTGCGCCTTCCTAATCAAATTGTCGTCATTAAATTAATCGAGCAGTGAAATGTGTCAACTTTTCTCGCTAAAACATCGAACAAAGAGTCGTCCTTTTATTATGGTCGTCAGGCATGATCGCCTTTCATCTAAAAAAATGGGCGAAAAGATTATATGGCAAAGTGACCATGCTTCGTGTGGCAATCTGAACTTGCCACCTTGCTAATTTAAAGACCGAAAATCAAGATATCGAAGCTCAACACGCTCGGACTGCTTTACACCAATGGCAGCATCTAGAACAGTTTCTTAACCCTCATTACTATACAATATTGAACAGGGACAAGACACGCCAAGTGAAGTCAACCTCTCACTTTCAGGTAATTGTACGGAAATATCGAGCAGCGTCGCCTTGGGCCCATCTGTTTCACGCGTCAATCTACGTAATCACGCTCGTCCTTCCGCTCGTTATCGCCTTCCTTACGCAGGTAACCGGCCTCGGCCTCCATCTCAAAATTGGCCAAAAAAGAGCATACGGAAACGGGTGCATCCGATCACAATGCTCCTGCGAAGAGCGTTTGTTCGAGAGAACACGGTCGAAAAGGTGACCAGCAGAAAATAAATAAATCGCGTTCGTGTTGACCGCGAAGAAGATGAGGGAGCGAGGTTGTGCGCGTCTTGTCGCCAGCTTCGCGCGACACGATCGGATTGAGCAAACAGGCCACTGAGCCGTCTTGAACAAGCGAAAAGTGAGCCCAGCAGCGCGAATCAGCCAAAATATTGTGCTAGATCGGAAAAACAAATTCTATTGCTTTGAATGCTTTAGGGCTTGTGGCGCAAAGTGGAGCTCTATCGCGAGCAGCCGGTGGTTGATTTCGAAGGAAAGTGCATTTTGCTCATCCGCGGATCGGCTGACAATGAATACGTCGTTTGGAGCAGTTTTCACAATTTGAATGAAGCCATCGGATCACACCTCAATGTGCCGCTGATCGAGAAGCAGCGGTTCGATTGGAACAGTGACGGAAAAACTGATAAAGCGAGTGTGAAAACGAGTTGACAGTTCGATTACGATGTTTCAGATATCGGTTTATGCAGAATTCGCTGATATACAGTTTCCAGTTCACAGTGTTCTCTGGGTGTTGTTGTTGAACTACAAGCTTGACCAGCGGTTTCTCATTGAGGTAAGCGGATCTACGAGATAAGAAAAGGACAAAATAGTTGAAAAAGGAACGGATATGGATTCGTTCGCGAAGAACCTTCATGACCACAAATAGTGTTCGAAATTTGTAGGTCGCACATAAGAGTTTGCATCCAGAGAGTACTGTACACCCAACCAATGACGTACAGTTTGCTTTGTGATCAGCCAGCATCTTTAACTCTCTGTTTATTGACATTTCCGGCGTCTATCAATCTTTCTAAAGACTCCTTGAAGTCTGACTAATAGCGATCATTCCGTCTTTCCGCGAAAAATTTGTAAACTCTTCCAAATGTACATAATGAGTCACCTGGGTTGCTGGTAACGTTAGGAGCAGACCTGATCTACAACCCCGTTTATTATAAATTATTCTACATGGGTGAATTGGTAACGTTCTAATCTGTTTTTGTTTTGGACGCCAATTTTTTGATAACACGAAGTACAGACTTGTGACTCATTCGTTTTGATCAGTTGGAAGATTAGCGATCTGCTCTTCTTTCCAAGCTTTATAACCTACACAATGTACGCATTACAGCAGATGTTGTGTCTTTGTAATGCGAAAAGAAAATAGAAGAACAATCTACATGCGAAGGTCCTTTTGTTCATAGAGGGACCGATCCCCTGTTTTGAGAGAAAGCAACGCGATAGAATTATCGATGCTTTTGGAATGCTGTGGAGCGATATATTCAAGAACATTTATGGATGTCTTACCCGAAAAAGTAGCCTATATAAAACATTGAATCTCCTATTCTGGCTTAACTAAACACATAAAAACTTTTTTAGCACGTGCTGGCTAATCAGATGTAGGATCCACCAAATATCGGTTACGTATGGCTCATATTATGAAAACGCCCAATGACCTCTCCATTTCCGTTCTGTCCACTGGGAACAACATCTGTGTTCAAACAGCTCTTAAGACCGAAATATGATCGCATGGGAAACAGGGAAGGGCAAAAGCGCGAACCTGGTTCCGTTTAAGCAAATGACCTGTAGCTCTCCTATGATGAAAGACAGTTACGTTCAATAACTGTATCCACATAATTCTTTAAAACTGCTACAGCACCTTTTGAAGTCGCTTTTAAATTTTGGTAATGAAAAGGTTTGCCTATACGGAATGTACACAGAGCTGTTTCGTTCACAGCTCACGTGGCATCGCAAAATATTTATTCCTCAATCTGCATGTGGGACTCAAACCTTCACTCTACTTTAAGTGACAAAAACATGTTTTTAAAGCAGCTAAATCGGCATCGTATTTTTGAAATCCCAAGACGGATGTTGGGCGACGGGTAAACAAATATTTTTATCGCATAGAACTTCACTTCTAAAACATACCTTCTTACCACTTAATGTAACGAAAAAATCGAGTGATTGGCCATGAAGAGACTAATCAGACTAAACACAAAAATCTCCACCGATGCAAACTAGTGCAGAGAAGCCGATTCGCGATTCTCAATTCATTCTTTTCATGAATTTCTTTGTGAACTCATTCTACTCGCAACCCCCCGCAGCTTTAAAAATCGGTCACCATCCACATGGCTATCGCTTAATAAGGTTACGAAAGAACAAGGAACATGAGATGCACCGTTCCAGCTGTGTTCCACTTCCGACCGACTCGCTAACTGATCCACTCATAAATCTCGTGGTGCAACGGTCGCTTTTTTTTGCAGGAACCGGTTCAGTGTTTTGTCTTCCGCAGGGTGCGTCCGATAGAGCAATTAACAAAAAGTCGATCTCTCACCACTATTGAGAATTATGAAAATCTTGTTTTTTAGATGGTAACAAGTGTTGTCGGCGAAACAGAACAGCTGCGCCCGGGTTCCGGTGTGCGCATTGCCGGACATTTGAATATGCTACAGAGGGAGCTGCTTTTTGAGGATTTCAAACAGGATAGCCCGTTTAACTGCTCATCCGACGATGTCACACAGTTCGAGCCGTCGAACCTACTTGCTCACGGGCTCTCACTCAACTACAGTACCGAACTAACAAGGTGCTCTTGAATTAACCTTACCTGTAGTTGATTTATTTAGTCAAAAAGTTATTTGGGAGCCATCAGTCACTGCGGAAAACAGATTCACAGTGACAATGGACATACACGTTGCTCCGCAGATTCTTCACTACAGGACAGGAGTGTTTCAGCTGCTCAAATGGGCATGGATCCAGTACCTCAGCTTATTTATCGTTGCTCATTATGCCCTTCGAAACTTTGCCGCCTTCGTATTCGAAAATCGTCTAGTTGCTGTCACTGTATTATAAATTAAAGCTCACTTTACATAGATAAGTCAGTAGTATGGCCCATAACTACAAGGCATTAACTGTAAAGTTGTTACCTGAAATTGAGGATTCAAGCATACATGGACAGTGTGGAGATAGAAACGTGCATTACCACAGGATTTTGATGATTCAGCGGATTCAGTTCAAATTCGAATTGCGGAGTATATAAATGGATGTGTGCACATCTAAAATACATAAACTGAGCTTATTCTATAAGGGCAAATCGAAGTGAATTGATGTTTCACATGATGGCTCTGCATGCAGTATGTAGACGACATTCAAATCGACTAAAACTAACGGCTCAGTTCAATTCAACTCAGCTCAAGTTCAAGCTCAATTACGGTCAAGTTCCATGTTCATCTGAGTACTTTGGCAGCACAGCAAATATTTCATCTTAGGACCCACTTTTTCATTCAATGCAGTGTTATATGTGAAATGTTTGCCGTTTGCATGTCGACTGGATAACATGGACCTGATCGAAGCTACGGATCTTGATGCATATCAAAATTTCGCTTTCAGTCGACGCCTTTCTATGATCTAAATCGCTTTCTGTACTTCATTTTCCCTGTGTATAGAATCCACAATCACTTTGAAGCTAGTGTGTTCACTAGGCATAACATCATTTAGTATTTGATCAACTTTACGATCTGCGTTAGTTGTGGTTAACCAATAAATTAGTTCGCCACATATTTTAACTGTGTACCATTACAAACTTCAAACAATTTATGCACTATTCAAGAGATATGTTCTATCACCACAGCTAGCTGAGCTCCGACTATCGCGTGCTGCGAGAAGACACAGGTCAGACCCGTATAAGGAATGTTACACATAAATTATAGGCAAAGTTCCGGAAATGTGAAGAGATGCTCTATGGCAAGGCAACCGGTATCCGTGCTTAATTTTCTCTGTCCCCGCTACGGCTAATCCTCATAATCTGAATCCTGCAGGAGAGCGGTACGATGCTTGTCGTCGGCCACTTCGATATCCTCCATCGAGATCACATCGCTGTCGTCCTCCAACACCGTCACATAGCCGCCTTTGCGAGTTTTCCTGTGGAATGAGACACCTGCAAGCGATGAACGATAGATAAGCTGAACGCGCTGATGCGCTCACCCGTCACACCAGATGAGAGTTCCCCAATTTGTCGTCTCCGCAGAATCGTGTGAACCTGTCGGACGATGAATAAATAGAGTACGGCGGAAACGACAACGCCGACGAAGATCAATTTGAACGCGCCTCCGCTCGACTGATCGAATCGTGACCATGAGATCAGAGCCACCGGTGCGAGCATTTTGCCAAAACTTCCGGCAGTGCCCAGCACTCGTGAGAAGGCGAAAGTGTTTGCGCCGAGAGTTGATAGGATCCAGTTGTACAGGCATGTGGATAGAGGAGATCCGAATGCACCCTGAAATCGTTCAACGCTTATTGAAGTACGGATGTAAAGCGTGCGGTTAAATTTATGGATTGGAGGAAAGTACATGCATTGCGTCACTAGCATTATGCTTCCTCCTTTGCATGTACAAATCCCCCTTCGCTACTATAGGATGATTCACTCATGGCTTCCTTCTTCACTTACTTTTCTTACAGATCTATTTCAGAGCGCTCGTTATGTATTTTGTGATCTAAGTGCATTCCAAGTCAAAGACTAATTGCAAAAACGGTGGCTAAACAAAGTTTCAAAAAAAGCAAAACCAATTTGGCATCACCTGCGTAAGAGTATTTTTACGCGAGGTGACATCAGGATCGAACATGTCCATAGACTTTGAACTACAAATAGCACTGTCGTAGTTCGTAGTATATGCTTTTCATCTTAATTGTTTCGCTAGTAATGCCCGTATTGAACAATGGTGTAGAAAAGAGGCCTTATCAATGATTGTTAACTGATCGGAATGCGGTGGTTCGATAGGAAAGTAAAATAAAGACACAGTTTCTTGTGTCAAAAGAACAACTCACCAAAAGGAACACAGATGCTTGGCCCCACAACGAATCCTGCTCGGCGAGCATAAGCACGAAGGCGGAGAGTGTTGAGAGTACTAAGAAGGTGATGATGACCGTTGGAGACACACCGGGCGAAGGTCTAAATTGACGCTAAGCACTAATAACTAAGGACAGTTCCTCACCTGAGCAGTAGTATCTTTCTGGACAGAAGTGCTGCACCCCAATAGATCATCATGCCATTAGAGAGCCGAACCGAGAAGTGATCCTGATTTTCTGTCAGCGGTCCAGCAATTGTTCCAACGACCGCCACGTCACAGAAGCTCATCAGAGTCCAGAATAGGAGAAGATAGGCCTTGATGCGTCCACAGTCGGAATCAAGATATTGGTCGCCGGCTATCTGCAACTTCCCTATCATAGGATATTCAAATTCGTGATACCATACCTCAGCAATTCGGTCGTCCTTCTTGAACCCGAACGGTAGACAGCAGCAACAGAATCCCACCACAAATGGGATTAGTGTTAGTAGGACAAAAGCTGCAGCAGCTATGTATTGTACACGTTCCACGGTTACTGCGAGAGGACTACTAGTTGCTACAGGATTTGGATCATCATTGAGATGAACGCTATCCGCAAAGGATACGGTAGCGGCGATCTCATAGACGTGTGTTGTGGGTACAGTTGTGGTAGTTGTAGTTGTGGATGGCGTCGTAGTAGTTGTTGTGGTTGTAGTAGTCGTCGTGGTTGTAGAGGTAGTGGTGGACGGACTCGTAGTAGTGGTCGACGATGTGCTCGTAGTGACTGATGGCACAGTTGTAGGCACGGATCGTTGAATCTCCAGAATCGTAGCGTTTCTGCATCACGAAATGTCTACTACATAAGTGTGATAGAAGTACTTACGTTGTCTGCTCAGTTACAGTTTCGTTTGAACAAAGCAAGGATCCTTCCGTGCAGTTTACTTCTGCTGAAGCGCTGCTCGCAACAGTCGCATCCGCCGGTTGTTCGTTTTTTTTCTTCTCCTCTGCTTGCTTACGCATGGCTTCGTTCTCCTCAGTCTTGCCGTTGACCTGCTGCACACCTACGGCCGAATCGGGCCTGAATCATTCTAGATATTCAAAGGATTGCCCTGCCATTCGCACCTCTTTGGCCTTTCCGTCGTCGTGATACCCATTTCGGTCAGGTTCGCAAACTGGACGTAGGTCTCATTCTCGGAGAACCCACTTATAGCACGCTTCTGCAACAGATGCAACCCGGCGCTATCGAAGTTGTTCGCCGATTGTGAAAACACAAACGATCCAAGAAGTAATCCGACGATCATGCATAGCTGAATGGCAAAAATCAAACTCCGTCGCTCTTTAAATAGTGCATGGTAGAGGAGGTAGCATCCTGAAAGTCATCAGAAATGAACAACAGCTAAAAGAAGCAATCTCTCGACCTCTTTCAAGTGATCCCAAAATAAGTCCATTCATCATCCAAGCAAAGAGGATTGTCCAGAATCCGTGGGTAATTGACAGTGAGGCTAGTGACGGAACTAGCACGAAGAAGAGCGCTAGGAATACGAAGAACGGATTCCATCGCAGGAAGAGTTGCTCTCCGAGGAAAGTGCCTGCCAGGTAGCCGGCTCCTAGTGCAACAAACGCACAAACAGCAAAAGACCGGTAGGTCGTGCCGTATGTGACGAATTCGCATGCATTCGGTCCAAAAACTGACAGTGATACTCCCTGAAATGATGGCTTTTGCGATGGGTCATGCCAATGAGGATTGGACTCATTAAGAGTACGATTTGATTCGATAGTTTTAATTTGTTAATTATATCCTGTAAACGATAATCCGACCTTTCTCAAATTGAAACTTTCAAAGCTATCTCATGTGACTCCAATACATCTTTCACGACACAACGTAAACGGCAAAATTCCCCAAAGTAGCATTTTGTCCAACGCGACAAAAACGACAATTTGATGCCGTTCGATAATTGCATAGCTTGCCGAACGGCGCTTAACCATGCGTAATAATCAGCGTGAGGTTAGCCAGTCTATGAGATAGAGAACTAGGTCACTTTACCGCAAAACAGGCAAGCCGGAAATTGACGCTGCGGCGCCTTATCAGCATCGATGATTGACATATGATAAGTAGTTTGTTCGGTGTTGCGGTAAAGGATAATCAAAACCAAATGGAAAGGCTTAAACAGCTTGATGGGAATCTTGCTTAACATCACATATGAAGGCTATCATATCGATTCGCTTGGGAAATAAAACTTCGAATCATGGAAAATACTGAGAAATATGTATACGTTTGAAGTTAAGCATTGTTCATTATAAGAACCAAACTTACTATTGCGAAGACGACCGCACAGATACAGGTCAGCTTCCATCTTAGCGCCTCAGCTCTCGCGCGAGCAGGCCGAAGCGACGGCGACGTACGACTCCTTCCCCGCTGATTCTCCAACAACGTCTTCTGATCGAAAACGATCTCTGAATCGCTTTCATCGTTGTCCACAACGGCCGCATTAGCGAAGCCCTGCGCATGTTTTCTCGGGCTTTCTAGCTTCGATGTCAAAACTGGAAATAACACAAGATACAGAAGTGCTAAAACTGGAATCCAACTCACTTCCCAGTTTCCACAGAATCGCATCGTTATCATTCATCCTCGCTAATGTGAAAGAAATCGATGAGATCGCAGCCAATTCATGCGGCCGCTTGAACAATGCGCTGCGAAGCTCGTTGCGAAGCCCACGAGCAAACGAGCGAAACGGACACCTGAATAGTAGTAGCGTTAACACACTGATTGGCCTGGTCTGCCCGGCGTCAATAAGTCATCAAAAACGTCGTCGTCAACGTTTTGAACGGTCCGACAATCTTTTAAAGTGGTATCGCGACGCGTGTATTGTACATTAGCGGTGGAAAGCGAGCGTTAAACAATCGTCATTTGTTGATAAAAGGAGTTGAACCGAAAGACGCGCCAAGTTTTTTCGCACCTTTCTCTAAGTGACAGTCGTCATAAGAGCAATGCGTTTGTCATTTTCTCGGTTTGCCAACTCACAAATCGAGACCTGTAAATTTCTAACCATCGAACAACATTCAGCCGGCGGCCGTATGTCCGTACGGCCGTCTGTCCCTCATCGCCGCAGAGAGCGACAGCTACCGTAATTTGGCCCTTTGCGCGCGGAAGAATGAAAGAGGATCTCAGATCTACGGCTATGCTAACGGAAGTCGTCGAACGCCCACTGGATTTAGGACCTAGGCGTCACGCGCATCTTATCTTTTCAAGCGATCGCAGGTTTTTTGAGCAACACAGGAATGTGGCTGTCAAAATCAGTCATCTGCTCGGGAAACGCTGTAGAGCAACTTAGATGAGAAAACAATCGGCTGTTTGGGAAATGGCCATGGGTAGAACTTCATCGGCGACCGTACTTGTTATGTCTTTGTTCCACGCCGATAATCGCCAAACAGGACTCGTTGCGTTGGCACTATGATTTTTGGGCTTCTTATCAACTGGAGTTCGGGGTACGATTTACATAACAAAGACAGACACTGCGACTCTTGTCTAAGTTCATCCTAATCGAACCGGTTCAGATCATCGGCGCATAATCTGTAGCCCTCTGACTTTACGTTCTTTTTTACGTTCGTTAAGGTCGCTCCGTACTTGTGCACTGATGGGTGTCCGTCTGTTAGAAAACTCTGTTTTCCCTCTTTTTGCTCTTGACCTTTGTTGTATCGTGTTTCACGACTTCCTCTGCACTCGATTGGAGTGTGAAAGCTATTTAAAAAATCCAGCCCTCTTCTGGGCCCGAAGTTACATGTGCTCAAGAGGAGATGAGATGGCGGAGAGGGCGAGACAAAGCGGAGGACGTTGTTGAAGGCGGTGGTAGACGTCGGGTCCTCTGCCCGCAGAGGCGAGCACAACAATTTGTGCACCGCATACCGTAGTTCGCCGCTTTCGACAGCGCCCGCAGAATGGAAGCCATCGACGAAGCGATCAACGAACGCGATGGGCGAGTCCGGTTGGTCGAGCGGGTCGGCGCAGAGAACGTGTACGAGGAGAGGCGGCCGAACAGTGAAATAGCGCGTGCCGGGCGGGCAGAGACGTATCGATCTGTCGGCCTCGTTAACACAGTGTGTGAGTAGAGCGAAACGACGACGCGGCGACCGCGCCAGTATGGCCTTCAGTACCCCCTCTCGCAAGATCGTCGGTAGATGTGGCAGCTAGATGTTCAGACAAAATGTTGTGAGGTGCACAAACTAACTTTTGTCGATGATTTTGCTATGGAAACACTATCACATGTCTTGCTATAGACTATGGTGATCAGGAATGATATACCGGAAAGTAACGTTTTTTTCTTGTATTTTTATTTTACCTTTGGCTTCCTTTTGCTTCGTCGCTTCGACTCGGCTCCAGCAAAGCTCGTCATGCGAAAATCGGAGCGCAAAATGCAGCGGCAGCGGCGGCTCCACGTCGTCGCGTCGCTCGCTCATACAGAAAACCGCACTTTCTTTCTCGATTATTCCATATATACGTATTTCGACTACCGTACTCCCATCTGTCGCCGTCGCCCAATTTCTCTCAATTAGCGGAGAGTTAGGGAAAAAGGAGGAGAAGCAGAAAGGTAACTGCGTGTTCGCGTCACACAACAGACAAGCGCCGAGCTCGCAGAGTCTCGGAATACGTAACAAGAGAGCAAAGTGGACAAATTCGAACTCAGCAAAACGAAGGCACTCTCCGTGAAATGAAAGATGCAAACGAGGCAACATGTGGAAAAGCAAAAGAACAGCTGGCATTTTTGTTTTTTAGTCGTCACCGCTCTTAAAGTCATGTCCGCGCGCCTTTCATTAAAACGATCGTCTAAAATTAGCGCTTCCGCTTTCCCGTTCACCCCTGCCGTAAAGCGTTCTTCTTTTGCCGATTTAGGGAAATGTCGCTTGGCGCCCCAGCTGCCACTTTCTTCATCTCCATTGCCATATTCCCACAATCACTTAACCCTGTTCTAGTTTTCTATTTGCCTCCGTCTTTTCACTCCTGAGTACGTGCATCCGTCCATCCGTCGCCGCTGAACGACGAACAATGCGGATGGCGGGTTGGTGGGCGGAGTCGATGTGGAGTCCGCGTGGAGAGACGGACGCACGCACGCACAGCAGGGGCGAAGGACTTCGCAGCAGCGACTAACTAAACCACCACCCTCCCAACAACCACTAACAGTGATTCGGTATTGCAGGAGCGGCGATGTATGCTTGCATAGTTTAAGAACGTCACCATCCCCTTGCAAATCATATATATAACAAAAATCATATAGTATCGTTCGCTACTGACGAAATCCATCATTCATAACCATATACATATCTCCTCTCTCCCGCTTCGTCACATCGTCAGCATCGCTTTCTCTACTCGTCAGCGTCGTCAACTTCTTTCTGCCTTTATTCGTTTCCAAGCGACGATGGCGATGAGTGAGGAAATGCAAAAAAAAACGCTGGCCATCACGCAAAAGAGCCAATGTCTCGAACCCCTTCAAATCCTTTAAAACCCTTGAGGGACACCGGCCACCGTAACCCCAATCAGGCGCGCGCTGTTTTTCGTATTTCTGTCCCCCGCATTCGCATTATCCACTTCGTTTCGAAATTCGTCATTTCGCCCTCGTACGTTTTGAAATAGCATCACAGAGGGCAAAGCTGTTTTCGGCGATGGAAGAGGCGTTTGCGCAAAGGGCTTCTCCACCGCTGGTGACGATGTGTGTGCGCGTGTTCATCGTCGTTCACGCATCGCTGTTAAGGCAATTCGCGCTGAAACCGACATTCGTGCTTTGAATCGCGTTCAATGTGATGTGTTGTTGTTTTTTTTTTGCGATCTTTGCGCTATGTGCATAATCAGCTGTGTCGGAGTCTGCAATCATAGCCATCGACGAGAGAACACATCAGCAGCAGATGCTTTCATTCATTTGCATGCACTACTACGAGTCATTAACAAAAAGCAGGCGCGAGATACTCGCGAAAGACGAACGTACGAGAAAAACAAAAGCAGCAAAGGAGAAGTGCGAACAAAAGCAACAAATGTTCTTTCATTGCAGTATGTCGATTTGAAAGCCATGGTTGATATGGTGCCTATATCCTCCGTTGTATCGGACTACGACAAGTTACGCATGACAACTGAAGGACACAATATCGGTGAACAACAGCCCGAAGAGCGGGAAGAAGCAGCTAATCCTCCGGCCAACGAGCCTGATGACATGGAGGATGGCGAAATTTGCGAAGATGACGACGAAGGTTGGTCCGACGCAGTAGTAGAGCGAAAAAGCACAACACGCCTGACGCTTTTAGACACTAAACCTCTTCCTGTGCCCGTTCCTTCGGCTGCATCAAGCCGCAACAGCGCATCGAAAGACTCCCGATCATCGGTATGCAGAACGTCTTGTTGACAACATCACAAAATGAGCGAATTTTAGAGGTCGCACGGTCCACAAACTGCCCTAAGTTCTTGGTCGGGAACGGTGAATGCCAGATCGCAGGCGGCTGGCGGTGGAAGATCGCCTTTAGGAGACTCCTCTTGCTTCGATCCTAATGAAGAGTACTACCGTAGTGGAGGGTATGTTGCATTTTTGTCGAAGTTACATGTACAAAATTGCATCTTACAGTCACGAAGACCGCGATTACCGCTATCTCGACGACAATCAGCCTGTAATACAGGATTTCTCCGCCGACGGAGAGCATCGATCCCCATCTTCTCCATCGAGATACGAGTCGAAACGGTTAGTCGTTTACTAGATAATCATCCTCTTGCCTGTTGCCTATTCGACTTGTTGGACACTCCACAGTATTGTTCTATTTTCAGTAGACGTCGATCTGTAACCCCCGAAGAATACCGCCATGGATCTAAGAGAGCCAGAGCCGCGTCGCCTCCATACCACCGCAATAGCCGTCGCGCGCCTCTGGGACGCGGAAGATGGGCCGAACGACAAATATGCAAATTCTTCCGCGAGGGCTACTGCCGAGACGGGGACAACTGCAACTATAGCCACGATGCTGCGGATTCGATGAGAAAGTCCGAGTTGTGCAAGTTCTACCAGCATGGATACTGTAAGAAGGGTCTCCAGTGTCCCCTTCTTCATGGTGAATTCCCGTGCAAGGCGTTCCATAAGGGAGAATGCTCCAAGGAACAGTGCCAGTATTCACATGTCGCACTAACTGAATATACACAAGGGATTTTTGACCAAGTAAGAATTGACGTGTTAGCTAACTTCTCATCGAATTGTTTCAGATGATGAAAGACGAGGAACTTGCTTCAAAAATCTTGATTCCTCAGGCACCCGTGAAGAGAAAGGTGCTTCTACCAGCAGGACCGCTCGAACCGCCACGTGCAGCTCCAGCTCCAGTTCCGGCTCCGGTTGCGATTCCAGAAACTATTGCTCCAGTGGAATTCACTCCAGCTCCCCATCAGCCTATGCAGGAGCCGATGCCTGCTATGATTCCGACTGGACCTGAAACAGCCCAGACGATTCCTGCAGCGCCTCAGATTCTTCTCGAACCTTCCCCAGTAAACATGGCACATGCAGCCTTCGATATGGCAAACATGTATACCCCGGCTCCTCATCCTGTCATTATTCAACCGGAAATTCAACAGCCGTCAGAAACACTGGCACCACAGGCCGACCCTATGGAGACAACGGACGCCGCTGAGCCCGAACCATCCTCGGGCGGATTCAATATCAACGAGATGCTTGCGCAGATAACGCAAGGATCCTCAGTTCAAGATTACTCTGCTTACGCTCCACAGCCGTCGCCCTCCGTGGACAACTATTCTGTGTATGCTCCGCAAGACGATCCCTTTGCGCCTCAGGAGGAGCAGTACGTCTCGGCTCCACCAGCAAATGATTCTCCTGCATCACCCACTCACGAAATCGAGACGGCTCCGTTGTCGTCCGCGCCCGACTGGAAGCTGATTCCCGTCGATGTTAACACCGAGGACAAAGTCCAATTTGAGGAAAAAATATTGCAAGTAAGACATTTGCTTCATTGTTCTCCATCTTCACTAACCCTGCTCTCTAGATGTCGCAATCAAACTCTAATCTGCGAATGGATCCACGACTGAAGAAGCTCTTGGACAACCAATTCGATCGTGTATCATCGTTAATCGGAAGCATGGCCGCTCAAAATGCTGCTCCTGCTGAACCTCAGCCACAGCCCGCTGCCAAGTAAGACCGTTAAGCATCGGGCATTTCCATTCTGTATCGTTTTTCAGTTCTGCTCCTGCCGCTCCTGCCGTTCCTCCCGCTGCTCGCCCAGATCCCCGCACTGACCCTAGAAGAGCGGACCCTCGGAAACGCTCAGCGCCTTCTGCAGCTCCTGCCTCAGCGGAACCTTCCGCTCCCTCATCCTCAAGTGCCTCGGATCTCCGCGTTGTCTACGACGCCAACCAAGATCAACATGCATTAGTACATGGCTACGTCGACCATAACGATCCTTCCACGTGGTCCACCGACGTCGATCATCGCCCGCATTTCAATCCTAATCAATATGGCAACTCGCCTCCACAGTCTCATCACGGTCACGAGCGAGACAGGGACAGGCACTACAATGGCTCCAGCTATCGCGATGACTATCGGGACTCCGCTTCCGCAAGCTACCGAAGCGGCTATCGTGGCGGCGAAGGACGCTACCGTGGCCGAGGTCGAGGTCACTGGAGAGATTCGCGCCCACCACGCGACTCTCGTTACTACCGTCACGAGTACGACGAGGAAGACCCAAGAGACCCAAGAGTTCGACGAAACGGGGTGCATTCAAATGCAGCTCCAGCTCCAGCGCCAAGCCAAGCCCCAGCTCCAACTCCAGCTCCTGCACCTGCCGCCGAGGCTGCTTCGGCCGCACCGGAGCAGCCTGCCGCCCCTGCTCAGCCGATGTCTTTACGCGAAAAGCGAAAAGACAACGTCTACGAGAGTCCCTTGAGCCGACCACCCGGTGGAGCCAGGTTCTAGCCGATTCACCTAAATACCCTTATCTCTCTCACGCCTGTCTGATCGCCATGAATGTACAGCTCCGTCTCTTTGATGTCTTCTATGGGTATTGAATCTCTGGTGCATTGTGCCGTTGACCACTTTGGGTATGGCCACACGGGAAACGAGGTGTTTATGCATGTCCTCCTTTCATGTTCCTTGTCAGTTTGTAGATGCATAGTGACAAAAAACAGAGCAGGTCTTGTTTTCGTTTCTCCTCTCTTCTCTTGCTTTTCATAAATTGTAATAACTTTCGTTTCATGATTTTATTGCCAACAAACTGATTGCTTCCCTTTTAAGTATTGAACCAATGGACTTTTACTTTTAGAAATTTATACAGCAAAAAAAACCATTAAAAGTGATGAAAGCTAAATGGCATGTTGACGCACATTGACTATTTGAACAGCGATGACCAATTGTTCTATTGTTCGCTTTTCACAATCACACTGAAAGGTACCATGAATTGACGGCAATCGACATAATAGAAGGGAATGACAACTCAGAGCTTCTCGATTATAAAGGATGCATTGAAAAGTGCAATGCACTCAAGCGATATTTTCGCTGTATGACAATAAATATTTTTGTGCTCTTTCGCCGATTCTGTTTTTGGCGGTGGAAAAGCCAGACTCTCATCTGTTTACAAAATAGAAATACAAAAATAAATTTAACTTTTGATGAAAGTGTTTTTGTTCGCTTTTCGAAAAAATAGGGTTCTGTTATTTAAGATGCTGCCTGAGATAAATATTTCCTAAACTCATAGTACTTTGTGGGAGATCCAAATAGATTTATTGTTGTTGAGGACAGTTCATTCCAGCCATACATTATTTAATTAAAGCTTGTCATTTGCATTGGTTCTGATTTCGACGAGCCAATTTGGCCTAAGGGTCACTGCCCTGACACTTCGTCATGCTGAAATGCGAGATGTTCTACGAGCTACTAATAGAATCGAATGTGTACAGATGACAAATGATCGTTGGACCTTAGCTATCACCGGGGGCTGTTCTTTTGTCTATGCCATGTTACAGAGTCCATCTTTTCCAATTTGCTAATTACTATAACATGCGACACGCTGCAGGTTAGTAGCAGTCATCGCTACTGTACCCACATAAGGACTGAGCCAGCAATATTTCAATTTTATGGAACTGGATATAAAATGTTGAAAAATGACCATAAAACAAGCACCCTACACAACTGCAACTATACACTTTTGCTTCAAAGTTCGCTGTGCATGTAGGCTGTACTTGCTCCGCTCTATCTGATACATGTCCAGTTCTAGTGAGAACGATAGGTTGCTAACAGTCATCGCTACTGTACCCAGATAAGGATTTTCAATTTTATGGAAATGGAGATCGAATGTTAGAAATTCAGATTGACACCAATGGTGAACGTTTAAAATAAGACCAAGATGTCGCGAATTGGATCAATATCTTCTATGAATCTATGTTTTCCATACCATTCGAGGAGGGAGCTAACGCCTTTGTATAAAAGTACGCTTGGAGTACCGATTTGAAGGATGTAACTCTAGAGAAAAACGTGCCTGATTCCAACAGTAAGGATGATCTGAGATCATACTCAATTTTCAGTGATACACCCAATACATAGGCACTCAAATGACTGTCATTAACGATTGCACATTGTAAATGAAGTATAAAGAATAATGCAGAGGTTTACTACCTTTTACGATCTTTTCATGACATAAAAACAAAAGAATGTGTTGTGTTTCTACTTCTACGGTTCCATTTCTCATTCGGTTTCATTTAAGGTCGTCCATACTGGTTCACCAATCTGAAACAAGCGACTGTAAAACATGTATATTGCAAAACGTAGCGAGTCTGCACGTCCGAAAGCAGCCACTTTTTGTAATAAAATAAGAGCGACGGTGGTATGACTGGGCAGACGAAACCGGTTTCTCTTGACAGTCGACAGTGTCTTTCACAGCTGTTTGAGCATCAATTTCAGGCACGGTTGGGGCACATGCGATAAACCAGGTGAACACCGTGTACATGCACACTCTACGTGTACCTGCTCCAAATAACGACTCGATGTCAGCTAAGTCAGCTTATGAACTATGTGAACAAGCTACAATTACAACACGAAACATTTATTTACCAGCCACAATTACAAGTTGTATAGCACTTTTCATTTAGTTTGAGTTTCTGCGAGTTCTAGCGGTCTTAGCGCATTGAGATTTGGACTTCTCCGGAGGTGTCAAGAAAACCGACGCTCCATACTGATCTCGTTGCTGTTGCATTTGGTAGAGCTGCGGACTGATGTTGGCGACTCCTGGGTTGATGGAGTAGGGAAGGTGCGGAGGGAGGTTCACATGAGTTTGCATCGGCACCCTGTGCTGGAAGCTGGTGGTCTTCTTAACCAGCTGGGGCGATGTTTGAGGCGTGAGGAAGCCTGGAGAAACTATTCCGCCATACGACGGAGGCGGCACAGCAGGGTTGAAGAACGGAATGCGACGAGGATATTCTACAACTGGAAGCACGAATTGAGGTCCATGGAACTTGTCCAACGCGACGAACAGCTCATTTCCGTGCAACTTCGCCTTCCAGGCCTTGGAGACAGCGTCCTTCGCTTCGGAGAAGTTTCTGAATGTAACGTAGCCGTACCTTTTGGAGATACCACTGAAGTGTCTTGCAATATCGGCAGAGAGAACCGTTCCGTAGATAGAGAAGAACTGAGTTAGGACTGCTTCGTCGACTCCTTCAGCAAGGTTCTTGACGTATATGCGAGTCGGTTGCTCGGACTCTTGGCCGCGTACGGCAAAGCGCTCCGCTTTCTTCTGCGCCACGCTGGCATAGATGGTTCGCCCGTTGAAGATCTTCATTCCGTTCATGCTGCTAATGGCCGTCTGCGCTTGGTCGGAAGTTTGGTAGGCGACGAATCCAAATCCACGAGACTTCCCAGAAGAATCTTTCATGATTACACAACTGGTGATAGTTCCAAACGCGGCAAATAGCGCAGCGAACTCAGTTTCAGTGAGTTCATATCCAAAGTTCTTGACATAGACGTTCTTTCTCGGGTCCGGATCGTATCCAAGAGAGAGGGAGTTCAAAGCAGAAGAGAGAGTAGTATCAATGGCTACCATGATCTGTTCAGGTGTTTGATATTTCTGTGGGACACAACAGTGAACTATACTTATATGAAGGAAACCGGTGAGTTTGCGATGCCTTCGCTGTAGTGCCTCATCTATGTGGCATCGGTTCCATGTGGACATCACTTTATGAAATGTGTCTACCTTAGCGGGAACGTTCCCCCTCAATCGGAGGAGCCTGAAGTAACTTACATAGAAGCCCGCTATTCAACTGTTTTCCGAAAAAGTGTTTGTCAATTGCCCTAAGATTGATTACACTATGAATGTCCCACATGTCCGATGTGGTCTAGTGGTTAGGATTTGCGGCTCTCACCCGCAAGGCCCGGGTTCGATTCCCGGCATCGGAATGAATTTTTCTTTCGATTATACACTTGTTTATCGCCTACCATTTCTTGTTACCTTTGCCTCAACTCGCTAATGCGGACACAACAGATTTCATTGGTGTTGGTTACTGAACTTTGTTTAGCTGTAAACAGTAGTTGCTCGACGGCCGACGAATTCCTCAACAAAGTCAGTTGTAGCAGCTATGTTCCAAGCATTTTCAAAGAACAACGTCCACATAAAGACCACATGCCTTATGTATTTTCACGTGCCAAATTGTCACCCCTGAAAGGGAATACTCCAGAAGTGTTTATTTGATGAAAAATAAACAGGCAATATTCTGCTGGGTTTTCTTGATGTCTTCCTGCTCGCGCCTTCATCGGGACGCTGTCGAAAAGGTTTTCGGTGGCTGAGAGGAAGGTCGTGTTTCTTATGCGGGAGTACTGTCCACGTCGCTACGCATTATGCCTTAAACATTCCACATAGACACATACTAATCAAGGAACGCACTTACACGGAGTAAACGTTTTTCACAAACGTTGGACATATCCTGTCCTAAATTATGGACGAGGCAATCGATCTAAATTCAACAATTAAGCCGAATATGTGCAGTTGTTGGGTTTATTGGTCATTATGGTCATGTAAGCTCATTAAAAACGAATTCTACCTCTAAAGTGTTTAAAAAAGCGGGATACCTAAGCGTTTATAATATATAAAGGAGTCAGCGGATTTTTGATAAGGAGACAGTGGATTTATACGTGGACAGGTGTCTTAGTCCTGTGAAAAAGAGGAAACGATCAACCAGGTCTTCAATTCCACAATGCAAGATCCAATGCAAATGACTATTAGCCAAATATTCGAAGACGCCCAAAAGCTTGCGAGAATTGTGTAAAATAGATGTTTTTCACAAAAGTGAGAGATATTTAAAGCACGAACAAAATATTACTTACGCGGAAGTTACCACTTTCAACGTGTTGCTGCAATGCCACCTACACAAGTGGCCACTGGTGGAGTGGGGAAGATCGGGCGAACACAGAATCTCTGGAATGAAGCCGTTAAACACTGCACAAAAAAAGTCTGAGGGAAGCGAGAACAAATCGGTTTGCTCGCTTGGCATCCTATGTAATTACCTTTGGGAATTTTCAGTCCACGCTTGCAGGACACGTCCGGTGTGAGGTCTGGAGCACGCTAAGGTGCACTGCCGCAACTCCCCGTCGCACTTCCACTTGTTGATATAGAAGGAGTGCCACCACTAAAAGTTTTAGATATATAAGAAATATCTGTGCGTTCAAGAGAAATATGTCAAGTTCTGAAGAATGCGTACCAAATTCACCGATTTTCTGCTACAAGAAAGCCCAAGGTTGCTGCTAGGCCTGCAAAACTCACTTGCTTGACTTTCTCAATGTCATAAATCGCAGTCTCAAGAAATTTTATAAGTGGAGGATGTTCGGGAAATAACGTAAAATGTACTAGCTTTATGACTGGTTCTCCCTATTCAAATCAGTGAAGGCCCCTACATCGAACGGGTGCAGTTGCCACCGTTATATAAACCGATCCTGGCTCGTTTTGGTGACGGTCTTGGCGGCTAACATCGCAACAAGCAACAAATTTAAAGTGATAGTGCTGCTAAAGGCATGGAGAGAGCTACAGTATGCTGCAGCAAGATGGACGCGCCCATTATAAACGGTATTTTAAGCGCGCTTCAAAATGCATAGGGAGCAACCTCCAACTGCCGATGCGCCTTATATATACCGCACAGGATAGTTGAAAAATACCGGAAAAATAACTAACCGCCTGCCTTCTATCGGCATGTCTTGCCAAACACTCCCAGTGCTTCTCGTTTTCGTAGTTTTCCAGCTCGCTCTGTAGTTCAGTCAACCTGTAAAAAAAGATAGTTGCATGTCATGCGTGATGAATCGGTCTTACTATAGCGTCCACTGGTTTAACATCATGGTCGAAGGAGATCGCTGGGGCAATACACTTAAACCATCTATTATAACAACTGAATTTGACTCTGTAGACCTACTGCTCAGAACTGCTGTGTTCCAAAGTAGACGGTGATGTGCATCCACATGTTTCCATTTGGCGACGGGGAGTGTCTAAAACATTTATAAATACTATAAATATCTGCACGTTCAAGTAAATATAAGTCAAGTTCTGAAGTAATTACAAATGTGTATGCTAAATTCACTGATCTTATGCTATGAAAAGCTAGATCAGCAAAATTCACTTGCTTGACGTTCTCAATGTCATAGATCGCAATTTGAAAAAATTTAATAATTGGATGTTCGGGAAAGCACGTAACAGCTTTATGGCTGGTTTTTCTTATTCAAATCAGTGAAGGTGTCTCTCTTCACTGCTCCATACAAACGGCTGCAATTGTCCCCGTTAAACCGATCCCTAGCTAGGTTTGATGAAGGTCTTAACGGCTAACATCTTTCAGTGCTGCTAATGGCACACAGAGAGCTACAGTGCGTTTCAGCAAGATAGACGCACCCATCATAAACAGTATTTCTTCGTAGATTTTATGAAACACTGATCATATCGTTGGAAGGTGCGCTTCAAAAGGCAGGGAAGCATAGGGAAGCAACTGCGCGGCATGGTTGAAAAAAGCCTTAAAATAACTAACCGTCTTCTAGCGAGCACTGGCCACGATGCACACGTTTTGTCGCTCTCCAGAAGGTGTTTCAGCTTCGTATACTAAAGTAATTCATAAACGAAAAGACATCTTTGTGCATGAATATGTACTAAATCATGAAAAAATTGATGAACTGTGTAATTTACTGTAATGTAATATTGTATTGGCGACTTTTAGCGGTGTCAGTTACGATTATGGAATGACGACTCTCGAGTGTCGATAGCTATTTTTTTCCACACACTACATACTCATCTAGACATACCATTCGCCCCTAGTCTCTCGTCAATGTTAGCGGTATATCACTAACAAAAGAAGTGTCGCTGAAATTTGGTGCACTGATAGATTTGGGGAGAGTAGTAAATGTGCAAAATATTAGCTGCCCATAGGCATACTAAAAGGAGGCATATTATCGAGACATATCCGTTTCTCACCGGCGATTCCCAAATGACCCAATATATACCTGATATACACCCAGTATCCTGATTATGATCTGTCAGGCTGCTTCTCTAGAATGCACTCATGAACAGTTTTGAAAAGAACACAAAGGTATTAGGTTAACTATGTGTGAGGGCGCGACGTAATTGCTCGCGAGGGCATATGCAAACCAGTCCTCCGGGTTGCATATGCCTCTTCGCGCATGTTGCTTGTCAGTAGTGCGGGTTGCAATCGCCGTTGGCGGTCGCTTCTCTTCCACTCTGTTTGCGGAGATAAAGAACTTAACCCCAACCAAACCTACTCTAACATATGTATAGGGTCACTTGGGAATCGCCGGTGAGAAACGGATATATCCGGTGAAACATGCACGCTTTAGTATGTCTAAAAAGCCTGTGGGCAGCTAATATTTTGCACAGTTACTACTCTCCCCACGATCTGTTAGCGCACTAAATTTCAGCGAAATCGGCTGGGGTCACCTTGTAAGCGTTCCCATGAAAGAAGCGATCCTACATCTTTTGAAGCGCGCCTTCCAAATGTATGATTAGTGTTTCATAAGATCGATTCTCTACGAAGAAACACGGTTTCAGAGGGATACGTCTATCTCTCTGGGAGTGATTTTAAGAGTTCGTATATGCAATATTAAATGCATAAGGGACAACTGGAGCTACTTTACGTAAGCGAAGAATACACTTTTGAGTATGCTTCATGTTCACAAAACTTCAACAACTAAGACAGGAACAAAAGCAGTATAGTTGTCTATCCCCGAACTCCGAGCTAACCTAATACGACACTGTACAGCTTCCATTTCCGTGTGCATCACTAAGGTAAGGTAAAAGCCGTATTTCGAAAGATAACACAGCATAAAGTAAGCGAAGCAACGCAATCCGCTTGTATTTTTCGTTTCATTAAATCACTTTAGCCAATGAGTTGTGTTTCTATCGCTTTTCCACAACCAGTCGTAGCTACTGGCTACAAATAGGTTACCTTTTATTGTCAAACGGCGCTCAGAGAACGAACTCGACGTCAATCGGAAAGGCTACGTGTGCCTGAAAGCATATCCATGTTACATTTAACATTAAAAGGTTGATAGCAACCATAACTATATCATACGGTAAGCGAATATACACAACAAACAATGCAAGGCAACAGTAAGAAGCAAATAATACAAAATCTGGTGTTTACAGGGTTTCATTTCCCGCAAGAACGGAAGTGTTTTCGTCACGAGAGCACACACTGAATGCAATAACGGTGTCGTGGCGGCACTCAACGACAGCGAAAAGCACCACGCCATCTTGCATAGAGCCTTGCAAAAGCAACAGTAAGTTTTTCTGTTTATAAAGACCCATCTGTTATGTATCGTAGATGGCATCTCTCTCGTAGCAGGGCATGTCATTCTCGCTATGCCATAAAATGAGTTGGCTGTACGAGATATACCTAAATCATCAACAGAAGCAAATAACAAAAAAAAATATTGAGAGCCATGGTAAGAAGCATTGGCGTTGCATTCTTTTTTAAACGCGTCCGGGGGATGGGCGCCAAGCACGTCCAATGGTTGCCCGACAGTCGTCCTTTGTGGGCATAGTGCAAATCGCGCTGGACGGCGCAAAGACGGCACGGACGCTGGATGGCAGCCCTATGTGACTAGCGCACTTGTTTTTATCAATCTTCTCAAGCGTCGTTTCCGGAGTTTCTTGAGTTTATCGGAGTGATCCAATAGCTTACGTCATACAGACAGGCCGTAAATTGCATAAGTTGTTGCGTTCGAAAGTGCGAAAGCATCGAAAGTTAGGGAAAATCCGAAATCGAACCCGAAACGCTCGGAATGACTATCGTAACCCAAAAAGATCGACGTCTATGGAAAGAATTTGTAGAAATTGTAGGGGAATGAGCGTCAGATGATCTTTGGCACGCATAGCAGCAGAGTAAGGAGCACGAGCACCCGCCCTACAACGTTGGACTTGCATTTCTTCTCGTAGAACTTTGGTGAAATGATGGTGAAGAGGCGCTCCAGCCCGATGAACGTGAAGTTGATGCCGACAAGAAGACGTTTCGCGTCTTCATAACAAAGATCCCGGGGCCGGAGTAGACGGAGATATCACATTTGTCCTAGCAACCACATCAGCAACTCCTTCCTGAAGCCTACCGCAACACTGCTTCTACAGAAGAAGAAAAAGGATGCCGATAAAGAAGGCATCCTGAGAGAGTTGCAGCGCATCCTTTGCGCGGCAACCCTCTCCATCGTTGACATACAAAACGCTACCTCAACGTCCTCACCTGGATGCTGATCTTCTGCAATTTCTCACAGGAGAAAAATGACACAAAGCCCGTGTAGACCAAATGTGCTCCGCAACTGTCTGTGCGTTGAAAGTCAGACATCTCATTGCGCCGCTATCCGTCGTCAGTCCTCGTAACAGCTCCCTGGCGATCGGTCGCAATGATGCCGTCGGATTCCAGCAAGGGACGAGTGTTCTTCACCGCTGACGAAGAGGACTTCATGTGGAAGCTGGTTATCGACTCTCTGAAGGACGCCGACAGTATCCCACAACCGATAGTTCCACCATCACCGTTGCGCCACACGTTTTGGCACCTCGCGAAGGAAAAATACGCGAATATGTGGCGTAGGACCGGGACCTACACCCAGCGGTACGTTAAACTCCACCATTTGCTTTTGACAAATCATCTTTTCGTTGTAGGTTCAAGCGGATGTGGCAGAGACAAGAAGTCGACCGTTTGCCGCCGGAAAGTCTTGCCTTCTTGCACGAAAAATTGGGTCCACCTGAGACTGCGGAGAAGCCGCTGCACGCTGCATCTGAAAGTGTCCCACAACCTTCCAGCGATGCGGCCCTTTCGCTGCTTACCGGGATTCCCATTTTTGAAGCACTGACGGTGCGTAATCCGGTACTTGTTCGTCGGTGGGTACACCTCACACAACGCGTCAACGAAGAATTGCGAGCGACGTATGCGGAGAGCGGATTAAGTGGACAGGCCCCCCAATTCCCGCTTTAAGGCCCCCCTTCCCGCTTTCCTGCCTGTCGAGCCTGTTCTTCGTGGTTTTTTGAGGAATAAATGCTTTACACTTGTTTGTGGAGATTTATCGTCACTTTCCTGGAACGGTCATAGTAGCCTGCCGATGGCGCGCCAGGGCAATCGCGGCAAGAACAGACAATTCCGACCGTTCTTCGATCAATCATTTTTATCGAACGGAGAACGCCGGAGAACTGTCGACTCTTTCGTAGATTTCGTACATTTTTTCTATCACTCTCGTCCTTAAGCATGTTTTTCTAGTTGAACCCTTTTGGTCAATGCAAATTTCACTATATCGCGACTGAAAACCACTGGAGCTGGTGCTGTCCGCGTTGCTATCAAACCTTGTCATCCGGCCAGTATGAAGTGGTTTCATTGTTTCGGTGTATTTCATTCGGAATGATTCAGGTGAAAAACGTGACGGCGACAAGGATAAGACGATGCAGCAACAGACGAGGGATGCGCTAATTCAAGAAAGGAACATCATGGCCGATATTCAGCATATCAACAGCGTCAAGGTGAACATAGTGTTGTTACTATTACTATTTGCATATCTTCTTTTCAGTTCTTTGGGCTTTGCGCTGATCGTCTTCCTGTGAAGGTTGTGATGGAGCTTTGGCCGGGTGGCTCGCTTCTCGAACATTCGCTACAGATGACAAGTCAGATCTCGGCTGGGGAACGCATTCATTACTGCCTTGAGACGTCGGAAGGACTGAGTTATTCGCAGGACAAGTAAGCGCTGCATTAACAAGGAGGCAATCATCGCAAATGTAATTTCAGAGCATACAGTCATCGGGACTTGGCGGCACGGAACTGCCTTATCAGCAAGTACGAAATCATCAAGATCGCCCATTTCAGCCTCAGCAAGATCTCATCAGCAATAAAGGGAAACGTACAAGGTCATAGCCCCCAGATCCCGTTGCGTTGAATGGCCCTGAAAACGCTGGCGGTGACGCTGGATTTCTCAGTGAAAAGCGATGCTTGCGCATTCGGCGTGTTGGCGTTGGAAGTCTTTTCGAACGGCAAGAAGCCATGGGATGGCTGGGAGAACAAGCGAGTAGGGACATAAATCCGTCGCGGACAGATGCCTGACTTCCCTGGTACGCGCCGTCAGAAATGGTACTGAACGAGGCTAACGCACTTTTTCAGAACGAACTCCTCCGGACTTCAAAGACGTTGCGAAGGAATGTCAAGCGGTGTGACCCGGTCAAGCGGTGTGACTTCAAGTACCTCTCGAAGAAGCTGACTGAACTCCAGGGCAACCATCTAGCGCTACGCCCCTCAGACTCCACAATCGCCTCGATTCCCAATGTGAATCCGCTGGCAAAAGATGAATTTCAGGTGCTCAAGGAAACCGAGGTAGTCAAGTTAATTATGCAGTTCGCAACGAGCAAATTGTTCAGTGTTCTATGTTTTCTAAACCATATCAGCAAGTCCAATTTTGACCTCATTTGTGCAGCCCTTTGCTGTGCATTCCAACTTCGGTCGGCTTGTGATCCGATCAGGGCTGTGTACACTCTCGACTCTCGGGGTGTTTTTGGCCTCTCGAATCTCGACTATCGACTCTCGAGAAATGGCCGAGAGTGGCGAAACGAGAGTAGCCTTGGTCCCACCACGAAAATTCTGAAATTTTGCTGTGCGAATACTGTAGGGACGGTTTTCCTAGTTGCTACCGTTTACTCGTCATCACTGTCCGTGTTAATCGCTCCGAGAATCGAATCCTCCCCGTCCTCCAAATAAGGTTATCCGGTCTCTCCCTGTTTCCCACGACCGATTGCGCGTATTCAGCATCGAGTTCAGTACATATAAGCTCGTTTCGCCCGTGCACTCTATCAGGAACACTTCCAGAAAAGAAACCTCAGTTTTTACACAACAATTTAACGAGTTACACGTAAATTGCATTGAGTACTACATGAAACCGGATTAAATACATGGCTGTTAACCTGAATCACTCATTTTCTACGTGGTGGATACATGTTTCGTGACTTAAAGGGACCCGGTCATGAAGGAAAAAAGTTTTTTAAAAAATCTGAAAAATTCTGTGGCCATGTTTTCGAGGTTGCTGAACACGGTGACGAGTGGCGATTCTTGTTTCGATTCTTAGTTTAGTCCTGCTTACAAGGGAACGGTCAATCATGGAACTCTAAGATCGACGCGAGACCAGAGTTGTCCGGGTACCCGAAACCGAACCCGAACCGATCAGACCCGATCAGGGTACCCGATCAGGTACCCGACCCGAAAAACCGAAACCGACACCCAAACCCGACCCGAAAACCCGAACCCGACAACTCTGCGCGAGACTAGGGGCAAGTGGTAGGCCTAGGTGAGTATATTAACGGTACAATAAATCGTGTAACCTGCCTGTCTCTTTGCTTAAATTGTTGGAAAATGATAGGCTAAAAGGTGAAATTCGAAAAAGAAATAAGATTTCCTCCGTTTTTCCGTATTTCGGTCGTCCCTGGTAGCGTTTGCCACTTTTTGGCGATTTTTGATTTTGGCGAATATTTTCTAGCGACTTTTTTTGGTGATTTTGTTGCCGTTTTGTCTTCGCGTTCGTGTAAAGTGAATTACGAGTTGAATTCGGAATCAATCCAAAAGGAGTAAAAGCAACTCGTTTGGTCTGCGCGGGTGTGGTCATTCAGATTTATAACGAAAATTTCACTGTATGGATGACAAAGGCATCCAAATTCGACACTCTCGATTATCGACTCTCGTCTCGGGTAAAAAATGCCGAGAGTCTCGACTCTCGGGTCCAGATTTATAACGAAAAGATTTTCTTGACTCTCGACTCTCGCACAGCCCTGGTTCCAATGCGAACACCCTGAGGAGACATGTGACATGTCTCCGGTTAAACCTGAGTCTTCGTTGTACTCTTTTCAACATCCCGACAATGCAACAGCTGCACACAGTGTAATTCTGACGTGAACCGGATAAATCAAGCGGTTGTTTTCGGCTCCATCTCCGTAGAGACCACGTAAAGAGTCGTCGTGTCGAGACCCAATTTTGCGCGATGTTTTTTCTTTCGATTTCTGATTGTGATTCTGATCTATATAGCTGAAAAAAAGTAATTCTGATCTATATAGCTTTCAGCATGGCTTCTGGCCGACCCTGTTTTCCATTCGAATCCAAAGAGAACCAAAGCAGCATTCTGCAAAATCAATTCGCACTTTAGGTGAACACAAAGGCAAAATGTCGGTGATTCATCCTATCTCCATATCCCGAGCTCGGCGATGGTGTGACCGCGCTCATGACTAATCAACGCAGTCGAAGGCCGCCAGCCATCAGATCGCGTTCGTTTCTCCTTCTTGCTGGCACTCATCCTGACGATCGAGTATCGATGCGTCGATCGTCAGGATGAGTGCCAGCAAGAAAGAGATTACGAGAAGAAGCTGGTGTCGATGGAGCGCCAGCATCTCTTCGACCAGTTCGTCTCACTAACGCTGACGAAGGCCGAGTTCACGGCAAAACCCATGGTGATGTTTTTGGATCAGGTTCGTTAGCGTCGGCCTCGGCCAGATACGTAGCATTATACATTTTGTGCAGCTTTCGATGGGTCGATCGTCAGGATGAGTGCCAGTAAGAAGGAGTTTCCGGAGCCGACGTCTTCCAAATTCGCCGAAGTTCTTCAGATGCGCTACGAGACGAAGATAGAGCCAGCATCTCTTCGAGCATTTTGTCTCACCGGCGCTGACGAAGGCTAATTTCACGGCAAAGCCCATGGTGATGTTTTTGGGTCAGGTTCGTTAGCATGGCCTCGTCGGCCTCGGCCAGATACATAGCATTTCCTTTTGCAGGTTTCAATGAGTCGGTTGTCAGGATGAGTGCCAGCAAGAACTGTCGACGCGTCGATCATCAGGATGAGTGGCAAGACGTCGATGGTCAAGCACCTTATCGGTGAGGAGTATCCCGGATCGTTCATCGGCCCTGGGCCCACTAAAAATGATGGGTGCCACGCTGGCGATCAGCCGATCGTCAGGATGAGTGCCAGCAAGAAAGAGATTACAAGAAGAAGCTGGTGCCGATGGAGCGCCAGCATCTCTTCGACCAGGTCGTCCCACTAGCGCTGACGAAGGCCGAGTTCACGGCAAAGCCCATGGTGATGTTTTTGGATCAGGTTCGTTAGCGTCGGCCTCGGCCAGATACGTAGCATTATACATTTTTCGCAGCTTTCGATGGGTCGATCGTCAGGATGAGTGCCAAAAAGGAGATTCCGGAGCCCCTGGACCCACTAGGGACGGTTTCATCGCCATCCATTACTACGATGTGCGGCGCGAAACGATGGGCGCCAGGCTGGCGATGGACGACTCAATGCCGTTCGAGAAACTGCATTCAGTCTTTCCTATCGAAGTTCAGGGGAGCGACGCTGTCGTCACCACTTCTGAAGCATAGGACGTTGTTGGACATTCCTGGAATTCTGGCCGATCAAAATCGCAATTATGACTTTTGGACCAGGTTCGTTAGCGTCGGCCTCGGCCAGATAAATAGAATTTCCTTTTGCAGGTTTCAATGAGTCGATCGTCAGGATGAGTGCCAGCAAGAAGGAAATTACGAGTCGGAGCGTCTTTCCTATCGAAATTCAGAGGAGCGACCGTCGCTACTTCCGAAGCAGATCACGTTGTTGGACACTCCTGGAATTCTGGCCGATCAAAATCGCGGTTATGACTTCCATTCGGCCATCGGTGGTGATGATGTTGCTTTGCCGCAATCAAGGAGCAACAATGCGCTGTTGCAATGTTTGCCGCTATACTGGGACTCACTATTTGCTGACTGATTGGAATCACTAATTGTTGTATTTGATATTTCCATGGTATAGCTTTACTCTCCGTGAATTTGTCCGCTGTCTTATCTCCCTCCACAAGGCTGGGATTAACGTAAACGCCTCATAGCAGAGCTGTCAAGTTCTGGAATTGTCTAACTCTTACTTCTGCCTCGATGCATACCTCCAGCTATCACCGGTCAAGCTCCCTCAGTCCATACCTTATTATGTGTCAGATCGCTTCCCCGGTCCAAATCCATGCCTCAACCTATAGTGCTTATCATCATAACCCACCTCACTCTATATATTTTATTCGTATTATTCGTTGTGTACTACGAGTAAACGAGCGGTCGTGTATATCCCGTGTTAACCCAGCATTAGAACAGTATTAATGACATTAAACGAAGATCCTAATCTCCACTTAGAGCCAGCAACTATCCAGCCAGCTCTATCCGGCACTATTCGATATCTCTCTTTACCAAGAACCGCCTTAAAGCAATTTTCTTTAAAATAACAGCACTGTTCAAGTGAACAGACACAAAACACTGTTATTTTACAAGGTATGTATTTCATATCAATCTGTCGACCTTCTCAAATCGTAGGACTTATCGTTTCCCATGCACGTCTGCATTCCGAGAGGAGGTTCATTCGCAGAGAAACCGGAATTACTCTACAATATTATGAGATATGTGCAATATAGTGCGAATACCTAAAAAGTGACTTCAGTGGACGGAATTTTGAGTCTATGTTTAGCTAATAAAGCTAACCTTTTGTAATAATGTAGGGATGTGGAGCATTCGCTTGAAAGCTGCAGTCCTCCCTGTCTCTATATCAAATCGCTGAAGGCCTTTGTGAAAGCAAAATATATCAATGACACTTACGGCGCGAATAGTGTCAAGGAGTCCTTGAGTTTAACAGTTGAGCCTTCATGATTAATTGGGTAGCAATAGCCTGCTGTCCAAAAGAACCTGTATACAAGGATCCCGCTTTATAAAACACAAAATATGTACAAGGTTGATGGTACGAGGTCCATGCGCAGAGAATGTGTAAAGAAACTTACGATATGGTTAAGACGCATCTCCGATCCTTGTCGACAAAATATTACGCCTGGGGGAGTAAGTGGCTAGCCCAGCGATAGGCCTGCGCCAGAGCGGTGGACCTTATCGATTATAAAATCCTCGTACACCATTAGTGGCCTCTTGTAACAACAAATGTATGACTACATAACACGCTGCTATAAGGATAATAATTATGTTTCTCTTAGGTCATGCCTCTCATTGCCTTCCGTGGCCCAGTAGGATCTGTCACTCTTATATATGCGTTATTCTTTCACGCTCTTGATAAAGCCTGTTGACAGTAAAGAAGACGATGACGTTGGTTTTCATTGGATGTTTACGTCATCAGTGGCTTTCACGACACCCATTTAACTTCAGCCTTATGCTCACACGGCTTCGATTTCATTGCATATGCTAATAAACATTTAAATTGAAGAGTTTATTAGGGATGGGCATCATATTCCAACAGTAAATACAATAATAAATAAATAATAAATAAATACAACACAAATTCCACGTTTGAAATACTCGTCGGGCAGATACGTCCCAAAATCGAGGGAAGCTGTGATTTTGCGGGGAGTTCACATAGTTGTTGCGCCCTGAACTTCCACTCCTGCAAATAGCACGTTAAAAGAATTATATTGCATCTTCTTACCACAGTCCAGAAGTTCCATGGACTCGTGCTTGGGGAAGACCGCTGTTCTTAGCCACTTTGTCCGGTTTTAAGAGTTGAACCTGAGCTAGTAGCATTCGAGGCAAATGGAGGAACTTACAATTTATTTTAAACAAAGCTCAGAGACATTCCGACGAGAATTCAAGAAGCACAACTCACAAACAAGCGAGCTAGTCTATGCCGTGCCCTCCCCCCTCCAACATGCCCGATTCTATCGATCGTAGAATTATTTGACGTCATTAGAGGCTTATTTGGGATAACATTGTCGTAACTATCCCACCTTTTCTTTGTCAATCCTCAAACCTTTGTTGACTCTTTTTCGTTTCCATAATGTTTCCATATATGATCAAGTATAACATGTTGTTATCAATTAAGCGTGTTTTCAGTCTTCTTGTTGTGACGTCGCCTTGGCTTCTTTTTGTCGGTGCCGCGACAAAAATTGGCTATTATGGTAATTATTTTCAAATCATAGACAATGTTTGTTAGGATTTGTTAGCGAAATAAGGCTCGCAGCATATAATGAAGGACATTGTAGTCTACTTCAGTTGTAGTTCTTCTAGAACATCATTATTTATGGATTTTGCAAAGAAGCTTATTTAATCAAATGGTGGAAGTCTCCTTTACTACGTTGTCTGTAAGGTTATCGGTCCCATAGAGGGCGTAGGGCGTTCTACATATGCGTTCTCTTGCACAAAAATCCTGTTTTTCATTTCACTGAACTTTCTTGTCAGTTTGCTTGTATTGCTGTTTTGTCGGAACGTAGCTGCCGGGGCTGAATTTATTCATTTTTGACATTTTGGGCCAAGCGGATTGCAATTATGTCCATCAAGTAATAATTGCGCTCGTCTTATTGTGATATTGTGCTCCAATGTTTCACAGTTATCTCTTAAATAAGTATGCTATTTCGCAATAAAGAAGCAATTGCTGGTTTACAGATAGACGCTTTGTATATTTCCACTTTCACGTATACTATGAAGGTTTGCAAAGACGTCTCTCAGCAAAATGCAAACGTCGACCACACAAGAGGCTATGCGATGCACTGTTCCGATGCTCACACTTTGCCGTATATATCTCACGTTCATTTAAAGCTTTTAATAGGTCACTTCTTTCCTTTTTGTCTGATCCGGATTGTGTTTCTTGGCCTCTTATCACAGAATCTTTTTCAGATTTTTCGATAAAATGGCAGATCTGGGACAGGTAAGACATGCTTTCTTTGTCGGGCCTTTATGTTTATATATTCTCTTCTAGCTGAAAGAGTTCTTGTCCGTCTACAACACGCTCACCGAACGATGTTTCCAGGCCTGCGTAAGTGACTTCACTGAGCACAAACTTTCCGATGGCGAGTCTCAATGTGTGAATTCATGTAAGTCTTTTGGATTTCGTCCTATATCGTCCACATAAATAAAAACGCGTATTCAAGCGGAATTGAATCGACGAACACAGTGTTAGCCACCGTGTTTTAGATATTCCCTACAGCACACAAAGAACTCTTTAATGATATACATATAGATGTCCCTGTTTCCCTCTATTTTCAATAATCCTCAGAAAGGCATATAGAAACATGAGCTATTGTTTCAGGTATGGACAAGCAGATGCGGGTAAATCGCCGATTCATGATCGTCTTTGCGGAGCAAGCCCCGAAAGCACTGTTCGGACAACAGCAGCCAAAGCCTGAAGGCGCTGCGATCGAACCCACAGCTCCTGTGGCCTCCTAACGCTGATTCATCTCTTGTTGCTCACTCGTTGTTTCCTTTGTTATCTCTTTGTAAATGATAGAGATGTTATAGGATAAGAAATAAATTTAAGAAGAGAACTGAGAATAGATTTTATGGAGTCCTCAATAATGATCAACAATTAACAAAGGAACAGACAACCAAAGTGACTTGTTAAACAACGGAAGGCGCAGCGAACCTACGCTCTGCCCGGTTGAAAGCCGATTGCAGATGTAGCATGAGAGCTGTTTCCATCAGGCCGTTCACTTTCGTGCACGCCGTTTCCGCTGCTTCCAGCATGTTGGCCAGTCTTTCGGAGTGGACGGTGTTTTGGAGATGCATCAAGACAATGTCTTCCTTTCCCATAATACCAATTGTGATGCAAGGTGAAGAAGCCGTTTCTTCGCGTCCAGAGAGGTCGACACATGGCTGATTGTCGGATAGCCCGACGGTAATCGCCGTTGGAAGGCCTTTCATAGCGATTCCGGCGTCAGCCAAGGCGAGTGTGGCGGCGTTAAAGCAAGTGGCAAGGACGGACCCGTCAGCCTAAATAGGAGCATTGATAAACAGTCGAAGAAATTGTATTCCGATATACCGATAAGACCTCAAAAAAGAGATCCACTTGACAGCGAGCATAGCTCGTGGTGAGGATGACGCTCTCCATTGCTTTCTCGATCAGTCTCTGATGTTCGTTAGCTTTCCGATCACCACGTTGGCGGCGTCGCTGCTCTGTGCCGGCAAAAAGGGCCTGACTGAACTGACAATTCACGAAGCATCGGTCTTCCAACTGCCGACTGCGTTGGCGAGGTTCTCGGGGACCGTAGACAGCGCAAAGGACCTGAATATGAATACTGTCTTACGTCGACTAAGAAAAGGGTGCAGCGTTTTTCACAGTTCAGTATATTGTACACACTAATGCTTAAGAATTTACATATAAAATCTCCAAACCTTGGTATTTCCCTGCTCAAGATACGCTGATCCTTCCGCATTCGGAAAGGCGTTAAGTCGATAGATTACGTTACGAATCTGGTCAGCAGTTCGACCATCCCGACGATATCCGAGTTCGCCAATAATATCCATCTTTTAATACAGCAGGAAGACGACTGAAGCTCGTTTTTGTACAAAAAGTACGAATCTCCTCAACGTCTTCGCAAACGATTTGTATACAAAGAGGCAAATATTGGCAAGTCGTTTCGAGACCAACTAGACTTGTCTTTTCATCTCACTATTCCGTGAGGATAAGTTTGATAAACCTGAACATATGTATTTTACTGTGTATTTACTCAAGCCATTGTAATTTAAAAAAATGACCCAGAATAATGATAAAGGGGCGATCCGTGAGAAAATTGGATACACCAAAATACGATCCTTCATTATCTTTCATAAGGGGCACCTATTCTATAAGGGGCATTTTCCACAATCTGGGTGAACACCTTCTTCCACAAGCCGAGATCTTGATCTTTACTTATTTGATGGTGTTGACTACCTGAGTGGGAAATACAATATGAGAAGATATTCCACGGATACCGGTTCATTTGGTTCAAGGAACTAACGTTCTCTATGGTGAATTCTCGACGCGATTTGCCTGAGGGTTTATTCGTCAGCTACTGTTCTCTTTGAAACTTTCCTTTGATATGCCATACAGATGAGTAGAGTTGGATAATTTGTCGTGTAGAATAGCTTTTTCAAACTAAACAAACGTTCTTGTCAGGTGATGTGCTCGAATCTGTAATGTGGAAACTTGGAACCTCCCTTCGCACCGTCACCTCCGTTCGATGGCCGACGGCTGCCACCTCCTATGGATCGGTGGTGCGACAGTTCTGCTGCGAACGACCGGCTACCACAGAAGAATCGAAGAAGAAGTCGACCTTCAGCGGTTTCATTGATGAAATCGTTTCCACTAGTGATTCCAAGCCTACCATCTCGCGGTTCATCTTCGAAACTCCCAATGTTGCGTCATTCCGAAAGGTAAAAATGTGTTCAACTAAAGTAGTGTTTATCGAAATTTATCTCAGCGAATGGAAGCAGAAACCATGCGAACGGATGAAGACGTCATGTCTGTCCTTGGCCACTTAATCAGCTTGTCGAACAGAGAACCTGACATGGTTGCCGACTGGGTAAAAGAGTAAGTCCTTAGAATGTTCTTGTGCACATTTGCACACAACTCCTTAGGTCTAATTTCCCGTCGACATTAGCTTCGCATACGTTGAGGGACGACGCACCAGCGGAAAACATATTCCGAGCGTTGGTCTCACTCTATGTATTGGGCTATGGACAGAAGACGCGAAACGCGAGCACAGCGGGTGCTGTCAGCATTCTGCACTCATTCGATACTCTTCTGCCGGAACTTCTCAAACGAATGGAGACCATTTTGAAAGGCGACTTGACACAGTTGCCGATAACGCAGGTCATACAGTTCATCGCCATCCTCAAGCGTCTAAATGTGACTCTCGATGAAAATCTAATGACGCTGCTTCTGAAGGCCATAGAGGTGAACATCGGGTAAGCTATCGCTGCTCACTACATAACTTTTATTTCGATTCTATAGAAGTCTTTCCACTCCTGCCGATGTGATTACCGTTCTCCGCAATGTTAACCTCGACAAAGGAATCCTGATGGAACAGGTACTTGCAAAAGCAAGCGAACTCGTCCCAGTAATGAGCACTGGCGAGCTCGCTTCCATCATCAAGTTCCTGTCGGACAACGGCAGACGCAGCATGACACTTCTCCCGCCGTTGGCAAATGCGTTGGCCAAGTAAGCTGAAGACGCTAGTCACGTCTAGTCACTTCGATTCCAGAAGCTTCGATCCGTTAACGGTGAATCAGATACTGACAGTGTCTTACGCTGCTGCGAATCTGAATTTCCGCGACGCTGCACTCATGAGACGACTTTCGGAAGAGATTCAGATGAGTGTGAGCTCATTTACAAGCTGGCGTGACATGATGGACTTGATGGGATCGCTAAATCGTCTGGGTATCGGTGACATTCCGATGTGGAAATGTATGATCCACTGGATGAAAAAGAATATCGAGTATGTGGCTCTTGTCATAGAACCTTGGCGATACGCGCTTTTAGAAACGCTCCACCGAAGTCACTGTCCATGTGCTTAACGTACTGTGGCATGGCCAACGTTTCCTCCAAGGAGCTGAGACAAATTGGCGATCGTATTGCGGGACGTCTTGCTCCAACAGCGAACGAATCGCCCATTCACTGGATGAACGCCGTTTACGCCATGACTCTCCTCCAGTCGCTGAGACAAAAAAATGCCGAAAAAATGCTCAGAAAGGAATTTGTCGACGAAATCACGGATATGAAGTTAGCCTCTTTAAATCTGAACAAGTAACCAAACTCTTTTCCTTTAGGGATATTGGCAAGGGAAGTCAACTGCTTTACAAGCTCAAGATAGCTCAGATTAACGCATCAACGAAGTATGATCTCCGTGGATATGCAGGAGCCAGATTGAACAAGGAGGATATCGTTGGGGAAAATGTCAAGGTACGAACGAAAGTACTATCCTGCATGTACTTCTAATTTGCACTTCCAGGTGGAGGAAGTCAGTCGTGTGAAGCAGTCGAAGAGAGGAAACAGCGAATTCAACAACATGCTCCTTTTCCTCGCATCGCAGAATCACCTTTCGAAGCCTATGCTGACCGACGACTGTATTCTTGTGGACGCATTTGCTGAAATCGACGCCGACGGAATATTCGTTGCTATCAAGGATTGGAACAAGTGGATGAGAGAGAAGAACGTACGAAAGGGAAATCGAAAGCTCGCTTTTGTCTACGTCGCCTACAATCACACTCTTCGTGACACCGCCCGTGGCAGAGAGGACAAACTTCGACCGACAGGAGATATCGCGGTGGACATACGACACTTGAAAGCGCAAGGATTCACACCGGTCGTGTTCTATGAGCAGGAACTGCCTTCGTTCATGGAGCTGGCCGACAAGATCAAATTCGCCAAGGACCGATTGTCGGACTCGTTGAAATAATTCAGGTGCTGTTGTTAATAGGAAGATATCTTATATTGTTATTGCTGGTCTCGAGTACGCGGAAGAGAAATAAGAACGAGTGACGGGATAAGGTGGCAACGTGTCATTTCTTGAGAGCGGTCATCGGTTGCGCAATGCGTATCCGGTCCTCTGGTTCGGATGGGTTCGGGAGGCTGCTTACTCAGCCTGGCCCCTCACCGAATGGTAACCCTTGACGACGGCGAGCCACGAGTAAAGGAGGTCGAACCTCACAGTTGGCCGGCTGAGATGAGAGGTCGCACAGGGGAGGGCAGTCGTCAGACGGTTCTCCGCCTGTACGCTGTGCTTTGTTGGCGCTGTGGGAGCCATGCGCTTTCTTTTGTACACCATAGCGCGGGAAGTGGAGGGAGCCGACTGACCACTATGACGAAGGGCATGTGGTGGATGGAGGCGCTGACGGATGAGCATGCTGCCGAAATGTGCCTTTTGTTTTCGTTTCTGCAGCGGCGCCTTTGCTATATCTCATAGTTCTCTGCAGAGAAGTGTGAACGACGGGCAAATGGGTCACACCCCTCCCTCTCTCTTTTGCCTCCCGTTGTTTCTTTGTAAAAATGAATTGTTTTCGACTTTCTGTTTCATGACAGCTTACGCGGTAACTTATTTTTCACAACCAGTTCAGCCAACAGTTTAAAGGAGTACCCTCGATTCGATTTAGCATCGAAACGAAACGTGTTGAAATAGGGCTGTTTATTTGGATTTTCGCCCCACCTGTTTGGTTTGAATTCTGTGATCTCAGTCGCCACTTGAATAGTACCTCAAAATACAACCATATTCTTTGAGTATCCATTTTAATAGAAGTGTCTATCCTATGAGATTTGTCGCTCCTACTTGGCTTTTGAACGGTGACCTCTCTGCTTCTTTTCATGACCATGATTCACGTCTTGTTCCATCGTCCTTCTTTGTCTCACGTGTTAAAGGACGTGCGGATTTTCTCATAATCCTTCTATGTTTCAAACGAATGATTCTAAGCGACTTCATCATAGAGTAGTACGCATTCCTCGTATAGTCACGACACACTTTTACCCCGCAGACACCATTCGAACGTCTGCATACGTAATTAAAATTCAGTTTTCTGTTCGATTGTAAAAAAACTGTTTCACAATGCGCGTTTCAGTCGCTGTCTATCGTGTAGCCGTCTACGCGCTGTCTGCAAATTCAGATTTTGTCTATTGACATGTCTCGCCCGCGACCGATCAACACCTTTGTGTTCAGTTGTCTTGCACATCGCCATTAGCATGTGACGTCTTTACAAAATCTGTTTTTTGTAAAGTGTAAAATTGCCCCGGTTCCACTTATCGTTCTGTTATCTCCATTGAAATCTGCCGTCAATACAAACAACCGCGTATGACGACGGTTTGCAGGCCTGCTTTGCTCAGTGCATCGCAGAAGTCCATTGCGTCGCCTTTCCTGTTCATTTGCTATTCGTCGGAACCGTGCTAAGCATGAGTCATCTTTTGCCCTAGTCTATTCACTTCTCTCACTTCTCACACGTGCATCGATGCATGGGACGTGCGAACTCTGTAATGTTTATCTTGTAGAGGTACATGTGAATTTAGCTGGATTATGATGTAACGGGTGGCATTTATAGGCACGTAGAGAGCCATTGTTTATTCGCTTCTTTTTTTCGACATACGTAACCGTAATTGCCTACGTGATATTTACCAGACCTTCGTCTATTTTCGATTTGGTTGGGCAACTTATGTCAAGGTCTCATTCGATGTGCGAGCCTACGAAATCGCACATCGCAATTGCCCTTCGTGTGCTAATTGTAAAGGCTCTCACTTTCATCTCACTGTTTCTTAATGGCACATGACGCATTCCATACCTAATGGCGCCTTGTAAAATCACTTCTGGTGTGGCCGAACTCCGCATCGATGTCGTTTGTTTTACGACCTGGCGGTTATCCTACTAAAGATGCCATCACGGTTACGCGAATAATTACATAATTGGCTGCCCTTTTGTTTCTTTTGCACTGTATAATGCACTCTTCACCGGCGCCAAGCGTTTCATCTCATTACAGACCACGTCGAGGTGTGAAAGTGCAGTGGACAATTTCGTGGCTATGATTATGACGTGTGCCCCCATATAAATGTACCGCTGCCCTCCCTATAAATTCATAGTACGGTCGGTTTGGCTTTATTCATGAGAGGCTCCCTCGTTTTGGCCTATAGACATGTTTTTTTCGCGCCTTGTTAATTTTTCGAACGCGGCATACCTTTCAACGCCGGCAGCGGATCCCTCTTGTGTATAAAAGAAGGGTCGCCATCTGAACGCTTTTTTTTCTTCTGCTCTTCCGACTTTCGGGTTCGGCCATTTGATCCGTGTGTTGCAATCGTTGCATCATAATTGCTAATCTAAGCGGACATATTGCTTTCGTCTTGGCTATCTTGAGTGGCTCACCTCAGCCAAGCGGTCGCTAATCGAATTTGTTTTTGCCCACGAGCATATGTTTTAATTTTCCAATCGAATGAAATGTTATTTGACCTGTCTCGTTATCGTCATGTCCCGGCTTTCCTAGGATGGCGCGCGTGAAGTTGGAGCGGGGAAATATCAAGTTGTTTGGTGGAATATGCGCGACTGAGCTATCATCAAGCAAATGTGTTGTGCCTTTTTAATCGATTTATAAACTAAGCCATGCGGAAACCTTACGCCTGTTTAAGATACAAACCTGTGTTTCGTAGGGATTGGGGAGCCAAAATGAACACGGGATAAAGGGCCTTTGCACACAGGATGCTCTTTACAAAATGATTCAAAGGGAAACGTTTCTCAAATGTCGTGAAGTGTAAAACAAGTTCACTATCCTTTGTTTAATGACTCTACTACATTTTCATACGAACATAGAGTGCAGTTGACCTGCGTTTGCTCGAACCTTTCAATCCAGTTGTATCTGTTGTAAATGGCACGTTTAGCGTGAGACAAATAGCTGTCATTCAATTGAATAAGCATTAAGGGTCAACAAAAAAGGAGTGGGTTGTATCCGAATAACAGCGCACGTATTTGTCCTTTTCAATTGTAGTTCTCATGCCTCCGTTAGGCATACCTAAACAAAGCCGTCTAAGTACATGTTATTGTAGGAAGTTGATGTAGATTCCACTTAGACACTTGGTCGATCGTTGATTGCTGCCCTTTATAGTTTGTTTGGCTTTTTCGCCATACGTGGTATGCCTCTAACTAAAGGCGTTCGTTGTCATGGTTTTCTAGGTAATACAGCTGGGTTTGTACTGCTCGGTGAAATTGGCGCTTGGAAGGACATTGCGCAGTTCGAGAGAAAAGTGGTTACGAGAATTGCCTCTCTAGCTAGGTTATCTGCTCTTTGAGTAATTGGCACATACAGCCCTTTCCAGTCTATTATAAGAAACAATGAGGTACTGTGACGCACCGTCCATTTGCCTATCTATAGAATGGGTATGGCTCAAGATAATACATAATTGCTTGAACTATCTTTCATCGCTAAACGTCGATATATAAATTGGTTCTGAGACATCAATATTGCGTAGGCTGATGATTTTAAGAAATTGCTGGAAGATAAGGCCTCGTCTAACACTATTGTCGTATATACGTTTCTTAGAGAAACCTGCCAAGGCACGCCTACTAGAACAATTTCTTGATGATGTCGCTAAACGTACTAGCTCTTTTGAGTCATAAAGATCCCGTGAGGTCGTTGTTTCAGTCAAAACAGCATATATTCGATTTTTTCCTTCACCTTTTTGTTTTGCTTCTTCTCTTATTAGCATTGGACTTTCTAATTACAATTCACAGTTTTTGTTTTCCAGTGCTCGGTGTTTACTCTGAAGCAGATGTTGCATTCTCTGCATAGCTCGTTTTTGAGCAGTCCTGCCTGGCCACGCCTATTAGAACGTTCCCGTTGAGTCATTCACCAAATCGCGTTGTGCCATCCGTTCCTTGCTGTTAATTGCTTGATATTTCCAGGTTTCCTTCTAGTCATGGAGATCGCCACGTCTCCTTCTCCTAGTCATCTCATCGACTCACTTATCCGCAAAGACCCCTCCTTATCACCCGTACCGAATGTGGCATCGACGGAGCCAACGGAAGACGTTGAAACGTCTAAAAAGAAGGCGCAGTGTCCGAAGCCGGCCTATGCCTTCTCAGCGATAATTGCTTTAGCACTGAAGAACAGTCCCGATGGCCGAATGCCCGTTTGGAAAATCTACGCTTTTATTCTGTAGGTTACACTGGAGAACCCACTAAGGGTCATTGTGGGAATTGGTTTTTATTCTGGGTAACATTTACTATTACGCAACCGACAATTACTAGTCCTCCGCTCTCTTTGTCCGAGGTGTCATGTGGTCAGCGATGAACTTGGCGATAAGGAGAGTTCTATGTTCCCCAGTCCGCAATTAACGCATTGTCGTTATCGCCAAGTGCATCGATGTTTATGGGGTCGTTTGTCACGCGCGATTAATGGGAACCTGCAACTTTACTTGCTGCGCGAAGTACGTAATACAATCGATGATTGTGGTTGAAATTGACAAAGGTTCTTAATATGTATCGACTTATGAGCAGCCGCTCGTTTTTTATGTATTTCTCACGTCCACTGGCACTAGTCCCACAGTATTTGAAGTTCAGAAACAGGCGATAACATTAGTAAGAAACCTAGATTCCTAGCAACACACGATAACATCGGCCGTAAAACAACACCGCCGATTTATCGCCTCATCAGTCATCTCAGATCAGCCGCTAATTGTTATAATTTGCGGCCGCAGTGTCTGCTATCCATTACAGATCAACCGATAGAGTTATCGTTTGTTTATTGCAGCGAACACTACCCCTACTATCGTACCGCAACTGAGGCATGGAGAAACTCTGTTCGTCACAGTCTGTCGAAGAACGGCAGTTTCGAGAAGTGTCCAAAGGAGGAAGGGGACAAGAAGGACGCCAACCAGTGGCGAATGATTAAAGGAAAGGAATCGGCTGTGGAAAAAGAGATTGCGAAGTACCGTATGAGCGAGAAACATCATAGGATGAATCTGGCCGCAATGAATAGCCCAGGTAGGTAGTTACGGTCGAAAATGGGCTTAGGACGCAGCAGCTGGCAACGTGACCTTGTAATTAATTCTCTCGTGCCGACTGTAAGGCTGGCTCTGGTGACCAGCAATAATTGGCTTTCGGTTTTGATGGATTTGCTTGTGTCGCTGGGGGCAGGGACGGTTCAAAAGGAAAAATCTGAATCATATACCTTTCTGATAGAGCCGTACAATGTTCTATCTTGGTGACAAAGTCCCCTTTGTCCCTTTGTTATCATGCATCTTTGGAACAACACAGACACACAAAAACATACAGTTTTGATTTTCAGAAATTCTGCCGAAGTTGGAGGAAGGGACCTATGGTATACCGCCGTTCAACAGCGAGAAGGAATACAAACTTGCATATGTAGGAGCACCACCATTTACGTAATCTAAACAACCACCCTTACAGAACATTATGACCACTCCAAAGCCTAAGGATTTCATCAGACGACCTGCGCCAGTCGAGTTTTCGGTAGGCATCCAATACTGCCCTCTTCCATTCATATTCACCTTAGATGAGTCGCTACGTCTTCAAAGACACCAATCAGAACTCTCCGGTAAAAATGGAAACGTGCACACCGAAGTTCGAACAAGACAAAATGGATACAAAGCCGTCCATAGTTATCGCATCGCCGATTTGCTCAATCATATCCGCTCAACCTAGTCCGGAGTTATCTGTGCACCCCGAAGAGAAGCGTTTTTACGAGAAATACTCAAGTTCAGACATCAATCCGCTTCTTTCCAGTGCGGCGTTGCCGAGAAGTGCAATCTCGGAAATGGATGACGATTCAATGTTATGGTAACGCGACCGTGCTGCTAGCTGTTCTGATCGATTCTGTCGTTTTAGGGAGACTAACTACGAGTCCTTTGATACTGGTACCAAATTTAATAAGCTCGACGAAAACGACTTTTGGCTCCCGGCGACGATGACAAGCGCATTCGATCTACCGGCCGACATGTCGATTTTGTCGGATGCTTTCTAACGGGATAGACGATGAAAGGCAGCTCAATTCATTCCATGATATAGAGATCTCAGCCCTGTACATTGCATTTTGAGATGATCTAGCAAATAAATCGCTAGTTTTAGTATTACTATATTGTTGCCGCCGTGTTTGAAAATCGAAATATGTCTGCACGAGATTGTGTGCAAAGCCCCGCCTTTGCTTTGTATTTTTTTTTGGCTTTTTTAAAACCGAATCGTGTTAAACTGAGAAGTCCCAACGAAACATCTCAGGCTCCGTTGAATATCGTTCCTTACAACGTATTCTCCTCGCACGGCTCTGACCTCTACGGCGTGGAGTCGTGGCGTGGACTTGGTACGTGAAAAACCTGCTCCTTAACTGGAATCTCTTGAACCTCTTGGCGCCCCTGGCCTTCGCGCTCAGCGCCCTCGTCTACATCCGAGTGTTCACCCGAAGGGAATTCTCACTGTGCTACTGGCGCCGCCTCCACCTCGTCGTCTTCATCATCGCCTCCGCCTGTCTCTGACTCGTCATCTTCTTTAAACAGGCCCACAAGGATGAGCGCTTCCTCTTCGCCATTTACCCACTCACCGCCATCAGCCACTTCTCGCCGTTCGAGTTCTTCGTTCAGATGGATCGCTTTGAATCGTCTAGAAAGTTAAAGTCGTGTGTGGCGTCGAACTTTGTGGGAATAAGAAGAAGTACCGCGTCGGGAGCTCCGCGAGCTGGATACGAAAGACGCCGGGCGCTACACATTACGAGGCCAACTGGAGCCGGGCGGACTTCGTTGTCGACGTGCCCGTGAAGCAACCTCTTATAGTTATTATGCAGTAATGGTCACTAATTGCCACATAAGCGGAGCCATCTCAGTGACTGCACACTGATCTGATGAAACTGCTGAATAGGCGATACCTCTTTTAAACGGTATAACGTTGGCCACGAGATAACAGCATTTGGATCTCCGGTTGAAGTCTTGGAGGCAACAGAGCACTGCAATGGTTTACCACATAGTCCACAGCTATCGTTTTTATGCAAATGCTTCCGCAACCACATAGTGATGGATTTCACTGAGAATGAGTAGTTTGCACTACTGGCGTTATCAGTAAAACTGTATGACTTCCATCACTTCTTATCAATCTCCTTGGCTGTCGCCAGCGCGTTGCGATTTAACTATACCCTCAATGTTGCTGTCAGCTGCCCTAACCATGCATGCTGTAGTGATTCTTCTCTTCGCTGCTGCTGTACCGGCTCTTGGTTTTCCTTCGGCTGCATCGAAGTCTGAGGAATGCGCAGCCTGTCTTTTTGCCGTCCACTCGTTCAAAACTGTTTCGAGGAATGCGTCTGACCTCCTTGATTACTGTGCTGGTCTCGAAGGATGCGACGTTGGCATGACTCACTGTGACATTGTCGACAATCTTCCTGGGCTTCCATCGGTTGAAATGGCTAAATTTGCAGCCCAAATTCACAAAACGGTCAATACAGCAAAGGGCCTCTGTTTAGAAGGTATGTTCACATTCATGTTCTGAATTTCACCTTAAGCACCCTGTACATTACAGTACAGTGTCCAGCGATATGTACAAACGAATTACATCCACTTAATAGACTCCGACTAATAACTTTATATGTCACTTTTGTAGTTACTTTTCTCTTGTTGTCCATGGCCCATCCTTGAGCTGTTCAAAAACTGAAAATAGTTATTCCGTGGATGGTCTCGCTATCCCGACATCGTCATTATCCAAATCCATGCTACGTGGACACCTCTAAAGTTCGTAAATATAACACCAGAAGGATTTCCTTGATATTTTCATTTTATGTATACATATCCATTCAGATCGAAAAGCCGCAGTGCTCAGCAGTGGTGTCGTACAGTGCACCTTATGTTCTCTGGTCGAAAACATGCTTTATTTCTTCAACGACGCAGTTTTCGGAGGTAAATTCGAGCAAGATCTTCAAAAGACTTTGATGAATGTGTGCCAAGATAAAAATATCCAGCCCTTTATTCTCTCATTTGTAAGTATAGGTTAGCAGCACATGACGACATACGATATATTGCTTTCAGTGCAAGACCTTGTTCTACGATCGAGCGTTCCAGAGCTTCTTCCAGGCGCTTAAGGACTCGCTTGGCCCGTTCTACAGCATCGTTGCCCAACAGGGACTGGGCTGTCCACCAATGGACCAAATTGGGAGTCTGTGCTTTTCTCAGTGACAGAGTTGTATAATCATTGGTGTACCATAAATGACAGAATTTACAGTAGATACTCGCACCACACCGTTTCCCATATCATGCAGTACGTTGCCAACTATCTTTTCATTTGTTTGAAGAGGTAGTTGGCAACCCTAACGATCCTTTTGTTTCTGCCTTTGACTTTCTATCGATTAGGAATCCGTGGAGCTATGATGGAATTGGGATGCTTTGTACTTCATGCTGGCGTGTACAACAGTTGTTATGTGGGTTGACTACATTTAGACACGGAATGTACTCAGAAGGCACAGAAACATTTATAGTGATGTTAGAGCTCGACTATTCGAAGATGTAGTTCGTGGCTTTCTGCAGATCCCAGTCACTGCAGCTCAGAGTCGACATGGCTGTTTCCTGAAACTTAGCAATTACCATGAAATTCTGCACGTGATTCACTTACCGTGCTTACACCCATGCTCACCAACTTCTGGAGGTTGTCCGTCATACCGGCGTCCCGTTCTCCCGGTGCCTTGGCATAGAACTGTGTCCAGAATTTGGCAGTGCCGGCGAACAAGTCGGGATGATCCATGTACTGCCTAGCGACGACGGCATCTTGGGGATCTTTGGGTTCAGGGGTGGCAAGCAGCGCTTGAATGCTAAGCAGGATGGTTCGCATGGTGAGGGAAGCTGCCCTAAAAGTGATTGCTAGCCTAGGCAAAGCATGTTACGTGCCTTACCATTTGTCTTTTAGGATATCCAAGCAGATCGTGCCGGTTTGAGAGCTGATATTTGGATGCCAAACTTTCGTAAGGAATTTCACCTGAATCCACAGAATGGTGACCAAAACAACGTGATAGACAACACTACCTTCGGCGCCTGGAACGGGTAGTCATTGGGGATTTCGATGTCCAACAGGAAGGTACCATTCTCGTAAGGACTATCAGCGGGACCTCGAATTTGGCCTTGGAGCTTGGTGAAATTTTCATTGAGCATTTCAACGCAAATTCCGCTGTTAAAAAGCTAAAGTTATGTACTGTAAGCACGTCTTGAAAACGCAACACTACCTCACTATCGGTGATGCATTGCTTGAACTCCTTTTGCAGACGACCAAAGGCGTAGGACATCGTTAGCAATGGCTTCAATCGAACAGGAAGAAACTCAGCTGAGTGCGCTCAAAGCTGAAACCAATATGGCGAATGATCAGCGATCTCGCTAGCGTATGCATAAGCTAAAAAATCCCACATTTTATCGCACTTCGCGCATTGTGTTGTCTTATCACTCTTTTGGGGAACTCAGAAATTCGTCAAAGTGCAAGATTATATCGGATGTGTGAGAGCATATTTGATTTTCGAGCAGACCTAGTGAGAAATAGGCTCGGTAGGATCGCTATAAACCTCTAAAAGACCCGCTTTCAAATTATGGGTTGTTCAGTTGAAAACGAGACGTAAATATCTTCGCAATGTTTACTCCCTAGGTGATATCGATTAACGAGTTGCTTAGTACAGTTAGTTCTCACCTTCTATTATGATTGGCGACATGTACATCATGATTTTGGAGGGATGTTCTGTCTTGAGGGTCATTAATCTGGTTAACCTCTAGCAGCTCGATATTGCGAAATACTAAGTGATGGACGGGCTGCCCATGGCATTAATTTTGTGCTGTAATGTACCTGTCGCGGTGCTGTTCATATATCATAAAATGAGCAACATTCAATAAGATGGACCCCGATGGACCCGGGACCCCGATGGACCCCCGATGTCCGATCTCCATGTTTTGTAGTCGGTAACACCTATCGCTGTATTCGCGATATTCAAGGTGAGCAATTCTCAAAAATATCAGTTAAAAGGTGTACCTGTTAATTCCAAAATTTAAAAATGATTATGCACCATAACAGGCTACCGTGATATGCAGCGTGTGGGCGTCATACAGAACTACTATGCCCATACAGCGAGTTGTACTTTATGGTAATGCTATTGGTCATAGAGGCCAAATATCAGAAAATGATCCTCGGATAGATAAAAAGTACGACTACCCGATACCGCAAGTCTCCAAGTCTACCTCCACAATAAGTCTCCACTTTGTGCTGAAAGATTCCTATTTGCTGTTCATACAGCAATCTCTTCGCTCTATCTTGCCACAACATCAGTGGACAACACTCATAATAAGATAAAGAGGTCGAAAATTGGACCAATAGCATTTTTTGCCTTGAACAAGACTTTGTTTTTTTGACAAGAGCATCTTTCACATCCATAAGTAATCTTCACGAAAGTGACCCGTTTTCAACTTAGCAGCACAATAGAACGAAGCAAAACACAAACTGTGACTTAAGCATACCTTAAGTTAGTTGTAAAGTTCAGAATAATCCTGTTGTTTCTTGGAAAAATTAGCTACGAGACAAATGTGTAAATTATGATACTCAAGTGCCCATGACCTCCTTGGGAAATGAGTGACGCAAGCGCACTTATACTTCATTATTGACGGACAATTGGGCTCTGTCTCGAATAATCGGAAGCGAAAACAATTCGATCGAAAATGCCCTTTTTGTTCAAAATGATATGCGTGAGAATGAGTGTCCCCACTTGAGTGTTTTTCACTTGTGCGCTATGGCACACGGCTTTTGCATGTGGTCTTCTAGGTACGTAACGTATTTTCCCAGTAGTTGTTTACGATTTGAATGCCTGCAGATTTGCAATTTGATTGCTAGTCGCGTGGTCTTTGAAACAAAAGGATATCTTTAGAGATGGATAGGAATATACTCACTTCTGCTTCAGGCACTCTATTTTGGGTTTTTTCTCTGATCTTTTGAGGAAACAATTTTCATGTTCACAACAAATATGTTGGTCAACATTGACTGCACAAAATATATTTGCGATTTAGTGTACTTGCCCCTTTCTGTCATTTCCTTTGTAAACAAGGAATCCAATATGCAATTACTGCAAATTCGATGAAAGGCACGTGAAGTGCCACCGTTTGCAGGCCAATTGACGTTAGTGTACGTTTCCGAATGTAGTTAACGCTTTGTGTTTGGAGCCGAGTGACACGAACATCGACTTCTTAAGGTTGCGAGCACGTTAAAACGATTTGACGGCTACAAAAAGTGGTCGACCAGTTTACGAATTTTGCATTTCAAGGTTACGTTTGTCCTGCTGAACGCTGGACGGAAGAGTGGGCTTGAATAACTATGTCTAGATCGAATGGCATAAACGGTCTCTTGTGGGATTTCACCCTTGATCTGAACGGTCCCTTTAGGATATCGACCGTCATCTTTACGATTTGGACCGTCCGCTTTTGTTCCGGAAACTCTTAAAACGGACATTCCAACTCCTGAAAGGGACAGTTAAAAAAAGTCGGCGATGGTCGAGATCCCTGGAGGGAAGGTCCAGATCAAGGGGTACTATTGAAACGGCTCTATGCCATCAATGGCTGTAAAGGGCAGAGCAAAGGGCTTGAATAACTATGTCTAGATCGAATGGCATAAACAGTCCCTTGTGGGATTCCACCCTTGATCTGAACGGTGCCTTTAGGATGTCGACCGTCATCTTTATGATTTGGACCGTCCGCTTTTGTCCCGGCAACAGGGGACGGTCCAGATCAAGGGAGACTGTTTAAACGGCTCTCTGCCATCAATGGTTGGAAAGAACAAAGCACAGTTATAAGCACTTTCAAACTATGTTATTTGTGGCCTTGGGTAATTGAATATAGTTAACTGGCTACTGCCCTCTACGCAACAACAGTTCACTTTTAAATATTATTTGTTACCTTTACTGCACAAATAATTTATACGTAGAAACGTTTAGGTACTGTCTTGTCTGTTATCGTGCAATTTCGTTGTTGTTGCTTAAACCTATGATCTTCTGTGTATTGAAAGTGCGTTTAGTCGTATCGCCTATTCCTTGTATCTATGGTAGGTAGGAAGGATGACAGATCCTGGGCCAGTTATTCAATATTTATGACATGAGGATGCATGTGTGCGATGCAAACAAACAACAGTGTCTTATCTTGTTAGAATGCTCTCTTTAGATTCGGAAACATTCGGTAGAATCAATAGTCCAATCATTCGTTTCATTGACTGGAGACCTCACTGAAATTCGCAACTGTGATTTGGGACACGCAAAAAGCCGACCTTTCTCCCGAAGACAGGCTTCGCACGTCTTTATGACCTTGTCCTTCCAGGCGATTTCGTCATTTCCTATCGAACTTGTTCTTTTGCCGAAGATCGCCGTGTTCCTCCCTTCCGCTTGAAACTGTGTCATCCGCGCAGTAGTTCCGAAATTTTATCTTTACGGGATATGCGAATTGGAGTTGTTCTTTTGGAAGATGCCGAACATGAAGCCTTCCAGGCCAGTGGTGATTTCCAGGCTCATCTTTCAATGATTGTTTATCACGAAGCGGCGTTTTCGCATCCTCATCCTGATGCAAAGAGTCCATTTGCATTTGTTCGTTCACTAAATTGAAATTGGCCGAGAAACGTTGTGTTTTTCGGCACTTTTTCAAGCGCTTCACTGTAATATTTTTTACATAGAGCCAGTCCTCTCTCTTTGCCAGTTTTTGTTATCGGTCATTATTTCTGCCGCTGACGTAACGCCACAGATGAGTACGGCCGAGATCGAATCTGCGTCGTAACCGCGCCGTTCGCCTAAATGCGAGCAACGTTTTAGTCGTTCGTCGACAGATGATCCATCTGCTCGCTTGCGACGGTCAAGGAGGCGCTAAACGTCTCGGCTTCGCTAATTTGCATATGTCGGAGGAGGGGGCGTAAGCTGTCACGCGCGCAACCAGAGTTCGTGAGTTAATCTCGTGTCTTGGAGGCGTTTCGCATTATGTGACATTAAGGCTGATTTTATGCTGGAGTGTTGGGAGGTCTTAAGAAAGTATCGTCTAATATCGGCTAGGAGTAAGTCTGCGCGTGATGAACTGTTTATTTCGAATGACGTTTTATTTTCTGAGGTTCGTGGCTCTGTGTTCGCCTATTCGGAAGTCACAAAGTTAGCCTCTTTCCGTGTCCAACATTATTGACTCATTCTAAGAATGAACTAGCTGATCTCCAGCGATATCAGGTAGGCAATATGTTCGACCTCTCGTTTTCTTTGGAGATCGAACTTAGCTCGATAACTTCTATGTCTAACTCTAAAGTGAAGGAGTATAGAAAGAGCTGCTCTCATACCCAACGAATACTCTTTGAAGGCCTATTCTTCAATCTGAAGATGTGGAATACTTCTAGATCATCATGAATATTGGCTGATCAAGACATTTAAGCGGTATATAAGTTAGCAAATAGATAAATGACCACTCAAAATCTTCGAGCATAGCTCCAAGAGAGTCTTAAAGTCATTTCGTAGATTTCTCCTTATACAAGTTTTTTTTTGTGATTATTTAAACACTCCTCCCATTTCCCTTCCCATCGCAGCTTTGTCGCCGTCAGCGCCGCATCAATTATTCGCCATGTGTTGGGCATCGTCCGGCCATCGAGACAGAATGGCCTGCCGCCGGTCCACGACTGCTGATCGGCCTGAGCGGGAAGCCCACCCCGAAGAAGAACGGACCACCGCGAGAAGGTCAATGCTATTTGGATTATCGATTTCGGCGCCCCTTCTTCAGTGTCCGCTTCCGATCCACTCCGCTTTCGGCTGTGTCCACTTTCATTGTCTCCGATTGTTTGGTCTTGTCATAATTCACAGCTCTTGACACTTCATTCTCGCCTTACCAGATAACTCGAAATTGTCACTACTTACTCTTTCAGTGCGAGTTTTTCGATCCGCCGCCGGGATACACTCATTTTTGGCCCCGGGGCGCTTAAATTTTAATGCTTTCCAAGGATAATCCCCTCTTTGGTTTTTAGACGCCTAAATGCAATGACTGTGTAATGAAATTTTAAGAATTGCAGCTATTTGTGGAACGAATTACGGTAGAGGATTGTGGATTATCTGCTGAGGGCGGCTTAGATGTACGAAAGTGTCAGAGCACTCGAGATGCACTCTATTTTATTATATTTTTCTCGGTTCCGCGCAGTCGCTTTTTGAATTCGACAAAAACATCTTGAAGACTATGTCCTTGCGGTGTTCGTCTGCCCTCGGATAAATTGAATTCGGAAGCCGTTCAGAATGTGGGTAAAAGGTTTGGATGAGAAAAGAGGTTGTCGCCATAAACGGAAGTGCCTACCAATTTGTTGAAAACGAATTTGTATAAACATATAAACATCGAGTTGCCTATTTCGAAGAAGGCTGGCAAAGTTGTTTTGAAGTTAAAACTGCTGTTCGTTTTATGGGGTGCTTCAAATTCTCATGGCTATACTTCGATGCAAAATGTCTCAAATTTTCCACTAACAGGCGCGCGGTGTTGTTGAGATTGTAAGGCAGCCAGTTCTTCCAGGTCAGATACGATTTTCCGTTCCGTTTTGCTAACAAATTGTACCTGGATCCTATAGCATAATTGAATGAGAAGGAACCTAAAGGACTTAGTATTTTCAGAGGAATGTAGCCCGATGTGTCTTTTCATATTGTCTCTAAATAGTGAAGTAAATGGTCGTGAATATGGAAAAGCGATTTCTTATAAGTTATGGTGTTCCAACCTTTCCTCTTAAAAGGAACATGTCCAAGGCGACCAACTTTATTAGTCTGCGTGATGTGACCCCTTCCTAGTGCACTGATGAAACCAATTAGTGGACATAACCCGCCGTTAACGACGCCCTTGTCTCAATTAGATTATGTAAATTTGAGTCATACTAATGGAGTAGAACCTGGCCAAGCAGCATTTGTTCTGTCGGCGTCTGTTCCAAAAACAGAGAGCGATTTTGCCAATTTGAAAAGAGTCGTTCTAGATCACGGGTTCCGTCGGATAGCGGCAATTTCAGCTCCATTTTCTAGGGTATGTTTCGAGTTTTCTGCTTACCAGTAATAGTCTTTGGCAGCCTTTGGTCTCACAGACTGCGCAGTAAACACTCAAGATTTGAAAGGGCTAATCGTTAGCGGGATTTGATATGTGTTTTGGTCTGTGGTGTCCAGAGGCCCTCCTCATTTGGACGGTTGCTGTCCAATGTAGTCAGAATGGTTCAAAACGATTCTATAAGGGTTGAATCCTCTGCAACGCCGCTTCAATTACATTGTCTTTCAAGGAGGATCTGTGAGTAAATGAGCTCGTGCACATGTGCTATATTTTCCTTTTTCTCTGTTATGTAATATCTCAAGACCGGGAAATCTGTCCAGCATGAAATACAGACTCTTTTTGCGCTACGATACGACCCTTAATCATCAACTAAGGTGTTGTCAGTTTCGCATATCCAACAGAAGAGACTCCATCGAAATTGATCAGCGTTCCATGAACCTGCGATTTACATGGACATTTTAAATTACGTTACTGCTTTCATAAAAGCATGGAAAACGAGAACTGATTCATTTGCTCGGCTAATTAGCACTTGCCACTTTCGAAAAGCCATAGTGTAACGTGAAACCATCATATACATCACGATACGCCTGTGTCTGTTTTGATTCGTTGCCCCATTTGCTCACCCAAGTCCCCAATGTGACAGGAGAGATCTACTCTTTTCGTGTGGGCTAGATCCTTTGTTCAAACGACGTTTATGGCACACAGCTCTGCTTAGCCATAATAACCGTGTTTTTTCCTCTTTACCCGTAAGTACCGGCGGTGGCGTATAGCCTTCGGAGTCTGTTGTTTCCGCGCCTCGGAGTTCCTTGTTCCCCTATTCTGTTCCGTCTTGGTCGGATGCTTTGTTTCCAGCGCGACGACTCAATAGGAGTGCAATAAGAAATTTCATTAATCTTTGTGTGGCCACTTGGGACGCAGCGATTGGCCAAACACATTGCACGTGGCGTTTATTTTCCTAAACTTTGCGCCTTTTATCTTCCGCTTTTTGCTCCCTTAGACTGAAGCCGGCGGGATATATATAGTTTAAGGGAATTGACTTGGCTGCACATGTCGATTTAGTAATGAGGCTGCGGTGGGCGGAAAGCGGCGGAATGGCCGCGATAAGTCGCAATATCATCATGCGCAGCGCTGTCAGATAGCCGTTGGCCGAGGACATCGATTGACGTTTGGGAATTTGACCATTAGCCAGGGACATATAGCTTGCGTTCACCGCTGTGAAATGCGATACTAGTGAGCTACAATTAAGTGGCACTCACATTTCGATTCTTGACCATAAATAGCTACAAGAAATGACAGTCTGATTTCGAAATATTAAGACGTAATAGCTATCGCTATCATCTGCAGAAAAGGATTAAAATAGTAATTGACGGAGTTGCTGTTTCCAAATGTAGAATATCGGAAGCTTTTTGAAAATGTTGACCTTTTGTCTGCAAAAACGAACTATAGAGTAGATCATGAATTTTTAACACCTGGTGCCATGCTTTGCCTTCCTCTTTTTTCGTGTCGATCAGTCAGTGCTCTCTGGCGCTCGTAGCCACGGAACAGACGTCATGTTGGCGTATGTCTTGTCTAAGGGAACACCAATATGGAACCCAATCACGAAGGAGTGCTGTATTCGGAGCGGTCAGTTCTCCTTGAGACATTATGTCGCATTCTAGAGGTGTGTACACCATCTTTTTTTTGTTCTTCATGACGTTGATTACTCTTTTGCAAAACGTAGTAGTTACTGTATTGTGCCCGGTGCCACGCTCCATGTCTTTTTGTCCTTTCTCGTTCCTGGGAACAATTTATGATTCGGAACACCTGGTGAACTGCTTGCAAAAAACACTTTCAATTCTTCGCGTAGTCATGGGAAACGCTGGAAGAAAAGGCATAAATCTGAAATTCTCAGAAAAGATACCCACTCCTCGATAGAAACGAAAAACGTTGAAGTTGCACTCTCGTAAGACGATTGTAATCCGCTTTAATGTGGTCTTTGATTCGAAGCTAAGTTAGATCTCTTTTTTTAGGGCGTTGCTGCTCGCCAATATCAATATCATTCCTGCGAGTGTTTTAAATTTTTTTGTGGGTATACAGCTTTGGAATCTTTTATGATTTCTTGATTGAGCGTGGTTATCAATGTTGAAGGATACGCGTTGGTTCGTTTTTTTTTCGAAACAGGTTTGCAGCAGGTATCCCCTTTTCTAAGAAATGTTGTAAACGAGATCGATTATGAAGCAGCTGAATAGCTGGATGCAATTAGCTAGCAGGGTACTAGGGCCTCCGTACGTGACTTGCTTACGTTAATTACCCGTACATAAAACGCAATTAATAGATTTGCAAATATCGACTTTTATTATCACTATGGTAGCCGCGTTTCTGGTGCACAGTAATATAGAGAATACCATTGTCTTTCGGGATATAGCAAATGTGAAATTCAGTATTTGGGTTGGAAGATTCAAAGCAGAACTTTGTTTTGGACAATATGGAAATCCGACACCAATTCAGATTGGCTTTTACACAGAGGAATCTCGGAATGGATGACCAAATTTTCCTTGAAGTCCATTTAGTAATGACGGATAGCAGCGACCCTCTTAAATTTCGCGGTTTTAATAGGATCCGCTTTCTTTAATGATCAAAGACGACAGGGACAGAGCAAAGTGCAGTTCCGCTTTGATTTCGAAGCGAGATGATGTGAATCTAACCTGAGCTGCGGAGGCCAATCGAGAGATCCATCTGCGTTCACGCGACGCCATCGTCCTCAAGGTGCAACACGGGCCATCACCGCCACAAACAGCTGACTTCCCCGTCCGACCATTCTCCGCTTCCCCTTGACCTTTGAGCTTGCTGCAAATGACACAGCGACGGAAGAGAGGTAGTCTCAGTCGGAACGTCGCTGGCAATTAATGATGCTAAAAAGAAGCTCCGATTACCGTGACTCTTTCCCAGCCGGGTGCCGGCGAGTCCCTCATCCCTCATCTCTGTACACAAAAACGTGCATTTGCAAATATAGTAGAGACTCTTGTTCTCGTCTTCTTTCGTTCGCGCGAAGGCGGCGCTCGCACAATCGCAGTTTGTCGTGACTCAGTTCGGACAGCGCTCTCGCCTCCTTCTTCAGCTGCTGCTGCCCTCGCGCTGTGTAGCCACTGTCCGTCTTAGTCATCGTTTGCGATGTTCGCGCTTTCGCGTGTGCAGGTCGCCATTAGAGTGGCCAACGGGCCAGCGGACCGAGTTCAGCTGCGAGCGTTGAGTTCTTTGGTTGGCCAACGTTCGGATATCAAATCGCCGGCGCGAGCCGCTCTTGCCAAGGCCGACTTAGCCGAGAGATCGGCCGGCGATCGGTCGGTTATTTTAGTTGTCTAAGTCGGCGCCAAGAGTGGCCGACACCTTTATGCCACTTCAACCTGTTTGCTGGAGATCTTTCTATGGTTAGGGTGAGAGCGACCTCTTTATAGGGACCGACCGCCTAGAATGTTGTACGTTGGATCGGTTCAGTTAGTTTATGCTTGATTTGCAAATCGTTTAGCGCAAATATTGTGGATCTTATTACCCGGAAAGTGAATTGCTCTCAAAAAACATTTCAGCAGGGCCATTTTTCAACGTTAATGTATTGCTAGCGGAGAGTTCCTGCAATTATTTTCCTGCAAATGTTTTTTACACGATGTAACGTCGTTTGTTTGATCAGTTGTCGTTGCGCCATGTCAAAACATGACAGCCATTCGTCTCCCTTTATCATTTTTTGGCCACTACATCACTATTATTAGACGGCGTCTACTATTGGCTGCAATCAGTTGTTGACGGACGCGGGAACCTACTTGAGAGGTTGCCGTAAACTGTTCTGGATGCTATCGATTCGAACTTCTGAACGTAGATCGCTTCTGAGTGGTTCTATTTATTGTTCAGCAAATATCCCATCGGCGTCAGTTTGTTAAAACCGCTGATCAGCTGATCGAAGAGGATAAACATTTCGCCTTTTTTTGCGCCTGCAGCGAATGTTTATCTTTGTTCGCATTCGCTGAAACAGATCGGATAATGGAGTGAATTGCGTCCACGCTAATAGTCGACTTTAAGTCTTTAGAAAACACTGTTTAGATGGAGTCGATTCCGTGCATTTTCTAGTGCTTAATCAAAAACGTATCTCCTTAAATTAACTAGAAATCAAGTCCGTTATTCATCGAAGCAATTTTTTGCCCCTCATTCACCAAAAGTTATCTGCTATCAAGGGTAGTCTTAAGCGGTTATGTGAGGGCCTCCCTGGAGCAAATTTTTGTAGCCAACGAACAGCACAAATATGTGTATTATAAAATGGTTCCCGTTTATATGATTGGATGTATAAGCAGGTACTTCAAGAAGAACAGATTGCTGACAAGATTATCAAGGCCGCCAATTCTTCGATCGTATGCCCTAGCATTTCCATTTTGAAATGTTTCTGCATACGTGATCCCCGCTTCTCTATCGTTCATTCAACGTTCCATCTCCCGTCCCATCTCTTGCATCGCCGATCACAGAATTTCATAAAACTTTTGCATCAGATCCACTCAATCAAAATCCCCAAATCGCCGCCGATTTCCATCGATCCGCCGACTGACCAGCGTCGCAACGCCGGTGTCCGAACCACTAAACCACAATCGCCCCACGCTTCCGCCTGTTCATCGCGCCTGCTGAATCGGTCAGTCAGTCGGATACTCCAGCCTTCATCTGCAGTTCGCGCACCTCTGCTCCGCATCGATCACTTACTGTCACATTTGCAAATATTTATTTGACGGAATCGGTGCTGTGCGCGTGCGTGTGTCCTAGCAGTCGATGATGCCCGTTTTCGCGGAGATCGATCTGTGTATGTAAAGTAATCCCCGTGTTTTTGCGCGGATTTCGCTATTTTTCACGCAGCCGCCGCGTGCTTTTGCCGAGAAGTCGGGCCGTCGCAATTCCTGTGGTGACCATTTAAAAAGAAAAACAAGCAGATGCCGAGCGGAAGACGCGCGTGCCTACACTCGGTACTTTTTTTAGAAAATGGACTCTCTCAAAATAGCGCTTGTTTTCGCTTTTTCATTTCGATTTTACTGACGTTCGTTGCATCCGAGAAGGAAGAGGTCATGCGAGGCGGCGAGGATCATGGAAGGCCTACGCCACTAACGTATGGTGATTAGGGCCGGTTTGACGTTGGATGCTCCCTTTGAAAGCATATCTAACGCCGCATCTCTTGACGTACACTGTGTTATTCATAGCATTTGAAGGCACCGTTGTATTGTTTTATTCTTACGGAACCGCTGAATGCCAGCCCATCGAGACATCGTTTTTCACTAAGAAGGATCTATGGCATAGAGCGCTAATTAGTTCACACTTCTTTCCGCTTTCGTTAACCTTGTCTGGTCTTAATCGGATTGTCTCCTGCCTATGTGGCTTTGTGATAATTGAGTGACATTCGCGAATCTTGATTCACTAAAAACGAACCACGGTTTCTGTAAACACACACAAACCACTTCAATAAAGTGTAGTGTTTTTGAGCACATCGTGCCCTCCGTGTTGGTGAAGTGATAGTCTCCGGTAACTAAGCAACTCGAATATGCATATACACGTCCAAGTATTTCATAGAAACGAGTTAGATATGAGATGTTTGAATACGAAGGTTACAGATATCCACAGCAGAAATGCTTACGAAGTGACTGGCCAAAAGACCGCCTAGGTTAAAGCCGATGACACTCACCCCACCTTCTGTTTTGCTGGCTTTTTCATCGAACATTCGCCGAATCTTCCGCAAAGGTCACGAAGTTGAAAACATGAAAACATCTTAATGACTTAGGGGTGGATTAAGTGTATGGCTTTTGGCATATGCGTGATCGCGTTCTCAGTACCATGATGAATACATTCATATGTAAAACACTCGTGATTGGAATTCATTATAAACAGTTTTAACAGGCGGTCTTCCTGAATACTTCCTGGATACTGGGATTTTCACTTATAGAGAGCCCTCTAAGTCTCTATATGAGCTCAAATACAAGGTCTGTGCTGTTCAAATAGACATGTACGGGCTAAATAAGGAACACTTCAAATGGAGTTCTTTTCGTTCAGTTGATATGTACAGTGCCTTCTGTGTGGCGGGAATAGTCATAGAATGAGGTAACGTGAGTGGTCTTCGTCATCACCGTTCGCCGAGTCAGAATTCCCTTTTTATTGTGTTCATGAACTCTGTCTCAACTAACTGAGAACCAAGGCGTACTTATTAAGGGTCCTGCTTTATTTACACACCAGCGACGGAATCCCTCAAAGAACTCCACTTATAATAACAGTCATCTTTAATCCTAAAAAGTATTAAGCCATGCGAAAAACAGAGAAAGGCGATAATGGAATTGCGGATTGCGAACAAGTACTGAGGGACGAGGGAGGGGGAGCGGATAAGTGAAAAGATATCTATGTTCTTACTAAAAGGTGAACGACTTTATCAAAAATCGCATCTTTTCTCCATAATTGGCAGTTGTGGATTCATGTCGGTCGCTTTAATTATCCACTTTTCTGGGCATTGTCCTCCAATGTCCTTCCTGTCTGTCAGACTGTCGGTGGTGACGCGCCAACGGCCTTTTTGGAGAAGAGCGACGACATCATCACTTGTCGCCGACTGCCTAGTACTACATATAACCAAATCTGTTCGGGTCGACGACGTCTCGTCACCGCCTGTGACCTCCCACACACGTGGTGGTGGGCATGGCAATGGGGCAAGAAAACAACACAGCCTTTGCCATTGCCTAAGTGGATTGGGGCACGCGCGGAGGAGGAGTTCCGCGGGTTCCGATCACGTGGCCACACCACGTTTTGACCGACCGTCGATCAGCTGCGCCGCTGGCGCGGTTGAGTACACTGTGACGACTGTGGAGACAGTCTGCAGTTTTGGCTTGTTGTTGTTTTCGCAGTTCGTTCATTGATTTTACCGCTCCTCTTCCCCTTTTCACCCTTATGAGAAGACGGTTTACCGTGTGCGCACGCGCAGCGATTATGTGATTTCGTCGCTCGAGTCGTGTACGCACCCCGCACCTTTTTATAAATCATTACCACTTTGTGTGCACCTGCATGCGAGATGTTGCCCGTGCGCGGTTTGCCACAGGCGCCTGTGTCCTCCCGGCACGGTGCTTTTGAATGGGTTCGTTCGGCCGGCAGCCTAGGCGTCGACGGGCTCCTGCTGCTGCCCTTCGAAGCCCTTTAGGGTAAACGTTAACGTAAAATAACCGGCCGCAGCGTGGCGCAGAGTATCCCGTTCGATTGCGCGACATGTGTTTGGGGTTCGTTCGTTTGTTGGTGTCGTCGTCGTGTGTGCATTATTATGCGCACAAAAATCGCATTCGAATCCCCTCGGCCGCTCGTCTTCTCGACGAACCGCCGCCGAATCCCCTTTATTTCAATACGGCGACCATCTTTTTCGGCGCGTTAATTTTCGACGACAATTTTAGTAGTTTTGTCGCTGCCTGTCGTCATCGCGTCTTCTCTCAATCGTTCGTTCGTCTTCTGATGATGATGTTCGCATTTCATTTCGCGCAACACGCGACTACTCTTTCGACGAGCACGATGCTTTTGAAAATTTGAGTTTCAATGCAAATGTTTTTCAGATGTGCGCCCCTCACGGCCGAGCCTGAGTCCTCTCATCAACGTCGCTTCACCATATCTCCATTGGCGCGATGTAGTCTCCGTTTCCAACTAAATATTATTCGTAATTTTCGCCGAATATCCGATCAACGCTGGAGGTGTACGCACGCGCATACGACGCCTATTCTCTGAGTGCTTCTCACTTCGATGTCGTAAACGCAAGCCGTCGAATCCCTTCTTAATTTATTCGCTTCTTCCTCGATGGCGCTCATTTAAGTAGTCGGAGAGGGAAGCGAGAGTAGGCAAAAAGGAGAGAAGATGACGTTAACACCGGCGACGTATTTAGTAGCCCCACGCGGCGGCATTCGCCATATCCTCCGCCCCGGAGAAATTCGCTTCCGACGCAGTTTCGCTCCCCATTCCGCAGCCGCTGTCCCCGTGAAATGCTGCTTCCAGGTTGTTTTCCGTTTGCATTCGCAAATTGAGTGCTGTATCGAGAGGGCAAGACTAAATTCAGAATTTAAACAAGCGGATGTCCAAACGTGCGTTCCGGCTCTTAGCGACCGTTCGATGAAATTCAATGATCAGCCCTTTGGCATGGAACTACATTGTTATTCATCATGATGGGCTGCTGACATCTTAGTCAGACTGTGCTGATTATAATCTCGGAATCGTGCATGGGCTTCCATGTGATACATTGCTAATTAGACTTATGTTCATCGCGCGGTTGACTCATACCCTCATCTTCAGCTGGGATACCTATGGAGTTTCTACTATTTCCCTTGTCTCATTGAACAACTGATCCTTCATTTTCAATCTGTGCAACCGTACGTTTGGTTGGCTAGAGCTCAGTAAACAGATTTCTGTTTTCAATCGAACGGCTCCCAATATTCCCAGGTTTTACGGGAAATGCCAGTGGATGCCATTGTATTCCTCGTTTTTCTCACGAATATTTTTCGACCACTAGCGTCATTAAATCTTTTTAAAGCCGATCCTACTCACGGTTCGTGTTGATCCCGTTACTTAGCGATGGTTTTCCGCTTTGGGCCGTCCCCTGTCATTACGTTGTTTGCACGTCTGCTTCTTGTCTATCGAGACATTGCCCTCCCATGTTTAGGGCCTCATCGGCGCGTACGCGACTCAAAACAATCCTGACTTCGTTGTTTCTGTTGCCTGTCGCCTCTCGACGGCGCTCCAACGATCTGACTAATTCAGCGCGATTCCGCCTTCTGCGTCGTCGCTTTCGGCGACATCTTCTCGATTCCGCGCTTCTTAGCGTTTCTGATCGCCACGCCCTAATGAGTCAGAGAATAATTAACGCTCTCTCGCTTTGGTTACTGGTCGACGGCGAGACAAATAGGCGAAAGCAGGAAACGCCGGCGGCGTCGAAAATGGCCGGATGGCACCCGAGGGCTCTTCCGAAGCTTGTAAATGTGATCTGTGACCAAGCGAACTAGAGCGGCGGTCTGTTTGTATAGTCGCAATTCGCAAAGCGACGTCATCACGCCCCTCCGAAACGTCAACAAGACAGTGTAACGTACTCGTCGAAACGGCAGCGAGAAAAACGGCTTTCCCCGTGCGCGAGAGGCGCTGACTCAGAGTGAACTTTTCAGTCGGCCGTCATCGTTACTAGTAGATTAGACGCACGATTATCCCGACCCTTCAAATTAAAAAGAACACGACATGATGATTCCCTTATCGAAGTGGGTTGGCTCGATAGTGTCTCGGGGCTTCCGATGAGCCCTATAACAGAGACGTTCGTTAGAAACGTTGTTTTTGTAGAGGAAGATGGGTTTTGGTATGTTTTCCCATTGGCTTAAGGGAATTCTGAAGCAGATGAACGCGAAAAGTGCCCTTAGTGGGGAGAAACTGGCGCTATTCGCGTGATATCGCGCCGCTTTCGCTAATTGATTTTGTCTCCTCTTCGTTGGTCGCTTTCCTCGTCTTATGCTTCTTCAGTCGATCGACCGCCGTCGGTCACTCAGCTAAAGAGGGCGTGGGCATGCCGATCGACCGCAGGTCAGCGGCTCCTCGTCTCTGCCCGGTCCACCCGATCACGAATGGTTCTTTGGGCTGTGGCGGGCTGAAGCCGACAGCAGGAGTAGCTAGCGACGTCAACCCGTCGACAGTCGCCCAACCAACCAACAGGACAGCGCGGAGTTGTAGTGGTGACTCTGGGGGGATCAACAAACGCCGCGAGAAGCGTCTCGTCCGTGAAGCGACCGCCGACCGAACGACGACAGTTCGCCGTGCCGCGCGCGGAGCTGTCCGCACACTGGTGGCCCACTGCACTCGGAAGGAAAACACGCGTGATGTCCGTAGCCGAACCGTTTCATCTTTCGGCGATCGACCACGATCCAGCCGGCATGGTTACGGCCGACCCAATGTGGCGCGTGTTCTTTGTCAACGCTTTGTATTGTCCTCTTGTTCGGTACAGGCGTCGACTGGGCGGCGGCGGCAAAAGAGACGAACGGAAAAGGAGACGGTTCGGGCGGACGAAGTGCAAACCCCAAAATGGACTCTGGCGCGCGTGCGCTCCTAATGAGTGACCACCACAGCCCAAAGACGGGCTAGCCGCTGCAGCAGCAGGCGAGGAGGAGGCAATTTGGTGGGAGGTTATGCTCTTCGGCGTGCACGCACGCGCCGAACGATGCAAACGCGCATTTTGGCGATGGCCGGTCGACCTCCCCTCGGCGACTGCCTCGTGCGTCCCTCGCGCGCGTTGGTACCTTCGTGCTCGATGTCCTTGTAATGATCTGATTCGTCATCTCCTCCTCCTCGTCGTGTCGTGATCGACGGATTGTGGACGCGCGTGAAAACCAACCAGAAACGCGAATTTTTAAGGAAGAGGTAAGTTCGGTATGAACCTCACCGTAATCATTTCATTTTCTGCACTCATCACTCGGCTTCTTCCTGAGTTGTTCTTATTGATTGCGAACTCTTATGGTTTTGTCGATGAGGCGTAGATGGGCCTGGTCGGCCTTGCTTGTGCCCCGCTGTCCTGCTTGTTTATCTCGTCCTCTTCTGCTTTTTCGCCGTCAGATTGTGACTTCTCTAGTGCAGCGTCCCTTCGTTTTCCCTTTTTATTTTAACAGTTAATTAGTCGTGGCGCTGAACGCCTTTGACGCTGGGAGAAGATGGGAGGCGTCAGTGAGGAGGGGACTGATCGACGGGAGAGGAGCTGTCGAGAAAAAGCGGCCGAAGGGGGGCTTAATGTCCTCCGCCCTACTTTGCTTTCTAGTAGTTTATCTTATTTGGACGTGATTAGCGCGAAGAAAGGGCTCTCCAAATGCGCACGGAGATGTTCTGTCGTCGGGCGAAAGAAACGACGCAAATTCTCTCCTTGTCGACCTCTTCCACTCCTTTTTGGCACTCATTGTTCCAAAGTGTAAAGCCACTAAGCAAGACAACAATCGCGCGGCCAGAAAACGCGAAGTAAACGTTCACTCTACACTAAACGCATCACTTTCGCGACGGGCCGATTGCGTGATTGCATTAGCCTTGTGTCTTTCCTCTATCTTCGCCGTTTTCGCAGTGCTTTTACATAATGCCCGCGGAACGTCAAAGTCACGCTGGTTTTCAGCTTATTCCTACTGTAAATCCGTCAACGATTCCTGAGTGTTTTGATTGACCTTTCCCGCCGTGACCACTCCTCTTACAACACACGCTGCTCGTGTCGCCGCTTTTTGTCGCGTTTTTGTTGTCAGCTCCTCCTTCTGGAGGGTTCGAGTTCGGCCTATGTGCTTCTTCATGTGTGTGGTGCGCGCGACTCGTGACAACGGCGATTAGCTGTTAGCCGGGTTTCGATTATGTATATCTTTTGCGGCTTTTTCCGCCGTCAGACGCACTCCGAGTGCTTCGTACGCCTCCCCCGGAACGGAACCTCGCGGACAGCGAGCCTATTCGCAACGTTCTTCTCTTCGATAAATGGTTGTTTTGATTTGTTTCAGGCCAGCCGCGCGACCTGGCCGGAGGACATCTAGCCGCTGCTATTGGTCGTGGTCGTGCACCCCGGATCAATAACGCTTCCACTTTGTCTGCACTGTCATTTGTCCGAATTGCAAAGAAGTTATTCCTCCCGCCTGCTTTGTTCTTCGACCATCATCGTCACCACAACCACCGAAACGACGACGATTCGCAACAATAAACGCCCTGAATGTTCGACGCTCTCTGAATTGGGTAATTTGCCCGTCTTCACCATCGCTCTACCTCGTTCCTCGATATTGAGGGACATGTTCAGAATTTGGAACGATTACGCGCTGCGTAACATCGCATGAGAATGATCCAAGTTCTGTCTCGAGGACAAATGGATAGTGCGACGCAGTCGTCACAGTCGACTATTGGACTTTCCTCCAGTGCTAGCGGACTGGGTTGGTTTCTTATTCCCTATCCCTATATATAGATGCGCCCACTTAAGCGATCCATTTCCCGGTCCCTTTGCACTTTTAATAGAACCGAATTGGTCGCATGTTTTTCATCGGAAATCTGGACTTCAGGCTTGCAAGAAGAGCGAGCTTTTTGGCAGAAAATTCTATTTGTTCAGCGGTTTCGACCTTCAAAGGATCTTTTGTTCTTTTCAGCATAGGCACATCGCTAGCGGTGTTGAAGAACGTTACGTTTTCTGCTAGCGAACACTTCCAGCCGTGTATTGAGGAGCCCTAGTTTACAATGTTGAAAAAGCCGCGTGATTCACTATTGTTTGTCGTCGAAACTTTGCGAAAAGCGGAAGCGAATGTCCAGCACTTTAAAGGCTTCCAAATGCCATGGACATCGCCAGAACTTCGATTTTTTGCAGAGGTGTGAGAAATGACACGTAAAGCGCAGCACACCGTCCCATCTAATGATCATCTCCTTCCCCTCCCGCTCTGTTGATCTCGTAAACATGAAGCCTAATTTAGGCCCTCAAAAGGCAGATAACAACTTCTCTGATATGAAAAGGCGTTTCTCAAAACTTTTTGAAGCTTTTAAAGGGGATCGCGAAGAACGCAAGGTGGTCTCTTCACAAGGTGCCCCATCCGTTGCCAGGCAGAGTGTCATATCGCTTGATTAGACGTCATTTCAGCTGATTCGAGCGCCGCTTCCGACGTCTCCAAACACCATGTGCATCTGTCGTCGTCGATATCGGCTCTATCCGCCGTTCCCGGCCTGCCCTCGGTTAAATCGAGTGAACTGCTGAGGCGAAACAAGATCACGAACAGTCCAAGCGACGAGTCGCTTCGATCTCAGACGTCGTCGTCGGGCGGAAGCGCCGGCGGCGGTGGCAGCAGCATGGCCAACGGATCGGGTTCGGCGGGCGGCGGCATCGGAAGCTCGTCAAGCGGCAACAAGGGATACCGACCGGACGACGCGCTGAGGACGTTCGGCAGCAAGTTGACCGTCTACGAGCACACCGAAATTTACAACTATCCACGGGTCTACTTTGTTGGGTCTCAGGCGCGCAAACGTGGCGGAGTCTCCGGAGCGGCGAACAACAACGGCTACGACGACGAGAACGGAAGCTACGTTCTCGTCTCGCACGATCACATCGCCTATCGGTACGAGATTCTGAAGGTTATCGGAAAGGGCAGCTTTGGTCAGGTTCGTTTACTTATCTTATCAGCGCAAGGTGTCAACGGGGTCCTTTAATTTTCAGGTGATAAAGGCGTACGATCACAAATATCAACAGTACGTCGCGTTGAAGATCGTTCGAAATGAGAAGCGGTTCCATAGGCAGGCTGAAGAGGAGATTCGTATCCTGGTTGGTTTTCTAGCATATTTTTACATGCATGCCATTCAAAAGGTGAAATTTACGATTTGCTATGCTTTGATGCGCATTTGCTGACCAAGGCGTATGCAATGCAGCGCCAGTTATACATTTCATGGCACATTAAGTTTAATTGTAGAATGATACCATAATGGCTATCTAACGTCTGCAAGACCATAGTCAGACCCTATGTACCACTTATTAAGATTTTGCCCAAGGTGGTCAAGAGACGACTATCTCATTAAATGAGTGGATAGAGAACCTATAGAACCACATGATCAATGTCATCATCTAAACTTCTTTCTCTTTCCCATTAATTACAACGACCTCGTCAAACCAGAATCATGACTCGTTTTCAGGATCACTTACGCGTGCAAGACCCCGACGGCTCACGCAACATCATCCATATGCTCGATCATTTCAACTTTCGAAACCACAAATGCATCACATTCGAGCTCATGTACATTAACCTGTATGAACTGATTAAGCGCAACAAATTTCAAGGGTTCAGTCTAATGGTGAGACGCACACAAACTCATTCTTTGATCTCTAATCTAACCGCTTGCAGCTTGTAAGAGGGTTTGCTCATTCCATGCTCTTATGTTTGGAGCTTCTTTTCCGAAATCGCCTCATTCACTGTGATTTGAAACCAGAGAACGTTCTGCTCAAACAGCAGGGTCGCAGTGGTATTAAGGTAACGTATCATGTCACTGAAGGCACGTAACGACTACTTTTAGGTGATTGACTTTGGGTCATCTTGCTTTGCTCACCAAAGAATCTACACATATATTCAATCGAGATTTTATCGCGCACCAGAAGGTGAGACACACCCCATGCAATTCATGTCTTAATGAGATTTTTAGTAATAATGGGTGCGAAGTACGGCATGCCGATCGACATGTGGTCGCTTGGTTGTATACTCGCCGAACTGTTGACGGGATATCCCCTTCTTCCTGGAGAAGATGAGAACGACCAGCTCGCTCTGATCATCGAGCTTCTTGGCATGCCCCCAGCGAAAGTGATCGAGACGGCGAAAAGGGCGAGGAACTTCATCTCCTCGAAAGGATATCCGAGATATTGCGTCGTCACGCATATGCCCGAAGGGTCGACGGTGATATCCGGTGGAAGATCGAAGCGTGGAAAACCCCGTGGGCCGCCCGGATCACGGACTTGGGAAACGGCTCTTAAGGGCAAGGTGGGTTGATTTGCATCGCAAAGCTGTTGAAACCATGTAAAAAGTGGGTATTCTGAAACATCCATGAGCGAATTGCCGTGAAGAAACAAGACTTTCTACATGCATAGAAATAATACAGTAGCATTCCCTAGATTATCCCCAAGGGGGGTTTCCGATGTGATAAAGGTCAGCCGGATGGAGCTGCAAACTTTCATGAAGTTGCGCCAAAATGGGGTCAGTTAGAGAAGACGTTAAGGGTGATATATGACGCGGCTTGTAGCGTTATGGGGTATCTATAAATTACGGGATTGTCTGCTTGATTGCACTTTGATTGCAGCGGGTGGAAGTGAAATTCTGAACGATGGTGTAAAAAGATCGATGAAAGGGTAAAAACGAGGAAGAACTGTTGTGAATCCATATAAATCATGCCAATTTTAGGGAGACGAGCTGTTCATCGACTTCCTGAGACGCTGTCTTGAATGGGACCCGGAGGCCCGAATGACCCCAGAACAAGCCTTGAAACACCCATGGCTCCGCCGGCGACTACCTCGCCCTCCCGACCAACAAGTAAACGGCAGTTCGACGGTCAGTTCAACAAACTCCTCTTCAGTGAGCACGTCGATGTCGCACGACGGCGGCTCCGCGCAAGCCGACTCTGCCTACTGTGGCTCGAGAAGACGGTTCTCGCCCGCTCACAGTACCTCTGTCTCAAGGGCAAAGAACGGTTCCGACTAAGCTTTAACGTAAAATCTCCCTTCCCTGTTCCATAGTCAACTCCGGAGGCGTAGACGCCCACCCCGAGCCCTAACGTCCTCGGCTCATAACTTAACATATAGGTTGTCATAATATCATACATTTGCCATTTCCATCCACATTCTCTATTTATTGGTTGCACAGCTCCAAACTTGTTCTAGACGGTATTCTCTACATTCGCTCCAATATTGCTCTTCTCAGATCAACCTCTCGTTTCTCGTCAGAGACGCGATCATCACTGACTTGTTGTAAATATTTGGTTTTTCGGTCAAGCTCTTCTTTATGGCAGGCGATCTCCGTTCACCCATCTTCTATTCACTCAATTTAAAGTCGCGTCATCCCCATTCTTAAACTCCTCCGCACCAAAAATCCAAACACCCACAGTGTCGGGTCACTTATATTCCGGCCAACCGACCGAAATGTACATAAAGTCCACGTCTTCCCCAACGACCTTTCTTTCTTTCCCCTCTCAATACTCATCCGCGTCCCCCCACGGCGTTTATGTGTCTACTGTTACGGTTAACTTTGCTCTCTTCTTTTTGTTTTTCTTGTTTTCCTCGGACTTCTTTCCTCAGTTCAAACTGCACTCAACCGATCCTCCTCACCGCATGTCTTTAGGCACCAACCAACGCTCCACTGGCCATCCAAAAAAGTTGGTCGTGTCCATCGTCATAGTCATCTCGCATCCCTTCCGTTCAAAGTCGCTCGTTTCCCATTCACTCAATGTTTGGTTGTTCTAGTTCATCCCCTTTCCTCACTATGTATTACTTTTTCAATTCTTGTTGTTTTTTGAGTCCCAAAAAGAACGCGCTGTCTCACTTCTTCGTGGTCTCCGCCGAAAGTGTGTGAATGGTTTCAGTCGAAAAGTCGTGCTTTCCCACCGCATAAGTGAAGTGTTCCTGATGACTTCCCGTATGCCGCCCCAGAATGACAAATGATGTTGCAATAAAAGTGATAATAACAACTTATTACTGCGTCTCCACATATGATGTTTGGCCTTGACTTGGCAATTGGATTTTTACATGTTCGTTGGAAAGGTGTTCACTTCTTCTGGGTACTACATAAAACGAAAATTTTCCGACGTTCATGACAGAAGGGTCATGACACCGAAAAGGCATACTCCGAAACTGTGAAACATCACCAACCAGCTTGGAATTTCCAGATAACCTGAATGAGCTGTTATCGAAGATGGCTTCCTTTCCACCAGCGCCTGCCTCGTTTCGCATCGCATCACAAAGAAGATTTTTCATCAAAAGATGACATTAACGAAAAGAGTATGATGTCGGCCATTAGACAAGAAAAACACCTTTATATGTGCATTCAAATATGAAAACATTTCTTTGAATCTGATGGGTCGGGAAAACATCTTCCTTCAGGGCATATGGTAATGGAAAGTTGGAAACATCATTCTGAAAAATGGTTAATTAAGGTGTTTTTGGCCTTCTGTTATAAGATTCAGGGACCAAACACACATCTTCTTGGTAACTTTCTATCTATACCTATCTGTAATGAGAAAAACAATAGTGCCGGAGTCAATGGGGTGCCGCCTTTCGCACAGGACATCTTATAAGCAGAGAGGAGCGCCCTATCACGCTATATTTCACAAGAAGGACATAAACAACACAGGTAATCTCCTTTTGGCTTCCGCTAGGGACGTGCACAGACATTGGAGAATCGAAGAGCTGACTTCCGTAGGGGTGCTGGAGGACAGCGGGTTGCATCTTCGATTGGGCTGGCGATTCGGAGGACACTCATAGATCCCATGTATCCCACATCTCTATAGGCAGACATGTTCACAGAAAATAATAATCAATTATACTTCAAACAATCAAACACGTCCCATGCGCATTTCAGTAAAACTTGGTTTGTAGATTCCATTGTATCGGATAAAAGCAGAAAAAGATCATTATCAATTAACCCGTAAACTCTTTAGCAATTACAACGTTGAAACTGGTCGAAACTGTGGTTCCGGCAGTATGACAGATGCCGATTATGGACATCTTCCTTAACCTGCATCGCACCGACAGTGCAAAGTCCATCATTGCTGTGCATGAAGGGCTGCGAGATCAAGAAACCGACGCGGGGGGCAGGGGTCAGAAGGGCCTCTAGGACCAAGTTCGGAAGACGGCAACGTTGGACAGCAAATGGAGCACGCCTCTTCGATTGCTGTTTCAATAAAGCTTGGCCGTTGGGAACGCATGATGCTGATTACGGAGCGCCAAGACGTCGCGCAGCGAAGCACAACCGACTTTTAACTAAGACCGTCGCTGAGGGGTATAATCGTCAATGATCCAGTGGAGCCATACGGGTTGCCAGCTGGTAGCTTTGCGTCCTCCATGAGCCGCTTCATGAACAAGACGCTCAGAGGATAAGAACTCAATTTCGAGCTGATGCCCATTCGGTTTCCGTCGAAAAAATCTTCTCGATGGTGCCCTTACTCTCCTTACGCAATGTGTCACGGCAGTCAGATGCCGAAGAACATCGTCTTCTTCCATAGCGGCGTCTCCGAGGGCCAGTACAAGCTGATTCTGGCTAAGTCGAGCCATCGAGCTACAGCCACCAGATCACCAGGTTAATCTCCCCATACCCTCTTAGATCTCCAACGACTGCACCGAGCGCGGTATGGCCGTTTGTTCGCCTGTTCTTCTTCAACAACGGCTACATTTCCCCGCGATGATTACGAGACCATCAACAAGGAGCTCACATACTCCGCAATGGACTCTTAGTTTATCCTCAAGCGGTGACGTGAGCGGGCTTGTCTTGAGCTCTCCATTGACTCTTTAGCCGCATAGGGGCCCATTTATTGTTTTAATCATTTATGTGTATCTTGTAGACATTTTTGGATAAACCAGTCGTGTAGACGTTTGCTTCTTTTTCTTCTTGATGCTATCTCATCGATGCACCGGCATCATTCCCACAATAACGTTCATGTTTAATTTGCATTTTAAAACTATGTTCACTACCCGTGGTCAAGGACAAGAAGATTCCTTCATTGCATCAAAAGCGCAGTAGATTTCGTTTTATTTGCAATAAATTCAATAACACCAATACTACATAGTCATAGACAAAGTATACAATCATCAGTTAACATCAGAATTGGATAAATCGAGAACACAATCACACAAACAAGTTATGCAGTATGGTGTGGAAGTGCTTCACCAGCAGTCTGAGCTTACACGTAACTTGTCGCAACCGCTGAGCGCCTAGACAGGTTGAGGAAAGAGCCATGCGGAGCTTTCACGAGGTTAGTTGTAACCGTAATCACGCGATATGTGCGGCGGACCGTAAGTCAAATGCAAATACTATGAGATAGATGGAGATAACACCCGTGTAGATCGATTGAAAGCTTAAGGACCTAGGCGCTTACAGAAGTCCGGAGCTGATACAACGGGGCATTACACAAATTGTACAGTTAAAGGGCGTTATGAATATGTGAATAATTTCTTGATCGGTGAATGAAAATGACCGGGAATTGAAGTGTATTGACGAGAAGTTGCCTTATTCCAGGGGCTAGAATATTCCTAGAATTATACGAAAGACGATAGCAATTTACCTTTTCGTCATCATCATCGTCGTCGTCATCAGACACGTCTGAAAGGTCTAGTTCATACCGGATTTGAGCTTTGCGCTCACGTTTTGGTGGCGGATCGTAGAGAGAGATTGTGCTAGGATCCTGCGGAGCAGCTACGGGAGTGACTGGTGCTAAATGAGTAGGGATGATATTTTTGGGTGAAATGCGGGCGCTTTAGTTAAACGGAAACTGATAAATGCTTTGGTAGTGAAACAATTCGTTTTTCAGATTGTTGTTTCTTGCTTAAACACGTACGAGGAGTCAAAGGCGGATTCGGTGCGGAGACGCTCGGAAGAGATGCATCGGTATAGCTTGAACTGTATTCTAAAATGAGCTTCAGTAGAACATATCGCGCATGTTCGTATACCGATGAACGGATTTGGAATCTGACCACTGTGTAAATCCTGCAGGAGCCGTTCGCCGACACGAGCCATTACGGTTGTAGGGTTGACGGAGCTGTTAGCGTTGAGGAGTGCCCTGACTCTTGCGCGAATCTGGTCGATCGTCTGCTCGTTCTGCCCGTCATTATTCGGCTCCGGAAAAGAGACCCTAGCAGCCATTCGGGGCGTAGTCAGAAGTGGAAGGGCGAACTGTGGAGGCGCTGGGTTTACTGTCGGAGTCAGCATCGGCGTCGGCATCGGAATCGGCATTGGCATCGGCATAGGCATCGGCGTCGGAAGAAGAGGTGGACGCTGAACGCACAAGCTCTTCGAACAGCATGGAAGAGGGGATGTTTCGGCATCCAGCTTTCGCTTGCGACGAAGTCGCTTCAGCTCCCTTAGTGTTTCCTGGTCAGCTCGATTTCTCTCGTCCAGTGCGAAACTGTTCAAGGGGTCGTCGATGGGATAGCCCATCTCATCAGTCAGCTGTCGCTCACCAGCACCATTTTCTTGCCATGGATACACCGGGGCAACCATACTGTTGCCCTGTTGCTGGTAGATGTTGAGCTGCGCCGTCGAGACACCATCTGACATTTCATCCTGCTCCTCATCATAGTCGTCATCATCATCGTAGTCGTCCATGTCGTCGTCCTGACCCTCATCATCGCTGTCTTCAAATCCGGTGCTAATTGTTGAATTCGTGGTCGTGCCGCTATTAGAGCTATCCCCCTTGTTCCGGTTGCGGAGGTGCCGACCCAGAAGTTCTTTTACGCCCGCAGACGCTCCATTGGAGTCATATTGGTTGTTCTCAGTAACCGGCATCCCGTTCTCGGCCGCCGCTTTTAGCTTGTCCTCGATACGAGTCACTAGTCGCGGTCCTTCGTACACATGGTCGATGAGCGGAATTTCATGCATTGTCGACTTTGACGAGCTCAAAGGAATTTTTCGTCCATCTTTGTACCATTTCGTGAACAGCTTTAGCTTCACGGAATCGTGAAACTTGACCTGTCGCTTTCGTTCGGTCAGCTGCGGGCGGATACCTTGTTGGCGTTCGCGTTCTGAAAGAATTCATACATTATCGTGCATATGTGAATGTACAACTGCTCACTTTTTAACGTTTTGGCAAAAGGATACACTCGCCAGAGATACAGCTTGACATCTTCACAAAATTTAGGCAAAAAGACGAAATTTGTGGCGAGTTCTAGAGAAAAGTATTGGGTCACTGCATTGGAAACAGGGCACTTTTCCGATCACCCATTTCGCTACGAAATAAAGAGCCTAGCAGCCAATATCAAGCACAAAGAGTATTCCAGAAAATCAACACTGACTGTTTAGGCCGTGTAAAAATCACCGGAACCGGTTCATCGACCGATGCTGTCTTCCGCTTTGTGTTTTCACGGAAGGTCGAGTCTCTGTTTCTACTTTTCTGCTTGCTCCCTTGTAATATCTGTGTTGATTACGGTCAACTGGCTGACTACCAATTTACACCCCTCAGCGAAGAAGCCATTACCCGAATTCCATGGATTTTTCGCAAATTAGCTTTGGTGTCCCCTTTCAATTACATTTCAATCCAATGTTAGGCATTCATAGCTGCTCAAATGTCTCACCTTCAATAATGTGCGTGGCGATGTTCTCCAACGTATTCCACGTATAGGTCCTGGTCGTTTTGCCTTTCATGTGTTCCTTTATCACACCGACCATTGTGAGAGGGTCGTCAGTGTCACTTCGGGCCAATTCATTAAACTTGGCAGGAGGGAGATCTCTCGAATCCCTTCTCTGCACTTGCACATGAATTACCTGAATAGATAAGTTATGTATATGAATAGGGCTTGTGATGAGTTTACCACTTCAGAGTCATCATCTGCGCTGTCCCTGCTTTCACCGTTTTCCTGTCCGTCATTGCTCATAATTTCTTCAACACGTTCCAACAGCTCTATCTCTCCATCGTCCATTTGACCTTCGTCGGGTGGATCGGGGGATGCTGGACTGTCTTCGATTGAGTAAGACCGTTCCTAAAAAGAAAATTTTAACCCACAATAGCACCATCTGTTAGCTACCAACGTGTATTTTCTAGCAACTTTTATTCATCCAGGGTTTCCACTGAGTTTCTTCTTTATAAATTACATTTTTGTGCATAAGGTTTTCTCTTTCGTAGCGAGCGGAAGGTCACAAAACTACGACCTATTTGTACGTAATTCATGCATATGCAATGGGAACAGTTTATTATTGGCTCTCGAAGTCGACATGTATATCAGTCAGCTGCGGCAGATATGACTAACAAAGACAAAACTGAACCCAAAAAATCCGATCAACTAATCGGAAACCTATCAAATTAAGTCTAGTCCGCTCTTCTTCCCGCACCATTTTGCATTTCTATTTCTAAAAAGCGTCCGTTAATTCCAATATGGGTCTTTTGTCCTTACGTCTAGATCACTCCCTTCTTCGGCGTCGAAGAAGAATTCCTCAGAAGGACCCGGATGCTGTTCATCTTCGGTAGCGCCGTTGTTCTAAGAGGCGAGGAGTCAGAAAACGATCTACTGTCCCTACTGAACGCCACAAAAGCCGGGGGACACAGAAGTAATAAGCGGAAAAATGCGGTCTTCACAAAAAAGCTGATAGGTTAGTATCTAGAGGTGCATAAACAGATAAAAAGAAGTTCGCTTTAAGTTATCCCACCCACGGCTAAAGCCACTTACGGCTTCTTGTTGTGGTTCAGGAACTTCGTCCTCGCCTTCAGAGCTGGAGCCATCGTTTCCGTTTTCTTGACTCTCTGGGACGACGTGCTCTCGATTGAACTCGGCATCACTACCATCGGGAACAGTCTAAACCGCCCATGTGATCTCTGGCAACACATTTTATAGATACCTGATCATCGGAGGCCTCCTCTGATTCTTCCAACTCCCTCTCAAACAAGTCGCTACCCTGAAATGAAATCGAATGAGATCATTCTCCGAAAAACAAGCAGTGAAGCTGTGTGACATGTCGGGGAATCGTTTCGGACACTGAACGATAATGTCTTTTTCTAATGTAAAAAGGTAAGATTAACAACTGAAAAAGGTTCCGCCAAAATCACAAAAGCACATTCCTAGTCCCGAATTTTCAAGCAGTTGCAGTTGTGGTTATTTTTACACATAGCTCTCCTTTAAAGGCTCAACCTAAAGCGTCAACTCTACGCATAGCTCTTCTCCAGATACTCATCTTAGAGCGCCATGTCAGTTCCCGACAGATTACAAACATGCTTGCGACTACACGAGCTACAGGCTTTACCTTATGGACAAACTTATTGAGGTCATCGAAATTTTCGGGATCCCCAAATTCTGCGTTAACCCACGTCATCATCTAAACAACAGTTTTCCGCGAATGCCTGCAAAGAGTTCCTACCGTTTCGTCCAAACGGTGTTCCGTTTCGTGTCGCGGTTCAAAAGGAGAGTCACTGGTGTCTGAGATGGGCACTGCCGACACGCTCTCCGGCGGCGTTGACAATAAGCTCTCCAGTGGCGCTGTCAGCACGTTCTCAGGTGACGTTGGCAAGAAGCTCTCAGACGGCACTGACGGTACGCTTTCTGGCGGGATTGAAACCTCGGCTACGTTCGCTGCTGATGGTCCGGCTACGGTCGGCATTGGCGGCGACTCCACCCGCTCGCGCTCGCCGAGAACGAGATAGGGGTACACGCCTCCATTACAGTAGAGGCGGAAGCGACGAAGGGGAGGGCAGCTTATGGCTTTTCGTTTGCGGCTCTCCTGATCCTAAAGGTAATTCAAATTAATGCATGATTCCAACTGCAGCAGAAACTACAAGCGAATTATTTAATTATCACGATTGGAAACGAAAAATCTCTAGAATTGTCCTAGTTTCGGAACTGACAAACCTTTGCTCCGTCACGTCCCGTGGCTCCCCTGGTGGGAGAATGTGATCGACCGCGATTCTCGTCGAGTACAGGTGAGCTGTTCGGCGTTCTGTAGTTCTCGCCGTTTGCGCAGATCTCCTTAAAAGAAATACATTGAGCACTGACTGAACAATGTCGATGATTGAAGTACATTTGTGCCACAAAATAAAAAAAAATACTCACCACAACGTCACCCGAGACAACAGCGTGTTGCGAAGATCCGGGTTCGCTATGTTGGACGATCTGGTACAGTTCTGGATGACCATTTTCAAGCGAACCGTTCTCCAAGTGGTTGCTACTACCTTTCTGCGAAGGATCACTTGTCGGAGTTTCATTCTAATAAAACTCATCGTTGTTAACCGGACTAAACTATCAGCGACTCACTTTCACGCCATTTTCTACCGGTGGATGGTTCGTCAGTTCACAACTGCTAAGTAGCGAAGATGTACCGCTTTCTGCATGACCATTCTCTACACAGGAGTTGTGAAGGCGCCCGCTGTCGAGCTGGCCCGAACGCTTCTTTAAATCGTTCTAAACGAATTGCATTACTGCTAGCCGCAATCCCTCGATGACCATTTTTAATATATATCCATTTGTCTTGCCTACATTTTCAAGTCGACTGTAACCCTTTTACTTCATGTGCTTTCGGTCTTTTTGTTTCGAGAGCCTTTGTCCTTTGGCTTCTTTTGAAAGAATAAAACACAACTACTCTGTTCTAATTGATATAACCAAGTATGCACTAATGAAAGACATGCCCTATTTTTGTTAATTTTCTGGAACGGAAAAGTCGCTGGAAATCTCTCTATTATTGCGCTGTTTCTCAGCTTCAGCGTTCTTAATCTAAAGCCATTCATCATTAAACATGTTGCACTAAATGCGAACAAACAATGTGTACGTGCATCCGCCCCCTAATGCAATGAACACATAATCATTTTATAAGCCTACAAGCGCAGCCATGTCTCTATGGAACATGAGTCATCGAAAAGTCAACACACCGGATCTGTCGTTACTCCCCGGGGTACGGGCGCACAACTAATTAAAGCAGCTTTTTGCAGCGCTCATTGGAAGACTAGGCGATCTCTTCGCGACGTCGCCAGGGTGGTGTCTCTTACGGTAGGGTGACAAGGCGTTGAAAACTTACACAGTCGATCATGTTGCGCGTAAGCGGCGGACTCGCACGGCCATCCTCCGCCGCGACGTCTTCAGACATCCTTCGCGAAAGTCTGAAACATTAATCTTTCAAACTGAACACACGCGGCGACGCCGAATGCGGCGAGTATAAATGAAAGCGCGGCGGATAAGCGAATCCGAATCGAAACACTCGGCACACGCGCGTCACGCGCAATAATTAAGCACTACTGACCGGAGGACAGGGCGCCGAGCGCTCGCGCGCCGCCAGCCTCTATGCTTCCACCTTAACGGATCCAGCGAATGAGTGCGCCTACAAATCTCGTTACCCGTGCAACGGCCATGGGAAATAATAATAATTGAGCGAATCGGCCTTGTTAACATTTAATGCAGAGAAGTAGGGACGTCGTTTGGTTACACTAAAACGGAGTCGCAAAGAGCGTTCTGAGGCCATGTACGACAAAAAATGTGTTCGGAACGCCTCCATATATTATGAAGTAAGACGTGGAAAGAAGATTTGCGCCCTTGTCGTTATGCTATCGAGGCGGGTGTCAATTAGAGGGACTAAAAACGAATGAAGAGCCAAATAAACACTGTTCTTTATAAAGAGTGGGCGCTTATCGATATTTGCAGAGGATGTGCCGCCTGCTGCTTTTTATAGCAACACAATAAGTAAGTAAACCCAGAGTGTATCACAAAGGGTATCGGGTATTCTAGGGCTACGGTATCTCTATACCAAATATGCTATGTGACCGGGAATCGTTCACTTGGATGTATCACGGAATCAGGGAGGGGAGGGCACAAATTGATCAATTTCCCCCTTCTTTCTAGCGAAGGAACTTCTTTAGGATATCACTACTGTGTGCCTGATTCATGACAAACAACAACCGACATAATTCTATGAAAATTAATGTTTTAATTTGAATAATGGAACGACTTTTAGCTATAAGGAAGGAGCACGAAGCTCTTGTGTTCTACACGTGACAGCGACGTGCCGTGATTATTAATGAGCTGGGATGTATTTTGAGGGCGACGGTTTTAGTTCCTCAGGCTCTGTTTGGGATGTCCTTGAAAATGGACCCCATGAAGGCGTTATCCCGGGATTCTTAGTGAGGAACAAAGTAAATTGAAAAATCTGAGCGGTCATTTATCGTGGCCAAATGCTGGAATCAAAAGCTGACACTTTCGAAAACGAAGAGCACATCTCCATGCAGATTTCACAGAATTTTTAAGTGATCAATTATGGAATCTTGCAAAGATGGATTGCGCTTGACATTATCGAAAGTAAGGCGCATTTTGAGGGTTTTAAGGGGCGACTTTGAAATGTTGATAAGATCGTACTCAGAACAACACGGTCTTTATTCATTTCGAAGATAATTGTGAATGTGGAGGTAAAGATGGAGGTGGCGTCTTTAACAAAGCTATTCGCGAAACCAATTATGGCAAAGTGCATCTCGGCAGAGCGGCCGGATATAAAAAAGTTTTTTTCTGATTTCGCAACCAATTAATCATCGGAACTGCATACCATATGCAGCAATGTTCGACACGTAATCGAGTGGAAGCGTCACGCGATTAGGGTGACGAAGGTTGAGGAACTGAAGAATCATTAAACAGAAGTGCAAAGTTCCAAAGCGCCGTAAACTATGAATCGCGGTTTTTCAAAGGCGTTTATGCAAATGACCTGGCTATAAAGTAGCCAGCCGGCGAAGGTGCGTGTTGCAAAGTGATGATAATGTCTTTAGCCGGCGCAAGCGATGCGAGCGAGGGGCGGAGTGGAGAGCATTGTAGAGCAAGTGATCTGATCTTCCCCGATCGAACGGAGAAGAGTGGCCTGGCGCGAACTAGTAATCGGCGAAGCGAATGGGACAGCGATTTTTTGTTTACAACTCGCCGAGCGGAATCGTCCAAAACTTGTGAAAGTGCGGAATTAGAGCATGGTCTCAGTGTAAACAAAACTGAACCCAACGAACTGGCGTGGAGCGCGATCCTATTGCCGACGAAAAACCGTGCGGTTGGTAGGTGAGAGGCATTCTCATCATGCCGCAGAACATGTTTCTTTCGTTAATTATAGTTCGATTATGCGGAGTTTAGCGATCATTAAGGCGCTAATTTCGACGCGGAACTGCAAAGCGCATTTGTCTGATCGGAAGTAGGCTTTTGTGCTTTGCGGCCTTGTGAAAAGAGCTTCTGATAGAGGTCGCTCTACCATCTTTGTCTTCATCTTACTGTAGTGGACAACGTTAAGCAAATGACAGTAGCTATCAACGCTGCTACGTCTTTTCCGAGCTTAGAGACCACAGTTCATAATTAAGCTCTTTAATCTCATCGGACAAATGGCACGCGCAGGCAGAACGAGTCCGATTTCTCCCACCGTCGCCTAATCTCTAATTTCTCCCACACGAGGTGTCCCAGCCGCCGCATTCTGCAGGTGCATGGAAGCTGGGGGACGGGGCGCTCAACAATAATAACGGCGCTAATCTGCAGAAACGCAAATTTCGACAGTACACCTGGGCACATCTTTCGTTACTTTTCCAGTTGGACCACGCGCTCGAGAATGGAGGGGTGCGAGCGCAGGTACTCGATGCGCTCCTATAGCAACCCGGGTGCTACAAGGTGAGCATCCTTCTGCATTTAGCGACAAATCACAACTGATACTTGACTGATAAGACTACCGTATGACAGCGCCTCATTGCGCTTTTGAGAGTGACATCAAAATAGAATTGAACAACTGATAGCTATGGTGACACTCAACTACGACTTTTATCTAAAATTGTCTCAAAGAGTATTTGAAGGCGCTCAGGCCCGAATTAAGGTTGATGTCATAAGTCCTAATCGCGTACATCTACGTCCTCAACGCGCGTCAAGAGGCTGATACGCCATCGTGACTTAGCAAAATCGTCTTCGATTTGCTTCCGCAGTCACGAACAAAAAAGCTGCCGGCGGCGCACCAATAAGGTAACAGGGTCTCCTTCAGAGGCAAGTCTTTTGCCTCCTTCCCATGCGACTGTCGCCTCCACACCACCACAAATATTATCGCCACCGATTATTGCAGCTGTTGCATCAAAACAACGTCTCAACCCCTTACCGCCTGCTTGCCATAGCAACGTTTACCTTTTGAAGAAGGCGACCGACGGAAAAGAGTGGATTGCGGTAAGGCTTCTGAGATGTCAATTAAGGCGACACACCTCTAGGAAAGAGCGACAGCAAAAAGACGCTCCCACAACAGAGAACGCTTCACCGTTGTGGGTGGAGCGTCGGCAGCTGCACGTTTGAGGGGCACGGCTCAAAGCTTAACCGCGCATGAAGTTATGCTCTTAATCGATCTAATACAAGGAGCATAAGAGCGAACTTACAGGATTGTAAACACGCACCGACAGGAACCAATTAGGGGTGAACTTGAAGGTGTCATCCTTCCTGAAAGTCGAATCGTCCGATAAATGAAGAGGTGGCCCTTTGTAAATAGAATAATAATCACGTGGACATCTGTGCGATCCAAATCAACGCGCATGAGTACTGTGGAAAACAGCGACTGCATAGTCCTACCCTTGGGAAGATGGAAGAAGTTACTGAGAAAAGAGGACTGCTGATAGCGATCGCCCATATGCGACTTGCGGCACCGTTTTTATCGTTTCTTTGTTGGGAACGCGACGCATAAGTGTAAACACATAGCTGGATATGTCAAGCAGCGTCGGTCAATGCTCACCGATTGGAAAAGGGGGGAACTGCTTGAAAGACAGCCATAACTTAAGGGACTATATGCAAATTAAACGGCAACAATCAGAGGGAGTTGCGCCCCTGTAGTCCACTATTCGAAGGCGTGTACGCAAGTGAGCCAGTACTCAAATGGGCCCACTCAAATGATAAAGAACAAAATCTGGGATACTGCCTTTATGCAATGGTTTTACAAAGAGCGCTGGCGTGAGCGAGGGGCGGGGAGAAGAGCATTGTAGAGTGGTCGATTTGATCACATGTCGCGGGAGAGAGAGGGAAAAACGACTCTGGCGACCATCCCGCGAACGATGTGATGGGACAGCGGATGGCGGATAAAGACATCTGCAACTTTTTGACTCTATCCGAAGAACTATACACAACTGCGGCTGCTCGTTGACAGCATTTCGAATTCAAGAGATGACAGTTCATGTTCGGCTGTGAGTCACAAAAGAGAAGAAAGGAAAGACAATTTATGACCAGTCGAACTCCTGGCCAACTCCAGATGACAGCTCCCCTTTAAGAAAGTCTCGAAATTGCCTTTTCTTCATTTGTTAATAGACTTTGTATTGGTTGACAGCTAGAGAACCGAAGCACGGAAAATCTGGGGTCCTCCCGAACAAAAGATGCGTACTTGTGATCTTTTTCTTTGCCCTTTACATGTTCCGCTCTGTTAAAGAACGTTACGCACTCTGGCTTTTGGATCGATTTTATTAAACTCCAAGCTGAATAAGAACCTTAATGCGGATATTGTCATTTCTAGCAGTACTGACGCTAAAGGATTTCATGTTCCAATTGCCACTCATCCAGTCGTTTTTCGAAAACTGTAAGCAGCGCAACAAGGAGCAATTCTTTAATTTCTGGGGCTTGCTTATGCCTTTGCATCTACGTGCCATCAAATCAATACGCATCCGGCATTTTACGAGCATTCTATCAAAACACCATAAACGGAACCGTGGGAAAGAGGAAAGAAATCGATGCCGCTCTTAGCTTTCTAGTAGAGGCGATGGTTATGCGCCCACCCGCTGAGGGCGTGAAAATAACGTAAACCCATAAGGATTTTCGTGCTCGTGCCGCAGGCTCTTATTTGCAATTTGTCACATCACATTTCTTCGTGTTCGTTAGCTCCCCTCGTCAAGCCCATTGCTGCAAAAAAAAAAGCTTGCAATCACCATCTGATAAGGAAAGTGTTGTCCAAAAGCCGCTGCTTACAGACCAAAAAGGTGCGCGAGCTTAGGAACATTATGTCAAAACACCATACAAGAAGCGACGCCGCAAGAAAACAAATCGATATGTTTGTTTTGATGTCCATGAGGCAGGCATATACTGTGCCTCAGCAAGAAGCAGAAAGATGCGGATACTAGACGTAGAGTACCTCACAGCAACGGCACCTGGACGAATCGGGCACGAAACGATGCATCATCATGAGCTTGTTGCATATTCACTTGTGTGACTGACGAAGGAAAATGTAATTGAAATTGACGTAAGCAGCAGAGAGGTGAATGAGATGGGTTGATGAGTGGCGGCCCCTTTAGGCGCGCGCTGAGGTTTAAAACGACAGGATTAAAAACGGTTGCGATCATTCGTATTAGAAATATGGCATAGCGGCGTCTGAGGCAGACAGATAACGGAGTGACATTCCGGCAAGCAGATGTGAACGCGGGCAAGGCTTAGTGGCAACACTTTTTAGGAAATTTTCACCCCTGAGATATCCAGCGTTAGTAACGCTTGATTTGCGCTGCGCCGTGTGCCATAATTAGCCGGGGGCCTTTTCAGCCACGTCCGCCCAACGAAGAGAGCACAACATCATAATAATATGGCCTTTTCGGTCACAAGTTTATGATTTTGTACCATGCTTTTGTTTATTCGAACAGATGTTGTTGAGTAGTTTGCAGACTGTAAATGCTTGTAGCTGTTCTTTCGTATGTCATGCGAATAGTTATATAACAAAAGATAACATTTGCTTAATCACCGAAAATGGTAAATAACTCCGTTTAAGTCGTATTTATTCGCAAGTTTATGATACTACACCATACAGGAAGTCTTCTACGACACAGATGAAGGACTCTAATGGCAATCTGATCTATGTTTTGTACTATTCGAAGAACGACGTTACGCCAAATTTGCGGCAAGGGCGGAGACATGTAAAATGGTTCTGACACGAATCGCCTGAAGCCCGTTGAATGCATCGAACCTCTTTCTCCCACACTCCGAGTAAAATGACGCATCTGTAAGTGTATAGTCAACGAAATGACGCCAATTCCGTCAACACCTGCTCGAATAATCCCCATAATCGAAGATGCTGTCATCTGGTTCATCTAGCCGTCGACTCCAATAGTGTATACATCCGATTGAGGCACTGTGTCGGCTTTATTGTTGGCCTCTACTTTCGAACTGTTCACTCTGTTGCAATTACGAAAAAGATGTATAAAGATCTGTGTGATTACCATGCTCCGAGACCGAATTTCCGATTTTCCAAGTTGACCTCCACTTCGAGCTAAAAGATTCGTGTTAGCTATTCATAGAGCACTCTCGTCGTCATCTTTTTTCGTCTATAAATGGCAATATCAGGGGAAATTTCCAAGGATAAGGTAACGAGGTCAGAAAGTGGGATCAATCTTTCTTTCGACTCCAAACTTTTGCACAAGTAGTGCGCTGCAGTTGTTGAGTTAAATTGTGAATATGTTCAGCAAAATATGCTTTGTTATGATAGTGAGGATGTGATTTTAAATAGCGGAACTTCCAGTGATATTTTCAGTGATGTGAACAGACGGTTACTTATGAATCGATTTGATAAATAGTCAAATCAATACCATCGTTTCTGATATCAGTTCACTGTGATTATTTATCAACATCTGATCAATTCTTTCAGCTCCTCTGTGTTGCACCAACATATTGAATATGCACATCACTATTTCGTATTATATCGTCGATGTTGACATTTATTAATAAAGCTTGCATTTCATTCACAGTCGATATCCGCCTCAGATGACAGACTGAGTCCGCTAACACCACTGTAGTACAAAGAAACGAGTCCACGCCTATCGGTCGCGAAAACAGGAAAGTTGTTCCACATCATCGCTCAGCCGCTCAACCAAAGTGCAGCTGACGTCAGAGCAAACAAACCGCCATTTTTCGCTGTGCCCCGTGACTCCCATCACGATGAGCCTGAATACTGTATGATACGTGCAGACGGGCTTCGACAGCCGACAACCGATCGCCGATCACATGCCTTACAGGGGAAACGTGAATATCGCCCGCGGCGCCTTCCCATCAACAAGCACACTCCTCCTGATTCATCGTTGCCCAATTAGCTCGATGCCGCCCCCGGTGCTTCGTGGCTTTCGTCGTGTGTGGCCCGTCGACCATCGTTCATTGTGTTGTCCGCCCGTGACAGTTACTCACCACCGTCTTCAGATGACATTCTGCACGCGACAGTCTCGCCGAACGCTTTGTTAACTCGATTGAAAGTAGTTTGTTTCCATTTGAGTGTTGCACAGCCGTGAACGTCCTATGAGGACGCCTGTAAAGGTGAGTTATGATTCGATTTTCAAGAAACGATAAATCATCTCAACGGCGATCGATCCGTTTCTGAAATAGTCACTTTGCAGTCACGCGAGGGCGTCTCTTTTTTCGACACATTTGACAATGAAGACACTTCAATGCAGTACGCACGCTCGCCTTTCGTAGACCCGCCCACGAGTTTTTACGGCGATTTTATGTAATTTTTTCAGTTTTACGTTCACTTCGCACACTTACCCACTGATTGTTGCGAGTCTTGCGAACGGTTCTTGCCCTTTGTCTGTACTCAGGTTGTCCCATAAAGCCCTCCATTGGCTTTCTTTCTCTTTTGAATGTTAGTCAAGCGTTTGTAACGTCCACAAGGCACTGTGCTACTAGATTCACTGCTTGGCTACCTGGCGAAAACGTAAGCCCTATAAGCCAACTTTAAAGGCTACTTTGACATCACGTAGTTCACGATTAGGTTCGGATAAAAGGCCGCTTTTCACATGGTTCTAGGTTGCCGAACTTTCTTTCTCGCCTTTCATTTCACGCTTAGCATAACGAAGTCGTTAGAAAAAACATTAAAAGATGACTCAATCATGATCTCATATTTGCTGAATAACTATGTCTAATATCGTGACTAGTAATCTATTAAGAGGACGTTTGACCTATTATTCAGCAGCCTACATTTCGACAAATCGCTGCCTCGTTCCCATATTTCTTCAAAAGTACACGGTTAATAATGAAGCGTTAAGCGTCAAAACAGATTTCTCTCTCATAGTAACGCAAGTCTTGCGGTCGCCATTAAATTTTTTTGGTGTGAAAAACGCTTTCGAGCATGACCTCGAGAACATGGTTACCAGTGGTAACAAGTTCCGCCTTAATTACTCCCAACTGTTACCGGCACTTTCAGCTAACTTTCCTTTTAAGCTATCCTTTTCGGAGGTGCTAATTTCTGGGAAATGGAGGTGTGCCTATGTTCTCGAATCATAGTACCTTTCGCAAAAGAGGACAAACACTAAAATACACAACTTGTCGTTCCATATCTGCATGATCCATTCACCATTCTCTCACCTCCATCTGTTCGTGCTCGATTTTTGTTGTGCTACATAGTTGAGACGCTGATGCTGAATCTCATTTTCCTGTTTTTAGCCCTTCAAGTCATCCTCCATATCCTCGAACTCCTTCGCACTGGATTCATCCACCCTTCGCGCCTAATCAGTACCATCGGTACCGTCCTCCACCTCCTCCACGTTTTGGAATGTTCCACCCACAGCAACATGGAGGAGCTTACTGGACAACTGAACTCCAAACTAATGACTACGTGTCCACAGCGACACCTAGATACCTCTGCTCTCCAGATCCTCCAAAAAGGGAACTGCCCATTCTCATTCCCCCGCCACCTGCACCGCCCCCGTTGCTGGATGACGACTCGACCTTAATAAAAGAAGTGAGTTTGCCGAAATAGGATGAGGTTCAACAAATTCTTATATAAGAATATTATATAATATAAGACCAGCCCTGCTTCGCAGGGCTGGTCCAAAAAAAGGAAAGAAGGAGCTATTTCATAATAAGCGCCTATTGACGTCATCCATTGATTTTCTAATCCATGGTTGGGATAGTCTACCAAACACCTGCAGCCGGCGTTCCTTTTCACACGTTCGTCGGTTTGGGAATTGGATAACAGAATGCAGAGGAACTAATTGTATGTAATGAAATTAGACATTCTTCGAGCACCTTTTGTACGTAAAACAATCTTTTTTCGACCACTGGAAGCTTCCCTTGAACGCCGCGATGGTGGGGTTCAAGGAATCGCGCCTGTTCTGCTTCACAATTAATGAACAAGAAGCGATGGTGTTTTTCTACTTAGCGGCGGCAGAACCAGATCGAATAATTTCGTGAGAAAGTCATGCAAATGTAAATAAGAGATTCGAAAACATCGTTGCAATTCCTAACAAAATGCAAACTTCAATCTCAATTCGATTACTGTTTTTCTTTCAGGAGTCGACACCTCCATCGCCACATATGCAACCTCTTGTCCTGGATCCAAGCCTAACAGAACTGGCAAGCTCGCGAACAAATTCCCCAAAAAAGACATCTCAGTCACCGGAGCGTAGTGGAAGCAGGCCAAAAACAACAGGCTGCTCGCCAGACTCGTCACAAACAGTTCCGAAAATAGAAAGTCCACAAGAGACGCGAGCCGGTAGTGCAATGTCGGAGCCCAGCGAACATAAACTCCTTGTGAACGAGCTGTCGTCGTCAGATTGTGAAGCTAGCAGCTCCAAAGGCTCTCCGAATGACTCGTTTTTGTCTGATGACGAGAAGGTGCCCATATCGGAGCCTGAGGTCAAGTCAGAGGAACCGCTAACACGCAGTTCACGTAGGTAAGGATGGAGTTGTCATCGCATTGATCTCAACTCTCTTTATAGAAAGCGGAGATATTCGTCGTCAACGTTGACACACGAACTCAGATCGAAAAGAGATCGAACATGCAAGGCGAAGGACTGCATGCCAGAAATGTCAGGCAAGGTGAGGTTTAAAAAATGATACTTTTTCAAATTTTCGATCATAATACGCGGTCAATTCAATAAATGAGTATCATTTCAGTTCAGCAAACTTGTGTCCATCAGCAAAGACGCCAACGGCGGCGGTTTCATGATCGAAGCAGATTGGTCCAAAGTCATCAAAAAGTACCCGAAGCCAGAAGATCAGGAAGAGTTTACCGACGAGTTCATCAAGCTCAGTATGTCGGAAAAGGGAGGTGTAGCTCATTTCTGTGTAAGCATCATTAAAAATGGAGCTGAGTACATAAAGGCAAGCTCGTGATAGCGCGAAATTTGTGTAAAGGCAATGTTTCTAGGATATCCTAGCGTATCTTGCTGAAAAGCACGGCCAGATGAAAGTGAAAATGGGGTCACTGACGAATAAGCAACTCGTCGAAACAGTTACTATGGCTGAATTCCATCAAAAGGTGCAACAAACGTGCAAATTTGGAACGTTCAAGTAAGAAAGCGAAGAGACGAAAGAGCCACGACCTCATTTTAGGCACGGTCCTCTCAACTCGGTCAGTCTAGTGGGTGCAAAACAGGAGGAATGCGGGATGTACTTCAAAGAGCTTATCAGAGTTCTAGAGAAACACCCGCTCATGAAAAAGATGATGCCTTGGGGTCCACTCTCCGACGGAACATTGGACGATCCGTCAGAAAGTGACGACGGTCCCATCTTCTGGTGTAGACCAGGAGAGCAGCTTGTGCCGACGGATGGAAACGACTCAAAGAAGCGGAAATCAGCCACAAACGCGAGAAGAATATGGGATCGAAGAGAGGTGTTCTTTGAGGATAGAACACCATGTCACGCGGATCAGATCGGTGATGGATTGGAGAGGCAAACGACGGCAGCCGTCGGTATGCTGCAGGCTATTTTTGGACCAGATGAGCCAACGTAAGTTTGACGCATAGCATCAGTACTTACGAGCCATAAACAAGTAGTAAAATCATAGATGCAACTGACAAGGAAGGAGGCAAAATTTGACGCTCAATTTGGGTACGCCACTGGAAGTCACATATATACCTTTTAGCGGGTACCACATGAATAAGAAGAACGCCAAAAAGACCAAAAATAAACCGCTCTGGCGATGAACAGAAAACAATAATGAGTTCTTTTCAGAAACGAGAGGAGAGCAGTAAAAGACGTGGTGTGTTTCCACGCCGGAAACTTCAACACCATTGTAAACGCACTCCACCTCGACCTCTACGAACCGCCTATGTCTCAATGCGTACTGTGGGTGGACGAGGCTCGACTCAATCAACTTCGAAGAGAAGGTGTCAAATACGCAAAATTTCACGTAAGTTTTGATGTGGGAGACAGCACGAAAGAATAATAGCAGTTTTCGAAGTTTGTGCCTATTAAAAACATCAGTCACAGTTATGCTAATCTTGTCATTTGCAGCTCCATCATAACGACATCTACTTCCTTCCACGCAACATTATCCACCAGTTCAGGACAATATCGGCGTGCTCATCAATAGCATGGCACGTTCGTCTCAAGCAGTACACAAAATAGTCACGGAACTCACAATGAATCGTCAATTTACCTCAAGGGTTACACCCAGTGCCTTACAGTAGCAGTCAAATGGATAGTTTTCCACGTTTCCAACTAAGTCTGAAGATCTTCATCCTATTTCCATCATTGTTGAACTATGATCTCGACAACAAAGCTTTGCCGTTTCGATTTTGTAAATACCTGTTACCTATGTATAGCATTCAGTCCGCCTAGTTTTAGAGATTGCCTTGAAAATGTAGCCTTTTTAGAAGTCTAGCTCCTAGTGTCAAACTCTATGATAATCTCACCACGTCACTATTCCTTTTATCACGTAATATTTGTCAAATAAACGTCATCATCCATAAAAGTCAGATTCGTTTTCACGTATTGGCCAGAATCTTAAATTTGTTCAGAATAAGAATCGCACGGCCAGAGGTAATTGGGAAAGCATATACATACACACAATAACACATCATACAAAAGCAGACGTGAAAGAGCTGCCTGCTGTGTCACAAAAGCTCAGCTTTGTACAACACGAGAAGCTGATGCCGATAGATGGGTTTCGAATCAATCAAAAAAACAAGCTTCGAGTGAGCACTAACGTCTGCTAATAAATTATTGGACCAGCGTTTGTGGAATACTTTCGTAGAACTTTTGTAGAACTTTCACATCATCTATGAACGGGATCCAGTTGGGTTACCTAACTTAAGCGAATACAATTTGAGGCTCGCATCGTTCGTTCGTACGAGCTGCTACCGCGCAGGAGAAGAGAGAAATCGCGCCGCTAATAATGCCACTAATGCGACTCAACCCATCAAGAGGAAACGAAAATATTGGCGCGCCTGCATCAACGATGTGTAATTATCCTAAATGAAAGCCAATTGCTGCATGCATTACGCGGACTGCTATGCACCGACGCGAGCATATGAGCGCATGGTAAACTGGTAAACGCAAGGAAGATAGAAATCACTAACAGACGAAGTATAATGCGGTTTGTTTACGAGTAAGTAGCTGACGCCGCTAAGAGCGATGTAAACACTTTTCCAGGCAGACGCATATAAAAGCGGTTATAAGACAGATCTGCGGTTTTGTGATTTCCATCATCATATAGCGTCTGAAGAGTTTACAGGGAATCATTACCACGGTCGACAACATAAATGTGTCATCTGGCTAAGGCGCAAGTCTGAAGCGCGCCCAACGTTATAAGTGCGCACGCTGAGGAGAGATGTGCAACTGAGTGATGGCGTCCATCTCAAATCTCACACTTCACTCTGCTATGTGGAAAATATAAGGCAAATCGCGCTTATAGCAAACTCATGTATGCGACAAGCAGTCGACGGAAAATGGGAAAGTGCTCCGCGAAAAGTGCAATGTTCGGTCTTGGGGAGGGTTGTCGAATACGCAGAAATCGTCGACTGTCGAGCACTCGATATTTGAAGATCCGAACCAACCGAATAATTATTAATAATTCGGTCACCAAAGGCATGGGAGATTCGAATCGTGACTATGAGAACTGCTCACTAGCAGACGTTAGCATCCTGCAATAACATGGCAAGCAGAACACAGAAAAATGGATCATCAGACGAAGTCTGCTACGGCATGACCCGCAGGTTAACAGTGATGTTGGTGGTCCGCTTATGGGAAATGACTGCGAATGTGCGTGATAGCATTCTGTTCCACCAAATAGAGGCAACCGAAATGACGAATTGTTAAGCCAAAAGCCTAATTTTTTAACTCTAAGATTGCTAGCAGCCATGCTAGAGGAAGCGAGTAAACAAATATGCATAGCGAATTGCAAGCACACAACGCTGGATAACATCGTATAGCATTCATGTTGCATAAAAACAACAGCTATCCTCATTTTACTAAGAATACACAATTACGTCGCTACGTGTAATCGTGAACAGAGATGGGCGCGTTCTATATCAAAATTTGGACTCTGTAATACAAATTACTTTTCGTATCACATCCCTCTCTGTCTATGGAGAGTAAGATCGTGCACCTGTGCATGGCTTCAATCCTAGCACTTCAAAATTCATGTACTGGGAGGCAGAATGCTATTGGTAATGTATGTTTGTTTCGTGGGCTTACGTGCTATAAAAAAAACCATTGCTAGAGTGAGATTTACCCGCCCATTAAGAAACAGTCACATTAGTCGCGTTCAATCAACGGGCGACGTGCGACGGGACGGATATGCCATGTCCGTCGTCTGTTCGCCTTCGTACTTTGTTTGTCCTCGAATCCCCGGCCACGCGAATCGCGACCATTGACAGCTTCATTACGAAACCGGCTGCTTCTGGTCGCTCTTTTGATGACCTATGAATTTCCGTACCCACTATCACGAAAAGTACTTGAAGCACTGGCGCATCCTCTGCGCCGTTTGGGTTCTATTCGCCCTTTGTACAGGTGATGAATGAGCCTTGACTATACCTGTACAATCTGTTCAGCTATACTTCATGTCATCGTACTGGTCTACCCGGAGTGGATCGGCGACAGCCATGGTGCCTATTTTGGCCTGTACAACTATTGTGTCGACGATGACTGCGCCTGGAGTATACTTGAAGTGAAGCAGTTCTCGGCTGCCTTTACGGTTACGCTCTTCCTAGTTCTTGCGGCAACACTTCTCAATGTTCTCGTTGTTTTGTCGATCATGGTAAGCATGTTTGCTAGCAGGTTTTATCATGGGCACTACCAGAGCCACATTATGAACGACTTGCAGTTATGCGGATTGGACAAATTGAAGAACCTTGTCCAACGATTGGCTGGTTTGTCCTGTTTTGTGATTGGAAATAGACATTCAACAGGGTCCCTTTTACCACCTTCTGTTAAACTCATACATTAACAACATGACTGATCCCTACATTTTCAGCTTCTGGTGCTTCTACGCGATCACTATGTCCTACTAATATGCTCGTGGATGCATCTCTTCTCATGTACGTTCACTCTTGAGCATAACAACATGACCCGTTTTAGTCTTTTCTATGCTAGGAAGCTGCATCATTTTCCCGGCTGGATGGGACCATTCGAGAGTGCGAGAAGTGTGCGATTCTGACCGATATCGTCTCGGCTTTTGCGAAATGAAGTGGGCTTACGCGATGGCTTTTGTGCTTGTTGTCGACGAGTTTGTTCTCTCGATTTTTGGATTTATACTGGCTAGCAAGCAGCCATCATCTGTGCCGGAAATCCATGTTAGCTATGGTAAGTAGATACGTGTTAATGGTCAAATCAAACAGAATGCACGCTATATTCACTACATGCTATTTAATTGAGAATTATGAGAAAATGGTACACTGGTATTTCAATTTTGCAAATTTCGAAACATATTGTTGCAAAGAAGAATTCGTCCTTGAAAACAGATTATCACGTTTCCCGCGCACTTTTCGTCGATCAGAGTGCGTTGTTGAATGTCACCATATTACATAAGTGTGGGACGCAAACATACACAAGCACTTTTGAAATCAATTATGGTCCGGATGATATAGAAGAAACGAGCCGATTCATCGTAACTAATCGCTTATTGCAGACCTTCCCTCGCTAATGGAAAAGGAAAAAGCGAATCAATCCATTGATGGAAAAGAAAAACAGTCGAAGTGTCCAGCAGGCAAAAGAGAAGAAAGCCGGCATGCTGCAAAACCACGTCCAAACTACTTAGCTTAAATAATGTGGTGTATTTATAAAACAATACGTATTTTTATGTTCTACATGAGTACAGTGCCTCAAGTCAGCTAAATAAATGGAGATTTCGATGTATCATCGACTGTTAAAGCTGATATCCCAATAAGATGTCTTTTTTTGCCCACCATTAACGCATGACCTTCGAGTATATCATTTGAGTTTTGACCCAGTCGCCCTATGAAACACCAATGAGCGTGTTGACTCATTTTGTCAGACACATCCGCCGTCGTCTAACAAGTACAGTTTACACTCGACGCCTTCTGAAAATCAAAAACAAGCCCCGACCTTTCCAAAGAAAATGATGTATTGTGCAGGTTAGGTGATCGACTTGATCGGAAAGACAGAATCTTATTCGAAAACGCTTGCAAATGCAGGAAGAAAACGGGCATTCGATCACTGCCCGACGAACTTGATCATTACGTCAGGCATTGAACACTTTTTCGATCGCCCTCGCGTTATCGGAACACACCACCGTCCCGAAAGTTCTCGAACCTCTTACTGTTAGTGGTTCGTAATGAAAATATGACGCATCACCCATTTCATGTCACCAAATTTCGACATTGACACAGAGATCGGAGGGAAAATTCTGGAAGGCACTGGATTGCGGCGTGTACTTTGGCGCTGCTCCCTCACCCGCGCTTTCGCGAACGGTCGCGACGTTTCGCGCCTTTTCGCTGTGTGGTATTTAAAAACGCAAACCGCCAGTCGAAGGCATAATCCATTCAATGTGAATCCCTATTCTGGTCTTCTCTCTTCAGCTGGTATATTCCCAACGGCTTCAGCGATTACGCTTGCTACTCTAGCTCTTACTGCGAATCCTGTTTACTGTAGCTCTGGATGGCTAGGCTTTGCTGTGATTTGGCTGAAAAAATTACATCTCTATTCAGGCTATACCGTTTCGAGGTTTTTTCACTCCCAAATTACCTACTCTTGCTTTGTTTTTTTGGAACACCCAGGTTGCGCCTAAGTGTAAACGTTTTGTTTTCTCTACACAATTTCTAATTCGGTCCACTACATCGTTTTTTGATGTTCACCCTCTTGCCCTGGCTTCCCTTTCTTTAGTTGCGAAAATTTCCTTGGCGTTCCCCTGTGTTTTTTCGTTGTTTGTTGTTCTCGCATCCAGCCAGGCCCCAGCGGCGGCGAATTTCGCTGGACGCGGCTCGGAGAAGGCGGAGCCGCGCCGCCGTTTCTAGAATGTTCTCAACGTTCGCGGCGAAGCGCCAAACTCTGTGGCCGGCGTTGTTGATTTGCCAGTCGTCGCCATGGGGATCTGCGTCCCGTCCGCGCGCGCGTGTCGTGACGTCAACCGTTCGCGAATTTTCCAGTGTAAGTGCTCTGCTATTAAGGGAGGCTTCGCTTCATTCTACAAAGCGCCATTCCTGTCGGTCAGTTGTTTTACCTATTGATCTGATAGAGCACAGCAGTCATCATGTCGAAACCTAATGCCATTGGTATCGACCTTGGTACCACTTACTCCTGCGTCGGAGTATTCATGCACGGCAAAGTGGAGATCATCGCTAACGATCAAGGTAACAAACCTCTTTTTTTCGTACTTTTTGCATTTCGCCACTTTTTTAGGAAACCGCACAACTCCATCATATGTTGCGTTCACGGACACAGAGCGTCTCATCGGTGATGCCGCCAAGAACCAGGTGGCGATGAATCCGGCCAACACAGTTTTCGGTAGGTCACAGTTTCCCTTTGAGCTATTCGAACTATTCATTATTTAGACGCTAAGCGTTTGATTGGACGCAAATTCGATGACCCTGCTGTTCAGTCGGATATGAAGCATTGGCCGTTCAAGGTGGTCACCTCCGAGGGCTCCAAGCCCAAGGTTCAGGTCGACTACAAGGGCGAGTCAAAGACGTTTACCCCCGAAGAAGTCTCTTCAATGGTCCTCGTGAAGATGAAGGAGACCGCCGAGGCTTTCCTTGGAAGCACCGTCAAAGATGCCGTCATCACCGTTCCCGCTTATTTCAATGACAGTCAGCGTCAGGCCACCAAGGATGCCGGCGCCATCGCTGGTCTCAACGTTCTTCGCATCATCAATGAGCCGACCGCTGCCGCTATTGCTTACGGTCTCGATAAGAAGGGCCAGGGCGAGCGTAACGTGCTCATCTTCGATCTCGGCGGTGGTACATTCGATGTCTCCATCCTAACCATCGAAGACGGAATATTCGAAGTGAAGTCCACTGCTGGTGACACTCACCTCGGTGGTGAAGACTTCGACAACAGAATGGTCAACCACTTTGTGGCTGAGTTCAAACGCAAGCACAAGAAGGACCTCGCGACGAACGCTCGCGCTCTCCGCCGTCTCCGCACAGCTTGCGAACGTGCCAAGCGCACCCTGTCCAGCTCTTCTCAGGCCAGGTAATGATTCACTATCTCAAGCCATTTTAATCAATTCCCCTTTAGCATTGAAATCGACTCTCTGTTCGATGGCATCGACTTCTACACCAACATCACCCGCGCTCGCTTCGAGGAACTCTGCGCCGATCTCTTCCGCAACACCATGGATCCCGTTGAGAAGGCTCTCCGCGACGCCAAGATGGACAAATCGCAGGTCCACGACATCGTCCTCGTCGGTGGTTCCACCCGTATCCCCAAGGTCCAGAAGCTCCTTTCGGACTTCTTCTCCGGCAAAGAACTCAACAAGAGCATCAACCCCGACGAGGCCGTCGCCTACGGAGCTGCTGTTCAGGCTGCTATTCTCTCGGGTGACAAGAGTGAGACCGTCCAGGATCTCCTCCTCCTTGATGTCGCTCCTCTGTCGCTCGGTATCGAAACTGCCGGTGGCGTCATGACCGCGCTCATCAAGCGCAACACTACCATCCCCACCAAGACCTCTCAAACCTTCACCACCTACTCCGACAACCAACCTGGTGTCCTCATTCAGGTATGAATTTGTACAGCCTAGACAGTGAAATAACGCTAAACATTCAGGTCTTCGAGGGTGAACGTGCAATGACGAAGGACAACAATCTCCTTGGAAAGTTCGAGCTCTCGGGAATCCCGCCTGCTCCTCGTGGAGTCCCTCAAATCGAGGTCACGTTTGACATCGATGCCAACGGCATCCTGAACGTCTCGGCCCAGGACAAGTCCACCGGCAAGCACAGCAAGATCACCATCACAAACGATAAGGGCCGCCTTTCGAAGGAAGAAATCGAACGCATGGTTAACGACGCCGAAAAGTACAAGGCCGACGATGAGGCCCAGAAGGATCGCATCAGCGCCAAGAACGCTTTGGAGTCCTACGCTTTCAACATGAAGCAGACCATCGAGGACGAGAAGGTTGGGAACTGTTTTTCAGTATTCTCATCTGAGTTTTCTCTTTAAGGTCCGCGAAAAGATCAGCGCCGACGATAAGAAGAAGATCAACGACAAGTGCGACGAAGTGCTCTCGTGGCTCGACAGCAACCAGACCGCCGAAAAGGAGGAGTTCGAGCACCACCAGAAGGAACTGGAAGGCATCTGCAATCCCATCATCACCAAGCTGTACCAGTCTGCTGGTGGAGCTCCCGGTGGAATGCCCGGAGCCGGAGCCGGAGCCGGAGCCGGTGCTCCTGGCGGACAGGGTGGAGCTGGCGGACCCACCATCGAGGAAGTTGATTAAGATCTCTGTTCATAAACTGTTTCGTTGTATCTCGCCTTTGTATATGTTGAATTTCAAATAACAATATTTATACCCCTGATATATGCTGTAGTTCATGTCACACAAGATCAAAGAAGCCCAAAATCGAAGGAAATGAGCAAATCTATTAAAGAAGAAAAGCAGTTAGCATGTCGTATCAAGCCGTAGTGTGAGGAAATGGCTCTCGATCTGTCGCATAGAGATCCGAAATACATAATACCCAAAGAGCTTTGTCAGTGAAGGATCAGCTATTCTACAAGCGATGCACTGTGTTAACTACATGTATGTCAGTGTCTTCTATGCCACACCGGCTGTTGATCTAGTGCTTTACGGTAGCAGTCGAATTTAAACCTTAGTTCTTCCATCAACCCGTAATCTGATTTTTTCTTTCTATTTCTAGGATCGTTGTCTTTCGTCACTTCTGGTGGTTGTTATTGGCAAATACACAGTCATGTTCTCTGCTCATTATCCTCTGTGCTCTGTATCACAACAATTCCTGTGCTATACAAAGCACGCGTAAGCCGAGCAAAAAAGAGATTCGCATCTCCGCTCTCCCCTATATCTTGCTGTCCTCTTGATTTCAGCAAAACATATCTTGCCTTGAAATCATTCGCGATCTCCTGGTTCGGGAAGTTACTTTCGTTGTAACCATGCGGAGCGATCCTGTTGGCCTTGTCTCACGTCTAATCACCTTTCTTCTACTCAACAACTTTCTACGATCATTCGTTATTGTGAGGGAAATGAACGAGTGTGCCGACGAATTCAACTTGAAGTCGCTCGTCGGCAATGCAGATCTCCAAGCGGTCGTTAGCCAAATTTCTGGACCGTTTGGTGTTGTCATGTTGAATCAGTATGCCGCGGATATCACGCTTAACTTTCTCTGCAATACGGCCGGAATGAAAGGAGTTCATGAGAAGCTTCTGATATTCACGCTTGACAAGGTCTCCCGATTTCGTTTGCTCAGTGAATATCCAGATCTGAACGTGTTCACCTATGAAGCTCAATGTTTACAGGTACGATCGAAGCGAATACCGTGCACACATTGTTCTAGGACACGTTCGTACCCGGCGATGCCACATACATGAGCTTCTTCTTGCTTCGCACAAACCTCATCCGTGCTCTTCTCGCTTTTGGCCGCTCGTTCTGGATGCTTCAGGCAGACACGTTCTGGAGAGACACCCTATTCAAGTCACCCGAAGTGCGCACCGCAACCAGCTATCAGGTCGCTCTAGACCAGTCTGGTAAAGCTAAGTCATCAATACTTATCCAGAACTGCTGTTCAGGATATGACGGATCAAGCGACACGAGGAAAGGTCAGATGAATGGAGCGAACTTCTTTGTAAGCTACAGTGAGAAGACAAGGAAGCTCATGGACGACCTCTTCTGGTACCAAAGTCACTTTTACGTTACCGATCCGGACGCAATTAAAGTGATGTGCAACTCTCAGCACCGCTTTAACTGCTCCTACATCGATCACAGGTTGGTTCTAACCACATAACAGACTTTACTTTCCTTTCTGCAAACGGAGATGTTATCTCTGTGCGCGATCTTTGTCCGTTCCCCTTTCCTTCAAATATGATTCATCGCTTAACGACGCTGTTGAATTATTTCTTTGCAAATTGTTCACGTGAAGATCACTAAGCAGATATCAAAGCGCATTCAGTGGCGGCTTTCGATTTTGCATGTAAGCGATGCCTGCATCGAATCTCAGCATAATGTACATGTAGCTCCTACATATTTGACCTCCATTAATTGTCTTGGCGGAGACGTTATCGTTTTTGCGCAAGACCGGTTTCTTGTTTCCACCATAATTAATTGCTGAACCAAGTTGCATAGAATTGCAGCATAAAATGCAACTATAAGCCGTTGAATAAGCTTCGTTAGCAGCATCACCATGAACAAGCTGTTCTTGACGATTCGCAACTCACAAAAACATGCTAATGCTGCTCTTCTTAAAGGGTTATCTCCGGTTGGGAATGGATATACGGCGATCAGAGCATGGCTCCATCGCTGATCCAAATGGACGGAGAAAGCGGAAGCGGTAAGATCGAAACGCTGAAAAGGTATGACAACGATGCATCTCATGGTAATAGCTTCTCACTGTTTAGATACAACATGTGGTTTCTGAACGAAGATGGCTTATGTGACCGAGAATCAGTGAAGAGAGCGAGAAAGCAAATGGAAGCCGGCATAGTGCCACGGCTATTCTCCAGCTCAAAGTTGAAGCAGAGGCTCCTCATCGCAACAGGACAGCTTCTCAGCAGTCTCCCCATCTTCGGTGCTATTTACCGAACCTACGGAGGCATTCCTTCTCTCTATCTCCAATTCTTTTAAAGTCATTCGCTTTGAATGATTCGATCTCACAGCAATAGTGCTATAATAGATAAAGTCTTTATTATAATCTTTATGTTGGAAGGTTACAATGCATGATCATCTTAAATATATTTTTAAGATCCCCGTGACTTATGGAGGATGTGTTATGTATCATAAAGAAATGTACAACATCCTTATACGTTTTAGACGAGCACCCGCAGCGCCGAATTTGGGTGAACTGAAATAATGACATGAAGTAGGATATAGAAGATGAATAGAACTACTGAGATACGGAAAACTTTTGCACAACAAGATAGAACCGGAAATTTGGTTATGTTCAAAAGTGAAGTTGAATGATGGGTTGCACGAAGCCAGTCAGATCAGTTCTTGAGCGAATCGGTCTCCTTGTGCACGACCGGGTGACCGTGCATACGAAGGTCGGCCAATTTCATGGCCAGCCCCGTGGCAGTGTTGATCGCTTCTGGTTCATGGTGGGGCGCAGGGGCGTGGTGGGCGTAGTGGGGATGATGCGGAAGAGAAGGTATGCCTTTCTGACGCGCCGGAGGACTGGAAGGCAGCGAGACGGAGGAGTTTTCCGTGGCTGGAGCTGCCGTCTGGTGTATAGACGTTGTCAGCGAAGAGATGCCGGCACTGGACTGCGTCGTAGCAATTTGTGGGACGACGTTTGTCGACTGCGCGCGCACTTGGCGCAATCTAGCCCGTGCATTGTCAATCTCTTTCCTCTGTCGGTCACGCAGCATCTCGAGCTCCTTGCGATGCCTGTAATTTGTCGGTGAAAACGGTTCGGTATTATACGGAAACCCACTTGGTGTACAGGTTCCTGATAAGCTCGTCGTCTTCATGTTCAAGTTCTTCTTCGACCTGAAAAAGACAATTGTTACTGCAAAAATGTCCATTTGGAAAGTCTCCGAAATGACTGCTTTTTCAAGAGCATTCCACAAACACAGAAAGTGTAAAGAGTGAGAGAAGCAATGCTGCACAAATAGAGTGTAAGTTATGCCGACCTTAGCGTTTTCCGGAATTCCTGCCTTGAAGATGTCGCCGTTGTTGCTCGTCATCTGAATCTGTCCGTTCACGTTCTGCAGCATTCCCGATTTGGTCTCCAACGAAGTGTCGTTGCGTTTGATGATCAACGTGCCATGACCGGTGGCTACGATCTCAACCGACGTACACTCGATAGAGTCCGTTTGAGCACATTCAGTAGGCGACACACGACCAGGTGACACAACGTTCATACGACTCTCAGGTCGGTTAGTGCGGAAAGTAGTCGCCAAGGCATCTTTGAGGCTGTTGATGTCGTTAACATTGGCCGTCGCTGGCACGAGAGCCGCCGCGCTGGACACCGTCGCATCGGGACTGTCCGCGGTTGAACAGGTCGCCGAGGCCTCCTGCTCCCGCAAGCCGCTCGTCTGATCACTTGACGATGATGTATACGTGCTGGAGGAGCCATTCGACGCGGTCTTCGTCTGCAGAAAAAGCAAAGACGGTTAAACAGCGACACAACACAACGAAGTTAATTAACAACACTCAGAACGCACAAGCAAACAGACGACGGCATATTTGGACGGACCTCTGATATAGTCAAAAGCGAACGGCTTACCTGTCGCAGAGTCACTTCTGTCGGCATAAGACCGTGAGTTTCTCCCACAGTACCGGGAGAAGATTGTCGCGTGGACAAAGAGGGATTCTGCACGGTGGACCTTGGCGCCAAAGTGTCGTGGATACCCGTTGGTGGGACAGAAGCCGAATCGCGTTCGATGTTAATAACCTAAAATGGAAAATGCATTTAAAGATGATCTGACAAATCGACATACTCTCTGAAGAGCACTGGCCAGTCCATTTAGCGTGTCGACGTGAATGGCCTCCTGAGCAGCTGGTGTAGCACTGGGTTCCTCGTCGTTGATAATAACAGGAACGTTGCGCGGACTCTCTTCTTCGTGTTGGGCATATTGCTTGCTCAACGCGACCAACTTCTCGTTCAAACCAGCCAAGCTGTGATTGCTGTCGGTATTAACGCAAGGCGTATGTGGAAGAGACGCATGAGGGACGCAGGTTGAGGGGCAGCCGGTGCTTGTAGCCGTCGTGTTCGCAGTCATATCAACCGTCAAACTGTTTTGGGACAGCTGATGAAGACTATGAGGCGGATGAGAAGCACTGAGCATCGATGACGGCGTGGCACCGGCAGTCGAAGCCGACGACGGCGGGTTGACGACGTTGCGCAGTTGACTATCCAACTCTTCGATGGTGGCGGCAACCTCCACTGGAACGTTGGGCGGCGAGTTACGATGGCCGGACACTTGTGTCGAATGCTGAGTGGCATGAAGGGGACTTTCTTCGCCAGATTTTCCATTTTGAACGTGTGAATGGTCGGCGTTATGTGTTGCGACTGTTGCCAGTGCCGGGGCGCTGGGTGTTGGCTGCACCCTAAAGCGCGAGACGGTTACCTCGGCCGCCGGCTGAGGGGGAGCAGCCGCAGATGTTGCGTCCGTTGACGATGGAGGGTTATACAAAGACGGCATCGCGCTCAACTTCTGAAGTTGTGAGAGCTCGTATCCTTCCTTTTGTTACAATATTTCTTACCCTATGCTCAGTGTGATGGGCAGCCGTGTTAGGGACGGTTGCGCTGGCCGAGTCGGCATGGTTGACGGCGTTGACAACGGCCGGCGTCACCGAAAAGCGATTGGGCTTCGGAGCTGGAGCGGCGGCAGGGGCAGCTTCGACCTTCTTTGCCGGCGCAACTGCAGTCTCTGTGATGATCTTAACTCCGACTGCTTTCTCCGGATCTGCTTTCACAAGATCGATAATCTTTTCAAGATGTTCGATGACAGCTTGTACTTGCGGCTCGTTCACGCAGTCCTGATCGAGCTGCAATGCAACGATTAGTTAGTTGCCATTTGGGTCACTGTCATTACCAGCTTCTCAGCAATGACTGCAGGACGGTCGGAATCGGGCGCGAATTGGAATGTTACCGTCTTATGGGCAGTATCCATCTTGCAACTGACGAGCTGGAATGTGTGTTGCTTTAGTGTATAACGGCATCAAACTACATACAGGTTGCTTGTTGTTGTAGCTAATTTGCAAGACCTCAGATGTCATCTTCTTCTTGCGCTTTCTACCATCAGTTGACTGCAGCTCCGATAGATCGTCGTGCTCTTCATTCGCACGTGCGGCTTCAGCGGCAGCTGCAGCAGCAGCGGCTTCCCGTTCCTCCCGTTCCCGGGCCTCGCGCGCCTCTCGGTCTCTCTTCCGTGCCTCCAGTTCTTCTTTTATGGCTTGCTCCTCCTGGCGCCGTTCCTCTTCTTCCCGCTGTCTCTTCAGTTCTGTGAGTCGGTATTCGCGATCGCGTTTGAAAGCGTCCACCTGAAGCACGGTTATTGTAAGTGCCAGCGGAGTAAAATGCGTTCAACCTTGTCACGGATCAACTTCGTGATCATCTTCGTGTCCTCATCAGGGATGTGCTGCTGTTCAATCATCTGTTGAACGACCTCTTCTGCACGATCTGTCTCAATGTCGAACGCGAACTGCAATCCTTCGTTCTCCTTGAACTTATACTGCTTTCGCTTCTTTTCGTCTACAACTCGAAGTTGCATTTGAATCTAGATTGGTCTAATAATCAACGATCGTCGCTGTACGCGCAACCTCTGTATTCGCACTGGTAAGATCCCTGTTCTTGACTTCTACACGGATCCCCATCAGTTCTTCAGGAAGGAAGAAGTCGTCGTTCAAGAGCTGCTTGACGGTGGCTCGCTCGTCCGGTCTGACCCGAATGCAGCGGTCGATGATCTCCTTTATTTCCGGATACTGCTGGGGTATGCGGTGGAAGCATTCCGGCTTGCATCCCTGCAAGAACCGTATCATTGGAACAAGTGAACCGGCCGCTGTCCATACCGTTGTCACTTTTCTGTAGATTTGAGCTGGAAACTGACACTCCATGTACGGGTATTCTCCAGTCACCATCTCAAGGAGACACATTCCAAATGCATACACGTCGACGCTTTCATCGTACATCTCTTCATACATCTCAGGCGCCATGAACTCAGGTGTACCTGCAGTGATCAGCTTCATGATATGGCTACGAGGTATGGAACCAACCGATAACACTCTTTGCGTACGACTTGGCATTCTTCAGCGTTGCCAGGCCCAAATCACCAATTTTGACGCTCCCCGTCGTACCCGTAATGAAGATATTTTCGCACTTCAGATCGCGATGAATGACTGACGGATTCCTGGTGTGCAGAAATGAAAGACCTTTGAGGATTTGGCGGCACCACGATTTCAGCACTTTGATGTTGATACGCTTGAAGCGTTTGAGATACATTTTGAGAGTTCCCGAAGTCATCAACTCGGTGACCAACACGATATATCTGAGCAAAAAGGTATACGATCAAGTGACTCATGCCGAACAACTCACTTTCTCTTTCCAGCCAGTTCCGCTCGCTCCCAATAGTCGTAGAATCGTACGATATTCGGATGCTGGAGTCCCTTCAACATCTCAGCTTCCTCTCGAAACCGCTGTCGCTCCACCTTGTTCAGCTTGCTTTCCTGCAACTCACACCACGCGACAGCGACTCCCGTTTCTGTATCGAGTCCACGGAAAACCGTTTTGAAGGATCCACGGCCGAGTTCTTCATCGAACTTCAGGAATCGACCGTCTGCAAATAGGTAACCGTTGGGCTAATTACTGTAGCACCTACCCGGCGACTTGTCAATGGGTTTCTCTTCGGCATCGGCGTCGTAGTCACTGCTTTGATAGTCGTAATCTGAAGGTTGGGGACGGAAAGGTGGGAGTTTCTCCGAAACAGGCGCAGGAGCCTCTTCCTTCTCCTCAACGGGAGTCGGGACGTCTGCGGGCGTGGGCTCGGCCTCCTTAGGAGGCTCTACCACCGGTTCGGCAGGTTTCGGCTCTTCGGCGCATTCTTCAGGAGCTGACGTTTGCACTTCAACTTCTTTGGAAGATGGCTTCGCCTTAGCAGGCGATTCGGGAACTACTTCTACAGGAGGCTCTGGAACGGGTGGCGCAGACGGTGGTTCAATGGCAGGTTCGACTACGGGAACAGGGTCTTCTTTCGGTACTTCGGTTGGCGGCGGTGTTGATGGAATCACTTCAGCCCTTTGATCTTCCAAGGGAGGCTGCGGCTTTTCAGGACTCGCAGCAGAGAGAGGCAGCTTTCCTGCATCGGCTTTGATCCTGCAAACAATGTCATCATCAATATATAAGCATATGACTGAAGTCATACCTGCTTCGCTCAAAAAGACTCCGTTGCTGCTGTAGATCCTGTCGCTGTTGCAATTGTTGTTGCTTTTGCTTTTCATTTTCCGTGGGAGCGACAGGAGCGGGCTTTTGGGCTGGCTTCTCGCCTGCAGCTTGCGCGTAGCGCTAAATTTCCCACTGTTATGTTGTCGGTGGTTGCGGGTGCACTTACCGATCTTGCCTTGTGAGGGCGAGAAAGGCGCCAGTCCCGCTGGACGGCTTCTAGTCGAGATCGTTCTTCTCCAGACAACCAGTTGTTGCTAGTGCTACAACAGAACATCTCATAGTAATGCAACTAAGAGAATAAGTGCAGTTAGGGAGTGTGTGTGCAATGGAGCGCCTCGCCTACCGTTTGCCCGGAGCTCCCTTAACACCACCAACACCTCCGATGCGGCTCTGCTCCATGAGTGACGGCCGATCACTGACTGAACGCAGAGTCTCGTCCACTCTGGTCAAGTGTGCCACACGCTCGACAGTCTCGTCATATCAGGAGGGAGCAGAGCTTTAGAAGGCGTCTAGACTGGTGATGATCTCACCAAGTCGGGCGGACTGGCGATGAATATGCGACGCCGCCCCCTTTGGGACTGTCCTGCAGAACCGTTGTAAAGCGCAACACCGTCGCTGATCATCTCCCAGATTTATTTTGCTGATAGCGATATGCATTGTGCGCCGCAACCTGAGAAGCAGTCCCAGAGACCCCTTCTGCTTCGGCGAGACGGAAATTCGCTTCCTGTCGCCATCGCGCGTTCCCAGTTTCACAAAATATTCGCCAAATTACACGTTCGCGCTCTTCCATATTTGGCGTTCCAAAAAATGCGGCGAAATCGTTAAGGTACCGGGGTTCACCATCTATCGCGCTCTCTGATCGCAACCTCCGATCATTGACGAGTTAGCCAACTGCCGATCAAAGGTCAACAGTGCGCAAAATGCAAAATCACAATCAGCTGGTCGGAGCGTAGGGCGCGCGAGCGACGGATCCGTCTGGGTGGCTCACTTATGCATAGAAAATTAAGTGTCTTGACCATTGAAAAACGACTTACCTTGTGGACGCGTTCTCGGGAGGGTGACTTTCGTTGACTTTTCGCATGACGCGCTTCTTGTAGCCAGCCTGTGGCCGCTTCGAGCCCGCCGAATCATCCTTGCCTGCCATTGTTCGCTGGTAGTTGACGTTGACAGTAAACGGAGTCGATAGATGGGAGTAGGTAAAGTTATATATGAGCACAGAATACGGGCAGCGGAAGGTTCAATAAATAATTTCTGGTCACAAAGAAATAGGCATTGTGTGGCTTTGTACGATCCGACGACGGTGCAATGGGGGAACACCGTACTTGGACGACAGAGTAAGGTTGCAGTTGTCTGCCGATGTAACCGGACAACCTGAACAAGAACGGAAATCAAGCATTGGTCGTCTTGTCTCGCTCTCGCTCGGCCAGATGCCTTATGAGGATGAGACGGTAGCGGTGGCGGGGTAGAAACGTTCAGCAGGGTCAGAAGCGCATCTCACAACGAAGATGCAGAAGGCGGAAAGAGAGGAACGGGGAAGAAGTAGATGAAGGCTAAGCTGAGGACAGACGGACACACGAACAGAGCGCGCCAGCGGCGGCAACTCTCGCTGCACGAAGAGCAATCAGCAGTCTCGCTTCTCGTAGCAGGCCGTGGCCGCTGCCACTCTCGCTCGCCCGCTCGCTCGTTCCCGTCTTTGCCTTCCTCTCTCCCGTCTTGAGCTCGACTCGACAACTCGACTCGACCAATGAACTAACCAAGAGCGACGGCGGTACCACAGCGCCCATTAGAGCGCCCCTTTGCTCTCGGCGCTCCCCAGTGCAGTCGTTGACGTCGACGTCGCCGCTCGAAAGGAGCTCAGCAGCAACCTCCGTCACTGCTACTCAGAGCACCGCTATGTTATGCCCCAACAGCCAGTCAGTCAACCCGAAAGCAGCCTCAGCCCCCACATGATGATACGAGCTCCGATGGCTGTCACTCTCGATGCGACGCCACCAGAGCGGCAGCGACAAAGCTTTCCCCTCCTCGTTCGCATGTCCGTCCGTCGACATTGCCGCTGGGCGTAAATTTCTTTTTCCGAGTGCCTCGCAGTCCTATTTCTGCGCTCTTCCCGTCGTCTCTCGATCGGAATCGATGGCCGAAACCATCGCCCTCCCGCGTATGACGAATTAAATACACTTCGCACTAAACCGAATCTATAAAAGCGGCGGCGCGTTTCAATCACGAAACAATTCCGACCATTCTGCATTCAAATCGAACGCTTGACGCTGCAGCGGCGCGTGTAACGCATGTGCAGAACTGGGAAGTCGCGCTTTTGTTGTTGATCTTATCCGATCGATAGATGTTTGGTTGCTCGTCACCTGGGAGCCGAGAGAGTACACTCGGAAGTCCCGAGACCGCACGAAAACACGTGAGGTCGCAGATAAGATCATATGGCGCGTCCGCATTACCGAGTGCGAAATTGCGGACCGAACGTGTGACTAATTAAAAGCCAACAGGCGTGTAGGGTCGCTGTGACTGAGAGCTCTGTTTCATTCGCAGAAGACACAACATACAGATTGAAAACTGTGGCGCATATCACCGGGCCAATTAAGGAAATAAACGAATGCGTGGAACTCTCTATTGATAGAACTTTAGTAAAAAGATCTATTTGAGTGAAAAACGGAGAAAAATGACAACTGAGATATGAATACAGTGACTAAGAGTGTTGAGAGAGGGGATCTAAGAGTGCCCCAACGGGGTAGAAGTGCGTGCTGCTTTGCTGCTACTGTGATCCGGGTCGGGTTCCTCGTATGGTACTAAGAGTGGCAAGATCAAATGAGACGGAAAATTACAAAAAAAAAAAAGAAAGAGAGAGAGAACCGAGAGTCAAAATCAATCAAACCCATAGCGGACGCCGGTTAAAACTTTTCACAGAACGGTGTTACTCCGTTTGCGGCTGTTCTCAATAAGCGGAGTTTCGACGACCGGGGCGGTGGCTGCGGTGTGCGCGACGAGGATACTTCCAAGTCGATCGACCTCGCCGACCTGTTCGGTTAAGTAGAGCAGCGTAGTCCACAGCATGTCCATCAACTTTCCATCATCGATTTGGTCGATTCGTACGTTGATGCCGGATGGACTGATTCGTACGAATGGAATTTGCTGCGCATGACAGCGATCTCGGCAGCTTTCCAGCACAGACTGCTCGTGGCCGACCACCTAGAAGAGGATGTCACTTCATAACGGTTTACTGGGCTTTTTTAACAAAACATTTCCGGTTCTATTTTAGATTCTTAAATCCGATAGCTCCAAAAACGTTCTTGAACAATTATTGCTTTATAGCAAGAAAAAAAGATTTATCGTCTTGATCTGCTGTTGGAAAATGTAGTCTGTTCGTGACACCAGATACAACAAAAGGGGAACAATGATAGCGCGTGCCAAAAAGGAGTAGGAGCTTAACTTTTTCGTCGGTCTAGTATGTAGTTACTCGACCTCTTAAGAGCATTACAGTCCTGCGACATAGGCAGATTCCGGAAGACATTAGGGACAGTATAGTGATTAGATCGGACCGAAACTGATAGCTCAAAAGTGTATTGTGACGACGACAAAGACGGAAGCCGGAGTGAAAGGACAATTTTTTCTTTTTAATCGCTCCCGTAATTGTTTCCTCTCTAATTTTTTGTTTATAATTGGATGAGATGCGATTCCGCGTGATAACGCCTATCTATCGAATCGGGAGTCACGTCTCCAAGAGGAAGGGTACGTGAGGAGAGAGAGAGAGGAATTTTTGATTAGGCAATTACTCTCAAAGAGCGAGCTGACGCTATTTCCAAGCGGGGTGGGGGGACAGGGAAGTATTCCAGAAAACACGTGCTACAAGAAAGCGGTGCACTCTTGAGTCACGTTCCGGGTGAATCATTAATCGTCTGGTGGCCAGTCCCGTTCAGTCACAACGCGCGCTAGGAGGCCAAGAATGTGGGCCAGTCGAAAAAAGACCGGCGCCAAAATGGCACGTCAACATTAACATAAATTCCAGACAGAACACCAGAACACGTAATCTACGTCTAAACGTTTTTTTTTGTCGCTCTCTAGAAGTTCTCAATCGGGCAACGGGCAAAAAGGAGTCACACTGGAGGCAACCCAGTGGAAAGTGCATTTTCGCCTGCAGAGATATTTAAAGATCCAAATGACCCACATATATCGCCACCACTTGCACTCACTATTCGCACAGACGGACGAAAAAGTGAGCAATTGCACTTTAGCGCGCCAACCGCACTGGAACAGGTGCCCTCGTCGCCGCAACGGCTCCCTGAAGGAGTTCCTCATTTTAAGTCGAAAAGAAGCGAGCTCAAGTTCCATAGATAGCGCCTGACGGTCGGTGCAATAGCGTCTGACGCTCAACTCCTTTCCACAGGAAATCGTCAACTACGTCAACGTCGACGATTATTAATTGTCCCGACTTTTTCGTGCGCCAAAGTGCACTTTCTGATCGCCATGTGCGCCATATCGCTACGTCGACTCATTGACTGTTTATATAGCGCATAAAATATTTCACTTCTACGGTTTAATGGCGAGCTCTCTCAAACAAAAACTCGCAGCTTGCTTTTAAGCGTTTCATATGCACAGGCACGCGAGCCAGATGTGCTCTCGGCGAAGGCGACGACCAGAGCATAAGTGAGAACAATTTTGCAGTTGTGTGTGTGATTTGGCTCCAGAAGCGGCCGAAGACGCCAAGAAGCGATAGCGGGGATCGATGATGTTCGTGCGCACCGCAGGAGGGGCGACGTCAAACGTGGCGCAAAAGTGAACTTTGACCCATTTATCATTATGATAGCGGTAGTGAAAAGTGCGTCTGTGGGAAGGGGTGACGATCTTCGAAAAAACGCCATGTTGTAAGCTGTGCACCGGGCGTGCACGGCGGCCATAAAGTTAGCGCTCGTTCACCCGGCTGCAGAGCGGCATCTCCGCGTTATGAGTTGTAAAGTTGTTCATAAATTCATAGGTCGGAAATCATTCTTTTTTTTGCGCTGGGATTGCACATATTTTCCTATTTATAGAAGGTAACGGCGAGCGCTTCCGCAGACAGGTCTCGCCTTTTTTCTCCTCTCTATGCAAATGCGCTTGCGAGCGGTATTTTTACAATGTGAATTACTAAACAAGAGGAATAATGGGGTTGTGAATCACGTTCGCCTTTGCGGAAAAACTCGACGTCCGCAAAGGTAACCGAGCTTATGTCGTTGTGAGGGAGCAAATCGCTATGTTTTACAAGGAGTACTGTGCATGGACGTAGACAAAAGCGGTGGCTAATCGCTGACTTTTACCGAAACCGAGCACATCTTAAGACTGCAAGAGATGCACAATAAAGCGGCTTTTGGTCGCTTCATTGGAAAGGAGGTAACGTCGTGCCTCATATGGGCGGTGCGACCCCTGTTTTCGTCGTTCCTTCCGATGAAAACAACACATAGGCCGTTGGCACAAAATCAGCAAAAGAAAAAATTTCGTAATGCAGTAGCAAAACAATAATAAACACTCATATGATCGGCCCTGTATCCGATTTGAGAATATAAAACATCTTCGTTTTCTGTTATCATGTTGTTTCCTTTTCGTGTGGGAAACAGCTGACAACAAACACAAAGCCTATGATTCAGCTTTCTTCCGGAAACGAATAATTTTTTGCGTTTGGAGGAGATGAGTCATTTCTTCCGACAAAACATTACCTGCTCGAACATAAGTTCTCCAAGATGCAGTAGATGTTTGCTGCGCTGTCTGAAGTTCGATCCGGTCTTGTACTTCCTCTCAGTGTGCTTAGGTTCACCCGTTCCTATTGATATGATACAAGCGATATTATCCTTTAACCCGTGTTTCATTCGCCGATCATGCTCCTAAAATTTTGTGCTTTCCATAAATCCACCGTAACGGGTGTTACTACCGAAAAAAGTACACTGAGAGGACAGTTGGCCACTAGTGACCCATCCACTAGTTTGCGGCCATCCAAGGTGTGAGGGTGGAAGTACGTAGGAGCTGCGCTAGAAATGAAAAAGTGGCTCTGAGAAAGAACGATGCGTGGGGGTGTACCTGCTGGCCCGTGCCGCGTCTCTGAAGGAGACCTCCTCCATTGGGTCTTCCGGACGAAGAGCGTAATTTCGAAAGACCTGTAGTCGCGCTGGCGTCGTCGATACGTCCAGCGCCGGTACCGTAATCCGCCGCAGGCACGTCGTGAATTGGTCCTCATCCGGGAAGCAGCGACCGAGGACCTCTTCCAGCATTACGGTCTAGAAAGCAATCCATAAATTTGCGGTTTTTTCCCATTTCGGAAGTGTACTGTTTACTGTAGATCCCATATCACCCTTTGTACTGTAAACATGTGTTCATGTCGATATGATCAACAACAACAATGCTGTTGTCCATCGCATGACCCCGCTCAAAAAAATATCGAAATCATTTCAACCGGTGAAGAAGAACGACTGTATTTGTGACAAAAGTCTTCAAACTTAACAAATTGTGTTTTGTTTCGAGACAGATGATGACAGAGCTCATCCATCATAGCAAAAGCCAATGTAGCTGCAGCGAAGAGCAACATGTGGTCATTTTTCTGCTGAGCGCCTTTGAAGTGTTCATCTATTTTGAGTGCGAGCCGCGGCAAAAGGATCTGCGTTTCCTCAACTTGGGCAATCTATATGTTATGATTGCAAAGGCCGACCTTTAGTCTTTTCTATTTTCAGCTTTTAAACAAAGAACTCAAAACGTTTTGAGTATTTTTAAGGTGTTTTGCTGATGCCGTTACGTATGCGAGTTACGCACATAAGTCTGTGTTGAATCACAATGCTAAGAATGAAGCTGATGGTCTTGACGGGATGCAGCTGCCCACACATCTACGCGTTTCTGAAAGGACTTACCTCACTATGCAGGAGAGAATGAGGGTTTCATAGATGTGGAACCCCTTTCTTAATCACAGTGTGTTCAGCTAACCGATTAGTGTGTTTTATAATCGGCAAATCTGTCAGTAGTTCATCACATCACATTCATAAATGGCGTATTTTTGCGCGTAGAAGAGTGAGGGAACGGAAAATGTCCAAGTCTGTTCAAAACCAGTATGTCTCGTCAAGATGGATTCTTACTGTCAACTACTGGCTATCGTACTACCCGTTTCTTCACGCTATATTGATGCATGAATGAAGAATGTAGGTTAATACTCCCGCGCTGACTCCCGACGAATTGTTTTATGCAAAAAGCGCTAAGTATTCGCACTTTTGAATGAACCCCATTTGCATAAAAACAATGCCCGCTCTCGGCGCAAGTATAATCGATTGAGCGCTCGACTGTTCGGCACTCTTTCTTTTGCAAATTCACGATCTTTGCCCAGAGCCCTTTGCACATTGCCTGTGGGGGGCCATAAAATGCGCCAATAAACGATGCTTACTTGTTTGTCGACGGCATTGGAGAAGAGCCGCGACAGCGTGCCGGTGTCGAGGAAGATCTGCGTCTTCATCTCCCAGTAGAGGAAGAACGTCTCGGTCAGCGAGAAGCCTTTGGCCAACGCCAGTGCCAACATGGAACCCGTGCTGAAAAACGGCATTCTGTCTTGCACGATTTCACTGTTTACCTCGTGCCGACAAGCCAGTCTACGTGTGACGGCAGAGATTCGTCACCAAAAAGTCGTCTGGATGTAAACAGTAAGCAGACGACGCTGACGAGACCTCGCATGCCGCCGCCGTCGAGGGAGAGAGCTATCAGCCCTTTGGAGTCGGAGCATGGCTTTTTGGTTGGGATGTCAATTGGATTCTGAAAGTTAAGATTCTGTTTGATGCGTTCTGATCGGAGATGCGTATATGGTATCTCTGTTCCTCAGTCTATTGCACTTTGTCAAATTTTCGCAAAACTACTGTAACCGTTTACGTAATATCCTCTTTCGCAATCGCGGTGATACTGCAAAACGGTTCGTCACCTCCGCGTGTCATGGCACCTCACGGATGTCGGTCGGGGCCGTGAATCATACAGTCTGGGATTCAGATGAGCGATCTCTTGCAAAGTCATAAAAAACTGTTTACGTCTGACTAACGGTCTCGACGGTAGCTGAGTGATGAAGAGAACGTCCGTGGGACATGCATCACATCCGAGGGAACTTTCAGTTGCGAGGGAACGTCTCCGAGGGACCGTTTAGCAATTCGTAAAAAAATAAAAGTCAGAAGGTCCTGAATCTTTTGAAGAAAGGAGCATCACTGCAGTGGCTAAAGATAAACAGGCATTGCTGAGGCACACCGTTGGGGAAAAGGTCTATTTGACAAAGGATGAGCATGCGGAACTGCGGAAAGAATGAAACCATTGGCAGAGTAAGAAATTTTGTAGACGCAGGATTATAGGAACTCTCCAAGTTCTCGTCAATATGCTATCGCCTGACCACCGGCGCCGTCCCGAGAAGTCGAAAAAGCGCTGTAACTCCGAGTTCCGAAGCATCATCAACTGCTCCGATGATGGTTCTCATTTCAACCGCTGTGCTGCGACGTCGCACCTCTTGGATTGGAATTGGAATCAGCTATTCGCCTGTTTCACTAACGGAAGCCGGCAATGATGCTCCAGGCGTCTCCTCTGCCATCTGAAGATGGGTTCTCGCTCCGTTTGCTATGTTCCAGAGAAATGCTATATGATTGTCGTTTCCTTTCTGTCGCATTTCTACTTCGCCCCATTCTGCAACTCCCTCAAAAATGGCCAATTTCGAGCATTATTTGATTAGTTTAGTGGTTTTGCGTGGCTTGTTAGTTCAGTGACTCGAAATGTTTGCAAACGCTTCCATCGAGCCAGCATAAATCTCAGCAAACCTTAACCCCGCAAAATGAACGTTAGCCCTCTTATGAACCTTTTGCGATAAAATGGAAAACTTCTCTATCATTTTGTGCTGCCGCAATGGGCAAATTGTCGGAATTATACATAACGATGAAATGAATTGGACACAGAAAGCGTTTTCGGCTTCACTTCGGCAAACTTTTGTAAGGATGCACGTTGAAATGTCGGTGTGGCGTGTATGTTTACGAATCTCGGAAGTGACGAAGAAATGAGCTGTCAACTGACGAACCCTCGATGACGCAATATCTTAGAAACATAAAGGTTGTGATTCACAGAGGCAGCGAAATAGATAGCTGTTTCAGAAACAGGGTCAGACAAAGGGACCAACGGTGAATGCTAGGTGGTATTTGAAAATGCGAGAAGAACATGATAAAGCTAAAAAGATTGCTAGTGAAACGCATACATAGACGAAATGATAGCGAAATCAAGAACTTATTATCAAAGAACTTTAGGCGCTTGTACACTGTTTGGTAACAAAAGTTCTAGATTTTTGCGGGACCGTACAGCGGTTGAAGTCCATGTTGATCTTTCGGTGTTAATTTGTTTCCAAAGGTAGTCAACACGACAATAGAATCTCACAAGGCAGCCTTCCACCTTGTGCAGCCCTCGATCATATGATCGGGTAGGGACATATCCATAAAATGGTAACCACGACACTACCCAACTCGATCACACGAAGGACTGGTCCAACCTGACTACGGTCCCTAAAAGGTAAATTTCGAATGGTGTTTGCATGGGCAAGTGTGTGTATAAGCCGAAAGGTTCTTGGGGTCAACGTTCTATGGTCAACATTCTATTCCCTCGACGGATAAAATATCTGTATTTTCTTAAAGAATGTATCAGAAAGCCATGTACTATATTACAAGAATACCTGATCTTTCAATACAAAAGGTGTTTACGAGTTTGCGTCATATATTTAACATCACTTTTGATCTGTTGTTGTGTAACAGGGTCCACAAATCACCCCGATTGACATCAGGTACATATAATAAACATTAATTTTCCTTCCGTTCTTGTTTTTGTCCGCCCATAAAACCCGACAAATGGAAAACGCAATGCGTATGAGGGCGCTTTCTTATCGAAGCTATGCACAGGAAAGAGACATAAAGATAGTTATTACAGTTACAGTTTTTATTTGCTGGCTATGAGTATGATTTATGAGCAGCGATGTTTGGTTTTTGAGCATCATTTATCAGCTGAAAGCAAGCTCTCTTTGCAGACACCCTTTTTTCGCGGAAATTTCCATGATCTATCTGCCGTCACACGGTAGTCTATCGAGTATTTCGAGACAGGCGGTCAAAGTACACTCATTAGTGGCCCATGGGAACCAACACATAGTACTGATAAATGGAAATTTTATGATTATTGCAGCAAGCGTATGATAGAAGTGAACGATGATTCTTTAACTGAGAGTTGGTTCATGAATTCAATGAACATTTAAAACAAAACGGGCTTTCTCGCGTACCAGTTTCTTGATGGACATTGATCTTTAGAAGCCTAACGCTTCTCAACACCGAGCAGCTGACTTAAAATATTTAAAAAACGAGCGACCGGCTGCAGGGCAAAGATAAAAAATCGTGCGAATTCAGCGAATTCCTTGGTTGCAAGACGCAATTCTGTAGCCTACACACGAAGTTCTTCTTTGATGGATGGGTTAGTGACGAGAGGATCTGACAATCTTCTGTGGTTCATATGAAATATGCCAGCTTGCTTGTTCTTAGGCTATGTAATGCACAGTCTACAAGGTTTTGCATGCCATAATTTATTGGCGTAGATAACGTTTCTCGGCCATCTGTTGGTCCGTTAAAAGTATTTCCGTCTATAAGTCAGCTGCTGTTTTCCTGATCAAGTGCTGAGCAAAGCATAGATAACAGTTTGGACTCTTTACTTTCGCTTTCACACTTTGAACCTCCCCACTTCTAAACTGTCTTTAAAGGCTATCGATTTCTTTCGCCCAATCGTGGAGAGTGACAACCAGCTAAGAGGGTTAGACGGGACGTCACCGAACTGACAATGACATGAAATCACGAAAGTGATCAGATTAACTCATCTTGGTCTTTTTGGTAGTGTTTTGCAAAGGTGCGCGGAATGAACCGCTAAAAAAACTAACTCACCTGACCGAACTGACACTCGTAGATGGTTAGTGCATTGTCGAGAAAGCTTTGGAACTTAGGCGCGCACATCTCGCAAACGGATCCGCTTTCGACACGCTCCGAAAGGGTCTTCTCGCCGTAGTCATCGTCATACAGCCTTCTCGGATCGGCTCCGAACACAATGAGGAACCGTGCATCGGTGATCGAACTCTGAGGGTGCGCCCATACGTCGACTAGCTTCGTGGACAGCTGCACACAGTTTATTCATTGTACGAGAGAGAGAGAACAAGAACCAATACCTGACTGGGGGTGGCGGTCTTAATAAATGCGACTAGATTCGAAATTCGTTCGACTTTTTTGTTTTGCGACAGCGTGTGGGCACAACGCGACGACGGCATTTCTGGGTAGTGCCACCCGCCAGAAGCCGGAAACCGATGAATTACTGAAATGAGCGCAAATAGACACTACAGCGCGAAGAAGTAGTCGATCGGTGTAGAGATCGCGTTCACGGTGGTCAACGCGGCGGTGGAGACGCAAAGTGCACGTAAGTACTAAAACAACAGCCGAGCCGAAGAGTGTCAGCCGCTGCTGGAGCGTCGGGTTCACTTGAAGAAGAAACGTTCGTTATCAGCAAATGGCCGGCCACGACCGTGGCCGAATAATCAACAATCACCGTAGGTGCCCGGTCGAGCCAGGAGACTCTAAAGCTTCTGATAAGAAACCGTGGGGGTACAGGTCAATCACTGGCTATGGAGGAGTCGAGAATTAGAACAAAAAGTGGCAATGGTTAAAGATAGGAGGGAAACGCCGAGTCTTGTTCTGTTTGATAGATCTGGCGGAAATTAGCAAGCTGCTCGCTGAGATCTCAAACGATTTGAGTGGTTAAAGGAGTGTATGAGTGAACCTAACGGTCGCTTCCTGACGCCGCCAGGACTGCCGGTGCTCAGAAGACGGCGGCGATGATAGCCGTGGCGAGGTGATTGTTTGTTGGAAGATGACGCGCCAAAGCAAACAAGCTCGAAACGCGGAAGATCAACGAAACTAAATTGTGTTAAAAAAGGTTTTCTTGTGTCATGATCGGGAACAGAAAGCCCCCGGGTCGCCGATGACGACGGCGCTTCTCAACAGATGTTCCAAAACCTGTTTGCGGACCCTTTCGAACGGAGTACTCGCCATGTCGTTAGCGAGACGTTTTGTACGAACGGCAGCAGAGCGGAGTTCGAAATGTATTAGCCCCGTGTCGTCGCCTCGAGGCGCGCTACTTCTCTCTCGGCTCCGCCGTTCCCTTCGGCCGGGAGAAGAAGAGGAGAGAAGCTGCGCACATGTGTTTGCGATGCCTGGAGGGAGAGGAAGCGGAACAGCCGCCACGGAGTAGACGCCAACCACGCCAAAGTGCGGGGAACGCACGGTCCGCGGTGTCACAAAACTCGGGTGCAGCGGGGCTCCGGTCTCCAAGCACCGACGCCGCTCCTTCGGATCGTCGAAGCACGGAGCCGACGGCGATAAGCAATACGCAGCGCGGTTATCAGCCAATTGTCTATGAGAAGCCGGTGAGAGTGTTTGTTCCCCACAAAAACACTTGTGCGGAGCACAGACGCCACGGGTCCGAAGGACGCTCCTCTGATTCACGAGCTCGTCTCCACAGTTTCCTCAAGCAGGAATGAGGCACGCTGCAGAGGAACGTCGCTTGACGTCAAGAATTAATAATCGCTAGAAAAAAAAAAACTAAGCTTCGCCCGGCATGAGGGTGGGCGACGCCCGGCTGCCCGCATATGTGGGAACCGACAAGCCGACGAGTGTACTTCTTAGAAGCTGCTGCAGACGAGGACATTTCGCACCCTAGCATAGAAGTAGTCTGGAAGACAGCGCCGAAAAGGTTCACCATATGTAAAATAAGGAAAATAAGATCACAAACAGGACGCGGCACAGCTCTTGTATGGCCCACCCGCCGACACAATTACAGGTAGACGCCAAGGTGATAATAGAACAAAGAGACTGAGGAAGAAACGCTTTCGTTCGCTTAAAAAACGGACAAGATCCGGGAATGCCTGGTGGTCTCGGTGCTCTCGATTTACAATCGCCGTTGTTCAGACAAAAGGGCATGTGATAAGCGACTATAGCGGCCTGTAAAAAACGAGCCACTAGTCTGAGATACTTTGAGCAGAGCAACGAACAAAGAGACGCTAATAAGTGTTTCTATTCACGCTGCTGCCCATAACACAATAAACAAGTAGTCTTCAGAGGCAAATTTGTGCTGGCAAAATTGAACAAAAAAAATCATTTGATTTCTCGCTGCGTTCAGCGACTCGAGTTGAGTGCATTGCCGCTCAAACCCCCAATTCCTATTGCGCTGATATAAACAATTAAACGGCCATTTCCGCGAAACTATGATTCATGCCTGGCGTTATTATGTTTGTTATTTCCACATGGCGAAGTGCGAACTATAAATACAAGCATGTTGACTAAACATTTTACGGCGATGGACGTCAAAGGAAGACGGAGAACAAGAAGTGATAGTAATTGCTACGTGCAAAAGACTTCTTGATCGCTTGCAAATGATTACAAACAAACGACGTTTTCTGGAAACAGAGGACAGCAATTCTTAGTACACAAATCGAAGAACAGGGATGGATCATCCGACGCCCTTATTATTAGATTGTATTTGAGAAAGTACTAAAGTGCAGAAAACATATAGAAGTGCAAATCAGAACCACCTGTTTATACGAAATCACCGTATGTTGCCAGAGCTGGAGGAACAGTGTTAATAGGAGTGTCCACACCTGAGGAAGTGGGCTGCCTGCTTTCGCCCATCGTTCACAACATACATCTTTAATGTGTTTGTAGGCGAGAAGTCCACAACACCTTGCCGGTAGCCGATCAGCCGTGAAACGACGGCAAAAAAGGGTTGTTGTCCCACACCAACACCACAAAATATCCATAGGAGTCAAAGTGCTTAATGGTCTATTCCTTTATCGTGAACTGAAAGAAGTCAGTCTCCCGAATCAAACCGCTGTAAAGTCGTGTCCCTTCCCTAAAGAACGCAAAGATAGCACGCACAAGTACAACATTGAATTGGCGAAAACATTGCAGAGCCGAAAGAGTGGCTCAGCTGTGTAACTTTCTCACATTTATCGGCAATTTTTCGAACAAATCAATGTGTCCCTGGCAGCCCCTTGTTAGACAACATCAAAAACGAACGAACAGAGACTTAAAATAAAGCAAGTTAGCATCGGCGATTCTGACGCGCGAGACACAATCACCTTCCTCGTAGAATAGAGCGTTCGATGCAGCGATGCGCAGTGAGCCTTTCCAGACCAATTAGGCCGTTAGAAGCCGCGTAAATTGCGAGTGAAGTCAAAAAATTAACTGCTAGGAAGTTTCGGAACCTGCAGTAATAAATTAGAACATATTAAACATAAAGCCAACTTATAGTTATCACTGTGAGCAAGTTATAAAAGAAAACGACACTCCTAAAAGGGTGGTTCTAAAAATGATTTGACGTTTATGAACTCTTTCTGGAATAGAAGCAGAAAGCGTCTTTGAGTGCCAGGAAAGTGAAGTTAGGGTTTCGACGAAATTGCAAACAAGTGACGCAATAAGCGGTGCCCGGAAGTGTTTTCGTCGAAGACTGTTGGCCAGCCACAACACCAGCCTTCTTCCGAGTGTCACACATTGTCAACGAAAGCAAAAACATCACTTCCGAACGTGTAGTGGTAAACTGTTTTTACTCAATTGATCAAAGCATAAATTTGATTTGTGAAACGGCAAACAAGCCTATGCCACCAGTTATGTAAACAAACGGTGCTTTTCGTCGTGCACGCAGCCTTTTGGAAACCTTTTCAAGCACGAAACACCGCCGCCGCGTCCATCCCACGCTTTTCCTTTTTGGGCGCTACGAGACGAGCCTATTCACACGAACAATGCGTATGCTGAATGTGTTAAGGACGGCTATGAGTATCCGAAACGGGGAAGATTGTTGCAAGGTGGGGATCGAAACTTCCGCTTTGGGAGTTTCGAGATAGCATTAAACACTAAGCTAATGTTTTCATGGATCAACCAACATCATGAGGGTTTCTAGCTGAAGGCGATTCTACCAGTTTCAAAACTAAAGAAATGGACAATATTTTGTATTACAGACAGGCTCCCATGGCACGTCTATCACCAAAAACGGACGAAATAATGATGGCACACCAAAAACTCAAAGTTAGCCTAATTCTGCACTTATCGCAACAAGAGAAACATGAACTTTAAATATAGCGGTAACGAGAAATCAGGCAAGATGATCGGTCAACTGTAATCGCACACTCGATCGGTACCGAACCAGACTAACCAGTAAAACATGGGGTGCTTTGGTCAGCGAAATTGCGACATCCTTGATCTGTTCGAACGTGGTCATGCTAATCGAATTTATATGAAAAAGTGCACCGGTTCTTTTCCAAGTGATTGTTGCAGGTGCACCAATGTTCATTATGTTCACTAGACGTGCTATTTGAACCGTGCAATGACACCGCTTATTTTAATCTGATTATCTAATCGAAAGTGAATCTAGCTGCCTTTCCGATCTTCTACAAATGAAGCTCAACGCAGAGCGACTTCTGGTCCAACGAGTACTTTGAACTGCTCGAATTTCAGAGCGAAAATTGAGAAGAGCTCAAAATTCACGGTGAGGTTTTGCGCCTGCACTGGAAAAAAGCCGACAAAGCCTCCAAAACATTGACTTTTTTGCTAATTTCCTGGCGTTCTAATTGGGTTTCAAATTGAATTCTAGGTGACGTGTTAACATACACTCCACCATAACAACAGTGACATCATTTCTGGAAGTGGTGGTGGAGCATGGTCATAGGGTTCGACAACCAAAATGATGTTATTGATGTGTTTTTCTATCTATTGCATAACTGAGTAATTGTGACCATCGAGCAAGCGGAACACGAAAGAAACATTCCCATATTATCAGCCTGTTTACACCATGTAGCTATTGATGTATTTGTCTTTAGACTTGTTAATTAATCGACACCCAGCAGGACACGTAACTAAGCAAAAACTAAAAGAGAAGCTCCGTGAATAGACATCGTTAAGCCATTGTACTCGAGACTAATCCTGGCATAATTCTCTCGGTGAGCGTTGCACTTCCTTATGCTGACAAATTACTAAAACGATAAAATTCCGACGGAACACATCAATTCGCCGTGCACTTTGATGAGACGCAAGACGAAGGAACTAGACGACGGCCAAAGCATCTTTCTTTAAATGGACGAGGTCGAACGCGAAACCTTATTAAACGACTTCCTTTTAGAATGCACTGAAATACGGCAGTGTCGACATGGGCGTCGCGATCCCTCATCAGACAGGATGAAGTGAAATTTCTTTTGTTCTATGACAATTTAGATTCGAGTAGGAAGTTCAAAGTGCATATGTGTGAGATGTTTCCGTGGAACGAAGCCAATTAGCAAAAAATGGCTCAGACATGCTACTAGCGAGTGACATCATGGAATGAAGCACTTGTAGTATGACAAGTGGCTGATAGAGGAACGACGAAAGGAGAAAGCTACATTAAAGGAAAGCGAGAAAATGAGTAGATCATAGAGACTACGACAGAGAACGGAAAGCGAAACGGTAAAGCACGCGCTGAAACACGCAATCAATGTGGAAAACATGCAAGAAAGGCAAGAACAATTGAATATAATCGGGAGACTACAAAAGCAACATGTATGTAGTCGTTTCCATTGAATAAGACTACGAATCCGACAGTACATTGCAGCCGCTGTATAATAATGACGCCACCACTTACGGTGGCAAAGAGGCTCGAGTTAACTGGCTAATAGACTAACCACGCAAAATAAAGAATAGCAGATCATCTTAGTGTCTTACCGAAAATTATCCGCTATTCCACCGCACTGACTCACGCTGACATAATGCACAAAATGAGCCGACTTGTCTCCAAAGTGCCCACAGGGCTTTATCACGAGACGCAATCTACATCGCGCACCCGCAATAAAAGAAAACAAATTGTGAGACATTCAAGACACCTGAATTTTTTTCGAGTCTGACGAGCGCGCTTGAGACCTGGTCACCTTGACCCGCTGGGCAAGCGACAGCTGCTCCGCTTCATCTGCTAATAAGGCCTTTGAGCGCACCTTTCATTACATAATTGATTTGGGACACGCGTTGAGTAGGGATAACAACGTCGAATAGGCTCAGCCGAAAGGAGCGAAGCTGACTGAGTCGAGCTCTTCGGAAGGGTTGAGAGAGAACGGCTAATATATAGGGCGTAAACAAAATTATAGCTTTTAAAAGATAGGGTGGAAAACGTTATTTGAGGGCAAGGTACAGTAAGAAGTCATGGTGGTTAGAAGAAGCAAATAACAGCCTAGGATAGTGTGAGAAACGATTCGATCGGCATTGTTTACGATATACAGGAAATGCATGAAATCATTTACGAATTTACGATCATGGCGACCTCATCCTGATATGAAATCGTTCGAAGAAAACCAAGAAGCCATGACATGGACAAACAATGGTGACTTGAGACGTCATGTCTCGGTGAGAAAGGCTGGCCTAATGACTATTTGTCCGATATTTGGAGATTCAGTCGAATAATGTGCACTGTTGCTATACGATATGATGTCACAGTGCCTTTTGCTCTAGTCAATGACTATAAAAGAGGGCAATAAACGTCATCCACAGTGCGTCTGAAGATGACAAACCCTAAATATTGGCTGGAATTATCACTGAGCACAATCTGCATCCAGCATTGTCTCTAACAGTCTATAGGGTGTCAAAGTGGCGTAAACAAAGTAATTAAGTGACTAGGGCCGAAAATAGTCACAAAATCGAAGCTACAGTAGTCGCTCGGTGCACAAGACACGCACAAAACGGAACCAAACACTTGCACTCTGTCGAGAGTGCACGACGCAAAGCTTCCACTTCTTCCCGCGCGCGCGTCCTCGCCGCTTTCCAATGACCAACAAGCACTACGGGCAACACGCATCCGATTACCCCCCTCAGCAAAGGAAGCCTCCTCCGGCGTCGAGGCTAATCGAATCGGTTCAAAAAAGTATGCAGCAAGTGCGTAATTAACTGACGCTCACATGGCAGCCGATTGGTGATGAGCGGCCGCGCCACGCGGAAGACGTCTCCAGACGTGTCCAGCTGTTCCGGAGAGTTCAACGATCAGTCGGCGGGTTGCCGCATCGATCCGCTACCGCTGGCCGCGATCTTCGACTGGCACGACGCCGAATACGATTGTAATCCTCTCCCGCGTCGGCAAAGAGCAGTCGGATACAGACAGCCAAATTCCTCGTCCATTTCCATGGTTGCATTCAGTCTCAATCGAATATTTTGTTAGTGCACTTCCGGGGAACCTGCCCGTATCAGTCACCTGCACTCCGAGCATCACTATTTTCAACTGTATCTATAGAAAGTGCATGAAGGGCAGACAATTCTTATTCTAAATTATTGGTCAAGCTCGCAAGAACTGTGAAAAAGACTAACAAAGATATCATTGAGTTCCTTCAAGGTAACTGTGCAATCAACGACAGTCTCAGGATGTCAAGAAGCAAACAAGATACGCAGAGAAACCACATTCGAATCCAGTGCAAGCGCAATATCTATGAATCAATAAAGAAACGACGAGAGGATTAGAGGGAATTTCGAGGGCAGACACTGGCTGCAGCGGGTGCGGACGCAAGCTGGCAGCAGTGCCAGTTAGATGCGAAAAGAGAGTAAAAAGAAGGGGACATAATGCGAACAAACGGCAAAGTATAGTGTAAATCACTGTTTATGATCGTTTGAAGGAAAGTGAAATTATGTCCTATTCAGATCACGATGCGAGTTTTGCACAGAAGCATCTTTTGTATCTTCATGAACCTGCTGAACATAAAGATGCACTGCCCGTGTATATGTGTATTTGTATCCGAGGAAGACGGGCTGCAAGTTTCCAGCTGGACGTTCTAGGATGTAGCATCTGTAGGCTTTCATGTCAATCATGTCAGTTGTAAACCATGCACCAAACTATTTTTCTAGAAAATATTAGAAATGAACCGATCAAGATGTTGGGTGGTAGACGAACAATTTCGAACAAAACCGGAAACCGGAATCGAACGATTTATCGATGATTACAGATAAACTGTAGGAAATAACCCGTAATATAATAGTAAATAAGGATAGAAATAAGACAAAATTGGATTCATATCCCAGCCAAACGAAGAACTTCCTCGCACACCTTCTTATACAAGAAGGCATCTCCGTTCAAACGTCTACGCTGGATACCGACGCTCTGCAGGCTTTCAACCAAGACGACTTCCAGCTCCACCGTCATGACGCGGCCAGTCATATCCTTCTGCTTTCCAAAAATCTTCCACCTGAAATATGTGGCAGTAAACAATCCTGCGCAAAAGTTTCGGTGACATACCCATCTTCGCGGACATCAATATTTTGCTTCTTAAATCCTTCTATTAGTTCAGATTTGACGAGGTATGGGTTGGACGATGAGGTCATCGACACGTTGATCATAGCCTGAACAAATCATAGATGTAAATAGTAGACTTCCTCTAAAGTCTACCTTGGCTCTTTTCAATACAGTGGGACCATCATTCTTTCCACGCCGTGGTGTGAGGAGATTAATGACGCGGTCGGCTTTACGCTCCAAAGATGCAACAACACGCTGTCGAAGACGTGGAGTTTTGGTAGCGGATCGAGGTGTGTGATCACCTCCCTCAGTAGGAGTGCCAGCCGGAGTAGCACTTCCCTCAGAGGAGTGATTTCTACAACAAAACATTTTAACGCAAACATTTCACGGAGAGAGATCTACCTTGTTGACACGTAAGCTCCATCATTCTTCGGTTTTAACGGTGTTGTGATGGTTGTTCTTGGGCGCGGATGCTCTTGTTTGGGCGGGGCCACGACAATACTTTGTGGGCGATGGTGATCTCCGATATTTACGCGGCCACGGATGCGAACGGTAGCCGGCCGCTGGTTTTCGTTGTTTTTCAGCGTGGATGCAGCTCTATTGTGCACTCGCACGGGCGTGTCGTAGACGTTCCGAGGCGCGAGAACGACAGCGGGCGTGAATTCGGCGCGCCCACGGCTGTACGTCTGAAAAAGAACCTTATTAACATGCAATGCTCAGAACATTAGACACCCACATTATTGGGAGGCGTGAATGGCTTGACGAAACATGTATCCGACCCGGCAAGTTTGAGAGAATCTTCATTCAGTTCGTCGGCTTCCAAACCCGACCGGTCAAGATCTTTCTCCAAGGATGCATGGATCGTGGGTGAAGTTAAAATATGGTTAACGTGTGTCCTATTTGAAGGATTGCGGAATATGGGTAAACAGAATGCCAGCCCTCGGTTCTTGCGCTGAAGAAGTAACAGGTAGGTAGCGGTCATATAGTCAAAGTCCCACTGAAACAAGATTAAATTAAAACATAATAAACGAAGCAAATGATGTACGTTTTTAATACGGGAAATCATTGTTGCGGGACTGGTATTGTAGTGAGCCGCTAACTCCCTGGCAACATCTTCATCCACGACATTCTTCTGCAACATGCTCACGTTACAATCCTCCAAACAATAATTATCATAACATACATCGAAAATCGTCGACCATTTTAACGGCTGCAAATACGCGTGATTCATCCACGGATGCAGAAGAAGATCGTTAATTGTAATGCGCTTCTTGGGATTAACTTGCATCATCGAACTCAAGAGATTTCTACTATTCGCGGACAAATATTCCGGCTCTTGATACACTCCACGCTGTAAGTTAGGGTAAACTTATGTAGAACACGACAGACATACAATGATCTTCCTGTAGAGGTTTTGCATGTTGTCGTCTTCGAACGGCAACGCCCCGACCAATAAGGTGTATAACAACACGCCCATTGACCATATATCCACCTCATTGCCGTGATACGGATGTCCTTGAATCAATTCAGGAGCGGCGTATGCGGGAGATCCACAACATGTCTTCAACGCTGCGTTTAATCCTTTTCTGGGATTCGCCGATAATCCAAAATCAATCAACTTCAGATGGAGGTCTTCCGTGAGCAACAAATTCTCCTGCAAAGTAACGTCATTCATGAGGACCGACAGCCGTGAGTCTACCGGCTTGAGATCGCGGTGTGCAAAGCCAGACGAATGCACGTATGCAATCGCCTGAACGAGTTGCCGAAAGAAATGCCGAGCTTCAGATTCCTCCAGTCTCGTCTTTTTCACGATGTAATCGAAGAGCTCGCCTCCACTACAATACTAAAAATCAAATCGTAGTCAGAATTTTGGAAAAAATAGGTTGTACCTCCATTATGACATAGAACTTGTTATCGGTCTCGATGTAATGGTACAGACGGCAGATGTTCTGGTGACAGAGCGTCTTCATAGCACGTAACTCGGTGGTCACTCGTGGCAGGTCTTCCTAAAACAAAACCATATACTCGAAAGTCGTTCGCGCGAAACGTACAGGAGCGATACTTCGCTTGTCTATGATCTTTACGGCCACATGCTGCTCGGTGAGCATGTGCGTAGCGAGTCTAACCTTGCCAAAACCACCGCTTCCGAGTTCTTCGTGCAAAACGTACAAACCGCTCAGTGGATTCAAACCACCACCCCAGTGTTTGTTACGCTCCTTCTTCTCTTCAGCCATCCTCAATTTCTCAACAATAATGTCAGGCACTAAAACACACGAATTATTAAACGAATAAAACATTTAATGCAAATCTATCAACCTCGAGAAAGTAGCTGGAAAGGCGCAAGCAAGCACGATAGAAATCTGAATTTTGGGCGCTCCGTAGGCAACAATAATTGTCCGTTATATCGCCGGAATGCATATTGGCGCTTGGGCAACGAATTAGCAGCACGAATCATGGTAAATAACCGCAGAACAGCCTGCAATATCAGGAAATAAAGAGCAGTAGAATAGCACGCATCGAAACGCGAAAGAACACGATCACGGCAACAATCATTCTTCACCTCGCTCGCTCGCGCGCCTCCCGCGCGAACCTCTCTCTCGCTCGCCTCCTTTGCTCTTGCTCCGACACATTTATAAGCCGAGAAAGCATCCGACAATACGACCGATCCTCAACGATCCGACCGAACACATATTCACACCTCACTAATGTGATGCATGAGCAAGTCGGTGCTGAAAACCGACCGACCGTACCCTGGTTGTCAGCTTCTCACAAAACATAAATTCTCATTTGGCGCCAGACAAATTCAAAAGCTGAGTCGTGCGGTCCTGTCGCGAAACCTGTTGCGTGGGGTTAATTTTAAATTCCCCTTAGGAAAAGAACCTGTTCGGACGCCGGCTCCGAAGAGATGAGATCACTTGTTCAGTGTTCCACTGATATCAATCAGATTTTGGCGTGTTGGCGCCATATTCTTGCCACGGCCGCAGAGGTCAGACGTGACAGATGAGTCGAGCTTCATTATAGGAGTCAGTCGCCGCTTTTTCGAATCAAATCACATTACTTATAGTGCCTCATTTACGGTGCTTGTCCACTTTTATCAGCTGATTACAATCTCCGCCTTTCGCAGCTCGTTCGCTCGAGACTGATTACCCGCTTCTATTCGGCATTTTTGATCTGTAAGGGTCTGGTGTTCGCCGGTCACCACTCTATTTTGCTCGCGGAACCTGCTTTAGAGACGAAGCGCCGTCATAAATTATTAGCCTTTTTTATTAATTATAAGAGCGAGATGGATTATACGCAAATTTCGAAGTTCTCCCCAGTTTCCGCGTTCGTGATGTGCACTGAACAGCCGGAACCACTGCGACGGTATTGGAACGATTGATTGGAATGTTTGAGCGCCGAAGTTTTGAATTATGCGACCGGCTGCATTTCTCACATTTCAAGGCTAACTTTTATGCATCGCATACCATTTCATTAGCCCGCGCTTTTTGTGCTTTGATCGAGCATGTGCGTCTCGGTGTGCTGTGTGCGTGTACCCTTGAGGTCGCGGGTGTCCTCAGTGGTGCATATCGAACAACTTCGCTGCTTCTCTTTTCAAATAGAATCACTTCGAGCTCGGCTTGTCGCCTTAACTAATTGCATATTGTTACTCACTGATTTGTGGAGCGCCCCTTTCAGATCTCTGTCCCTCATAATTGGGCGTACTTCCCTTGTTCCTTCGAACAAATTATAGGCGAGAATGCATTTTACTTGGAGGCTGTGTAACTTTCATCAAACCACTGTTTAGTATGTGACAGAAAGGGGCACTCGCCTTCAGCCACGAGCACTCTGAAGAATTTTTTATTGTGCTTATCACCTTGGTAGACAGGTGCTAGTTACCTAGCTCACTGCCAGAACGCTTTCATTTCATTTTCGCAAAACCCTTCAAGAGAACGCGTTTTATTACATGTTTTCTTAGATGCTGCATAGTAATTGGATCTTTCCCATGGTTTTTGTAGGTTGGTTCATAAATGTTCGCAACTGCTTTTGTCATTTTGTATCCGTCTTTACTAAAATCCCATCGAGATCATCTCCGCTTTTCGTCTAATGCTTCTGATCCCGGCGCTAAGTGGATGATTATGTTGTTGCTGTTGGTAGTGTTCATTGAAAAACACGCTTTGCCAATGCCGTATGAGCCATAAGCAATTCCTATGAGCCACAGTCGTACTTGCGCATTTCCGTACCTCTGCGATGAGTGTTGTTTTGACTAAGAAGCATAGAGATTGTAGTTTGCGATATCTCGTTCCTTATTGATTCTTCAGCCGTTTGAAAGCGCGTCGCTGCTCGAGCGTTCACACCTTTCCGTCGCGAACACGCTGCTACTGATTACGGTATTCATCGTGAACCGTTTTGCCTATTGAAGACTTGCTATGTGTCCGAACCGACGATACGACCTGCGATAAAAAACGAACATGGGCCGAACAAGATCTCGAAGTTGTTGTGCCGTTGATACTCAGGAGTTTAGCTCAACTCATTACGTCATAGCTTCCACGCTTATTATCACATTTGTCTGTCTTAGTCTCTACGTCTCCGTTGTCTATGTGCCACAACTGCTCAGCGTTCTCTTCGATATTGGAGGTTGGTGAAAGCTATGGAACGTATAATGTAGTAGCGATTTGTAGTTGGCCTACATAACGCTACATTCGAGCAAAAATGTATCGCCTTCGTTGGTAAGTTGTTGCTATTCAGAGCAGATAATAGAATGAGTCGTTCGGAAGAACAATGACACTTACACAGATTAAGAGAACCACTCAGAGATCCCTCAAGTTGTAAAAGGCAAAGTTCAAGTGCGTTCTCCCCAATACAGTTGATATTTCCAGCCGCTTATCGGCAATTATACCATTCTAAAGTTGATTACAGTATCATATTTTCGGATATCTTGTACATTCCGCAATGGATGATCACTTTCCAGAGTAAATTGTCACATATATATGGCTATTTTTGCATATCTTTTTTCCTGGGTACTAACTGTCATACATCGTGGGGCCCTCATTACAATTTGAAGAGACCTACGAATGTGCAATTCTACAACTGATCCTAGGTACTCTAACCGCTATCGCGATATCCGCTAAGCTCATACGAAACCTCCGAAAGCCTCCGCCATCGCCGACGGCACACTCGATCGCCATGAGTGTCATTGACGTCGTGTGCCGGCATCGAATGACCGGTATCAGCGAAACGATGGCATTTGAAGCTGTCTGTCGATGCAATATGAAGTGAGAATCAGCAATGTTCCACCGCTCTAATTACCCTACTAAGAGAGGCAACCAAAGAGCAAAAACAAAAATGGAAAGAAGCGCTGACTATGTTGCGCGAATGTGAACCGCGAGTAGCCTTCGATGACAGTACTATCTGCGGTCTTCAAACACTGTACCTCACTTGGCGCCAAATCAATACGAATGGTTGGGAAGGCAGCGGTAAGTAAGTTCATTTTCCCTATTTCGATCCCTTTGAGTGCCTTTATCACTAATATTCCCATTTAGTTTCGACTAATTCAAAACGAGTAAACGGCCCTGCTTTAAGCCGTTGCCTGAAATTACGGGGTATTTTCTGCTCTGCGTAAGTGTGCTACATTCACGTGAGCCGCACGACCATGTCATTCCAGGGAAATGGACGCAGTCGCAGTCGAAAAATCATTCCTCGAACGAGTCTACCCTCTCTTTCCACTTCACTTCCTCATCCTTTCCACTAGTCGTGATGGCGTAGCTTATGTTATGATGAGCACCTTAGATGAAGCGAAAATAGTTATGGAAAACGTTCATAGTCATTGGTTCAATGGTGAGTTCAGCTGTCCTGTTCTCATCGAACATGGTATTTAGGTCGCATTGTGACAGCGAAATACTTGACAGAAGATAACTACATGCAGAGATTTCCGGATACAGCAATTTATTTTGGAAATGTAATATCTTGATTTAATATCAGTTCATGTATAAAAAACCTCACACATGTTGCACATTCATACAATTCGGAGTTTGCTGGAAAGTCTAGGAGACCCGAGATGATCGATGCCGTTGTTCATAGACAAAGCAATACCGCTATTGGGACAATATATTAATACTTAGTTGCACGTAGTCCGGAAGATGTGGAAGTGACCGAAGAGGTAAACAATGGGACCCAAAAGATGGCACGGCTTTGACTATCGTAGCACGGACGTTGGTGACACAAAGCGTTACTTGGTCTTGCGAAAGCAGATCTCCGCCGTAGAAGCTGTAGTTGAATTGTATTTCCCTCGACTTACTATGGATGAAATCTTCCTGAAAGACACGGATATCGTGAAAAAACAAAGGTGCCCCTGTTCGATTATGAAGCAGCTTACTTTCGATTGTTGTGGAATTTGTTTGGCAGATTGTGTTTGAGGGTTTGCCGCGCTCGTGTTTCTCAACTTTAGCAAGCGTATTTTTGCGGGAAGAACTTGATTTTGACTTGATTTTTAACGCCAAGCTCGGCGAAGTGTGCTTCAACATCGATGGAGTTTGGAGAGTCGCAACTGCCGAATGATTCCACTAAGAAGAGGCCAATACCTGGATAATGGAGCATCAGCCACATGCCAAGAAGTCGTTGTTTATCTGGTGGCCGTCTTCTGCAGAAAATGCGAAGGCGGAAAGCGTACGATCTAAGTTGGCTCCTGGTCATTTGAGACTTGTGTCTGGCTCACTTCTCGATCGATGGGGCACTCTAGAGAGACGATTCGAGGCTCTCATAGTGCAAGTACTTTTCCTGGACAGTGGCCGGCCTTTCAGAAGTGCATCTTCTTCTCACAGTCTAAGATGGGAGGCCTCTGTTAATGCAATCTTAAAGATTCGAAGCAGAGGCGATTCTTTTATTCATATGGACCATTCCGTGAAACACAATAAATTTCGATAGATGTTGACGACTGATGGTTCTCACGCTGAACGCATTGTGAACATAACATAAAAACGATACATATTCTTCTCAAAAGTGCACTTCCACCGTCGCATCATTAATTCACGAAGCACGCATAGTAAATCAGGTCGTTCCCCTCGATCTTCTACATTCAGCCGAACGCTAAACAAACACACCTTCATGGACACGGCTAAACATGGCCGCCCTCCAATGCTTAGATCAAATATTCGCTTTGTTCTATGAATTTCTGAGCGTTGAACTTGCGGACCCCCGCAGTCAGCTCTGATTTCTGTCTGCCGGCTATGTTATGTCCAGTTCGTCGAGTGGAATTTATCACATCTCGAGAGGAGAGAACTCTCCTCGTTCCAAGTCAGCTCTCCATTGTTTCTTGCGTAGCACTTCTAACTTTAGACACTATTCTATTCGGCCAACATTTCACAGCAGTGATACAAGCGATTATCAAGTAGACCAGAAATGCTCATGCCGTGTTCGGTGGGCCTACGAGCTACACGGTTTGACGCAGTTCCTACACAGCTCTACCCTCTGTGGAAGGATATTCTGGGGAATAGTGCTGGTCGTATGCTTCATTGGAGCGATTGCCAACTTCTACGCCGTGTTCAGCGACTACCTGAAGAGACAAACAGCGACATTGTTCACTATCAAACAGGTTCTGAGATAAATACTGAGATCCTACGATCAGTCTGATGGTGTTTAGCAAAGAAAACTGCTCTTTCCAAGTATCACATTTTGCCCGAAGAACGTGGACGCCCTAAACTTTCGAAATATTCAAGATGGTGAAAAACGTTCTATTCACCAATTTTCAACTAACATTTTAGATATTTACTCCACGTTAGGCAACGTAAGCCGTGTATTGACCTACCGACTCATAACACTGGTCCTCACTGGATCTGGTTTCAATAGTTTGGACGGCATCACAGTCGATGTCAACCTAGCAGACAAGAACTTGCACGAGGCCTACGACAAATGGCGCGGAAGCAGAAGTCACATGGAGATGTTCGAATTGTTTTTCGACAGAAGTGGATATCGATGCGAAGATGTAAGTTTCCATCTGTAACGGATAGTTTTGTGCTCACTCTAGCTAGATTTTCCAATACCAAACACACTGCCTGCATAGATAGGCAAGCTTTAAACAGAACCAGAAGATTTTCCCTACATATGAAAAGCTGAAATTAAAACACTGAATCTAAATGAATAATTCCCTTGTGAACCTTTGACTTTAGCTAATACAATCATGCAGTTATGGTAGTTACCAGTTCAACTGTTGTGATTGGTTCTCACCTACGTATGTGATGCTGCGAGGAAGATGCTTTCGAATGTCTGGGAAGTATCAAGTCGACGAAGACGAGGAAGGAAAGCTAAGCTTCACGATTCGAAGACTCCTCAGCCCCTATGGTGACAGAGCTGGAAAACAGGCAATACCGAATAGGTCTCATTATGACAAACATCAGTTTTAGTCTCAAATCGTCGCCTACATATCGAATCAAAAAGACGACATCGCAATGTTTAATCGATATTACTTGAGCTTGAACGAGTGGAATCGGATGCGATTCCGACTGCGGGAAACCAAGATGTTACCTGGAAGGGAAGGATGTGTTCAGCGGGAGAGGGGAGTGGGACGGGCGACATGTTTTGTTGAGAACTGGCATAAGAAGGTGGTGCAACGTTTCAAATGTGCACTGTTCTATCTACGTTCAAAGACTCCAAACTATCCAGTATGTGACCCGTTCACTATTGCCGAGAACTATCGAGTTTTAGTGAATTTCTCGACGGAACCCATAACGGTAAGTGCAAATAGCCGACAATAGTTATCAAAACCTTCTCCCTTTAGTGCCTCCCGTCGTGCATACGCTATGACCACACCGTCGATGTATTCTCGAGCGAACTCGCCACAACACGAGAGGCTGATCGCTCCGTGTTTCACCTGGAAGCGTCATATACTGACCTGCAGGTTCGTTTAACTAGTTATGTACATTGTCAACCAGCACTTTGCTTTGCAGTATGAACTGATCGAAGAAGTGCTCACCACCACTCTGCCCGGATTTGTATCCCAGATCGGTGGACAATTTGGCTTGTTCCTTGGCATTTCGTTGATGTCGCTGGTGCAATTTGGACAGACTTTAATTCTATACTGCCGCAAGAAGATTCGCACGTTTTTGAGATTGAAGTATACTCTTCGAGTCAGAGAATAAATAGTCGTCCCTAATCGAAAATTGTAATTAAATACAAGAAGGTCAACAAGTGTGGTCAATATACAATAAATTACTTTATAGCTAAACATTCCGATAATTTACACTGTGAAGAGAACGGCAGCAATCATATTATGCTTTGCCCGTTACAAAAGCGGGAGAGTTCTCCTTTACTTCCTGTTCCCATTTTGACAGAATATCCTCAGCAGTTGTGTCATCAATCTGAAGTCCGGGAACGGTTAAATCTATCCTTCTATATAATATATAAGTCTACCTTTGGAGCGTCGCTCATGTCCAATTGAACCGGCAATGCTTCTCCTGGACGGCACTTCTTCCACAGCCTTGCGCAGCGGAATTTGATCTAAACAGATTGAAGTTTCCAAACGGATGAACTTCTAATCACTTACGTCTTCGCAGCGTGAATTGTATTCTGCCACCATGGCACTATGCAACTCCTTGTCCTTTTGCTTAGTCGGACCAACAGTCAAACGAAGACTTTGCGATTCCTTCAATGCGCGGCATTACAATAATCTGCTCATAGGAGCGATAACGTACAAGGTCGAGATTGAGTAACTCCTTCCTGAGATGCTCCACCTCCATTTCGATATCGTCCCGTCGTTTTTCTTTTAGCCCGTATACACCAGACACCACATTCGGAAGATGCAGCTCCGGCATTTCGTCTAAGAGCTGTCTGGTCGTTTTTCCTTGTATTTTTCTGAGACGGTAGTTCGACCACTTCAAATCGCTCTTCACTTGTTCAAGCTCCTTCATGACTAGAGGATGAATGACCGAAGTGACCGTTGGAGAACCGGGCTGCGACGAGTCTTGAACGCTCTAAACAGTATTTGGTAAAATGAATTCCCACGACACAGTGCCACAAGAGAAGCAAGCGTGCAAGTGAGTTAAGAAGGCTGCTAGCGTTACACACGATGCTTACCGCCAATAGCACCTTTTTCGATATCGATCTGCTTTTGTTCTTCAAGTCGGCATTTTCTTTTTCCAGAAGGTCCAAGTCATGTTGCAAAAGGTCCAAGGCACGCTCGTAGTCCCTATAGCAAAGCAATGAGGCATGGATGACAAGTGAATAATTTACGTTTTCATTCTTGTCATATCGGTCATAAGGTCGTCGACCTTTTGTTGTAGTCTCTGACATCTCGCTTCGTCCATCTTACCCGCACTATCCACTTTCTTATCAGCCAACTCAAGGCGAAGCTGAAAAGTCATCTCAATGAAAAAGACCTAACAAATGAACGCACTCTTAATGTGCTTAAGTCTTCGTTTTTGGATCGAATTGTTGTTCTGAGCTCCATGTTTTCTGCGTCCTTCTTCTCGATCTGCCACCTCAGACCTTCAGCTTCTGCTGCGTCCTGCTTTCGTGCGTGAGCGCGATCGAACAGAGGGGGATAATTCTAAACAGAAACTACACTTATGTGTCAAAGATGCAAAGTATACTCTTTGCGCTGGCTTCTGCTCTTCCATTTTGCGTCCATCAAGGGCTTTGAACACCGTTTGAACGTTCTCCAGCACTCGCTTAGAAGCAGCCTTGAAGGACTCCAATGCTTTCTCTTCATCCATTTGGCCGACACCTTTCTCAACCGCGCTGCGCACCATTTCCTTCAGCTGCTTTACCGTAAGACCGTCAACGTCTATATGCAACAACATGTGTAAGTCGGTAACATTCTGATCGCAACTAACCGGTGAGAACATGAATCTGCGTTGATGCCGAAGAACATAGGGTGTGAACGAGATTTCCGAATCGAATAAGAGCAATGTGCGCATAGTCGACGCTTTCGAGGAACTAAATTTGGGAATTCTCTTAGCAGATCTTAACGTAAGAAATCTTACGCCTGAGGTAAAAGTCAGGACTGTTTGAGTTTGTTGTGCTTCCGTGTTAACAACTTTTGGCTGTTCCGGCAGACGCGATTTCGCTTTTAAGGCCAACTGTTCAATTTCCTCTGCTTCTGCCGCCAACGTCGATACCAATGGCTTAATCTCAGACGCATCCTCGGATGGCTGAAAAACTATTTTGTTTCTGTAAAACACGGTTATGTGATACCGAGAGGAACAAGGGGAGACGCTCAAGGTTGCGCTTAATCCAAACAATCCCTGCTATCAGTTGGTCGAGGAGCAAAGACATGTTCGTGTTGGTATCGAATGAGTCGCCAGCCAAGTTGAGTGTGAAGAGATTCTGCAAATTACATTGAAACTAACCCATCTCTGACGAAACCATACCTGGAAAAACAAAGTGCAACGACTCATGGGATCGAGCGAGACGTTCTCGTCGAGACGGCCCGTCCTAAGAAGCTCCAAGAAGCAGTCAATTGCACGCTCTTGAGTAGCGATCTCCATCTGCATCGGGGCAATTTTGGCGAGTCGTTCCACGGAGCACGACTGAAGCGCAGAGTCACACTTCTTCAAAATTGTAATGAGGCCTTTCGCTTCGAAGTTTAGGTGCGCCGCGAACACCCACTGCTCGGCCCTATGAGCTTTTGTCACATGCTCACGCCTCATCCCACCCGGAACCATTGGGTACTGCTGAGCCACCAGATCTATCAGCAACGTGAGCTTTTCGGCCATACGAGGCAGAGCGACGTTTATAAGAAGAGAGTCGTTGTCACCTAAAGACAATGGAACAGTTTAAGTAGCGTTATTTTGAGGCTTACCACCAGGTTTGTTAAAGTTGTCGGGAAGGAATGATCGTAAGAGTTTGACGTGTCGTTGCGAATGAGAATACTCGACATCGCGAATGCGGTGGGCGACAACATCGGAAAAGTTTCTTGCGTTGGTGATGGTGGCCGCTCCGGATCGACCGAACTCATGGCCAGCAGCTTGCTGCTCGATACGCTCGTTGAGGACGAGGATTTGGTCGTTCAAGTTGAGGATTTGCTCATCGAGCTCCTCAACTTTCGTTCGATATTTTTGAATGACTTTGTCCAGTTCAGTGATCTTGTTGTCACGTGCCGCAATCACAGCTCTCAACTAAATCAAGCAAGTACAGGATGCATGGGTGTACGTATGAGTGGGATCTACCTCATTCTTCATGGCAATTTCCCGATCAATTTCCATTCTCAACGCTTTCTCTTCAGCCTTCGCCGCTTCGAACAGTTCCTCGTTAACCGTATTCATGGATTCAAGATCTTCAACCTCCTCCTCTAGACGAGTGACCTGATCTTCCAAATTGAGATTTCGTTCGGTCAACGTCTCGATCATCTTTTCGCTTCCAAGAAACGTATCGACTTGATCTTGCAGCTTTGCGATGGTGTCGTCCTTGTATTTCACTCCACGAAGCGCAGTTTCTGCTTGTGCACCGAGTTCGGCATTTACCGTCCTTAGACGTTCAAGTTCTTTTTCTGCTTCGATTTTCCGAACAGCATGGTCATTGGCGACGTCACGCATTCTAAAAGTAATGTGGTTCATGGCGGTGTATGCGTGAGGTGACTAACTTTAGCAGGCCCTCTTGGAGTCTTCTATTCTTCTCTTCCAAGGACTTAACTTGAACACTGTTAGCCGCTCCTTCACTTCCTTCAGAACCTTCCATTTCGGTTTTGAGAATGTCATAATCAGTTTCCAGTTCCTGAATTCGCAGATTGAGTCCCTTGATCTCGATCTGGAGTTGTTCACATCGCTCTTCAGCGATCTCTTTGTCGATTGTCGCCTCCTCGAGACGCTCTCCAAAATCACTGTATTCGTCCTGAATTTCTTGCTTGATCTTGATAGCTTCAGCTGCAGCCTAAACAAACAGATTACAATTGAACTCTTTGGATGCACAAATGTACATTTTTCGTTTCTTCCAATTCGGCAGTCAGTTGATTCACCCGCGCGGCCAGCTCCATCTTTGTCTGTTGAAGGGACTCAAAGCGATATTTCAAATTCTCGGCTTCTTGAAGCTTGTGGAAGTCTTCCTTTCGCTTCTCTCTCAATGTGTCCAGTTTAGACTGGCACTCAGCGTACTGTTCTGTCAAGTAAACCAGTTTCGCATCGTCGTTCATGTCCTCAGTGAACACAACTGGCTTCACTTCTTTGACTTCGACGTGCTAAAATCACGAGATCGTTGGCATGGAATGGCATTTAACTATCACAGTACTTCCTCAATCTTCTTTTCTTTTTCGCGAACATGTACAGCCACTGGAGTTTGTTTGAGAGGCGATGTTTCAGCTGGCTTTTCCTTTTCCTTGCGGGGAGTCTAAAGTGGGTTATGAGTATCTTCCATTGAATATTTAGGAAACGGGATGGATAGAAAGGACAGACGACAGTATAGGGCATGCATAGGCGTGCAATATATAAAACAGTTATAGATTAAAGCACATGTAAGCACAAGATTCCGCGATACTTTTACTATGTGGCGCACATACGTTTTCCTCTGGTGGCGTCTTCAAAACAGCTGGAGCAGCAGCAGGTGTCTTTGTACTGCGCGGAGTGGCTATCAATGATGGACGTTTCCCTTTCTTCAAAGACAGCACACGTCAGTAGTTGAGGAAAACACTCCCGAAGGGACGCTTGATATTTTAGACAAGAACTCACCTCCGCTGCAGTAGGTTGTGCAGCAATTCGAGGATCGGACGAAGGCTTCTTGAGCCCGCTTGGACGAAGCTTCTCCGACGACGTCGACGATGTCATGCCGCCTTTAGCAGTCGGTGGTTTAATCGACGATTTCAAGTTAGTGGAGCTGGTGCTGGGCGTTGAAGAAATGGACGACCCTCGTCTTGACCCGTTTTGCTCCATCGATGTGACCTGTGAATATTTTCGCTAGTGAAGCTGCCTGGCTATGCAGAACGTACAGTTTCGGCTTTCACAAAAACGCCAAATTTGTCGGGGCACGAAAAGTATTTGACACCCTGCACCGATCCGTTGTTTTTACCAATCGGCTTGTCCAGTATGATTCCACACCAGATGCCTTCAGAGAACTGCGTTTCGCCGTAAAACGCGAGCTTCCCTTGAAGGGACTTGTCTGCAAGCAAATTAACAATCCTTATCTCTATGTGAGAAAAACAGACCAGTTATTACTCTGTCGCCGATTTCCAGGCTCGGCATTATGCGCACTGACCGGTCTGAAATTGGAATATATGTTGTTGACGGCGCGAACACACACAGCGACACGCTGCAAATGACCCGACATGCAATGCGGACTCTCAGATTTAGCACTGACTTCACAAGGAATAGTAAAAAATGTAACAGCTGACGGTGGCAAGCAGAATTTCTTGGCTCGGTAATGGTGAATGTTAAGACAATCTGGTATCCATCTGAATTGTTCGCTTCACAGAGGACCACTCCGCTTTTGTGTGAGTTAATAATATAGTCAGTTTACATCTTTTCTTTAAGGATCTGAATGATGTTCTCACGAATTCTCTGACGTATCATTGAGTTTAGCAAGCCGATATCGATGAAAATTGATTTCGGAATGACAGATTAGAGAATTCATAGAAGATGGCGAAAGTTTGGATTGGGGCAGAGACAGCCAACAATCATCTCACAAAAAAAACCTCTCTTCTAGATTGCGAAATAGTAACTTATCCACTTCTAGCGAAATTCACGTCATATTTGATGCAAGTTTTACAGATGCGATCAATTCAATCGATAGCACCACACGGTAGTATTGCTAAACATCATATAACTGTCGACCATACGATGAGTTCTTTTCCGGCTCTGAAAAGCAAACAGACCGAACTTGCGAGCTCTAGCAGAGTTCCGTGTAAGACCATCCCGTGTGTTGTTTGTTAGCTAACGAATCGCGGCCCGTCGCCGTAGCCGATGGTTCATCGCCTCAGCGACGGTCGCCCGGCGATCAGCTGTCGGATGTTACCGTAGTCCTAACGGAGACCGTCGCGGTGGTCAAAGAGAAATACCGATGAAAAACACGCAAGTTGAGGCATGAAGATGGGAATTTTACGAGGACACTTGAACAGCCTGGGTGGTTTCCGCTCTCCCAGTCGTCTTTCACGTCGCCCACACCGCTCTGTGTGGGATTTTCGATTAACGCCTGAACGATGTGCCCCGAATTTGGCCACCGGCGACGTCTCTTTTTTGTTTCGTTTTCTCATCGACGCCTTCGATGAAAAAAGGACTCCCTCCTTTCATCCGTGTGTTCAGTTTGATATCGATTTGGTGGATGTTGGTGATGTTATTTGGGGGCGGGAGGACCTCAGATAGCTGCTCGGCACTCGTTTCAGACGGATTTCACTACCAGATGCTTCCTTAGCCGTGATTTTTTCTTTGATTCGTCCGTGTGACTCGCAACTTTCGAATTCCCGGAACTTTAGTCACTGTCCGATGTTCAATGGGATAGACGCCACATAATGAATTATGCATTGCAAATCAACTCTTATTCCGCGTATCCTTCTATATGGAATGTTCGGTGATGCTCATTTCCTTTGCGAATGCGTTGTGCATTATCAACCATAAAAATTGTTAGACGTAGGTGACTGTGTTTAATAGTAAAAATGGGTAATTTAGATCAAAAGTTGATCGTAATTAATCAGTTTTGAAGGTCTGAACTTAAATCTGTAATACAGAGAGTTTTCAGTTTCTGGGTTTCAGTGATGTCGAGGAACGTTTTTTCAATTTAACCGTGCACATGAAATCTATGTTTTCATTACTATGGTTCTCTTTATGGATGATTTTATTTATCTGTAGGGCATGACTTTCACTAAATTGTATGTTGTTCAGTTCATTGATTTTCCGATACGTCGAAATAACTCGCATTGATGCGTAATTACGAGACGCTTATACATTGGTTTGTACCGGAGGGATAACCGGTCAAATTGAGTGCCCGGTCAAGGTCTATAATATAGACAATCATACTTCATTGAACCCTTGGTGTTAGTGACACGTAAGGAAATTATGTATATGAAACTTGAGAGATTTCTGAGAACCTGTCCATGAAGTTTGAACATTTGTGAATTAATGACTCAAATGCGTGACCGCAATTATGTTGAAGAATTCAAAAGGTCCACGACTCATGGCAAAAACAATAGAATAAGTGCATTCTATTCAGTAGTGAGGTTTTGTATTGCATGAAAACAAAGGGGTGTTTGTTGAGTGTCTGACATTTTCTGTATATGGCAATGCAGCACCGCCCTGGGGATTCTGATCTTTATCACTTGACGTCTATGTTGCTTTAGTGCCATGAAGTTCCCGATGAAGTTTGTGATGGTTTTTTCGATTCAGAGTCATTCGCTCAGTCGTTGTACATGTAGCTTGTAACTTGGGTTGTATTACTCAAAGCGCGGCGATAAATTGTTGTATTCTAAAGCTTGCAAATGGTTGTATTCTAAAGCTCGCTCTGGAATGTAGGCGACGATTTTCATTTCCGACATTCCAAGAGTACATGTAAATCGTAGGACTTTATGAAGTGTACAATCCATTGAATAGAATTTTAGGGGCGGCTTCTCAAACTCCTCCATTTAAACGGTAGTCCGCCTTCCTTGTACTCTGAATCGCTTCTGGTTCCATATTAAGATGAATTGAGTTTGAGGTGGTCTAGCCTAAGTCGTCGACTAATGTATCAAGTTCAATTTCTAAAGTCTTACTTTCACCTTTTGCTCTCTTTGATCTTCTATCTCGAACAGCGCGCCGCGGTGACAAATGTAATTCTAAGTTCCCTTGCTCCGGCATGTAAAATTAATTGGGGAGTTTGCGTGTGGATGATGCATGATTGAGATATATTCGGAGTGTTCCGCTTCCGTAGGCACAAGGATGTTCGCAAAAAAACAAAATATTAATTGGTTTTGAGGATGCCTGGGGGCGTATTGTCTGTCCGTGGCTTGCCAGTGTTATTGAAGCCGAGTGTATTCTCAAAAGATAACCTGTATAGCCAACTGCTTTTTACACGGAGCCTTTACCTGGAAATCGGCATTCGATTGACGCAATTCGTTGAAGTTGATATTTTAATCGCTATTTACGTGCGCGTTGGAATTTGCTCTCTCACTCACCGTTCAGTTCGCGCCGTTCTAGTATCACATCTATAGCGATAAAGTTTTTCTTTCAACATAAACATAAATTTCCAGTTCAAATTAACGATTAAAACGGCATTCAAACGCGCAACAACAACTAAATGGCCGCTTTCGATTCGCGATTCGCTCCCAAACACAGCTAACGACGTTTGGATTTTGACGTCTTTGCCTCGGATGGCCTCAAATCTGTCGAAATGCTATCGCATGGAGTCGGTCTAGTTCATTCTGGCTGCCTTCATGATAATTGTTCTACGTATGTCGTCGCATCGTCTAGGATAGTAGTTATTAGCTGTACTCGAATATCTGGTTCTTTTCATAGAAGTGCAGACAGTTGTGGGTGTGAAAACGCGATGGAATTTTTCCACTCTGACGTCAAGCGACACTCAAGGACTAAGGAAAAGAAACCTAGCTCCGCTTGTTCACCGTTACCAATAGTGGCTTTGCTGCCCCAGTTGAGCTCTTACGGCCGATATTTCGACTGTACTTTCTCTTAATTTTATCAGCCTGGTTCATATATGCAAATTTTTCTTTGGATCCGTCGGGTTATCTGCATGTCTAAACAGATGCATACCACATTGAGAGCGTAGGCTCGGCCAAATCACAACCGCTATCGGCGAGTATTCCCAAGTGAAGTCAGCTTTTCTGGTACAGTTTCATACATATGTAGACATCTCGTATTGTAGTCAACAATTCTTTTGACTAAAACCCGTCCGAATGGAGAATCATGGCTGCTTTTCGGTTTATGTCATATAAACCAGTGTTGTGTATCGGGCGGGAGACGATTTATTGCAAATCAATCACGTCCGCAAACAGTTTTCGATGAACTTTAGTCGATCTTTGATTCCACTACCAAACAACTGCATTACTTATCCGGCTAAGATGGCCTCGAAACCCAATTAAACCGACTAGGTCTTATGTTGGGTGTTATAGGGTGACATGCGAACCACGGCCAGCTATAGTAAACATTTTTTTGTTTGTTATACATGCACTGCGTTCTTGATCTCTTAATTTTCGACTTCTGACCTCGAAACTTTCAAAAAGTCGCCGTTTCCGGCACCATAAATTTATTTAACGTTAACTTTGTCATGTTCGTTCACAGCATTCCGGAAGTACGCGCTGTGAAATGCTCTTTTGAGTAATTGCTGGTGGCAGATGGTGTCAGTTGATACGCTCTGCACCACAGATTAGTTCCATAACGAATTTGCAAGATTTCGTTTGTTGTTACGTTCTTCTGATGATGTGGAAGTATTTTTGAACCGAATGTTGAGAATTTTCATATGCATGTGGCCGTCCTCATTTAGTGAAGAAAGCAGAGTAGGAAAGTCTTCTTGTGCGCAGCAATAGTAGGAGGCCATAGTTCATTCCTGACTGATCCTATTCTCGGATTGCTTACACACTTCTTCATATGACAGCTAATGAAATGTCTATTTACGGTTACATGACGGAAATGTATATCCGACGAACTTTGCTCGTTCTCTACGTGTTCTGAGCCCATTTAAATTACATTAGCCGATGTGTAACCTTTAACTGAAACGATAAAATTGGCTCACTTCGTTTAGTTCGCACTCCTGTACTCATGCGCATAGACTCACGTTGCACACTCACTCACCCAGAGCCAATGCAGTAAATATATCATCGGCTTTCTGTCGGGAACGACCTATCATCTCGGATTCACAGCTAGGTTGATTCATACCATTGCATGTCTTGATGTAGAGCACAACTGGGACAATAGCTGGCTCCTATAGGATATCATTATTGGTCTCATGCAGACATATACTGTCGGATACGGAGCTATAACCGGCTCAGCTCTTATGGAAATCGAAGGCAAAGGCATGTGGGACAGTCTGCGATCGTTCCGTCCCGGAACATGTACAGACTGTGCTAACGAAAGCATTGAATACAACATAAACCACAGCCTTAACTCACTTGCTTTTTTCAATCGTACTAGGCTGAACGTAGAGTTGTGGGAACGTGAGAGCCTATGACGATATTCCTCAGTGCTTCATGCAGAAATATGCTCATATTAGAGGTATGCCTTCGCACATTTGGTCGATTTTGCCCGCGAGAAATTGTTTGTGTTGACCTATTAAGCGATTCCAAATGTGGCGCTTTTCAAATCACGATAGAACAGATTCATGTTACATGCATCGAGCTACACGTAGGACACATTAAATGCATGGCTTAATTCAATTTATTGTGAACGTGTGTAATCAGCTTTTACGCTAACATCTCTATGAGACGAGAGATTTAAAATCTATGTGCTGCTGCACTTTTCTTTTTGTTCTCTAACAAAAGGAGTGCAATTAATGGTAGAACATCACTGATGTTTATCCAGCGACATCCTCAAAGGTAAGAGAGAACCAGTTAAGGTCGTCGCTGGTCACTTCTTGTCCGATCGTTTGTACTGAGATTCTTATCAGACACCTCCACGAGAAGCGTTTCGCTCTCATTCTCTTTGGTACTTTCTGGTCGAATAACAAATGTGAAGCACTTTCGACGCTGTTCCAAAGGTGCTTTACGATGTGTGTGATATACTTAATGTTGTTTTCGATCTTCTGACGCATCTAACATTTCGTGAAGGTCTCATGTGACCGATGCTCTTGCCAAAAAAGATGACATGGACTATAGCGGCCATAGTTAGTTGAAGTTTTATGCTGAAGCTCATCTGTATGGGACTTTAGACGATGGAATTGACTTGTGGTAAATTTGAAATGTACAAACTGAAAGGGTTACCGAGCTGATGGAAGCAGTGCAAAGAAATTAGAAGGTTTTCCCCAGAATTTTTGCCAAGTTTACCTGAATGGCTGTTGTTACGTGAGTTACTCTCACTCTTAAAACGACCCAGAAAAGTGTTTCCAAAAAAGCAAATAAATTCAGCTTTAGTTTTCACATCAAACAACGCCTTTTACCAAATTCAGTAAAGGTAATGCGAAAAATGTTTGTCCATGTTCGTTATTTTCCCAATCACGAAATAATGTTCGCGATTGAATTAGCCAATTTGAATTTGAAAACAAAACGACCTCAGCGCTAATGTACGACTAACGGAAAATTAGCACTGCGTTCCAACTTCCCGTTTTATGACGGTCCGACGAAGGCCGTTCGTCCAGCGTCAGGTAAATGCCGATTCTTCCACTCCTTCGATTTTGTTCAAAAACGTAAGCAAAATAGTGTGTAAGCAAATTCGTTAATGGCCGCTTTTCGGATATTTCGGACAGAATGGGTATATAGGCTAGAATTAGACTTATGTTGCCGTGTTATGAAGAATTACGAGAAGCGATTTCGCAATTCGAGACGGAGCCGTCAGCGGCGCGGCTCAGAATTCAAATTCCGACGTCCGGACCAGGGTTGTGCAAGTTTTGCGTTTTGACTTTTTGGCAAACTCAAAACTGGATCGTAAAGAACTGTGTATACCGGACGAGAGGCTCTTTTCCTTGTCAGAAACGCTTAGTGTCTTTTTGCTATTCCACGCCACAAATGGCTTTAAGATTTGAGTTTTGAGTTTCGCACAGCCCTGACCCAATCCGAGTCCTTCGATCCTAGCAGATCGCATTGTATACTGGGGACAATTGCGACTGTTCGTAGAGAGCGCTGCGAAAAGAGCGCAGACGCTCAGGCTCGGATTGGTTCAGGTTGCTCGACGCCGGCTCAGTTCGCTTCACCGCTTTAAATGTTGGCGTTTTCGGCTGAGTTCGAAAAATACGTGTGTGGATTAGATCGTTCTTTTAAGTCACCGTTTCCACTCTGCACATAAAAGCGTCCCTTTTATGGGATTTGGTTGCGGAAAACATGATCCAATAATCGGCTTTACAAGCATGACGTCTTTCATCAATTTCACAAATTGGAGCGTGCCCACCTCGGATGTGTTTAATCAAAGTGAAGTGCGTTGATATAGTGAATGTGTGATGAATCGAACGTCCTCCTAACACCTGATCTTATTGTACGATTAGGGAGGTAGCTTGACACTTTAGTATTTAGAACGAAACAGCAACGGATTTGGCATTCGTTTGTTTAGATTTCGATAACACCGTTTTTGATAGCTGTATTAGGTTTTTTAGTGTTCGTTGAACTTAAGGAGTTAATTCACATGCCGCTGGGACCAAAACCGTTACTCATAGAGACCCTTGCATAAAGCATTAATGATTCATCTGAGAAGAGACAGTAGGTCAGACGATTTGATTCACAGGGCTAGAGAGGATCGGGATCGGGAGATGACTCCGAACCGATGACCGTGGACTTTCGAGGCGCTCTGATATCAGTTGTGACCATTCGTCGACTCGCGATCACGTTCGCTCCGGTCTCTCTTCTAACCAACTTTAATGTTTACAGAAGAAGAGGATCCGGAGATGTTGGCGAAGTACATAGTCGATGAGAAGGTGCCGAACCGTTACCGCTGCTTCTACAACCGCTTGCACGTCGTTCCTGTCTGCTGGGCGCTCGCCTTGCTCCACACCACCATCTTCACCGCATCGGTCTTGTGGCATCTACCGCAGTCGCTCTACCTGTTCCCCGTCATTTTGCTCCTGTTCATCTCGGCGCTGCATGGTCTTCGCATTGAGAACCCACGACTGCTGTTCCCCCTTCAAATCTATCTTGTAAGGCTTACGCCGATCGCCGCTGTCTAATCTAGTGCAACGCGCAATTTACAGGGCTTCCTGGTAATCGCCGATGTGATGTTCGGAATTTCCGTCTTCACCGTGAGCCTGATGGACTACGACACCTTCTTGATGTTCATTGGACACGGTAAGGTTTCTTTTTTAACTTCCGCTCAAAGAATACTTGCATGCCACGATTTTTTGAGAGTCACATTAAAAATCACAACAAAAATCACGTCTTGTTGTTACAGACTGCGAGGGAAGACACAACTTTTGCCGGACGTGTAAGTTTGCTGGATGTTGCGTGTGCTGCTTGTGAACGTCGTCTCGTACTTCTCTTATCACTAACCCACCTTAGTCATCCACTCCCATAAGAACACTATCCCTTAATAACAAAAAAAAACAAGGACCTTTAATTGACATCTTTGCACGAAAGATGCAAATTACAGGCGTTATGAAACTGCGGAGAGATTTTAAAGTGGTAGACCGAGAATCACTTCACATTCCCGCACCCTAGTTCACTTTTATGACCTCAATTTATACGCAGAATCGCGGTCCAGACACTCAATTAAAATCGCACTGAATGACGTCCGAAAGAAAGCCGCCAATTTATGGTGACGTTTCAATTTGGTTTCATCCGCTACGTTAAAGTCCAAGACGTGCAAAAATGTCTCGGAAGATGTAAGCGATAGCGCTGATTCAGCGATCTTAAGAGTGTCCTCTATCGCTACGTTTGTATTTCGGCCTTCAAGTGCAAAATTATTCTTGTCATTATAACCGCGAAATCCTACGCTAATCAGCTTTCTAACCCAGATTTCCTTGAACGCAGAACGTCCCTCTGTAATTCCACATCCTCATCGTCGGTTCCGTTTTTAATCGTCCTTTTGTCATTGACGTTCGTGTCAGTCAGCGAAGCTTGTTGCTCATAATTCAGTCAGTACATTAGTACTTGTAACCCGATTAGTTCAGACATACGAGGAAATAATTACGTAAGAACGGGTTCATTGATGCCATATCGGTCGACGCCTGCACGCACTTAATCCAACACTTCTTCGCGCATAGCATCATTAATATGTGCATTTTCAGTGAAATCCGACTCCTGGGCCGTGAAGGTTGGACTGGTTCTCTCGACGAAGATCGTCATCGCCATGATCGGATTCTTCTGCTACTGGAACTACACCGTCATCCGCAGCTGCCGTCACTATCTTCGCGAACAGCGCGAACAGAGGAAATACGTTCGTCTTGCTGTGCCGGACAGTTTTTTGAACACCACCATCGAGCAGCGCGTTCAGGTGGCCCCCAGCGCTCCGAAGCCAAATCCTGGCTACTTGATTGTCCAGACGGAATGAATGCAGACGTCTCCGAAGTGTGGTGAGGGTCCAAGTCTGTCTCGAAGAAGCTTTGATCTTATAACCTATCCTATGTACAATTATACAGCGAAATCGACGAAATATCTGTTCCTTTTCTCATTGTAAATATGGCATTTATGTAAATAAAGTCGCCACTATCGGAAAATGAGGATCCAAACAGCACATTTAATGCATCGGGCGACTTAGATTCTAAGAAGAAAAACGCATCTTCGGCTACACTTAGTGTCAGTTCTTAATTCCAGGACTACATTCCTTCAGTAGGATAAATCAATGTGATTGTAGCCTCATGGTTTCTAGAATGTAATTTGGCAAATTATGCAGGTGTACGGAACTACTAGAAGAGTACAAAGTTGTAAATTAAAGTGACTACGATTGATGATAATGCAGTTCCCTATTCCAAATGGAAGTCTGAACGGGACCGTTTTATTTTTGCCTGAGTAGCGTTTCATTTTCAACATCATTTACGGTTCGTGATTCTAATGTTATGCCGGTGCTTACGAGCTTTTTGTTTTCGTTTCTCGGTAATGCGTCGCAGACCTTTTGTCTCGTCACATCACAATTTGCTCAAGGAAGCGTTTTTTGCCCCAACAATTATCGGCCCAATGTGTGGGTTTTCCGCGTTGGCAAATAAGTTGGCTCCTGGCAAGACACAGACTTTTTGTTTCTTTTCCTATTGTCATAGGGTTTAACAAGGAATGTTCCGAATTAATGATCATTACGCAAAAAACTGGGCATATGCATTGGAAGTGTGATCAAAATCAAGGGCTCTTGATCATGATCAGACCTCTTTTTCGAGACCCCTCAGCATACCACGAATCATAAACGTTCTATATCTACCCTCCTAGCGTAAAGCGTTTATGCTAATAAAGAGGATGAAGACTCGGAAAGTGCTCCCAACCTGAGCGCTAATGAAGATCGCACAACGTCGACGTCGTTCGTCGCCAATTAACATCGCTAAATATTTGATGGACTTTCGCGACAACTCCCACATCCGGCACTCGGGACACCTTTGCCGGAGCGCCTCCTTACTTGGTATTTGTCTCTGCACGTAGAGCTCCGTTTACGCGTCGTCACCGTCGCATTGCGCATCCCCAGGGCCTTCTTTGGCGTGTCCAGGACTGATAAGTGGTACGTTGTCGATAGAGATGACTCGGCGACTCAAAGCGAAAGTCATGTGCTAATTGAAAGAGCGCGCGCGGCATTTAATTAACACCTCGAAGCGGCCACACAAGGCGCTCTTTCCGCAGGGCTTCTAAGCGTCGTCGAAGTACCCGAAGTTGCGCATCACTTGGTCTAAACGGCGCTTTCTGTCGTCAGGTTGTTGGTCCCGGGAGGAACTTGTTCACAGATTTGGACGACACTTATGCGCCTTTTACCTGTCCATTCTGGCGCTTCTCTTAAGTGTTTTCCACCTCTTAAAGCACGGCGAATTTTCAATTAACTCCGTTTTTTGTCCGCTTTTTTGCCTACTCTCCTACAGCACGACTCCTGTTTATTGATAAGGATCAGTTTACATCGGGAACAAGTGTGTCCTACACACTAAAGCTTGTTTTCGATTTCGATCAAGTGACATTGTATATTTTCGGTGTTCGTTGTGTGTGCCCATTCAATTACTGATATTTGCGAGGGTTGGAATGTTCGGTAATGAAATAGTATCCCAGTTGGCAACCTGCAGACTGTAGACAAATCAATTCAAATCCAATTGGATCAAATTATGCATGCTGTTTGCTAGAGGTAATCATATTCCAGGGAAACGACTGTTTTCCATCATAAATAAGTGCGAACTGTAAAAGTTAAACATCACTGACATCACCATCTATTTGTTTCAGAGACAGGTAGTTGTTCTTTGTAAAACAAGGACACTGTTCTTTTGCATAAAATTAAGGGGGTACCGTCCCTTGTTAACTCTACACGATGTTCTGTACTTTTTCAGTGGTCCTTTTAGCATCGTCATCTTTTATCTTAGGTGTCCGACCTGAGTCGTAATTTTGTTGTTTATATGGTAAAATTTTCGCAAATCCCCTTAGCAAGGCATAAGCGTAAATAACAATAAAGGCGAGTCCAAAATAAAATTTTCAAAAATTTGATAACCAAAACATGAATCGCTAATTTCTTCGTTCTCCTTCCCTCCGGGGCTCTTACACCAGTCCGCGGGCGGGCGGGCGGCTGTCGGGCTCGGATTTGCCTGTCCTTCAATGGCTTCTCCCAGCATTTCGGCTCCAGCGACGAGCCCCGCCCCCAGCGACGCCGCGGCGAGGGCGGCCCGCGCGACGTCGCCTGAATTCGTATGGTGTACTTCGTTTCCTCCGAAAACGATGTAGGAAAGCAAGAGCTTTTCTCTGTTTCCGATCGTCCGACGGAGCGGGGTGAAATATTTATTCTAGTGACCAGGTTAATTGCTGCCGAGAAAGTTCCGTTAAATGGCCGCTTTAATCACTTAAATTACCTGCGAGGATATTTTCATCCCAATTATAGGTGTGTTGGTATGAGGTGTTGAGGGTATCGTCGTGATGCTTCGGCTTTGGTCATAAGAGGTGGCCTTGGATGACTACTTCACTAATTTGGAATCGATTTGAATGAAACGTCGACATCCCAATCCGCACTCCGACTTTCACTAATCTTCTACACTTTCCCCTCGTCGACCACTTATTTTTGGATTCTTGATCTCATCGCTTCTTCCAGTCCATATCTTGCGACGCCTCTATCGCATTTCCATGGAATCTTTGAGTAGTGATGATAAAAAAGCTGTTAATTTTATCGACAGTCTCGTAGGGGAGGGGGGCAGCTACACGATAGGATCGGGAAATTTCTCACAGATATACTTGGTTGAATATCGTGATTTCGATAGATAAGGCCTGGTTCCTTTGCTTGCGTGCTAACTCCTTTTTTGTATCTCTCTTCAGTTGATTGGGCAAATGCCTGCGAGTGGTCTGTCCCGAAGTTCTCCAATCACGCATGACTCTGAGCTGCTCTGATGGGAGCTTGGATCGTGAAGTGGGCCGCGTGGATCCACGTCATGTCCGTCTTGGGCACCGCCGTGCGGCAGGTCTACGTCCCGGGCGATATCGTGCTCGGCGGCCTGTTTCCCATCCACGAAGGCGCCCGAAACGTTAATCACTGCGGACGGATAAAGGCCGATCAAGGGCTTCAACGCATGGTGGCCATGTTATTCGCTCTGGAGGCAGTCAATCGTGATCCTGATATTTTGCCCAACATTCGACTAGGAGCTCAGATTTTGGATACTTGGTGAGTCTGATTGATCCAAAGTTAACCTTAACTGCAATCATGAACTATCTACAACTATCCTTGAAATCAAGCAAAAGCTTTAAGGAATACACTTTTACACGGCAAGTTTGACATCCTCTTGTCATATTGTCCTCAATTTATAAATAGAGAATGTAGGAATTCTCGTGTACTACGTTCCATATTCGGAAACCTTTGTTGAATAAGGAAGCTACAAGTGCTCGTATTCTACACGCCAACAGTCGTTCTAAGTGTATTCCGAGATTATCCATAGAAGGGCATATAGAGGTCGAAAGAAAGTGCCAGTTTCCCCAGTGCCATTAGTGTCGTCTCCGTAGCACTTCTATTGAAGTGAAACAAGTCAAATATCGACAACGTTTCGCCAATTACTCGCATGTCTCCATCGTGAGACCGCGGTCATATGATCCCTTCGGGCACGTGACCAAGAAAGATCCAGAAAGCCTCCATGAGACCCGCATCCGAGCTGATCCGGGCCGATCGTCGTCCTTTGGTGTGTGCGTGTGTGAGAATTTGAAAGAGCAAACAGAAATTCTCTTGCTCTCGGTATATATCCGATTTCGCCTAATTCTTTTTTGGCGCTTTTCCTATGTTATTTTCACTGGAATCGATTCTCAAAACGAAGTGGAATCTTCTGCTTTTGCGATTGACGACAATGATGAGTTGTGCGAAAACATGGACAACGCTAACCACTTGAAATGTGCGCTTGAGGAGATAATTTTGTTAGAGGCATTAAAGCGAAAGCTAATAATTTTCGTGACTCAGCGCAGCGCTGTTTTGCTGTCAGACATGGTGGTGTCAGGACACTGTACTGATTGCATCGATGCCAGTACATCGTCGGATCGAGGAAGTAGTCATTAGCGGGAAAACAAGCAAAAGGCGTAGGAGAGCAACTGGCTGGATGGCATCACCTTGGAGAAAGGTATCAATTTCGCATGTACCAATTTTGCGCTGTGTTTTGAACGAGCACGGGATGTCGGCCTTTGATGTTTGACGGGTGTATAAAAGAAAAGTCCATTGGCTGGGCGCCGAATTTCATTATCAACGCGAAACAAAAGAAGCGACCAAAATTAAATTCTCGAGCTACACCTACATGCTTTACCGAATTATACTGCGCAATAAATAGAACGACAAAGGGTGATAGTAGTCGACAGCTTCGCTACGGTCTTTTCTACGGTATGTTTACCAATGGTTCTTTTTAAGACGAGGAAATAGTCCATTTAAACTATAATGGGTCGCTCCTATACAAAGAGCATCTTCTTTTCGTCATGTCTGACAAATATTTTGTGCACTCTAGTTTTTAACCCTTACATTTTATGTCGGCGGAAGCGCATATCCCGTTCTCCCGTGCAAACCATAGAAGCAAAAACGCGCCATAAACGCGCATATGTAATTGATACAGCCATAAATTGAGGAAGTCTATATTGTTTGCCGGCCTGTTTCCAGTTAACATTTGCGATGCTAGACGCGAGCGGAAAAAATAGACGAGCTGACAGTGGATTCGACTCGAGCAAAATTGCCTTAAATCGGTGAATTATTCACGTTGTGGTTTTTGCTGTTCTCAAGCAAGTGCTGTTCTCTGGTCGGACGACATTCACAGAAAAGAAACACCAAAAAAGGTCCAACAAGACGAAGGAAAACCTGAAAAAAACCGGATTTCCTACATATAAACGAAGATCCGACGGAACCGACTTGGGCCGACTGATTGGGCCGCCACTGTAGATTCGAGACCGATAATCCATCAGACATCTACCGGACTAGACTGGAATGAAAACGATTCTATGAGCGCTAATTTTGCCAACCACAGGGCTATCGGGGTCTCCATCCTAATAACCGTTAAGCCTTTTGTGTTTACCGCCGATGGGCTACTTGCCGCCCAGCTACTTCGCTTCTAGTACCTAGAGAGTGCGAATTCGCGCTCAGCCGAGTTTAGTATTATAAGAGTAGACCCCCAAAATGATCAGTATGCTGAAGCGAAAATGCATCTTCATGGCAGTGAATGCTTTACTGTTCCTAGAGGTCAAAAACCGTTTGAATATTTCCCAAAATCTGTGAAAAGCGGGAAATATGCATTAGATAGGCGAAGATCTTAAATCATCATCTGAAAGGATAGTTTGTTCTCATTCTTTCCATCTAGTGCTAACAGTTCTCGTCAGCATGGCCATGTGCAGCGCGTCAGAGGCAAAACTTCCCATTTTGCTATGTCTCTAATAGCGGAAGAAAAGCCACTTCTGATAGTAACATTAGAAATGCTGTTTTCGATAAACAGCCTCCATTTTCCGCCATGCCTCTGACGATTTCATGCCTTCTTGCATATGGATGTGATTTTTTTACCAAGAATTGGCATATGCGGAATCAAAGAGCACGTTTCCTAGCCAACCTGACCCTGAGCTGATCTGTGGGCCAAAAGTTCTACGCACTTCATTTGCGTGTTGCTTCCGGAGCCGTAGTGTTTAACCGGAAAAGGAAGTCCATTCGGGGATTATGAAGAGTCTCCAGTTTCCGATCGGCATCGTCACTTAACGCCCGATGTTCTCGGCGCGGAGGATTTGCAAGGCACTTTGGGTGACGGCACGCGACATCGGCGTAATCCGAGAGTTTTGGAGCGATTAATTATCCTGCATCGCATAAAATGAATGAATTTGTTGGATGAATGTGCAATTCAAGCGGCGATTAATTCCTTGCACACTTGAGTGCATCGGCATCGAAGTTTCGCTCATTCATATAATAACGAGATAAAAAAGATGACTTTCGCAATGCAACACTCGAAAAAGGGCTCTAAGAGAAGGCGAAAAATACTGTAGAAACAGTTCTATCCACTGGTCAAATATTTGTAATTGAAACGGTATTCTCTGAGGGTCACAGAAAGATGACGAAACCACTGATGGTGTTAGTTACAGTTCTATTGCGTTCTTTGATAACGTCAATCAAGATCGTAATTTACAAAGTTGCTTCGTATATAATATCAAAAACTGCACGGAACCCCTGAAATATTGCTTAATCATCAACGATTATGAGTCAATAATCTCAAATAGAAGCCTTACTTTACGTCATCTCACTCAGAGATCATTCATGCAATGCTTCATGATTCTTGGTTTTTTAGCTCAACCGACAGCTATGCACTTGAACAGAGCTTGGAGTTCATCAAATCCGTCATGTCATCTGGGGACGGAATCACATGCCAAGATGGCAGTAGAGCAGTTTATCAGAGACAGCCAGTAGCTGCAGTTATTGGGGCAGCTTCAAGCCAAGTATCAGTTATGGTCTCGTCCATGCTCCAGCTCTTCAAGGTAACATGACTAGAATGTTTCGAAAATGAGCTACAATCAACCCTTACCGTATACCCTATGCTTCGAAAAAATAACGAAATTTCGTGGAGATCACCAAGCTTTTTAAAGAAATGTTTTCAGTATATTCCGTGTTCTGAGATACCAAAATCTCCTCGAAATTCTTTAGTTAGGGATGCTCTTCTTCGCTATTACTTATCTTGATCTATCGCTGTAGATCGCCATGGTCAGCTACTCATCTACCGGCGCAGAACTCAGCGAGAAACCACGATTCGCCTACTTCTCCCGCGTTGTTCCTCCCGACAACTTGCAGGCCAACGCGATGGCCCATCTGGTAGGTCAATTTGCACGTGTGCTCCCACTCTTATTTCCTTGTTTGAGGTGGCTCAATTGGAGTGGACGTATGTGCACGCCGTTGCCGACACCGGAAGTTACGGCGAAAAGGGAATGGACAGCTTTCGCGCCGCCGCCATCCAGCACGGAATCTGCATTGACGGCGACATTCACAAGATCAGTCGGCGATGGACTGATGCGCAATTCAGGTACTTAGCCGTGTCAAGATCTGTCACGCGATTACTCTATGTTTGAGTTATGAGATTAAAAGGAAACACTCGGAGAGAGGCACTAACAATCGCCTATTTGGAGATTGATCGATGAGTTGACAAACGAATTAAAGTTTAATGCGATTTAATGCCGAGCACAGAAAAGTCGTTGCAGAAGTAATTGCAAGTATTTCTGGTCTATGATCGGGGAGCCACTTGAGGGAGCGCAGTGGAAGTAGTAGGTGTGTAGACATCCGTTTTCTGGGGGGTTATTTCTGGACAGAATGGATTATAATCACATTCACCACAAATGAAAGTCGAATCAGTATGCTCTGCACCTTTCCAAAAGACGAGGGATCTATTCGGTTTATTCCCGACATTTTAAGGCATGTGGTGTTGTAGAATATGATACAAAAGTTACTGCTTGCACAAAACCTTTCCAGAGAACTTCTGATCCGCATGCGACATACCAACAAAGCCCGCGGAGTGGTAATGTTTGTCGACGAAGACAATCTTCGGCGGATTCTGACCAACCTGGATCGAATGATTGCTTCGGGAATGCATCCAGAACTTCGCAGCTACTTCTGGTTTGTCGCCAGCGACTCGTGGGGAATGAAACGAGCTGTCGTTAACGGGTTCGAGAAACATGTGTCCGGGGCGATTACTGTAGCTCCTAACGTTCGCTTCGTTGATGGTAATGCCGACTCAAATTCAACATCAATGACCTTACTGCTTCTAGGTTTTAACGAGTACTTTTCAAGCCTAACACCGCAAAACACGTTTCTTACTGAATACTGGGAGTCTCTTAACTGCTCGGAGGCGAATGGCAATACCTTCGGTGCCTGCTTCAATGCGCTCAATGTGCCTTTCAAACAAGAATCTTATGTGCCTTTTGTTGTTGATGCCGTTCAAGTGGTAGCCAATGCTTTACATAATTATATTAAGGTAGGCGAACCGCGATTACCTTGTGCATCGATCCGCCTTTTCAGGAAATATGTCCTGAGATGGACTGGAAAACGTGTAGCATCTCTAAAATGGGATTCGAAGGATCGAAGCTGCAGACTTACTATAGAAACGTTTCACTTCACAGTAAACCAGCATATGCAGTGACAGAATAGACAATCGACGATTTCAGAAAATCAACCGCCTCTGATCGATGGCAATGGTGATGGCATCGGTCAATACAGCATCTTTCAACTTGACGATCAGGGAGTCTACTCACGTGTTGGACGCTGGCTAAACGGGGGAAAAATCCAGTTGGACGTTGAACGAGTTCGACGAGGACTGAACGCGGGTCGTTTGCCGTTGTCTGTGTGCAGCACGCCTTGCGAGCGGGGTTATTACCGATCATATCAAGATCAGTCCTGCTGCTGGGCCTGTATTCCATGTGATGTCACCACTTCCATTATCGTCAATGAAACGAGGTGCTTGTTAATTGAAAAATATCCGATTTTAAGATCGGTTTTCAGTTGTATACAATGCCCACTTGGCGAAGTGCCGAACGCCGACCTCACAGCCTGTCGCCTGATTCCACCCGTCAGTCTCCGCTGGGACTCGGCGTGGGCTCTGATTCCTGCCGCCTATTCACTTTGTGGCATTCTCGCCACGCTCTTCGTGGTCAGCGTTTTCGTCCGCTACAGTTCAACGCCTGTGGTAAGTTCATTACTTTAGTTTTGCTTATTTTGGAAACGGAAATATGAGGATTAAGACATTCGATGCGTGTTTACGTATTTGCGTTGATGTATTACTACTCAGCAGGGGATAAAGTGAAGCGAAAATTTCGCTATGCGGTGGAACAAATGGTAGAGTAGGGATTATGAATAATCCTGAAAGAGAAGAGATCAGTTTGGTTTCCGGAATAGAGCAAAAAGGGTGACAGTCACATTCTATTAAAATATGTCAATTTTCCCAGAATTTAGAAGCTTTGGGTACAGGCAGTTACAAACAGTTCAAGTAGAAGCAGGCTGTTTTACGCCAGCATATGAGAAGTTATATTTAGGTGATGGCATCCGGCCGAGAACTCTGCTACTGCATGCTCTCCGGAATCTCCCTCTGCTACATCGTCACTTTCGTTCTGGTCAGCAAACCGTCAGCCCCCGTTTGCGCTGCAGCCCGCGTTCTCATCGGTCTTTCCATGTCCGCCATCTATGCTGCGATTCTGGTCAAGACGAATCGTCTTGCTCGGGTTTTCTCGCCACACAGCCCTGTGCGTCCGCGATGCATTACGCCTATTGCTCAGGTACTCTAAGGGATCCATTCATTGATAGACCTTGTTCAGGTTGGCATCTGCGCTAGCATCGTCTCGGCTCAGCTGATCGGTTCGGTCGTGTGGCTGGTCGTTGATCCGCCCGGTACCCGGGTACAGTTTCCCTCGCGCACCGAAGCGATCCTTACTTGCAAAGCAACTGCCTCTCATCTCCTCATTTCTCTTCTTTTCAACATGCTACTCATCATTCTTTGTACACTTTACGCGTTCAAAACACGCAAAATCCCCGAGAATTTCAATGAAACTCGGCTTATCGGGTTCACCATGTACAGTACCAGTATACTGTGGCTATCATTTGGTAAGCTCGATTAACAGTGCACGAGACAACAATGACTTTAGGTCCCATCTACTTCGCCACGCAAAACAACTTCAAAATCCAGATAACCAGTCTCTGCATGTGTATATCGATGAGTGGTACGGTAGCGTTGGCCTGTTTCTTCGCGCCAAAAGTGTACATCGTCCTCTGGCAGCCGTACAAGAACGTCCGAACTCGACACTCTGCCGTCGGGAAGCTCGTCAACCAACAGATGCGCTTTATCAGGTCATTACACTTTACCATTTATTCGTTAGAGTTCTTAGAGCTGTGCATTCGTAACCAGCCCTTTTATGTTCTTGTCGCACGTGTGCTTCTCGTTTCAGTCAACTTGCCACGTCGAACATTCCCGATCACACAACATCCCCTAATTTTACCTCGACCGTAGATTGTCCCTCCGTCACACAGGCTGCTTCGCGTAAGTGTGCATGTTTCGTAGACAGATAGCTCGAAGGAACGCCTGGCACGCAGCACACTGGACCTCTTTCAGCCGAACTCAGCTGCACAGCCCGGTCAACGCCCGTTCCCCAAGCGCCCCACTTCCGATCGCCTGCAACGGTGCGGAGTCTTGTGCCGGACGCGCCTTCAACGGGCGATCGACGGCGATCGAGCACATCGTTAAACAATGACGCCAGCAAGAAGGTCTCGATGAACAGCGAATTCTCGTTGGGATCGCATCTCATTGTTGAGACCGATCCGACCGTACGCAATCGGCGAACTTCCAACGGCCAAGACAACAACGACCACGTACAAATCATGTTGAGCGAGATCACAAATGATCAACATGCCACATTCCTTTGAATATTTTGCCAATAAAGAGCAAGTAACATAATTACACGGCTCAAGGCCTTGACAAGGCCCCTCGATGCGCTTCTCTCCGTAGTCGCAAGTGGAGTCTACTGATGCCGAGAAAGTTGCCTTCCAAGTTGCTGCTCAGCAATCTCAAACGCAGACTGTTGGTCCCAACAGAATGCCGGTTTCTGAGTCCATGCCCTCGACGGCAGATGCCATAGAGAGCAAAGAAGGCTTAGGAAGCGCGTTATCTCCGAGGCGACTGAGAAGCGACTGGCTATATCTTTTTAGAAAGCATAAAAAAAAACAAAAATCGCACCGTGAAACTGAGAGGATGGAATGACCTCGAAGCGAATTGCCTGAGGTGGCATCGGGAATACGGTAGGCCGTTTTGTCCGGGATCTACCGTTCGTTGCGAGTCAAAGTTCCAGGGACGATGGCCACAAGAAAAACGATCTTCTGCATCCAGGACGCAAATTAAAGAAGCAGAATAAAAGCACAATTATAGCAGTTATTACCTCATGTTGTTTCATGATGAATCATATTTCTTTTTGTGATATTTTATGATAAATTAACCGAAAACGCTGACTTCTATCCGTTGGATTACTTTGAGTCGATGGAATTGTAGGGTCCGAGCTTGTCTGCACCGGTTGTCTAGACTTCATGGATCGGTAGACAATAAATGTCGGTACTGTATTCCTTGTCTGGTGTAAGGTAGAAGCCCCTGAACTGTCTAGGCGTTCTGATGCCTCTGCGTTTGAATTTGATGACTACACGCTTAATTTCAATATCATCGCGTTTCTAATTGTCCTATTTTGCGATATATCTTTTCCAGTGATTATCCCAGATGCAGTCTTCTGAATCGTCTGGCGTAGACCCATTCGAGCGTGTGTATGTCACCGCTGTGGGCGCCGAGACGACCGGGCAAATCTTCAAAAAGGTCGCTGAATACAAGCGAAGGTATCCCGAGAAACTAGCCGCGTTGGACGAAAAGATCAGGAAGTATGTCGAGGAAAACACTGCGGTATGCGTGTTCTTGGGTTGCTTATTCTTCTACTGCTTTTCTTCTACTTATTCTATTCTTCTTATTCTAGCCACCTTCTACAGCACTACGTCCTCTTCGACGATCGTGTATGGCCTCTGGTTATGGCCGTGAAGAGCTGGGGTCGCAGAGTGAACGTTCTGGACTCGCAGAACGGAAAACTGAACAGCTTCACGTTGACGATGATGGTCATCCACTTTCTACAGTGCGTAGTTTCACCTCCCATCTTACCCAATTTGTGCAACCTGTTCCCGAGCGTGTTCCTGGCTGAGAAGGTTCCACTACATCGTTTCCCGCTGAACCACGACCACTGCATCCCTAACTTGAAGACGAGTAAGCGACACGTTCGAAACCGACCCTAATCACGCTCTATTCAGGGCTGGCCCAGAATCACCTTTCCGTATCAGAGCTCCTCCTTGGTTTTTTTATATACTACGCCGATTTCCGATTTGATCTGCACGCCATCTACGTGCGACTGGGGAAAAGAGTCGACAGGTACTTCTGTGGCGCGCATGCATCTATCTCACTTTCCCTGTTTAGAGAGCCGGCACTGCAACGGGACAGCGATGCCGGCGAGATGTTCATCGAAGAGCCCTACGAACGCTACAACACCATGCGAACTATGCGAAATCCGTTAGAACGCATAGGCAGACAGAGTGCCTTCAGGAGCAGCGCTGCACTAATGGACAGTGACGACGGCGACATCCTCGGTCTGATAGGGATCGAAAAAGAATAACAACAAGCTTGCTCGTGATACAACTGTGTATCTGTGGTGTTCTGCTGTCCTTCTTTTTCATTATTTGTCACTTTTGTGTGCATGTGTTTCTTAGCTATTCGTTTGAAGGGTTCAGAGCCCGGCTTTACCTTCGTTTGGTGCTGTTCACTCCTGTAGCCCGCTTTCCAGGATGAATGCTACGCGAAGGGAATGGTACGGACAGAGGCTCCATGTGACTATGGTGCCCAAGGAGCAGTCCACCCGTGTATTCAGTCAGGTTGATTCCCACAAGCAGAGATTCCCAGAGAAGATGGCAGCGTTGGACGAGCAGATCGTTCGCTACTGCCTGCAAAACATACGAGGTAAAGGAGGTATTCATCAACGTGCCTGAGTTATTTCGTTGAAGGGATTACAGGAACGCGCCGTAAAACGGAGGGTCCGTGACGAACTCCGGGGAAACGTTGCAAATTTTCGTGGTTAAGTGGGAATTTTGCTTAGCAACGCAAGGTAAATCTTGAGGTACTTCTTTATCTGATAAGCATTAGGATTTTCTGATTTCTAGGCAAATTTTCAATTACTTCGTTTTCGTGGTTTGTCAGCTCTGTTCTCTTCTCTTTTTTATTGATCAGAAAAATTCACTGTGGAGAAAGTAAACGTTCTGATTACAGTCGTTTTAAAATCGTTGCTCGCGTCCATCACAGTATTTTCTGTTGCAGCCTTCGCCTTGCAGCCCGTTGATGTTCGGCTCGTGTTGAGAATTTGGCCGTTGAACCGCTTTGGCTGGATGTCGAACCACTAGTTTTGGGAGTAGAGCGAAGATTCCAGCTCGTTTTGAATCTCTTTAGGTTAGGTGAATGTCTTTCACAGGTGTGCCTATCCGTAATCGTGTTTTCCGTGATCTTCGTTTGCTATCTGTCCACACTCACTCTCTTTCTCACACATCCGCACTGTTTTCAGATGGCGGCCATCGTCACCAAAGAGTGGGCACAGCATCCGCCTTCAATGGACGATCATGATCCACTTTGCGGAACTTGACAGTTAAGAGACGTATTCAACTCGGTAAGTTGCATTTGTCACGGCTTGGAATGCTATTGTTGTTTCTAAGGTCAACGATTCGTCGGAGATGAATTCGGATACCTTCCTCAGTCCATTCTTGGAAGCTGTTAAAGCGGAGCACACGAACGGACCAGTTACGGCTCAAGCGATGGTAGTCCGTCTCGTAGACAGACTTCGAATAAACAGACTTTCTTTTGCGAAAACGACTTTCAGTCTGTGAAGAACGACCGCGCCGACCGGTGTGAAAACGGTCCCAGTCCCGCAGTGTTTGTCAGAAATGGATCAAAATGATGGTGAAGCCTGGTCCATCGCAAGTCTGTGCCCTCCTCCTCCGTTGCCGCCGCCAACCGTGGATAGCGAAACCATCGCCAGCGAAACGAAGCCCAAAGTCGATCGGTGAGGCCCAGTTTACCCACAATATCACTTTCTCGTTTCAGAAGTTTCCTCAGAAGAGCTTTTGCTAGTCTTGTATTTGAAAGCGGAGACGATCAGCTTCCGGCCACTCTTCCGCACAACGAAAATGGAAACTTCGTGCCGGTAGGTTCCACTTTCGAATAGGCTTTTTCTACGAAATTTTTTGCAGATCGCCAACGACTCAGCCCAGCTGGAAGCATTGACTAGTACGTGTCATCAATGGGAAAGCGCTAATATCGCCTGATTTCAGAGGGTAAGATCGCCGAGGAGATGAGGAAACGGCGTATCTTGTGCGTCATCGTCATCGGTATCATCGTGTCTGTTGGGCTCGCCCACAACCTCTTCGTGCTTCTCCTCCTATTCACAAACTTTTTCGATTAATGATCTCAAAAATGGTATATGTGACATCAATAAAGATCTCCAAACGTTCAATGTTCTCCGATTCGCTCGCGAAGTACGCGGCGGAGCGTTTTTCCACTGGCGCTCTTCGGCATCTCTTCAGGAACCTCGATACCGCCGCGCAGATACTTGTGCGGAACCAGTTTCTCTGAATCGACCGCTTTTTCGAGTCTCGTGATCAGAAATGAACGAATTGAGGCGAAATGAGCGATCTCATCGACGCCTCTGGACGCGTCCTTGAGGACGACGAACGCCTTCGGCGCTTCTCCGCTGTGCTCGTCGGCGATTCCGATGACGACCGCCTCGACGACATTCTCGTGGAGCATCAAGACGTTCTCCTAGAAGTGATCATTGCCAAGGGTTCACTCGAAAGGATCGACTACGGTCTCCGAGGGGGACACTTGCATTTCATCGACTTTAATGAGATCCTTGAGGGGGCGGTCCACGACGTAGTAGAATCCTTCCTCATCGCAGAAGACGACGTCCCCTGTGTGAAGCCACCCGTCGGCGTCAACAGTCTTCTCCGTCACCTCTGCATCCTTTAGATACCCCTTCATAATGGCGTCGGAGCGGATTCACAGCTCGCCCTTCTCGTTGGGTGCCGTCTTTTCCTATCCGAGATTGAGCGCGGCGCGATGAGACCGTCGTTGAGTGCCAAAGTGGCTCCGATCTCGAGTGGCTCCGATCTCGAGCGGCTCTGACTTACTCTCCAAAAAAAAACTCCAAAAGAAACCGGCGAAACACCACAAAACCATGGTTTTTAATCCGACTATAACAACAAAACATGTCACCAACACAACTTCCACTCTATAACCCTTACGGTTTTATTACGCGATGTATAATCACACGTAGTATTCTGAAAAGAGAGGTTTCGGTTGGAACAGAATGCTGCTAAAATTACTTTTGCAATTCGGGATTCTTCGAAACAAACTGAAGACTCCAGAAGTCAAATGACGGGTCACGGATCATCTGATTGAAAGTGCAGACCAGTCCCCAAGAGTGAGGCGCGAAAATGACAAGGCGCTCGACCATCACCCTAAAATAAGTGATACATGTCAAAAGACGATCGAGCTAACGGTTACCTAGCCATCACTTCGCAAACATTGCCGTTATTCGTACGCCCAAACATGTAGAAGAGCGTCTGACTATATAGCTCCGTCAAGATACACGGATAACGTAGGTGGTCCACCATCGCCTGGAAGAGCGTGTAGCGCCCTTCATTGCAGAAGGCGTGGACAAGGTGCACGAGCAAGTCCAAAAACGGCATTTTCGAGATAACGCCAGCTGTAGGCCTTTGCCCGCGCACTCTTAGCTGCTCGGATACGTATTTTCCAATAAGAAGAATCAATGAATCGAATGTGGCGCGACTGAATCGTGATCCATCTTTAGAGCTGCTCTGGAATGACACAGACGTTATGACAAACAGAACAAACTTACTGTGAGCCAGTAGGGTAATACAACGAGGAGGTCCGAATTCCTCGATTCAAGGAAATGCAAAAGTTCGTTTTCGAATGGCAGTTTTCCGATGGCCTGTGTGCTTTTCATCTTCTGAAACGAAAAGGGGTGAATGATAGGAAACAGCTTTAGTGGTACAAGGACATTTGGGGCGCAAATGTCTGGCACCACCACTCACCATGTGGGGCCACGCTCCCCTCCAAGCAAAATTAAGCAAACAATAAGATTCCGAAATCTAGCTAGATAAAGCACTTGCATTCGAACGGGTAAACATTGGAACAAATATTCATTATGTCATGAAAACAATCATTACACGTCGTGGGCGTCGTGGATCACTCGGAGAAGCTTGTGGAGTTCGGGGTTGTCTTTGACGAATCTGAGGTTCCAGAAGTCGCTGGATTTGTCGTTGACGAGTTCGTGGAAAGTGCGGACCAGTCCCCAAGGGTGTGGTGCGAGGGCGACGAGTCGTTCCACCATCACCCTGCAAGAAGCTTGATATTCAGTTTCCCTGGAGACTAGCCATACCTCGTCATGACTTCACAAACGTTGCCATTGGTAGTTCGGCGGAAGATGTGCAGCAGCGTCTGACTGTAGAGTTCCGTGTGGATATTCGGATATCGCAGCTGGTTCGACATTGTTTGGAAGAGAACGTAGCGTCCTTCATTACAGAGCGACTGCGACAGGTGCACGAAGAGATCGGCGAACGGCATTTGGCTAACGTTGGCCGCCGTCGGTTTCTGGCCTCGCGCCTTCAGCTGCTCCGTCGCGTGCTTACCTGCGACCAAAACCAGTGAGTTAACCGTGATCATGTTAAATCGTGACGGCTCTTTCGCGTCAATCTGCAAATATGCATTTAGTGGAGGAGTTTCTACGACCGGCAGTACTTGAACATAAGCCGGCAGCATGTCGAGCAAATTTGGCGAATCTCCGCTTTCCAGGAACTTCAAGAGATCGGCTTCAAACGGCAGCTTCGTAGTGGAAAGGGCAACATTTATCTTCTGATCCATGGAGATGAGGCCCAAGTAGTCGCTTCTAGGAAACAATGAGATCGGGTCGGGGGCGCGCATTCCCTTCGGCAGTGCGCTGAGGACACAGTTGCGGAGCTGGACACAGCCTGAGGGCATGAACGTGCACAGAGGGTCATAGAACTCAAGCAGGACGTCAGGGAAATTGTGCAGGTAGAAGATGAGACGCTGCATACCCTGCAACGACAGTAATTACATTATGAGCGAAACGAAGAAACGTCTACCTGCAGAAGCTCGCAGCACATGTGGGTGTCGCAAGCCGGGCTGCCCATGATCTTCGCCAGGAATTTGAGCACGGTCACCAGCAGATGCGCGAAGATGGCCCTGCTCGAGCCTTGATGCGACGGATTGCTCAAAAAGCCCCAAACGATCTTGTGGTTACCAATGATGTTGAGCCACCAGAACGCGAAGCAGGGCAGGTTGGCAGGCCGAAGATGCATCATGAGACTCCTGAAGAAAAAACGATAGAGGGACCGAGTGGGTGCAAGAACGTACGCCATGTCGCGCTGGAATACAAAGAGGAGATCCGAGTTCTTCAGGCGTAGGCAAACGTTCTGCAGACACCACATGGACGCGAGGATCATCCGAGCATATGGGAACATGAGAAAACTAGCGAGGTCTCTGCTGTCGAAGTCGAGCATAAAGAGTTTCCGCATGGAGCTGAACACACTTCCCACAAACTTCCCGCTGGCTTCCGAACTGACGGCCACCAACTCTTCCGCGGTTAATCTAAACCAAACCGATAGGGATTAGCCCAGCTGATCAATCGCTTACGAGATGATAGAGGCCAGTGAATCGGCGTAAAAGTGGCAATGGTGTCGCGATGAAAGTCCTTCTTCATTGAGTGTGTAGCACAGTTGTATGTACACCTGCATGCATGCTATCAGGAAGGGTTCGGCGGACTCCACGGCGAGCAGACCTTGCTCCTTGTACTGAAACCACAAATAATTACTCTACTCTGCGAAACAACCCAACCGTGGAGATGACTTCCAAGAGGTTCTCGAACGACTCGATCTGCGCACAGGAGGAGGACATGTATTTCTGGTTCAGATCGTAAAACAGCGTCTCTGCGCAGTGCATGTAGTCGATGGACTGGTCCCCGCTAGGTACCACTACCATCGGTTCGCTGTCGAAGGTCGCAGGAAACGGCGGGACTTCGTTCGTGTCCGGGAACGCAGTGAACCCACTGAAAGCGATGGACGCTTCACAGGTCTGCATGGCTTCGATGTCACCGTCAAGTAGCGGAAGACAAATTCGACGTTCGCACAGGACATCGTTCACGGTTTCGATCAGCGGGATTTTAATGGACTGTCCGTTGGCGGCCGCGATCGCTTCTTCGTTGACTCCGACGATTTGTTCCGCGTCATCCACGTTGTACTTGTAGAACTGCAGCGTTTTCTCGGCGACGATCAGTGGAATGCCCAGATCCCTGGCTAACTGCAGCTTCGATTCCAGCGGATCGCCCTCGAACTGTTCGGGAAAACCAGTGAAGTTCAACCGGCGTTCGGTGAACCGAGTCGAGTCCAGGCAGTCTTCGGTCTCCACGTCTTCGATGTTCATCCCAAAGGCGCGTAGGAGGAGTGCGACCTCGAACTTTATATTCATCTTGACCGGCTGACATCGGTGGATAGCGACGAGGATTCTTATGATGGAGCGCGACCAAGCGGAGTCGGGAGATAGCAGCTGCAAGTGGTTACAATCAGTTTCTAGCACTTTTGTGGCAACACTCACCAGGCTCAAACGACAGGATCGCATGATTCGTGTGACGAACGGGACGACCACACACAGCGCAGTGTCGCCCTTGGTCAGTGCTGCTTCCAGTAGTTCGCGTATATTGAGTTCCCTGTCGAATATCGGGTAGTCTTTCGCCACCGTCATGAAGCCTATCCAGGCTCCGAGATTCTTCAGCACTTGACGGTCGTTGAATCCGCTGACGATACAGTTCTGGCGGTTTAGCAACTTCTGGAACCAAACGTTCAAGGACCAAGCGAAGTTACAAGGCTACCTTCACGTAGGCGTACGTCTCCTCCCGCATCATCTGTTCCATGCAGTGTCCGAGATCGTGGCGACAGAGGGCGACGAAGAACTCGTAGTACGTGCTGAGGTGGCTCGTCATGTCGGGGATGTGGCGCAGCAGTTCATGCACCAGCCAATTTGTGAAGCATGGAGGCTGCATGCGCATGAGGCTGGCCATCTGGACAACTTGCGTTTCGGTGTTCGTATGTCGTAGCTCCATCACGATGAATCCAACTGCCTCCGCAATCGCAGCTGGCGGCGCCCACTCCTTCTCGATATCCGCAACCTTCTAAACAGCTCATATCAACAGAGATCTCAACAACGGCGACACACTAGCAGGGCTTCGATCATGGACTCTGCACAGTCATTTTCAGCGAAGGACGACGTCTTCACCAGGGTGGGTGACCTCTCGCCAGGCGCCTTCTGGCTGTGCGGCTTCCCTATCGCGTCAATTCGTGTCCCTGTCGCCGGGTATTCCAGTCCAATTGCCGCAGCTGCCGCGCGCAGTTCGCCCGCTGTCAGAGTTTCGCCATAGCACCGCGTTACGACATCTAGGAGGATGTCGTCGGTGTTGCACAGAGAGGGCATCGCTGGAATGATTAAGCGAGGATAAGTTGAAATGACAAAGAGAACACGAAATGACAAAGAGAACACGAAAAAAGTAAATCACATCAAACCAAAAATTCCGAAGAATTTGGAAAACCGTTGTTGAGTCAATTTAGTAACGCACATTTCGCCTAGTTGTTCGGCAAAAACACTGATCGATTAAACAAGGTGTGCACTTTTTGTTCATCGGATTCTCTCAGGGCGAAATATCCTAAATGTACCGAACTCGTAAAATCTGGCTGTTGATGAAAGATCTCGGCAATCGAAAAAAAACACAGACGATTAGAACGGCATTTGAACTGCGAAATGCAAAACTCACGGATTGCGCTCTGCACAGCATGTTGCAATTTGACTAAAAAGAAACGACAGCACCCTCGCGAAGCGTCCATCGCACCCTGAAATTGGCGCTCCAGGGCAATCGTGGCATGACCCAAAATTTCTGATCAGTTCTTTAGCCCTATACATAAGGATCATCAGCAAACTTGCGTGCGTTTTCGTTTTTCTCCCCACCTAGCCCCATACATCATCAAAATATGGCAGAATAACAAAGAAACATGAACTGAAAATAGACCTTCTGGCCTTCCGTAGCAAAAATTTTTTTCTTAAACAGATACCGTACATTTTCTTTTGCACACTTCTCCGCAAATGTGCCTAGATACGGTTCGTTAGTGGAACACCACGGTCTATGCAGATTTCAGAATTAAGCGGCAAAGAAAGTGACAGCAGCGTCCGTCGTGGGTCCCGTCACGATGAGCTTGCTGTGTCAACTGCGCGGTACAATCGCGGAAGAATTCTATAAACACTCCAGAACTTGCATAAACCGTGTCGTTGATCAGGGAACTTTGTGTAGATAGCTTAGGGAAGGGACATGAGAAGGAAAATAACTGAAAAAAGCCAACGACATTTGTAGAGGGACAAAATGCTAAAGTTGCATGATGAATAAAGCTTTTTCGTCTTTTCTTTGTTATTCTGCCATATTTTGATGATGCATGGGGCTAGGTGCGGAGAAAAACGAAAACGCACGCAAGTTTGCCGATGATCCTTATGTATACAGCTAAAGAACTGATCAGAAATTTTGGGTCCTGCCACGATTGCCCTGGAGCGCCAATTTCAGGGTGCGATGGACGCTTCGTGCGCTCTCTCCCTCGTCCTGCGAAATCTTCGCGTCTTGGGACCACCCTACTGATTTAAAATTCGAAAGAGGAAGAGAGTGCTTGGCAGTGATGATTCAATCGAAATCAGATCTTTTGGTGTATCTCAAAAAAGGGAAGTCTCTAAACTTTTTTTGAGACAGTCACCAGTCTGGAGACCGTCTGTTTTTGCAAACGTGGGTAGACAGAACGCCCATTTAAGTGAGTTTTTGAACGAACCTTGTTAAATTCCAGGTCCATCATCGCGTCAAGAACAAGTGGACTGTGCTGCGGATGCTTGGCTGCGGCTCGTTCGTGGTCGTCTACAAGGTGTGCGACGACGAAGGCTACCTCTATGCTCTGAAGACGGAGAAGTACACACCGAAAAACGCGCTGAAGGTGGAGGTGAAGGTGCTGCAGACAGGAGAGAAGCAGAAGCTAAAGTATTTCCTAAAGCTGCTCGATTGCGGCACATGCAAGAGTCCCGAAGCCGGATCGTCGGTGGACGCTCTGCGCCGTCTCCGTCCGGATCGCCGCTTCACTTTGCCATGCGCTGTAACCCTGGGAATCCATTTCGTCGATGCCATTGAGGAACTCCACAACATGGGATATCAGCACAGGTCAGGCTCGTCAATACAACACTTTTGTTTGATGCGGCTGTTTCAGAGACATCAAGGCTGCCAACGTCGCCATTGGCGCCGTCGAACGGCAGCAGATATACATCATCGACTTCGGTCTCTGCCGCTCCTTCTTCGATGAGTTCGGGTCGATGCGTCGTCCGCGGAAAGTCGCCCCCTTCAGAGGAACCGTCCGCTACGCCCCTCTCGCCTGCCACATCCTTCGCGAAACGTGCCGCAAGGACCATCTCGAGTCGTGGCTCTACTCGCAGATTGAATACACTCGGGCGAGTCTCCCCTGGCGTGATCTCAACAACATTATTGATGTTAGTCTTCTGCGAGTTTCGAGCTTTCGATAGTTCGATCATTTCAGGTCGGTCTGTACAAGGAACGTTGTCGACACGACATCGGACTCGGCGAACTTATGGGCGAATGTCCGCGCGAGTACATCAACATTCTCCGCTACCTGGACAGCCTCACGTTCTACGAGAAACCTGACTACGAAAAGTGCCGCAGGCGTTTGAAGGCCGCAGGGATGGTTCTCGGTGGCTACAAGCCCACTTACGACTGGATCGATGAAAATCTCCGTGCAGGCAACGGAAACGTAGACACGTCAGCCGCGCCAAAAGTTGCTTGAAAGTTCTATGTCTGATCATCTTTTATAAGAAGTATATGCGTGCGACGAATTCCCCGTAAAGCTTATAAACATATGCAACAAAAATGCTCCTAAAGATTTATTTGTTGGCAAAACCACTGGTTAAGAACTGCATAACATAAGACAACAAAGTTATTAGTATAAAATTAAGCCCAGTATCTGGCATCGATATCGGTGGCCAGATTGAAGAGGCGAGTCTCATTGATAGGGGCGAAATAGCCGGGAGGAATCTCCTTTGAGTCACTTGCATCCGAAGAGATGCTGCGGTCGTCTCCGTGGTTTTTGCGGTGTTCGCGAGATTTCCAGTTGGCGCGTCCGCGCTTGACCAGCTCCGTGGCTGCGTACAGAGGTGCCGGACGCGAAACAGGAAGTGCCACAATGCCGTGGAGGTAGCAAAGCGCGTGAGTCATGTTCTCGAGCTGCTCTACGGTGAAGCGGTTCCTTTCGTCATCATGGAGGACCACGTAGCGAGTAGGTTTGGCGGTACCCTGTAAAGCAAATAACTCATATCTCCAGGTTCGCTCATCGTACCTGGAGAGCCTGCTGAGCGACGAGAATGAATTCCGTCCAGTGTGGATTCACGATTTTGGAGGTCACACACGTACCGGGCTGCACATTCTCCTCGATTGCCTTTCCACGGCGAGTGTTCGCGGGCATAAGACGGATTCCGCATTGCTTCTGTGCCAGGATCACGGTCAGCCGCGGACTGTACGGACGGCCGCCTTCGCGCGGCATTTCTTTGAAAGCATCCAAGATTTCAGGGATTTCCTCATTCACAATCTTGTTGACCTCACCCTCGCTGACACCGGCGCGGAAGATCACAATCTCTCTCGGTGACCGCTGACGCCTCGGATCAGCAGCCGATTTCTGCCGATAGTGGTCAAGAGCGCGGCAAATCGCTCCTTTCAATTCGGTCATTCTCTTCTCTTTCGCCTCCTGGTACCAATATCCGCCTCGCATGTCAGCAGGCGACGTTCCAACGGTATAGCACATCTGAAGTAATCGATAAGAGGATATAAAAAAGACACGGATACTTACGCCAATAACGGTAGGGTCGGAGCAGAATTCGTTGACACCGCCCATCAGTGGAGAACCGGGACTCTGCATATCGAGTCCAATGAACATGCGGCCGGCAGGGAAGAGCGTGTACTCCCTGCAACGAAGTGAGTAGAACCGTGCAACGTTCAGGAGCTGCATACACGAAGTTGACTGGATGATGACGTGAGGAGACCAGTTCATGGTTAACACCACCGAGCTTTAGATTCGACTTCATGATGATGTTGTCCAGAACCATTTGGGATCCTCTCTGCGACAGGGCCTTTAGTACGGTCTTCGTGTGGACCATCTGCGTGACGAACTTGTAGCGAGTTTCCGTCTCCTTCATCAGATCGCGTTCAATGCTTCGCTTTTCGCCACCGTGCAGGAAGAGTACGAACTTGACGCCGTTGGAGCGATAGTAAGCAGCTCGGGTTTGAATATTGTCCGCGGAGAGGTCCTGCAGTCGGTCGTAGAAGGGTTCGTTCATAACCAGGCCATGCATCTTGGCAGTGCCGACAAACGCCTTCACAAATGCCCTGTAATGGAGCATTACATGGTCACCCAAGAAACGGTGATGTACCGTGCAGAGTCGCATCCGATAGCGTTGGCAAACACACAAACAACCCAGCGAGAGGGGGCCTTGGCTGGGCGCACAAAACCGTTGTTGCCCACTTTCCATTGGCGCCGTCCAGCGTGATCAACGGCACTTTCCCTATTAGTCTTGTACTTGATATCAGGCGGGGGGAGCAGTTTTCCAGTGGCGGAGCAGAGGGAGCGCTCAATGCGGATGCCAAACGCGTTGAGATACTCGTTGCGGTCGCCCAGTTCGAACTTATTCAGCTCTCTTCGGACAACCTCCTTTACGTCCGATGGCAGCTTGCGCGCCTTCTCGATGAGCTGTTCGACCTTGAAGTAAGAGATGATACACACTATCCCAGCCACATGTAACTACCAGCTTTGGCGTTTGTTCCTGAGTTTGAACGCGCTGTCCTGGTGGTACCTCGAGAACTTCACATGGATAAAAATTCCGCTCCTTCTCTCCTTTGAACATGCGTTCAACGATGATGCACGGATAGTGTTCGTCCACGGCAATGCGGTACTTTTCGTTGAAATGCTGGGCAACGGTGATTTCCGTTTTATCCTCTTTCATGAATGCTGTCTGTCCAGCAGTCTGCTCCGTAAGGCTCTTGATCTGGAACGTCGCCTGTTTTGCCAAGTGTGTGGTCTTGACAGTGAGACCTTAAAAGAATATTTCAGAATGGAGGAATGTACTCAATCTCACTACCTTGGAGGAGCTTCTTCAGTTCGTTACGGAACCTGCGATCATCGGTCGTGCGCGCCTTAACTTCGTAGAACACCTCGCGGAAAAACTCCTTCAATGGACCGGGCTTGAAGAACGGCGAGGTCTTTGGCTCGATAAGCAGAATGGCGCCTTGCTCTTGAGCAGTATTGCCGATGATGGTCGTGATCTTCTCCGAGCCGTCCTTGATCACCTTCGCCATGTTGGCAGCAATGTCGTTGCGCGAGTCTGCGTCGTAGCGCTTGTTCTTATAGACCAGCTGGTCCTCGCTGGAACGGAGCGATCAGCGTCCTTCCATGAACACCGCACATACCGCTGATTAACCTTTTGACTGGTCAAGATGTCGCAGAACTGCTGCAAGGCGCGACATCGCTGCTCCGAGCCTGCGTCCCCTGCTCCGGACGGGTACAGTTGGTTAGCGCTGCAGATGAATGACGTAGTGTATGTGATTTTGGCCTTGATTCGTTCGCAGTTGCGACCGAGAACTGCTTGACTTTTGGCGTTCAAGATTTTCTAGAACATTTCTGCTACAGGTTCCACACGAAAACTCTTTTACCGTCTCCAGAAATAACTCCTTCGCTTCGCTCTCAGCCAAGTGCTTCAGCGAGTACAGCAGGAAGCCGCAATCGTAAATGTATTCCGCTCGGCGTTCCTTACCTCCGAACACTTCGGCGTGGGTGGCAAGGAGGTTCTTGAAGATATCCCAGATCATTGTGCGGCGTTCCTGACGCTGGGCGCTAAAATTCATACATATTCACAGAAAACTCTGTACAAGTGCTCACTCATATTTGGCAGCTCGCAGCAGGTCCACTTCCTTCGCTTCTCCCTGCCGCATGAACAAACCATAGATCGTCAGTTCATGTTGGAAGACCGTCAGCGCTCGGTCAAAACGCAGGTTGAACCCGTTGATTTCGCAAGGCACTGCACAACAGGAGGATACAGAATGCATGTAACGGAACTACTCACCGGTTTGGACTTCTCGAAGTTCATTCCCTTGTAGAGCTTTGGACGGCAGGAGGCAGTCACTCATCGTTCGAGGGAAGTTTGCTAAATGAAGAAATGAAAATCAAAATGAAAATCATAAACCAATTATTCCCCATTTCAAGATTATTCTCCATTTCAAAATTATCTTCCGAAATCGTTAGGAGCGACCGTAAAATTTTTGAGCACGTCGTTGCGGGACTTAAGGAGATTTCAAGATTTCAAATTTATTTCGCTCTGCGCTGCAGCGCAATAGTAGGCCTAACGATTTCGGAAGATAATTTTGAAATGGAGAATACAAGAAGACGACAAAAGAAGACACGGAACAAAACCACGGCGAGTGGAGAACGGAGAGGCGCAGACACTTAAGGCCGATCTCTGCCGTCAGCAACGACTCCTCGGAAGGTAGTTGAGTTTCGAAGCTCCGACCGAGCGGCGTTCCTATAGAAGAGCTCATCCGGAACGTCGAGGTTGTGGAGCCGATGACCATCGTCACCGACTCCGAGGGCTTCAGGGCGGCGGTAGCCGAGTGATTTTCCGCAAATCGCGTCGTGGTCCTGCACAAAACCGAGGAGTAGAGGGGCTCCAATTTCGAGGCCATCATTGCCAAGTCAGAGCCGCTCGAGATCGGAGCCACTTTGGCACTCAACGACGGTCTCATCGCGCCGCTCATCAGTGGCACCAGTGGACCGCAGAAGTGCGTCCTCATGTTCCACTGCGTCGAGAAGTACCACGTGGACACGCTCAATCTCAGAGAGGAAAATACGCTACCAATGATCACTTCTAGGAGAACGTCTTGATGCTCCACGAGAATGTCGTCGAGGCGGTCGTCATCGGAATCGCCGACGAGCACAGCGGAGAAGCGCCGAAGGCGTTCGTCGTCCTCAAGGACGCGTCCAGAGGCGTCGATGAGATCGCTGATTTCGCCTCAATTCGTTCATTTCTGATCACGAGACTCGAAAAAGCGGTCGATTCAGAGAAACTTTTTCCGCACAAGTATCTGCGCGGCGGTATCGAGGTTCCTGAAGAGATGCCGAAGAGCGCCAGTGGAAAAACGCTCCGCCGCGTACTTCGCGAGCGAATTGGAAAGCATTGAACGTTTGGAGATCTTTATTGATGTCACATATACCATTTTTGAGATCATTATTCGAAAAAGGTTGTGAATATGAGGAGGAGCGAGAAGAGGTTCTGGGCGAGTCCAGTGAACACGATGATAGCGATGACAATGACGCCCGAGATACGCCGTTTCCTCATCTCCTCGGCGATCTTACCCTCTGAAATTAGCCGAAATTACCGCTTTCCCATTGATAACACGTACTATTCAATGCTTCCAACTGCGCTGAGTCGTTGGCGATCTGCAAAAAATTTCGTAGAAAAAGTCTATTCGAAAGTGGAACCTACCGGCACGAAGTTTCCATTTTCGTCGTGCGGAAGAGTGGCCGGAAGCTGATCGTCTCCGCTTTCAAATACAAGACTAGCAAAAGCTCTTCGGAGGAAACTTCTGAAACGAGAAAGTGATATTGCGGGGAAACTGGGCCTTACCGATCGACCTTGGGCTTCGTTTTGCTGGCGGCGGTTTCGCTATTCACGGGTGGCGGCGGCAACGGAGGAGGAGGGATCAGACTTGCGATGGACCAGGCTTCACCACCATTTTGATCCATTTCTGAGACTGCGGGACTGGGACCGTTTTCACACCGGTCGGCGCGGTCGTTCTTCGCAGACTGAAAGTCGTTTTCGCGAAAGAACGTCTGTTTATTCGAAGTCTGTCTACGAGACGGACTACCATCGCTTGAGCCGTAGCTGGTCCGTTCGTGTGCTCCGCTTTAACAACTTCCAAGAATGGACTGAGGAAGGTATCCGAATTCATCTCCGACAAATCGTTGACCTTAGAAACAACAATAGCATTCCAAGCCGTGACAAATGCAACTTACCGAGTTGAATACGTCTCTTATAACTGTGAAGCTCCGCAAAGTGGATCATGATAGTCCATTGAAGGCGGATGCTGTGCCCACTCTTTGGTGACGATGGCCGCCATCTGAAAACAGTGCGGATGTGTGAGAAAGAGAGTGAGCGTGGACAGATAGCAAACGAAGATCACGGAAAACACGATTACGGATAGGCACACCGGTGAAAGACATTCACCTAACCTAAAGAGATTCAAAACGAGCTGGAATCTTCGCTCTACTCCCAAAACTAGTGGTTCGACATCCAGCCAAAGCGGTTCAACGGCCAAATTCTCAACACGAGCTGAACATCAACGAGGCCATCGGGAACAGGCCCAAAAATGCGCGAGCCCGTTGACGATGTCTACGCGGTGTACATTTCCTAGCTTCACTAACAGGCGTTCGGCGATGCCGAGGCCACTGTGGAGGATAGTCCGGTACATGGAGACGCCAGTACAGTAGAGTACCTCGCCGACGTGAGTTCCGATGACTTCGATTCCGCAGTAAACGTAGACGCAGCGGCGCACTGTTCTCCAGAACGTTGATTTTGCGATCGCCGTCTGGAACATATAAGCACATGATTAAACAACTCCAACTGAAGGCTGCAACAGAAAATACTGAGATGGACGCGAGCAACGATTTTAAAACGACTGTAATCAGAACGTTTACTTTCTCCACAGTGAATTTTTCTGATCAATAAAAAAGAGAAGAGAACAGAGCTGACAAACCACGAAAACGAAGTAATTGAAAATTTGCCTAGAAATCAGAAAATCCTAGTGCTTGTCAGATAAAGAAGTACATCAAGATTTAGCTTGCGTTGCTAAGCAAAATTCCCACTTAACCACGAAAATTGGCAACGTTTCCCCGGAGTTCGTCACGGACCCTCCGTTTCACGGCGCGTTCCTGTGATCCCTTTAACGAAATAACTCAGGCACGTTGATGAATACCTGGAGCCCATAAGCAATCCGGCGCGAGAACATGAACCACAAAGGAGGCTTTAGCGAAAGGAGCATGGAGAGCGACTGTAAAGCGTTGTCAGCAATGCCATCTTCATCCTTGTCGTTCAAATGGTATAAAACACGCCCGGTCAGGCGAAGAAGGCCGACTACGACACGCTCAACGATAAGCGGATTCTGGCCGAAGTCTTTCATGAGCCACTGAAGATGACGTTCAACAACGGGCCAAATAACCGTCAGCCGATCCTTGTTATCAACGGCCACACTAATCATCAGTTCAAAGTAAAATATAATCGAATCTTCTTCCTGTTCAGCGAGCTTCCTTGTCTGTTTCGCTGCGGATGTTCCTCAGACGGTGGAAGAAGCTGCACAAACACTGTTCATAAGCTCAGTGAGAGCGGAAGAAGTCAGGTACTTTACATCCTTCATTAGTTGTTCCGGTTTGGATTCCGCTATCACAAAACGAGCATTCTGCAATGAACGGAAAAGTAATAGGAGATGCATAAAACATGCAATAAAGACTAACAAGGGAGTGTTCAAACCTGACCCCCTCAGGTCGCGCTGGAATTTGGCACACTGGTAGGTTTTGAGCAGTAGATTAACTAAGCAGAATTAGCGTCCCATAGGCATGAACGCGTATTTTGCGTATTTTGCAAAAAAAACGTGGTCATTTTATGTAGTCGTAGGATCTGCGACGACGTACCTGAACGACCGCGAACAGACCTGCCAGTGTGCCAAGTTTCTGTGGAACCTGACAGGGTCAACTACGTCTCCGTTGTAAGGAGAAATACGAAAAGCTTGCGACAACGATATTCTCTCTACCTTGATAAGCTCCTCATGCTCTGTTGTAGGTTTCCTGCTTTTCTTCGAATCCGAACTCGAGCCTCCAAGTCCAACCAACTCAACAATTCACTGTTGCTTTTACTGTGTGTGACATTCCTGTAAAGAGATACCTCCAAATGTGACCCCTTTTGTGTCACTTACTTGGAATGCTCTCTCATGGCTTTTTTTCATTTCTTTTTTTCATCAATTTTCTAAATCATGGCTAAAGATAGCAAGGAATTTGTCATACCAACGACCTCGTTCTATGAAACATGTACCAGTAACGCTGCAACATATACAGCCCAACACATACTACGATCCAGAGGACGGTAAAATACTTTATGATAGAGTTCATGAAATAACGAAACAACGATGACTTCCAACAAAAATGCGCATTGCACACACTTATAGGAATTTTCTAAACTCATCGTTTGATAATTTAGTTTTCTTAGGTTTCTCTCCGGAATTTACATTCTTGTTTTCAGTTTCATCATTTCCGTTCGTCATCGAACCGATTCGTCGATGCATACCATGGCCCTTAATAGCCGGAGTCAGTTGATCTTTCTTTGGTGGATTGCTTAACGCAACTTTCACAGGGCGACCTAAACCAAATGGAATGAGAAAATGCATAATCAAAGAACCACTAACCGAGAATTTCAATAGCTGGAGAATTAATTGCTTTTTGAGCGGAACTCTCGCTGTCAAGCTCAACGTAAGCGCATCCCTTCGGCCTACCGGATTTGTGCGTGACGATACGTACCGCCTTAACGCTTCCAAAAGCACCAAATACTTCCTAAACACAAATGACAGTTTATCGTACAAGAGCAGTGCCTTACTCTAAGCTTTTCCTCACTGCAATCAAAATGCACATTAGAGACGTAAAGCTTGTTCTTTTCCAGTTCAACGGAGTACCGAAAATCGGACTTCCCAACATCTCCCTCCTTCTTTTTCTTGTACTTGGACACAAATACAGGTCTACCGTTCAACTTGACCCTGTCCTTCTTCAAGGCATTAGAAGCATCCTCGGCAGTATTGAATGTAACAGAACCGTAACCCTAAATTAACCACACATGCGTAAATTCATAGTGCGTACGAACACAAACCTTGCTTTGCTTGCCTTTGCCAGCACCAGAAAGCCACACCTGTTTAACGTTGTCAAACAGCGAGGCTATTTCCTCTACAGTAGCATTATATCCCAAGTTGGAAACAAAAACAGTTGCTTGCTCATCGACATCTGCATTGATATCGTTGACTTCAGCATGAACCGAAACAATAATAGATGCAGGTCCCACAGTGGCATCACTAGAGCCGCTGTCAACGTCCATTTCTTCTGAACTCACATCGTCAATTTTAGGCTTCTTCGGCGTCATTACACTGTTTTTCGCAAGTCTCGACGGAATGGTAGGGACGACAAATCCGTCCTTATCGCTCTTGGCTACTGACTTTTCGGTATTCTCGTTATCTTCGGACAACAGTTGCAACTTCCTTTTGGCATGTAGCTTTGACCCATTTTCGCGACTAGCGACTGGTGAGTCTTTCTTGGTTTTGAGTGGACTCGCAGTTAAACGCTGTACGCGCATCTGTTCATCACGCTGCTGGAGTCGCTTCGCTTGTGAGTTAACCTATAAGCAGGATACGTTGTTTCCGCACTGCAGCACAGACCAACCTTCGAAAGAGCTTTACCCAGCTCTTCTAATGTACCCTCCTCGCGCTCGAACTGGATAAAATAATCGAAGAGCAAAAACGCGTTTTCAGTAACAGAGTTGACTGCTTGATATAGCATGTGACGACAGCGAATCATATCCCGTCCAAAATGGCGTTCGTATGAAATTGCCTCAATAGCAACTTTAGGCTGCGTATTTCCTCCGGTCGCCAAAATATCTCTCACGATATCACGGGCCTGAAAATTGAATTGGTCAGTAATGAATTAAAATGTGCATGAATTACCTTTCCATAATTTTTTGTTGTTGAATAATGGAAGTAAGCATGCATGAGACGATACTTAAACATCTGGTCCCAAAAGCGGAACCTATGCGATAAGAATGTACACCCATCCTCAAAAGCTTCTTCGACAATACTGAAGTCTTTAGATTCGGACTGGACCACACGCCGCTTGAGGAGGAAAATGTACGTAGTGAACAAAGACCTTCCCCCAATCCGGGTCCACAATTGAGTTCTTCGCCACCTCCCACAGTTCTTCAATCGAGTAGAGTACCTCGCCGACGTGAGTTCCGATGACTTCGATTCCGCAGTAAACGTAGACGCAGCGGCGCACTGTTCTCCAGAACGTTGATTTTGCGATCGCCGTCTGGAACATATAAGCACATGATTAAACAACTCCAATTGAAGGCTGCAACAGAAAATACTGAGATGGACGCGAGCAACGATTTTAAAACGACTGTAATCAGAACGTTTACTTTCTCCACAGTGAATTTTTCTGATCAATAAAAAAGAGAATAGAACAGAGCTGACAAACCACGAAAACGAAGTAATTGAAAATTTGCCTAGAAATCAGAAAATCCTAGTGCTTGTCAGATAAAGAAGTACATCAAGATTTAGCTTGCGTTGCTAAGCAAAATTCCCACTTAACCACGAAAATTGGCAACGTTTCCCCGGAGTTCGTCACGGACCCTCCGTTTCACGGCTCGTTCCTGTGATCCCTTTAACGAAATAACTCAGGCACGTTGATGAATACCTGGAGCCCATAAGCAATCCGGCGCGAGAACATGAACCACGAAGGAGGCTTTAGCGAAAGGAGCATGGAGAGCGACTGTAAAGCGTTGTCAGCAATGCCATCTTCATCCTTGTCGTTCAAATGGTATAAAACACGCCCGGTCAGGCGAAGAAGGCCGACTACGACACGCTCAACGATAAGCGGATTCTGGCCGAAGTTTTTCATGAGCCACTGAAGATGACGTTCAACAACGGGCCAAATAACCGTCAGCCGATCCTTGTTATCAACGGCCACACTAATCATCAGTTCAAAGTAAAATATAATCGAATCTTCTTCCTGTTCAGCGAGCTTCCTTGTCTGTTTCGCTGCGGATGTTCCTCAGACGGTGGAAGAAGCTGCACAAACACTGTTCATAAGCTCAGTGAGAGCGGAAGAAGTCAGGTACTTTACATCCTTCATTAGTTGTTCCGGTTTGGATTCCGCTATCACAAAACGAGCATTCTGCAATGAACGGAAAAGTAATAGGAGATGCATAAAACATGCAATAAAGACTAACAAGGGAGTGTTCAAACCTGACCTCCTCAGGTCGCGCTGGAATTTGGCACACTGGTAGGTTTTGAGCAGTAGATTAACTAAGCAGAATTAGCGTCCCATAGGCATGAACATATATGCGTATTTTGCAAAAAAACGTGGTCATTTTATGTAGTCGTAGGATCTGCGACGACGTACCTGAACGACAGCGAACAGACCTGCCAGTGTGCCAAGTTTCTGTGGAACCTGACAGGGTCAACTACGTCTCCGTTGTAAGGAGAAATACGAAAAGCTTGCGACAACGATATTCTCTCTACCTTGATAAGCTCCTCATGCTCTGTTGTAGGTTTCCTGCTTTTCTTCGAATCCGAACTCGAGCCTCCAAGTACAACCAACTCAACAATTCACTGTTGCTTTTACTGTGTGTGACATTCCTGTAAAGAGATACCTTCAAATGTGACCCCTTTTGTGTCACTTACTTGGAATGCTCTCTCGATATTGAAACCCATTTCTTTGAGTCCACGAAATCCTCGGCTTCAGTCAGTGAGTTTGGAAGAAGTTTAACATGCAACAAATGCAATAGACACTCGAGAACGGGCGTTCGGCGATGCCGAGGTCACCGTGGAGGATAGTCCGGTTGACTGACGTAACCTTGAACGGTCTGAAAACAAGATTACAATTTTACTTTGTATCTTCCACCCTACCTTATGCAATTTTCCTTCCATCGGCATCAATTCGCCGAGTGAATCCATAAACATGTGAGGAGAAACATAGATTATTTGGGACAAGATCGGCTATGGGCTGGAATAGAACAATTGGAAAGATGGACTTGACGACGAGAGCGCACCTATGAACTGCCAAAACGCGCTCCACGTCGTTGTCGGTGTTTAGTTGCGAAAAAGAAAAGGTGCAAAATATGTTCTTCGATTCTCTCTCGTCCTTTTCTTCCAACTGACTCGAAGTCAAACAGTTCTTCCGACTGGTCCAAGCTTCGTTGATCATTTGAACATCTCTCTGAAAACAGAGGATATACTGGATTTATTGGATTCCCGAACAAGTACCTTCGCGATATAATAACACCCACTCAAGCCCTTGACAATGGCATGTCTACAAATAGGGCATTTGGGCGCCGTTGGAGCGAAGAGCTGCTCCAGCCCGCACTTCCTGCACCTCCAAAACATTGGATTCAACGACACTGAAGAGCGCAGAATCGACCACATCGACAACGGAAGAGATGGACGCCACTAAAAGAAGGAAAACAGTCGGATTATTTTGATGACGAACACTTGCACTTGAACTCGGGAAGAATCAAAAACGGACAGCAAGGATCTAAGGGAAAGGAGGGAAACGTGACTCAGCGAGGGGAGAATCTCTGTTGTCACGGGAAACCTGGGGCAATAAGCTGGGAAATAAATTTGTTAAAGAACTACGTTTGGGAATGCAAAATATCAGGGATATCAAAGAACTCACTCGGATTCTGAAGCACCTTGGGCAGCTTTGCCTTCAGCCGCCAACCGAAATCGAACGATCTTCCGGTGGACGTCGGAGCGTCCGTCGTGAAGGCGTTCGAGATGAATCCGTCCGCTCCATTCGATGATTTCGAAGGCGTAGACGGGGCGCTCATCCACTTCTGAAAACAGAGAAATCGGAAGGAGAACAGTGCGTCGAGCGCCTGGCAGGCTCCGTAAAAGGACTGCGAACGGACCGAAACAGTGGAGAGCGGAGATAAAAGAGCAAACAACGTGAATCGGTTCAGGTTTCGTGGCGTCACTTTTTGCGATATGATGATATTCAGCACGGAAACCGTCTTTACAGAGGACCCTGTGATCCGAAAAGACAAGACACAACCGTTATTTTGCTAGAATCAAGCTCTCGATGAACCTACACGAGAACGTCCTAAACACAGCCTCCTACAACAGCTGTACAGAATTTCAAGTTTCTAGTCATCTCGAAAATTTTCGGGAAAGATCGAAAAATTTGGGTCCCGCTTGGAGGACGGAAAGTTTCCCACCTACTACTGTATCATTTACCTTACCATTAGGCTGCCAATGATGCTAGATCGTCATTTGAAGCAGCGCGGAGCAGTATAAACGGCAATGAGTAGCGAGGTCGGCTTATTTGCACTATGTTTATGTACATAAACCAAAAAACACAATGATAGGCGCATCACTGTTTCTTTGCGATGAGTGCCTTGTAAATTTTCTCATTTTCGATAGCACTGTCGTATTCCTGTTTGAGCTCGAGCAGAGTCCTTGTCAGGTACTCTTTGTCAGCCTCAAGACGCATCGCTTCGTCCAATTCGATTTTCTTCATAGTCAGTGACGACTCGGCGATCTCCGCCATCTTCGCGTTCTTCTCTCTGATGAGCTTTCTGAGCTCGTTGTTTTCGATCTTCATGTCCTTGACGGGATCTACCTCAGGCAAAAATTTCCCCTCGTGGACATTGTAGCTCATTATGCAGTTCTAAAACCACTGGTTGTAGATGTTTTAAACGTGTGCTGTTTACCTGCATAATCTCGAATAACTTGCTGCGCGACTTCTCACTGCACAGATCAGCGGGTGTCCGGACCGACACGGTTGTGATCGTGTTTATGTAGTCCCACTTAATCATGACAACGGATACCTCGACCTAAGGGTGTTTTCTTTAGACACAGGTGGTACATTTGGAGCCACTTACGTTCCCATCATTCTTCACCCAGCTGTACGGTCTCATCTTCTCACTTTGAGTGTTTTCACCATCGGGATCTTTGGCAAGGAATAAGGCTGTCTTTACGAAGTACGTGGGCTCTCCCTGATTGTTGTACGTCACGGCCAGATCGAGAGCAACGCCATAACCGTAGTCGCGAAAACCATTCTTGACCTGAAACCAACGATATCACAAGTAAAGAGGGATATGTTGTACGTGGATGATTCGGCAGGGAGTTAAGTACGGAATGAAGTTAAGACCGACGATCCGTTGGATATCGGCTTTCAACGCGTCGACTTCTTTCTTTTTTTCGAACAACCTCTTGTAATCCCACAGATGGGGGCTGTCGCTGATAGACTCTAGCACGGCCAGCTTCGAGCTTACTCTGGCATACTCTGAAGCAAGCAGTTGTATGAAAAGAAGTAAACGAAAATGAACCTTTCTTGTAAGAACGGACGCGGAGACTGTCCAGGAAACTGCAGTAGAGTTCGTTGTGACGATCTTCAGAGAGATCCTCCATCGCAGCGATGGTCTTGTGGAACTCTTTCAAGAGGTCTGGCACATCCCAAGGGTCTATCTTACAAGGCATCAAACTGAGGATCTTCCTTGCAGTCTCATCCTTTTGGATCATTAGAACGGATGTGGCCATTTCGCTAGGTCCAGGGACTCCGGAAACTTTGGCAAAACGCACCACCTTGTAATAACGGCTGTTCACAACGCTCCGTATCGCGTCATCGTCTCTTCTGGACGATGTGGCGGCGTCGCTCTTTGTTCGCAAATCAAAGCGCTCGCAGATAAATCCCGGTGCGGCAATAACCTAAACAGTGATGTAATTTAAAGAGAGACGGGTAACAACACGTACTTTTAGCAAACCACTGTTGTAGAGCAAGCGAACGAAATCGGCGACATCGTCTTCAATCTGCATGTCAAGTAATCCAATACCGCAAGTGAGATACGGTTCCAGAATGTTCAACTGCTCCACAACGGCCGGACTTGGACTGATAACTTTCTGAACGCCGATGTACTTGACAATTCGCGTCGCTTCGTCGCCTAGACAGTACATATGATCAAATTTAAGCATTATAACTCCATACCATCCACGAAGCAAGCGTTCGCCGCTTTCAAGGCAACCATGAACAGTTCAGGTTCATCTTTGGTCGAAGTAAAAATGTGGTGATCATTATTATTTTCGGCCATGATTCTTAAAATGCATTAGAAAATCAGCAAACATTAAAGGATAGAGAAACACGCGCACACGCAGCATCGATAAAGTTCGGTGTCCCCCGAAAGCCATAGTCTACTTTTTTCCAACTCCACAAAAGCAAGCGATCACCGCGCGGTGAGACTCAGAATTTGCTTTAGCGCATTGAAAACGGCGAACGAACGCACGAAATATTTGCCTTTCTTCAATGCGCTAGAGCAATTTCTGGGTCTTACCACGCGGTGATTGCTCGCTTTTTTGTGGAGTTCGAAAAAAATAGACCATATCGCTTTTTATCAAACATGCTCTTCTTCGCGGTTCACGGACTCTCAAGAGGAATGGACGTTCCCCTTCGCGTGGCATACAAATTCTTTGCTGCCAGTCAGACTTCAAATTATGTAAAAACACCACAAAAGCAAAAATAACTGCACAGTGGTTATTTTTATAAGAATTGCGAACGACCGAACCATCTGCAAAAAGGGTGCAAAGACGCGCTACCACGCTACCACGGCGCCTCAGGGAAGATCGCTTGAGAACCCGAGTATACAGTAGTTCCCTCGGTTTTATTCATTTTTTTTCCGGTGCCTGACGGTTTTGTGTCGTTGATTCGTACTTAGCAAAGAAGGAGTGAGTTGTTTTTTGGTCTTCTGTCATGAACTCCCGGTATTTGCGAAAGTCGCGTGCTGCCTCATACCGAAAACTACCGCGGGTTCCTTCACCCTTCGGTTCCTTCAACTCAGCTGCACAGCCCGGTCAACGCCCGTTCCCCAAGCGCCCCACCTCCGATCGCCTGCAACGGTGCGGAGTCTTGTACCGGACGTGCCTTCAACGGGCGATCGACGGCGATCGAGCACATCGTTAAACAATGACGCCAGCAAGAAGGTCTCGATGAAGGACGAATTCTCATTGGGATCGCATCTCATTGTTGAGACCGATCCGACCGTACTCAATCGGCGAACTTCCAACGGCTAAGACAACAACGACCACGTACAAATCATGTTGAGCATAAATAATCAACATGCCACATTCCTTTGAGTATTTTGCCAATAAAGAGCAAGTAACATAATTACGCGGCTGTATCCGTTTATCTTGTTTTATTATTTAGCGAAGTCAATGTCTATATTCCAGTTAAGAAGAATCATTTCAAGGCCTCTCCAGTCTCCTTCTCCCAGTCGATCGAACGGTACGAGCCGTTTTCTGTCTCTTTTAGAAAGATTGCTCTTTCTACGCGACCCTGTTTGGACAGCGCCTCGAAGGCTTCAATGGTCGACATCTCAGCCGATTCGTTCGCATACACCTTCCACATGAACATTCTCAGAGATTCGTCCATTGTTCTGTGAACAAAAACGTTCACTCCGGAGGCGCCAGAAATCGCTTGCAGAAGGCGGCGATTGTGAACCATTCTCTTAGTGGTGTCGTCATCAAAGTCTGTCATTGTACTCGTTATCAAATGGCAGTGACAACTGAGAAGTTCAACTTGTCCGAGAACGCTGAAACCTCGTAGATTGGATCAGGAAATCATGCAATTACCTCTGTAGTGACTCATATCGATCGGTGGCTTCACATTTGGGTGGATACGAGAGTGTGGAGAAAACACATTCGTTGTCCGTATTGTGGTTCTTATATCGGATTGTGAAGGTTTTCCTCTCGTTCTTATCGTCAAAGGCATCCAAATCATCATCATGATCTTCTGCATCTTCGTCGGGAACAGAAGCTGTCGTACGGTTCTCTTCCTCCTCGATGTCCATTCTGAGTTTTCGTCGGAGTCCTGCCACGACACATGCGGGAAGCCAGCGGTCAATGTGACTCCTCGTTAGTCCTTTCTTCAAATAGAGAACTCGATTTAGATCTGTGGAAAGCTGGAAATAATAAGAGCTAAAAAATACTCGGTAATAAATGACAACGGCTATGCAAACTTGCTTTTTCTTTTGGGCGCTTAAATCACTCAAATCACCGAACTTCCTTAGTTCGTCGTCAATAACGGACCAGAATCCTGTACTGTCCGTAATGCATCCGCTTCTTGACAGTTCTTGCAATCGTTCAACATGATAGTTATTGCCTTTCGTCGAAAAAGCCTCTTGACAACAGAAGTCAGTGTAGTGCGACTGGCTAGCTTTCAACCGTGGCACCAGTTGACACTTTCCGCATCTGCAAAACGCCGTCCGATCTGGTAGTAGATTGCAATCCAAAGCCATGTTTCTACGAGATCTAAACCACCAGACCGTTTTTCCGAAAGAATAGCACATCTAACCTGCATAGGGTAAGTATCAAACTCTCTGGGTTGAAATGAATCTTGGCTAATAGTTGTTCCTCATTTTTCAGCACATCCATCCATCTTTTGAAAATAGCTTTCGGCTCCTTCTTTCCAGAGGGAAGTGGTGGCTTCCAATCGTACATCGCCTTTAGTTGTGCGAGAATCTTATCATCGATTTGCTCATTACGGAAGCCTGATAGCTCTTGCTCTTCACTTCGTTGAGCAGGAATTAAATGTGCGCCAATGCGGACGCAAGAGAGCACTTTTTTTATTTCTGCTTTCTGAAGAAACAGAGACTAATATCATAGACAAATGGAGTGAACTTACTTCCATAATCTGCTTGGCTTGCTCTCTAGCTCTATCCACATTGTTCAGATTCGCGTTGCAGATGGTCGTCCTGTGCTTGTTGCTAACTATTTGTGCTTCTCTACGACTCTTGATTTTGGGAGAGTCTTTGCCTAAATGAGGAGAGCGTTAAATCGCCGATACTACGTTTCACAGCACGATACCTTTTTTGGCCTTGCGCTTTTCCGAAGTTTTAACTGGAGTCGAATTGGCTGATGATTCGGAAGTCACGCTTGTCGTTGAAGTTGACATTATCTCTTCGTTTACATTTGGTGAGGACGTTTCTATTTTTGAGTGATTCTCCTTATCCACACTGGGCGAACCCGATGTTCCATCAGCTTTGATCACAGCACCATCTTCCGACTTGATGTTTGCGTTATTTGTTATTAGATTGTTCGTGATTTTCTCGGTCTCCCTGTTCGTCTCCGCGCTATACGTCAGAAAGCAGCGTCCCAAATTTGCCGTAAACTTGCGCTGGGTTTCAGTCGTAAATGCGAATGTTTCTGCTCCGTGAATAAATGAGAGTTCTTGAAGTTTCCGCAAATCCTGAACGTTTTCATTTTTGAGCAGCGAATCTTCAGAAAGCTTGCACTTGTAGTCTTGATCCTTCATGATTTCTTCAACAGGATTGATAGGATGATGAAAATTTGCGGGAAATTCTCTTCCTAAGAACTTTAGCGCTCCTGAATTTCCGATTCCAAATGTAACTTTATTGATGTCCTTGAAATTGTCGTCGTTCGCTATCTTCGGTTTGGACTTGGTTGAAAACAGGAGCACTTCAGGTCCGAAGTGAATAAAGGGGAGCTCTGTGAAGCGATCGCTGTTGAATATCTTGCTGTCTTTGCTCTCTAGTTCGTTTCGCAAGAATGCGTCCACAGCGTTGTGGTACGTTCTGAATTCGTCGATGATCGACCCACAGCACTCCTTACTCTTGATCTTCGCTTTTAGCATGTAGAGGAACTTGATGTACGTGTTGTCCAGGAATGTATCCACGTTCGAAGTTCCTCTAACATGTCTTTTGAAATACGTTATGTACGGCTCCATTTTGTACTGTCTGCACTTCTCCAAGAAAAACAGCACCGTCAGGATTTTGCAGGTGGCATCCATTTCCATTTCTTCAAGCATCACTTCACATCTTTTGCATACACCGTCCGATTCCTTCCTGCTGTTGTCAAAGTGTGAACGGATGTAGTAGGGCGTTTTGTCCGTTTCGCTGTCCGTCTTCTTTGTGTAACAGATCAAATGATCCGCGTAGACGACAGTATCTTTGGGGGCGTCAACGACAGAAGCTTCCTTTTGATTCGTCATTGCCAGCGACATATTATAGTAGCCTCGGAGAGTTGAGAAGAGGGAGCGGTGCTTCTGGAAATGAGAGACGACCGTGTAGGCGTCTCGCCACTTGATCTCCGATGCTAACATCATCCTGATTGTGTCCTCGATAACAGCTACGAACCGCGTTTGACTTTCTCCATTGAACAAGTCGTCCACAAGACAGTCCACTTTGGAGATTCCCGCGTTTGGATAGCACTGCTGTGGCGGTAGGTAGTATTGATTCACGTGGACACGATACCGGATATCTTCTCGAATAAGAACAATGATTTCCGCCAGCAACGTAAACAAATTAATGTTCCATTGCTTGACTTTGTCCCAGGTTGAATGGTTACATGTGATGCGCACGGCAAGATCCATTACTTTGTGAGTAAAAATCCACGGTCCTTCTTTATATACATCACAGAAGCGACTCTCCTGCTGCTCTTTGTATGGAGGTAAGTTGACTAAAATTTGCCTTTTTATATCTGATAATAGTCGTTTACTCACAAGAAAACTTAGCTCCGATGTTCTGATTTTGAAAGCTCTCGAAAATGAGCTCCTTTATGGCCTCTAAAAATGCGATAACTCAGAAACAGTTCCACTGCGACATACTCTTGTTTATGTTGTTGACTCTAGCTTCCTGGCGCTCACTGAGGAGAGGATCTGAATGACACTTTTGTTTTTGTTCCACATTGAGGAGAAGCTCTAAATAACACTTTTGTTAATAGTGATTCAATTACATATTGCTATCTGAAAGATGGAGTTTGCATGGTGTCATTTTCTGTCTTTTCGCAAGAATTACTGTCTGCTGAAATATCGAAAAACCTAACCTGACTCTAAGCTCTTAATGGGTCGTTCCGTTTCAACGCAAGCACTGTCTATAAATATTACATTTTGCCAGAGTTTGCTGTGTTTTCTATATACCTGTCTCCATTGGCTCGACACTTTCCTCCTTCTTAAAGTTGCTTAGATTCAGCATCAGGAATGATCTATCGCACTCTTGTAAGCTCTACAATCAAACAATTCCTAATGTCTCACGTGCCATGTGGACAGTCGCACATCACAACATCACGCGCAGCAATGGTCGAAACAAAGACAATACAGTGCGTTCAGCGTTTGCAGTGTTTCGCAACATACGGAGGTCAAGGTGTTCGTGCTGTCGCCATTCGCGCCGTTTTTCAAATACCGAATATTTTATTACATTCTCAGTCTCGGCTATGAATCGCAGAAGAAACATTGAAGTTGTGAAAAGCCGAATCCGGAACACAACGGGTAATCAGCAATTTTATCATCGAAGCGGGTGACGGTGCATACTTCGAAGGTTCAGCTGGGCTTCGGCATTCTTTTCGGGAGGTTATTACTACTGCTCCCTTGTGTTTCAGACCTCTTAGGTGCCAAATAGACATGATAGAAGATGGTAGATTAAACATTTCAACCAAATGCTGTTTGCAATATTTCGCAACACGCTGAGGTCAAAGTATTCATGTCGTCGCAATTCGCGCCTTTTTTCAAGTGCCGAACACATATGTTATTACGTTCTCTTGCTCGGCTATGAATCGCAGAACAAACATTGAAGAACTGAAGCCCAACGGCGCGAGTGAAAAGCGGAATCTATGTCAAACGCGGAGGGTAAAGTGCAGAACCTGCTGGCGGTGGATACTTCGGAGTTTCAGCTAGGTTTCAGCGTTCTTTCCGGAGGTTAGAACTACAGCCTCCTAAAAAAACAGCTTTTCAGACCTCCTAGGTGCCAAACAATAATGACTAGCCATTCAACTTGCTTTTAGAGCAAATGGATGATACATGACAGAAAATGGTAGATTACACATTTCAACCAAATGCCGGTGCACAAGTAGTCCTGTATGTACTAAATTGCACTCAATTGAACAGCTTCTGTCTTTGTAGCAAATCGCATTTCAACAGGTCTCTTATCATCCGAACCGCATTTCATATATCCCGATCACAGTTTTAAGAATCACAACAGGTAGGTTTTCAATATATACACTGGCGGCTTCATAGAGATGTCAGCCATTCAGGGTCGTTTGACGGTTTTTCAACAGGATGTAGCAGTTTTCGCAAACGCGCACTGCTTTCGCGTTTGACGGCAACTGGACACGAGCGTTGCTGCAGCTTTGGCAGAAGATGGAGCCACAGTTTCTAAAGAGTACACTCTGTATAGATCCAATTTATCAAAGTCTACCTGCAGTGGTGTTTTCGTTTGCTGTATGTGAACTGAACGTCACATGATTTACAATTCGTTGCATCGCTATCCTTCTCCCATTGGGCTTCGGATAAGGGAAGAAATTCCTCCTTTAACTCAATTATCCTTAATCTGGACCTAACAACAAGATATGCAAGGTTTTCCGGTTTCACTATCTTACTCTGAGAGTTGGAAGCCGAGCTCTTTCAGCGCCTCTCTGCACTCTGTCAGTTCCTTATATGTATCGGCGTAATTCGCTCTCAACTCAACCAATTCTTCTTCCATTTCGGGATACTTTCGTAACTTCTCCGTCTGTTCCTTGCAGAGTTCTTCGAACTTCTCCAACTTCTCGCTCACACTGTGAACTTCGTGCTGCTTGTCGGTAAGCATCTGCATAGTTTCGATATGCTCCTCGAATTTGCTTGCGATCTGCTCTCGAAGTCTTTGATTTTCCATGTCCTTCTCCGACTCCTCGCTGCTGTGGCTGTTGTGTGAGGTGAGGACGGAAATCGTTTGATTCAGTTGCTCCTTTTCCTGAAAATTATCGATGTTCTACACTCGCTTGATCCATAGGTCCATACTCGCTTGTGGTGCGCTTTCATCTTCGAAAGCTCCCTTTGCATCTTGCTCGCAGACTCGTCTGCGATTCTCAGCTTCTCGTAGAGATCAGCATTGAGCGTTCTGGTGTCGGTGAGTTGCTCTTTCAAGGTGTTTTCGGAATCCTGAGTCTCTGATAGGCGAACTCTCAGTGAGTGCATTTCGTCCTCCAGTTTAGACATTTCCTCGGACATTTCCCTATCGGTCACTTGGAACTGGGCCCGACCATTGGAGAGGCTGCTGCTTTTACGCATGGTCCTATTCAAGCTTTCCAGTTTGCTCCTAAAGTAATGACCAGATTCTCATACGAGTCACATCGTCGTACGTTAGCTGACGATTCCGTTCTTCCAGATAGTTTTTCTGGTCCAGAACAGTCTTCATCTGCTCGTCAATCAGACCGGAGTCTTGACTGATCGTATCCTCCCCCGACGTCTCAGTGGGAATCGTGGGCATTTTCACATACAACGAGAGATCGACGCTCAGAGGCTGCTGCTACAAAGTAACACAAAATAAAGACGAGCAAAAGTAGGAGTACCAGAAGGTATTCGTTTTCCAGCTGTAGGTTACAATCCAAAACGTTAAGTCCAAGCAGCGCACCCGTTAGCGATACTGAATCCTCTTGCCGCAAGAGAGCCCAGGACTCATAATGGGCGCTAAATGAATGAATTACGCTCGAAGAAGGACATCGATTCTTACGGCAGATTCTTGGCAGTGGCTATGTTCTGGAAGTAGTCTGAGAGTTTCTTCTGCATTATGGCAATTCGTAGAAACGCCCGTACTTTGGCAATAGACGATCTTCAATGTAGCAATTATTGGTGATCAAATAGGAATGACACTAGTTTACCGAGAGCGAATGGCTTTAAGTATTGTGTTAGTAATGGACTGAAACTTTATTTGTCGTATAAAGAGTGACCTACAGGGAAAAGCAGCCCTTCTATATGTGAGTGGCAAGAAAAATGCTTGACTTTTACAGTTTAAGTAAGGTTCTGAAAGATGATCGCCACTTCGTCCTGATCATTAAGGTTTGAAGTTTATTTTTCTATATGCGTCCTTACAATATCCTTACAAACCTCTCCTATTTTTACTTTCATGCAAGCCCCTTGCAAAAACGAAGACCGGCTTTGCTTGGTTACTTGTTTGCCCACCCAATTCGTCGGCTATAATTAGCACGCTCAGGCAAATTGCTCATTAACGTACGTTAAATTGGTCTGCTGATCGATGCATTTGTAGCTTTCGCGCATACCGCGATGCTTGTGGGCCACGCTTCCCAGAAAGCTCCACAACTCAGCGTCGGCTGAACGTAGCGGCAGATAGGTCTTCGACGCTAAATCGCGTTAATTGTAGAGCTAATTTGCATAATGCACCGGAAGGCTGCGTGCGGTGCTTTGTTCTAACCAGATGAGCGGAATCCGTGCCAGAGGCTCTTCTCGAGCATAATGAACAAATCGGATATCTCCTGCGTGTCTGTTTCCAGGATTCGCGCACCCCGCATCGATTGTTCGAGAAAGGAGCGAAGCACGAGACGGGTGATGAGCGTGAGGTTTTTTCGTTCATTCTCTGCAAAATTGGTCAATTTGATTTGTGAACGATGACATCACACAGCGTAACTGGCTTTGTTGACGATGCCACTTACCTCGATGGATCGCTTCTGTTTTGCTGAGACGCACTTCCTCGACGAGGCCCACGGAAGCGAGGAGCGACGAGGCCACGTTCATGGCGACGCTCGCGCTGCAATAACGGAAAATCAATCGATTTGATAAGAGAAAAGGTTGGAAACAGGACGAGCATTACGTTCGCTGACCGAAAATGTAATCCCCCCGCAAGGTGTTTAGCTACATCGCTTAATAAACATCGCTTAAATTTAGATTTGTAAACAACGCATCAAATTACTTATGGTCTGTGGAAAACAAAGCGGGCAGCGGGTAGGAAAGCCGGAGTCCACTAATTAAACAATATGAAAATAGAGGTATCCCAAGAAACATGCAGAAAGCCATTGACGTAATATCTGACTTATATCAACTAATCCGAAGGAATCGGAGCTTTGGAGATTGTCGCTGTCGATAAATAATTAACTTTTGTTTCCCCCCGCCGACGGAAAACGATCTTTGGCACTCTTGAAGAATAGCGATTCGCTCCGAATTGATAAATTGCTGCTTTGAAATCTTCAACCATATAATCTGGGAAGGATGTACGGTAGCGCGCTGGTCTATGCTCATTTTGGGGTGATAATGTAGGGCCGTCTCTCGCACTGTAATCAGCGGCACATAAAGCTGGAGTGATTGCCGTAGACGAAATGGCCTACCGTACCACCATATATGTGGTGTTTAAAAGAAGATATCCACGCTAGAATCATTCATCTTCTAAAGGGGATGTTCCAAGGCATTGCCAAGTTAAAAAATAATAGAAACTGGTGCCGATCTCCCTGGAAATCGATATTCTTCGTCATGGGAGGCTCTACAATAGAACAGTTCAAGGGTAGGCACAGTCACTCGATATTTTGGTATGATTTCGGCAAGCCAAGAAGGCTATTTGAACCAGAAATAGGACTCTACCTGAACTTATTCGTAATCTTTTATCGAGTAAAGAAATCTCTGCTATCTGGCTTTATGTGTCTTCATCAACAACGCATGCACTTGCACCAGGTTTTTCAGTTCAGTCCACGACACGTCGACCCCAAAAATATGAATGTAAGACGATGTAAACAAGCTAAATCTCAGGAGACATGTAACCCTTCACAACCACGCAGATATATAATCCAGCCAGTCGATAAAACGAACCTCTATGCATAGGACAGCGGAACGTAAACCCAGAGAATTCGTTTATTTTACCGATAGACTCATACTTTACTTAAATAAACATCGTATCTCGAATATAGAAATCTTAGAACTGTCTGTAGTGGGATCGAAAGTCCGCACTCTGTACAAACAAGTGTGGAAGAGAAGATTTAGAAAACAATAGCTGTAAAGAGGACCCTTCAGAAGTGTGATCAGTTATTGTTAGTTGTGATATCAGTGGTGAAAAGGCGACTAGGGAACTAGACATACCGAGCTAGGCGAGAAGCTCACTGAGGGTACAAGAAACGAGTGGATTAGACATTTTAGATTACAGGGTAGAAATAACATTACTCATTCGGTCGAAAAGCGAGATCAGTGATAAATTAGGGGAAATCGATGGATGGGTAAAACAATGAAGGAGAGATAGGATGAAGTCCGTAAGTTAAGACAGTATGCCTTCGGAATGGGTGAAGAGGAACTGGGTGGCCGTCTCTAGACGGGTGATGGCACCACTGAGCTTTTCGAACGAATCGAACTCCGGCCGGAAGAGCGTCGGCCACCAGACTTTGGCAAGATTACGCATGTCCATGGAGTTCTTCGAGCTACGTGCCGCAACACGGTTGATGTGCGCCGTGAAGTAGTGCAGAAGGGTACGGTTGGCCTTGGGCATCTTATCGAACGCGATGCGCCGGAAGCGACGAATCTCGTAGTCTTTGTTCTCTTCCAGCTTGGCATCGGTGATCAGATCCTCTTGGATCTCATAGGGAATCACGGGACTCGGGAGGTTGAGGAAGAAGTTCTTGAGGGCGGTGGCAGCGGCATGAACCGGTACGTCCAAGTCGGAGAGGGAGATGTTCGAGTTGGCCTGGAAGGCCTTCTCCAACTGAAGTACCTGAGCCTGATTGCCGGGCACGCGGTACAGACCTTCGAGCTCCAAACCACCTTCCTGAAAAATAGGCGCTTTATTTCATGTCAGATTGTGTTCGTTCCTACTACCGTACTATCGCATAAAGACTTAATGATTTAGCACTCTGTCTGAACCCCCAATTAAAGTTTTTCTACGTTTTAACCAATTATGTTCATCATAATTGTCATCACATTATCACTCCCGAACTACATCCTATACCGTAGACTACAGTATTATGCATAATGTCAAAATGTTTTCCGTCCAGTTCTTAGTCCTCATCGCTTCTTTCATAAGTGCCTTTTGATGCACTCACGCCCAGCAAATGTGCAATCTAATCGAGCATAAAACCATCTCAATGAAACAGGGCTCCACATCGACGTTGCCTCCTAGCAGGCTATGCTGGAAGCCCCGAGATTTTCCGCGTTGTTAGCTTGTCACCATAGGTCAAGCGGAATAGATGAACCTGATAGGCATAAGCCATGAGGCACTTAATGAACCAAGAGAAATGTGCAATTTGAAAAGTCAAAAATCAAGCCGCCACACGATTTCCAAATTGTGGAAGGGGTTTCTGCACCTTGCTACGACTGTACGCTTCGATGCACTTTCCAGAGCACAGGACTCACCTGTTCGATGAACGTAATACACTTGGTGACAAATACGGGAATGCCGTCCGGGGAAACGAGTGCAAGTCCCTGGAGGGTATCTGTTGGAGTGAAGATGCTGCTCGGTCCCTTTCGTTCGACTTCCAGCGAACCAGCCCGGGCGTTGCGCTTCGGAGAACGCGAAGGAAGCCACGAGAACACGGAACCCTTCTCGTTTGACGCTGGAAAAATAGGGCATGGGTACAGTAACACACAAGCAGCGGTATTGCTATCACAGGCACAAGACAAAAGATTTACATGGTGGCTTCGGTGGCGGAGCGGAGTTGTTCGAGTTGTTCGCACGATCTATCTGCGGACTATGCGGCACTGAGCGGACTCCCATGATAGGCGATGATGGTAGCTTTCCCTTGCAACCGGCACCTCCGCTATCCTTTTGAACAATGAGCGGTTGCTCGTTGAGAGTCACCTCCTTCGGTCCCGAAATCATGGGTTGGAATTTCTTGAAGCGGAAGCTCGACGCCACGCGTCGGATAATCCCTCCTCCGTCGACCGGAGTCACTTTCTTAGTGCCGCGCCCTAACAACCGAGCCGGAGCGTCGGCGGCCGCCGGTGTGCCGGTCCAGTCGGTTCTGGGGGTGATGCTCAGAAGCGACTCGGCGGACATGCTGTGCAACCGGCTGGAACGCTTCAGCTGATTCTCAACAATTGGCTGCAGCCTGGCCAGCTGTCCGGTTGACCGGAGCTGCGGCTTCGGGGGCACGGGAGGTGGTGGACTTCTACCGTTCTTCGGAACGGCAAAAGGGGAAGCGGGAGAGCCTAAGAACGACCACATCACCACAACAACACAACCACGAACGGATTTACTAAGAGATAAAAACAAGCATTCAAAATGTTAATTACCTGAGCTGGGCACTGAACAGTGAGCGAGATCGGCCGAAAGGGTAGCGAGATCCGATGAAAACGACGAAATGCCACGTTTGTCGGAATTGCCTCGGATTCGCGAGATTTTTTTGTTTAACTAAAAGGTTTTACAACCTCTGTGGCATAAGTTATAGGGCGTGGTACCTTGGAAGGGCGGCTAGTGGGGTTTGCGGTAACGGAGTTCGAACGGAACGTCTCGAAGTTCTTTACAGTCGCGTATATGGGTTCGGCCCCGTTCGGCAGTGCATCCTGAGACGAATTAATAAAGTTATGCAAGCCATAATATCTTTCATTTCATCTGTACGTTTGGCTATTGTAGTCACGGTGGCCTCCGTTGAATTTTGTGGTATTAAATGACTTTTTATGAAGAAACAAACCCTATTCCACCTACCGTAATCCTAAGATTGTTCCTTTTACTAATAAGCCGAGGGTAACATATCTAAGAGGTGCATAAAAGAACAAGGAGAGGGGTTCCGAACATCAAGATCATGCACAAAAAGAGCCCTTAAAGACCAAGTTCGAACATCTTGAAATTATTTATTATAACCGAGGATAAACGTTTTTTTTTGTTTCTCAAAATGCAATTTTCTGTTCTGCAACACTTTGAACTCCGCGATTTGCGAATTGAAGCGAAAAGCGGAGACTCACCTTGACGCACATGTATTCGCTGCAGATTTCAACCGGCTCAGGAGTCGCCAACGGCGCCATGTTGCTGTTGCTGCTACTAGCCGCCGAAGTCGATCCGTTGGATTGTCGCGATTGATTCGTCCCTGCTCGACTCCGATCAGTAGACACTGCAAATGAAGAAAATAATTGCCTCCTCAGGCGGCAAATTGCATCGCTTACTTGTTGTTGCGAGAGCCATTGAATCATCTTTTGCCCTATTCCCGAAGGGGGAAGCGAAACCACTTTCCGGCACCGCCAGTCGACCGGCCTGAAAGCTTCGTGACGAACCGACCGACTCCCTGCTCGTCGTCGATGCACAGTCGCTCGGAATCACGCTCGTCGCTGAAATGCGGGGAGAGGATATGAGTGGGTCGAGAAGCGCGGCGAGCAGAAGCTCGCTAGCCCGAAGGAGGGCAGATTGAAGAAGAAGATCCCATTAAACACGAGCCCATTATGTATATTCGAAAAAGGGATTACCTTGGTTTCCATTCTCGCTGCACACGTCCGATGGCACGTCACTGAAATGAAAAAGATGAGTGAAATTGATGTGGCAGTGAACTTATTTATATCAATTTTGACGCCTTCATATTCATCATGGCCTCGCGAATCCCATTCCCTCAAATCATCTTCATTCCGACGCATACGGTGGACTGAACGCGCCTGGGTGTGGAAATGGGCATTACGTGTAATACGCTTAGACATTTAAGGGCGCCGGTCCGGTCAAAAGATCCTGAGGCGGCACACATGTGCCGAAACGGAGAAAACGCAGTGAGAGCCGAATTTGTGGCCCCCGGATCATCGGCAGCTGCATCACCGCCACCCACAATCGATACAATTAACATGCGCGTTCGATAGTGGGCTGGCTACTTGGTTCGGCCAGACAAAATAAGGTAATAGGCAGCGGTCAGTTGAGCTCTGCGTGCATGCATCTGTGTGTGCGTGTCGTTGTGGCCAATGGGCTTGTGGCCGGCCGGCGGCCAGACTACCACCCACCGCCCGGCTCTCCCTATATTTGTCAATGCCGTCGGGCGCAACGGCAGAAAGAGCAACGAACGTCTCTCGCTCCGCTCTCGTTCTGTTCTCAAAGCATTACTCTTCTCACTCTCGAACGGCGGGTCGTGTGGCTCGTGGCCCATGCATGATCGACTAACTAGACACGGCGTCCAAAACGAACTGAGGAGGAACGCGAACGGACGGCGCCTTTACTAGTTTAAGGAGTCACCGGAAGGCGGCGAAGACGCGCGACGACACTGAGAAGTAAAGCAGAAGGCACATCTGAGTTATATGGACGTCGGTAATCGCGTGTGTCATTTACCGCGGCTCTTCGAGAAGGGGCCGCGCAAGAAAGGCGGTAACTTCGTCGACAGCCACCCACGTGTCGCGAAACTCTAAACAACCACCTACAGAGACAGCCCTCATTAGACTTTGTTGGACATCGGGATTATTAGTCAGGGATAATCGGCGCTCCCTCGGTCCCAGTTGTTTTTGTGCCGACGGCACCTATTTTCCGCCGAAATGGAGACGGTAAATGGCGCGCACAACTCATCATTCAGCATTAAATTAAGCAGCTTACCATTCGCGATCTGCGCTCAGCGCCGCCTCCGAAAGTTGCTTCTCAAGACGCGTCTCGTTCATCTGCTCCAGATGTTGCTGAATGGCGTAGATGCGCTCAAAAAATTCCATATAGGCCACCGAATGACCGTGGTCCGTGCCCTCGGGCGAGATGGTCACGAAGACGGCACCGATACGATTGGCCAGTTCGCTGCCTTCCGTTAACAGTGCATTCGCATCCTAAAGAACAAAACAATTAGGTGAAACAGATAAGTGGTTTGCCTCATCGTTAAAAAAGTCGGTGACATCAGCAACGGCAATTATTAAAATCGACTGTCCGACGGCCTGTTCAGTTCCGGGAGCCGCTCCGGCGACAAGACTGTGAGCTGCGGCGGCGGCGTGGGCTAGCGAAGCCCGGCGTCTGGCGCTATACACGAGAACATGACCGTGGATGGGTTGAATTTGTTTGTTGAGCAGCCAGCTATGGTAGGCGCAGACGCGGAGGCTAACCCGGACAGGTCGTTTTGGGTTGCTGAGGGCGACGTCGACGGTGGCAAAACCGGCTGTAAAAGCGTAAAAGATAAGAGAGATAAAAAACAGGACCGATTTCTGTGCAACGGTCATCCATGTTTTGATAGCGATTCTGTTTTGTCTGCGCTCAACGTGGAACGAGCTTTTGGAATGAGAAAGAGTGGTACAGTACCGTTGCAAAGCGTCATTTTACTATTAATGATGAAAAGTCCGTTCAAAAATTTGCGTACAGTTCCATTTTATACGTGTGCTTATTACCTGAAGCCGACGACTGTATAGCCGGCGAGCACGCCGTGAATATTCCCGAAAGCAGCGAGGCCAGCGGATACTGATCACCACACATAAGTGAGAATTGTACCCGTAGATCGACTCGGCGATTGTCCAACTGACTACAGCACACGGATGAAAGCACTCTGGCTACATAATCTCTTCTATAAATCAAACATTACACATAGAGAAGCGTGCAACATGTCTCCACCTAAACATCGGCGACAGTTCATCGCTCGAGTTCTGTAGACATCCGTCCATTTCGTCAAAGTCCCTTGACGAGGCGAGAAAGATTCCGCCGAAGCCCTCGGCTAACTGATTGACTTGGAGGTGAAGGCTGGGAAGCAAGTCGAAGTGAGATGGATCGCAAAGTGGCAGGAATATCGGTGGGAAATGTATCTTGGCGGTGGAGAGGAATTGCCGGGCGCATTCGGCCGTAGCGGCAGAGTCGATCAGGATGACGACGCTTTGAGAAAGTTCGTTACTTCGGGGAACGGCGTTGTAGTCCATCACTCTGCACCGCATACGGACAAGACCGTATTCACACTCTATGGCCCCGTTCAGAGTTTCCATTCTGCGGAGAGCATTGACGAATTCCGAGGCAATCGGGTCTCTTCCAACAACAACTAGTTCCAACGATATTACTGAGGATTTGTCGCAAGATTTCCGCCTGAAAAATATATATAAACAACATACGATATGCAGCTTTTGTATCACTCAGCATACAGGGCTTAAGTTCTTTTATAAACATGCATCATCTTTTGTGTTTCCCTGTGCGATACACGTTGGATCCTGTTCCTTGTTTGGGTCTTAAAGCTTTACTCTGCCTTTTGACGTAGACTTAAGATTTGTCCAGAAGCAAACCCATAAAAAGAAACGTTACGTTGAAGTGTGTCATTAACATTTCCTTCAATCCCTAAAACCTCGTAGGCGATAATCTGTCGATCTTTGAAATGCCGTATACGGTATCAAAAATCCACTATCGCCTTATTCGATGAACACCTCCATATGGTATGTGATCATCTTATAAAATTGACTGGTTTGCTTTCAAAGTGTGATTCATGTGCTTGCTGGTGAAACTCGTTGAAACCGAATGCACCGCTATTTCAATAATTGCTGTAATTTCGACGTTCTGACGCAAATTGCTTAAGGGAAAGGATGTGTTTTGAAGGGCGTTTCGGAGAAAGATGACTGGCCAAAGAGCGAACCTATAGTTTTCCGGAATGAAGACTTGAGTATCCCACAAAAAGGGATCTCTTTTCGAGGGTCCTGAGATTTAAAGGGACCGATGCCCTGCATCGTCTTTTCTCTTTCGTATGTAGAAACTGGATAACGCACTATCTTCACAGGTGTGGAGGCAAAGTCGCCAAAAACGAAATCGACTTTCAGACCCGTGAATGTACCCTAGTACAAAATCATTGTCGCCTCTTAAAAAATTTGTATTTCAGCATTCGTCATTTATCCTAAGAAGAATACAGCACTTTCTAGTTTCCATTTTTTATATGGCTGAATGTTTGAGACTACCTACACTAATTACTCAGTGTCACGCTACCCAATGTAGTAAAAATGACATTAAGGATATGAAAGTCTTGGTCACGCTATCCGGGATTTTTATGTACAACAACTCGTTCTGCTGTCGGGGTGGTTTCTTGAGTGAGGGGGGGGGGGGGAAAGATCGCTTACTACAGTATCCACCAAGGTACTGTAATATATCAAATGCAGAGAATTTCCAACTTTTTTGTTTTTATCGTTTTGTTTGCTTTGCTTACCTATGAAATTGCGACGGAAATGCTTCGTGGACAACGACGTCCACACACCTGGCTTGAGCGTGGCAGTTCTGGACAAGAGGGTACGATATGAAACACGCATATTCAGAGATCATTTTGTCACGAAGCTCGAAAAGTCGACTTAATTGGCGGTACCTAAATCGTATATTAGATCCACGCAAAAAGGAACTGTTATGTATACCTCAGATCTTCCTGTAGAATGTGTCGTATCATCGTCATCTCGTCTTCGTCCAGGCCCAGTAGTGGACGATTATGCGCTCCACCACTTCGTCGTGCCAGGACCACTTCCATGAAAAGATGGATTTGCTCGAGGAGAAGCTCGGTGAAGTCAAGCTCTGCTTTTTTGATGAGATCAGACTGATAGCGATCGTAAACGAGTTGAGCATGGTTGAATTGAAGGCAGTCGAACGCGGGCGAGCCCTGTAGGAACAGCTGGACGTCGGATAGCGGGCAACCCGGTGTGACTTGACTGCAATCGGCCAGAAGCCGGGCAAAGTCTTCTTCTTGCCGTTCTCGACGGAACTCCTTTTCCACTGCTTTCTGAAGAGCTCTCCATCTTTAGAGCATCAATAAGCTAGAGATACCTGATAGGCATGAAAACTTCGGTGAGCGTCGGTGACTAGCAGCAACTCGGTGGGGAGTCGGGAATCCACTTCGCCTCGGTCCACAACCACCGCCGGGTCGAATTCATTAGCTGCAAACATGAATTATTCACTTCTGTCATTTTTCAAATTAGGTCTCGAGCCTGCCGGCTATTCCGCTTTCGCTTTCCGATTTCTCGAATTCAGTACCAATTCGGCAAGCCGACTTTCTCCGAAAATCTCGGTAAACAACGCTTCCGATCAACTTATGTGCCTTATGTATCCTTAATTGAAGCATTCATCGCTAGATGGGTTCTCAAAAGAGTTCATTATGTTTATGTTAGATAGGCAATAAAATAAATGTCATAGCGAGTTTTTATTTTATAATTGGAACGGTCGGAATGCGAACACTCAGCGATTGTCGTTATCTTTACGAGCCAAAAACTCATGTGACCGGACCGTTCCGATTGATCTGTGTTTTGACTTTTAGACGATTTCGACGTGACTTTTGTAAGAAAATGTTCGGGCTCATAATCAAACGGAAATTCACTGTAAAGAGCCGAGTTAACAAAATCCAAGAATGACACTAATTCTGTAAACCGAGCTTGTCCAACTTTCTAAGAAATCGTAAAGTTTTAGATTTGTTTATTTCGGTAGATTCCTCATTTGCCGAAAAGGGAAAAGTCCAATTCCTTACCGAGATTTCCAAGTGGTTGAAAATACTCGTCGTAGAGTGGATGAGCTTTGATGAGTGCCGCGGCCTGGGACCATTCGAGATCGCACACCCGTTCCATGCCAATGAGCTGGGCGAACACATGCTGAAGCCTGGGTAGATGCGACTGCAGTTTCGCTTGCATCCAATGCTCCCTGGCTTCGTTGACATATTGCTTGTAGACCTCTTGCGCAGCTTTGATTCCGAATGTAGCGACGAAATGATCGAAGTTGGGATGGTGGGCGAGGTTGTAGCGCGTTGTGAGTTGCTTCCAAGTGGCCCGTTTTGTTGGCCATTCGTTGAGTGGCATCAGTTCGCGCAGTAGGTTTGAATAGCACTTCCTGAAGTCAAAGTTTTAGTACATATCGACTGAAGAAAAGAACTACCTTATGACAATACGCCTTTCAATATGGAGTCTAACTGCTTCCGAGTATGGAAGAAGTTTCGGACGACATCGGCATTTATCTACCGTATGCGCGACAAGAGAAAGAAGTTCGGTGACGTTGACATTTTCTAAAGCTGACACTTCAACCTGAAATATCAAGCGGTAAATATGGAAGTAAATACGTCTAACTAACCACCGGGATATTGACACCTTTGAACTCCTTTCTCTGAAGCAACCTCTGCAACGCCTTGAGGCCGTTTCCATCGGAACGATCGCATTTTGTGGCGGCAAGGAATGCGGGCTTCTTCGTTTTCAGCACGTTGGTGAGAATGGGCGCGAGAACGTCGATCTGGCGATCGAGCGATCTGTGCGGAACGGGCGAGACGTCGAAGACGACGATGAACGCGTCGACGTTTGTCTTTCCCTCTGGGAGAACTCGTTGGTCAAAGTCGGTTTCGAGGCCAAGTTGTTCCTGGAAAATACAAAATAACATTTAGTCCCTGTCCAGTCATCTAACGGAAGTTTTGCAGTCGCCATCGTGGCAGCGCTATTACGAAATAGGCAGCGAAAGGTCAACCGCGTACACAAACAACTTTTATGGCGCCTGTTCTTGTAAACAGCCCTATATGGTGGGGATCGATGGCAGGCCGCAAAGTCACAAGATCTGTAAGTGCGCCACGTTATCGTCAGCAAACAATTGAAAAAACTTCGCAATTTGAGCCACTTTTGAGGCGGAACCCTAGCAGACTGGAAGTGGCATGTGTCAGAGCAAGCTGGAATAACATTTTTATTTTGATGGCAAACGCATTGGCTCGTGGAATGTTTGTGTCGTTAATGTATCGTGTTCCGAAAAATCGCACAAGGGTCAAGCCGATAAGCCAATAGCAGGTCGCATTGTTTCCGGCCACTTATGCCGTTATGTAAAGCACCCTTACCTTGCATATGTACATAAGCTTGTCCCGACTCTCGAGCTTCGTCTTTGTTGCGCGTTTCGAATACGGTGGCAGCGATCCACTTGAAATAGTATCGAATGTTTCGTCGTCGAGGAACTCCGTTTGTTCTATCACACGCACGTGGGTCGTCTTGCCGTGCATTAGATCTTCGGTTTCCAACTCTCCCTCTCCCCAGTAGAGCCAGTGATCGCTGTTGATGACGGGCGAGCCGCCGAAATCCGTCTGTAATCGACGATGTTTTCGTTGAGCGAACAGAATTGAATAAACATTGACTAACCTGCGACAGCGTCGAGATGTGATCTTCATAGAAGTCGCCAAAATTAGGACGTACAAATCGATTGCAGAGCAGCGATTTGCCCACTCCCGCGGCCCCTTTGATGGAATCGGGCCCACTGAGCCCGACGACGGCTACTGTTGGCACATTGCGATGGTCGGAGATTGCGTGTGGCGGCGTTGGAGTGGTCGACGTCGCTTCCGGTCGGCTGCCATCGTTCGGACCGGGCGATCGTCCGATCATCGCATTTTTACGAATATTCGCGAAGAAGTCGTGGGCCACCTCAACGGTTCGTTGAGGAGATCGGGACGGAGACGATCACTCTTCTTTTGGGTCCCTCCTCCGGCCTCCTTGTTGGATCTGTAACAAGAAAGGCATTGTCGGCGGTTGTTTACTCGAGGCGTTTCGGTGGACCGAACATAAGAGAAGGATGTTTATCGGAGGCGATCAACTGATGGTCGCACATCGGTGAGTACTGAGTGGTCTTAGAGCGAACGAACACGGACGACGCCCGGACACCGGCGCTGACCATCCAGCGATCTACGATCGGTTGGGTGCTCCTGTCGGAGGGCACCCAGTTGCAACTAAAGCGGCAAAACGGCGGTCAGCGCCTGACCGTTATGCTAATTAAACGGTTCCGATCGCGCCGACCGTCCTTCCCGAACGCTCGCTTCCGGTGGCGAGTGGCACCCTTGTCGATCATTTGTGCAATTTCTCGCGCAAAATGTCATCATATCGCAATCAGCTCCGTATTGAGGACGGCAGGCGTTCTCATCCCGATCTGGAGAGTTTCCTTTTCGAACGTTTGTTGTGCAGAGAAGGCGGTGGAGGAGACGACGGAATCGCAAAACGGCCATCGGGCATGCATCGTGATATCGTCGCTCGATCGCGCAATGGCGCCTCCCCAATAATGAACACAAATATGCACATCGAAAAAAAGGAAAGGGAGCGTAAGGAATCGGATGTGGGTGCCGGCGCGTGAGTGAAACTTCTGTACTCTTTCGGTGATGAGCGCGCTCGCGCCCCTTCTCTAAGTGTACCGTCCCGCCGCTGATACATAACCGGATAAGGTGTGACAGTCGGCGACAACACGCCTAATGCCGTTTCTGTCACTGTCGCCGCCTTTTCTCTGTCGGATGTCTGCCGGTCATCATCATATCATCGGCGTCATCATCGCTGGCGTCACTGTCATCTTGCCAGTGAGTCGGAAAAGGAGCGAACAAGAAGTCAAAGAAAAGAAGAACGCCACGATAACACAGAAGACTTTCGAAAGTGGGCGAGAGCGAGTCGCGAAATAGGGAGACGCGGTGAAGAACGCAACAAAAAAATATTCAACAAACGATCTATCATTTGTTGGTCTCGTTCCAATTTCCATCGGCTATGACTGCCAAAGGGAGTCTAGTGCGAAAAAAGACGAAAGACGATGCCGCAATCGAGCCCCTAAAGGGGGAAGTCCAAGTTTTTGGAAGACGACGACGACCGACGCGCATGCGCGCTCGTTTGCCCACGGAGCAGGAAGCGTAAAACGGCAGAAGATGGGAGTGGTTCGGGTTTGGCGGATCGTCTCTCGCCCCAATCGGCTCTTCGGGAGAGGAGACGATGATGGGGCCACGGGAGATGTACTAGTGTAGATCGGACATCCCCAACTGCTGGCGGTCGGTCGGTCGGTCGGTTGGTAGGTGGCGGAGGTGATGCTGCTGATAGTTCGTCACCGGTGGCTGTTCGAGCGGCCGAGCACTGAACAGAAGAGAAAAGATTTCCTGAGCGATTTGCGCAGGCGGCCAAGTGGCAATAATGCGGGTAGTGACGGGCGAACTGTTACTTAGTCAACGCTGCAAGGCAAGGCCCGCGACCAGTCGCCACTTATCCCATTCAGTACGCGCGCAATATTGCGCATACGGTATTCCCGAGCCCTGACAATATGAACAGGAGCAATAAACATATTCAACTCGGCAAGTAAACGAGTTGCTCCTCTATTATCGCCCTAAAAAGTTGGGCCAGTCCTGTGCACGCGATCAAGTGCGAACAATCGCATAAGATCCTAACCATATGGTGACCTCAATTAGCAGTCTCTGCAGTAGCACAAATATACACATATCGCAACACCGTAAAGTGTCCGATCACAGTGTGTTCAATTGTAAATTTTAAATAAACGGTGACCCCAGGAGAGAGGCCGTCTTAGAAAGGCGAAGATATCAAATTAACGAAAAGGGACGTTGAACCGATTAAGACGACGGCAACAGTGCTAATGCGTTGTTGACCGACTTCGAGACAAACAACGGCGCGCTCTTTTCAGCAGTGCCATAAATCAGAGATGAAAGCGTGCGATGGCCGATGGCCGCCAGCTTCTCCATTATTGGGCAGTTGTCGTGCTGCAGTAGCAAATTGATTACGCTAACATCGGAACTACGCCTCGGATTAACAAGCACCAAATTTACGCGTCGGCGCGCCGAAAAATAAATGCTCTGATTAGCGGGCGCCCCTTAGGGAGCGCAACGGTAATGCGTGCCGCCGTTGCGCCTCTTGCTCACTTAATCTTCGGGTGCTAAACATATGGGAAATAATACATACATGTGCAATCTCGTCGCGTTTAGCATTTTGATTAAAGAGCGGAGCGTGAGAGCGTCCTGAAACATTAATCAACTCACCAATTCCCTCAGATGAGCCCGTGATTTGTCGTATTGATGAGTAAACAAACTGCCGAATGAGGAGGAGGAGCGACAGCGTTGTGTCATCACTAATCTGATTTAGTTGTTTGCGGAAGGAGGCAACATGGAAAACATGACAATATGGGAAATTCATTTATCTCATTTCCATACCGGTTGCAGTAGCGGTGCATTGAGTATGTAAATGATGTTGCACCGGGTGAGTTTGACATCACGAACGGAGTGCATTTCAGCTCAGTTGATCCGGGTACCTGCTTAAGCGCACGACAGTAGTTCGTTCTCGAGTCTGCAAGAGCATTTGTCCTGAAAACATCACCGAGCAGACGTCCTGAATCAAAAGCAAGCCAAATATTTGTTGTGTTTATTGAAGGTGTGACGCCTTCACAAATAAAGCTGACATCGTCGGGTCATCGTCGTCTGTCTTTTAATAAATCATAAACTCGGCTGCGCGCGAATTCGCGCCCTCCAGGTACTAAAAGCCAATTAGGTGCTCATGGATAGGGCTGAAGTTGGGGCCAAAAAACTGCCTTATTTGGCTTCATTCCTTATGTCTTAGGCATCGGAAGATGTTGAGGCTGGCACAACACCAGCTTCGGTTTTCTCCATCTGGCCTTTTCTTTTGTCTAGTCTTTGTCTTTTGTCCACTGGAAATCATCAGAACTAGCCGGTGCTGTTGGTGTCCCATATGTGAAGTCAGTGGGTGAGCAAAATCTGCGTGAAAAACGTATAATCTAATGACATGGTATACGAGCTGATCCTAGTGAGATTTAAGGTGAGATTTAAGTCGTTCATCGAGATTACTGATGGTTATGTCGACGAGCAGAAGAACAGAAAGCCCATGATATAAAAAATGTTATAAAATATGCATGAACAACCACAGAACTGAAGCAGATGACGGCAGAGCCCCTTTAGCTCAGCCGGTAGAGCGTTAGACTTTTAATCTAACGGCCAAGGGTTCGAATCCCTTAGGGGGCGAATTTTTTAAACATAATTGTAACAAGTTGTATGTTGGGGTTAATAAGAGTGGTTAATACTGCTTTTGGTATCTGAGAGTGGAAGAGGATGACCGACGAAAGGAACGGTTGTGAACTGGATGCGATAACAGTCATCTATGTGCCGTGATCGCTCAATATGGCGAAACCTTTATGATCATTTTAAATATTGAAATTTAAAGGTTTGCTACGAATTGGGAACATGATGAACAACTAACACGAAGGTGTAACAAACAACCGAAGTAGGTGACAAAGATAACTTCGGTTATAAATGCACACACGGTTTCGAAGCGATCAGTTTGTAAACGTTCCAAGAAGAACCATGTGTCGAGAACTGAAGCGTTCGACAACAGAGCCCCTTTAGCTCAGCCGGTAGAGCGTTAGACTTTTAATCTAACGGCCAAGGGTTCGAATCCCTTAGGGGGCGAATTTTTTGACGAGATTTTGTTCATCTGCTGTGTATGTCATTTGTGACTATTTCTGTATCGTACTAAGTTGTGCCATTATCGCGGTCACGCAACAGTTACCAAATAATGTAGTAGATCGCGGGCCGTGAAGATGATATGGTGTGCCCCACATCATCTTCACGGCCCGCGATCTACTACATGAACAAATTTCTCACATTAAAGAGGTCCGCAAAGATTGATCGTATAAGATGGGCAATGGCCGTCATGAGGTACCTCAGGAGCATGACTGGTTAACGAAATCCCCTTTATGCTTTATGCTATAATGGAACTGGCCGAAATCTCAATGTCAGATAGCTCTGAATCTTCGTGGAAAAGTAGTGCTCAAGGGATGGACATTATCCCCAGAATCTTATCTGCTGATACGTGCGACACGGCGTATAAACTCTCGCCGGGAGCTACATGCAGACCGACATGAAAAATGCTGTTATATGGAAGCCAATTGTTTGATCGTTCGAACTGGGGAACGTCCGTCTTTGCCATACTTGGGCTCCGGGTTCAACTCCCCTCCTAGCCATTCCGTTTTGCATTCTCTATATGATGTGCAAAAGCACATAAAAAATAGATCGGTTAGAGCACAAAAGAGCCCGAGGTTCTGGCTTCGCAAAATCAAAAGCATACTGGCTTTTTCACTGATTTTAAATGTGTTTACGTGACTAGTTCAGGTTAGCATTAACTCATGTAGTCTTGAATGCCAAATATCATTGTTCGAAATGAGACGGATGACCAAAGACGACCAAAAAGGAAAACGTAACTCTTTTACGATCATTCAGGGCACACCTGTCTAAATCTCACGTCAGGAACTGGCCCATTTATAACCGTTTTATTGTTCAGTTTTTTGCTTTTTTTTCAAAAAAGGAAAAGCTGAAAAGTGCTGCAGAACATGGTCAAGTGGATCTGAAAAATTCGACCATGTATGTTTTGTTCAGCATCCTGTTTCTCCGAACATGTCGGACGCTTTTTGTATCGCTTTTAGTAAGATGAATCGCTCGATTATTGTTTTCAATGGCAGCGGCATATATCCTTTGTACAATTTATAATCCATGGTCCATTTGTCTCATAATACAAATGTGAAAAATGTATTTACCCCATCCCGGAACAGGTTTCGTTGAAAAAGAGAAACATACTATGTTAAAGGAACGCAAACTATGACTGAAGAATTCTTCAGTGAGCTGCTTCTTTGTTGATAGCTATAGGCTATAGGAGCGTTGTCTTGGAACCAGTCCAAACGGCGGATCAAATACACATACACTCTATGTTCCGGCGATCTACTTATTGACAAAACAAAGCAGCCTGACAGTGAGTTTCACATGAATACTAAGCTTTCAAGTATGTTGATTTGGCGGACATGACAGTTTCTTGTTCTGAAAATATATTAAGTCTGGGAAGCGACAACGTAGACGTTATTTTGCCCGTAGAATGTTGCCGCCCAAGTTGCCGCGTTTCTTCCCTTTTCAGTTTGGTTCGTGAGAATCGATCCCTTTTACTGTGACTAAGCATTAGAAATACTCACCGATGAACTTTCATTTCATTAGTGTTATTATGTTTTTAAGCATAGGGTAACCGTGTTGTGCTACAATCACGCGTCATAAGAGCAAACCGAAAGCCGTTGTTTCTTCATTCCCCTTTCGAAGTGACACAAATACTCAAGTATAGGTGCTACAATCTGTAGAGATCACAGTTGATCATGTTGTTGGACTCAGAAACTGACACTATCAGGATGAAGAAACTGCTCCATTTCAACGGATGCGCCAAGGAAAGGCACAAAACCATTTTTCATTTTTTTTGAAACAACGGGTGTTTAGTGCATTGCGGCTTCTGTCTTCCTTCTGTGACCAAAGTAACATTAAGGCCTTGCGAGTTGCAATCGTTAGAAAAGACTTCCATTCGCACATCCAGTCTGTAGCTTTGTTCTCTTTTCAAACTACGACCAATGAGATGGAAACAATGAAGAGAGTTCACTATTTAATGGATTGGTTATTCACAAAAACAGTCACGCCGATTGGTTCTATATTACTGATGCATCTGAACGCCCGAAATACCAGGTTTTTAACAGCTTTTTGCCCTACAGTATGCGATGAAATTCAGTGTTCAACTGCCACTTCTTTTAGTCAGTATTTGTTCTTTGGCTGACGCCAGTGACTGTTCCTGTTCAATTTTCATGTCTCGTAGCTTGTCAGCCTTGAAGAATCTCAATTTGTATAGTTCACATTTCAACTGCCAAAGCTCCTGTTTGTTCCACGGCTGCAATTTGTCTTCTCTTCACAATTATTTATTACCCCAAAAGTTGTTTATCACTTGGATATCGATAACGTAATAACCGTATTACCGCGGTAACCCGATCACGTTCTGCAGCAATATTCAGCTGTCGTTTTTGGAAAAAAAGCGAAAAAAGTGAACAATAAAACGTTTGTAAATAGGCCAGTTCCTGACGCTAGTTCATGACGTCTGACTTTGAAAGCCTTTGTCCCAATGACGTGCAGCCCTAACGTGTTTACCTAAAAGTTTCTTATTTCGGTGTTGTTGCGCGACTCTATTTGTTAAGTCATTGAGGCGTTCAGTGAGAATTTGTTATTTTGACATTTATGTCATGAAATGTGGCCTTTTCTTTCGCGAAAATGGTCCAGAGGTCGTTGAGGCGCGTTAAGCCGACGGTTCTTTCGCTTGAACACCAAAGGCGAGGGGCCGCCTCCGGCTGTCGTGCGCGCTGCTCTCTCCGACGGCAGAAACTCACGGGAGGAAGGCTTAGTTATGCTGCGCGGATAAGCCACGCCCACCAGCGGCTCTCCTCTGCACTGTGTTCCTCCTCTCCTCCATCTCCTCCTTCAACGTTTAGATATAGTGTTCCGAAGTAAGCCGCTTTGTGTTGGCCCATATTGGGAGCGAAAAAATGAGCTAAGATTAGCTGATGATCGACGATGGCCTCCGGTGCCAGTGCCTGTCGCCCGTTTTCGGCAAATTTTTCCCTATTTCGACTCTACCTAAGGGCTGTTCCGATCGCTTTATTTGTCTTTCTTCACCTCAGTAGAGGTGCTAACGCTTCGAGGGTCTACACTGCCCTCGTACTCAATGGAACCTCTCAGGAGCTCCGCTGCGAACCGGCGGAGCTTCTGGTACGAACCCACATGGCTCCCGACTTTGAGTCCCCTCAGCTGATCCGCCGTCTGGACTGGTTCCAAGACAACGCTCCTATAGCCAGCTATCAACAGGTTGGTTGACGTCCCTAAGGGCGTAAGCGCTTTCGGAAATTATTGCTCATTAATACCTCAATCACTGAGTGCAGCGTCGCATGGCGTCGTTTGCATCGTCGCCCCCCGCATGGTGCTCTTTGACTCGGGACGAATGCCATTTTGATCGCGCGGGTGTGGGACGATTTAAGCTGCATATAATTGCGAAATCAATGAGCGGCAACGCTTAAGCAAATTTGCCCTCTTTTCCGCAACTGATTGCATTAAATTTACGAGAGTTATAAATTAGGTGTTATGCTAGAGTCACTCGCCCGTCGCACGGCCCCTTTCCGATCCACTCGCTGCTCACACTTTCTACCACACTTCACCACCACTGGCGTTCGTTGGCGCCGAGACGCCGCACGTAGAGGCTGGTGGATAGTCACAATTTCGGACGACAAAAAGGTGCCAAAAGTCAGCGGAGCCTGTCGTGGCTAATTGCTGTTGAGACGAAAAAAGAAACGTTCCAACGTGTGCGCCCTCTAATGTTTCCGGTGTTCGTCGTACGTATTTCGCGGGCACCGCGGTTCCATAGCTTCTTTTGCACACGCCTTGTTGATCATATGGGCGCAAGTTGAGGTGGAAAATCAAATTTGAATCCACTTGCCGACTGGCAACCGTTGGCCGCTGGGGAGCGGCAACGTCGATGAGTTGAGTTATAGACATTAATATGCAGTTATCGGTCCTTAGGGAAATATGCGTCGTTGGTTCGGACCTTAAGTTTGGACATAGCGATTATATTAACTCAGATAATCCCTAATTGCTCCGTTCCGCACGCGTATTTGACGTATGCGGCGACAATATTAGCAAAAAGTCAATCGTTGTTGTTGGGACGTGATCAAAACAGACGCTGTCGAAGACAAATGAGCACCGTTCTGGCTTGATTTGGCACATAAATAATGTGTCCCTTGGGCCGTTCGGACAAGCGCAAAAGAGCAATTATCGCTAGACGTCAACTATTATGTACTCGTAAGTGAATTTTGCGTTCTTTGCTTCCAGGACGTCGCCGGCGAGCAGCAGAGGCAATGGTGGGTGGCCGACCCCAGGTTTCGCCTGGTAAAACCGTTCTACGCACTGCGCGTCGAACCAGTGCTTCCGGCCGATTCCGGGGAGTTCAAGTGCCGCGTGGAGACGGATCCCCTCTTCGTAACCGGCTCCTCGACGGCCGCCATTCAAATGATCGTACAAGGTTAGTCCACTGAGGGTGACCACTCAATGGCCCTTTTGCGCGGCGCACCCGGCTTCTCAACTTTATGGGACCAGCGAAGCGGCACCACCACTGACTCATCGCGCCAGATGTGACGCATTTCGCAATTGGAACGTCGCATAATAAATGATTTTACATGGAGATAACGGCGACATTGAGGCCCATCAGCGCTTATCTCGGCCACCGATCGAACGCCCTCGAACGGCCAGGAGCCGCTTCGTCACCCCGCTTCCTGAAGACGATCAATCACTTATTTTTTATGAGCCCGCGCCCAGGATTTATGCAAATTCTATGCAGAAAAAGTTGTTCGAGAGGGCGCCCGGTGCTGGTGACGGCACCGTGGCCCCGGGGGCGTTTGGTGTTGCGGCCATAAATAAAGGGGTCCCCGAGTAATTGGCGGAGTCGATTGTTTTTGCGGCTTCGCAAAACATCCATTATCCTCGACAATAATAGCCATTTGTGGACACAGTCGGGAATGATTAGCGCGCGCTGTCCAGCTGCCAATTTTTGCGCACTTTTTGCTCGCTCGAATCACGCGTGGGCCACACAAGAAGTGACAATGCAGGGGCACGTGGGCACCCCCTCGGATAAACATTATAAATTTTAATTACTCAGTTTGTCAATAATTGATGACTTCCAATTATAATCTTCCACCCGTCGCTCCTTCGCGATCTGTCACGTGTATTTTGGCATTCTGCTGCTGCTTCTGCACCCGCTGGGACAGTGGGGACGGGTCTGGGTGGGCGCGCGAGGCGCTTCTAATGAGCCGGTGAATTGAATGAGATAATTGGTTTTGGAAGAACGGACGCTCTCGGCTAATTAAAGGTTGCAACGTTTGTGTACAGAATGGCGAAGCGCATACCTGCCATAGAATGTGGGAAAACAGTGTAATTAGCGATGTTCGAGAAAATTGGTGACAAAGAACAAGCTCGTGTGTTTAGTGAAACCACCGACTCCGTCGAAGCCACAAATATCCGGATTCACCGAACGGTCGGTCACGTTGTCTTGGAGCCAAAGTGCCGCCGCCGCTCACAAACCGATTTTGCGATATGCAATTCTGGTCAGGTACTAATTAACTGGCCGAATTCACGTGACGATGATAAGTGGTTTAGCGAGGTCGACGACGACAACATGCGGGTTGTTAGCGCTACCACGAACGCCACCACTGCGACCATTACCGATTTGAAGCCGTACACGAGATATGCCTTCAGTGTGAGGGGCGAAAACGCAGCTGGAAATAGCAACTTCGGATCTGAGGTTGTCTTTCGGACTCTTGGCGAAGCTCCGTCGTCCCCTCCAACCATCTCTAGTATCCGAAACGGTTCCGCCGCATGCGTTGATGTTGTCTGGAAGAAGCCGGACATTCCCAACGGCGAAATTGTCGGCTACCGTATCATGGTGCATCGCCTCGGGTCGGGAGCCATGCGAGAATGGTATCTGAAGGGGACAGAGCACTCTCTCTGCTCGCTGGCCTTCTTCGCCGACTTCATGTTGAGCATCGAAGCGGACAACGGCTTCGGATACTCTCCGAGCGCATCGCTCGTCTTTCGAACCGACCAATCTGGTACTCGTCGTCCTAATCGCCACCACTTAATTGCCTCTGTCTTTAGCCCCTGAAGGACCTCCGGAGCAGACGACGAGTCGACCGCTTTCCGCAACGACCGTTATGCTCACTTGGGATCAGCCATCTGTTACAAACGGGCGCATAGTCTCCTATCAGATCTACTTTAAACCGATTCGCTCGACGAAATCCTACTCGTTGGTGCGATTAAAAGTCAATTCGGACGCATCGCGTTCGTTCGCCTACAACATCACCGGATTAGGTAATGCAAACAAAGCGCACGCCCTCTAGCATTGTGATGAGCGACGAGGAAGAGGCTGTTGTGCCGTCTTGAGGACGATGCAAATTCCGAATTTTAATGCGTTGCATACTAATGTGATGTTTGCGTTTGCAGCGCCACACACCGGCTACAAGTTCAAACTCTCGGCGTCGACGCCGAAGGGGGAGAGTCCCAAGAGTTCGGCCCTTTATGCGACCACCGACTTTGCGCCACCGCGCGCACCCACAATCAACGAAATCACCTACGATTGTAAACACACGCTTTTCGTTGCTTGGAAGCCAGTGCCCGAGACGCATGCACTCCTTTACAAGGTTTACACGCAGGGGTGTAACAGTGTAACACTAAACACAACGTCCACATCAGTAAGAACTTCATTGGAAGCTATTGAAGGTTAAAAGAATTGCTTCAGATTGAAATTCACGATCTCATCTTGAATTGCCATTACACAGTGCAAGTGGCTGCGTCCGTTAGGAGCAGCTTGGATAACATCACCTATATCCAGGGGAATTTCTCGAAGGCCGAACGATTTGCGCCCGTTGGTAAGTCACCGATTCTAATCACAGTATAAAAGTACATAAAAAATAGACATGTCAATCAACTTTTTGTGATTTTACGAGGTGATATCGGGCATCATTAAGTTGCAAGTTTTCAACAGACAGACAGATCGTAGAGGGCTGATCGGGAAACAGTGAATGCATGACCAAAAATACACAGTTTTTTGACGAACTATATTTCGAATGAAAAAAACCGATGTCCTAAAACGGGGGCATCTGTGTAGGCTTTGCTATCATAAAGCACCTGCCTTGCAGATAAATGCCAAATAACCTCGTCCCTCTGTGCTTCGTCCACCGAACGATGCTCGCCCTATGCTGGAAGCAGCAGCTCCAGCACGACCCTCACCACGCTTCTCTTCGCCTCAGGCCTTTTTCTCTTCGTTGTCGCGTCCTTGACGTCTGTTTACTTTCTGAAAGGGTTCGTTCGTTGTATCGTTGTTTGTTTGTGTCTCTAAGCCGCGCTCTCCATTTTAGGCAATGCGCGTTCGTGAAAAATTATCTCAAAAAATCGGAACTCAAAATGGAAGAGGCGACGGCATTAGTTTACGGTTCGTTTCATATCACCATTTGCGCCCGATGTTTCGTCTTTTTAAGAGCCCCAATGTGGATGTTCCATTGCTGTAGCGCTCTTCGACGACTACTGCAAGCAGCTCGAGGCGAACGACAATACACTTTATCGGCAGCAATTCGAGGTAGGAAGTGAAGAGCAAGGAGTAGTAATGCGATTTGCGGGGGTTTACCTAATGAGGAAGTGGGGGGAAGGATGTTGCGAGGGAGGGAGTGGATGGTGGGGAAAACAAAGGAGTAAGCAATGACAGAGAATGATCTCAGTGTTCTTGGTCAACAACTGTGATTGTAAGGAAAAGACTCAGCAGCCATTTAACGCAATTACCCCTTATAAAATCTTGTGTACGTAAGTTGTAATTTAGAGGAGGAAGTTGACGTAATTGCACCGAAATAGAAAGGGCATTGTACGCGGAAACATGGAAATGTATCCGCCGATTTTTGATGTATCCTCTGTGAGCAATTTATCTTCGATCTATCACTGTCTATAAAACACAATTAATTGTTTCGAGCGGCCATATGGCACACGATACGTCGTCTTGTTTCGACTCATTTGCTCGCAAATCGACGAAATTTGCTTCCTGATGTTGAGCGACGATGAGCAACTAGCTGCTGAGAAAAAGTGATAAAGATCTGATTTCGGCTACGGTCACGAAAAAGCGAATATTGTGGTAGCTATTACACAATGTGGAAAGGTGGCCAAAAATCGAGCGATTTCCGCATCATGTGAGCACATTGAAATGAACACCATTTCTACGGTTCCTCTCTTTTCTATACCGTACCATATAGGTGAAATGTGTTCAAAAATTATGACCATTGTTTGCTCTTCAATAATCTTTGAAGAACCCTAAGAAGTCATATTTCAACCTTTTCCTTCGGACTTTCTAATCCCGCTGATTCACTTAGGAGACTTGTACTCACAAGCTCCAGCATAAATCTTCGGCAAACACAGTCTTTGTTCTCCTAATTGCCTGATTTGATCAAATGCATCACATCTCGACAACGCTTGATTATGCAAATATTCGTTTACGTCTACGGACAGACGGACGAAGACGTTGGGGTCGAGGCGCGCGCGAAGCTTCCACGGCAATCAATCACGACATCTGCATATTGCCGCAATCAGCGTCGCTTTCGTCTGTCGCAAAGTGCCGGCGATTGACAAACGCAGCTAGGGGAGCACTTCCGATGCGCACTTATCGTAGTTGTGCACTCCTCCATCTTCTTCATTTCGCCTCGTTTAGGAGTTAAACGCCGTTGACGCGAGTGATGAATTGGTGGAAACGGAGTGTCTCGACGAGAATCGCGAGAAAAATCGCTACTTGAACATCGGGGCCATGGAGGCGACGCGGATTCGCATCAACTCGACGAGCGGGTCATCCGATTACATCAACGCGAATTATGTCGATGTAAGTTGCTTTTCGAGAACAAGAACACAAAGGCAACGATGCAAATAAAGAACGAAAGACAAAGCACAGACAATAGTGAAATGAGGAACTGGAAGCATAAAGAACAAACAATGAGACGAACCATCTAAGATGATGATCACAGAAAAAGCTAGGAAAGCACCATGAGCGAAGCGATCATAACATTACCGATGAATTGAACGCCACCGGTAATAATAGACCTCGTGAGATTCTCAATTTACCTGCCTCTAACCTTCCATGACACCCTCCATTTCCCTTCCTGTCCGTTCGACTGATTGCAACAGTCATTTTTTCGTTCCATCGCATTTCCGCAATTTCCTTTCCCGAGCACATCCACGCATCACTTCGGAAGCCTTTTTTTACGTCTTTTTTTGTGGCACTTAAAGTAGACACTCACCAAGATTAGCAACCAAATCCATTAAATTTTAGGATCTGAAAAAACGTCCCTTTCCGGTCATCTTCATCGTTGATGTTCTGAGTTTTGAGCTCTTAGGAAAATCAAGCTTTTCCTGCTGGTTTAGTTGAGCTGAAAAGATCTCGAAGCTGTACATTTTTGTCGTTCGTATATTCAACTATTTATTGCAACGTCATCTACTTTTTCAACCGTTTTTCTCGTCCTATATGGAAGTCTTACCAGGAACCACTTAGAGCAAATGTTCCTGTGGATTATAAAACAGATCCATTAAAGTTTTACGACAAAAAAAAACTGTAACTTCCTGGCTTTTCGATTGAAATGTCCGATTTGAGTGCAGATGTAGGGGACATTAATTTAGGCAACATCTTCGGCTCGATCTGTAACCACTTTAAGAACATGGTCTTTGGCGATCGACCATATCCATTTACCATATCCTTCCCCAAGGATCAGACTAGACATACATATCCAGTCCACTAAAGTTCAGGCTTTTAAAAAACCTTCCTATCATGTCCCTTTAAAGGGAACTCGTAATTTGTCTGCAAAATTTCAAGAGCCTCTTAGCAAATGCAACGTTTTCTGTTTACCCACCCACCCCTAGGCACAATTGATTGCCCGATTTGACCACTCGAATTTTCATAGCCGTTCACCGATCTCATATATTACGCATAGGTCACTGCAAGTGCGCAACGGAAATAGAGTGTCCAATTGATGAAATATTAATCTGCTTCATCAACAGCTTTAATTAGGCGCGTCATGCGCTCTTAGGCATGACAGATTGGCTGTCTCTTGAGTAAGCAGCCGAGAGGCTCTTCGTCTTGAGACACTTGGATCATGAGAGCGGCGACAAATTATAACATAAAAGCGGCCCAGGCGCCATTGCGTGGCAATTACTCACTCGAGCGAATAATAATTAAACGCAGAGCTTAAGGTGTCGGCTGCAACAATGTGAGGAAGGGGTCGCGGAGATTGCGGGGGTCATTTACGAAGCTAGGCAATGAGTCGTTGGCCGTTAAGGAAGAAGGAGAAATACAGTGAGGAAGTCACATGGGCACACAGTGACTAATGGAAAGAGATAGGTGGTAAATATTACAGTTGGATCTGTTTTTAGGTAGGCATTCAGGTACCGCATTTAGAGTGTATTACAGCTTTAGAGTGTTTCGTATTCTTATCATAGCTCGAGGACAAGTTATAAGCTGTTGTTTTATAAACACAAAGCTGAGCAGGACGAAGGAATAGCTCGTATTCTTGTAGGCTTACCTTCCTATAGCTGTTGCCAGCACTCTTCCCAAAAGCGATGATTATGGAATTTACCCTTAGCGGCATTGATTTCCCTGCGATGGCGATAAATCAACGAAACACATAAAGTGACCATAAATTAGACACCCATAGACGCCTAATTTCCCATTCATGACTACTGCTGTCTGTGATCCTACATGATGGATGCCTCAATGGTTTCACACAATTTCTTTAATGATTTTAGAGTTGTGAAAAGCAGAACGCCTATATAGCCACTCAAGCTCCGCTCCCTCACACATTTGTCGACTTCTGGACCATGGTATGGCAAGAGAAATGCAACATCATCGTAGTCATTACAAACATGGTCGAGAGAGGAAGAGTAAGCTTTATAAGGGAACCGCTTGTGGCAAGTCAGATTTCAGCGAAAATGCGACCAGTACTGGCCGGCGAACACGAAAAGCTCAATGCAGTTTGGGAACTACACGGTCACTCTCAGCAGCGAACATATCAACGCGAACTTCATTCATAGAATTTTCACTTTGAAATCGTCGAAATGTCTTACGGTAGGCGATTCGCTATCCTGCATAATGAGATAGTTATGAGTGTAGGGCGATCGAACGGTTCATCAGCTTCACTTCACTTCCTGGCCTGACCACGGCGTTCCCGATACTGTATTCCCATTACTGTCCTTTTTGAACTATACTGCTGAGATTCAAGCAACCGGACCCACTGTTGTTCACTGCAGGTGCGTTTGGGGAAAACATTCCGGGTTCGTCGAAGTGTTATCCGAACGAGGTAAACAACGGATTAGAGAGATAATAATATCTCGACGAATAACAGATCTTTTGAACGTTCACATTTGCACATGAACCAGATTGCAGCCTAGGCGATAAGGGGATGTTCTCGGATGTAACCTAAGGGACAATCAGTCAAAACTATTAAGACAAAAGTAAACGATCTTATATTATTGGGGGTCTCTTGTTTTCGGCTTAATTGGGCACAATTGATAGCCTCAAATTTCAGCGCTGGGGTCGGACGCTCCGGGTCGTTCATCCTCATTGACAGTATGCGCCGCCACCTCCTCTCTCACGACCACCTGAACATCTATGGGCACCTCCGTCACATACGTCAGCAACGCGCAAAACTCGTTCAAACAGTGGTGCGTTTTGGTAATTTGCAGCAGCTATATTCCTTAGTCTTTTTCAGGATCAGTACATATTCTGTCACGAAGCGATCAGACTCCTCTTGAGGCACGGCATCACGCGCGTGCCGACGGGCGCGTTCCTGAGTTACGTAAAATATCTCGTTAGCGACGAGTTGGAGGGCGGAAAAACAAGGATGCAGATGCAGTTTGAGGTAATCAGTAAATCAAAAATAGCTTAGTTTTGCCCAAGCATAGAAAGTTTTGCATTGCTGAGTTTATAACCCGTACCTCCCTACTGTAGGAGTGAGTTGAAAAGGTCGCAAAAATTCGGTTCCCATAGGTCATAATAACTTGTTTCACCTTTTATTGTGTGTTCTCCATTCCATCGCTACACCGAAAAGCTATAATATACTATTTGTTGCGTTTCTATTCGATGCCTTTAAACTATGGATAATGATGCTGAGAGCAGCAGACACAAACAATGGTCATTGGTACTGTAGTGGGGAGCAATTCCGCTGAAACAAGGGCAGATGCATATAACACGTGTACTCGTCGCTTGATTTCATTAAAGACAGCACTTGAGGAGTTGTTTTTCATTATAGTTTAAGCGGTGTAAACATGTTCGCCTAATGAATTTTATTACGATCTGTGCGAAATTTTAAATTAGATTAGTATCTGCCATGGCAAAAAATCGGAAAAGGGACGACAGAAGATCGTAAAAATGTTACATTATTTACAGTTTTGGAATCTGCTTGGAGTCGCGATGCTTGGATAAATAACACACTGTTATTGGCTATAAAGTACCAAGGCTGTTCCGTGCATCAGGTAGCCTAGTAAACAAGTCCTAATTGTGCCTGTCTACATCACTTTGTTGACTTCAAAGTCATTCCTAATTCCATACGCACTGACATTACTTATTCAAGAGCACAATCTCACATCTGAATGTATTACAGGACGCCTGCCTCTGCAAACACAACCCGCGATGTCCGAATCCTGATGGCTACATCACTTTACCCGGTTATCATAGAGCCGATGAGTTCCTGGTCGCAAACTGGCAAACCGAAACCGCTGACCTTTGGAAGGTCGTCTGGGAGAAGAACTGCCAAACTCTTCTACTCATCGGGTCTGATTTTGTGGCGCAAAAGTTTTGGGCCATTGAGAATGGACCGGTTGGCGAAATGTTTCTCGAAAGAAGGGAAGGTCATGTTATATTGCAGAATCGGGAAGACGAGGTACGTGAACTGACATAAACGTATATACTGTGACTCTGAGGATCTTTAGCTTTGCGTACGAATTCTCCGAGTGGATCCTTCCAGCATCGAAGTTGACGTGTGGGGAGAGCTGGAGCGTATCCAGGGCCAACGCCTACAGTACCATCATAGCTCGCTACTGCTCGTCGATCCAGAGAACACTTCGTTGCCACTCATTCTCAGCGCGCTTACCAGTCTTGCGTGCCAAATTGAGCAAGAGCGTCACCTTGATGTACTGCACTTTCTTGTCGCATATCGGAAGCAACGCTGCAACGCCTGGCCAAATCAGGTGTGTTTCCGCTGTGCTCAACGCGCCACAGAAATGACGTTAATTCTATTTCAGTGCAACGTAGAATACATTTACGAGAAAATGATCGAGCTGCTGGAAATGCAGAAACGCTAACGGACGAGAGAAAAGCGCCAGTTCATATCAGGGACTTTTGTTGACTGCTGCCATTGTTATGTTTGTGCGATGCAAAGAAGATGGGTTTATGAGTGATATAAAGATGATCCTAAATGGTTGAGATCCTACCATAAGCCGCCAAGTTGACCATGGTACACATGCTAACATACCAAGTCAGAATTAACTATAGGATAAGCAGCACACTCGCGATGAACACCACACAAAGTGTGCCAAAACAAGTCCGTGAACAAGGATAACTATGAGCGGTTTAAGATGCACATATCTCTAGGTATGCAAATTGTTTATACAAATGCATATTGGGGTCATGTCGGATCCCAAGAACACGGTGTTACAACACAAATATTATGTATAAATAATAGAAGTTTATGAAAATAAAGTGAAAGGCCGTGTGTCAGTTTAAGCGAATTGCTCAGCCAGATGGGAAAGTTGATCGGAAATGTTGCGGTAGAAGGCCGCCTGCTCCGTCAGGTACGCGTGCATCATGCGTTTAAAGTCGTCGACGCGCTCCTTGTTCTGGTGGTTGATCTCGGCGATCATCGCGTAACTGGTCACGTCGACGCGCTGCTTGATCTTGTCCGCTTCGCTTTGGTTCAGCTTTCCCTCAATCGATAGACGCTCGTTTTCGCGAAGTTTTGCCAAGGCGTTCTGGAAAGCTCGTTGTGTACTGGTACGCTCAGTGAACTGATTACCCTGTGAACATTGACGATGTCGGGCATGGACGAAAGCAGTCCCTTGTAGGCGTACAAGGAGTCAAGGAGCGGCTCACAGTCCTTCTTCGGCTGCTCGTCGTGCTGATCTCCGATTTTATGGTACACGTGAGCGGTTTCTTTGAGGGCGGCCGTGACTTGCTGGTTGTCTGAACAAGTACGCTATATGTACTCTGGTTTCCGCAGTTGAACTTACGTTGGTTAGCATCCATTTCGAAGGACTGTCCGAGTCCGGAAAAAGCTGCTGCCAGCTTCTGCCAGTTGGCTTTGTACGCTACAATGCAGCATGATTTACTTTATATCGACAAGTCTCTGTCACTTACGTCCACTCATTCGCTTCTGAGTTTCGTGAATTCTGTCGTACATCACCTTTACGCTGTCATCCAGACATTTGACACACTTCTGGAAGCCGTCAATCTTTCTTTCACTAAAACATTCCTAACATTCAGGGATTCCATGATTGTTTCTTACACAACAGTCACATCTAGGGGCTGTTCGGGCACCGTCAAACAGTGGAAGAAGTTGCCTCCGACGTACTCGTCTTTCTCGGCCGCTCGCTTTCCAACCTTCCACCTTTTCTCGTCGGTGCAAGTGATGAAGTGCATCCATACATCGGATTTGCTGAGCACAGGATGTCTGCAGATCTTTGTCACCCACAACTGGAGAATGTTCTTGCGGTGTTCGATGAGTTCTTCCTCGTATCTGCCTATAATCGTGTTTACGTTACGCATAGGGCAGCTTTCCTTTTCATCGTTTATAATCGAACCCCAATAGCGTGAGACAATTTTTCATCTTCACACAACCTATAGATCACGTAGCGTGCAGAAACATTAAACATCGTAGGACATTCTCCCAGAGGAATCGGCTTAGCGATCATGAAAACATAGTGACAAACGAGCTTACCAGAGACTTGCTTCTCGGGAAGAGGAGGAATCGGGATTAGAATGTACTTCTGAGAAAGCTGCTCGTGGAGCCAGTCGAAATGTTTGTATCGTCTAGATACTTGAATTCCGTTGAGAGAGGAGGTGACGCTGTAAGCGATGAAGCTCTTTAGGCCTTTCAACTTCGACTCTTTCTTCGGATTGTCAACAGTGCAGCTGTAGTACTGTTGAATGGGAGTCCACTCAACTCCCGTTGATGTATCCTAAACACGATTGTTCTAACTCGGACATTTCCAGCATGACATACCACAATCTCATGTCGTTCATGAGCAGGAGTTGTCATGCGTGACGCTGCGAGAATGTACGATTCCATACCCGTTTTCACAAAGTTTGAAAACCTGGAAATTAGCTCATGTCGGATTCAAAACGATAAAGTTATACCTGTTGATGTTCTTCATCCTGGAGGCGCCTCCAGCTCCCGAGCCTGCTCCTCCGGAACCAGCACGGTGGCCAGTTGAAGCCATCTGGTCGGCTCCTACCGAGCGGCTTCGCGAAACCGCCCGCTGGTTAACACCCAGGTTCGTATGGTCCTAAAAGAGTTAGATTCAATCCACTGTTAACCGATCACCACATATTTAACCTCACTATCACAACAAATCAAGACACACTACTCTAGACATGCAATAGATGTGCAGCGACAACTTCAAAAACCGAAGTGAACACGACCATCTCTAGTGTCTACGGTAACCTATACGAACGCTACACTGTCTGCCACACCTTAATGGTGCTCTTCCTCAACGGGGCCGTATGAGCGCCGGACGAGTGCGACTGAAGCGCCCCCTCATCATCAGTGGAGATATCAGTGCGCGATCCGCCGCTGGTGGCTGTGGCCCGCGATTGCGAGCGAGAACGCGAATGTTGTTGCTGCTTGAGCAGCGCAGGATGCTGCGTGACGTCTTCATGAATGCTGATGCTTGCTCTGGCTTCCTACAGCAGCACACAATGAAATGAGAAGAAGAAGAAGAAGAAGTGAGGGATTAAGTTTAAAACTGCAACACAGAAAACAACTCTGTGCAGAGCGCTAAGGTAGCGAGTGTCGAGAAAGGACGTTACTGTTAATGAGTGGGACCGAAATGCGAACGACTCCGGGTCCACGGAGCTTGACGATCGGGCGCGGGCAAATAGCATTGTTGCCAATCAAGAGCCTTAAGAGTCACTTCAATTTAGGACGATTGGATACAGAGCGACTAGTAGCATAAATAGATTGACATGTTATTGAATTAGAAATAGGGACGTCTGAAAAGCAACTAGATAAAGTCAACGAAACGGGAACAAGAGATAGCCCAGCGTTCTGGAGTAACCTGTAAGCACGAAGCGTGCAAAATGTGGACAATGCGCTGTTGACATGCCGCCGAGGAGAGCATGAATTGCAGTCAATTGAATGTAAGCTCGTAGAATTGGGCGCGCGCCAACGATGCGTCCGAAGAATTGGTGATTAATTGAGTTGGGTGAGTAAACTAAGTTGTTCTTTAAGCGGATAGCGTAGCTAAAGATACGATCAATGCTGTCACGCATGCAGATTTCTTGGACAGCGCAACTTTGCCCTTTGTGACAAGAGCGGAAAGGCCACAGCCGACACCGGAATGGTCTCCTAAGACAATGCGCAGTCTAACTGGGAGTGTTTTAAGACATGTTGAGAATAAGCGGCGTCTAGGGAAAACGCGAAGTGACAAAGACACAGTATCTATTTGGAGAGAACATTCGAAACAGCTAAAAAGTGGTTGGCTGACATGTAAATCAAATGAGAAAGAATTTAAGATAGATTTCCCTAACATTCCGACCCTAAACGTGCTATAAATAGAATTGAACTCCCCAAAGGACACACGCTTTGTACCCTTTTGAAAGAGTTTACATACGAACAGACCTGCTCCTCGTCTTCGTCGGTCCAGTCATCGTCGAAATCGTCGTCGTATCTCGTACAAGCCTGCGACGGAGGAGGCACGGACTGTTGGTGGTGGGGTTGAACTGCAAAGCATAGAAAGTCAGTCCTGGTTCATTCCAGTTCCAGTAGAGTGGGCCTCCCACGCAATAAATACAGTAAGTCTTTTCTTACCTTTTTGTGGCGGTGGAAATGACGGAACCGGGAAGTCATCCCAAATGTCTCCGGGCGGCACACTGTACGAGGGCAGGTTGGTTACAGTAGCTGGAAGAGGAGGCGGTGCCGTCGATGGAGGAGCAGAAGCCTAAAGCCAAATTAGAAATACACAGGTTGACAAAGCATGACCCTAGCGGTTCTACCTCATCTTTATTGATGGCGGGGTGAGAACCACCTTCTGCGAGCACAGATTTAGAAATATGATTAGGTAGGCTATTATGAAGTGATGAGCAGGTATGTCTACGGATTAGGTATTCCCGCTTCACTTGCAGAAGGCGCGCCGTTTCATTGGCCGTTTTGTTAACCGCGGCCGAAGCCGGGTTATAGTTGCTGTCTACAGCGCGACGGAGCCCGGACGTGAAGAGCATGACTGAGACAAGAATGAAACGGAAGTGGGGCAATACCGGTGAACGCAAGCGAAAGCGATCCAGTCGACAAAATGAGCCAAATGGCTCGGTAATTGGACTTAAGGGAATGTGTGCATTGCCAAAAAACAATCAACGTGCGTTAGTGGACACCAAATCTAATCACACAGATAGTCGTTCAACGGCAGCAAGAACGAGGGAATGCACTTACGGGGGCAGGAGTTGGCGAGATTTTCGTGACATAGGATTCGGGGAAGAGTCCGAGTTCACCCTTTGAGTTTCGGCCCTCCATCCAGCCTCCATCGATCCCCTAAAAACTTGAAGTTAATGTTATATTTAAGATGGTCATTGTAGTCGGGAGAGCTTTTGTGGAGAGCATCAGAATCTCATCAATTTCAAAATACATTGTGGCAGGTGCAGATCGATGATTAAGATGCCTGTTAGCATACATACCTGTCTAATAACAGTGAGGACTTCATTGGCTTTGATGGACAACTCGCCGCTTCCAGGCTGGGCGTCAAAGTCGTATTCGGCCCGAACCTGACTCTCAATCATCTGAAACGAGGCGAGCACCAATAAAAACGAGCCAAACGAAGTATGTGCACCGAGAAGCGGCAGCACCCGTCAAGATGAAGGAGATTAATGAATATTGTATTCGCATTAAATTAAAGTAAATTCACTAAAAGCACGTAAGACGTAAACAGAAGACGCTGAGCGCATTAGAGATAAGCTCGGATGCGCTAGGACGGCGCCGAGACGCAGACGAAGACTTTCACGGCAATTGCGCGAGAAGAATCACAAAGAATCGGAACGGGTTTCACCGTCGAGAGTACGTTGGAACATCCGTAACACGACGCCGACGACGAGAACAGCGAGTACTCCAGACGAATACGTCCACCTCTGATCGGATCAATGGACGGATGGATGGACAGAAGAAAGGACGAGACGAAAAGGAGAAGATCGGCGAGTATTTGGAGAGTACGAGCGGCGTCACCTCACGGCTCGTCCTTCCGTTTGTTGTCCGCTCGATGATTCACTGTGTCGGACAGGTGAGGCGAGACGCATGCTCCGTACGGCTCGCTTGACTCATTCACTTTCCAAAAACAAAAGTTAACTCTCGCACATCGACAGTTCACATCATCGACGTCTTTGTCGCCTCACAGCGAACGCGAACAGAGAGCTGTGACGTCGCAATGTTTCAGAACCAACAATCGGCCACCACGTGCCCTCTTGCGTGGCTTCAGATTAAACAAAGCGCTTTCCCAGCGGTTTCCCGAACGCTGAAATTCTATCGCTTTGCCAAACGCGGTCTATGAAGTCAATGATATGATTAGAGGGGGCCCGTTTGTGGCGTCAAAACGTTTGAATTCAAACAGCACCGCCAGCCGACGCAGAAGCACTTTGTGAAAGGGATCAAAGCTGAACAGAAAAAAGGCGAACTTATGTAAAATTGTTCGAAATTAGGCCGCTCGGACTTGTACTTGTTAGTTGTGATGTCCTCGATTGCAAACCTCGTTACAATTAGAGTCCCTCAACGCAAACGACGTCGTCGTCGTTGTCGTTGTCGTCATTGCCCCTTATAGTCTCCTCGATGGCAGTCGGCCATCGCCGACTGGCTCGCCGCGTTCGCCTCGCCGCCACCCTGAGCGCATAATAATATCGCCGCTGCGGCTGTGGCGGCAACGGCGCTGAACTGACCTTTACTCGGTCACTCGAGTGGCGCAAAAAAAGAGAGCAGTGGTGGATGCGCGATGGCGGCAAGCGAGAGAGAGCCAAAGCCTCTCACCCACCACAGCCATCGCCTCAGCCAGCGCTGCTGGGAGCGATATAGTGGTGGTGCTGGTTGCGGTGCTGCTGCTGGGGTGGGTGTCTGTCTCCTCTATGTATGCTCTCTGTGTCAATGCGCGACGCTTTCTACATCTCATTGTGCTGCTACGGATGCTGTCGCTTTTCGAACACCATCGGCGGACACTAAAAAGGAGAGAAGGAAGTCGAACGAGCCTCGTGAGCATCGTCGTTGATTAACCGCCTCCGATCAGTGTTTTCCGCTTGCATGTTGCACGCGTGGTATGTGTTGTAACGCGCCTCCGGTGTTTTTTCACGGCCGTGTATGTCAAATGACGCGAAATCGATTATAACACATTGAGTTATGTTTCCTTATGCAGGCAGATCGGCCCATGTCCTCTGGTCCCGATCATCCGCAAACGTCGAATGGACACAACTTCCACTATCAGCAGCCCTATGGAAGTGGATGGCAAAACGGCGCGTCACAGCAGAGTAACCCCGCTTATCAACCTGGAATGATGGGTCCATCGGCAGTACCCACGTCGAACGATCACAGCTACGCGCCTTCCAGCAGCCACTACATGAATACTATGCCCATGAGCAATGATCCGTATGGCCCGTCGACGTCCATGGCTCACAGTACTCCATCGACGGCACCGTCCTACCTATTCACGTCTGATATGATCAACTCCGCGGCCACCTCGGTGATAAACGGCAAATCTGAGTCAATATTCGCGTGGCATGAGCAAAACGTGCATGCATCAACTTCGGAAATGCACGAGGAAAACGGAAGATCGCTAAAGCGGAAAACGTCGTCGAATGATTCAGTAAGTGATCACGCTGAATTTACAAAAATATACCGTAATCTTCGATGTATAGGCATCAACACCATACTCCAACGGATCAGCGTCTGGGATAAGGCCCTCCTCTGTGCACGATCTCCAGAACGGGAAAGCGATGAGCTCTTCGATGGACGATAATCCGTTAAGGAAAATGGAGAAAATGACACAGGAATCATCGCTCTTCCAGCCACCCACGAAGAAAGGGAACTGTGACTATGCACCAGCGATAAAGTAAGAAACAGAGAAGCGAAAAGAACGCCGTTCACGGTGATCCCCTATTTGTTTTAGAGATCAAGACAGGATTTCCAAACTAGAGAAGCTGAATCAGATGGCTCAGACGTTGGGCGCAGAAAACATGGGTATACCGGTGGACAAGCGCGGCGAGCATGCGATGATGATGGCGCCGAATCAGAAGATGTTCATTCCTCCGCAGAACATGCAGCGAATACCCATGCAGCCTCAGTACGCGCCTGGACACGCACCTGTACCTGGGCCGAGCGCTCGAGGGCCGGCCCCTCCATATTTTCGAGCGCCCGGTCCGCCAGGAATGGTACCGTACCACAATCCTGGAATGAACGGCATGCCGCCTCTGAGACCCAACGCTACACCGCCCATGATGCCTCCTCATTCAGGTAAGCGACTTCTGAATTTCTGAAGTTTACCGAACGATGAAAAGCGAGCGTCTAAATTTGAAATCTGACTACGGCATTAGGTGAAAAGAATCACCTATAACCTGAAAAAAAACGCTTTTATAATAGACGATGTGATTACAGTTGGACTTGGCATGGGTTCAGCCTGCCCTCCACCGTACCCCTTCCCCGGACCTGCTGTACCGACAGTCAACTCGCCTTCCTACAGCACTGGATATGTGCCTCAACCTCAAATGTCCGGAATCAACTCAACCGGCGGGCCCGGTTTCCCTCCGCCATTGCAGAGTGGGTGCATTTTACGAAAGCCACACCTAACCTTAAAATTCTAGACCAGCCCATTGATACTATGGTCGGATTCCCTATGAACGGGCTTCCCCAGCTCGCGTCACCCCGGTTTCCGGTTCCACCAGATGGGGGCCTCCCGCCGATGATGAACCCGCAGTTCCACGGAGGTAAGCACGCAATTTAACAAATATTCGATGACGAAACATCTCTAGGCCCAATGGTTCCGCCGCAGATGCCTCCGCCAAGCGACATGTACACCTGGCAGAATTCGGGCTTCCCGCAGCCCCTCACAAATCTCGACTCGAGAGTGCCCAGTCAGAAAGTGCAGTACTTTCCACCGAACGGTCAGATGCCCCCGCAGTGCGCGCCACCGACTTAAAATCGATCATAACGAAGAATAGAGCCTCACACAAAAATAAATTATATTATGGAAAATTGAATATTTGAAGCGTGTTGGAAGAGCGCGGTCCGAACGGCGGCGTTGCAGCGACGCGGAATGGAGAATCGAACACGCGAACAGACGAAAATGATTAAAACGGATCGTGTGAATGGACTGCGCATCGCTTGTTAGCTCTGTCTGTTACAGCAATGCGAACAGTTTATGGTTTTTGCACAGCCGGGGATGCATCATTCAGCAGCTGACCCTTTTTTTGATTTGCTATCTAACACCGTCAATTGGCCGAATGTAACCACAAAATGTGGGACTAGCGCTACCAATGTCTTCCGTTGGACAAACATGACGACACCTGTTCGAACGGCGCAATGCATTATGCTCACAAAACCAAAAAGAGAACACAGCGGACAGCACTAAACGTCTTCATAACATCTTAATAATAGCACAATAAAAAACAGTTTTTAAAAACATGACATAAAAAACGTATTCAACACAAGTAACATGGTTCTGTGCGATGGAACAACGTCAATGGAATGGCGTGAAGAGGATGACCAACTCACACATGATTCACCCGTTTCGAAATTCACTCAAACCCTGTGACACCTGACAGAAACAGTGAAGTGAGGGTCATCGCATCGTGTTACGCGATTATACATTGTACACGTGACTCTGAATGAATCTATTGAGCTGCATTTTGTGGTTTAAACTATAGATGCAAACCCTCCAAACATGGATAACTATAATAACGATCAGCTAGACATCATTAGACATCACCATAGGAATATGACACCATAATATGACACCTTGCACGCTGCTCCATCATATAGAGAGAGGCAGCGTACACGAACTCTTCAACATTTAGGTTTCGCCCATGCGCTAATTTTGATCAGTGTTAGTCGATCGTCGTGGGAACAGCATTAACAATAGTGGATAAGCTCTGATCTCGATTTAGAACATTGGTAATGGACTTCTTCTTCGTTCGTGTGGTTCAATGGAACTACGGCTTGTATAAAGTAAAGAGGCTGAAAGTCGTCTTTGGATAAGTCTGTAAGAGACTCTTGGCCACGTTCTGCCGGCTTGGTGTCTCAATGCCAATGTGTTTAAAGCTACTATAAAGGAAAGCAAATAAATATCATCGATTCTGTTTCCTATATCTTTGCGACTGGTATCCAAAGCTGTTGCTCTCTCCCGGACACGTAAAACACTGAGCACGCAGGCATTATGCCTTTACGGACACCAAATCATATACAAAACAGACGCTTCAAGCTGTCCGCTTCATTTCTGGTGCAGTGTTGAACAGGAGCCGGTTAACGGCAACGCTCTTCATGACACATGTGGGAATCATCGCAACTCCTGTTCTTGGCGGCCCAGGAGCGTCACAGGAGCTCGCATCCGCTTTGTTGCGGCGTATCCTGAGTGCAAAGATTGTCCCATCGGTGGTGGTGGTGTACTCAGAACTTCAAGATGACTCGCGCCGTCTCTACATGTTGTTGTCGGTGGTAGTGGAACTATGGCAAGCGGGTGACCTAATATCCCCTGGAAGCCCGAAAACTTACTATTGCCATAGAGTTTCTCATGAGATGAAACGAAGAAGAAACGCTCACATTTTTGACAGTTTTTTCTTTTCCCTTCTTGGACAAAAAGGTATGAATACCATGCACATATGTTAAGGTTTCAACGATTCAAAAGGCGATGCGAACATATGGATGTGATGCTATTCTAACATCAACAGCATCGCTACGCTTTCTGTGATCTCATATAAGCAATAGTGTATCGACTACTACCTGATAAAAGTAAGTATCTGCGTTATAGTGTCGTAAGCGACTTGGCGATTAAATGGCACGACGCAAGATCAACCGTCATGTCACTCGGGAACCCAGTAATTCCCAGGAAGACCGCGATAAATCAGCTAGTGTCGATTCTGGGTTAGGAGGATCAGTATGTGACGAGCAAGAAGACCAGATTAGAGCTACGACTAAGATTGCCGAAGAGCCAGAGATTGTTCCCGAATGTGCAGCAGAATCAGACGACTACTACAAAAGCGCTATCGGCGAAGTGTTCAATTGTCAGTATCAAGCAATTTACGAATTGGGCGCGGGAAGCTACGGCAAGGTTCTGTTGTGCTGGAAGCTTCATCCAGATGAAAACCCTCAGTCGAGGTTCATTGCACTGAAGATTGGCAGAGCTAACCTGAGTCTTGACGAAGAAGTACAGGTGCGTTTTATTTTCGTTCAATTCCCATTAGCAGTGTTTTAAAAATCTCTCAAGGACATAAAGAAAACCGCTATCTTCAGATCCTTAAGAAAACGACCAGCCTGCAGTGCGAAAATCTTCTAATGTATATAGACGATCTCACTCATTACCATGACAACAATCTGTATCAGTGTATAGCAACAGAGGTACGCTGTTAACAAAGGTGTGCTCTTTTTTGATCTCGTTCTAGGCATGTCTGCAGGATCTACTGTCTCGGATGAATACCGAGGAGCGCTTTTCTATTCAAAAAGCGAAAAACCTTGCTCACCAGCTGCTCAGCGGCTTAAACGCTTTGCACAAGAACGATCTCGTTCACTTGGACATCAAACCTGATAATTTGATGCTCTCAAAACGAGACAGAACATCTCACGAGTATGAGCTATGCGATGTCAGTATTTCCATTTTGGAGAGCATTGTAGGTCGAAATAAGGTAATACATACTGAGCTAATAGAGAATATCTCAATCGTTGATCGGTCTTACTTACTTCTGATCTCTTTAGACAAACCAAAAATTACTTCCACTTCTTAACTCTCTTAAGAGATATAGAGAAGGTGGGTCCCTCTTGCTCTTCCACCCCTATTACTTATGTTCAGAGTTATCCAGCAACTACGATCCCACCAGCAGCGAAGAGGTCCTAAAAATTGGAGACCTTAGCAACGCCTTCCACAAAAATGCCCGCAATGCTACCGCTCCAACACAGGGATATAAGAGTCCACAGAATCTCCTGGGTGATAAGACTGCTCGTACGTCGGTTGACATCTACTCAGCTGGATGTACGATATTCGAAATGGTAACGGGAGTAACCATTTTCAATACCGACGCCGATACTCCATCACATGAAACGGACAAAGAGAATCTGCGTATCATGTCCCAATACTTTGGGAACTTCGGTCATCAGTCTCCAAATACAACTAAGTCGCCATATATGAATGTAGCTATTAACTATTTGATCACTCATTTCAAGATAATACTTATAGGACCCTGACATTATGAACGCCGAGAGGAAATGTCTCGCACGGAGGCTGCACAAAGAACACGGACTGCCGGAGAATGAGGCGTGTCAATGTGCTGAATTCTTGAAGCTGATGATGGCGAATAACAGCAGAAGCAGAAGAGGGGCGGCTAAGTTGCTAGAGCACGAGTGGTTGAAGGCAGATGTACCGAAAAGGAAGCGTAAATTGACCAGCGATCCCGGAGCCTGCAGTATGCCGGCGGGGAAGCGACCGATGAATGACTGAATAAATGTTGCAGGGATGCTCTTCATAATGATCGCTTATGTTTCTTGTTGCTACAATGGACACCAAGCGATTTGCAGAGGCATTAAGAGCAATAAAAACAGATCCATAATCGAAATCATAGCAACTCGTCTACTCGAGACGTTGGTAGCTCACGGGCGGCATGGGAGCTCGCATTCACTTCGTTCCCTCAGAATCAGTACAAAGAAACTTCGCTGCACAGACCTACGGATTATCAACAAGCACATCGGTTTGCAACTAAATTGCACCTGATGGCTTTCTAGCGTTTGGCTGCTTGCCGGCACAGACTAATTACAGCATTACAGCATCTGTTCTACAATTCAGTCAAATCGTGCGAGACAAATGCTGAACGACTGTCCATAGCGTTCCTGTCATGAGAAATAAGCAGCATTTCGGTGCATCGGAAGCTTGATCCTTCGTCTATCACGAAGGACATTTAAAGATCGCTATTCTCATTAAACATTACGGTATTTCGTTCGGGTTGGTGGCAAGCAGTTGCCCTGTTTCTTCGGTATCTCTGAAATGAGTTGAGTAGCCTTCGTTCCCAGCGCAATGATAGCCCCGGCTCCCAGAAGCCATGGAACGCCAGCGCTTCCTAGTTCCAACGTCATGCTGGGAAGACCGTCACGACTGCCGGAGCGCCACAATGTAATGTAAAGCCGAAGTGTCGCTGAAACCACGAATTCTGCGCCTCCAGCTGCCCCTAGCGGTTACTCATACCAGGCCACCCGTTGTGCCCTCTGAAGTCAAAAGAAGATTTATGATTTCTGTACAAAACTGTGCCTCTTTTATGACGTTCTATACAATACAGTGCCGTAGATGAACGTCGTACACTCGGAAAGATGAACGGCATAGATAGTGGTAAGATGTTACGGATTCTTTGCAGATAGGAGGAATAGGCTTTCCGTGTAGGGGGTTGCAACCTTTGTTCCCATGACTTTTTTGCACAAACACTCATTCGCATCATAGTTTTTTTCCGTCTGGCCGACGGAAAAGGATGAATCATGGGCGAGTTGCTCATTCTGTCGACGGCGCTCCGTTCAGTTTATCTCTCTGAGCTCCTGAAAGTCGGTTGTTTTCCACTCTCCACATTTCATACCGTACGAGACGTTTTTCTTTACTCTTTTAAGAGCGCGTATTGCCTCACGTCTTAGGTCAATGGTTAAGAATTTTTTGGCCAATTATCTCATCTCTCAGGAAACCGATCACTAGACTTTATCAGCATATAGCTAAAATTGATTGTTTCAGTGATCTTCTCATGGCACCAATTACACCCTCTCCGCGATCTGGGCCTCACGTTGACTCCGGCGATTTGGCGATGTTTCTATCGGACATAGTCGGCCAAGTGAAGAATGAAGAACCGCAGCAGCTGAATGGAGAAGTAAAAACTACGAATGGGGCTGCGGGCGCACGCAACGGTGAACAACAGTCGGATAACAACTATAAAGTTTCCCCTGGAGAAGTGTTCAATTGCCAGTACCAGGCAATCAAGGAGCTCGGTAGTGGTGCGTACGGCAAGGTGTGGCTGTGCTGGAATATTCAACCGGATAAAGAGAACTCTTCACGATTTGTTGCGATGAAAATCTGGAAGCTGTGTCGTGCCACCTTTTACAGCTCCGAGATTCAGGTGAGTACTTTTCGGCCTAGGCAAGAAATAACAAGATCAACATTCAGAATCTCGATATAATTAGCAGATCGGATTGTGAACACGTCGTGAAGTATATCACCAGTTTTGAGTTCTCAAAGCACAGCCAAACATATAAGTGCGTCGTGATGGAAGTATGTGACTGAGCACCTGCTCTATGAAGGCATTATGTTGTAGGCGTGCATCGAAGATTTGGCGACTCGACTACGGATAATTACTCGCTTTTCCGTTGACAATACAAAGAATTTTGCCAGCCAATTGATTTGTGGCCTGAACGCCCTACATAGCGCGGGTCTGGTTCACCTGGACATCAAGCCAGCGAACCTGTTGATCTCAAAGAGCGACCCTACAGGACACGATCTTGATCTGTGCGACAGCAGTATTGCGGCCTTGAAGAGGGCTGTTCGAAAAGGACCCGTAAGTTTTTGTTCTAAAACGCGGCCATTTGTCGTTACCCTAATTAAACGATTTTTTAGAAAACACAGACAGAACACCCCCTCCTTTCATTTCTGGATTCCATCAAAAAATACAGATCAGGTTCTTATACTTCTATTTCTCATTTCTTTCCAAATATATTTAGAATTGCGCAAAAAGCAGAGTTCCGATAACTTGGATGAGATCCTCAAAATTGGAGACTTCAGCAATACCGAAATGATATGCAAGAAGCACACCCTGCCTCCAACACACGGATATGCGAGCCCGGAAAGTATCATGGGCGACGGCACAGCCCGTCCGGCCGTCGACATCTACTCTGCCGGCTGCACGATAATGGAGATGCTTAGTGGTCGAAAAATGTTCACTTGGGACTCCAAGATGCCGCTGTCTGAACTGGAGCGCACACATATTCGTGGGATGTCCGAGTTCTTCGGAAAGTTCTCTGACGACTGCGAACTTCTGCCGAAAGCGCATTATATGTTTGTAAGAACGACTTACCGGCGCCTTATCTGACTGTGGCTATTGTAGGACGAAAATGTCGTTCACGCAACCAAAAGATGCCTCGTAGAAGAGCTCCAATATTTCGTTGGACTGACTGCTTACTGCTTATTTCTTTGAATTTCTGAAGCCTCTGATGGCTAACGACTACAGATGCAGACCGTCGACCAGTGCACTGCTCAAACATGAGTGGTTGGAGGTGCCAACAAACAAGCGCCGATGGTCTAGAACTTATTTCAGTTTTTGGACGTCTAACACGTCTAAGTCGTGCAAGAAAAGAAGAAACGAAGAATAAATTAAATTAAAGTGTTGTGCGTGATGATTAGCACATTGTGTATCTCATTGTACTGGTGATTATTAAGTGATTATAACTGTTTCAAATACGAATAAAGGTTTGCTTTAAATGCGGAGAGATTGGCTGGACTACGGTGATTGGAGCTGAGCAAAGCTGATCGTTGAAGTCCGCCGATTCCATCGATGTTCGCAGATCAATATCCTCTGAAGTCTGACATGTCTAGCAGAGGGCATGGATCCAAAAGTTGCGAAAGTGTAAACGCTCTTCTCGATGTACGTGCAGCTAGTGCTTCAAAGATTATTAACGCTCCCTGGCTTAGTCCGATTCTGTCGAAAGGAATTCTAGGTCACGAAACTACAAAACGAGAGCTTTCGCGCTAATTATAAGTAGTCGTAGCTAGTGCGTCGGTTGCAGTGTGTAAATATCCGTGTAAATATCTTGGCGTTTCCCACCTGCTCCGCTAATCTCGAGATTTCTCAAATCCCAGATCGTATATAGTCCGATCTCCTTCCTCGTTAGGCAGCGTCGAAGTTCAATTATTCAACTTTCGAGGCACCGCGGTCAGGATCTCAAGGTAGTAGCAGTTCTTTGTGTTAAAAGGAGGGCATTTATAAAGGTTATTATCAGTATACACTAAGAGCGTTCTCGCCAGACATATAAGGTTTTTGTGTCTAGATTGCACCTGGCGTTGTGCCAGCATGAGCCCGAAAATATTTGAGATTAGATGTCTCTCGAAGTTTTCTAGTGATGTCTTGGAACACATGAGTCAATTTTTTGGTTTACGGTCGCAGAACTAAAGAATAACATTTACACACATTCAGTTTTACGTATAATATACCCTCAATAGCAGATATCAATGTACCTGGTGTGAGCTCTTTCTGGGCATCTGTGAACTCTGCTCTTGAGAAAGACGATGTTAAACCATGTTTTCGACCAAATCTGACTACTTACCTCGTTTACCTTGGATCACACCACTTGTTGGATCTCCTTCTACCTGCCCAATTACGATATCGCCACCGTTCGTACAGCGACATGATAATTTGCTCCTAGTTGCCGAATTTTAAAAAGGATTTTGAGAGAGTTGGATCCCTTAGTACGAGGTGTTTACGTTCAAACAATCTCATCAACCTCCAGTTTCAATCTTGTAAGTTTATGGTTACCACCGATCTTCGTTTTCCTAGAGCTAGCCTACGCTTTCCCACCTTTGCATATCAGTTGCAAATAGAACTCACGTGTTATAGTAATTTGGCAACCAACCATTGTACTCCCCTATTGGCTACCGTATTAATCAGTGGCCTTGACGCCGCGGATGATGACATAATGTAGGCGACGCATTCACGAATGTCTCAAGGGGTACGGTAGCTCAAGTGATTCTGACCCAGTGAATAGGCGATATACTCGTTACATATTCATAGCTGAATGAAAGACTCAGACGCCACGCGTCTTTGACGTGTTGACATTATTATGCTAAACAGGTCAACTTGCCTCGTTGGCGTGGGTTCTCGCCAGAAATGATCTTTTTTATCATTGTGCTAAGGAAAAAACAGATTGTGTGAGACTGTTTTCCTATTACAAGGAATGGCTCATTAAGGAAACCACGAGTTGCTCGTTGCCGTTTCCAATCGGCCTGAATAGTATAAGATGAAGCTTGACTTCCCGAAGTTAATAGACTCTAATAATGACCAGCTTAGAGGTTGTATTTTTTGTAGTTGCGCGCTTATGTGACTTTCAAGACGGGTCGTCTTTTGAAAATGTAAGTCGCTGTGATCTAGTCCGTGTACTGACTATCTCGGGAATTTTTATTCGTGAACATTAGATTACAAGGTCAGATTAAAAGAACGTATGAAATGGCTAGCTACCGCTTAAAAACAAACGTCCATTTTTTAGATTGCTGATTTCGATGGACGAGCCCACCTATCGCACCCAGGAGCCCCGAGGAGATTACGGTCATGATGGAACGGGATATCGGTTTACAGTCTTTGGAGAAGTTCTACATGAACACTACCAAGTGATCCGGAAAGTGGGGTGGGATAGCCATTCCACGACATGGCTGGCATGGAGTCGCCATCCCGGCCACCCTTTCTTCGTGCATCTCAAGATTTATAAGGCTGGTTTGGAAAAGGAATGCAACAGAAACCTCGAGGTAACATTTGAATTGGCTAACAGAGGGGTTAACATGTGGTTTTCAGGTGTTAACATTCCTCAACCATTCCTTCCGTGGCTGCTTCGTTAAGCCTTTGAATCACTTTGTGATTCGAAGCAGAACACCAAGCGCCAATCGGGTTGTCGAGCACCAATGTCTGGTGCATGAGGTCAGTCTCTGCATAAAAAACAAAGTCTACAAAGCCCTCTTCATTTTTAGAAAGTGGGCGAAAGCCTGCACAGCCATCTCCGCACCAAACTCAGCCTCACTCCTGATCAAGTGAAGACAGTGGCCAAAAGTCTGCTGCTGCAACTGCAACAACTTCACAGCAAGCTGATCCTTCATCGGGATGTGAATCTCCAGAACCTGTTCGTCAGGCATTCAGATCTTGAGTCATGCAAAGACGCTCTTTTCATGATCTTTCTGAGGTGCAAGAAGATCAGGTGCACCAACGACAAAAGGTCTTGCGGAAAGCGCAACGCCTACTGCCAGGTAATAGAAACAAGGAGACCGCTCTTAGTGCTATGTTCAGCGGCCGTACGTCAAGTTAGATGACTTGAAATGGAAGCTAGAGGACTACAAGACACGTAAGTTCATCTCTAATTTGGATATTGCTTGCGAATGGTCTTTTTTAATGCTACAGCCAGCAGTTTGATATGGTAGGACAGAAGGTGTCAGACCTTCGACTGTTATGCCTTCGACTTCACTATAGCTGCTCCCTCGCACAGCTGGTTGTGAGAGATAGACATCTACGGCTTTCCTTGATCACACAGAAAATGTTTTCAATTATGAAATAGGAGCTAAAGTAGATTAGACCTGCGCGCGTCAGGTGCGCCAGATCGGCTTATCTGAACACCTGCGCTAAGATAATTGTTTGCCGATTACCTTGAATCTATTCTTGGTTGGTTCCATTCTCTTTCAGAACTTCTGCATCATGCTGAACCAGAAGTTGATACGTTTGCTGTTAGACTCGCTGGTTTCGAGACGGCCACAGGAGCTCCGTACGTCCCCATCGAATCGCCACACTACAATTGCCCAGAGTCTCTTCTGAAGAGCACTTTTCTCTTCTCCTCGGCAGACATCTTCAGCGTCGGATGCATCATCTTCGAACTGCTCACTGGCTGTGAACTGTTTCGAAAGGAACCGCGTCTAGGAGTCAGCATGGAACAGGAGCTCATCGTTCAAATGGCTGAACTTTTCGGAGACATTCCGAACATTTTCGTCGTGCTTTGTCCGCTGGACAAACTGGCTTCCGTTTTCAATGTGGTAGTAGGCCTCGTCATTAACGATTACCGTAGTATTCTTCTTAGAACTTTCTGCAGCGATTCATTAACCCACGAGAGAAGCGCGGGTGGACGATACGGGAATTTTTTGTGGCAAAAGTACGATGCACAGTGGAGGAAGCAAGGTCGATTGAGCAGCTGCTTACCATGATGATGCGGATCAATCCATTTGCTCGCTCGACTTCATTCGAGTGTCTTATCCATCCATGGCTATCGTCGCCTGCGACTGAGTCGCCAGTTACCCAGCATGCATCCTCAGTTATCCCCTCGCAGCCGGAGGTTCAGGTATCTCATGATGTTCAGGGTACGTTCACACTGATCGACGACGAAAACGCAACAGAACGAAGGTTTTCGATTTGAAAGCTGATTCCTTCGTTCTTTAGCTCTGTTTATTGCATTGTTCCGCTCAGTTGACAGAGTAATGAATATGCCAAAATATGTGTCATTTGTGTCTTACTGGTATCTTCGATCTCAATGAACGCCACTTACCTTCCTCGTCTGCCCTGTCTATCAGCAACTCTCTTATATCACATACTACGTGTTTGGTCTCTTGCCCCCAACAATTTGTTGACTTTATAGTCTGTGACGCACTGCGTTTTTCTCATTGAACTGCAAATAAAAACACTGTTTAAACGTCGTCACATCGATAGTTCTGATGCGGTCAAAAATTGAAAAAAAGATGTATAAATCTTAATGATATCTGAAAAAAGCTTATCATAAATAAATAAATAAGTGGGGCTGCCTAAGCAGCCTATCCTCGAATACGCGTCTGATCCGATAAGGGGAAACTGGAAATCATGCGCTTTCTTCAAGCAATGCTTTATGTTTCTATCATCACGATACCATCCTCGGTAACTTTTTGCTGACATTGGCAGAAACTGACTTCTGATCTCTCTACGCACACTACACCTCTAGGTACGCAACACCGCCGTGTATAATCGCTCTTTTTTTCCTCAAGCTTCAGTTGCGTTTACTCGTCTTAGGCGGTGTTATCAGGCAACACTGTGCGTGAATTTGTTATCTTGTCTTCATGCGGTGTGACCTGACTGTTGTCAGTTTGTCGCTGTTCCACCGTGGCAACTTTTTCGCTTGCTCATTGGTGCCTGTTTTTCTTCCGCGTTTTTGTAGATGCCGATATGAATGAGACAGTTTAGTATTGTTTTTTTTTCTGTTACACCGGGAGTGTGTATGCACGTGTGATTAATGATAAGGAAAGTGACGAGACGAAGATAGATGACGTTTTCGGTAGACTTGGAGACGACTTGTTAGTACACACTGCTTACACACAGCAGGGAATTCCACACACAGCTGTGTGAATAACACTTGAGAATTTTCACACACAAGAAACATGTGACTAGTTTTTCAGATAAGAAGTAACGCCATCTCCGGAGTTTAGCGTTGTGTCCGTTATGATTGCGAAGGTTGTTTTGTTACATGTATTCCTGATTGCCATAAATTGAGTGGTCCCGATAGTACAGACATTTTTGTATGAATACATATCTCCTCCTACAAATTGCCGTCATCCGCAATCATGGACATGGCAAAGAGCCAACTTATCTCGTCGATGTTTGTTCACTAAAAAAACTACAATTTATACACACCACGGCTTTTGTAAAGTTCACTTGGTTTATGGACTTTCCTACAAAGTTCTCGGTCTGCCTGATACCTTTTTTCCGTGCACATCATGTCGCATTCTTGTGTACACAGATTACTTCTTTGTTCCAGTACTGTTAGGCCACCCAGCCTTATCAGTCCAGAAACGAGGCGACTCCGTTTCGGCTGTTTATCAAAGACCCCACACGGTCGGGTTGCGGCGTGTTGCGATTTTCTCCTTTTCACTTTGCTGTTCAAAAAAACGGTTTAATTGTTGAGAGGAACGCATCGTTTTAGTAGATATTACGGTAGCTAATATTACCAAATTATATAAAGTGTTTCGTTCATCGACCAAGCGATCGCCTAAGGCTACCTCAGACTACTCACCTCAATTAATTCAAGAGAATGGCATACCGGCTTACGGGATGGCGGCGGCAGAGGTGTTCTAAAAGCGTACATTCAGTAAGGCGATAACGTGATGTTATGAGCTTAGCGGCGGCGTCCCTGTGAGAGTCATAGGTCAATTTCACAGGAAAATGCTTTTTTGTTCTAGCTGCCGGATTGAGAGTCAGCCAATTTCGGCGCGACTTGCATTGTCGGTATCGCCGACAGCGGTTCGGAAAGGTGTATTGCAGGGACACGTGCCTTGCTTAAGTGTTATAAATTAATTCTTCAGGTCGCCACTCTCCATTCAACCACCAACGCGCTCTTTGCCATGTCCACCGTTCGCCTAGAAGACTACCTGGACGTGAAAACGAGCAAAATGCCCGTGCAGGAGCCTGCTTTCGAATATCACGATGATGGCACCGGCTATCGCTTCACTCAGATCGGTGAGGTGCTCACCAGCAGCTACCGTGTCATCCATAAGATTGGCTGGAATGAAAGAGCCACTTATTGGTTGGGCTGGCGCATGCAACCGGAGAAAAACCACAGCCCATTGGTTGCGATAATCATTTACAAGTCTTCAGAACCGTCATTTTTTGCCGAAACTGAGGTAGGTCAGACTGCTTGCTTGTACTGTGTGAGCACATCCGGCATCCACCATAGTGTGCGGTCAAACAACAAATATGTAGCCAACAGAATGACGACTACGAAAGCAGATTACTGGATACGGAACAAATCATGATCATATCGGATTATAGTTGTTTTTCGAGGACACGGATTCCGCTGTTTTTCGTAAAAAATGAACTCTTAATTCAAATCCAATAGGATAACATTTGGTTAAAGACAAATCAGTACAAATCTCTTAGCTTAACAAATAGGATACGTGCTGTTTGCGCCATACCCTCAATGTTGCTGCAAAGCGCTTAAAAACATAAAGCTAAGGACTTCATTGGGCACACATTTTATCAGGTGCATTTCAGATTTCTCTTTGCATGAACATGATAAACTCGCCGCACCTCTTGTACACTATCGACGCCTTTTCCGTGGGCGAACACAACTGCATCGTCACTGAGGTAGAACTTGTTATTTTTACGGTTGTTTCCATGGACCGATTTCAGGCTACTGGTGAAAATGTCGAATACTTCCTTCGACATAGCGGATACTCGTTCGAACAGATTAGGCGCATAGCTGGAGAGGCATTACTAGGCTTAGATGTTCTCCAAAAAGCCGGATTTGTGCACAGAAACCTCAATCCCGAAAGCTTGTTTTTTGTACCACCTGAAAGTACGCTTCTCCATCATGCTCTAAAGATCCTGGTTTGGAGAAGAGACGGCAAGATGTTACCGAGTTGTGTTCGTTGCTCGGCTGAGTATGATGCAGTATGTGGAACAAGATAGCTAGCAAAGCTCCTCTACGATTCAATTTAGGGGCGTCCAAACATCAACAGTTTGAACCGGCTCATTGCAGAAATCCAGTCGTACATATTAGGTAAGATGATCTCGTTGTTATTATGCTACAAAACGGCCCGTTTTCACATGGAATGTCTGATTTGAGCGAAATTAGGAAGATAGTCACAAATATGCGTCATAAACAACGTAGTAGGCTGAACAGTTGATAAGCGGTAACAAAAGAAATGTGTCCCTAAGGGTACTTTTAGAATGTTCCTCTGATATGGCCTAGGACCTATATCTAGGACCAATTAAAGATGTGAATATAAGCAGATAAGTTTCGACAGCGGAGACTGGGCATTTTGGACAGATAGACATTTCAGTGGCGCTGATCACCAAAGTAAACAACCCTTTTCGTACTGAAAGCCAGCCTCCAAGTCTACTTTAAGGGCAATAATGATATGTAGTACTCGAGCGAATTATTTTGGCTTGGTGCACCACAAGCTAACTGATATAATCCTTGTCTATAAAAAGATCCTGCCGCGACCGCTCACTTATCTGTCGTAAATAAAGTGTTGTTTCCATTTAGAAATTGAGGATAATCCATCGTCGAACATAGTCCGTGTAAAGATCGGAAGCTTCCACAAAGCCCTTGGCCCGTTCATCACCCCATTCAATCAGAAACTCTTCGCCGGCTTCTATCAGCCTCGCCAGGTGGAATCGGTGCACGACGACATGTTCATGCTCGCGTGCACTTTTGCCATGATGGTCAGAAAAGCGGATACCGCTTCACATCTGGAAGAAGCGGAACAGCTTAAGAAGGTCCTGCACTGCATGGTCTTTGCCCAGAGACCACTACGAACAGCGGAGCAGTGCCTCAGGAGCACGTGGATACAAGGGGCTAACGACTGCTTTTGTGAGCCGAACCTGGAAGGAGGTGTGAACCATCAGGCTGGCCCGAGCAACATTCTTTTTGACATGCCTGCACCCTATACGGTTATCAAAGCGCCAGTGCGTAGACGCCGTTTCCGCACAGCCTCCAGCGCGTCCCTCCGAGTAATGCTCGCAAAGAAGCAATATGAAAAACGATTGGCCGCTGCGGCTTTGGCCGAACTGGCTAACGAAACACGTACACTGTTTGCTTCCCCTATCGATGAGAATGCACCTGTTTCGAGCAGTCCAGAATCGGCGGAAGGTGTCATTAAATTCGGTAACACCTCAGAAGAGCCCATTTGGTATGCTCCTTCGTCGAGCATGAACTCCCTCTTATTTTGGTATTGCAGTTCGTTCATGGAAGGCAGCCCAACGCAGACGGCGTGAACAACCAATACCTCATCGTGAAATATCGTTTGTCTATTTTGTTGTCCTGTCGAATGGTTGTAATGTAAAAGAGTAAATGCTCTAAAAAATAAAACAAAAATTTGCGTGCACTTCGATGCTACCGTAGTCATGTTTTTAAAGGCGAGGTCACATGGTCACAAAAGAGTAAATGCTCTAAAAAATAAAACAGAAACTTTTATGTATTACGATGCTACTTCATCGCTCTTCATCGCTAAACGGTCCTAGTCAGATTGTTAAAGTTTCGAGCAGATATCAGTGGAAAGAAAATGATCCTGTTGGGCGAGAATCACTTGCAGTATGCTTTCCATCTCGTCCTCCTCACAGATTTTTCAACCATCCTTATCTTGTCTTCAATACAAAACATTCAATGAAGCAAAGCACGAGAAGTGCGCTTCGACCAACTAAAGCATAAGAGGCTTAAAAGCAGCAAACTACATCAGGTGACTAGGGTCCTGTGGAGTCTGGATTTTCGCTCCTCTGCTTCTCTACTCCATGGAGTATGTGCATTCGGAGTGACAAACAAGGAGTTATTTTGGCTCAGCTGCCTGAGATAGCCCTAATGCCGACGCGCACACAGCCTCTTGCTCGATTTTTCATCGCCCTCTGTTGCTGTTGATTCAGTTCAGCAGTGTTTCAAAAATGGCGCTTACTCATCCAAAAAGACTACTGAAAAAATGGCAAACTATTGTTATTTGTTATCATAGTGGTCGGATCTCCTGGGAATAGCTGTTCACCGCTAGACGATCTGTCGGGATACGGTATTTCTTGCCAACCACAGCTATATCTCTGGTCCTTCCCTCATTTATTCTCAGGTTTGATTATCGCCCGTACCTGAGAGCACATTGGGTAAAGCTTTAAGGCTAAATTTCTATTCGTTTGAGTCATAAGAGACGACTCTTTCCTGTAACAATATCATCCATAAATTCTGTTTTTATATGTTTTTCTCCGTAAGCGTCATCCTGTTGTGTTCTCAACCTCGCCTCATCTCGTTCATAGCATAACACATCCCACGTTTTTGGCCAATCATTGCACAGATCAGATTCATATCCTGACCCTCTAACTCAATCCTTAAGAGCGCCTTTTTACGTGCCATTCTGATCCCATGTGTACAACATGTAACGTAAAGCCTGATTCAGGGGATAAGACAATGTCCACGATTCTTAGAGGTTATTTATTTTTATTTCATTTCACGGAATGCTTGGCGGTGCCGGGGGAGGAGCGACACACGCATGCTTCAATTAGGACTGAACCACTCGCACATCGGTCGACGGCGTTCTTCTATCGCGGAATATGATGCCTCTGCGTGAGTTTCCATGGCGATTTCTCAGCATTCCTGACGCCTCTCGTCATATTAAGCATCTCTTTTTGCTATTACCACATCTTAATATCGTATCCATTGACCGCTTTTTGCACATTTACCGCGCGACCAATCAACGAGCCTTTAAGCGTGAAAACTGATTATTTTCCTGCTGACCCCTTAGACGCTTCTTGAATCCACCATCTGGTCAACAAAAACACTATCGAATAGGACCTTTGCTCGCGAGGCAAGCCGTATCTCTACTATGGAACGTCTTTTATTAAAAAAACATGCGACACCCTTTGCAGCCCTATAAAGTGACATCTGTCTTTTGCATCTTTTGATTGCCACTGCCTAGCGCTGATAAAATCGATACTGTTCTATGGATCTCCCCACCATCTAAAGAATATGGAAGTGACTTGTACCTCTGTACCCCTTTGTTTTTATGCCTACGAAGAGCTGAGCTCGGAGATCACAACAGGTTTCTGTTCTGAGAGAGGTGCGTGTCTTTCCAGATCCCAATTAGTCGTATTAATCTCGAATGGCGTAGCGGAAATTAATTATTACACTCACACTCACTCAATATTTCATGTCGCTAACGGATAGATTTTACGTGTTTGTGACACCATCGGACGTAATCTTTTCCGCCTAGGTCAACATAATTATGAGATGGAATTCTTATTAAAGAACCAGCCCTGTGACACAGGGCTGGTTTGACACAGGACTGAATTCTTCTCTCCAGAAAAGAGGATTGAAAGATTTCTGCGTATTAGCCTTTTGATTTATGCAAATAGCTAACGTGCTGATTAGATTTTTGTCGCCATCTATGAATTTATGCGTGTATGAGGTTTCCTTCAGGGCAAGTTCGGCCACATGGAGCTGTTGGATTTCTATCACCCTGGAGGCTATCGGATCACTTCGACTGAAGAGAAGATACGCGACCAATATGTAGTGATCAAGAAGATCGGTTTTGGTAGAGACAGCACGGTGTTCCTGACGTACGACCGTAAAGCTACGGAAAAACGATTTGTAGCGCTCAAAATATTCAAATCAAAAAAGGAATCTCGAGAACGCGGAGAAAGAGCCATCAGGGTAAAGATATTTTCTCATATTTTGATATCTTGATTTTAGGCGTTGACGAAGCTGTGTCTGTTACGACATATCGTTAAGTACATCACCTCGTTCCAGCTAGATGGTATTCCGGGTGAAAAACATTTATGCATTGTATAAGAAGTGAGTTATTTCCATATAAATATTTACCTATCTTTTGCGTTCAGGCACTAGGGGACAACATGGCCAATCTGCACGAGGCTCGACCACTCACCGGTCGGGTTGTTCGAGGGATCGCCTCTGAGCTACTAAGAGGGATAATGAGTGTGCACAATGAGGGAGTCTGCATGGTGAACCGGGAATCGAACCGAAGAACATCTGCTGCACTTTATCCGAAAACCAGCTGTATGCTGAAGCGTTGACGGCCCTCAAGCTATTCAACGACGACCAAACGTATCACACCCGCCCTACGTTCCTTTGTAGGTTGATAGGATGATCGCCAAGACGCGGATGTGGTGGATGAAGAGGAGCAGTACCAAGCGAAACAAGAGGGACAGAATCAAGAGGTTCACGATTCACGTGCTTTACACCACAACCATATAAACAAAAACGAAAAGGACAACTCGGAAGGGGAGAAGGACGAGATGCGCCGGGAGAAGATGGAGAAGAAGAAACGGACGAAGAAAGAGAGGCGTCATCGGTTGAAAGCCCGTTCAAAGAGGAAAAAAAAATTCTCAACAAGGAGCGACGAAATAAGTCATTGTTAGAGTACTTTTGCCTATACTACCTATCCTACATAACCCGATCTTTGACATATGTATCATCCTTATTCAATGTGTTAATTAAAGATAATTTTCATTTCACATGTTGTATAATCTATTGACGTTGAATGCGCTGGTCTACTGGTTTCTGTGAAAAGAAAAATACAGTCGGTGTGATTTTGGCATAAACTACACTATTTTTTCTTTCAGTTAGATCGTCGTCTCTCCGAAGCGATTATCAGCGTCCGTCTTGACATATCAGCCCTGGCAACCTCAGTGATGATAGCACAAAACTCAGAAACGTCTGTTGTTGGCTTCAACTCTAAAACCTTTTTTTTCTAGCATTTTATGTGGCTTTGTCGGGTTTCTGAGCATTTTCGTGAGCAGCTGCAACACATTCGGAATTTGTAAGAAATAGAAAATAGCTTTAACGTCGTATTTCGGGACAAAGGAGAGTTTTTAATAGGAGATCGAAACATGTGCTCCATGCTTCACGCGGATTGCGATGGAACACTTTGAGCATAGTAAGTCGATTTTAACATCGTTGGCATATCAATTCCGAATAATTGAAACTAAGCGGGCACAATTGGGAGCACCTAAACTCTATATACTTGAGCATCAATCACATTGATCTTTTCAATATGAACAGTTTGATTAGCAGAAATTTGAATTTGATTGTACGGAGGGCACACGACCCACAGTGTCGTAAGGCAGGTTATGGAAGGGAATCGACACCTTTCGAGTATAGTGGTTGTGCTCCATATCAAAGTTGAACCAAAAGTTCGCACAATAAAAGCAGAAAATCGCAACGAAATTAGCCAATTTTGTTTGAGACCAAATTGTCCATGCCACCTCTAGAAATTCGTTGAAAATGTGTAACTAGAGAGTCACTATTGCTTGCTCCTCCATTCGCTACATCTTTCGTATCCACTTACTTGCTAATGCGCACTCATCGCTGCTGTTTTAAAGCGTTTCCCTTCACTTTCATTTGTGTTGGCGACCGGGTAGTCTGGACGCTCTCTCGGAAATAACTTGAATGATCGTACGTTCTTGCTCATCGGTGGAACAGGCGCTTTCAACACCGACGACATATCCTGCCCTGAAGACAGAAGCCACTACAGTTGTCTATCTATCTATAAATAGACATCTTGCGTGGTGAATGTCGTTGATTCAGGAGTGAAGTATAATTATATCCCAGTATAATTTTTCGGTCTTTCATTTGTGTTCCCAGCGATCGGTCGGGTCGTCCACTCGCTCTCTCTGAGGCTGTCTGAGCGGAATGAGTTGAGTAAGCGGTTGTTCTCGGCCGTCGTTGTTGGCACAATGATCGCCCCGTTCCAATCCGTCGTGGCTGGCGTGAAACGTAAGCCGAATTATATCTCGCCAAGAAGACCGTCAGCATCGCCCGACCACCTGCGCCGTCCACCCAAGCTGAAGAATCGCCCCAACTCCGTCTGCTCCGTCAACCGCACCGAAGACGGGACTCCACGTCGCCTGTTATGCTCCACCACCGCGCATGTTCTGCATACAGCCTCTTTGTCGCTTCGAAGCCCGCGCACATTGATGGGATAACTGTCTTCAATTCGAACGTCGCGCTCTGCGCCGAAGAAAGAAGATCGGCAGCTACTACGGTGATATACAGTTCTCCTTTGAGCATTATGAGATATCTTGCATGACGAATGTCATTGATTCAAGAGTAAATGTATGTATAATTTTTCTTGCCATGGAGGCCCTAGTTAAGGTTTTTGGAATTCTGAGTTAAGGTTCTTGGCATTCTAGGGGGCTTGGGACCCCTCTACGGTTCTACGTGAACATAGTCAATATTCCGAACAAGAAGATTGTCCACGCGTTTTAAACCAATTCCGAAGATGAGGTGCAATGTGGTAACAAGAAGAACGAAAGCAAAGAAGATCAAAAACACGAAAAACAAACAAGAACCCTCAGCAGACGTAGCCGACAACGTTTCTCAAAATTTTTCATATTTTACATGTTGCGTGTATGTCCTTTGCGTTGCACTGCTGACATCGTCGTGTTTCAAATCGATTACACACGTCGTCATTATGGCCTCGTCCTATGGCGTTGTCTCGAGCGTGGAAGTGTGGCGCGATATGCACTACGACCCGCAGGCGTATCGCAAACAACACACACTTTATTGTTTACTTTGCAAAGAATATTACAAACTATATTTATTTTTTGGTTTATTTTTTGTATTGCAGTGTTCTACCTTTGCTCAACCTCAATAATCACATTATGCTGCTAATTTTAAAAGAAAAATGTACACTTGACGGAGTGAGAAATCCTTAATCGTGCCCTAAATTTAGCAATCTTCAATTTACTGGAATATGACACGCATTCAATCAATGTCCCCAGAAGCAGCTAATTGAAAGGCCCTCACGCAACGTCCATGCAAATATAGCAATTAACGGATATCCACCTGGGCGTTAATGTTGTTAAATCCTGTCCCTTCCCGCTATCCACGACCTTGTGGATGCAGCAGGAACACATGGTCGCAGAAATTAATTATTTTTCGGTTTTGATTCAACGTGAACGTGTCGTGAACTATTTCACTGATCTCTCTTTTTCTATTAATGTATTGATTGGTCTCAATTCGCTCACATTACTAACAAGCGGACAATAGGAAAATTAGGAAGGCGGACACAAATTTATTAATTACTAAACTCAAGGTTAGAAGAATCGTGTATTCCCATATTACGTATACCCGTTGGGCACCGAGCGCCAGTTCGTTTACTGCGATGAAGATTTGACTAACCGGAGACAGTTTCAGATTGTGCTAATAGCTACAGCGAAACGAGCTTTAGACCAAAGAAGTGTCGGTTGTTTTAACAGTCTCGGCCATTATCCGCTTAGCCATGAACCCTTTACGTACTTTGTTGATCAACAGTTGACGGTTTTACCTTTCCTGACACATTCTTTCCGCTGTGTGGTGCTCACATATCGCAGACCTTGCTAGTGCACATCAATAATGCGTTTCAAAGGCACCGGGACACGTTCGATTTAAGGGCAATGTGTCTAGGGCAAAAGGGCTCTTTCGACTGAGGTGGTGTTTACCCACGCAGCGTTGCGTTTTGAAATCGTCGCAAACAGTGTATCTGGCCTACTATCTATAAAAGAAGCGTTTTTTTGGAGAACTACAGGGTGGGCCAGATAAGTTGCACCGCTTTTGATTCACTAATTTAAGTGGATTTTCGAGGGTTTGAGTGCGTGTTCTGCGTCCTATTTTAGTCCTGAATACCTGTTATAAGCTATGGTTATTCCCAGAAAACATGGTAGCGCTTAAAGACCAATTTTCCATAGTTCTGATGCATAAGCTCGGAGTCCTGAATCCGGGTATCATAAAGACCCTCGCTTTTGAGCGATATGATGTCACGTGAGTCATTGATCGCTATATTGATTTCTTTATGTTGCAACTTATCTAACCCGCCCTGTAGCTAGCACATATCATTTAAATCGTGAACTGTCCGCGCAAATGCGATATACATAGTGTTATCTTACTGATTTCGCAATCTGTCACTATTCAGAGAGTTTTCCTTTTAGGTGTTGTGAACGCATTATCAAAGCGACCGGCTGTCCAGCAACGCGGCATCACAAAGCGTGGTTATTGTTTGAAGTGATTCGTCTTGTTTACAGTACGTCCCTATAAGTTGTCTGTCGAAAGACCCCTCTATTTGTTCATCGAACACCGTTACTCCGAAATCTTCAATAATGGGTGGGTCACGTTTTATTTAAAAAAGGAACATCAAAAAAGGAAAAAGGAAAAATTGTCTTTTGATCACTTATAGACGTCCGGTCCCTTCTTGAAGGTTGGGATTAATACAGGCACTTTAGCTAAGTCCCCTCGGCACTCTGGGCATTATGATCAGGACGGATTTCGGCCAACCTACGTTGGCGAGACGCTCAAAAAGCGATACGTTCTTCTCATGACGATAGGAAACGGTAGCTACGGATGTGTCTACTTGTCTTGGGATCTCAAAGGAACCAAACACAAGTTCGTCGTCGTTAAGATTAGCCGCTGTTCTGAGGTGTTCTACAGAGTTACCAAAAAGGAGTCAAAAGTACGTTTCATCACATTGTTAGCTGTCCGGAGCTAACATAAAAAATCTTTAGAGATTGGCAAAAATCTCGAGGGAAACCAACCGAGTTGCAAAGTATTTGGACTCGTTCGATGTCAAAGGCTACCGTCCAGACAGGCTTCATCACTGTTTGGTGACTGAGGTAAGTGGCACCTGTAACTTATAATATGCAAAGTTGTCGTGTTAAAGATTATAAACGCGGCTGCGCGTGAATTCGCGCCCTCCAGGTACTAAAAGCCAATTAGCCCATAGCCCTGCGGGTGGCAAGATTGGTGCTCATGCAAAGGTTTGAAGTTGGGGCCAAAAAACTGGTTACAAAATAAGCAAAAAAATCACTGAAAAACTGCAAGAAAAACTCAAAGCCTAGCATTACCAGAGACATAGTGGAAGTAGAGCGCTACCATATCAACTGCCTATGTAGCTCATTGCGAACGTGTTCTGTTTGTAAGAAGGCGGTGACGGGTTCGGTTCCCCTCGGGGTCCTTATTTTGTGTGGGATGACCGATGATTTAAGCGACAGTTTATTGGCAGATATGCATGCGTTTGAGTGAACAACTTCAGCTCACTTCTCGGGCAAAAACCGGATTCCTCATTCATAGAACACCAGGGGTTTGGAGTCGAAACATTTTTTGGATCAATTTTCGACCCCTTATTCTCAGCGCTTTTATCCGATGTCGTCACTGACGGATGAACACAGATGACGGTAGGATGGACCGACGAGAGTACTATATGAATAGAAAAGCTGAAATCTCTCTGCTAAAAATAGAGATCTGGTGTGGAGGTCAACTTGGGAGCATACGGTCTCGGGCATCTCAACACACCCATCGATTCTACCCTTAGAGAAAAAATTGCCAAGTTAAGGGATGTTTGCAACATTGACCATCTTTCATAGATCGACCCAATATTTCGCTCTTCTAATCATTATTTTTGAAAAGGTTAATTTGCCTTTTGTTCTTTTTCTTTGCTTTTTCGTACTTTCTCCAAAGAACAAATACTTAAAGCCCAGTCTCTCTTCTCTCTACTTGCGCAACAATAATGACAGATCGTGTCAAGTAGTGGCAAGGTTGTGCTAAGAAACGTTATTTTGGTATTTCGAAGCGCAGATACGATTTTTGATATGACCGTATATACCATGTACAAAAGAGGTATTTTAGGCTCTCGGTCTATCCCTTTTCGAGAAATTGACCAAGCGAAAGAAGCCGTTCGAGTTGCACACAGTTATCGACATCGGAATAGAAATCATTCGGACTTTACGCGACCTTCACAAAAACGGGATGTACCATTATGACCTGAAGCCCGAGAACATCGTGCTGGGTGTAAAGAAAAGTGAACTATGCACAAATGTCCTCCGCTTCTTGGGAAAAATGAGAAAGCGGGAGCGTCTTGACAGAAACGAAATTCCGTGGAACTACAAGGTGCTAGAGGTGGAGGAGCGGGAAAGATGGAAGAAGGTACCTGTTTGATTCTCGTCAGCCTTACCTAGATTCTTTGCAGTTTTATGCCGACCACAAGGAGCATAGGGCGATGTTACACCGAGTTAGTGTGGAGATTCGCGAATATAAGGAAGGTAGGTCGAACAAAACTGACAGTTAGAATTCAGCACAAACGTTCAGTACCCCTATGGCTAATTCTTTTGGAGAATATCGAGTTCTGGTCTGCCAAAGTTGATCCTTTTCTTTCAGAATTGTACCATAAGAGGGAGCAAGCGAGCAGTACTTTAACGTTAAAACTATGTGACTTCGGATCATCGCGGCCAACTGATTGCACGACCGGGTACTATGCCCCAGAGACGTACTTTACCGAGCACTACATCTGGAAGAAGAGCGCTCCAGATGTCTGGAGCTTCGGCTGCTTATTGTTTGAGGTCGCCACTAATTCGCTCTTATTCTTTACCCATCAGAGAAGGGATTTTTCGGAAGAAGAACGGCGGCTAGAGCATCTTCGCTACATAGCCGCGGTGGCCACAAACTTCAAGAAGCGCATCTTTCCGCAAGGCGCGACGTACAACGCCGTCTTTACAGAGGTGAGATCGGACACCGTAGAAAATCAATCAGTTGTTTAGAGCGGCGGATTTGTCGGCAGAAGCAGTTATGCTCCACAGCCGCCCGCTCTGAATCTGCTCCAGAAGTTTAAATGGAAGTGGAGCCAAGCCCAGCAGTTTGGCGCCTTCTTAGAGAGCATTTTGATTGTGGACCCTAGAAAGCGCCCGACAGCGGAGGAGTGTCTCCATCGGTTGAAGAAACTGCGAGAGGACATGTGTGGATACAGCAACCAGTATGATACTTCTTATGACTTCAATTCGGTCGGCTTGGTCAAACCGAAGCATATTCAAGGTGTAGATGACCTGGATGACAGCTCAACCTCCGAAAGCGAGAGCGAAGAAGAAGAGTCAGATGAGTGTTTGGAATCGGAAGACGTTTCTAGCGACGATGAGGAGGAAGATGCAGGAAGCGAAGAGGAAGAAAGTGAGGAGTCTGACGACGAGGAAGAATATCTGCAAGAAACACAACGGGCTGTCAAAGCTCCACTCAAAAGCTATAAGAAGCGGTCCACACGTTACTTTGCCACTATGCAAGCACGTAGGAGTACTTACAAAGAACCGGAAGTCGACAGTGAAGAGGATGAAGATGAAGAGTCCTCCGATGAAGAGTCGTCCAATGAAGAGTCCTCCGATGAAGCGCTAGTGTCAGCGTCAGAACACCGTCCGAACGATGACGATTCAGATCTTCCAGAAGTTTCCCAAGAAGCCGAGATGGAAGGCCTTCAACCGACAATTCGTGATGAAAAAGTCCACACTCACAGACAGAAGAACCCGATCAGTGATTCTCCTTGCGGGAGACAAGAAGTCCTCAAAGTGATTGAAGGAATACGTATTCAAAAGGTCAGGGATGATGAAGAAAGGGTCCAAAAGACGAAGATCAATGAGAATGACGAAAGAAAAAGAAAGAGCCGACAAATTCCCCGGAAAGGGGACATCGATCCTGTGCGGAAAGTGTTCGTTCGCGAAGCCTTGCAGGAGAAACGAAGTCACAAGCAATACGTGCGGAAGGAACGAAAAGACACTGTGAAACATGCAGAACTTAAACGGACCCAAGAACGCGCGATCAGGGACTTAAGTGAAAGAAGTCAAAATATCGCTCAAGAACCGAAGCGGAACAACCTTCAGCAGAACAGCCGTCAAGGAGAAGACCCAGAAGCTGCGGAGCCGCGGAAGAACGAGACTGACCAATTGAAGCGCAACGGCCATGGAAGACAGCCCATGAAAGCAGAAGAAGTTCGAGTGGGGAAGCGAAATGTCGACGACCTACAGTTCACAGAACCCATACCAAAACGAAAACGGGGATGCCCACGAAAAACACCCCCACAAGGAGCGGTTGAGGTGTATAAACGACCAGTTGAGTACGAGTCATCTCCCGATCCGTCCTCTCCAGAGTTTTAGCAAACTCTACTACAGATTTCGCACATATGCTGCATCAAGATATGCTTTTCACAATGTCATTTCCATTTGCATCGTTTAATTTGATGTCGCAGATATCGCACACAATTACCGTATGTGTAGTAAATACTATAACTCGAACTGAATTGGAACGTAAAGCGGAACACTTCGTAGACATTGTAACGTCACATTCAAGTTACAGCATTTTATAGTTGCCTACAGGTGGTGGCCATCGAGCAAAGTGTCTGGAATAATTTTGCTAAGTACAGCTAAATGGTCAAGAGGGTGGTCAAGATCCAGGAAAAAGGACTTCTTGCAGAAAGAGATGCTGACATAGGAAATCCACGCCGCTCTTTGGAGGATGACTTGTAAAGCGCCAGTTCTTCAAGGTACTAATTGTGAAATGTTCCTAGCGTCTCTTTAGCCTCTTTAGCACGACAGCACATCGTTTGTTGCGTAAGACGGTTGTACCAACTGTGAATGGAAACCTAAAGACATTCGAGACCGCGGTCGACGTCTATGTTGTCGACGACGAAACCGAAGAAGGATTTACTTTCGGCCATGAATTCCACTACTCCAGGAAGAGTACAAAAAAGCTATGGTTTTTCTAATGTTAATGTATTCACAGAATTCGTATGTTTTAATAGTTATGGATGTTGGTGCTTGACGTGATAAATACAGGGTGGCGCATAAATACTGTAAGTGGGTCAAACTTTTCAATTTGTCCTGCTTTTTCGACTTTTTATACCACTTCTGTTGTTATATTCGTGTTCTTCGTCCTTTTTTGATCTAGGATTACTGTTTCCCCTGTTATTTTTCTCCTTGCCCCTTCGACAAAATGGTGTCCCAAAATGACCGTTTTGTTACCATCGCTGATTAAAAGTGTGGAATGCCGATTCCGGAAATTAAAAAGTTAATGAAATTCCATTTTTTTCAAATCCAGAGTTTTGTCAAACACTTTCAAGAGACAGGAGGAATCACTGTTTGCCAAATAAGTGGAAGACCGAGAACAGTTCAAAACAGCAAGGACCACAGAAGCCATTTGGAACAAGATCAAGCAGAATCTGGTCATATCCATAAGAAAACTGGTCGAATAACAGGGAGTCATTGAGGGATCGCAGAGAAAATTTGTGAAAGAAAATCGCGGACTCGACTCCTACAAGATGGCATACAGCTAGCTCTTGAACGATCAAAATGAAAGCCGTAAGACAGGAGAAGTGTCGGAAGATAAAGGTCGAAGTCCGCGGAGGGAGCATCCAGAAAATCCTGTTCTCGGATGAGAAGATTTTCATCGTTGATCCGGTGCGAAGCACCCGGGATCACTGTGAACGTCTTCCGAAAGGCTCTCCCCGCAACGTCACCATCGAAAAGAGCCATTTCCCAAAGTCCATCATGGTTTGGGCCGGGGTTTCTGGACTTGGGAACGTAGAGCTCGTTTTCTTCGACGCCAATGAAAAAAAAGGTGACCTGCCATGGCGAGAACTGCCGAAACCTGGTTTTGAACGGCGTGGTGAAATTCTGGGCCCTAGATCTGTCCCTCGACACCGCACGGACGTTTCAGCAGGACTGGACGCCTGGCCATGGAGCCAAGGATACCCATGTCTTGTCACAGCCAACCATGTGAAGGAAGGATGTTGGGTCAAGAGGAAAGATGTTTGGCTGCGGAACTCTCCGGTCCTCAACCCTCTCGACTTCGCTGTTTGGTGAGTCCTAGAGACAAACGTATGCGCTACAAGCCACGATAGTGTGAATTCCCTGGAGCGCTCTCTGAAGACCGCTTGGAAGGAAATCATGCCAAAAGTCACCGCGGGAATCCTGAAGAATTTCTAGAATCGTCTGAACGCCTTAATCAAACTGTCAAGGAGGGCATTTCGAACAGAGTTCAAGTATGTTGTACAGAATTTCCTCGCCAATCTTACAGTTATGAATTCATTTTGTTTCCTTGTCGTAAATGAAAAGTTATGAGCAGTTTTTCCACTTACAGTATTTATGCGCCACCCTGTATAGAAACACTTGGAAACGGTGGCCGAACCTGTCCATATCTGTTATACGCGTCGTCAAATACAACAAAGTTCGGACGTTCGGTCAGCGTGGTGTGTGGACGATTTACAACGGAAAACGTGAGTTGAGCGCCACTGAAGCTCGATTTCTCCGCGTCTGTGGCGTTTTGTCAGAATCTGTCAAGTACGAATTGTTCGCTAGCGCCTCTCTTGCCAATTTTCGCGCCCAACCGTGCGGTCGTATCATGCGAAAAAAATGTCTTTTCTCCCTGACTACACTTCACTACTGCGCAGACCCACACGCTTAACGACTCCGATCCAAATTCAGTGTTTTACAAAAAGAATCAGCATTTTTGTAAAACAGTGCTTAGGCGGTGTTGACTGTCACAAGGCCTGATATCCCGGCTTGGGTGCGAGTCCGGCCTTGCGGTAGAATTTCTGCCGTAATGTGTCTGTTTCTTAGTGTTTGTGCACTGTTGAGGAGATATTATGCATAATGTTATATTAAAAATACTGAATATTGTCCGCTCCCTGCACTCATCTCTAAAGATAACAATTATGCCCATAGCAAAACAGTTATGAAACGTTGCCGAATTTTTGTTCTGCAAACTATGAAGAGCAATCTTAAGTCCATAAAGCATTGTGCGTAGGACAGCATATGCCACTACTCCCTGCTGACCACTAACTTCCTAAAAATATCGCCCCATTTTCATATACATAGATATGTCCGAATTATTCCCTTGTGTATCGATTTACAATGTGCCACCAACGAAGAGCGAAAAATGCAAAATTTACTATTGTAAAAACGGCATCCACTATACACTAGGAAAGGGTTGCGGTCGGTCAACATAAATCGAATCGCTTCTTATCGGATACACACTCATTAGACGTTCTTTGTCCATAGGTGGCCGCGACTATTCCACCGTGCCACGTTACTGATGCAAAAGTGCATGCGAAAAGCGCGTGTACACATGCACACGGCGACTTTACTATTTGCTTTGATGATAAGAGACTGTCTGTCGAAGTGCAGTCATAAAAAGGTAATTAGCTTCGTATTAGTTCACCCACAACTATTATTGTGCTGATGTGCAAATACACTTGTCGGTTTTGAAAGGACTCTCTATAAATGCTCATTTGAGATGTTAGTACATGCTATGTGACCTTCAAATATGCGACTATGTGTTGTCTGGATTGTCACAGGAGCTATCAGTCAATCACATATAATCACCGCCGCATATTCGATCCGCTGGAATGTGACAGATGTGCCGACAAGCGTATTTTCGAAAATTTCTGAAACTGATACTTGATCAGTCGGCGACGCATCTCTGCGACAGATGATCGACAGTTTAAACAACATGCAACAAGAGTTGCCATAAAGAATCGAATCGTATTCTTATCAAAAGCGCAGACTAAAAAAACACCTCAGCACGTTAATGTTATTTTCAGCCGCACGTAACATTGGTGACCTCAGTGGACCCGCGACTAGGAGAACGGGTACCGAAAGTGCATCGCTGCCACAATATGCACAGTGGCGAAAAGCGTTGTAAAGCAGAGAATAGCTGAAAAAGTGCCCTTGTCGGCATAAATCAATGAGAACTTGAAGCCCTTCCATGTACAGAATATGAAAATCGCATTAGATGTTTACGTGAAATTTGTGAATTTTGAAAAGGAGTCGTTTCTAGAGCGTCGCTGTGTGAATAACATTCAAGAAACAACGACATGTAGTAGAAGAGTTTTTGATAGTAGTCATACAAATAAGTTTATTATTCCCCTTTCTTGCTATATGTCCAGGGTAGTTCCAACGTCCTGTCGAGAAGATTGTCACTGCCGCCTGACTCAACCCGCACCCCCAGAGAAGCCGAAGAAGCGCTTCGAATCGCGCAGCCAGCTGAACTGAATATGACTCTCCTTTCCGTTCTCTGTGCCCCACATAGATTCAGCCTCTTCGCCGCTTCCATGCCGGTGCCAACTAACGGGATCGTCGCTTTTCATCTGGATATCGTGCCCACTACCGAAGAAAGAAGAAAAGCGACGACTACGGTGTGACATTGTTCTTCTTTGTGCTATTTATGACGCCTTGCACGGTGTAAGCTGTCGCTTCAAGAGTATAAACTCGGAAACTGGGTCCAGGATCATGGCTGTCACTCGAATCTCTCTGAAATTTGAAAAGCGCCCTCCGACTTGCTTTTAGTGATATTTCCAAAAGAATTATAAATCTGACTTGATTATATGGTTATGAATCCAACAGATCTACCTTTCACTTCTTCTGCGCACCTCTCGTTTTACTGTGTAGTTTTTTCAGCGTTGATAGTAGAATCACTTTTTATATTACCAGTTTCGTAATCTACGAAATAAATATCTTTTGTCACTTCATAAATATAACATACATTATGCACAACATTTGTAATCAGATTACGTACAAACAACCACTGACCGCGTTCAGAGCGATCCAATTGTTGATCGGTTTGAAACATGAAGCCAGTAGAAGAAAAGACGACGAAGAAAATATTTACATGCAAATCCTTAAAGGTTAAGGCCCGTATTTGGCTGGAAGTTGAAACGATTTCACTACAGGGTTGGGTGATGTACTTTAAGTACCAATGACAACGAAGAAAATATCAATTAGAGTTATTACCGGATTCAAAGCGTATGGATAAAGAAGGTTTGATGGATACAGTGCACTGTATGTTTGGGCGAGTGACCTTTGCATGTTCGTTCTTTGTCCCCTTAGCATGTGTACCTTTTTGCTTACAGAAAAAAAGAAAACAGTCGATTGTACGACCTCGACAACTTGGATAACGAATGAGCGATCTTTTAATCTGCTTGTTTCCCCACTCGCGACACCTCTCCTACTCTGCACTAATCCAATTTTGTGTCTGCCGACATAAAACAGTTCTGCACCACTTTTCTCGTCGCGTGCCGAAAGAGCGCTAGTCGAAAACCAAAAATCAAAACTCTAGCACCGAAAGTACTTTCTCGCCAAGGCACTCACCATGAGTGGGGATGAGTGGAGTGTGACCAGCGCTTCCATTCATGTGTGATCGACCGCTCTCGGCGGAGTTCACGTCTTGCACAAAGCGGATTCGCAGCGTTTTGCCACTCAGTCGGTAGCGACGGTATATGTGAATGATGATGTAGATGATGATGATAAGAACAGCCACAAGAACGGCGAGGATCACGAGGAACACCCAAGTTCTAAAGTTAATATTGATGAGATCGCATTTCTCAGAAAAGTAACATACAGGTTGTTGTTGTTGTGGTGGGGAAGGATCGGTTCATTCGCAATAATCGATGAGTTGCGTCGTGTGGGAGGTGTGGTGGGTGGTATGATCTCTGAAAATACAGTTGAATATCTGTGAAGAGAGACCAACGTACTTGGTATCATCACCAGCTTAGAATCTGCGGCAATGCAGGAGCAGACGACGTTTCCGTCATACGGATCGCCGTTGACTGGACAGAGGCATCGACCATCCCTGGCTCGTTCTACAGGCAACACTTGTGGTCGGTACCAGCTCTCAACCTGTAAAGTCATCTTTTAAAAGCTGCAAGCATTGTTGTGCTCACCTGAAGATTCGTGAAGTTATATTCTCCATAGTATTCGGTAGTGTTACCGATCGTCTCCGGAATAAGGTCGGCCAAGCCAAGCATTACCGTTTCTCTTTCGGCGCCTTCCTCATCAAGGAGACGAATTTCATATTGTTCGAAGCACTACTGATCTGGGGCCGCTATGAATTGGACCTGGATCGTTCGGGCCACTTGATGAATAAGGATTCGCTTGAAGGCAGCGGTCCATTTGGAGGCGGAAGGGTGTGCTAAACAGGGGTATACAGGGCTTCTGGGTGAACTATGATACTTACAGTATCCTGTGCAGTTGAAATTCGTCAAGCTGCTCTGACCGGTGAGCACTGAAAAAGGAGTCGATGAGTCATTGTCTAACGTTGAAATCTTGTGAGTCATCGTTAAGCTTTTTGGAATCGATGAAAAGATCACGTACGCATGTTGACGTATTTTTGATCAAAAACATCTCTCGAATGATAAGGAGCTTAGTAATGCGATGTTTTGGTGTAAAAAAGCAAAAGTTCATTGGATAAGAATTTGTATTCAGATCTTAAATGGTGTGTAAGAACTGACAATGAATAGTTTCTCCCTCGGAGAGAAAACACACCTGGATTGTGCGGCATGGTAACCTCCGTCTCAACCTTGCTCGTCATAGCGGCTGTTTCCGGCAAGCTGATCAATTCGATTCGGTACGTCCTGTCGAATTTGAACATGCTGGTCGTCGAGAAGTGGAATCGCGGCTAAATCAAGATGCCTCTCAGTATATTGTTCATCATTTTTTGGCTTGTGATCTCAGCTATCGTTCAGCTGTGTAACCCCGAGCGATAATCCTCTCTCTATGTAGTGTGCTTTCGCATTCATCTTCGACCCTCGGCAATTAATGAAAGAAAATCGATTCGCGTCTGTGAACCCAGCTGAATGATCCTCGCCGATGCGCCCTGCACACATACACCGTTGAGTGGGAGTTTTAGTTTTCGGGCACTCACAAGTGAGATCATCTTCTCTTCGTTTTAACCGCAACCACCGCTGATAATGTGTCAGAACAGCGCTGCTGGTTTCCCGGCAGAATACGCCGCTTTTTCCGCTTCGAAGAGCTTCGTACAGCGCGGCACAGTTAATAACCATCTGGACACAAGAGAATTAAAACAAAACACAAAAAAAAACGAAATGCACGTGAAATACGGAAGTGAGCCTGTAATTGTACACTGCAGCGTATGCCAATTGTCTCTCGTCGTCTGCGCCCTTATTACCGCTCCCCGCGAACGGTCGGAATTTTCCCTAGTATATATGGCGGCTCGGATTGCGCTGCTGTCCAGAGCCGAGCCGGGTGGGTGACCCGGCTCGGCTCTGGATTTCTCTCTCTAAATTACCCAAATTTAAGGTTGCCCACCAGGCACCAGGTAGAGCTCTCGCTTTCTCACTGCCGTTACGGCAAGTCGTAACAACTGCTGTTATGGCAAGTCGGTTCTTCGATTGGTGAAGCATACTACGCTGAATGAGCTCTCCGAGGAGGAGAAGCGATGATTTCAGCATTTTTTCGAGGCCGGATACTCGATTCATCGGATGGTCTCCGAAGTTCACCGGAATCGGCACGTAGTGTCCAAATTATTTTTTTTTATTAAATTAAAATTATGGCCCTGCAATAGGGAAGGCGAGCTCGCAAGTCGTAGCCACGCGTGAGTAGCGCTTGATAATGCGCACTGATGCTATGTGTACGACAGACTGTAAGAAGATTCTGGAGAATTCCCAACTGAACTGCTACTGCATACCAAAAAAAGATACCAAAAAAAGGTCGGTCATCGTATGGCGGGAAGTTTACTGTTAAAATCGGTGAAATATACACCGACGGACGACCGAAGGTGTTGGTAGAGGGGTGAGTGGCGTGCTTGAGATCCTGCCTGCCTACCGCCCGTAGGTGTGTATGTCTACCAGTATGTATGTACATAGTACATAGACCCATGCGTCATGTGTCATGCCCTTCTGACCCAGAGCAGTTTGGTAAATGCCGGCCACTCTACAACAGTATTCAAAACTCCGGTAATGACAGTGTTTACGACGGAAACAATTGCGTAGTAGCGGTTCCCATGCAAAGGGATACTCGACGGTAAGGATACCTGCTTGTTGCTAATGTAATCTATGCTGTTAAAGGGAACTATGTTCTCAATGAGTTATCAAGCGTAGCTATTGTGGTTTATGTAACCCATCTATGTAACTCACCGTGGTCTTCTCCATATATGATAATTTTTATGTGCAAAATAAAGCTACATCACTAGCAAATAAGAAAACCAAACAAATGTTAGTTGGGAGATTATGATTTCTCGACGATACATTTCTAAACATACAGTGGCGGTCACATAAATAGATACACCCCAACGCAGAAGTTTCCGTTGCCCTTTTGTTTTTGTTGTATTGTTAAGAAGTGGGAGGCACTAATAGGTGTAGAACAGAGCCGTGCAAACTGAGACTTTGAAAAACCTCGGCGCTTTTCCGAGACCGAGACTACCGAGATCGAGACCGGACGGCCCTGGTGTAGAATTCACTCGGCAAGCTGAAAATGTTAGCAGCTTCCGCTCGAGACCGAAAAAGGGCGCGACAAAACGTAATACGTTCGGACAACTCAAATCTGACGCGGCCACATAAACAGATACACCAACGCAAAAAAAAACAGAAAAAAAACAGTTGTATTTCAGCAGATATATCTTTAATTTATTAACAGCTGGTATTATAGCCCTTATTACGGGTAATAGCTTCACAATATAGCTTTCGAGAATCCATAAACATGAAAACATTCAAAAAGTTTCCGTAGGGTCCGTTTTGAAGAAACTTCGGGCTTTTCTGTACGAAGTTTACCTGATGACCGGCTAAAACCACGCAGACCACCGTTTTCAGCGTCGAGGATTACATAGTAGTACAAATCATAACATTGATGTGCTTCTAGGCATCACTTCCCTTCAAATCTTAGAACCCCAACATGATCTGCACCCTTGAATGGGTCCTGAACGATCTGGAAGAAGGGGTTTCTGAATTTTCCTCTTTCATGCCGTAGATCTTCTGCTAACTGCCTAATGCTACAGATGAAATAAGACTGCGTCTTTCACAGTCCCTTGAAAAACGGCCTTTTTCCATTGGTATGAGATGTCCAGGAATTTGCATGCATTCCATTTTTCACGGGATAAAACACAAGTAGGGGTTTATTTCTATTACTTCTTAGAAATACAACAAAAATAAGGATAACTGGGCAACGGAAACTTCTGCGATGGGGTGTGTCTATTTATATGACCGCCAGTGTACATCCGACTCGAACCCCCGATCGAAGAAGGTGTGGATTCTGTTTCCTGCCTCGATGTGGCCTCTAGAGCTGTCCTATTTGACTTCAATATATTGCTTCATAAAGAGCTGAACTCATCCACACGAAATACTAAATCGCGAAATGGAGAGGTACTCAAATCCAGCAAAAGTGGTGTCCAAAAAGATTCATCCCTTTAAGCACATGGACCCGAAGCGAACCCTGTGTTTTTTCGAAGTTCTGTGCGTGCGTTTAGTGCGATCCTGCCGGAAGTTCCAGTCGATTTCTCTGCACTTCTCCACCATATACGGTTTCACCACGACTTCTAGATTCTTCTCATAATACAAGTCGGCCGTCAAACGGTCACTTTTTCGCAGGACGCAGGACATGAATTCCAGCCCAGACCATCAGACTTTTCGAACGCTTGCACTCTTTTCGGCGCTGACGGTAAGCGGAGAGCCTTTGGCAAGCCATTGCCGATGATTCTGATAATTGTTCACCGGTTTGAATCAGCACTCCTGGGCAACGGAAACTTCTGCGATGGGGTGTGTCTGTGAACAGAATTCTGTTGAGTTCCGGACCTGCGTTGCTGGCCTCCAGCAAACGATATTTTTGGGGATCTTGTCTTTTTTCTTGCGGTGTTAGGACTTGTTGTTGTAACAAAACATCTTCAGATCTTCCTTCAATGTTCGCCGGACACTTCTTCTTAAGACATACGGTACTCTTTAGTTTAAATCAGAGGACATTTACGATACCCGGATTCGAGTTTTCGTACTTGTACAGGGTGCGCCACATAAATTGCAACAAAAAGACGAAAACTTTTTTTGTCGGGGGGTTCTGATATCTGATACGATACATGCCCAAACATACATCCGACTCGAACTCCCGAGCGACGCAGGTCTGGATTTCGTTTTCTGCCTCCGTATGGCCTCGAGAGTTGTCCTAAGCGAATACAATATATTGCTTCGTAAAGAACTGAACTCATCCACACGAAACACAAAATCGCAAATTGGAGTGGTTCAGATCTAATAAAAGTGGTGACCAAAAAGATTTACTCTCCACCTTAGGCACATCGGCTCAAAGCCGGACCAAAGCTGTTTTTAAGTTTTTTACAGATGTGCAATCTTGCTGAATGGTCTGGGCAATTTCTCTGGACTTCTCCGCCATCCACGGTTTCAGTACGCCTTCTGCAAACTTCTGATAAAACTCGGCCAACTTCTGATAAAACCCGTCGCTAGCCTTCAGCAAACGGTATTTTTTGGGGCCTTGTCTTTTTTTCTTGCGGTGTTAGGACTTGTTCTTTCACTTTCTTGTAAGAAAACGTCTTCAGATCTTTATTCATTGCTCTCCGGATGCTTTTTTTACAATTCCGTACTCTTTAGCGAAGGTTGAATTCCGCTCCAACTTCTTTCGGAGTTAGCACATTGCTTCTTTCTACATTTCCTGGCCCTCTGCTTGCCCTGTCCTGTCTTCCTATAACGGGTTCCGGTCAGTTTGCGCGAACGGTCAGTTTGCGCGAATCAAAACCGGTCAGTTTGCGCGAATGTGGCATCGGTTTTGAAATGGCATCGGTTTCGGAACTCGCTCGTTTTTTTGCATCGAGCAAGGCAAAATCAGCTCGAACGTGTTCTAAAACGATAATAACGTGATATCGCTAAAGAAGGAAACTACTGCAGACAACATGTCGTCTCTCTGTTCTAGACAGTTTGCACCGGTGCGCAGAGTCTGTCAGCTTTTTAGCTACCCTCAAGGTGAGGGTTCATTCCTCAGAGTCAAATTTCCGATTCGAACAACAAGATGACGAACTTTGGCGATGTTGAATGGAGCTTCAACAGCCGCTATGGATGCAAGAAACTGATTGTCACCCCGATCAGAATGGCTAGCTACATTCCAGAATGTACAGCATGCGGAGGAAACGAGGATCCGAGATGTCCTCCTGCTAAAGGCCCATTTATACTCTGCGCGACACAAAAAGCCCTTTTTGGTGTCGCTTAGCTTGTCCACGTGTGACTATTTACGCAAAACCAAATAAAACAGCACAGTCGTGATGCTTTTGGATCGGGCTATCCAGCCATCACCGGAAAAAATTTTTGGAACATGCCATGTAGGTTAACCTAACTGTCGCTTAGCTTCAACTTGACTGTCGCGCAGCGCGGCGACACAGCTGCGCGACAGTCAAGTTGAAGCTAAGCGACAGTTAAGTTAGCGTACGTAAAGTTAACCTAAAATTTTTTTCTGATGATGGTTGGATAGCCTGATCCAAATGCATCACGACTGTGCTGTTTTATTAGGTTTTGCGTGAATAGGCACACGTAGACAAGCTAAGCGACACCAAAAAGGGCGTTTTGTGTCGCGCAGAGTATAAATGGGCCTTTAGCAGGCCTTAAATTTTAAGATTTTTAAGCCATAAAAATACAAGAACCGTTTCTTCAAAAAGAAAAAGGTAACGAGTCGAGGCATAAAAAAGAATGTCTCAAGGCCGGAGTCGAACCTGGCGTATCTCAGCGGTGACCAGACTACCAGTCGCCGATTTTTACCACTCAACCACATAATCACAAAGATACAAGTGCTACAGGTGTGTGTTATAGCTCATTTTGCAGAATTGGATGAACGTAGCCCGTATTTATCCCAATTTTTGAACAATAGCCAAACAAGCACTATAATAAGCAAAAACAGGAAAGATGCTTCCAAAGACGCGGTATAGGCCACTTCTTCGACGTCATGTTGCCTCTTCTTCGACGTCATGTTTCGAGTTCTGAAAAAATGAGAGAATTAAAAAAGACACGAATTGGGGAAATTTCACGAAAACAGACGCGACATTTTCAAGCGATTTGAAGAACATCGGCACACTCGTAAGCGAAAATAAAACAACAGTCAATACAGATAACAAATGACCCGTAAATCATCCAATAAAAGAATGACGCAATCGACGTAAATCGCCGCCCTCATGATCGGCATTGTGACCCATAACACAGAAATATGGAGAATTTTTTGTTGAAACGATCGCTGCTTCTAAAACTAATTACGACAACCAGAGAAGTCAGTCGACAACGCGAATTACAATGCTGAAGCTGATCAGCAGCGATTTCAATGAGGAAAGAAAGATTTCGGCGGTTTTCATTTTCATTTTTTTTAAATCAACACACATAGGTGCAAAAATCAGCAGCTCACAAATGAGGAAAAACGCGTGGCACATTAAGACAGTTCAACCAAAAAGCGACGTGAAAAACGCGAAAAGGGCAAACACAATGGTCGCCAGGGTCCTAAAACGAAAAACACCAACCATCTCCCGTAGAAGTACGAACATTATCACAGTGATTTACTTTTGCTATCTTGATTTAGATGCCGTAATGCAAAGGTATATCTACGACAGACATTCGAATTGAAGTTTTGTCAACATGGAAATGTCTCGGCGATGTTATACCGTTCATATCGGAAAAAATATGTCCTAAAAAATATATCCTATAGCATTACAGAAACTTCGGTATTCATTATGATTAACGGCGAGATGGTAAGAAGAGACTGTGATTCGGATGTTATGCTCGTTTTTTTACAGGAAGTTGCAATTGGCGGAATGTGTGCGCCATTCTACGGCCTTGTAAATTCCACGTGGGATCTTCAGAGGCTCGTACCTTGCAAGGACGCCACTGTTTATGACGGTAACAAATGTGTAGGGGTGCTCGAATGCAAAGGCATACTTGACGGTAAGAATATCTGTTGCCTACGTAATCTATGCTGCTAAAGGGAACTATGTCCTAAATGAATTGTCAAAGGCCGGTATTGTGGTCACCGGAATGCTCGTGTTCCTGGCGTTCTTCAGCTACGCACAATATCCTGTGAAGTTTGTGAGCAGAAGCATGCTGAGGATTAGCGGCTGGATCGCGTTCTTTGCACTTTGTGTGCTAGATCTGTTCACGGGATATAAGCCCTTGACAGACTATCGAGAATTTCGTCCGAACGACCTGATGTTCAAATGGTGGCAGATAGTTCTATATGCCGTAGCGAACGCGATTCCATGGTGCAAAAAGGTGAGTATAACTCTGCGATGACATTTTCTGTCTTTGTATCATTCAGTTGCTACCAAAAAAAGACAAACCATCGGATTACGTGAAGTTTACTGCACAAATCCATAGAGGATGCACCGACGGACAACAGAAAGTGTTCAAGATCCACGTAAAGGGACTTCTTGCGGAAGGGGATCCTGACGTACAAGGTTTACGCGGCATCTTAAATAATGACTTGCAAAATGCCCATTGTTCAGGGTACTAATTGTGAAATATTCCTACAGTCTATCACGAATGCCCCTTTAGCACTTCTGCTCTATGTTTCTTGCGTAAGACGGTTGTCCAACTGTGACTGGAAAGCTGAGTGCGTACGATAAGACCGGAGTCTACATCACTGACGTGTACGTTGTCGACGACGAAACAGAAGAAGGATTTCGTTTAGGCCGTGAGTTCAGCTATCCTAGAAAGAAGTCAAAGATGCTGTGGTTATTCTAACGCTATTGTGTTCACAGAATTCGTATTGTGTAATGGTTATGTTGCTGTTTGACGTGATAAATATACAAACACTTGGAATCGGCGACTGAACATGTCTATGTCCATCAGTAATTTGTGTCGACTCCCTTTATCTCTGGTTTTTCTGGATGTATATTATTGATCAGCACTACATAGCGTAAGACATAGCGAAGTCTCAAGGCGGTGGGGCACCTTTCTGACAAACTCATTCACAGTTTCAGTGTCCTTTTTTTGATGTGTTTTTTTTTAAAGATCAGTGTCCTTTTTTTTATGTGTTTCGAAGTAAAGAGAAGTAATTTGGCAACTGTATAAGTACAACGTTCAAAATTGTACTCATTTTCTGAGTTTTGGTTTTGTCAGGAAGGTTCCCAGTTTCGCACAGCCTCGATTAAAACGGAAGTCGAGCGGGAAGCACGAAACGCAAACGCAAACGATTTTATTACTTTACAGGTTGCGTTCAAAATTTCTTCAAACATTGAAACTGTGAAGGGTTTACGAGTTACCAATGAAACTTTTAATTCAAGTTAGTCATCAGAATTAGTCCCCCTGGCAGCTACAAAGGTTTCCACATCTGAGAACATTGTGATCTGAAAACCAAAAAAAAAGCGTTGGAATTTCGGAAACAGCTTTGCCGCTGTTTTTGTCACCTTCGTTATCCAGTATCCTTTGTTGTATCGTTCCGTTTCCATGGCTTTGACGATCGACTTAAATAATTGTACCTCTCGTCCTCTGTGCCGCACATTAACTCTCTGAATACCGTAAAAACCTCAGTACTGTCTAAGAAAACTGCATACCATCAACTTTCGATGGAATTTCAAAAAAGCAATGTAGCTCAGGATAACATCATCATGCGTTTCGTGGTCAACCTCAAATAGAAATCCTTTCAGTGTTAGCGGTCTTCGTAAATTGAACAAAAAGTTGCAGAACTCCTCATGCAAACCTTCTTCAAGCTTAAAGTACCAAAAGTTCAGGAGTCGTATGTTATCCAGGGAAGAAAAGATCTTTGAAAGCTGACGAAGATTCTGTTTAGTAAGCATAGGCGCAGTGGAACTTGCACTGGTACGCTTTGCACATGTTATTTTGACATCAATGTGCACATTTGAAGATAGTTCCGTGCTCAATAGTTGGTCGGGTGCCACAACCTTGTACCATTCTTCTGTGGAGAACCAGCTCGATCGGCACTGCTTTTCGCATTTCACTGTCGCATCGCCACATCTAAAAGTTATCATGTGCAAACAACGTATTGGCACTTACATCAAATGTAGGTTTATCACAGGTTTGAAGTTCAAAGCATTCGCTACTATATCATTCCACTTCCAACAGACGGATCGCAGAGGCGATAATATTTCTCTTCGCTTAGGAACCGGCATGCCTTCATCGTAAAGATAACGAAAGATTTCAACCAAAATTTCATGAGGAATGGATTCAATTGGACTAGGATCGTGCAAAATCGACGAACTTGCACCCATCGTGTAGAGAATCGTGTAGCAGGGAACGTGACAAGGTACAAATGCATGATATCACATACATTACGTACCTATATCCATATACCTACACATAGCTACATGTGTGACATCAGCGTGCGAAAATTGTTTTCGTGCTTTTTGCATGATTTTGTGCGTCTTTGTGGTGACTTTTCTGGCAGATCCGCGCAGGTACTGATTTGGTAGATTGTTTGGTTTCAGAGAGGCCCCCAATGTATATCTCCTATGCATGTATTGGGTTGAGTCGGTGAAAATTTCGCATTTTTGTAATTAAGTTTTTTGTGACATATTATTCAATATTTTATTTATTATATTCACCATTCGAAAGGCCAGCTTGAACTCACCTTGTGGGCAAGAGCCGGATTCCTCACTCACAGAAAATTCGAGATTTTGAGACGAAAACATTTTTGGTGCAATTTTAGACCTCTTGGTCTTATTTTGAGTGGTTTCATCTGATATCGTCAATTGTGGAAGAGCACAGATGGTGGTTAGATAGAGCGAAGAGAGCGATAGTTATACAGCAAAAAAAGGAATCGCTCTGCTCAAAGTGGAGGGCCATTCCGGGGTCAACTTGAACATGTGAACTTTTGTGCTCCATTCCTGAAGTGTGAATTTTTCAACATTTCGCCTCTATTTCTGTAAAGTAGAAGTGAGCTCGTGAAGTCGCTATGTGAATATAATAGCTGTTAAAGAGAGACATCTGCTGCACGTCCCCATTGTCTGTTATAGTGCATAACCAGATGGAAACGTTGGAGTTAAGAGAACATCTTGATTCGACAGTTCGATCTTTTTGAGATTAGCTTATGTTAGGATACATGACGAACACAGCGATAGGTGCATTCGGTAGGTAAGACCTAACGATGTACGTGGTTGAAGGCACCCACCGTCTATCATACAATTAATACCATAGGATGCCCCTACATCACTTCGAATTTCGCCATCTCGAGGTGCCAAAAAATCATCATCAAAAAAAGAATAGACCTCCAACATCAAGAGGAATGCAATGTACAAGTTGTCAATCATAGTGTAAGGTGAGAATTAACTGCACTCAACAACGCGCACATCCATTTCGCCGAGAGGTAAATATTGCGAAATTCTGAGATTTTTACGCTATGCGAAATCTTCAAAGACTCAACCCAACATATACATCTCATATATATGTATATCGTATTCCTCTTGATTTTGGAAGTTTGTTCTGTCTTCATAGTCTTTTTTGGCACCTCGAGGTTACAAAATGCGAAGTGATGCTGTTCTCGAAGCACTTTATTAGGTCCATCTCGCTGACATCTGTGTTCATTCGTAAGTGACTACACGACCCAATAGAAAAATCACAGGTTTGAAGTTCAAAGCATTCGCTACTACACATTCGCATTCCACTTCCAGCGACCCAATAGAAACCGACAGTTACACTAAAGTTTCGGAAACCCTTGCTAATGCTTTTTGCAAAGCAACAAAAAACTGAATTAGGATCGGAGTGGCTACGCGTGTTTGCTCTCCGCATAAAACCTAGATCTACCCGAAACCTCAGTAGTTCGAAGGAACTGAAATCACTGGCGCAAACCTAACATCCAGCACTACCCGAGGTTCCTCCACCCTTTCAATCGAACTAGTACTTCAGACATTCGGAACAACAACCACTCTAACATTGAGGTGTTGACAGGCGCGATTAAAATGGTACAGCTACATCCGCCATTGGTCCTGATATTTTTTTGAGGCCTAACATCCAGGCTTGGCTGCAAGTCCGGCCTCACAATAAAAGATTTCACCATAGCCGCGATGAATTTTCTTCGTACAGGGCGGCACAGTTAATGATAATCGGAACATAAGTGAATTAAAATAAAACACCGAAAAAACGCGAGTGAAATATAATGTACGTGAAATACGGAAGTGAGCCTGTAATTGTGCACTGCAGTGTATGCCAATTGTCTCTCGTCGTCTGCGCCCTTATTACCGCTCCCCGCGAACGGTCGGAATTTTCCCTAGTATATATGGCCGGCTCGGATTATAAAATATCGGGCCGAGCCGAGTGGGTGACCCGGCTCGGCCCAAAGGATCACACTGGGTTGCTTGTGTTAATTACCCGAGTTTAGGGTTTCCCACCAGGTAGAGCCCGGCTTCCTCAGTTACGTTACCTTTTATTGTTACGTTAATCACTACTGTATCTTACGTTAATTTGGCGAGAAACAGAAAATTGGATTGGTTTTTTGCTGTCGAAGTGCAGTGTGAAATGTAGACTGTGAAGTGGATCAATGGACGATCGAATGCTCCGTGTTTGACCGCCGCTCAGAAGACGCATCATCTGGACCACACGAGAAACAACCTGAGTCGACTGGACAGAGGTATGCAAATGTGGACTGCTGTTTTCTTATTAGAAGATATAGAACAGTGATAGCCTGGACGGATGCATCTGGAATGAGAAGAACGACCATTCTCAGGAGGAAAGTTCGGCTATGGAAGCGTACTGCTTAGGACTGCCGCCAGTTGCAATTAAAACATCCAGCTAGACCTACCACCGCTTGACCCCAAAGGAGCGAACCCCCCCCCCCCCCACCTGCAAATCTCAAACACTGTGCTTCGCATTGCATCCCTCTCGATGTTGGATGTCTATTTTGTTTTTATGGAAATTTTTCGGCACCTGGCACCTCGAGATGGCGAAATACGAACTGATCAAAGGGCTTCCTATGATATTAATTGCGTGATGGACGGCGACTGTCTCCAACCATTTATACTATTGCGTCATACCTACTGGATGCAGCCATCGCTGTATTCGTCACTTATCGTTACATGAGCAACTTCCAAAAATATTGCCTTTTCGGATCACCTTTTTTGGATGCTATGTTAACGCCAGTGTTTCCAAGTGGTTAAGTACTATAACAGGCAATGGAGACATGCATCAAGTAGCTATCACCCGCAGCTACCATGCCCACATACAGACTCCACAAGCTCACTTCTACTTTACAGGAATAGAGGTCAAATATGGAAAAAACGACCGTTGGATTCTCAAAAAGTCCGATTGGCGTTTCTTTCCAAGTTGACCCCCAGAATGGCTCTCCGTTTTGAGCTGAGATATTACTGTTTGAACGTTCTTATAACACTTTCCTTACATTTACATTTTTTCAATGCACCAACCCGATAGATACTGTTGAGGGAGTATTATGTATAACTCAAAATAAATCGTTGCCGAATTTTTGCTCTGTGCGTAGGACATCACATGCCCCTACTCCCTACTGACCACTAACTTCTTAAAAATATTGCGCCATTTTCATATACATAGATATGTCCGAATTATTCCCTTGTGTGTTGATTTACGATCTGCTAGCAGCAAAGGGCGAAAAATGCAAAATTCACTGTTATAAAAATGGAATCCACTGTACACTAGGAAAGGGGTGCGGTCGGTCAACACAAAGTGAATCGTTTCTTATCAGATACCCACTCATTAGACGCTCTTTGTCCATAGCAGGCCGCGACTACTCCACCGGACCACGTTACAGATGCAAAAGTGCATGCGAAAAGCGCGTGTACACAAGCACACGGCGACTTTACTATTTGCTTTGATGATAAGAGACTGTCTGTCGAAGTGCAGTCATAAAAAGGTAATTAGCTTCTTATTAGTTCACCCACAACTATTATTGTGCTGATGTGCAAATACACTTGTCGGTTTTGAAAGGACTCTCTATAAATGCTCATTTGAGATGTTAGTACATGCTATGTGACCTTCAAATATGCGACTATGTGTTGTCTGGATTGTCACAGGAGCTATCAGTCAATCACATATAATCACCGCCGCATATTCGATCCGCTGGAATGTGACAGATGTGCCGACAAGCGTATTTTCGAAAATTTCTGAAACTGATACTTGATCAGTCGGCGACGCATCTCTGCGACAGATGATCGACAGTTTAAACAACATGCAACAAGAGTTGCCATAAAGAATCGAATCGTATTCTTATCAAAAGCGCAGACTAAAAAAACACCTCAGCACGTTAATGTTATTTTCAGCCGCACGTAACATTGGTGACCTCAGTGGACCCGCGACTAGGAGAACGGGTACCGAAAGTGCATCGCTGCCACAATATGCACAGTGGCGATAAGCGTTGTAAAGCAGAGAATAGCTGAAAAAGTGCCCTTGTCGATCGGCGTTAGGCATAAATCAATGAAAACCTGAAGCAGAATATGGAAATCGCGATGTTTACGTAAAATTTGTGAATTTTGAAAAGGAGTCGTTTTTAGAGCGTCGGTCCCCTTTTTCGGTACAGGTCCGACAGGCATGATATTTGCCTATTTTGTAATTCTTGCCCGGTTTGCTGTTGGCGTCGTTTTTTGTAGTGTGCTGAATTTTGGACTGCTATTATGTATGAAGTGCATGAAGAAATAACTCTAAGTCTGTAAAATTGTTACCCGAAGTCATGTCAGAAGCCCAAGGTAGGACCGATGTTGTGATTTTTGCTTTTTTGAAAATTCGATATAAATTCTTAGAAAAATCATACCACAATGTGCTTAGGCTCATTCCGAAGAGCAAAGACATTTGGAGAATCTGCTATATCTTTGATTTTGCCAAAAAATTAGAAAAAATATAAAATTGATTTATCTTCGCCTTAGATCTCGAGATATCAAAATTTAGATCATCGAAACCAAAATCTTGATTTTTTATTCACCACAATTTGCCTGTATGACAGAGTCGCAGGTTGCGGGCGAGCCTGTAGAAGTGTTTCTTTTGGTGTTTTCACTCTTTCCAAAACTTCCACGCCACAAAAGCTAATCTGCCCCGCAGCTTCTCCAGAATCATGCCTTTAGCCCAATAAATGCTCCCTGAAATTTGATCTGAAAAGCCTTGTGAACATGTTTGTAGTGATATTTCCAGCAGAGTAAACACCCTGAGCTTTTATGTGATTGAAAGCAACCGATATATCATTCGCCTCTTCTGTACATACGCCTTTTTACGTCTGATTGTGTTGTTTTCTGAGCGTTGATAGTAGAATCACTTTTTATATTACCAGTTTCGTAATCTACGAAATAAATATCTTTCGTCACTTCATAAATATAACATACATTATGCACAACATTTGTAATCAGATTACGTACAAACAACCACTGACCGCGTTCAGAGCGATCGAATTGTTGATCGGTTTGAAACATGAAGCCAGTAGAAGAAAAGACGACGAAGAAAATATTTACATGCAAATCCTTAAAGGTTAAGGCCCGTATTTGGCTGGAAGTTGAAACGATTTCACTACAGGGTTGGGTGATGTACTTTAAGTACCAATGACAACGAAGAGAATATCAATTAGAGTTATTACCGGATTCAAAGCGTATGGATAAAGAAGGTTTGATGGATACAAGTAATAGCCGTGAAATGAGAATTGAACTGACTCGTGACTGACGTTAATACACATGTGCTTTCTATGCGAAGAGAATCTTTAGTGGGATTAGACTGGAACGGCACTTGAGAGACACCGGGAAAATGGGCTTATTTCACGTTTGGAGGAATCGGATGACCTTTGACATTTGGAGCTGAGAGGAGATAATGTGGAAGACGATGTGGAGGAAAATATGTACACTAACTACAGAGAGGAGAAATTGTAGAAAACCCGCTGATTCGCCCTTAAAGAGGAACTGTACACCTGGATGGAGAGCTGTGGAGAGAGATTTGGACATTGTGGCTTTGCTAACAGAGATTTCTGATGTCGGCGTCTGATATTACGCCGCTGTCACCCGAGTCGTTGCCTCGTTCGAGTTTGTCTTCGATGAACCTGTCGTGTGCAGGCTTCTTAACCGCCAGCGGTCTCCTCGGGGATTGGGCTATCCTCACCGGCTCCAAATCTTCCATTGTGTGTATGTCGGAGATGAAGCCCGAGTCGAGGACGGGTGACTCGTCGCTTGCCACCACCACCATTTCCTCTGGAGGCACAATGGCGATTGGCTCGAGGACGGCGGATGGCGTGGAAGAAGTGGTTGGCAGCTCCACTTCTTCGGTCTCCGGCTCGACTTCGGGAACCAGCGGAGCCGTCTCTTCCTCCACTTCTCTCACTTCCACCTCTTCTTTCTTCATGGCCGGGATTTCTTCCTTCGTCGTGACAGCCTTCCTCGACGGCAACAAGACCCGGTGATGGGTGTTGACGAACCACTGAGCGTCGCTTCTTCGCAAGTGGTCCATGCGACTGATAGCCGCTTGAAGACGCGATAGGCTTGGGTTATGACCAGCTAACCGAGGATCGGTCTTCAGCGGAGTGTCCAAAATGGCAGTGAGGAGGGGTGGAAGGTTCTCCGGTAGAATGTACTGCAGGGCTCCAGTTAGTGGGGGCAGAACTTCGTTGAACGAAGAGTACACGAATCGGACTGAGATGATCTGAGGATGTCTGGAAAGGAAGCTCTTAGTGGATTCAATGATTCAGGGTCTTACTGTAAAGCCTGATCCACTTGAGTGACGAACATGTTATCGAATGTTCCAGGCTGCGTTCTTTCAATCCTATACTCTTGGCCGATCTTCGCAGTATAGCGCTGGTAGGAACCGATCGAGTTAATCACCAGCACCTTGTCAGCCTTCAGAATCGACAACGACACATAATCCATCAGGTTTCGATCGATGTCCTCCTGGTCCCACTGATCAATCTGTAACGCGCGTTCTATGCAAATGTGGGCGGCGTAAACAAGCTTACGTGAACGTCAATGTCGAAAACATCGCGTAAGTACTCGGCCAACGCGACAACTGCAGCTTCGTGGGCGCCACAGTCGTGCGAATAGATGATCAGGATGTTCGTTGACACTGAAAGGTCGCTTGCATAAATTGTCGCACTTGCTGAGTGTATATCAAAACAAAATATCACCTAGTAGAACACGTTTTACGATCGCTATCGAGAAAATCAGTGCACTGTATGTTTGGGCGAGTGACCTTTGCATGTTCGTTCTTTGTCCCCTTAGCATGTGTACCTTTTTGCTTACAGAAAAAAGAAAACAGTCGATTGTACGACCTCGACAGCTTGGATAACGAATGAGCGATCTTTTAATCTGCTTGTTTGCCCACTCGCGACACCTCTCCTACTCTGCACTAATCCAATTTTGTGTCTGCCGACATAAAACAGTTCTGCACCACTTTTCTCGTCGCGTGCCGAAAGAGCGCTAGTCGAAAACCAAAAATCAAAACTCTAGCACCGAAAGTACTTTCTCGCCAAGGCACTCACCATGAGTGGGGATGAGTGGAGTGTGACCAGCGCTTCCATTCATGTGCGATCGACCGCTCTCGGCGGAGTTCACGTCTTGCACAAAGCGGATTCGCAGCGTTTTGCCACTCAGTCGGTAGCGACGGTATATGTGAATGATGATGTAGATGATGATGATAAGAACAGCCACAAGAACGGCGAGGATCACGAGGAACACCCAAGTTCTAAAGTTAATATTGATGAGATCGCATTTCTCAGAAAAGTAACATACAGGTTGTTGTTGTTGTGGTGGGGCAGGATCGGTTCGTTCGCAATAATCGATGAGTTGCGTCGTGTGGGAGGTGTGGTGGGTGGTATGATCTCTGAAAATACAGTTGAATATCTGTGAAGAGAGACCAACGTACTTGGTATCATCACCAGCTTAGAATCTGCGGCAATGCAGGAGCAGACGACGTTTCCGTCATACGGATCGCCGTTGACTGGACAGAGGCATCGACCATCCCTGGCTCGTTCTACAGGCAACACTTGTGGTCGGTACCAGCTCTCAACCTGTAAAGTCATCTTTTAAAAGCTGCAAGCATTGTTGTGCTCACCTGAAGATTCGTGAAGTTATATTCTCCATAGTATTCGGTAGTGTTACCGATCGTCTCCGGAATAAGATCGGCCAAGCCAAGCATTACCGTTTCTCTTTCGGCGCCTTCCTCATCAAGGAGACGAATTTCATATTGTTCGAAGCAGTACTGATCTGGGGCCGCTATGAATTGGACCTGGATCGTTCGGGCCACTTGATGAATAAGGATTCGCTTGAAGGCAGCGGTCCATTTGGAGGCGGAAGGGTGTGCTAAACAGGGGCATACAGGGCTTCTAGGTGAACTATAATACTTACAGTATCCTGTGCAGTTGAAATTCGTCAAGCTGTTCTGACCGGTGAGCACTGAAAAAGGAGTCGATGAGTCAGTGTGTAACGTTGAAATCTTGTGAGTCATCGTTAAGCTTTTTGGAATCGATGAAAAGATCACGTACGCATGTTGACGTATTTTTGATCAAAAACATCTCTCGAATGATAAGGAGCTTAGTAATGCGATGTTTTGGTGTAAAAAAGCAAAAGTTCATTGGATAAGAATTTGTATTCAGATCTTAAATGGTGTGTAAGAACTGACAATGAATAGTTTCTCCCTCGGAGAGAAAACACACCTGGATTGTGCGGCATGGTAACCTCCGTCTCAACCTTGCTCGTCATAGCGGCTGTTTCCGGCAAGCTGATCAGTTCGATTCGGTACGTCCTGTCGAATTTGAACATACTGGTCGTCGAGAAGTGGAATCGAGGCTAAATCAAGATACCTCTCAGTATATTGTTCATAATTTTTTGGCTTGTGATCTCAGCTATCGTTCGGCTGTGTAACCCCGAGCGATAATCCTCTCTCTATGTAGTGTGATTTCGCATTCATCTTCGACCCTCGGCAATTAATGAAAGAAAATCGATTCGCGTCTGTGAACCCAGCTGAATGATCCTCGCCGATGCGCCCTGCACACATACACCATCGAGTGGGAGTTTTAGTTTTCGGGCACTCACAAGTGCGATCATCTTCTCTTCGTTTTAACCGCAACCACCGCTGATAATGTGTCAGAACAGCGCTGCCGGTTTCCCGGCAGTTGAAACGGTGGTGTGCAAAAAAACGGGTGAAATTCGCTTTTAAAACGAACATTGGCGAGAGATCTTGCGCTCTGGGACACCGCTGATGGGTGCATGACGAAAAAAAACGTGCACGGCGCTCGATGTCGATCGGGTGCTGGCGGCGGCGGCGGGGAACCCGTTTGTTTGAAAGCGTCACAAAAAACACAAACCGATGAGGTGATCGCGTCTGCGGTCCATTGCGTTGTGGAGACGTTGAAGAAAACGCACGTTTCATGTCGGCCGTTTTTCTCGGAGATTAGCAGCAGAAACGCTTTGAGCAGAGCCGTCGAATCTAAAGTTCAAAATGTATGGTCTCGGCGATGTAATGTGGGAACGGACACGAAACACAGAATTAGTTACATGATTTGTTGAATTTTTGAAAAGCGAGTTTTGAAAGTCGAACAGTTCTCACGTACCGGAAGTCGAAAAACCGTTCGGGAGATAATGCATTTCATTTACTTTTGTTTAACAAAGCATCAATTCGATCATGTTTGGTCAATCATTCTCGCTTCATAGGTCAAACACATTCGAGGGCCTTCGTTAACAACACCTTTTTAGGAGCACACGGAACTCCTCTTCATCTGCGTCACAAGATCCGAAAAAAGATCGCTATTTGCCTGACTTTGCACTCAAGCCATCACACCGTTCCTAGAAACTCGTTTCTTACGCAAATTCTTAAACTTCTGGCTCCTAAAATTTTCTTTAACAAACACTTATCGTATATCTGATTTGCACTTTCCGTATCTAATATTCTTAAAAGCGTCTTAACACGGTTGGCACTAAAAGCCATCCTGTTCTTTTTCCTGACTTTCTGTTTTTTATGTCTCCTGCTTTCGAAGACGTTTTACGTCGTTGTTTTCGACTCTTTTGGAAAATTGATACTGCGTCACTAACGTCGGCTATGTTGTTTTCTTTCAGCTCAGTCATCGTCCACAGATCAATGTAATCTTTGCTCTTGCATTCTTAATAGTCATCGCCTGTTTGGACGACAATAAACAGCGAAAGGTGCCTTACTCGTTGGCGGCATTTGCCACGAAATGCCGACCGTCAGCTGATACTTGTTTCTGACGTCTTTCCGCTTGGAGACCGCCTTGGCGAAGCGTTCGATCCGCAAGTCATGCGCCTCGCCCGGAATCGGGCTCCCGTTCGGCGCAAAGTTCATCACATCTTCGTTACAATCCACTGAAAGAGACACAATATGATCAAAAGTCGACGACGTCGCAGGGGGCGCTGTTGTTGTCGTCGCGAACATGTGTGTTTTAAAGGGCAGCGCATTGTGTGATAAAGTTGAAAAGCACGCTCAAGTATAGGTCTGCTTTCATGCGTGTGCACTCGGCTGAGACCAAGCATGACATATTAACTGATCCATGCCTTTCATCAACATGTAATATGAAGCTTTTCGGTGATGTCATTCCATGATGCTTTAAAATGCGAGAGAAGCTCAGGGTATTGTTGTTCGCTGACCGCAAAAAAACATTGGTCTGAGCTGTACAGTGGAGAATAAGAGGACTCTTTATAGATTCGGTCAATTTGTTCAACGATTTGATGTTGCTCATGAATCTAACGAAACTGATCTCATCTAAATAATCAGCGCTGACTCTTTAGTTGTTTACCACAGGCGCATCGCGCATAGCCAATGAGTTGGCCATTCAAGGAAAATTCCTGAAAATTGCGGCCACTTTCATTGAAACGCGTCAATTATGTATTAATGCCCCTCATTACGTGCATGTCAAAAGCGCTGTTTACATGGGCGCCGCTTTACGATCCCGCGAGATCGTCGAACGCAGTGCGGCTCGTAAATTTTTTCGGTTCGCCGCAAATGTCCTTTGAACGGACCAAAAATCAGTTTACTTCTTCTTCTTCAGAAAGATGCCATTGCTGTTATCAACAAAGCGGCGTCGTTGTTTTCTGATAACCGTTCGTCGATCTGTACTGTAAACATACACACAGTTCTCCCGGTGATGCGACCGAAAACAGGGAGTACAGATCAGCGGAATGCCGTCAGCGAGGTGCAAAAAACTCCCTTTCTCGGTGTTTGAACGTTGTACTAAAGTCGAAAATAAAGGAAAGGACAAAAACGTCGGTCACAGTACAGCACCTAATCAGCTAAAATGCCCCCCAAAGCTGACGGTGACGATACATTCCACATATTTCGACTCTATCTCTTTCAGTCAATTTCGGCCTCGAAGCGCAAAAAACAGTGTTACAAATTGCACAAAAGGGTCGAGATTTCACAAGTTATTTCTGGTTTTGCGATCTTCACCTGACCGTTCGTGCACCGTCGTCATCGATCACGTCTCCTAACGACGGTCATATGTCAAACGTAGCAAAATATAGACTCGAGTGTCTCGAGATGCATAAATTACTCTTCTCGTGAGAAACTGTCAAAAAAGAACTCCGTCCCGCATCGGATTTCAAGAAACAAAATACCGAAACGAACGCTTTGTGGAGAAATGAGGTTAATTTACGTTTTTTTCCACTACGTTCTTCAGCGAGATTTATCGACGTCGGTGCGAAGCGTCCGTCTCGCTTTTCTCAAAGATCAGTTTTTGTGACGCGCGATAAACACTGTTTTCGACAAAACAGCGCGCTCCCTGAAATTAGCCCCGCGAAAAGGAGTGGTAGAGACGCTACTCGTTGAAGAGCAAAGACGAAGAATTTCTAAGCAGCTTGTTGTTCGACGCAAACACGGTTTTCAGAGATTTACAAAGTATACCTCAATTAAATGAGAAAACATCCAAAAATATGAGTGTATCGCATGTACTATCCAAACACCAAGCTCCTATATGTCGACGAAAACAATATTTTTATAAAAGTATCTTTTTTCCGAAAAGTCTTAGTAAACAAAAGTGTTTCGTACAGCTGATCTTCGTTTTGCTATTCGTAGAAGTTGCCCCTTTTCATCTTTTTTTGGAAAACAATCTTTAAAACCCCTCGTCAGCCCTCGGTCCCCAATGTAAACGCATTTTTCATCTAAAAACACAAGGCTCCGCCGCCGTCAAAGGCAACTTTGAACCGGCGCCGATGACGCGTTCCGCTAACGTCGTAAACAATTCTTTCAAAATTGTTTTCTGTCCGCTCATCATTCCACCGTAACTGTGGTCAAAGACTAATTTCGCCGATCCATGGAGCGACTTTAAAATGTGTTTACGTATGAGCCGCTTGTGACGTCCTCTGTGCGGCGGTGTACGGTAGCGGGGACGCAGAACATGGGCCAGCAGACTCACCGATTTTCACGGAGCAGGCGATTTCCTGAAATGAAGTTTATGAGTATTCGGTGCGTTATTTATGAGCGATTATGTCATATATCATGAAGAGTGGAATGCTGAACTTTCGTATACATTAGAGGGATTTTGCTGTTATTTTCGAATTGTGCGCCGAAAAACATTTGTACATATGTAACACGTTCTATAAGGCACAATACGTTTGTAATCTTTATAATCCGGTTTTCTGTCGTTTGCGGCTATTCCCGGCAAAGTCGGACGGGAGAGGGGAGCAATATAATGGTCATGTGTGTATCGTACATGTTTTCGCTTCTATGAATATTTATATCTCCCGTCCATGAATGTAGACAACAAGTCGGCCGACTGAGAAAGAGATGAACCCGCCAAGCGAACCACCAACCGGCGCTGATCTAAGTGAAAAACAATCGCAGACACTAACTTTAATAACTTTTTCGTTCTGTTCGTGCCTCAATCTTTTTTGTTTTCGTTGACATAATGACGAGCTGTTTTCGAGCAGCGAGCACAAATTGTTTCTCGTTGGTCTTTGGGGAATGTGGCGCTGGCGTCCGGCGCGGCGCCAACGTTTTCGTTCACAAAAGGGGACCACCGGTTGCGGCGATGAATGCAAAGGAAAGATCGAAACATCGCGTTGCCCCCTCAGGCGCTCAGGCCCCGTCGCTGGCCGAAGTTGCGGAGGTGCCATCGTTGCACTATCCTCCTCCCCCCGGTTGTGGTGCCACCAACGTTGACGACGTGTGAGGCCGCGCCGGACACAAGTAGACACCTCTCGCCGAAATTTGTGAGAAAAAGATGCCCTTAACTTGGGGAATCGATTCGAAATTGTCGTCAACGAACGCGGGATGCCCGAGTACGGAGCGAAGACGTGATAAATGTTCGACCGGAGGCGTTTTTCGTCTACGCCGATGATCGCTTTGACGCCATTCACTTAAAAAAGGTCAGAGATAAAACTGCTGCGCAGTTTAATGTTCGTCGACGTTTCGCTCTCCACCGCTAACGATGCAAGTCGGCGCTGAGGGGGGAGTAAGAGGAGAAGCCAGAAAGTTCCCAGCAGCTGCTGGCCCGTGCTTCTGACATCGGCGATAAGTTGAAAGATCAGCGGCGCCCGACGGCGCACACCAGCTTCATTTATTAGCGTTTTTCAACGCTAATGGCCAGCCTGTATGATGATTGCCGGCAGAAGCAAACGAGTTTATGAAGAGGCCACTGGCTGTGCCTATGCATTGTGCGACGCCAAACGGGCTTCTGGCCCCAGAAGCATAAAAACGCATGGCCGTCCAAGCGTGCCAACGTCGGAAACGGCACGGCCTTTTAGCGCTTGTTTTTTTCGTCTTTTTGTTCTCTTTTCTCCCGTCTGCGTGCTGGAGAAAACGAGGAACAAATGTCCACGTCCGGCCGGCGTCTCGATCGAATTTACCCGGCGAATATAAAATAAAAAACATCAGCAAATTGTTGTCCCCCCGTGCGCTTAGAGCGAAGACGAACGTGCGGAGTAGGGGACGGCGGCAGCGCTGCAACCGCTCACGTCACTTCTCCGGCAGCATTTTGCGCTTGCGTCACAAACAAAAGTGTCCAATGGCCAGTTAGCCGAAATGCGCTCTTCGATGAGCAAACGGCAAAGAAAAGTCGAGTGTATGGAAAGCGCGCTATAGTTATGGCTTTGTGGCGCTGTTATAGTCGACGCAGGTCAAGAATTGGGAACATTAATCGAAGCAGAAAATTCGCGGGCGCTCAAACTTCGGACGGGTGGCGGCAGTTCGGGTTATGACGTCATCTTGTTTTCGATCTTCTGTCAACTTGCCACTTTTTGAAAATATTTACGAGGTTGGCATGTTCCATCACACGTTGGTAGAGTGAGTAAATCGAAGAACGGCATTTTGAAAAGTCACGTTCCTACGCTCTTTGCTCTACGGATTAACCAATTACTTTCCTAGACGCCAGTTCTGAGAAATTCCGATGTTTTCGTCTTTCGAAACAATGCTCAGTCAGCTGTGATCGTTGACTGCAACGAGTCCACATAATTATCTTCGGCTCTCTTGGCGCATTATCAAACATTCCCGAGGCGATTATCGCACAAAAGAAGCGGGTGTCGTTTTTTGTGTTGTCGGACCTTCGAGGGTTATTATCTTGCCCGTCGAGACGTAAACATGCTTTGGCACACCATACGTCTTTTCGGCAAAGTGTCCCGCTTTCCGCCGCCTTCGCAGCCGTCGTCGCCTGGCCCGCAAAAGAAAGCTAAGCATGTAAAGCGCAGCGAAAACCAGAAAGCGAACTTCTCAAAGATTAGACGTTTTCTAAAGTCGACCACGTTGTGTTCCAGCACACTAGGGACCTCATCATAAACAGTAGCTCGTTGTTTTGTTCTCTGACCTTTTCACGATATCGCCGACGCGGCCAATTAGTATTCATCTTCGACGAAGCGAGCGGGGTAGAATAAATTAATTTATCAAATCGACATGTTTTAAGTGCATTTTTTGACGAACCCAATTTGATATACTGCTCGGTGGCAAACGTTCCCAACAAGCACGATGGCCAAGAGTTTGTGTGAAAACAATGAATTTTTCATGGTCGTAATTACTTATAAGGGCACCTCTTGTTTAACAAGTACGATGCGAACCGAAATGAACTTGTGGAAAACAACGATGAAAATGTGGTTGAACCTACACGTTAAAAGAAAACAGGCGCTTTCAAAAGTGTTGTACGGTAGGGGCACAAAAAGGCGCCCACACATGTAGATCAAAGATGACCGCCAGCGACGTTCTGACCTCTGTGCGCTGACTGTATCCGTCTGTTGCAAAAACAACTTTTTTTTGCTGATGAATTCAGCGATCTGTGATTCATACGATCGCTCACAAAGGCACCTCGCCGACCCCTTTGATCTTTGCTCTATGCCGAGTAAAGCCAAATTTTTAATTAAATTTTCGCTTCTACGCGCACCGAACACTTTTGTCTTTCTAAAAATACAAACTAATTAGTGCGGACGCCTTGTTGACCTTCGGCTGTTTGTGCGCTTCATGGTGATAACGGACAAAAGTCACATGATGTGTTGGCAGATTGCGCCGTTCCACCGCTATATCTGATAATAATGCATAATCTTCACAGGCCCCAAAAATGATGATTGAACACTGGCTGTTTACGTTTTTTAATTAACGAAACGAGAAATTCTCATTAACCATAAATTTGAGGTGTTTTTTCGGCGGCATAAGAAACTAACGAGAACTGGACTTAATTAAGCTAAACGAGTTCTCTGCGTAAAATCAAGATTGCCTGCGTGCGTGTCGACTTTGCTCGTCGCAAGAGGGCACTCAAGTGCTTCTTCGGAGTCAAGACTACGGCTTTGTGCGCTGTGCCATTGCCACCTCTGCGAGAAAACAGCGCCTCGTTGGCTGAAAATTTGGGCGATGATCTAGTCAATTAATCGTAAACGTCAGCAGAACGGCGTCCACAAAGAATGTGAACCCTTCGCGCGCGCGGTCTGTGTTTGCGTGTGTCGCCGTCTGTGTGCTGGCTCCGTCCACCCGGGTCTTTTTTGACGTCAGCCGAGTTGGGCGCCAATTTGGGAGGCGACGAGCGTCGAAGTGAGAGTTATTGTCGAACTTTCGGTTTGTGTATATGGAGTGTGTGCATGAAAAGGACCGAAACAAAGCGAAAAATGGTCGGGAAAACCATAGTCACATGGCGAACAACAGGCGAATCGCAGGGTGTGGCAACGTTTGAGTGGGTGGCCGAGCGGAGTTGAGCAAAAGAAGCGTCAAAAGAAGACGTTGAAAGGCAAGGGGCGAGCAACCGGTTTGCCGTTCTCCACCGTTGTCTTATTTATAATAGTACGGCGATGTGACGCGCTCTTTTATGTAATTGCTCATTAAGGTTCGTTTTTTCGGAACGGTGATCGTTCAGGATGACGCCGGGTGTATACAGGGGGGCGAAGGCGAACAATTTGCTCTTTGAAATGAGAACGACAGAGAGAGAGGAGAGAAATCGGAAGAAGGGCACAACGATTAGAGAAGGCGGACACATTTGCTTGTGAAAAGAAAATCGAGAAAGGGGCTATTTCGAAGATTGACCAATAATGGGAATTTTGAAATGCATGCGTTACGACGAAGGCGATCAGAGAGCGGACAGACGAGGAAAGGGGGTATAAAGCTGCCCCAACCGACCGTCGATCATACAGTCCGATGGCCCGTGTTTACCGACGCAAAGAGATTAAGCTGTGACCGGGTTGCATCGATCGCGAATCGCTCCTATGGGACTACGTTCGCCAATCTCGAATTTTCATTTTGTCCGACGAACAATAAAAATAGTGCCCTCGGTGGCTGGGCTGGTGGTGGGTGGTTAGGTTTTTGATCTTCGCCCGGCTGTTGTGTCTCTCGAATGCTTCACTGATTCTCTTAGGGCGCGTAAATTTGGTCGGCGCCAAACGACGCAAAATTTCACCGCGCGAACGAGTGAAGGCGCACTCACGCATTCATCGGTTCTCAATTAAACGCCCAAGTCTCTTCGTGATGACGTCGTCACGGCCCGTGCCAAAAGCTAAGCGAGCGCCAAAATGTCGAAAACGAGGCTGCCTGCAGATGAAATGTTGCCGGGCCATCGCATCTTTCGGGCCCCGTCCCGAAGTGACGATGAGACGTGCCCGGTAAGTCGCTTTTCAGGTACAAAGGTCCCTAGCGCGCTTATCACATTGTCCGAAATGTTGATACGCCGACCGAAGTGACAACGATCGCTTCTCAGAACTTTTAAAAAACACAATACTGTACTTGCCCTCTTAGCGTTATCAACGAACAAATAGGTGAAGATAACGATCGCCTTATGGCGCCGTATGGAATCGAACGAAAATAACAGCAAAACCCCTAAGGGCACCTACGTTTAAATTGATTTCAAAAGGCGATAATTGAACGGTTGCCGTAATGGGCGCTCGAAACGTTGATGGTTTGAGAAGCAAGTAAGAACCAACCTTGTGCATCAGGTCGCCGCAGTTCTGCGTGAAGTCATGTTCCAAACTTGAACAGCTTACAATCAGCAGGGCGAGTATTGTGACGTATGGAAGGAGAGGACTCATCACCATCGGCCGGCTGTCTAGAATCGCGATGGCCGATGACCCTATGCGTCGCCTAGGGGCGACAGTTCGCGTCGGCGGCGCCATCCAGTGGCGGATTTCAGGATCAAAGCTCGTCGAGTGCGAATTCGCGATCACACACTACTACAATCCTCGCCGCTGCCAACACGTATGATAGGCGGCTGGGAGGAGGAGAGGCGCACCCGCACACGTCAGTCGCTGCGCGCGTGTCCGGCACACGCGTGCGTGCGTCTTCGTCGTCGCTGCCGCGTCGGTTCGCGTTCGCTGTGGTCGTCGGTCGTCGCCGCGGCGGTTGTCCGGCGAGAGCGAGAATCGTCGTCGTCGAGAGGGCGACGGGACGAAACGAGTGAGCGTCTAAAAAAAAGAGAGCGCAGTCGATCGATTCTAGGGAGCACGAACTCTCTTGCCGCGTTCGTCTCTTTGAGACGGCGGCGGAGAAGAAGAAAGAATAGAGAGAGCAAAACGCGAGAAGCGGCGGCGGCGGCGACTATGCCGTCTGGTCGTAGTCCAGGCGGGCGGGCCTAACCGGGCGGCGGTCGCGGAGAATGCGTCGAGAAAAACACTTGTCGGGAGTGCAAATAGAGGCGACAGCGCGCCGCGCGGAATACGCTTACCGCGCGCCACCCGCCGCGGCGACGGCGGTACGTCCCCTTGGCGGGAGGGATGGACGGAAGGACGTCGCGAAGAAGACGCCCAAAGGGGAGGATCCTCGTGCGAAGCCCGACCTCCGCGCGCCTTCTAGGGTTCGTTTTCGGTTTGGGCCGGGCAACAGAAATATCTATTTTTCACAGTGATCACCTGTGCACTGACGTCGACGCGAGTCGACTTTTAGTGCCCTGGGGACGCCGCGAATAAACACACGAGTCGCGATTCAAAAAGCTACCGTATACACAAGGGTGCACAGACGCTCATGAGACCAACGATATAAGGTTTCACTGAAACGCATGAACTCCATGACTTCAGCTCAAACATCATAGATGAAGAGCACTCAGCTCAGCCGCCTGCCTGGAGTGGGCCAAAATGGGTCTATGTGGATAATGTCTAAGACCCAGGGGTCGCTCGTCTGCTTTGTGTGTCATGTTCGCCATAAGCGTTCTTCGAAAATGAAGAGTGGAACGCATAATTGGCCCGTCTGCTCCGTCTCCGTGTGTCCTGCGTTCGATGGACGACGCACGAAGGAACGTTTGATAAATGATTGTTACATTAAGGGTGTACTCTGGCTGCTCCAGCGCTCCACGCCCTTTTCAATAAATAAACCGTCGTGCTGATCGTTCACTATCTCCCGCTGCTTCTTGCGTTCATTTGTCAATTGAAAGTTTGTCGAGAGAACGTTTTACGACACAAAAAGATCAGTGCAGAACCTCTCTTCTTCGGCAGCCCCCACACGGCCGCATAGCAGCGGCGCTACAAAGCATAAAAAGATCACTTTTCGGAAGGGGGCGACAATCACCCTTTCCACGCCACCGGCGAGGGGTCGCTGCTGGTCGAGAACACGCGACGATGCGAAGCGATCGCACGTTGTCGGAGATCCGATTCGGACGTGTCAATTTTCGGACGTACACCAAAATATGCAAAGTTTATTTTTTTGTCTGGTGATCGACGATTCCGATTTAAAGAGACGAACGCACTAGAGCGATCGTGGCGGGGGTCGCCGCACAGTTATGGACCCTACACAAAGTGGCGATCGACGCTAGAGATAATGAGAGAAAAGTTGCGGGAACACGCGAGAATGGGAGCTTTTCGCATGCGAAACGGTGTGTTCTAAAAGTGGCAGTCGCTGAAAGTGCATGAACCGGTGACTGGCACCGTATTAGATTATATCATTTGCCTGATGGGCCCTATGAAAATTATAAATTATTGATAAGGGCTAATTCGTTGGATGCTGTAGATGACAGATCACTCCCATTAATATTAAGATTGAGCCTAATAAAACGGACGTGGGTGTGAGTGGCCTCGCCTTTATTAATTGCTGATAAATCGACTAATGGACCGGAGGTTCGTGCAAACGAAAAAAAGTTCAAAATTGCATGTGAGGCCCGCAAGGCAGGCGGTTCACCCTTGGGGACGAATGCGAACTCGTGAGATTTTCACATGGACAAACACTTGAGTGTTTGTACGTTGGACGCTGAGAGCAGAGAAATTCGCAAATGCCGCATTCGGCTGAAAAGATTTGCAGGCGATGGACTTTGAACTGCTCTTTGGGGTGGTACGGAGCACGGAGTTCGCAGCGACAGAGTCCAGAAAAAGTGTCAGACACATTTCTGCTATCAGAGAAAACCATTTTCGGCTGAACGATTACGTGTCGGTGCCTAGACAAAATAGCTAGAAAGGAAAGGGCAGACAAATGAGAAAGAGCGCTGTTCTGACAAATGTATTTTTGTGCGATCAGCGAAAAGAATTTGAGCCATCATTCAACTTAACTCAAAACTTGCTCAACTTCTTGTAAAGTTTCTTATGTTCTTATGACGTCATAAAGCGTTTTACGCAACGATGTGTTTATTGTGTTTTGCTTAAAAATGTGACGGGATCTGCGGCGTTCTCGTCTCCTTCCCTGGATCCCAGGATGCCGTCTGCTGAGCAGGAAATCGGGATTATCCGAAACGGGGTAGCAACCGGATTATCGGCTATAGCGACGGCCCGCCAGTTACCTCCTTCTCACGCAGATTCTGTCAACACATCACAAGTTTCTGATCGGTGGAGGACAGGCTTTCTTTCTGTGCTAGAATCGACACAATATCCAAAACAACAAGTCCACTAAGAACAACTTATGGATCTCTGGAATCCCGGTGTATAAGCACTAATGCTTACTGACATTTAGCTAGTTTAATACGTGACTCTCTCATTTTTTTTCTTTGTAAAGTTCAATCAGATTTTCACAAGATAACAAACAAATATAAGTTGAGTAATACTCGTATTTGTATACTAAGGTTTAAGCATTACTAATTAAGTCGACCTGCCGGAGGCATAGTCAAATCGAATCTACAAATCCGCCTAATCACGTTCTCATTCCAGAATTATTGTTTACCAGGGAACATGTACACCGGCTGATCGAAAATTATACCCCTCGGCCAAATGCCGCGAAATTACTGCTTGCGCAGCTGAAGACTAAGGTGACGTCAACGCGCGCATTAGCCCAAAGTTGCAAAGGGCCACGTAGGCCCGTAATGATTTGTCGGAAAAGCGCTATTTACAAATACCGTAGTTCTTGGAAATGTGTTCGCTGTTTACACTGCTGAACCCAGCATGCATAACGAGAACTCTGCGTTTGCAGGGGTTTCGGCATCGACGCCATCAAGTGTGATGGAATGCGTGGGACGGGGCCACGTCGCATTGATTGATGCTAACCACTACCATCGCCTCAACTTTGCACTTTCACATAAATTGTCGTCTTCTGAGAGCGTCTTCACTTCAAATAGCAACGGCAATTTGGCTAATTGTCAAGTATGATGGTGGAGAAAAAGACATCCCTACACCGTGTGCGTCGAATTTGTAACCAGTTTGTAGCGAAAACCAGGAACAACCTAACGTTCACGGTAAATGTGCACTTCTCAATTGGTATCGTGCATAAAAACGCGACACGGTTCACGGAAAAAGTTCAACAAGGACAACATCATTATCACGTCATGTTAAGGGTCTTCTCTGCAAGCAAAACGTCTTGTTTCAGTAAGACGTTGCAAGCTGCAGCGATGGCCGCCCGCACGGAATAAATATAGTTTTTCAATACGAGCACTTGCCACTTTATGTGTGCTATAAACTTTGGCGCATTTTTCGCAAAAGACAGATGCGTATAACGGGGCGCTTGCTTTGAAAAGTGGAAAAGATTGATTTGTTCAAAGATTTATGACCGCATTTATGTTTTCTTAGAATTAAGCGAAAAAGTATCTAAAACATTTCAAGTGCCACAATGGATAAAGGAGTCGAAGAGGAATGCAGAGCTTTTAGAGAATCGAACTTAAAAAAACGCCACACAAATTTTGAACCGTATTAATTTGTATTCGTTGCGTTTTTTGAAGAACACCTCAGAGTTCCGTGTTCGACGCTTTTTCCGGGCGACGAAGATTACGCACGTCTTCTATGAAAACGATATGAAAAGCTGAAGTTTCACTTTTAAAAACAGCGCCCACGATGAGGGGTAGAACTTTGTTTTCTGAGATCGTGATGTTTAAAAGAGAAGCTTCTATTTAGGGTACAGAACGGAAAGGAGGTGTCGAAAAGCCGACGCACCAACAGGCGTTGCAGACATCAAAATATTGTCGGGAGTGTTCTTCATCGGATTTACAACTTGGAGGGGGATGACCCGTTGATAACGAAAGTCTAAAATTTAAATTGTAGCCAGGTCTTAGTTTTCTTTCAAGAAGAGCTTTGTGGAAAGGTGCTACAGAAACGTGTACAATTAGGTAATAAAACCCACGAAGACACATTTTATGCAGGGAAGAAGGGCTCCTTCGAATCTGCTTGTTTCTCTCTGAAGACTAAGGTTTGATGTTTGTGTTTTAGTGCAGTGAATCACACCTCTACTTTAGGGACAAATGTGCTGATAGAAATTGTCGTTTTGCTCAAAATTTATACGTTTTTTCAACAGCATAAAATCCGTTCTCAGACCAAATCTTGAAATCCCCTTTTGCTACCTAAACAGCCTACCAGCGCTTCTTCGAAAAGCTTTGGGATTAGTATGGCGATTACGTAAGGATGAAATCTATTTTTCGAAAATAGCGGAATGATCTCTGGAATACAACAGTAGCAAGGGCGATATATGACAAATCGTGAGTCAAAGGGTTTAATTTTGTTCAGCTGCTCTACCGTACACGTCAATCCCCCGTTTTCGCCTTGTTTGTTGGGAACAAGAATTCTTCGTTTCCCACCATTTTCAGGAATTCATTCAAAAGGTGCATTGCAAGTACAAGGAACTGATCTCAAGACCGTTTTCGGACAAAAACAACTTTATTTTTAAACGCGTCTGGCGCGCGTCCGCGTAAAAATGGTAAAGGTCGCCACGCGAAAAGGTGCGTGATTCAGTCAGTTCTTAAGAACCGCAATGACTAATCTTGTTTTTAACATGTAATGTTACCAATTCGTTCGGAGAAACTCCGAAGTTGAATCCGTGCGGGCAAGTCGAAACGCAATGTGCTCTTTGACCACTAGGCTAATCTTCACAAAGCGTTTTTTGTATAGTTGGCAAAACATATTTTCTCGTAGACGATCAAAACATGTACACCGTAATCTCCATTGTTTTTTCGGTTAAAAAACACCGCGCCAACCTCGGCAAAAACACGTTGCATTCGATTTACTAACGCCGTAGAACAGGTGAAAGATCGTCGCTTAATTCTGGGGACCGCCAGTGGTATCAGGTACGGCCAGTTGACGTATGTACATCTTCCCAGAAGCCACTGGGATCTTAGTGTACTATGCAAAGTTTATCAATGAAATGACGTATATACAAATTGTTCTTCTAGTCGCGAATAAGACAGCAAGAATTGGGCAATATTGAGGAATCTAACATAGCGCATTAATGTAAATAAGAGGTCGGTGGAGCGTGTGGCAATATGCTTGGAGTGATGGTGCTGACGTGCGAGAAATAAAATATTTAAAAGTTCACACAAAGCAAGACTATCTTAATCTTTCGTCCTGCAACGGTAAACTTTGGACCCGAGGAAAATAATACTCCCAATCCCTTCTCGGAATGTAATTCAATGGTCAGCGAGTTTTCTATTGAAGGTCTTGAAGTATTAAGGCGCCTGAAAAGGTGAAGGAGGGCACATGTCTGTTCTTGCTTTCCTTGCCATACAGATCAACTCGTAAAAACGCTATTCATTCGATGTGAGCTTTTTAAAGGAAACAAGAATCTGCTAGCCTTGTTAGGATAGACATAACCATGAAATATGGCATTCATCTATCTACGGACACGGATCGCCGTAGTATGAATCCTTTGTCTAAAACCACTTCCTTCTCCGTACCGTGGAATTATCGTTATTCACCAGAAAGAAAAACACAAGCTTTCTATCGTGAGAGACATAATAATGACAGTGATGTTGGATCCCTGTTTCCCGAAAAGTTCAGTCAGACATGAACCAGAAACGCGGATGGTATCCACGCTAAGTCCACGATATTTTCAGTTCCGCTTTCTATTGGCAAAACATGCCCGGCGATACGGAGGTGTGTGACCCTCATCCAGAAGTCAATCCATCAAGTCGCCTTAAATAGTTTCTTATTCTACTGATTCAACACGTTTTCGCTGTTTTTCCAACTCCATGTGTTATGCCTATGTATAGATATTAACAGTCTTTGTAATGGCACTTGGCATAAACAACCATCTAATCTCATCTGCGGTCACTTAACGCTTTTCGATATGCTGTCGGGCATCTTTTATGCGAAATTGTGGAGCGATGCGAAGGATGAGTAAAGCCGCTTACGGCGGTGGTGTTAACATTTTCAGATATAGCAGTGAATTTGTCTGATGACGGCTTTGCGCAAAAGCAGCTAAGCGTATGGAATCGCTGAACGGTTCTTCGGACGCTCGCAAAGTGCACGACTGAAAAAGCTGCGGTGGTGACGTCTGCAATCTCGATGAGAGTGCCCGAAGTGATCAGGAAAATGGAAATTAGAATGTGCAATGATGAATGTACTTTTCAATGGTATAAACTTTCCGAATTCTAAATTCGGAACTGGCAATTTGCGCTGTTTCAAAGACGTCTCTAACTAAACTGAACCTTCGCTGAGGTCAGCTATAATGGTCTATGATTTGCGCGCTCAAAGTCCGAATAGGTCTTGATTGGACTCCAGGTGAATGGGGGACCCACCGCAGATTTATTTTTCCCGCGATTTGTAATTAATGAGGGGGTTCTCGCAGTGTCGCCTGACACAAGTGGATATTACGATCGTGGGGAAGGCAGCGCAGGTGGAACGCAGCTCAGCATGGGTACCGCAAGGAATTATCAGAAACATAGGAGAAGAGGCACAGGACCTGCTTCTATGATGATAGTGTCAGTTACACAGTTTTTGACAGAAATCACGTGTGCCAAAAGTGGAGGTGAATGAGTTAGTAAGTTAAGGAGGAGACTTGTTCGGAACTACAAGGAGTTTCTACTTTTAATGAGATTGTATTCTGGAATTCAATTGACAGCGTTCTTGTTTTTGAGGAACCTGACAGCTTGTTAAATTTGTCTATCGGCAAACCTTAGAAGTTGTTACCCATACCCTATGTATCCCTTCCGAGAGTTTGTTATGGAACGCTTAAGATCGTGAAGACTCACAGTGGAAGCCCTCTTAACAAAATGTAGCTTTGCTGATTCAAAGAGCGCTCCAAATGTGCTTACTCACTGTGACGTAAAAGCAGTACGACACAAACATCTCACCCTGAAGGATTTCGGCGTTGTTTTTTGTGCGCATGCGGTGAGCATAAATCGGGTTTTTTGAAAGCCTAAAATCACACTACGCCGATATGAGTCCCACAACAAGTCACTCCAGAGCTTCCAGCGAAACCTTATTCATCAAGAATTCGCGACTCATTCCCAATGTCGCACGAATTTTGGTTTCGTTTCGCCCGTCGTTTCACACGCTACTGAACACACGAGCACTTGAAAGTGCAAAGATGAATCAGTCGGCGAAAGCCACATTCATGACCTTCGGTGTGCCTTTCAATCCAGAAAATGCGTGTGGTTGTACTAAGAGTTCGACGCGGTCTTCTCCATACCAAGCCACGGCACCAATGATTAAACCCAAGACTTTTCCAAGGAATAATAGTGTTTGAGGGACCAGATTCCACGTCCAAGTATCAGTGTATCCTTCCTAATCAAAACAAGGGTTTGAAAAGACGATTTGAGCCCGGTGCTTTTCCCTCGACTCAGATATAGCATGCGGATGATAACAGGGGGCGCAAACTTTGCTTCTAGAAGGAGCTTTTCAAATGTGCTTACTCACTGTGACGTAAAAACAGCACAACCCAAACATCTCACCCTAAAGGATTTCAGCGTTGTTTTTTGTGCGCATGCGGTGACCATAAATCGGGTTTTTTGAAAGCCTAAAATCACACTAGGCCGACATAAATCGTTCAAAATGATACTCCAGAGCTTCCAGCGAAACCCTACATTTAAAGAATTAGCGAATAACATAAACATATTTCTAAATTGAGCCTTATAGATATGTCATACTACAGTATCATACCTGTTAAAATACAATTTTCGATCATTAGGTCTTGACCAAAAATTGCTGAGTAATCTGTATTGTCACTACCATCGAAAAGGTCACATTCGTGGAAATCAACACCCTGTAATTACCACGTTTAAAATGAGTAATACAATTCTAAAAACAGTGAACTGCCCTTTAAGTGCTAATGTCATTGAACGAGCGTAGATGAAGTACATGTTCTTTCGCACCGTATTATTATACTAATGCATGCTTGCCAATAAAATTTGTACGTGAACCAGGAAATGCTAACCGTAGGCATCGCATAACCAATGAACGAGACACGTGAAAATTTAAAAAGTCTCGCTAGTGCTCCCACATTTTCGATCACGATAAACAACGTTGACCTACTTAGCCTTTCACGCACTCTTTATTCGTCATTCTATTGATACATTTGGAGGTAAGTTACTCATGGCCGGTAAGTGACACGCTTTGTTAAAAACCTATCCATTCAAGAAAGCGATCAGGCCACTTTCTGGGTAAGATACACGCGAAATAACGTCAATCAGATGAACTCAAAAACACGTTTCTGAAACATTGTTCAAGGGGTCAGAGAACGAAGCAATGCAGAAGGATCAATTTTGAAAAGTAATTTGCGAAACCTGAACTCTGAATCGATCAATTTAAGTACAAAACAGCGAACTATGGAGTTTCAACAATGATTAATGTCATGCCTGTGGCATTCCAAAGATAAAAATGCTAGACATTGTCTATGGTTTCATCTGTTAAGAGTGGTTTTAGGATATAAGACGTGCAAATTGATCAAGCAAATGATCGTCTACGTTCCCCAAAAACTCCATGAAACCAGATGTTTACTGTACCATCCAAAGCGTCGTCACTACGAAAATAATATACCTTCATTAAGCTAGTTTTGCAAGAGACACATTTGCCGTTAAGACTCAGCATGATATCGAAATATTTATGGCAAAAACAGTGACGTGATGTTCGTTAGGGGCCATAGGAGCGCAGACGAGCCTACGCTGAGGGGGCGAGACATTCATTTACAAATGCTTGCAAGACGGAATGTTCCTCAGCTCACGTAACTTTCCAACACTCACTACCATCCAATTCAAGAGGCAAAAGAGGCTTTCAAATAACGATAATCCCCACAGCCTAGAGCAACCACAGGCACCTTTGTTGTTGATGTTTTCGCGTCGTTTTTTTAATTTTCAACGCTCGTCGAATTGTACTCGACATTTTACTTCCGTATTTTAACAAATCGGCTAAACTTCACAAAGGATTATAAGCGTGGCTCGACGAAATCCGTCTTTGTTTATATTAAGCTTCAGCATTTTGATCGCTGTGAACGTTGTTGTCTGAATTCTGCATCAGAACAAAGTCCAACTCCAACGCGTACCAGGTGCGTGAAGGAACTAGAATTGGATTCGGAGAAGAAGTCATGTTTGTGCGTTCTCCAAGAAACGAATCGTTCGTAAGCACCATAAGGAATCACAAATCTATCCATGCACGACTTTGCTAGTTGGGTACATAGGGTACGGTAGACCGTGTGGTTTATAATCTAATCTATAACACAATAATTGATTTCATAAATAAAAATGTGGGACAATGTGGAAGCAGTAGGCTGATAGCAGTCAGAGGGGTTCAATTGCCAAGGTTTACATAACAAATTCACAAATAAACAACATCGACGTCGGTTCACAACGACGATTTCGGTGTTTGATGAATCAAAATTGGCCGTATGGTCAGATACGTAGACAACAAGCAGAGAATACTTCCGCGTACGGTTAACATGAACCCATCTGAAGAACTGGAACCAATCAACAGGACATGTTCCTATTTTTGCATCGACTTTTTATGAATCGTACGTGGAGCAAACTTAAAACGTCAACGTGATTACCGAGGTCGTATTTTTCGCCTCCTTTCCCCTTACACTCCACTGCGCGTTGCTTAACGCGTTCTTCAAACAAACGGCTAAAAAGGAAACGAGAAAGTGTCTGCATTGTCCGTTGCCGATGCGCTGAACCCTTGCGCATCATATGCACAAAAAACGCTGCGTCGAGCTCGTTCTCCGAGCTTTTAATTGCCCTGTTTGACGTGTGACACAAACGCGTTCGGTCATTTCTCAGCTGAGCGGATGAGTTCTGCTTGCGCGAAACGCACAAAAACTGCCGATCGACGACCGAATTAAACGGAAATGTTGTGATGCGTCTGTTAACTGAGCAACGCTTAGTAGGTCGTCTTTATGTGGTGGGCATTCTGAGAATAGTGGGGAACTTAGTGGGGCAACATTTGCTGCTGCTGAAAAGCATGACGTGCTCTGATGCATGCCGATTCTGGAAATCCATCGCAAAGACATCAATGCGAGCGAGGCACGCAAATATTTCATGAAATAGGCACGCAGCAGTGCTTCTGAAACGTAACGCTTGCTATCGCCTCCATCATCTGCGCAACTCGCATTTAGATAATCGCAAAAACGTAATCTCGCTTGACTGAAATTATGATATATGCGTCTGGAGCGGGGGTGCTGAGTGGCCCTCGTGGCCACCGTAGCGATAAAGGACGGCTGCAAACGCGCCAAATTATCATTTCCGAAGAAACGTATTTTGCGATTACGAGGAAACGCAGATGCACTGCATCGGGAAATTTGCGAAAAAAACGCCCTTTGCAAAAGGTGTTAATGAACTCTGCTTTTGGCAGAAAAAAGCAGGGCTAAACATCACGGAAAGTGCATCGATTATCTCATAAGATCGACGATTCTGACCAACATTTTTATGCACACTAGTATCTTGCCATGGATAATAATCAGCCACTAAAAATAGTACTATTATGAAATGCAGATAGGTAAATTGAAGTTCCAGGCAAGTTGGACAGACATGGCCCGATACTGTGTGGCTTCTAAACGAGGGCTCCGTCTAAATATGAAGTCCCAACAACGACGAAGGTGAAATCCTGACGCTATTTGTCGAGAAATGAGTGACTTTCCGAAATCGACGTTTAGTAGTTGTGGTAATTTTGGACACTCCAGCTAATCAAAGTACTGTGCATTTACAACCCCTCACAGCATCACGAAAGATGAAGAACCACCGTCCATGATTTACTTAGAGCGGATCTCCATCCGTGAAGCCATGCTCGAAAACTTTTCCAATTTGGGTTTTCCATTTCCAAATACCGAACGACGATCGTTCCTACAGCCACAGAATCGCTTCGTTTGGTATTACGAATTTGAGCACACTAACGACTTACACACTGCTTAAGATAATCATTAAAGAGAGGTCGCTCTCTGTGAGGCTGTCTGAGCCGACTGAGTTGAGTGACCGGCTCCGAAGATGGGATTCCACGACGCCTGTCGTGCTCCACCACCGCGCTTCTTCTGGATGGAGCTTCTTCGTCGCTTCGAAACCCGCGCACACTGATGGAATAGCTACCTTCTAGTTCGACGTTGTGTGCCCTGCGCCCAAATAAAAGAGGAGAGAAGTAGCTTCTACGGTGATCTGCGGTTCTTCTTTGAGCATTATGAGATATCTTGCATGATGAATGTCATTGATTCAAGAGTAAATGTTAATGTTAATGGAAAGTGGCGCTCACTAAAACACACGGTATTTCAACTGTACTCTGCACAGCAAATGTGATTAGCCTCCGCGGATTTTTGCCAAAAATTAGTTTTCCTATCGCTCGTTCGTTCAATCAAATCAGTTGAGTGAGCGGTCCTTCTTGGTCTTTCATGTAGATCGCAATGATGGCTCCCAGAAAGCCTGATCACCAGCGAGACTTAGTTGGAGCGTATCGCCATTGTCGAATTCCATGCGCGCCGCCAATTTAAGTCGACGCACCTCCTGCGCTTCTACGGACATCAGATTCGCCTGTCCGACAACACAAATTGATGGGCCCATTGATCAGTCTATTCGAACATTGCCTCCAGTTGAGCCTAGAATAAAAGCAGCGTCAATAGTGTCATTTTTGTCTTTGTTGTGCGCATGTAAGACATCCTGCACGGCGTAATGCCGACGATTCAGAACGGTAAATGGTGCACTTCCAGATCGAAATCGATTGTCAAAAAGACAGACGTAGACATACATAGGCTTGGAGCTTTATTCATGACGAACACCGTCTCGTTGGCAAGAGCACCATCAGCCCGGCTACGGAATCGGCTCCTTTGCGTTTTATGGTCCTGCAGGTCCAGACAGAGACATTCCCATCAGACAACGATAAGTGAACCAAGTGACCATTTACTAAATGATATTATCAGCAGCGATGGTAAACGAGTCCGAGTCCGGACTCGATGCCCAAAAACCCATCGAATCCGAGACTCGAGTTTCGAGTCCAGACCAACGAGTTCCGATCTCTGATTATCACTAGTTCAAAGGTCAAATGTGAGCTCCTATAAGGTGAATGTGAAGAACAGGGAGTTGTTGACTGCCTGAATGTGTTTGTCGGATTGCCTGGATGCAAAACAAATGCCGCGATATTCGCAGATCAATAAAAAGAGAATACAGGGAGCACACCTCAATGTTGCACAACCGAGAGAAACTAAAATGCAGGGCATGCAGACCTCTACTGTCTAGACGAGAAACAGGTGGCTGCAACTGAAAAGTGATCGAAGGAACGGGTTAATGTTTGAAGCCCAGGCAATTCGACAAAGAAAAATTGTCTTCTAAGACCGAAATTTTTATTACGTCTCTTGTGTTGTTCACATCTGTGCGTTGACATTTCAGCTTTCCCGCACCTTGATTAATATCCTTGATCGACTTCTTCCCGTGATATATTTGGATAAGCTTTGTTTACTGGAATTATCCATCTGAGACGACTCTTTTGAACTTCGAGGATTTCAGAGATATGTAAGGTTCGAACATCACACTACTGGGCTGACTTTGTTTTGCATCACGTGTCATGGGGGCTTCTCTCTATTTATAGTTCCCCAAATGAGACGGAGCAACACACTAATAGATTCTGCTGCTCCAACTACTGATTAAATGCGCAGACAAATTGTTTCAAGTGAATCTTTGACAAAGTGGCGGGAGGAAACTCTTGATTTATCGTTTCACTCAACGGCCGCGCGGCAAATCTTTGTGCACGCTGTTTGCAGATGCCGTTCGCGATAAGGACCGGGTGTAGGAAAACGGCGGCGACGGCGGTGACATGACCCTCCAGGATATTAGTTCTCTCCATCATAGACGCCGCTGTGTACCGACAGACTCAATCTCCTCTTCGCGCATCGCAGGCACTCAACGGCGGCTATTGTGCGGCTATTGACGCGTTCGCCGACAGACTACCCGCCTTACCCGTGTTCTCAATCCTCCGTCGGTCCGTCTGTCCTCCGCGAACCCATCACCGGCTGTCCGGCCGTTTATTTCGTTCCCAGTCAGCGATCATCCATCGTTCCCCCCGTCGCGCAGCTTGTCCTCGTGCACGCACGGATGACAATGTGCTTGTGTTAAGAAGCGTCGCAGCACCGCATTAAGCATCATCATCATCACCACGCATCAACCATCACACAGCTTGATCGATCCCAATCGCCGCAGCCTGTTCGTCGCCGTTTTCGCTCTTCTCCTCGGCGGCGTCCGCTCGCTCACCGTGTTCGCCGCTTACACAACAACAGAATCGACGACGACAACTAACTGTGCCAGTCGCGTTGCGAACGAACTTTCCCGCCACGTGATCGCGTCGTGCCATAGGCGACGGCCCAGACAATCCCAATTATAACCACCACTGCTGCGACGGCATCAGCGTCAACGTCGACGGCGACATCGTCGTTCGCCGTCCCCGACGACAAACCGATAGCGCCGACGGGCTCGTCGCCTTCCACTCCTGATAATAGTCCTAATAATTGGCAGGAACGCATCACTGTTTGCTCGAACGCTACATGCGATGTTATGTTGTTCAAGTTATGTTCTCTCTATTCACCGAAGCCCAGTGGCGACACCAGCGGAGCTGACGGCGATGAGCCTCGAGTGAAGCAGTTCGACTACCTAGCCGAGGAGAACTTTCTTCTTGTGGCGCTTCTTTCTTCGGACGGTTGGTCTTTATCATCAGCATTATTAGTGCCCCTTTTTAAATTACAGTCTATTTTTAAAAAAATATATACATGTTATTTATAATAGAGGCTGAGACAAATTTTATGACATTCGAAGTGTGGCATGAAAATCACGGTAGAAACGAGGAACTATGATGCGGGAAATGTAGTTTTTTCGGGCGATGGTCGATAAGATAGGAAGAACACGTGAAGTAACGAACAAAAAACATATTCCGATAGCATCTGGTGTTGCAAAATAACAAAGGAACGAAAATGATGTGTTTTTCTAGTAGAGCAGAGTTATTATATTCCAAGTCCTTCGAGTAATTACAACAAAATCTAAGTAGTACCGGACAAACAGTTTACCTTAAGTCGATCTTCAGAGAATTATACTTTTCAGACTGCTATTTTGGATGAGCGTACTTTCCACATTCTAGAGCTGTACGGTCAATTTCATTTGTGGCTGAATCTTTACTCAGGCGTCCACTCATTGTCAACTTTTAGACTTCATCGATGTCTACTACAAAACGGGCAATTCGGTCAAAGTCAGCCGGCGCTCACTTGCCGAATTCTACGATGACGACTCAAGCGCCGTTCTCGTCAAGCTGCTCCCGGACGCCTGCGCGGTGGCGGTGGTGTTTGCCAACGGAAGCGTGCTCACAATACCGATCAAATATTTTCTCGTACGTCAACGGAACCGTTATCCAAAACAACATAAATGACAATTCAGGCGGTCTCGTGGAGTAGAGATAGCAAGTTCGCGCAGACGATCACCTTTCACTCAGCGACCTGCGCGGAGACTGTTGAATGTGTGCCGCCGGTCGGGACGACGTGTTTCACGAGCAAAATCTCCAACCGGGTCATATTGGTTTTTGCAACACGGGTGAGAGTGGTGTGATTGAGGCGATCGTTGAGAGCATACGGCAATTGCAGGAGGGATATATTGTTATATGGGACTTGACGGCAGAGAGCGTGAGCGCTTGTATACATGGACCCGACAATGTGAGCAGACTGGATATTTGCCAGAAGGGTGAGAACACGAACTTAGTGGTAAGTTTGAGAGGTTACTTACGTTGCATTCCTACCACATGAAACATTCAATTATCTTTTGAAAATCTGAGGTTCGACCATTTATTATTCCCCAAGTCAGCCGAAGCTGAGTCCTGTTGACAGAGTCTCTTATTAGTGTCTTACAGAGACAGAGTCATCAAGTATACTGACCCTTATTTACAAACGTGTAAATTTCTGAACCTGTGCATCACGACTATACCTTCAGGTGTTCTGCGAAAGCGGCGAGCAGTGGAGTATTCCAATCGAAACCGAAGGCCGCACCATTCGAGACACTCTGGCTCATGTCATCCCTTCCGAGCTACGACCAATCTCGCCGGCAGCTATATTCAACGACGGGAAATGCCAAATATTTCACGATCAGAAAAAGAACGAGGTTAGTTATGATTCCGTCCCTCCTCTTTCCCACTTTCCATGTTTTCCCCATATTCAACAACACTTCGTTTAGCTCTATCTCCGGGAGCTCGCGTCAATTTCATTCGCTTCGCTTCCCATCCGAAAGTTTACTCCCAAATGTCAACCTCGGCTCGTGTACTATAACCAAGATCTGCTGACTGTTGTCAATGAAAACGATGACATTTTCGTCTCTCCGCATTTCACTTCGGTACGGTAACAGCAGACCAACTGACTATAAGCAGTAAACTGTTCCAGAACGTACCCGTCGATGACGTTTACTATCCAGTTATGGTTGAGCAGCATCAGCGAGTTCTTGGTTTTCTGCCCTCCGTCCATTCGAATGCGTCGCAGCTCTATGAGCCGGTTGTGGTCACGGAGTTCGGGATTGGCACAATGAAAGCTTTGAAGTAAGTTCCATTTATCAATAGAACGATCAGTCTGTCAAACTTGAACGATTCATACCATATGAAAATGAAACTGTAACCGGTATTACGAGCGTGAGAATAGTCACCTTGAAACGTCTAGAATAGCCCGAGATCTATTGGCTCCATATTCATTACACATGTTCGCAAAATGGTAAAGATTAGTTCTGAGAAATACACATCGTTCGTAGCCAAAATTACTGAAATGAGTGGCAAGAAACACCAAATACAGGCTTATTAAACTTGCACGGAACAATGATTAAATACATGGCAACACGATAGCTATTTTTAGGGCTCAGCTTTATAGTAGGAGCTAGTCTGCTTTCGCGGAGCAGAGTGTTAGGATATTCCCCGTCTATTTATGGTCGTTTCGGCTAATTGTGTTTATTCAAGAACGAAATTATAGATGTACTTTAACGATATTTCCATGGTGATACGTTCTTTGCGCAGAACCATTAGAGAACGAACTGCTTCAAGTATGAAAAGACCAGTCGTAAAATCATTATTTCAGAAGCTTGGAACAGTTTGCTGTTGAATGCACAATCAGCTCAGGATTCAACGCGACCGTATGTCGAAATATTGCTAGCCGACTGAGTCGAGATGCCGTTAGTCTATGTCATGATGTGGTCAGAACAGCCCTGTGTAATGCCCCCACGCCCAGTGAACTCACGCTTATCATATCGATGGCTTTGGACCTGCAAATGGACACAAACCATCTGATAGCCATCTTCAACGAATTCGACCGCAGTGACGCGCTTCTTCCGGTGTTATTAAGAACGTGCAACAAGAATCCCGAAGACGTTATGTATTCAAATGCACTTCTCGAGGCCTTTTGCTGTCGATTTCAGAAGTTACCCAAAGAGGACATACCAAATGCGGAGAGTGATTTGAGGTAGGCATCCCCGAATCGGCTTCCATTGACGTAACTCGGCGTATAGGTCAGTCCTTTTAAAATACAACTATGACGCGAACTCACTATCCACTCTGCTAAAAAACAAAATGTGGTCAAGCGCGATAGTTCTTTTGTCCAAGGACGTCCCCAAATACACACTTCCCATAGCCACGTTTCTGCTGGAAGTTCCTTCATGGCATGGTGTTGGCCCGGCAAATGTCGTTCGATTCCTATCGTTGATCGAGTGGTCGTTATTGGAAGCAAGAGTACAGACGCTGATAACGAGAATGGTCGCTTACATGCCCAACTTGACGTCACGCTCACAACTTCTCGTCTTTTCGCGGATAGCCGAGTTGTTTCTAAATGCGTAAGTGTAGCGAACACTATTCACATTTATCTATTTTCCTTTAGATATCCAGAAGTTGCTCAACCAATGTTCCTCATTGCCAGTACAAGGCTTATTAGCTCAAATTACAGTAACGGATATCCATCACAGAGTCATTGTTGTGTAGGCTCCGTTGGCTCAAACAATTCCGTGGTCATCGGTTCGGACGATCGTTCCATAATCTTCTGGGGAACTTTCGCCGCTGGAGCGCTTCGAGTACAAGAGAAGTCTCCCGCTGTCAGCAGGCTACTTTCCAACTCTCAATCCAAAACGACCAGCATCTCGCCTCCCACCTCTTTCAAACTCAATCCAGTTGCTGATGAGTTCGGAGTGATCAAGAGGATCCGCTCAATAGACAATGGGACAGAGCACTGTCTCGTTTTATGCGACGATGGAACCATTTACAGTTGGGGAACAAATCGTTATGGCCAGTGTGGGCATGGACATAACAAACCAATCCCAGAGCCTATGGTAAGTCAATGCTCTTTCGAGACCATGCGTGCTCTCTTCGTTTGCAGATAGTCGATGGTCCATGGAGCGGCGAGATCTGTTCAGTTGTGGCAGGGAATTACCACTCGGCGATATTAACGAAATCCGGCGAGCTGTGGATGTGTGGATGGGGTTTCTATGGGCAGTTGTCCAACGCCTCTTTCAACAATCAGTTCTTGTTTATAAAAGTGGATAAATTCAGGTAAGGTTTCTTCATTCATTGCCTATTAAAAAGACAGCTTACTTAGCTCACTGCTTGGTGATTGTCGCTTTGGAACTTCTATAAGCACTTATGTCCTTCTTTTCAGTGACTCACCTATCGTTTCCGTCTCTTGCGGCTATGCTCATACCCTAACACTCACCAAAGAAGGCCGACTCTACGCATTTGGCGGTGGCGCTTATGGTCAGCTTGGCGTCGACATTGCCACTGACAAGCCTGTTTTGGACAGCACAAGTACATCGGCCGGTGGCTTCCCAGCTGAGCGGAAGCGCTACAAGCCTCAGTTGGTTCCAATCGAGGAGAAGATAACTGCGGTCTCTTCGCGATTCTTCCACGCCGTCGCTGTCTCGGAATCAAATAAGATTTACGTTTGGGGATCGAGTCCACAAGCGCTGAAACTGAAGATGTACGCTGCTAAGCAGCTTCGAGAGAGAGCTGCTAGAGGTAGATAAATCAACATTGCCAAATATAATGTCTCTAATTACAGATGGCAAAACGGCTGATGCAGAAAGTCCAAGTAAACCGCGACGTTCCATATCCAGATCGCATTTCGACGTCGGTCGCGCTCACATGGAAGTGAGCGAGCTCCCGGTGAACGCCGGCGGCGCTAACATCGTTGGCGTCTCTGCCGGGTTGTGCCATTCGGGATTCGTCACGGAGAACGGCCAACTCTACACATGGGGAAAGAACCTCGACATGCAGTTAGGATTCGGCCACAAGAAGGAATCTCTGGAACCAACACGCGTTTCCGAACCTACCCATGTTAAGTGGCTAGAAGTTCACTGTGGACTGAACACAACGCTTGGAATCACTACAAACGGTTGTGTTTATGTGTGGGGACGGAACGATCTCACGAAGCTGGGACTGCCGAATAGTAAGGAGTCGAAGCCGAACAAAATCACGCTGAACAGTCCTCGCGGAGTACGGGTATTATGTTTGCCTCAAGATTCGTGCCTTATTGGGACGCCAACAGTACTAGGAGGAGTTCAAGCGTCAATTGCAAGTGGTGAGTGGTAGTCCTGTTTTTTATTTCCTTATGTTATCAGCCAGAGTTTGAGGACCAAACATTGGCATAGACGGACGTTAAAGACATGTAGCCCAACTATGGATTCCATCAATCCTCAGAGGACACCACCATTGATATGTTAAATTTTCAGGCTGGCTGCCATGCCTCGACAAACAAGAACTACTCAATAGATTTGCCAACACCGATCAGTTAACGCTCAACGCAGTCTCGCGCCACTTTACAAAACACCCAGCTGTTTCCGACGTGGTCATCAACGCGCATCTCCTGGCCGGTGATCTGATCAATGCCGTCGAAACGCTGTCACATTTTCTTCAAGAACAACCCATGTCAGGAGTATCCAGCACGTGTTCGGGAACCACATCACGGTCGACCACCTCTACAACGGAGTCACCGTCCGAAATCAACAGCAACTTTGTCGCTGAACAACGAAAACTTTCAGTATTCCCTCCGGTGAAAGCTACCGAAGCGCTGGAGCTGAAGGTCTTCGACGAACTTCTGGACCGTGCATGGAATCTTCTGCGAATACATCCTCTTAGAGAAGTGCAACTGAAGACACTTCTTTACCTGCTGTTCCATCGGTTTCCTGTATACAACCGGCTTGCGGCAGATCTGCGAATGTGTCGTCTTATCGAGCCTTACTTAGAGCTGAAGAAAGAACAAAGAAGACTGACCCAACTAGCAATAAAGGAGAGGTTCACAGCTCTGCAGAACTGCCGCATCAGAGATCAAGGCGTACTGAAGAAGCAGCTGATTGGCGTCGACCGCTACCGCTTCTACAGCACGTGTGGTCACTACGAATTGACTGGGATACAAGGAGGAGTCAGTCGGGCTGAGCTGGCCGCAGCACGTAATCGTCTTCGAAAATGCTCAAGATGCCTACAGAGATAGCCTTTCATACATACATTTAACGGGTACATTCAAGTAGCCGTTTCCTCGTCCTATCCGGTATATTCTCTGTCGTCTTTCGGTTTACATTGATCATATATGCTTTATGAATAATGTACAGTGTTTTACGGCGTTGTCGTTTTTTGTGCAGTACAATGACATACGGGAAATAAAGTATGATGAATGTTTATGAGTTTATCTCCCTTGTCAAAGGCGAACGACTTGCGAGTCGCCATTTACGCACCAGAGCCACATTGCCATTTTGTAGTCGCCGGTCTTCTCCTGGCTTCAACCCAGGGCATGAGAGTAGAACTCGGCGATCTCGGTTTCTCTGGCGGTGCGGATGAGCGATTGTAACTGGCTTCTTGGCAAGACCCTGGTGCTCCATGCCTTCCGGGAGCCGGGGGTGATCTTAACGCCCATGATGAATGAACCTCCTGTCGTTTTCCACCATCTCCTTTTCATCCTCTTCCTCCATTCGCTGGATTATTTCCTTCCTTTCAAGAATGACTTCTGATTCCAAGCTCGGATCCTCCGAATCTATTCGGCGAACTATGCTCTCACTGGCCGCTTTCATCTGGAACGAATTAACAGCAAAGTTCACGGATACTATTCAGACTGGAGAAACACCGAAAGCTGGACGAGCTGGGCTACGGTCCCAGCAGTGTGCTGATTTAATGACGAATTTCCTGGATGGGCGTATACAACCAGTATACCATACCATTACTCATGTAAAGCGCACCTTTCCAAAACATGTGTTAGGCATTTATGTGTGGAGCTGACAACATAAGCGCACATGTCGATAATGATATAAATATGGAAAATACAATAAGGCACACTCTGTCAACAACTAGGGCGGCGAACCTCCAGTCGTTTTCCACCATCTCCTTTTCATCCTCTTCCTCCATTCGCTGGATTATTTCCTTCATTTCAAGATATATCCTGTGAAGTAGAATGACTTCTGCTTCTAAGCTCGGGTCCTCCGAATCTATTCGGCGAACTATGCTCTCACTGGCCGCTTTCATCTTCGTCCTATGGCTCTCCGCTTTCACGTATCGTCCATGTGCGAAGCGATGTCCAGGGCGAGACATCATCATTGCCCAGGGCAGCCATTCCAGGAGAACTCTTCTCACAAATGGAGTCATGACGTGGGTGTCAGGGTTGCGAAAGTGAAGGTTCAGCACGACGACGGTGAAGACGACAGAAGCCGACACAACCAGCATGCAGCAGGAGAAGAAGACTCCAATGAGAGGAACGGCTTCCGACGTTGGGGGAGTCATCTCTGCTACCTGAAGATCAACGAATAGACTCACGGATATGTGAGCGATCTACCCTACCATGCTCAAGAAGAAACAAACCGACAGGAGAATTGTGATTTCTAGAGTGATTTTCTCGCCAGCGTCTGGCGGCAGCGTGAAACCGAGTACGGTCATAAGGGATATTAACAGTGATGGAATGATTAGATTAAAGCCTGAAAGGTTTATAAGTTCATATAAAGCATAAGCTACCGTAATATAAGGTCCGTCGTCTGATGTGCATTCTGAAGACAACTGTGGGATACGGTTCTGGACAGCACTTGTAGAACGTCACTTCTCTAACGGCCGGTGTTGCAATCAGTGTCCACTCGCCGTTGACGACATAGTCGCTGAGATCCATCTGATCGGCTTAACACTTTAATCAGAATATAGGCTCGCAATTGCTGCTTACTGGAATTCGGGTTGTCCGAGTCGATTTGGAGATCAAGGGCCAAGCCGTGGTACGTCCACGAACCGAACTAAAGATGAGTGTTTTAGGCTAAATTTGTGTGATAGTATATCTCGGCTAAGGTACTTCATTGTAGAATTCCCAGAGAAGCGACACCTTTTCCTATTACTAGATGGCCAGACCCACATTCCAATGTACCTTCAAGTCGCACAGCTGATCGTCGAAAGGAAACCACGTGATATCCATCTTGCAGCTGAATTTGAGGATTCCGGGTGGAATCCAGTTCACTTCACCATTATAATAAACGAGCAAATTGCTTTTATAGGTGGTGTCGAAGTTTTCATCAGCGCTTCATCAAATTGTCATCGTCATACGGCTTTTCTATAGTACCTGTTGTAGAGAAGAACGTCCGGCCTCCAGATGTGATCCATGTTGCCTGGGAATCGGACATCACGAATACCTGAGTAGTCTCGTGGATTCCATGTCAACTTGTAGTCCGTCCAGATCTGCAAAGGGGTCCTCATTTCTACGTTTTGAAAGCTCGCCTCGCATGCTTTCGTTCCATATCAAAATGGAGAAGGCAGGCAGAAGTACACATAAACTACTTACATATCTCATCCAGGCATTAACCTGGACAACCTGATTTTTCTCGTCTACGTCAACAATCTGCTGAAGGAACAGGCGCACTTTGACGACCAGCGGACTATTCGATTCATTAACAGGCCGTTCCAGAGGGTTGTAATTGGACAAGAGATCTCCATAGAGGCGCTGTTCTTCGTCGCTAGCCGATGAAGACCGAAAAAACAGCGTTAACGCGACGCCGAAGGCAAGAAGTGCTGGCGAGAGACGATCACCGAGCATTCGGCCCGGCTCTGCGATCGAAAGGCTCGCAGATATCCGCGACAAGTCGGCGTTGAAGAGTGAACGGTAAAGCAAACATGCGAACAACCGGTCGACAAGCTGACAGTCATCGGATGACACATTCGGCTGTTGCAGCACGAAAGCAATAAGCTTTTCTTGTCAAGCTATGATAATAATAATCTTCCGTTTTAGTGTACACATACAGTATTCTTCGTAATTTTGTAGTGATGATGTCATCTAAGGAAACAACCAAAGATGTGCGATCAAATGGAGCTAGCTATTTTTGTAAATGACATCGCCTTGCATCATTGAACAAATTATGATTATTCTGAGGTCTCAACGCATTCCTAAACTTCCATCTCTCCATGTAACCAGTCCTCTTACCAGCGTGAGATTTCCTGACCACAGCAGCTATTTTGGGGTGCACAAAATGCAAATTTTGGGAGCTAATAAAATCGAACCAAACAAAATCGAAATCCAATTATTAATTTGACTGAACTCAGTGAAATGTTGTTATCAGAATGTCACGCGCAATGTTGTTTATTCAGTCCAGTAAACGTGTACACGAAAAGTGCATCGATGAAAAGATCTGGAGGCATTCTAATGAGAGCATCTATGCTGTAGCTGTTGACTTGCAGTGCGATGTGAACTGCTGTCACAATCGCCTTTTCACTTAATGAAAAGGCGCCTGGCCTTATCTGATGTTCGAGAACATTTTATAGTTATCAAGAACAGTACTAAGTGGTTGCTGACCACTTAGTAACAAGCCTCTGTCCCTCTATCTTGTTTATAATCTTGTCCCTTTCAATTTTGACGATGCTTTGTGCCACAAAACTTTTGGAACACCTTTTATTTTTGTAAGATTTCCATCAAGGATACACCCAATCAAAAATCAAAATACGCGTGTTTGAGTTCTGATTTTTTTTTGTTTTCAAGTAAATGAGCGCAAAGGATGACCAGTGGTTTCGATCAGTGATGGGAATCGAGTCCGAAATCCAAACGACTCTCAGTCCGAGTCCGAACTCTATGCCCAAAAACCCATCGAGTCCGAGTCCAAGTCTCGAGTCTCCGGACTCGTTTTCGGACTCGTTTTGATCTCCGGTTTGGATACCAAAAAAATTAACATATCTTTCATTTCCTGATGTATTCTTGGCAAACTCTTGCAGACATAGTGTTTTCAAACGGTCTGTGGCACAAAGGATGATAAAGGTGAAAGAGACAACATATACCAATGGTCAGATCAATACAAACTGTAAAGAATATGAACTAGTTATTTTAAACATAATCTTCTTGTTTCCGTGAGTGGGTCAGTTCTTGGGTAAGGCGACTCCCTTCTTTTATAGAGTCTTTATTTTTTGCATTACATGGCGAATGATTATGCAATCGAAAAATCGTTTGTAAGACAGTTTGGAAGGTATAAACGGAATATGGAGCAAGAGAAGACGCAGAATAGCGGAAGAGCTATATCATAACGGAAGAGCGACCCATTAACGAAATGCCAAAAGGAAGAGAATTCGGCTTCTCGACACAGATCTTTTGGCACACCCTCATATAAGGCAGAGAGCTTTTAAGGCGACCAGGTGAGTGAGTGATCCACAAGTGGAACGACATTTAGTGATCCCGACAGTGTACCGGCGTAAGTGTAGACATTACGAATTCGTTTTCCGTTTAATTATCCATTTCTACAGGAAATGCAATCATACGAATTGTACGCATACTAATGGTGTTTTCCTCGATCTCCGATACAAAATGCATTAACCAGATGGAATAAAAGTTGGCGTCTCGCATGTTAAACATCTGTTTGTGCTTGTCTTTTTGTATGGTCCAGTTGAAATGGTTACGGCTCTTCTATGGCTCGAAGTGCTTAGTCTCAGTAGTCTGAATTACGAAACGACGATTTGTATTACGAAGTCTTCCTAGTCAATGTTCCCATTCATCGAGGTATTGCTCAGAATAGGAATTGTGATGACGCTCCTAAACGTGGTCCCGATGAAAGTTGCTCCAATAGCAAATGCTCGCATCACATGCGTCAGCAGATCGTCGCTCATCCATGCGCTTCACTTACGTAGAATAGTCATTTCACCGCTAATGGAGGTATGTCAACAATGTCAAAATGGTGTTTTAGGAATTACATTTGTCATCGCCTTTTGTAAACAATTCAAAGCTATAGAATGCGCACGTCATATGTCATTGAATTCAATTCGTTTAATTGCGAACAAGCGCCACTCTCTCTTGTAGGCTTTCAAGGTCAGTGCAGCTCCCCCATGTGCCGTCCGTAAGTGAACGTATGTCTCCCACGCCCATTTCATGAGCGATTTCAAAGGCAGTGTAAGTTTTGGTAATTCAAACCTTCACCAGCTTGATGTGGCTTGTTCATCGCACTTTAAAAACGATGAAAATTCAACCATAAAAGGCATTTTTGGGCTGTCTCGAGAGTCAGCAACGAAATTTTGATAATGCCGGTCGCAGTCAAATCAAAATGTTTTTCTCACAATTGTTTGTACAATCTTTTGTTCTCCAATTCAAACAAACAACGCCAAACTCCTTCGTCCGTCTGGGAACGGCACGATCTCTGGCGAGGGCCAATCCGGAGTAATTACATTCCCACGCAAAAAAAGAAATCACCTGTGGGTTGTTTCGTGGACGACGACAATTACGTACGCAGAATGCACCGACGTTCTTTGTTCGCGTGCGTACCAGGAACTACGGGATTGTAGTTAAGAAAATTATCGAAAGCCGACCTATTAACGAATGACGCCTTTTCATGGCTTCGCCGTAAGTGCTCAACGTAGGGTGCGCCACCTATAAGAGAACAATGAAAAACAAAGAAAGTGGTAAAATGACAAAACTCTTCTTGTTTTGCCTTCAGTGCAATAGAATTGCTTCTAGATTGATCGACACATAAGATTAGTGGCACATGACATGACATCAGCCTATTTCTGGTTGATTGCGTTATCTTCGATCGTTGTGGTTTTGCTGTTCGGAATTAACAAGATTTTTTGGATATACTATGGCTCTCTAGAATGAGCATGTTGCTGCTGTTCTGGAGTCACCTGATTTTTAAGTCTATACTCACCATCATTGTTCACGATTTCTGTGTATATTATGTTTCGACAGTTTCGTAGAAGATGAGTAGTTTGGAATTCCCAGATTTTGACATAAGTCATGAAAGAAACGACATCCGTTAGAAATACTTAGAATCCGCCTTCGCTAGATTTACTGAACTTGACATTCACACGGCTGCCCTGCTCGTGCTCAGTCCACCTGCACACAGAATCCCTGCCATCCGGAGTCCTAACACAATCACTCAATTTTCCCATTTGTTTCCCAAGCAGTAACGTCCATTAGAAATTGATGGGCTGCAAGCCCTTTGCTTCCGTCTTCATTTCCTTCCAAAACATCGAAATCAGTTCCGGCACAGTTGAGTTCGTGAACATCGTCACGTAAGTTCGAAACTGCTGAAAGCTGCTGCTGACGAATCATTCGGGCACGTGAAAATTGCTTTTCCGAATCCACTTGTTTTCGGCACCGCGCGTACCTTCGGGCCGAGTTGTGGGCGCGTCTGGAGCCGCGCGGCGCCTGGCGGCCAAAGTAGTTCCATAATGACCAGCCGCGTTCCGCTATTATCCCCTGATATTTCTACAACCATTATTTTTCGACGATTGGCACGTTTTGTCACGCTTGCTTGAATTCACATAAGGTTCTTTGATCGCATTTTTCACACACCTATGCGCACGTTGGGGCCGAAACGGAATGTGAACGAGCTTTAAGCTCGTACAATTCGATCATCAGATTTCATGACGGTGATAAGAATAAGCTCGATGGTTCAAATGCTCATGGATTCAATGTGATTAAAACTTGCAAACCACCACTCGTCTGCGATAAGACTCGTTAAACTATACGAAAATCTAGCTCAAAATTCGAGAACCATATCTGGTTTGGACGGACGAAAACAGTAGGCAATGCAGGCATCTGTAGGCTGAGAGAAATCATTGTCAAAAGGGTAAGATATTCCCTTTAATATTTGCGATCTAGATGACGAGGTTGACCTCTATTTATGTGACCAATGACTTTTTTTTCGGGGAAGCAAAACTCATGGAAAAGTGATATAACCGTTAAATTGCAAACGCCTCGATTAACAAGCTGGATTAAAGCATCCTTGATAAGACATTCACTGATAATTTTGCTCGTATGTCTCATATAGCAATATCCAGACGACTAATCAATGTCAATGAACTTGAAATATACGTTTAGTCTCTCAGGAGACTTCAGAATTTGTTTCCACTAGCACCATTAGAAATGTTTTGCAATGAAAAGGAAAAATTGCACACCGGTGATCGAACCATGACCACGGGACATCTAGCCAAACAGCTAGCCGGGTCTCCATCTGTGATTTTCCTTTGCGAGTAAAAGATATACTCCACTTGTCGTCGCCTGCTTCGACAACTCATTCAACTCCGAAATCACTAATTTCACCACTATTAATGTTGGCGATTTATATCACATAATCGCGCATGGGCAGCTGATATTTTAGGTAATTACAAGTTACGTATAACCCTGTAAATACCCAAAATTTGAGCCCTATCAGCTTCTGAAACACTTTAAATCCGAGAGTTTGGAAGATCAGTATCAATGAGCTTCAGTGTAAATTCTTTCAGCTACTTGAAATTCTATTCCGTCTTGGAACGACAGCATGGGACGTAATCAAATTGAATCCAGAATTACACAGAGTAAAAATAGACCATGTATTTTGGACATTCTCAATGCAACAACACACAATCTGCCTTATGTAGGCACGAGCATCGGCGATAAATTTTCTTTCTTTATGCAAGTACTGATGTCATAGGTTCCAGCAAAACAAGCCATGATCTGCGTTGGTTGCCGAGGCGCTCAGCTGGTGTGGTTACCTGAAATCCATCGTGGTCTCAGCGACGGATTGAGCTGCGGTGTTAGAAAAAGTGGCCCTAGGGACCTCCCATGTCGTGGGCCCCAGATTAGCTCGGCCGGCCGGTTGCAGTGGCTGCTGGTTGAAGAACAGTCAGCGGGAACGTTCAACATCGCCAGGCCATTGTTCGGTTCGAAAGTAAGCCGATTGCGCAGTGATCGCGGTCGCCCCTCAAATTAACGTTCGCCTTCTCCACATTCATTATGGTAAATGGAGCCGACTCCTTCTCCTATGTCTTCTGGCCTCCAGCCTATTCATTTGTATTCACACCCCATTGTTTAATCCACGTGAATCTACAATTCCTCTCATATGTTGTGAGGCGGCGGAGCGCGTGCTGATTAAGGGTACCGGGAACCAGCGGTGACTCCTTCGCGGAAAATAATCGCCGGTTTGTTTTCCCTTTTTCGTCAAAGCGCCGCCGGGCCTGAAGAACGCCGCGCTGCCGCTGTTCGTTCGTTGGTGGTTGTGGTGGTTCAGGGAGCGAATGTTTATGAAGTGGATGAAGAGGAACAAAAAGGCGATAACGATTGTCGAAGCTCAGCTGAGGAGGCTAAGGTGAACGAGAAGACGTTGTCGGCACGAACGTGACTTATACGGCTTCCTGAGAACATGCGCTGATTTTTCTTCTTTCTCCCATGTACTTAGTCTGCTGAGCAGGATGCGTTACGTCCGGAGGACGCGTCCACTTAGGCCCTCAGCTGATTGTTCCTGAGTCTCACGCACTCATTTGGCTTCTTTGGCTTTTCGCGAATTTGAAAATTGCAGTTTTTGGTCGAGCGTTCGAGATTGACTCTGAGGGGTTCGCAAGGGGCGATAATTACAAGGACAACTGCACTTGTCCTTAGCCGACACGGCCACTGCTACTGCTCCACTGTTTGCTTTCTGATTAGTGCGTGCTGCTCCAGCGCGACGACAAAGTGCTAAGCTGTTTTTGTTTCAGGACCAGTTAAACCCTCAGCTGGTGTGAAAGCGTGAGTTGGCGCTGTTTGTGCCACTTTTTGTGCGTTCGCAAAATAAACAGAGAGTTTCGAACAAATGGCAATCTCCTGACGTCCCATTTGATGTGATCTCTCCTCAAATAAACTACGTCCTTAGTCGCGATTTAGATCAAACTGCACGGATTATTTGGTTGTGCGGCGACTTAAATAAAGTAAATACACACATATTATCAGTGTGGCTAAATTAACATTTATGTATGTTTAGATAACCCTCACTTCCACTTTTCTTATCTTATGTATGTGATCAGTTTCAATGGGACAAGGGAGTGAATGAGTCTTGGAAGCATTCACACTCTCTCAAACTAAAATTTCAGATAGGTCACCTGAAAACCGCTTGATTTATTTGCCATCTTACGGCCGGTATAGAAGTGATAGATTTAAGAAATCCTTTTCGAACAAGATAGTCAACAGAAAAGTACTTTATCTATTAATTTTATTTTGAGCGTGTACCCCCTCTAGTGGATGACGGTTCATCCAATCGCATTCCATTCCAAACCTCGATTATTTTTTAACATTTTCTTTTGCGGGCGCAGATGTTTGCGTGAACGAATCGGCGAACTGTTTATGGACATGTGACAAACACCTGTCGCCTCCAATGATGTGACGTGACGGTAGCGTTTGAGGCGGTACGTAAGCGTTCAAAGTACGTGGCATACTCATACCGGTGAATATTTGTACCCGGCGCTAGCCAGCGTGCTCCCCGATTTTTCGGCTATTTACTTAGTTTTTCTCCATGTGTTCTTATGTGTGCGTGTTCGTTCGTGTTTGTTCAAAACTTTTACTCCCCAACACCGCAAAAGCACGTGGCTTTTCCTAGATTTAAACTATTACTTAAAGCAAGATTTAAACCATTATTTTAGCGGTTGTCGATCGCATTGAGGGTCGACAAAGCAGGTTGAATGTTTGACGCAAATTTCCCTCTAGCCTGTATTTTCGGACGATATACTACAAAGAGGTTTTGGGGTTGCAGTTACCCTTCTCCATTTCCGGTCGATTCTCTCATTCTTTTCCATAAAAATAATAAGATTTTAAATGTGAAGGTTTAGTCTCTCTATGTAAAGATATCTGATAAGTAATTGCAAACAATGCCTCAAATGGGTTCGTTGACGACCGTTAAACACCTAAGCAATTATCAAAACGTATAAGTCTACTTGTTTCACTGATTAAATTGTGAGATTTTAATAGAGTTTTCACGACAAACTACGGCTCTTTGAAACGTGGGTACGCAAAGAACACTTCATATGGGAGTGAAAAGGTCGAAGTCGGAGGGCGACATGAAACACAGAGCCCGAACCATTCACACATGCTCAACTCGTGGTGAGGACACGACGCTAATCCACGCTCGCTTTGAAGCAAAAACATTTTTCGAAAACGACCGCCTTGTCTAGCGCGCGAGAGTTCAGCGGAAAGTTAATACCAACCTCCCTGCCTAAGTCACAAACAATACGGCTCGTCCGCTTTTTGTTTATAGTGGATCGATGGCACTGGTCAAGAACCTTCGAAATCTTCTTTTATTCATCTCACCACCTTTTCGCTCTGATCCTATTTGTCACGGCTAGTTTGTTGTGTACCTCGATTATCTTATGAGTCAGTTCTCGGAGCAAATTGTTTCGTTCTTCGCGGATTCAAAACGCTGATGAATGTGAGGCTCGATTGGCTTGTTTATCTATCCTCCACTTGTGGGAGTCTTCTTCTTCTAAAGTGAAATGTTTCGTGAAAAATTTTACTTTCCATGACTCTGCCACCGGCTCGCTAATGGCGGCTATTGTCAGCAAATAATGTTTTGTTCTAGACCGCTCTAGCGCTTAAGAGTGCGCGTTGAACGGCCGTTCCGAGAACGCGAAAGCCTCCGGCAGGCAAACATGTGTTGCGGGGCTTTGCCGCGATTTCTGCCCTTATTAAATGTCCGCATTTCACAAAACACTGCGGTGATTCAGTGAGCCGCCGTCGCCGCCAGATCGATACTTGAAAGGTAATTGACTTTCTTGTCAAATACCACCGGATTCTGTACTCGTTATCGATCGCAGCGTGTGGTCAAGGCAACCTGCGTTCCCACGCTCGTCTCGACGCCCGCTTCCCGAATGATTTAATTAAAGCGTGCGGCCCACAAATTTACTCTTGTAAAGAGAAGTGTCCATGCTAATTATGTTGCTCTTTTTACGTTAATTACCCTCTACAAACCAGTGTCTGTTTCTTCAATCTTCTTCTTTTCTGGAAATATTTAGCGGCTGCTAATTTTATAGGTGAAGTGTTCCGTATGATCGCGGAAAGGTCTTTTCTGACGGATCTAATCAGATGATACAGTAGTGGCTGATCTTTCAACAGTAACCAGACCTTGAATGAGATAACTGTCATAAAGGTTCCAGAGTTCAATGAAAATATTTGTTTTTATTATGGCCTGTACAACTGCATCAGTCCGTAAGAGATTCAATTTTACCAACCCTGTCGTCTACGAAACATCGATCTTCCAGCAAACTTTTGATGGACGTCGTGCAAACAACTTAATGAGGGTCTTCTTAATTTCCAGCTTGGAAGTAATTACTGTTTATTAGGCATTGGAACGCCGAGATTTCTAACGCCTTCCGTCTAGTTTGTGTTGCTTGACATCACCGGCTCTTTTTTGTTTGGATTGGTCTGTTACTCCTGTACTGCTCGCCAAAAATCAGAAATCTGATTCGAGGAGAAATACATTTGAATCAGACAATAGAGAACATGTATTTGTATCATATATATAGCATGTATCACATGTATTTCTCCTCGAATCAGATTTCTGATTTTTGCCGAGCTGTACAGGAGTAAGAGATCAATCCAGCCAAAAAAGAGTCGGTGATGTCAAACAACACAAAAAAAACTCATACCGAACTCATACTTTCCGTTGTAAAAAGATGAGCCCGTAGAATATCTCATAGCGAATTAAAGGGGTATTTGAGTTCTATGATCTTTTCATATAATACACCGAAAACATTACAAAACATAACTTTCACTCCCTCAGTTGCATGTGCAGGCAAAACGGAAGTTAGTGACAAGGACACCTTGATCCCGAGCCTCTTCTAAAATTCAAGGTGTCCTTCGGAAATACTTTTTCTAGCATGCAACTTCGCGTGTGAGCGTTCACTGGACTATTAAGAAAATTAATGCAAAGCCATATATTAGAAGCACCTCATATCGATACATCACGATCGGGGCAGTTTTTTGCATTCCTGCCGTTCCTGACTACGGTATCGCCGTACAAACAGTCTCCGTAATTGCACCGCACATCTTGGCTGGACGCCCACGGAAAAATTAAACTTTGAACCTGCAACGGTGACTCCTTATTGTTCCACCCTCTTTTTTACACCTCCACGCACAGCGTTCCTTAACTCATAATTGCTCCCAGCAATTTCGGCACATGACGTCAGGCTGCGCATCAAAGTGGCGAGCACGGCGCATTATGTGGAGCGCCGAAATTGCGTCCTTTGTTCGAGGATCGCGTTGCAAAAGGGTGATTACACATAACTGACGCTTTCTTTTTGAGGTACGCCTGCACCGGAAACAAATTATCTTCGGCTCCACATTTCACGCAAGCACCCAATTTTGCTCGCATTACCATTGATCGCCGAAATTATGTCTTGAAAATTGTTTTCCTTGTGTCTGTGCTCGGGTTTGCCTTACAAATCTCGGCGAAGGACGAAGTGCCAAAGCTTGGTTGATGCTTCGGGTCCTAAAGGTGGTGTCATTTCGATCTCCTTTTCCAGAAATCAATTCCCATCGTTGACCGTCAGAATTTCTATGAGCGGCATTGATAAATATCTTGATCGCTTTTCAACTGCATAGATCGAAGCGTATGCTGTGGTGAATGTAGATCCAAGCGGTCCATATGAGGTGTTTGTGGCAATTAAGAAAAAAATAAGATGTCTTCTCTGCTTCCGATTTTAATTTTTGTCCTTAAAATGATTCGAAAGACGGTCTGAAATATTCTATTGTTTCGGTTGTTCTTTCTCATCCCATTCCTGAGCACGCCACTTTGAGTTCCCAAGAATTTTCCAATACCGGAAAACGGGGCTCACGTTTATGGGATTCTGATTGCACCTAAAAGGAAGTCCATGGGATGCCATTGCAGTGGCTTCATTCGTTCCCTTCCTCTTTTCAGCGTTCTTTCTTTCATTTTGGAGTAATTCCTTGGATTATCCCACTTGACTTTCCATTGAAATGGTTGAAGCATGTCACGTCTTTGTCTCTCGTCGGTATGAATGAAAAACGGGAATTTACACGATTATTCTCTGAGATTATGATGCTTTAGGTTTAAAAAGGACATCAACGTGCAGGACAGCTTATTCCAGACAATTAAAGTATGGTCCAGTCGGTTTTGGATCCGTTGAAATGCCCAACTTCCTGGTGCCCATCTAAACTAAACGACTAAACTCTCGTAGCAGCTGGTGTACGGTAGCAGGAAGAGGAAAGGGACGTAGCGTTTGGTTCCACACCTTCCTCCACTTTGTGGTCACGTAAATTACGCCCCTTATGACGAATTGTTGTTTCCGGCGCAAAATTCGAGCACTCATGTATTCGCGTACCCAATTTTGCACTTGTCGCCCCCCTCGTCGCTCCTTCCAATTTCGGCTGTTCTCCTACCTCCACCGCGAGAACCATCCTAATTTCACTTAGCCTCTTTGCCCTCCTGCACTTATTCATTTTGTGCGCGGAGTCCGCGCAGTTTGGCGGCGAAACCGGCGTTTTGTTGTTCGACTCTCACGTACGCCAATTGACATTTGCACTCCAATTCGCCGAGGCGGTTGTGGCGGCGAATTCGAGAGCACTCGGCCGAAGTCAGCTGGTGTGGGCAGCGTTAATTAGTTTTGATTTGTTCGGTACAGCGTCGATACCTACGCACATGCGCAAAACGGGAATCGTCGCTGAGGGGTGGAAACGGGGGGGAACGACGGTGAAGAAACGGCGATGACGCACAGAAGATTAAAAAGTGGTGGCTGATTGTTTGGGTGACTGAGAATGGAGTAATTGATGTTCTAAATAGACAGAATCAATCAGGCTTGGACGTATGGGTACCGACAGGTTCAGCGGCCAAAAGTCGTCTTTTGCCTGTCTTTATGTTTCTGTTTTTGCGGCGATGAAAAGATCTTTGAGTACGAGGCCTTTGAAAAAGAATAATTGTGTGGGCTACTCCCGTTTGCTTGCGAAAAGTGCACGTACTGATAAAGCGTAATTATGCGTCGTTTCGTACAATCACAAGGTTCAGCCGAAAAAGCTGAATTTTGAGGTGCTTTCAGTGTGAAATATTTAACGAAAACATACTGATCGACCTGACGAAGATCTGTTAATTCGCAGTATTTTTTAAAATGAAATTCGTGATAATTGTTCCCATAGAAAATCACTAAATTCGCAAACCCTGAATTGTGTAAGTCAACCTTTAGCCTAGTTTCTTAATTCGCGGTTACATCAGAGCATCAGGGACCAAATGTGACGAATTTGTGTATCAAAAACTTAAAGCTAAGAAAGCAGGAGTTACCAAACAAGTGATATCATGGGAAGGCGATCTCTGCTTTCAGAATAGGAAGTACTATGATGAATAGCTTCAAATAAGATCAGCGAATTTGACATTGTGTGATAGGAAAGACCTTTTGTATGGTAGGTGAGGGTGAACGTCAGGTCATATGATGCAAGTACTCAATGCAAGTGTCTAATTCTAGAAAAACCAATAAAATTTGATCAGGCTCTTTTGTTCTCTTGAATTTTTTAAAGAAAAACATCGTCGAACTGATAATGTAATAGATTCTTTCTTAGCGCTATCGAACGCTGGATTGTTAAGTTATTTTCAGGTTATTCGCTGCTCGTATGTTTCAACTTTGAACGACAATAATAACAAGTCTAGAAACTGCAGACCAGCGGGGCCTTAAGTACAGTGTATTGGGCGCAATTTTAGTCCCCTATCTTTGTTATGCTCTTGAAGTATTGTCCTGTTATGGAAAACAGGCTGTGTCAAACATTGCAAATTATCTGGAAACCTGCTTGAAATCGTTCAATGAATTGCACCTTCCGTACATTTCGGATTGTTTTTCTTAATTGGTCGGTGAAACAAGTACTACTCTAGTTGTTAAGTTGCTAAAATTAGGATGAACTGCATGATTCGATTGCCTTCGAATATGTGATTGCTCTCAACCTTTTATTGTATACAAAACGAGTATTTGTACTCAACGAAAATTGCACTTAGATTGTGTCAAAAATTAGGTTAATTTTCCCCAATTTTTGAGCACCTGGTTCGAGGAGCCTCGTTCTTATCCGATTGGCGAGTAATTAACCATTTCCCATGGTCATATTCACAGATATGTCAATGGTACAAAGACAGACGTTCCACAATAAAGCGACGCTTTGAACGATGATTCGGTTTTCGTGAAATTGTAAGCCTGTTTTGAAATATTTTTGCCCGACTCTCTGCTGCCGAAATCTTATTTCCTGATACGATTTGAGCACGGCTAACGCTCCGATATTTCACTGTCTGGAAAATGCGATATTGCTCTGTCTGCTACTCAAAAAAATCAAAACCGCCAGCATGCACACACGCCTATGACTTCATCACATTCCGGCGTGTTGTAACAGAGCAAATTGTTTTCTTTGCCTTAGAAGTCAAGAAAGCCAGACCATCCACCTCTCCATCTACTGACATATTACAGTCCGCCAGCGCTCTTCATGCCATGCGCTCGTGTGTGTAGTAAAGAAAACAGCAACCGAAAAGGGAAGAAAACGGGTTTCGCCGGTCTGTGACGAAGTCAGTAGTGCTCGTTCTTTTGCCACCGGGGTCACCTCGTCCACGAGTTACGGGTTCGGCCGAGTCCGAGTGGGCAGTAATCGTCGTATAATTGTGCCGCGACAACGTACTCTAACAAGATTACGAGTCCGGTACATTTATGACTATTGTACCGACTTCATTTTCAGTGACCTGGTTCCTTTTTTTCACTTGATGCCAAAATAATATCAGACAAATTTTATCACAAATAGCGACAACGTTGATAAATCAAAGGGCGACAATAGTGAGAAGCGATGAGTCATGTTGATTTCAAAGTGACAAATAGCAATATTTGAATCTGAGGGAGAGGATGACTCAGTCACCTAATCGTGTTACACGAAAAATCGCAACACTTCTTAAACACTTTTTATACCCTCACTTCCTTTCACGTGATCGCCTCTGTGTTCTTCTTTAAAATCGAGTGTCGCGAAACGCGTTCTCATCGAACATTCTTCAAAGTTCATTGTTATTTTCAGAATTTCGGCAACTTCACCGACGTATTTTGGATAATGCTGCCTGTTCTAACTTATTCATGGATTCGCTGGGTGGCAGTTTCCGCAAAATCAAGTACGGAAATGGTTATCCTAACAAAAATTTAAATTCGCGATGGATTAACATCCTTGAAACGTATCCAAAAGCCAAGGCAGTAACTTAAGTTCGCGATCTATTCACATATAAAAAATTTGGGTTAGATTGTTTGAAATAGTCGACCTTTTATCTCCTACCCTATTTGCTTCCCCCCTCTCAAAGTGGACAAATTGTAAATATGCTGTTTATTCACTCGAAAACTTGTTTAATTTCGATTTCGTTCGTTTTTGCAGTCATGTTTGTGTAGCGCTCGTCGATGACATAGAATTTTATTTCCTTCTCATAACGTGAAGCGTCTCCTTCTCCAGATTGCAACTGACTTCTATATGTTTTCATGTCTTTCGTGATTATCAGATGAGCACTCGATATTAATTGGTATCTGTAGACCCTGATCTTTGCAATTGTCACCGTCATCCACCCCAATCGCTCACCGCGTCCACTAATCACGTCCGCCGTTCGGATGCGCGGCCTTGTTGAATTTTAAGACCGCCATGTGTTTTAATTAACACGCACGCAACCTTTCCTTCTCATCTTCCCTTTTCTACGACAAACACAAAGCAGAGCTGCCCTCGGGAGCGTTGGCTCCGCGTTTTCCTCCAGGCCGTTTTCGGTGAACGTCGACGAGGTGCACTCTTGAATCGTCTCTAATTTTTGAGCGGCTGCGTTCGAGGAGTCTCGTTCTTGTCCGAACGGCGAGCAATTAACCATTTCCCATGCTCATATTCTCAGATATGTCGATGGTACAAAGACAGACGTTCCACAATAAAACGACGCTTTGAACGATGTTTCGGTTTTCGTGAAATTGTAAGCTTGGAATATTTTTTCGACCCTCTGCCGCCGAAATCTCATTTCTTGACACGATTTGAGCACGGCTAGCGCTCCGATATTTCACTGTCTGGAAATAATGATGTCCTTTGGGATTACAGTACATGGAATGTTGTCGACGAGTCCGCAGTTTTGGTTCGTACTTTGATCACAGAAGTGAATCGTGTGGTATTTTAAACTTACTATTTTTGTATGGCGGAAGTTCTTTCAATTCTAAAGTAGGAAAGCACATAGTTTGAGAAAACAGACAATATACATATCTCTAATTTGCTTTTCCAATCGTAACATCTAATCTAGACAGCTACACTCATTTCTGCAATCTAAGATTAACAAGACGCTGTGGAACGAGTTAAGGATTAAGAGAAAATATATCTGACCTTGTAGTTTCAGTTTCTATTTCCTTATCTATTCTCTCCATTTCCTCCACATATTCAAATAAAAAATTCTGGTCGTATATCACTGAACATGCTGATATTTAATGTCGAAAATCGGCGTGTATACTTCCTCGAAATTTCGTTTATCTCCACTTCCGATTCTTGGTATTTCAAAACATACCTGAATCATTGAGACCGTGTGTAAAATAGTGATTCACTGAAGATGTTATGTCTCCGAGTGATCATGCACTGTTCTATTTTTGTAACAAACGTCTAGCTGATGATTAGGAAACATCCATTACTCAACCGGAACGCACCCTTAATTAGTGGTCATCCTAAGTGGAGACGCTCATTTGACACAAGGTGATGCTTGCTGCTCGCTTTCTGGCTCGGTCTACTGTCTTATTTTATATGGCCAAGTCTATTCGGCCTTCGGAAAGCCTCTCGAATTCGTGGTCGTTTTTCTCTTTGGGAAATATTTCGATGCTTAGTTTTCTATCGTATGCTGATGCTGATCTTTTAAAACCGAGCATTCAAAAATCGCAACGATAGCGAATGGCTGACTTTTTCGATCATTTCACGCATGTTCCACCTGTTCTGATTGCTCCGTTGCAATACTAAAAACAGAGACATTTCACGTTTTCGCTTTTCACATAACTTGTTCGATGTCTTTTCTCGTAGTTATCTCCAAAAAATTCTGGTTTGTGACCTTCACCCGTTTCTTAGTAATGTAGTGAGAAGAGAAAAAAATTGAAATTAATTATGGTATAACGGATAGAGGAGATCTTAGGCACTCAAAACGCGCGGCCCATTTGTGTCTAGCTACAATAAACAGGTCCGCTAAATATGACAAATGACGACAGTCGCGACTAGTACGTTTGAAATTGAACGTGGGCGATGTCTCTGACACGCCAGTTTAGGTCTCGTGTTCAATCCCTCACAGGTTCCTCCAGTCTTTTACCTTCTTTCTTCTCACCAGAAGTACATATTTTCATATTTCGTGGTGTTTATCAACCACTGTCCTTGGTTTACAACCCTTTACAGGGATCGGAACTGGCTACCCAAATTTTTTCACCTATCTGATGAAGCTGTTTTTCGGTTCTTTCGTCTTCCTTTCTTTCTACTTATCCTTTTAGATGACACAACGAAAAAAACCTCTTGCACGCGCTTGACAGTGTAAATGCCCTTCGACAGTTACATTCAAATGACTATAGCCATCTTTGCTAGCCCAATACCAAATGTTGATGTGGTTGAACGAGACAGTGTCTTGGTTGCCGTTCTCCGAACCCGGGTTCAACACCCATCCGAAACATTCTTTTTCGGTTTTGTCCATTTCATGTCCGGAGATGATTGGCAAAAGAGAGGGAAACGCAAAAGAACGGAAAACAGCTGCACTGCAAAGGTGAAATTTTGGTTACCAGCTCCACCACAATTCATTTCGATTTGCAACTATCACTCGGGGTGGTTCCTTTGTGGGTGAAAGGTGATTGATTGGCGACGTCTTCGATTCTCCGATGGAACGGAAAGCAGGAATTCGAAAAATGAATAGAATTGGGTGTGTCGAGTGCTAACAAGTTGGCATTCAACACACTCGCTACCGTAGCTTAATGATTGAGGATATTTAGGATTATTTCAAAATCTGTCAAGAGATCGTTTCTCACAGTCCTGCCAAGCTAGGTTCTCGTGGCATTCACTTCCACCACGCCCCGTCAATCGCCGCTTTCGTCGGCTAATCATATAATTCGTCGCTAGTGCGGCTCGTTTATCTCGCGCACACATTTTCACACCTCCCAAGGAGAACTCTGTTTTGGTCGTCCAATTTCACGTGTGTGTGGATGTTCGTGCACGTCTAACGGAACGCCTATGTATGTACAACAAATTTTCCGGTTGCCTGCTTTTAACCCGGCATAGCGCTATCAGCACCAGCACGGCTGCCTCAGCAGCACGACACTCGAGTTCAGTTGTTACGGGATCTGCTGCTCTGGTGGCGGTTGGGCAACCTGTTTTTCCGATTCTAACCCGGCTGCGTGGAACAATGGCAATTTGGCTAATGTTTAGGTTAAACAAACTGAGCAGCCCGGAACGCGGGTGAATTATGTGAATTGCTAACGGTCGCAAATGTCGCTTTTTTGTGCCATTGAAGGGTCGTTATTTTTGATCGTCATGTGCAAATCCAATATTGGACATTATCAAGATGATCAAGATGATCATTTTTGTCTTAAATCCCCTTGTCTTCTTCGAAGGAACATTTTTGTGGCTGACGTAAGTGGCCAAAGTAACCCATAGCCCAGACCGGCAAATTGTTCAACGCCTGAGTCGAAGAACCTGTTTTCCACCTTTATAAAATAGAACACAAATCATGACTTTTTTTGTAATATAATTTAAACATCATGTCTACCACACAGTCCGATTCACTGGGGACCCAACGTTTCGATCGAAATTCCCAGTTGGCTAATTTTCGGCACAAAACCAAAGATTGTCAGCGTAAAGTACACTTCTCTAGTCATCATAAATTATTCTTTTTAATAAATTCCAACGAAAGGGAATAAACAACTTCGACTGACTTTCAGCATTTCACGGCAAACACACCTGCGGGTTTCTCACCCTTCCTCTCCCAGTGTCCATCGATAGCCTCAGGGGACACGATCCTTTCAGCGATAGTCCGATCGCTGCAAAACGCGCGGTCCTCTTCAGCTAGCCGCCTCGTGCGCTTCTCTTTTTCGTCGATCGTCCTTCGATCGGACATGCTGACGTCCGAGCGTCTGATTGATCTTCCTAATTTGAAGTTGTTTACTGAAGGGCGAACTACTCGCCAGCTCCGACGCTCACTTCCGGGTGAACTCGGCCGAACCCGTAACCCGGAGCTGTCGCTTGTCACAGTTTCAAGTCAGCTCATCGCCGTCATCACCGCCAAAACTGTAATAGACAAGACAGATAGGTTGTATTATAAACGGACGGGTGGCGGTGCGCACACTGATGCGATCGATCCCTAAATGGCTATCGGCGCCTGAGCTCGCCCCCTCCTCGCCACTTTTCACTTCAATCACCGGGTAGCTGGATCGGGGCAGGTTGCAACAACTCACCGTCGATCGACCGCTACAAATTGCAATCTCCTAATCAGCCGCGCCGCCTCCAATTCGCACTTTCCGTTTTTTTCTTTTGTAATCCGACATAAATTCCGCCACTGGCGTTGGCGCCGCGATCACGGCCAATGTCATTCCCGTCTTGAACCACCGATGTGCCCTTGTTGACGAAGGCGACAATGGCGACGGCGGTGAAAGTGCTAACTGCCGCAAGTCTTTTGACCTCTCCGAACTTCGACCGCTTCAATCGTTTTCCACTTTCCGCTACCGCTACTGATCGATCAGGCGTAACTCGGCGTTCTTCACACGTTTGTTTTGTATTCTGTTTTTACAGTCGCGTCACGTTCTATCACAAGGTGCGTTGCCAGTTATGGCGACGCGCGGACACCTCCTCCGTCTGCGAACGCGTCTGGAGCCGGAATCCAACTGTCGCCCTAGGCCTCAACTCCCCACCCATGCCTTCGGTCAATGGCCGCCCCCTATTCCGCAGGATTTGCCCGTTAAAGTTCACACCCCTTTCCCGTTAAGGGTTTACCGTTGTTGTGCGATCGTGCTTCATCCTCTATCCCCTCGGCTCATCTCGCTCTCCTCAAATCGATCTTCGCGATAACGGGTTTTTGTAGTAGCGTTGTTCACGTGTTCATTCGGATAAATACGGTCGCCGCTGCCGTCGGACAGCAGAAAAGAGACGCAACACGTTGCTAATCCTTTTAATTGTGGACAAAACAAAAAAGCGAAGACGAAAAAGTAAAGGCCTTAGGAAACTTCATGTTATGGGTCATCTGTAATAAGGCGTAATCTTATTTGTGATTCTTGACCAGCATGGACAAATGTTGTCCGTGTAAAAAACGATAGGGAGCGAACGAGTTACGTGAGAGTAATAAGTGAGAAATGCATTATAATTCAATAAGTATTTTTCTGTGCGACGCGCGCCATTTTCGACATTTCCCATAGGAGATAACGGTTGCTCAAAGGGTGATTCTGCACCATAGCGTTACTCAATTGCGCTGTAACCAAAAAATGTCAGAACATAGAAGGTATCTCTGGTACTCTATGTATAAAAATTCGAAGATGCTATTGAATGCCACACTTAAAAAGCGCGCTATTGTTCAAAGTGCTCTATAGGAAAGTACACTACCCGATTACCTAAAGCTTCAGTCTCCTGGAACCGCTCGGAAATATGTATACACCTCTGTCCACCCCACTCTCTTCATAGACAACACAGTTTCTCTGTCTTCTCCGGAACCACATGCTAATCTTTATTATCCGTTTAGACGCGGACTCTATCTGCGTCACAGGAAGCAAGGCAGACTTGCGATTCCGTAGACTAAACCGTCAATTCCCCTTTTAGTCGTTCTTAGCTCATGCTTGGCGGCATTTCAGACCAATTCCGATCGATCGCGCAATCTTAAACCAGTCTAGCTGCTGATAATGAGAGAATAGCTATCGTTTTTAGCAACTTACCCTCAGCTACCCTTATTCTTGGGCGCGGGCCTCTGTTTCCAGATCTTCTTAATGTCGTTTCTATTCTAACAAATCAACAGAAATCTACGACTCAAGACCTAGGGCCCGACTTTCGGAGTGTTAGTGAAACGAACTTGGAACTTTCGATGCAGCGTATTTAAGTCTGCAAAGTACATATTAACAATGCGGTGACGCACTATTCGGATAGTTCCGTGTAAATCCCCATTTACGGCAGCTCTGCAAAAGTTCTTTTCTTGCATACATTAACTTCCTCCTTGTATCGATGTTGCCTTTTGCGAAGATATCACAAAAGATAGCGTTCGATCAACGTTTCGAAAAAAACAATTCGGGTAACTTTCCCACATGTCGAAGCGCACAGCGCAGTCTGGGCATCGAGCGACGTCGAACTCTCTGTCGGAAGGGCCCAAAATAAGCGTTGAGCCGTGCTCAGCACTCGCCAGTATGCAAATTGAACCGGGCCATTGACGTCAGCACGGTTCTGCGATCGGTGATTGCAGCGACCGAGCGACAAACATAAAAGAGGCCGTGTGAATACGATATACTGTTATGGGATTCAGGAAGTTCACTCGTTGTTGGATTCGAGCGTCTCATTTCACTTTTGTTTCAGTGTTTTTTTTTTGCGACAGTATTTTGCGCATCTTTCCACTCAAAATTCGATTTTGCCAGTGTTGCAATGTTAGCTTCAGAAATGGTCATATATTGCATCTCTCTCATTACAATGCATTTCTTGGAACTACCATATATAGAACGAACTTTGCTCTTCGAGATTTTCATGATTCACTAGCTCCGTTTGGTCGCTGCACACAGAAACTGCGTTGATTATTCTAGAATTATTCTTAGAAAAGACGATGCTGATAATCGCGAAATTTTCTTGTATTTCGAACAGATTTACTTAAGCTATGCATTCCACTCTTCTTCCGGTTGATCCTGTCCGTGCTTTACATTGTACTCTGCACTCTTGTTGCCTTGCTCACCTGACAGTTGGGCAGCTTCAGCAATATACCACTGTTCTACGTGACCGTTTTCCCAGCAGCTTTCTCATAATGTCGATAATTGTTTGCCACTTCTTCATTAACCGCTGCTTTGTTAGGTATTCGCTCCGGAGCCTCGCTTGTAAATTATTCAGTCTTGAAACTGTCCGGCACGATTTTTTGCTTCCGCCCTGCTAAGTGTCCACTTAGGGACGACTGCTTTTGTGTGGGATAATGCGGAGTTGCATGTCCCACGTACGCGTTTTTTGCGCTTTAATTAACCGTTTCAAGCTAAGAGCTGTGAGAATGTTACGCTGGAAGAGGAGTCAACGCCTACACCGCACATTCTCGACCCTCTTTGTGCACTGGAAAAAGTTAGCTTTTGTTGCAGAAATTTATTCGGTGCGTCGCACAGAGATTATGTAGAGTTGCGTGGGTTTAATTGGGATCAACAGCGATCTTTATTTTTATAGGCACATTAAGGAATCGCATTAGGAACTTGTTTACCTTGAAGACGTTGTCTTTTGACTTAACTACATGTCGCTACATCATAGCGCCGGAAATAGCTTTGACAATCTATCGCCTGCAGAGCTGGCTTCTTAGCGATTCTGCTATTTATTTTCCTTCCTTTTGTCGAGTCATATTTGCATTGATACCCTATATGATAAGGTGGTCGAACCTGTCACTTACTCCAAAACACAATCTAGAGGTGAGTTCTTGAAATTTGTTAGTGACGTGACATTTTAACCACTCCTTTCTTCCACGCCGGTCGTCTTCCCCAACAAAATACATCGGCTTACTCGCCTAGAAGCCACTAATTAACACTACTTCCGTGAAATTAGCTTTGCTCTCTTCCACATGACATCACTTAAATTAATTGTGGCTTAGAGTCCTACATTCCTGACTCACTTCTGGGAACTTGAACTCGAGGAACCGTCTTCTCTTTCTTCTTCTTCATTCGTCTTGTGTTCAGCACAAATCCAGAGTACGAGCTCCTCTGAATAAGTGCAAATATTTAGCTTTATGATCTTCTTATAATCCTTATCCGCTCGTCATCTGTACACTTTTAATTCCACAGTGGTCGAAAGGCAAATTTACTCCTGGAGACTGGAGGCGCTATCTTCCCCACAGCTATAGAAAAGCAAAAGGTTCTGATCGATGATTAAGGCAGGAAAGCACTTACGAGAGGAACTAAGTGACTCTGGAAAATTTCCATGTTTTCCAGAGTTTCACTTGATAATTAATGTGATTAAAAGCGGATTGCAAAAGATCTCAAATCAATCCGCCTTAGAAGCAGAATCATCCGCCTTCCATGCGGCTTCGAACACCAATCTGCTCAGAATGTTCGCGACCCTAAGTCGCTGATCAGTGCTCCGTCAAAATCGAGATGAACCGGCCGCGATTTGCTTTTGAACCAAGTAAAAACGGAAAAAAGTAATTAGTCGAGAACGACTAGTGAGCTAATCTATTACTTCCAAAAATTGCATTAGAAATTGCGTGTAGTCATCTACGTGTCCCCAAGGCTCCGACTTCCGCGAAACGCCCTGCAAAGCATCATTTCCCATCGCCCCTTTGGGAGGCCGCTCCCAGGTCCACCGTAGACGGCGCTCAGCCGAAACATCACCACTGGCCGTCTTGCTTATGACGCGATAAGTGTTGCGGCCCGAATCGAGGAGCCCTAATGTACATCCTGCTCGCTTCTTCGCCCCCTTCCCCTCGCCGGCTATGATGTTGGTAGACACAAATTTATCCCACTTATCCACCGGTTAATCTTTCTCGCGTCCGCTCGTTTTCACTTCGTTATTATTGACAAGTGCGTGATGTGAATCGTCGTTGCTGCGTCACCCTCGCTGATTTCATCTTTTTCCTTCCTCCATCCACGAATGAGTTAAGATTTCGCGGACGCCTGTTTTGCCCCCCGCATTTGGGAGGCGTTCACCCAGAACGCATTACGAGCTGTTCGAATTTTAAGTTGTCGGAAACAATTATCTTCTTTTTTGTTGTTATTCATAAGGACGTTGTGCTTCGGTGGGCCAAAGCAGGTTCGACTGGGCAGACATTTGCGTATTTGTTGTGAAAAAAATGATGTCATGTTTGTAAGTGAATGTAAGAAAATTCAGATTTATAGTTAAAGTGTACTATTACCCCCCCCCTGTATGAAACATTTTGTAAGGGAACTTTGACAACCTGGGAAAACATATGAACCTTGGCTTCGATATTGGAACTCTCTACTTTTCATGGCGGATAAGATGGTCTTGAGAATTATACATTGACTGTTTGTCCGCTTGATTGTCATCATTGCTGTTCATATTCTCCTTTACTAGTCCGAATTTCATCCACCCTAAAAGTGTGCCCGTGATACCTTTTGAGCCGATTGGATTTCCGTGATGCCGTGCGTCGCGCTTCGCAACATCGCAAAATCCGCGCCAAACACTGAGTCCGTTTTTTAATTACAGAGTGTATTCCGCCTTCCATCGACCGCAAAGCATTCGGCGGTTCGTTCATCCATTGTGTGTTTTCTATACGTTCTCCTGTGTGCGTCCCCGGGTGATCGTCGTCAACCTCACCGAAGAAGCGGGCCAGCAAACGTCGCATAACTGCCAGGCATAAGAGGTAGGTCTCCGGGATCGGACGATAAAACCATCACTCCTGCGAGGTTCAGGATCGGTTCGTGCCCCCCGACTCACACCGCAGAAGCCACACGATGGCGTCGAACGAGTTTGAGTGCACGGTCGCCGAGCTGCGCTCCTTGATGGAGCTCCGCGGCGCCGAAGCTCTCGACAAGATCAACGATACGTACGGCGGAGTAGAGGGACTGTGCCAGAAGCTGAGGACCGACCCAAACAGTGGACTCGCTGCTGATAAGCACAGCATCCACAGGAGGCAGCATGTCTTCGGCAAAAACGAAATTCCTCCCAACCCCTCCAAGTCCTTCTTCAGGTTGGCCTGGGAAGCCATGCAGGTAGGGCTCATACGGCTATCGCCTTATCAATCCTCCGCCTTTAGGATATCACTTTGATAATTCTTTTGGTAGCAGCAGTAGTTTCACTGTGTCTTTCGCTATATAGGCCTCCTCCAGATGCTTGTAAGTTGAATCACATCGCCAGCCTGAGCTCCTCATCCCGTAATGCGATTTCAGCGAGCAACGATTCAAGCGAACACCAAGCGAATTGGATTGAGGGTGTTGCCATTTTAATTGCCGTTATTGTTGTTGTTCTTGTCACTGCCTTAAACGATTGGTCCAAAGAAAAACAATTCAGAGGTAACAATGAAATGGAGACAATGCGAATGTAATGAACGCTTTCTAGGACTCCAATCAAAAATCGAAACTGAACACAAATTTGCCGTTATTCGCAATGGTGAAGCGATCGATATTACCATACATGATATGGTCGTCGGTGATATCGCCAGGATTAAATACGGTAATGATTTCAAATGATCATGCTTTAAGCTGGAGAAGTTCCTATTCATTCTTATTCTTGAACATCTCGCAGCCTCTATAGTTTAATGCTGGGCTACGATTTCCAATACTCCTTTGGCACCTTGGAAACTGCGTTTAAATGATAGTTCCAATATAATGTTATCCCATTTTAGGAGACCTACTTCCGGCTGATGGTATCCTCATTCAAAGCAACGACCTCAAAATTGACGAATCATCGCTAACCGGCGAATCCGACCTGATCAAGAAGAGTGCGGACACGGATCCGATGCTCCTGTCAGGAACGCACGCCATGGAGGGAAGTGGCAAAATGCTTGTCACCGCCGTCGGCGTCAACTCTCAAACCGGAATCATCATGACACTGCTTGGAGCCGCGAAAAATGCAAATGGCGGCAACGACAACAACTCATCGAAGGACGAAACTACGCAGCTTAACGGTTCGATGCGCACACAGATCATTTTGGTCAACTTTTCCGCTCTGATTTAGGGATTTCGGTTAACGGCGACGTAAAAGAGAAGGAGGAGAACAACAGAAAAGAGAAGAAAACGTCCACGGCGTCCTCTGTGGACGAGGACAACCACAAGCTCACGAAATCGGTTCTTCAAGCTAAACTTTCGAATTTGGCTATCCAAATTGGATATATCGGTACGAGCGAAGGCTTGGTGACAAAGCAAAGTAAACCGTCTATATAGGTTCGGTGGTAGCTGCTCTGACCGTGATCATTCTTATCGTTCGACACTGCATCACAAACTATGCCGTCGAAGGGCATTCGTTCCAAACTGCCGATTTCAACTACTTTGTCAGCTTCATCATCGTCGGTGTCACCGTGCTCGTTATTGCCGTTCCCGAGGGTCTCCCCTTAGCCATCACGCTCGCTTTGACTTATTCCGTAAAAAAGGTGTGCACTCGCCGGAAACAATGGAGTAACGACGGCTGAATCATAACCGTTTCAGATGATGAAAGACAACAATTTGGTGAGGCATCTCGACGCCTGCGAGACAATGGGAAACGCGACGAGCATCTGCTCTGACAAAACGGGAACCCTAACAACCAACAGAATGACCGTTGTGCAGTCATATATTAATGGTAAGTGGAGAACACCATACAGCACAAACAAAAACAAAGCTAAACGAAAAATATGGATGGTGTGAACCTAAACATTTAGACAAGTTCTACAAGGAGACTCCTCCTAAGTGGGAGAACCTCGACGGTGAAACGAGAAAACTCATCGTCGAAGGCGTTTCCATCAACAGCGGCTACAGTACCAAAGTCATCGAACCGACCGTCCCGGGAGGCCAGCGACAGCAGCTCGGAAACAAAACCGAATGCGCCTTGCTGGGCTTTGTTTTGGACTTGAAACAGAGCTACGAAGAATATCGCAAAGCCACTCCAGAAGAAAGCCTCTTCAAGGTGTACACGTTCAACTCAGATCGGAAATCCATGATGACCGTGATCCGTCTGCCCAATGGCGGATACAGGATCTATGCCAAAGGCGCGTCAGAAATCATTTTGTCACGGTAGGAATGACCTTTGGAAAACTTTTGCATTCACAATGGTCTAGATGCTCATACATTCTCGGCAAAGACGGAGAAGTAAGACCATTTGGAGACGGACAAAAATCCGAGATGACGAAGACAGTCATCGAGCCCATGGCATCTGACGGTCTCCGCACGATTGGACTCGCCTACAAAGATTTCGTTCCCGAAAACGCTGCCCGAAATGAGGTACTCGTTGGCTTTCCCTTTCTGTGCACTCATGAGAAATAGGTTCTAATGACTGGAGACATCAACTGGGACGACGAGGAGACGATCCGCGAAGGTATGACTGCCATCGCTGTCGTTGGAATCCAGGATCCCGTCCGACCCGAGGTGCCCGAAGCCATCGCTAAGTGTCAGCGAGCAGGCATCACCATCCGCATGGTCACAGGAGACAACATCAACACTGCTCGATCCATCGCTACCAGCTGCGGAATTCTGAAACCCGGAGGAGACTTCCTCGCTTTGGAAGGAAAGGAGTTCAACGCTAGGTACCGCTTACACTCTGACGCATTCACAATGAGATTCATTTAGAATCCGCGACTCGAACGGTCAAGTGAGTCAGCAGAAGCTCGATCTCATCTGGCCAAAACTCCGCGTCTTGGCTCGAGCGCAACCCAGCGACAAATACATTTTGGTTAAGGGTATCATCGACAGCAAGTGTACAAAGAACAGGTAGTTGACCGTTTGAAATACGTCATTAGTCCGAAATTCCAGAGAGGTTGTGGCCGTAACCGGTGACGGAACCAATGATGCGCCAGCCCTGAAGAAAGCTGATGTCGGATTTGCCATGGGTATTGCGGGAACGGACGTAGCTAAGGAAGCGTCGGATATCATCCTGACCGACGACAACTTCACTTCGATCGTCAAGGCTGTCATGTGGGGACGCAACGTCTACGACTCTATTGCCAAGTTCTTGCAATTCCAATTAACTGTTAACGTTGTCGCCGTCACGATTGCCTTCGTCGGTGCCTGTGCCATCAACGATTCTCCCCTTAGGGTAAGTAGCTGATCCTTCAGGTGCGTACAGTTCCGCCCTCTCTAGGCCGTTCAAATGCTCTGGGTCAACTTAATTATGGACACGCTCGCTTCGCTTGCTTTGGCCACGGAAATGCCCAGTGAGGACCTTCTGAAAAGGAAGCCCTACGGAAGAACGAAGTCGCTGATCTCTAGAACGATGGTCAAGAACATTGTCGGACATGCTCTTTACCAGCTAGTTGTCCTCTTCACAATTCTTTTCTTTGGTACGTTTGGCTCGGTTTTCAGCTCATTTATTAGGCAGCGATGGAACATTTAATCTAATCGTGATCGGATTGCAGGTCATCGCATCATCCCTAACATCGAAAGCGGTTTGAAGGCCCCCATAAACGCGCCCCCATCGCAGCACTTCACCATCATCTTCAACGCTTTTGTCCTGATGACCCTTTGCAACGAAATTAACTCTCGAAAGATCCACGGAGAGCGCAACGTCTTCAAAGGACTCTTCTCCAACCCGATCTTCTGCATCATCTGGCTCGGCACACTGATCTCTCAAGTCCTAATCGTACAGTACGGTGGCCTTTGGTTCAGGACGGCCAAGCTCGACTGGATCCAGTGGACAATCTGCATTGCTTGTGGACTGTTCGAACTCGTTTGGGGACAGGTATCTCATAGATCATCCAATTTTTATGTGACCTGACTGATCTAGATCATTTCAACAATTCCTTCGAACATTCTCCCCAAATTCTTCTCCTTCGGACGCGGCGAAGTGCAGCCCACATCCATCCTTGTCACCGGCGAGTATGACTCGCCTGGCGTATTGGCCGGAAAGGACGAGATGCAAGCGCACAGGCCGGGACAGATCCTCTGGCTCCTTGGGCTGACTCGTCTGCAGACTCAGGTAAATCCTTTCTTTCACAGTCCACCAAGTGAGAACGTGAGAAACAAGGTCTTTCCTCAAAACGGACCAAGTCGTGACTCAATGCTTGCCCCGACCACTGTCTCGATATTGCACTGAGCACAGCATAGGCCAACGTGAGCAGCTTTTGAGCGGCGGTCACCGGAGGACGTTGCCTATCGATAGACCAAGCACCGACCATCTATCTCTTTCTCTTCCAACTCGGAACATAGTGACCATGTGTAGTCTGTGTTGTGGTTTTAGATGCGTGTCATCAAAGCGTTCCAAGCCGGCATCAACCAATCACATCCGTCGTCGTTGACAACGTCGGCCGCCGACCGACTTCGTCAGAGCTACAGAAGACTGCGGTTGGCTAAGGAACGAGAACATGAACGTTCGTGATTGTTTCATCTTTCATAGATGCACTTTTTCCCAGACCTGAGCGCTTTCTATTCACACAGGCCTGCTCTGTCTCACTTATAAGTACAGAAGAATGCCAAGTTACGTATCACTATAGACGAATGTTTTGAAGAAGATCACAATTATGCATCACTGATAATGAAAAACACGAGAAAATCTCACACTCAAAGCCGTTTTAGCAAAAACAGCATCCTCTGCAAATTGCGAAACATCGAGAGGCATATTCTTTTCACTTCTCGTAGGCTCTATCATTTCCGGCTGTGTTTTAAATTTGTTTTAAACTCCGCATGCATCCCCCTTACCAACCGTATTTTAGGGTCTCATCAACTACGGACCAGTGGACAGGTATCGCTCGAGACGCCTGAGAAGGATACAACCCCAGTAACGCCGGTTAACGCGTGATCCACCGTATCGCGCACTCACATAAGGGTATTCTAATCATGCAAAGAATTTCACTACTGTCATGACGTCTCTTCTCCATGTTCGCCTGTTCAAATGAAACAATCGTCGTCGTTTTTTGTATATATGCAATGAGATTTCGTATTGTGGGTATTACTGTATCGCTCGGTCCGTTGCTCCGCTGACGGCACGTGAAAACGCTAGTCGAACAGTTCTATTTCGATGAAAGTGCCTTTCGTCTACTGTGGGTTAGTGTGCTCGTTCATTGTTCCTGTGAAGCCTTCCCTCCTTTCTTCAACATTGTGTCGCATCCAGTCGAAACTTATTATTTTTGCTCACACCTGCTAGATCGCAAGCTTCGCTCCCGCTTCCCAATAGTAGCGCTGTCTCTTCATCTTCTTCTATTTGCGTATTTGTGTGTGGTAACTCGGGTTCATTCCGCCGGAAATATGCAAATTCCGCCTTGTACTTTTTAGTCCCTGTCCATGTATATGTCACTGAACGCAAATTATGAACCACGTTAATGTTATTATTATGTATATATTTATTCGAAAATGGAATTTGTTCAGATAAAGAGTGATAGAATTTATTCGATTGGTACATGTACATCGCGAGATTAAAAAACTGAATATTCCTTTCTATCAATTTCCATCTGTTCAGCCAGTCTGGACAAAGCACGCAGTGTAGAAGACGAGGAATACGATTTGCCAGAAACGTTTTCTATCAGTCTCCATTTCTTATTTTCAGTAAAAGGCCGCAGTACCTTTTTTGATGCTTCTGTAGACGTGACTCCTGTGCTGATTCATGAGAAGCAGGCGCCCTTCGCACAGAAAGACGCAAGTGGCGATGATGGTGAAAAAGCTGAGAATGTTTCTGGCTATGGAGGTGAATGACAAGACGTCGGCTCTTGAGAGGAAGGCCAGAGAGGGTGAGATGAGCGAACCAAATTGCATCACGGTACTGTGTCTCAAGCAGGCGCCAGAGAAACTGGTTACCATTAACAGAATACACAGCTCTTGACACAGTTCGGAACATTTCGAGACATACGACGATTTTCGAGACGATGATTCCGTCGGCGACTCTGCAGCTGTTGCAGACGACGATGGCGAACGTCAAGGAGAACGTCAGGTCGCCGGCCCAGAAGACCGGGTCGAGTAGAAAGAGCTATCCTTCTAAAGGAGACAGAATGCAACTTCTGCAACGACTTTTCTGTGCTCCGCATTCGATGAAGTTGTAAGTCTTTATAAATATGCTATATGTAACAAAAGCGACAAGCAATTTATCTACATTCCTACATGAACTCACATAACGTGGGTTGGTGTAGATCCGGCTTTTGGAGAAGAGCGGGATTATCGGTGGTATAACCACGATCATCAGCAAACACTGTTTGATCCACTTGCTCGGCTCTGAACTAGGCGACTCTGGGGCACAGACTGAAAAGAAGCAATATGAATAATCTAAAAACCGCTACTCACAGAAAACGCATCCACCTGGGCGGAAGCGCAGGCTGCTGCACCAGCAGCGTCCATCAACGCAAAGATCAGTGGCCAGTGCTTGCTTTGGTGGACGTTGGCCGCTTTTGCTTGAAGCAGATCATGGAGCCCATAAGCAATCCGGCGCGAGAACATGAACCACGAAGGAGGCTTTAGCGAAAGGAGCATGGAGAGCGACTGTAAAGCGTTGTCAGCAATGCCATCTTCATCCTTGTCGTTCAAATGGTATAAAACACGCCCGGTCAGGCGAAGAAGGCCGACTACGACACGCTCAACGATAAGCGGATTCTGGCCGAAGTCTTTCATGAGCCACTGAAGATGACGTTCAACAACGGGCCAAATAACCGTCAGCCGATCCTTGTTATCAACGGCCACACTAATCATCAGTTCAAAGTAAAATATAATCGAATCTTCTTCCTGTTCAGCGAGCTTCTTTGTCTGTTTCGCTGCGGATGTTCCTCAGACGGTGGAAGAAGCTGCACAAACACTGTTCATAAGCTCAGTGAGAGCGGAAGAAGTCAGGTACTTTACATCCTTCATTAGTTGTTCCGGTTTGGATTCCGCTATCATAAAACGAGCATTCTGCAATGAACGGAAAAGTAATAGGAGATGCATAAAACATGCAATAAAGACTAACAAGGGAATGTTCAAACCTGACCCCCTCAGGTCGCGCTGGAATTTGGCACACTGGTAGGTTTTGAGCAGTAGATTAACTAAGCACAATTAGCGTCCCATAGGCATGAACATATATGCGTATTTTGCAAAAAAAAACGTGGTCATTTTATGTAGTCGTAGGATCTGCGACGACGTACCTGAACGACCGCGAACAGACCTGCCAGTGTGCCAAGTTTCTGTGGAACCTGACAGGGTCAACTACGTCTCCGTTGTAAGGAGAAATACGAAAAGCTTGCGACAACGATATTCTCTCTACCTTGATAAGCTCCTCATGCTCTGTTGTAGGTTTCCTGCTTTTCTTCGAATCCGAACTCGAGCCTCCAAGTCCAACCAACTCAACAATTCACTGTTGCTTTTACTGTGTGTGACATTCCTGTAAAGAGATACCTTCAAATGTGACCCCTTTTGTGTCACTTACTTGGAATGCTCTCTAGATATTGAAACCCATTTCTTTGAGTCCACGAAATCCTCGGCTTCAGTCAGTGAGTTTGGAAGAAGTTTAACATGCAACAAATGCAATAGACACTCGAGAACGGGCGTTCGGCGATGCCGAGGCCACCGTGGAGGATAGTCGGGTGCATGGAGACGCCAGTACAGTAAACCTCGCCGGCGTGAGTTCCGATGACTTCGATTCCGCAGTAAACGTAGACGCAGCGGCGCACTGTTCTCCAGAACGTTGATTTTGTGATCGCCGTCTGGAACATATAAGCACATGATTAAACAACTCCAACGCAGCTGTTAACCGCGATACGTTGAGGAATGCTAAAAGACAACATAGTAAAATAATATAGCACAATGTACCTGATAAAAGCCGTAAATATTGTGAATATCTCTATGCATCCAATCATCATAATGCTTGGCGTCTTTGGGTGTGGTAACTCCAGGACCACAGAAAACGCTCGGGTCATTCATGTAGTTCTATGTAAATAAGTCCTTAGTTGACCCGGAATACTGTTCATACGATAAAAAAAGGAAACCACAATTACACCTTGAAGGGAGTAAACGCCGATAAGAGTAGAGTACTGACGGAACACATCGTTAGGAGTTGGACCCAAGAAGATGAACACGTCAATCATTCCTGACTCCGTCATGAAATGGGCATCAATCTGCGAAACCTCTTGCGATGATCGGAATTTATCCACCAGCGATGCGAGAACACCCTGTATAGTTTGATTAAAAAACAACAAGAGATACTCAATATTACCTTGTCTGCAGTAGAAGAATCAATATCAGTCCAGGTCTCGGTTGCGTTTAACCACAGAACACTAGCGTACTGCTTGGGATTGTGAGCAATAATGTACGGCACTGATCCATATTTGTGTTGACTTCAAACACATCCAAACTGTATATGCGATACGACTTTTGGCCTCTAAAGCAACATATAACTGCAAACGAAATCACCGCTGCAAAAAACTTACGCAGTAGTGTGGAGAACAAATGAATCAGCATGTTCAGCATGCTCTCGTGACACCGCTTCCGCCCATCGCAAATAACATCGAAGAGTCCAGTAGCTTCATCATCGTTGGCAATAAGTTCAAGGCAACTCGTTTCTGATACGTTTTGATCGGTTTGAACATTGGCAATGATTAGATCTGATGCGACGATCTTGTCCGTGTGCTGACGACCGCAGTTCTCGTTCACGACATTGGAATAATTTTTTCTGACGCTCAGATTCGCATATCTATAAATCGTGAACATAAAGTTAGCGATATGAAGATCTGCTAGACATTACTTTGGAGTTCCGGTGACCATGTGGCACCAGCGCCATTTGGGCTTCTCTTGAATGACGGCTGGACGACACGCCTCGCCTCTTGGGCTTTTCTTCATTATCCTTGGTATCCTCGACTGAAAACAGATGCATAAGTTTTACTATGTTTAAAAAAGAACGAAGGCTGCTAATAAACACCGTTTGAAATAGTGGCCCAGAAGGAGCGTTTTCGAAACAAATGTTGCGCATTCAAACATAAAAACAAACATTTATCTAACCTAAAGAGATTTAAAGCGAACTGGAATCCTAGCTCTAGTGGTTCGACATCCAGCCAAAGCGGTTCAACGGCCAAATTCTCGGCACGAGCCGAACCTCAACAAGGCCATCGGGAACAGGCCCGAAAATGCCAACTGCGAAATGCCAAAATTTAAGCTCAAAACCGGCATAAATCCTCAACGCAACCACAACAAACAACAAACGAAAAAACGATGTGGAGGATGCGTGGCGCACGACGCACAAAACTCAAAAGCGGCATAATTATTTTTTATGAACACAACCACAGAAAAAAATACACGAAAATAGATCGCGGATGATACGCGGCACACGGCGCCGTGAACGCGGTCCGGAAGTCGGAGCCGAACCAGGCGACGGACACGATTTGTTTGTCTTCGGCGAAACCGTGTTGTCACTGGAATAGGCGCAGTCTAAATTCAACATTGGCTGCATAGGCGCAACGCCCGGTCGCACTTTCAATTTTTTCATTTGTGGGCGCGACATCTCAGCCTGGAGGTAACGCTTATGACAACGGCCTCCTGCTTCCCAGTCTAAAACAAGGTCCTCTTGGGACACCTGCTCCACTTCCCATATCTAAACGTCAAAGTTAGATATGGAAATAAATTCCTTTCATACTATGCGAAGTGTACTAAACATCATATTGTAGTCGGGGCGATCAGCGTACTTCAGCGTTTGGATGTGATCGAAGATACGGTAGAGTTGATGAGGGCATCCATCGAGAAGCGTATCGAGTGCTTGGCGCTTTTCCCTGTTAAGTTCGACAGGCGTTGCACAATTCTTCCACGGCAGTTTACCCTCGATAAATTCAACGAGCATGAACATCCACGACCAGAGGTCGTCACAACGACCCTGCTCCTTGCCATCGGCACTGTTCATAGAGCAGTAGCGAGGGGTTCCCAGGAAAGGGGCTCGACTACGGGGATACCGATGCCGCATCTGTCCATCGTATCCCTTTTTAAGCTAAAGAAGTGTAACTGTAACGAGAAGGTCTGCTGATCGAAAGCACTTACATATTGGCGTGAGAATCCAAAATCCAGGAGAACGACTCGACGAACGTCATCAGGGTACAAGCCTATTGCGAAGTTACAAGGTTTGATATCCCTGAAATGAAAATCTTGCAAAATTCTGCGAGAGTTGATTATTTACTGACCTGTGGATGTAGCCGATGAAATGAAGCTCTTGGATCGCTTCCAAGCACTGGAATGCGACGCGAATCGCTGTGGAAGTAGAGAAGCACCGATCCTTGCACAGGCGACGCATGAAGGAGAGCGAGCGTCCGACGAGCGACATGATCACTACGTTCACGGAGGCGGAGAAGCGCCCGGCTCGATAGAGGCGGCACACGTGCTCGGAACGTTGCATGCGTCTGAGCACCGTAACCTCCGAGTGAAGAGTCTCACTGTAACGACCATCATGGTCGACGCCCTCGCACTTCATCGCAGCGTGGATGATGCGCTCCGTCATGACGCCGTTGAGTTGTTCGGTCACCTTAGCGGAGACTTGATACACAACTCCACAGCCGCCTCGCCCGATTTCTCCTTCGACCTGCAAAGCAGTTGCTAAAAAACAGTTTGGACGTAAAACGACTCACCGTCCATCCGTCGCAAATCAGGTCGCCGGCGTAGAAGTTCGGCGTGAACGGTTCGGTGGGGGGAGCCATTCCTGCCAAATTTACTGCCATTCGTGCGTCTGTTGGAAGCACGAATGAGGGCGCGAATAAGGGGCATCGGTTTTTAAGCGCGGATTTTCTGTCTAGTCTAGACTTTAGACTCTAGAAAGAAGGAAGGCAGCGATCTTCGTCTTCGTGTGCGGTGCAACTTTATACATATAAGACGAATATAAGACGAAATACCCTTGCAATACACAATAGGAACACCTTAAACACAACTTGAAATGCGCGATTTTCGCCATAAGAGTATCCATTCACATTCTTCATCAAAGCTGGACTCATCTTTGGGGAATTCACTCCAGAGAGGAGGCATCACGGGCGTTGCGACTGTGCTATGCCCATAGAACAAAGTACACCAAAAGTAAATTTTATGACAACTAGGACTATTCGGACAATACCGTACCAGTAAGGCAGGAAGCTATAACGAGTGCGAATAGCATAACGAATCACATTTTTCGTCCTCTCACTAAACAGATACGGTTCTCGCCGTTTGCAGTCAATGTGCGCGTGCGCACGGAAAAATGGTTGGAAGGCCGGTGCCTGATACCATCTAGCCAAAAGTTGCTCGTCCACGTTCTTGAAGAAGCCACCAACATCAGCACCAACATGGGGAATTCCGGCCACGCTATACATGTTGACCGCGATACGTTGAGGAATGCTGAAAGACAATATAGTAAAATAATATGGCACAATGTACCTGATAAAAGCCGTAAATATTGTGAATATCTCTATGCTTCCAATCATCATAATGCTTGGCGTCTTTGGGCATGGTAAATCAGTCCTGACTCCGACATGAAGTGGGCATCAATCTGCGAAACCTCTTGCGATGATCGGAATTTATCCACCAGCGATGCGAGAACACCCTGTATAGTTTGATTAAAAAACAACAAGAGATACTCAATATTACCTTGTCTGCAGTAGAAGAATCAATATCAATCCAGGTCTCGGTTGCATTTAACCACAGAACACTAGCGTACTGCTTGGGATTGTGAGCAATAATGTACGGCACTGATCCATATTTGTGTTGACTTCAAACTCAAACACATCCAAACTGTATATGCGATACGACTTTTGGCCTCTAAAGCAACATATAACTAAACGAAATCACCGCTGCAAAAAACTTACGCAGTAGCGTGGAGAACAAATGAATGAGCATGTTCAAGCAGCCCATAGACAAATTTAAATCCAACAAACGATACGCTCATACCAACACCCTGAGCTGGACCCTGTAGTAATCGCACATATTTGCAACTTTACTGCAAATGTTCACATACCGTGAGGTTCCGAGTCGGTGTGCGACTTAAAAGATTCTTCCCAAAATCCTTCGCCATACGGAAATAGTACGGAAATGTTCAAACCTCAAAACCTGCATGAATTCAAACTGAGAAAAGGTCATCCTTTTTCTGTACGTCAATTCGGAATGGTACAGAGATAGTGTGACCGCTGGCAACATTTACGGCAACCGATCCTTTCGTCACGTCAAACTCCGCAATTCTAGATGCATAAGCAGCATGTATAGCTTTTCTGTGAACTACAACAATCCTACCTTTGCTGATAACGTTCCCTCGCCAAAGCATCAAGCGGTTGGTAACGTGCGCGGAGAGCGTTAGCATTCTCATCAATGAGAACTCGAATAGTAGAATCTTCCAAACGTGGAACTGTCAAATGCAGCTCATTTTCAGTCCTCATTAAGACGGCATTGACACTGGTTTCGTTTATCTTCACAGAATCAGCAATGACAGCATATTCCACTTTGCTTGCAGGATTGCGGTGTCGCCTAAATTGCCAGACATGTAATATTCTTAACATCGCAAAATGTTTAACGTACTTGCAGAAGCCTGACTGATCGCATGTTTTGAAGTTTGATCTATTAACTGCACTAGATAGCGCTAGAACGCTTAGCAATAAGACGAGCAGCCTCCCCATGAGATTGGATAGGTCAACCTCAGAGTGCTTGCGTCTGAAATAAGACAAAGTTAAACGACCAGTAAGTTCGCACAAAAATCAAAACAATCCACCGCCTTAAAGGCAACTAATTATACGCGTTTTCGCGAGCAGAAAGCTGCAACGTGTCCGCTCTTACGTCTTACAGCGAATCTTAAGATGGGGAGCGAGTTACATGTGTTGGTGGTCCGCATTCATTCTGCAAAGGCATTCTAAAATGTTTAACGTACTTGCAGAAGCCTAACTGATCGCATGATATCTAAGTCTAAGTCAGGAAAGAGTTGAAAATACAGTAATCGGCGCGAGAGTTACTCCGCCACGATCGCCCTGAGGACCGCGCGCGAGACGACGGTGACGGTCGCACCACGCCATTTTTTGCGCACGCCACGCCAGCGCCGGTATCGGGAAAATTCCGCGGATGGTAAATTCCGCGGATGGGAAAGTTCGCTGATATCCTAGTACTTCTGACCTAGATTCCAAATTATGGAGTTCTGTATTCATTTGGATATCCCACAGTGTATAACCTGATGCATCCTACAAAATTTCTTTTCGTTTTCAGTCCGCCAACCGATTCATTGGTAATTTAAAATCAAAAGTGACTTTTGCAAAATGAGAATAAAGTGCAAAAATCAACGAGAAGACGGACTGAATGTGGATGAGAACTTTTGCTTTCAGTATCTGGACTTGTATCGTATCATGGCGATGTTCGACGCGGAGAGCAACGAATGAGCCGAATTTGGCGAAGCTCCTCTTTCTCGGCGACTACAGTGATCGTGGACCGGATTTGTTGGACCGCATCACCTCGCTCTGTGCGTTGAGAATGATCCGTCAGGGGTGCTACAACATGCTGCGCACAAACCACAAAACGCAAGCAATCAATCATGTTTACGGCTTTTTCGACGAGATCAACAGAAAGATCGGAAACGCAGATGAAGCTCTCGAGATGTGGCGTGCTTTCAACGACCTCTTCGCCGTGCTGCCGCTCGCCGCTGTCGTCTTAAAAAGGATCCTGTGCATGCACTGCGGTATCTCGCCTAAACTACAGTCTCTCGACGAGATCCGGGCCATCAAACGCCCGCTCGATGATCCCGAATTGGCGTGCGACCTCCTCTGGGCTGATGCTATGACCGATTTCGAGGGGTTCAAGCACAACCACGTTCGTGGTGTCGGTGTCTATTTCGGTGAAGAATCCATACTTCAAGTGCTAGAGAAGCTCAAACTGCAACTAATCGTGGAGTGCGTCAGGATATTCAGTCCCTGGGCAAGCTCGCTGTTACATTCGTTACTTCAGATGATAATGTATGGTTGCGGCTTCTTCTGCAAGCAGGTTTCCTTCATTTTTTGCTGATAATGTTCTTCACACACCTGAAAACATCAATGTAATTTACATTACATTTACATTTATTAGCTATCTCGGTTCACAGCGAACGTAGCTTTCACAATATGTCTGCCAATCAGCATTCGAAGCTTCGTTCCAGCGGCCTGGTAGTATCTTCAGATCGTCTGCCCATCTTACTCGAGGTCTTCCACATAAGCGTTTCGGTTCGTCGTAGTCTGTCGATAAATTCCATAAAGTAGTTTTCTGTGACCATTTCATCTTTTCCGCTGATAGTTTTTGCGCGTAGTTCCACTTCCTTCTTCTTGCAGCTTCTTTCCAATCCGTTAGATTCGTTCTTTGTCGTATTTCTTCGCTGCGTATTTTGTCAATTAACCGAATACCCAATATTCTTCTTTCCATGCGTTTCTGTGCGCGTTCAATCCTTTTCCAAGTCGCTTTCGTGAGAGCCCAAGTTTCGCAACCGTATAACATCGCGGGTTGGATACATTGATCGATCAGTCGTTTCTTCAGAGGGATAGGCACGCGTCTGGAGATCAGAAATTGCCTGTAACGGGTATATGCCGCCCAAGTTGCCGCTATTCGTCGAGATATTTCCGCGTTGTGGTTTCTCGGCCACCGCATCAGTTGCCCAAGATATGTAAACGATTCAACCTTCTCTATAACGTCGTCTCCTAGTAACATTTCTCTGCCATCGTGAGGGATACGGTCTTGATTCATCCACTTGGTCTTCGAAATATTTATATTCAATCCTATCTGTCTTGTCGCAATGGAGAATTCTCGTAGTAAATCCTGCGCTTCGTCGAAATTGTGCGCTTATAATACGATGTCGTCTGCGTAAGCTAGATAGTTCAGCCGTTGACCATTAACCTTCAGTCCTCGTTCGTCCCAGTTCAGTTTGTCCATCGCGTATTGTAGGGTAAGAATGAATAACAGAGGCGACAACGAATCTCCTTGACGAACACCTTTTCTTGTTTCGAATGCGGCTGCTTGACCATCAATAAATACCGCTGATCTTCCGTTCGCATACAGTAATTTGATCATATCTATCACATTTGAGTCGATGTCGTAATAATGTAAGGCTTCCCAGACGGCGTTAAATTCCACACTATCAAAGGCTTTGGAGAAGTCCACGAAAACAGCGTATAATGGTATATTGTATTCATAAAGTTTTTCCGCGATAGTGTTCAGCGTTTGCAGATGATCTGTAGTGGAAAATCCTGCGCGGAATCCGGCTTGATTCACAGAAAACGGAGAGCTTGGTTCATCTATCGCTTGCTGGATGCGTTTCATCAATATCTTTGTAAGCGTTTTGTAGAGCGTGGATAATAAGCTAATCGGCCTGTAGTTGGCAACGTCGGTCGCATCTCCTTTCTTGTAGAGTAGTATAGTATTGGAGAAAGCGAGTTGAGCCGGGACATCTCCGAATTGGGCGATTGAGTTGAACAGTATGGTAAAGATCGGAGCTAATAGATTTGCCGCGGATCGAAGACATTCCGGAGTTACGTTATCTAATCCTGGTGTTCCTTGTCTCTTTCCAGTAAGTAAAACTTCCAGCGTTTCCTGTACAGAGATAGAGATGTTAATCGGAGTTGTCGGAGCCATAATGTCGGTAAATTCAGAACGGTATAAATCGTTGTAAAAGTCTTGTACGGCGCGAACGGCTTCTGAATTTGAAGATTCGCGATTCCCTGAGTCATTTCTGGATCGTAGTAGTGTGAGCGGTCGAAAACAGTTCCGTAGCGATTCCCTTCCGCGTCTTAGTCTATTCTCGTTCACTGCTTTTTCCATTATCCGAATGTAGTGTTCCCTCAGATCCGCCGATAACATTTTCCTCGCTAATTTACAAACTTCTGCGTATTCAATTCGTAGTAATGGGTCCGTGGATATTCCAAACTTCAGTTCATGACGGCGTTGGAGTAAACATTTCGTAGCCACTGATATCCTTTCACTATTTTGATCTGGTTCAGACGCGTTCATGTATGAGTGGTAAATCGATCCAGTAATCTGCTCGTACAAATCATTGCTGCTTCCATTTAAACGTATCTTCGGTAACTCCGATATAAGAATCGGTTGAAACAGACGCTTATCCAATGTTCGTTTTTCCTTGCGCTTTTGTCGGATAACTTTTCTCCACGGGATTGCAATAGTGCAGCGGATAATTCGATGATCGCTTCCTGTATTAATACGGTTTATAACATCCGTATTCGTAATAAGCCGTCGGTTTGTCGTTAGAAAATGATCAATTTCTTTGCAATACGCTCCGTTTGGAGCCTTCCATGTCCAGCGGCGGGAGTAATGTTTCTTGAAGTAACTATTAGCTATGAACAGCCGTTGGGCTTCGCAGAAGTCGGCAAGTATATGACCGTTTTCGCTCCTCGTATCAGATGTAAACCGTCCGATGTACTGTTCGCCAAAGAGATTGGGTCCGATCGACGCGTTGAAATCGCCCATAATCACCAGATAGGAGCTTGGTTCTCGTCCGATAAGTTCTCGTAAATCATCAAGAAAAGAGTAGTATTCTTCTTCATCATAACCCGAGTGCGGCGCGTACGTCTGTATAAACCGTATAGTCTGGCCTCCTTCGGTTCGCAACTTCAGGCTGATCATTCGGTCCGAGTAATAAATCACCGATTTCACCATCCTATTCATCGTGGAATTGATGTAAAATCCTACACCGCTGTAGGTTCGTCCATCGGAGCATCCAGAGTAGTATAAAGTAAAACCATTCGAGTAATCCACTCTTCCGTGGCCACTAATCCTCGTTTCCGCAATTCCCGTGACGTCTGATCTAATAAACTCCATTGCGTGTTGAAAATCAAGTAATCTTCCTGGTGTAGCGATAGAACGAACGTTGACTGAGCAGGCGTAGAGCTTCTTCTTGCGTAATCCAGTTGACATAATTGTAAATTGGCGTACGTTCCACGACTGCCACGACGGATTGGAACGGGGTGCTGGTCAGAGTTCGATTTCGAACGACCGAGATCGACCGCTAGGCAGGAGAGCCAGAGGACGACACGACCGCTCCCCACCGCGCTCAAAACGAGACTCGCCCATCAATGTAATAGAGAAGCAAATCTATAAGCACAGTTTCACAGGACTCCCAGCGTTTTCTGTCTTCCTCATCTTGGATTACGAAGCATTCGATTGGTAAATCCTCAATGTGACCGTCCGAAACCATGCGGTGGATAATGTGGAGGCAGGCTCGTCTCCGGGCTTCCTCATTTGTGCGCCCCACGCCGCTTTCTTTGTAGCGAAACCGTATCCATCATTTTCGTGGGCCGATGATGTTGTGGAAACGCACATTCACGACAACCTTGAGATCACTAAATCACTATTGTTCATCGAAAATCACGGACGAAATAAGTTACTCGTTTATGGTGTTCCGACTTTCTGAATACACTGGGCTACTACTGTGCCGTGCGCAGAAGATGGGGAAGAATTTTGTCGACCTTATAGTCCCCAGGTGTTGGCATCCCTATGGCGATGTATCGGGTAACCTGCAAGGCACACAATTAAGCACATGAATGGACAACAATGAACATACTCCGCCAGCCTGCTTAACAAGGACTCCGTAGCCAAGTGTGTGACCTGGTTCGAAAGGATAGCGACATGCAACCGGATCCATCTCTGGAATGAAAAATTGTGTTGTAACTGATGAGCGAAACGATTAAAAAACGGCAACACACTCAGAGAAACACTCGGAAAAATTTAATGGAAAACAGAACAACGAAGTATGAGTATCGGCACGAAAAACGATGATTTGTCCGTTTGAAAAAAGAAGAAACGGTGGATGTCCAGAACTAAATGCCCAGAAACGAAGGTGGCCATAGAAAAACGAATAAGGCGCGCTTGTCAAAATCTATATATCTTTTCTTCTGTGAACGCAAATGACCTCGTAAATCCTATAATGTGTGTATCAGTGGGCGATATATTCACATGAAACCATCCGTGCACGGTCGACATAACCAGATATTGCTCACGGACAAACTTATAACGCAAATAACTTCGCGTGCTTTATTCACACAGCACATTATAAGCGAGATATAGGAAATATATCATATAAAAACAACATAGTTAATTAACATATAAGCGGCTCTTTCTTCTTCACGTCGAAAGGCACGCTTAACCTGAGTTTTCGCCAAAATTTGCACCTTCGCGTACTTCAAAGGTGCCCTCTTGCACACCGTTCTTGTGTACGTCGTCTCCAGGGTGAATGAACAGGCATTTCGCGCCATAACGACAACTGCCGTATTCCTCGATGTTGTTGCAGAACTTCGTTTTGAACTTCTTCTTTTTAACCTAAATAGTGCGAAATTAATTAATGAGCGAGACACGTATATTCGGAAAGACTTATGGAGATGATTTCATCAGATTAATGTTAATTAAAATAATTACTCCATAAAGTTGATAAATCTATACTATAAGGTATAACGAGAATACTTACTACACGCTTCGGCTGGCGACGAGGGCGCAGCTCTTCTTCTCCATGCGCGAAGTGACAACGGTCGCCAAAGCAGCATTCTCCGGAGCTCCGAAATGCCTCGCACTGCTCCGTCTTATACAATGTTCGGCAATAGTACTAAAAATAGCTCATCAGTCTATAATAGCTGGAATTTCCGGTATTACGTCAGCATAGCGGCGAGATTCAGATTCAGAAGCTGATGAGCAAAATGAAGCATAACTGCTGGTGAAATCACGCATGTATGTTCTATGGTGCCCGTAGTTTCCACCGAACGTTCTAAACAACACACTTGTTCACATGACAATTGCAAGGTCCATGGACATACTGCATGAGCTGATTTTCAGCTCCACGCGGGAATGTAATGGCAAGCGGAACTGGCATCAGCTGCTCCATGGATGGAGGGTAATAGACAATGCCTTGCTGTTGTGGGAATCCTTGAAAGAAGGCCATGGACGGACCTAAACAGAAAAGAATTATTCGAGTGGACAGAACCAATGTCTCACCATAGATCGGATATCCAAGGTTGAGCATATGGAGAGGCTCGGCGGCCAAGCAAGTGATCATGATCACTAGGGATCAGCGATTGCATCCGATGGGAACGCAGCCAAGATAGCGAATTGGGAAATGCCCAAGCAATGATACGCAGCCGGTGAGACTAGACAGACTGTTCAAATTCTAGCGATTAGGAAATGTCGACCGTTCGGCTCATAACCCCTTTTTGAACCAGTTAAGCAGATGCGTTAACAAATCAGGTTATTTTCTTTATTTTTACTGAATTGAAGTTACAGCAGTTGACTGTAAGATGGAACTTGTTCTTCGTATTCGGAGAAGCTGTCCGGGAAGTTCCAATTCGGCGCAAGTTCCTCTTCTTCTTCGGGTGGGAAGATTCCGTTCTGATCGAGCCTGATCTCAGATTCTTGTGTTTCGAAGTTGGGGAATTTTGAAGAGTAATCCTCTGCCACATGCTGAGTGTACAGAGGATACTCGGCACCAGATACATTCTGCAGCTGGGAAATTCGAAGCCGAAGTGCTGGTAGCCGAGGGCGGCGAGGTACTGGTACTTTTGGGCCGAAGGCTGAGCAGGAAAAGCGCTGTAGTACTCATGCGGAGGGAAGGGAGCATCCGGAGAGACCGACATACTGTCCCTCAACGGCTTCTCTCTGAATCCGCTCAAAGTTTTCGTCATCGACGATCTCCACGTACTGTACGCCTGGCCTCTCCTTCTTCTCGATCTTCTTCCGCGGCCGTAGGTTGTTAAAAACAAAATTCTTGGATAGGATTCGATGGTAAACGCGGAAGGTCTTTCAATGGCGACAGAGCTGCTCGGCTATTTCGCTCTTGTGAGCTCAGATGTAGAGCTCTCCTCGCTTCGAACCGATAATCTCTTTGGGAAGCTAGATAAGTTATGACAGGTTCACAAAGGTGGAATTACCCCTCGTTACTGGGACCTTTCTTCACCTTACTGGGCTAGTCGATTCTCTCGTAATCCCCCGGCGATGATCTCAAATTAGACGGGCGTTCGTAGAGATTCTTGCGGTCTTCCGTTTTCCCTTCGTTCCAACCTTTCGAGATCCCCTAGAGCTCTTCTTAGACCTTTCCAAGCCAGAAGAATCGGACGCAGAGTTGAAGACAGTAGTTTTATTAAGCAACTGCTTTCAGCAATGGAACTAACTTCGGTCGTTTCACTTTTGTTACACGAAAACACAACACCTTATGTTCGCATACTTCAGTTTGCGCTTTTCAGTCTTTTCTCTCACTGAATGCAGCTTCAGCTGGTCCGTCGCTTTGTTCAGCACACTGTCGTATAAGTGAGTGTGCTATCGAGGCACTGACACAACGAAAGCACTATAGAGGCACTTATTGATTACTTAAACATCGTCGACAAAACAAAATGATCTTATATGGACGGGTAACATCAAAGGGGCGGGATCAGAGGCTGCCGTCAATCTCGGTCCAGTCTTCAACGTTCTTGATGAGGTCATTGAAGAACTCGACCTTGCGAAGGGACTTTCGGAAATTTCCAATTGACCACTTCTGGCTCTTCGACCACCGGGAAGTGACTGAAACGTTTAATTTTGAATATACTTCACAGACAGTGATTATAGACTCACCGATAGTAGCCTTTTCTTGTGCGGTATGCAATCCAAAGGATGAGCTCATCGGAAATGAGCGTGTAGTCGAAAACACAACTCTTGGACCGTTGAAGACAGTACGGGCGTCGGTGGTCAAGTAACTGGTTTCAGCAAGGGAAATACCAATTTCGGTTGTTTCACTTTCTAAATCTTTTCTTTATCGTATAAAAAGCTCATCATTTCGGCCCACCTGTCACGGCTTTTCTCTTTCCCTTTCGGCCCTTTTTCCTCCCAGATTTCACTGTTTTGGGAGTAGCTCGCGCTACTTGACCTCATTCTTCCTTTTTCTTTTGCTTTAAGTAGTCTTCCTCCATTTTGCGGATATCATCCAAGGTCAAGAACGTACTTAACAAAATCTTCATTCTCCAAGTTGATGTGCTTCAGCTTCTTGAAGTCCAGTGCAGCGAAGCCTTCATACTCAGAGACCTCTTCGGCCTTTTTCGCCAGCACGAAAAAGACGTTCCCGGATAAGTGAGTCGTTCAAGGATCACAACGACCGTTTTTCGCGATGGTCTGTAAAGCAAATTTAAAATCAGAATAATTCGTATGAAGAGCACCACCTCCAACACGCGTGGCTGAACACCTGCAGTCACGTTGTCCTTTGTCTTCTTTTCCGTCTGCACCGACGTCGCCGGCGTAAGGTTTGCATTGGTAGTTTCCCCGCGCGGAATGTGTATCAGCTTCTTAGGCGGATCAACTTCTTCGTACAATGTGCGACAGTTCTTAAAATGCGAGAAACGAAGTTAAATACGTAAACACACGTCTTACGTAATCACATTTTAGGACGACTCCTGCGTGGAATGTGCATCAGCTTCTTCGATAGGCTCACTTCCTCATACAGGTTGCTCGACTTCTGAAAGCGAGAGATAAGCACAACAGTTCTCACCAGCCACTCACCGCAGTCGGAGAATTCTGAAGGTGCTCGCTGCCGCAACGCTTCGCGCAGAAAATGCAGCGATTGCAACAAACGGGGCGGTCTGCCATTGCTGCTTCAGAACTCTTCTTACCTGAAAGGAACAAGCATGGAAGTGGCGGGGGAGAATGAAACGCACCAAAGCCGACAAGTTGTGAACGACCGATCTGGAGAACTGAGGAAGAACCGACTGACCGCTACGACAATCGCTCGACTGACTGGCGCTGGAATGAGGAGTGGTTGCCTCTGTCTCTCTTGCAGCGCTGTCTGGTCTCCTATAGACAGGCGTCTCCCAGCAGGAAAGCAATGCCTCTTGACTTGTATAACGAACCGCTCACATCCCTCCAACGTACAACTCATTCTCAAACTCCTGAAACGATCAAAAATGGTTCCCAAGAAGTACAAGCAAAGCGAGTACGGGCTTTAATTACTGGAAAGTGTACAGAGAGGTGACGATATGGCCACAACAACGCCCCAAAAAGAGCGCTCTGAAGAACAGCGTTTCAAAAAAGAGTGCCACGAAAAGAGAGTGCCTCAAAAAGAGCGCCACGAAAAAAGAGTGCCGCAAGAAGAGTATCTGATGCGAAGAGCGCCAAAAACCCAAAAACTTAAATTTTTGCGCCGTTCTCTGAGAATAACATATCTATGGTCCGTCACGCTTCATGGAAAATGGCCAAGAAGCATGACTGACTCGATTGCCGCCTTCGCTACATCTACTTGAGCCGAACTTGAGCCAAAAAAATCTCTGGATTCTAGAAATCGACCTTATCGAAACGCTCTTCCAGAGAGCAGTGCAAAGGAAGCTCACTAGCTTCAGAGCAGTTTCAGCAAAATCTGCAAATATCGACCTGACAAATTGTCCATCGGACAAGGGATTTTTAAAAAGCGTCTAAGCGAAACAGAGTCATTTTTTCTCAAAGAAGAGTTCGGATGTATCAAGATTAAATTTCTAGCTCGAATAATAGTTAATACATCGACTGTCCTGTTTAATTAAGTGTTCCCCGCAAAATGAGTTCGAGTCCAGCGGCTTTATGTTTCCGTTTTGCCTTCTAGAACTCGTCGAAAGAAAATTCGTCGTGTTTCTCAAATTCCGCGAACCTCTCTCATCCGAACTACGTCATCAAAATACACGCCAAAATACACGCGTCATCCATCGTGGATTTGCTGGCGTTTCCATATCTCCCAGTGCAAACGGTTCCAGGTCACAATGGCCAAAAAAGGCCAATCCTGAGAAATGGACAAAATTCCCGAAAACTCTTCTATACTCGCCGTCAAAAAAAAACAAAGTCCGCACGTTCGGTCAGCGTGCGTGTGGTCTCCCCGATTTACAAGGGAAAACCAGAGTTGAGCATCATAGAAGCTCGATTTCTCTGCGCCTGTGGCGTTTCGTCGAAATCCGTCAAATACAAATTGTTCGTTAGTGGCCAGAGCGCCGCTCGTGCCAAATTTCGCTGCGAACCGTGCACTCTTTTCGTGCGACAAAGTGTCTTTTCTCCGTGACTAGGTCTCATTTAGATGCTGCATAGATATTTCGGAACTGTTTTATCGGCAAAATGGCAGCAATTCGTTCTGTATGCGATCACAATCTATCACCGATCGTGACGGTTACGGAATCTGACAGGTACGAGCATGCTATGAGAATCGAAGAATAGTCCGCTCTCTACGACAATGCACAAGTAGAGCTCATCTTGCATGATCCCGAACTATCAGATTTCGGCAGAAGCGAAGGTCTGCAATAGATTGCGATCACATACCGGGGGAATGTTACCATTTTGCTCAGAAACCTGTCCTGAAATTTCCCTGTAACGTGAAAAATAGACTTAGTCACGGAGAAAAGACACTTTTTCGCACGAAAAGAGTACACGGTTAGCAGCGAAATTTGGCACGAGCGGCGCTCTGGCCACTAACGAACAATTTGTATTTGACGGATTTCGACGAAACGCCACAGGCGCAGAGAAATCGAGCTTCTATGATGCTCAACTCTGGTTTTCCCTTGTAAATCGGGGAGACCACACGCACGCTGACCGAACGTGCGGACTTTGTTTTTTTTGACGGCGAGTATATATAAATTGGTGGGTGGTCCTAACACGACCACACAAGAATTATGTTGTTCGCAACCCGCATTTTTCGCGTGTTGTGTGCTGAGGAGGAGAGCTACTCACGCATTTAAGGCGAGAAAGCTGGAAGAACACGAATAACGTGTCGCCGCCCAGGCGCGTTCTCAACGCTAGCGAAAGCGAAACGGCGTAAATCTCGGAAGAGCACCAATGCATCGATGGTCGAAGCGGACAGTGAAGACGTTGCCAGCGTGAACAGGGAAAGTTTGCCCTTAGTGTTTAAAAAGCTGAAGTTTCTATCGAGTGGCGTTCCTACCGAGTGTTCGTTTAAAATTGTATCATTTTGCCCTGGGAGTAAACAGTGCAAAATTAAGGCATCCTTACGGTCATTTTTATCGATCAGTCCTATTTATGAAAGAGCACATTTCATATGGTTAATTCATGGGTTAACTGGAGGAAACTACCACGTTTCCAAACAGAAATCTACTTTTATCGGATACTCTACAATCATGTGCAACCATTCGGTGCTCGCTTCCCGACTGCGCCTGTGGTTTCATAAAGGTCCAGAAGAGAATAAGAAGAATGAGAAGCTTCACACTTCGGTTTGGACTTCCTGTCGAGGAGTGAACGCTGATCTCGTGCAGAAAAACCACTGGACACGTACTGGCAGATCGCATGAAGCAGCAGAGAAAAAGGAAATGTGAGACTAGTCTATCGATCGAACCAGTCCGAAATCAGCAGAACGACCGAGTTGTCCGTGAACAAGGGTTCTCCTCGATCTGTTGAGTTCACAGTTCACAAGCCAATTGCCATCGAAATCTGTCATGGTGTTTCCCAGAATATGCAGCACGGGCCATACGGGCTTTTATATTTTTTTGCTTTCGATATGGCCCTCTAATGATCAATAAACGTGTCCTTCATCAATAGGTTTTCCAGTCACCCAAAAGTATCGTTCGCTTCCGAAATCAACCGTTCTTCCATTCCCAATTGCAACCACCCTCCACAAACAGCTACACGCAAATGGAAAACAAACTCTCGGCTGTCCTTCTATGATGAACAGGGCACACAAACGAAGTTAATTTAGAGACTGTCTGCAGACTGTTTTCATGGAGGCCCACCGATCAAACTATTTGTTTTGGAGCTCCCCTTGCAGGGGACCAAAACGAAAATTCTGCAATAACTGTAGTCGGGAGAAGGCCAACAAAGCTGAATCGAAACGTGTTCGAGACTCGGACTGAGAAGTTACAAGAACACTCGCTACAAGAACACCCCAGAGACTCCAAAACAAGTCCGAATTTCACTCCCAAGTTGGAAATTGATTGTTTTTCGGCTTATTTCCTCACTTTTATGCCAGCAACGGCTAACAATCCGTAAAACACAAATGAAAGAGTCCACAGTCCACCGTAATCTCCCGTCACAGGGCGGGGACAAGCACAAATCAAAAAGATCGTATTCTGTTTCGGCCAACAGAAGGATCAGCTTTTAAATAAAGGTCGCCAGAGACCTTAGAATCAGCAAAAAAAAAACGTAAAAGGGATTGTGAGGGAAGAAGTGAAGCTTAAACACAATAAAGTCGTCGCTGACGCTTTGAGTGAGAAAACAAATGCGAACTTGAACACGATTGATTATTCCGTTTTGAGCATCTCACAAAGAAAGGTCTACGAAACGTGCCCGAAAAGCATAGGGTAACTTGAATCCGAAGGCACGCGCGACTGCCGTCAAGAACTTCGAGAAACTTTTCGAGGCCTGCATCGCTGCTCAATGAAGTCATTTCGAGCATCTCTGGGCGTATTCTAATTGTTTAGGCTGTTTTGATTGTTCACATTAAGCTTCGTTCAATTTGGTTGACATTTTAGAGGGTTTTCGTATGATGTCTACGGAATCCGAATAGGCCGTTCTTGAGTTTACCGTGGACTTCGCAGGCTTCCTACGATTCCAGATGCCACGGGCCGGTTATGATTAAAAAATTGGAGTATAAACTTGTAGCAGTGTATGAGCCAGAGTTCAAAAACGTTCACGCCTGCCAAAAAGCGGAAGGAGCAAGCGTCGAGTCAGCCCGTTAGGAATCAAACGTTTTTAGTCGAAACGTCTCTCCAATCGGGATATTCTAAAATTTCAGAGCTTGTACACTTTTTCACCTTCGATATGCCACTCAAGTGATCAATAAAAAGCACGTGGAATTCAATGAAGCCCTTGTTCCTTTGTGTTTACTACTGCAAAATCGATTCCGAATGGGTCAGATATGCATCGTAAAAGAACCATTGGTAGTCGGCAGAACTTGTACCTGGCGACTTCATTCTTTTTCAGTGAATTCTGGCTGAATACTTAAGCAAATACGATAAAACTGATGGAATTTGATTTGACAGCCAAGCAGACAGTACCATGTCAATGGCGCGCTAGGGTGATCGCGGCAGGAACCAGCAATTCCGGTCACCCAGCCGCGCTCGTATTCCGATCTGAATTGTTGGTTCCTTCTGCGATCGCTGTGGCGCGCCATCGGCAGGGTACCATGGCCGTCTTGCGAAAGTGCATTTCGTAAAGCATCTGGAAGGCGAAGAAAAACGTGTAAGCGTGAGTTCCCGACCAGCAGATAGGGAGTTTCGTTCTCGACAAGCAGTAAGGAGTTTCGTTCTCGATTCCCAATTGAGTGCTCAGTTGTTCAGACGACGCGATATTACGATAGTTATGAATGACTTCGACGGAACGTCATCTAAATTACCACCGGATCCAGCTCCGCCAGCTGTGGAATTCTGAAGCCCTGAGGAGACCTCCTCTCTTTCGACGGAAACTAGTTGAACGCCAGGTACTGCTTACGCGCTGACACATTCGCAAGGAGGTTCATTTAGAAGTCCTTGATGACCGTGATTCGCCTGCCTAATGGCGGATACAGGATCTATGCCAAGGGCGCGTCAGAAATCGTTTTGTCACGGTGAGAATAACCTTTGGAAAACTTTTAAATTCACAATGGTCTAGATGTTCATACATTCTCGGCAAAGACGGAGAACTAACACCACTCGGAGATGGACAAAAAGCCGAGATGACGAAGACAGTCATCGAGCCCATGGCATCTGACGGTCTCCGCACGATTGGACTCGCCTACAAAGATTTCGTTCCAGAAAACGCAGCCCGAAATGAGGTACTCGTTGGCTTTCCCTTTCTGTGTACTCATGAGAAATAGGTTCTAATGACTGGAGACATCAACTGGGACGACGAGGAGACGATCCGCGACGCTATGGTTGCCATCGCTGTCGTTGGACTCCAGAAGGAAAGAAATAACGTTAGATGCCGCTTACACCCTAACATTTCTGTAAGAAGGTTTATTTAGAACCCGTGATTTAAATGATCAAGTGAGTAAGCAGAAGCTCGATCTCATCTGGCCGAAGCTCCGCATTTTGACTCGAGCGCTCTTGGCTCTTCTCCATCGGGCGCGGCGTGTCCACGACCATCCTTCTCACCAGGGAAAACGCCGTACCGAAACCTTTCGCGCGCCGTTGCGGGACCACCCACGACGCCGGAAATAATTCCCCGCTAACGGATTACCTGCAAGCCGGCCATGGAGAGGGTCGCCAGCGCGTCAGTTTGTTTTTCTCACCCATAATTTATTCCTTCTTGCATTTCAGGATGACCGATCGCGTGGAAGTAGCAGCAGACCAGGAAGTGTAAGGAGTTTCATTTTCGATTGAATAATAAGTGTTCAATTTCCCAGATATCGCGAAGTCGAATGTCATACCGTGATGAACACTGCTTCATTAGAAAATACATCCGTGTTTTTCACCGATGATGCAGAAATCCCTTGTCATTTGTGCCCCCAGCGATCGGTCGGGTCGTCCACTCGCTCTCTCTCTGAGGCTGTCTGAGCCGAATGAGTTGAGTGAGCGGTCGTTCTCGGCCGTCGTTGTTGGCGCAATGATCGCCCCGGCTCCCAGAAGGCCTGGAACACCAGGGAGCCGTAGTTCCACCGTCTCGCCAAAAAGCCTGTCACGACCGCCCGACTCTACCCGCGCCGCCAGAGAAGCCGAAGAAGCGTTGCAACTCCGAAGTCCGCGCGGCCAGCCGAACCGAAGATGACTCTCCGCTCCGTTGGCTCTGCTCCACCGCTATTCCACTTCCGGAATCAGCTCTTCACGACTTCGATGCCCGCGCAAACTAATGGGAACGCTGCATTCTATTCGGATTCGTCTCGTCCACCGAAATCAGAAAAAATCAGCGACCACGGTCTGACTCTGTTCTTCTTTGTGCATATATGAGACGTCCTGCACGGCGTAAGCCGTTGATTCGGGAAGATAAATCGTGTAAATCGTGTAAATCGATGCAGAAATCGACCCTTCGCTCATGGATCGCTCAAAGATGAAGTAAGAACTGTTTACAAATTTGTTATCTCTACGTCTTTTCTTTGTTTGCAGAATGCGAGAGTTGAACGGCGCACCCGAAGAGACACAAGCTCGGCAAGCTTTACCGTCTCGCCTTCATAGCGTCGCATGGTTACTGCTTGTGGGCATCTGCCCGGACATTCCACTCAAAGTGATTTCGACGGCTGCGGATTTCTATGGACGACCAGGTCCGAAAGCCTTCATCGATTATATTATCTTTAAAAAAAATCCGCCCCCACCGAGGCCTCCACCGACTCCGATTCTTCAGGTTCGTTCATTTGATCAGATCTTGAACCATGACATGGTTTCAGGAGGTTATGAAAATGCAAAGGAAGCGTTAAAGGATCTCCTTTCATCTCGACGAGCCGTATCTCTCCGGTCACGTATCCTCCTCCACCTCCCCCCTACGAAGCCAGTGCTAAAGGTGTCGAATTGGCCGTGCACCGAGCTCGCCGGAAAATGAAGAAATCGGATTATATTGTAAATAGTTGTAGAGTGTTTGTGATATTCTGATTGTCAATTTACGAATACTATTGATTTCTTGTTTCAGTTGTCTCCGTTTGATCATCGGAGTCGAAGACATCGTAGAGCTCCTCTTCAACTACCGAAAGCGATCTAATATGAGTCTCTAGATGGTCTGCAACGTAAGTGCGAGACTTTTGGACTGTAGGAAGATCCAAGGGGTCTCGCGGATCGGTTTTGCCCCTTCAGGTCTCTTTCCATCAACTTGATGCGCTTTCATCCTCCAAGAAGCGTTCTCATCATGGCCTGATGCTTCGCCTCATGAATGGGCTGTTCCTTCGATCTCGATCTTTCTTTTTAGTGTCGGTCCGACCGATCGGTCGGTCGGAACTCTGATCGTTATCCTCCTATCCTTCATTGCTGTCGGAGTGTCTTCAGCCCTTCTTTTCCGACTCTTCTAGTGAGGCTCTCGACGGTCCTTCTTGTGGAAGAACAACAACAGACATTTGTCGACATGAAGTTTTTTCTAGACCGTGGAAAGCCGCAGAGAGCCTCACGAGAAGAGTCAGATCCAACATTCCGTTTTCCAGCCTTCGTCGAGGCGAGGGGTCAGGACGGGGGTCGAAGGTAAATGCGCTGCTTTGCGTGGTGCTCAATACGTTGATCTAATATATCGTTTGTAAACACCACTGCCACGCCGTTCAGTTGCTGACTTCTACCTGCTTTCTTTCACAACTCTTTCTCTGCTTTTGCATCTGAAAAGTTTATAATCTGCATCTTTATTGAGTTTAGTAAGGCATCCGATATGGTGAATCATGAGCTCTTATTGCGTAAGTTGAAGGTCTACGGGATTGAAGGATCTTGAACAAGTCAATTGGATTAAAGACTTTCTGTCGGGCAGTGTTCTATCTGCCAACGCCAATGGTTCGGTTTCTTTTCCGATCCAAGTGAAATCAGGTGTTTCATAAGGCGCACGCCTTGGTTTTCGCATATATTCTCCTATTCGCAATATATGCATGTCAAAGATCTTGTCTCAATCTTTCCGACTGAAGTCCACTACGTTCTATATTGCAGACGACTTGAAGTTGCACACTTTTTCTAATCACAAGTCCCTCAAACGAGCCTTCAGAAGTCTTGATTCATGGTTCTCAGATTGGAAACTCCCCGTCGCCGCCTCCAAGACTGCAGGAATGCACGTCGGGCGTAACAATCCCCGCGTTGACTATATCGTCAATGATACCGTCATCGAGAAAGTTTCAACTACCAAAGACTTGGACATTACATACGATGATATGTTTTCTTTCGGGCCACACCTTAAGATCTGCATATCTTAAGGTCAGGTGCTTCAGCAAAATGGTTACAAGAGTGTTCTTTGTTGAAGGCAGTCCAATTGATGGTTGCAGTTTGTCTCATGCATTCGGCCTATTCTTGAATTTTGTTCCATTGTTTCGTCACCACACACGGCAAAGGACTCTGATCTTGTAGAATCAGTGGCGAAGAAATATGCGAAATCCGTATTTCTCCGTTGCAATAGCTTTGCTCCACGCTACGCTTCCTCCCTAGTTATGTTGAATGCATCTACTTTGCCCAAAAGACGTCTTTCGCAACCCTTTCCTTTGTCGTGGTTCAATGAGAGATGTGATTTTACAGCGGCGAGAGACGTGCCGAACGATCTCGCCGCCTGTTGGTCAATCACTTGTGCGAGGAGCGCCGGCCGTTGGCGGTCGCACCTCATCCGCTCTGATAATATTAATAAACACATGAGCCTCCAAATTCCCCGTCCCGACACCTTTACGTATAAACCTTTTCACAACAAGCTCAATTGCCTCCCTGAAGATTTTTTACTGCTCCACCACTAAATCCTCGCACTACGTCGTGGTCTCTGTACAGAATCGATCCTGTTGTTCGAAAAGCCGAAAGGTTTCGTCGCTAGTTCTGCAATTTGAATAGTTATACTTATCTGGAATAGCCTTTCTGACAACATTGTTAAATCGAAAACACCAAGTCGAACGGTGGTAAACACACGAACGCCGTATTCGGATTCCGGAGACAACATAGCCCCCCAGACTGTAAGACTGGTGCTCCTAGGTGACACACGAACTGTTTCGGGGCGCGATGTCGCACCGTTTTTTGGCGTTTAAGGCCTAATAGTCCTGCCGAGAAGCAAGATACTTACTTGGTGTGATTTTACTATGAGAAGTGCGATTTTATCCATTTGTCAACTCTGCACCGCAATTCGCGTCGGTCACACATCGTTAGCCTTGTACGCAGGCCTATAAGAGTTAATCGAACACTGGAAACTCGCAAAATGGTGCATTTCGTTCGCCGACTCATCACGATAGCCTCGTGCACCGGCAGTGTGGTAGCTTTCGGTCTTTACAGAGCGACCAAACCTTATGAGAGCCCGGAGTTCGAAGCGCAGTTCCCAGAACTGAAAGACGATTTTGCGTGGGCGCAGCAGCAGAAGCCATGGCCGTTTTCAAAGGATCTAACGCGGATCTATATGTATAAAAGAACCGGTGTGGCGACTGGTGTGCAAAGCATCAACCAAGTCAGCATTTGTCACTTGGAAACCCTTCTTTGTGACTCATCGGGGAGCAGCAGTGATATACATTACACCCAACGTGGCCCACCCGAATGTTTCGGAGCATTTCACCCGAAGGTTTTCCAGTCACCCAAAAGTATCGTTCGCTTCCGAAATCAACCGTTCTTCCATTCCCAATTGCAACCACCCTCCACAAACAGCTACACGCAAATGGAAAACAAACTCTCGGCTGTCCTTCTGTGATGAACAGGGCACACAAACAAACGAAGTTAATTTAGAGACTGTCTGCAGACTGTTTTCATGGAGGCCCACCGGTCAAACTATATTTGTTTTGGTGCTCCCCTTGCAGGGGACCAAAACGAAAATTCTGCAATAACTGTACAGTGCGACGCAAAATGATAGGTCCACCCAATTTTTTTCTTGTTTTTGTCTTTTCAAAAGCTGTGGAAGAAAGGCGACAGTACCATCAGAAAGAGCACTCAGTACTACAGTGTCACATGCAAATTGCCCACTGCTTGTCGAGTATTTTTATCAGAAAAAAATATAAATAGGAATTTGACCTAATCGTTAACGAACGGATAAAAATTGTTTCATTTGTCATTGAATAGACAGAAATAGATCTAGATGGATTTAATTATGCCTTTAACTGTACTGGTTCGTAAACTGGAAGAACTGTTTGACACAAGTTGAAAAGAGATCTTGTAACCCGTTTTGTGAGTTCCATCAACGCAGAAGATGCTTTTCCTTTATTGACCTGCATTACTGTCATGATTGATGCGACAGCGATGAACATTACTTCATTTTTCGATCTTTTTGTTTTTATTTGTTTAACGCCACACAAGCTACAAAACTGTACACAGGACAGTTTATTGTTTGCTGAAAACAATGTTGAAAACATCTTAAAATGAGAAACAATGACGACATGAATTGAAATGAAAAACAAACTGAACGTCAGAAACACCCGTTCAAAGGAACAGTTATTTACAAACAGTGAAGGGCGACAGAAGATACATCTAAAATGAAGGGTAATGAGATCGACAGAACACATCATTTTCATATATTGCGCAAAATGGAGCATTACACCCGTTCCTGTTGGGCTTTCATTTCACGCTTCTTTCGCCGGAGACCGGACAGAAGCGAAAGATCTTCGGAATTCCCGTTCATTGCAATGTGACGAAGCGCGACAGAGTTGTCTCGTCTGGGCTTAGACGGGACACTGTCAAAATCAAACAAAAAGTCATCTTGGCTGTTCTCGTGGTTCGCTCGGCGAGGGTCTTCAGCAAATGCATAGCCGGTGACTTGAATTGCTGCGAAGCCAGCATGAGTGCTCGCCGTGAGGCTGATAGACGGTCGGTAAGGGGAAGCCGCGGCTCGGCGACAGCAAACTGCCCGAAACAGACTAAAGATACTTTTGCGGATGTGCCGAATGCGAAATGCGTAGATGCATGGATTGATCGCCAGTTTGATCATCACCTATAAGCAACCTATATAATGTTGTTAAGAGAGCCTGTAAAGTGATCTGACTACAACCTATGATAGACCCGGTTAGCTGGGGGGATATCATCCCGTTCTGGCCTGTATGCGTACCGTATTGAAATTAGTCCCACTTAATCATGGTCTACACATAACAACTCACCAAAAAATTAACACTCGAATTCAGGAAGAAGCCAAGATGAAAGCTCACGCTCTGCCGATAAATAAAAAGACATCCATCGACGCATACGAGCGTGAAGTACAAAACGCAAACACCCCATGAGAGTGTAAACGTTCCGAGAATAAGCAGAGTCGTCCATACAAGCTTCAGCTTCGATTGGACACGAGTTCGATATGTGTTATGTCCGGTACGTCTGAAGTATGGTAACTCTGTGGATGAAGAAAGGCCAGAAACCTTACCGAATGCTACCGTTTATATCGCACTTCGCCTTCACTTTCAGCAGTGTACTCAAGATGATGGCGTAAAGGGCATAAGTGGCCAGAAGTGGGATGATGAAGAACAAGAAGATCGTGAGACGAAACGGTAGTTTACTGTAGAACATGAAGACACATTTAGGATGGCGCAGGCCGTCGTTTTCGAGGGCGACGAACCAAGCGAAGAGGAAAAGAACGGGAACGATCCAAAGTAAGAAGATCAGCAGTCGAATCCGACGAGTTGTTATCATCATCTATATACAGAATACTGATATAAATAGGCAGCATGAACTGTTAAGTTAGAGCGAACACATGCCAGACTTTTTCTTGTGTCTTTACAGGACCCAAATTTATAATTGTTTCATAGCAATCCCGTCAAAGTCTCTGATGTATCGTGATTCGATGCTCACGCTCACTGCTTAATTGACACTATGTACGATCTTTGGGCGATTCAAGTGTCGGTCAAGACCCTTATAGGAAGCCCCTTAACAAGGAAAACAGCAGAAGACGATGTCCTCGGAACGTTGTTATCTTGTGAGCACATCATTTAGATGTCAATTCCCGGAACGCCTCCCCGTTGGTGGTCCAAAACGGAAGTATTCCTCTGGGTGAACTTATACAATATCCGACAAAATGCAGATACAATATCCGTTTGATTAATTGAAGGTGCTCAAAAAACTACTGTGCTGCAGTTTCACGTCTAGAAAATTTGTTTTAGTTGACTTTAACGGACCTTTACGAAAAAAATTCTCATAGAAACGTTGCTTTATATAGTCACCATTTCCCACTTCGAACTTGCTGCATTACCTTGTACTTAAGTGGCCACATAATTCCGATGAACTGGTTCATAGCCAGCGCAAAAATGTGAAGATCCGAAGTGAGCATTCCGCCTATGCGAAAAATCTCGAGAACAGCTGAAACACACTCGCTGCTCTTCTTCACCCGCATCACCACGGGCATGTAACTGTTGCCGATCAGTCCTTCAAGTCAGAGCAAGTCCATTTCTCAAGTGTTCATTTGCACACTTACCAGCGATGAGCAGAGACGCGGCCCACATGTCGGCTGCGGCAAGGCTCACGCACATCTTCAGATATGGATTGACAGGAGTGACCAGATATGGCGCCGAAATAACAATAATTCCATTACCCAATATTGCCACCTAAACGAATTAATTATTTGGGGACGTGCTCGAGGATTGAGGTGTCATTTCACCGAAATGCGCTGGAATTTGGCCTGTCTCTGATGAGTCTAACGATAAGTGCTTGTTGGGAAAAAGGCTTTCAACTTCTTAAACCCAAGTTCAGACGGGCAAACAAGTTTGTTTTCCTTGTAAATGTCTCGACTCGCCCGAAAACAGAGACGGAATTAGCTTCAATCAAAATGGCCCGCGACTGCATGCATAACTGGTATGTGACCTAAGGGTCAATTCAATGGCTCTTTCTGTCCAAGATCAAGTTATTGTCAAAATTTTTCATGGACTTGCCAATGGGAACAGCTAGAAAAGGCTCTTCGCCTGTGCGCGCATACGGTGAATTCTTTTGCAGGCAATCTTCTAAAGAAGCAAACAAAAAAGCAGGGCCATCGGAAGATCTGAAAATACCATTGCCAAAAATAGAAACCTTTATGAAATGGATTGTTTATTTTTAGTTTGTTTTTTCGTGGCTTATTCGCTTACTAAGCGAAATTTGATCAAATACTAGCGCCGGACTGTCAAAAAAACGAGGCAATGTTTGTTGTCTTTAGCTCGAAAAATACGAACTACTTTACGAGAGGTGTATCTCCTAATATTCCATATATGATTACCGTACACCAAGCAACTTACCAACAAAACAGCAATCATAAAGGGGACAAGCCAAACGTAAATCTCTCGAGCGAAGCGAATGTATGGATGGTCTTCTGTGACATGCGGTACAGTCGTTGTGACTATCATCGCCATTAGTGGATTCATCGTAGTTACCCCCAGAAGGGGGCTAGACTCATTAGACTCCTTAAAAAAGGACACTGGCGACGTCCACAACATCGACTCGTTTGAGGCCATCGCAATGTCTCCTGAAGAAAAGTAAACATAGACGAACGTAAATGTACCTCCTCTTCAGGTGTTAAATTAACACGAGAATTCGCGCACGAGGTTTTGGCAAAGCACGCGACTCGGAAGTGACGCAAAAATATCGAGAATACCTGATAAGTGAGCAAAGGCGGGCCCATACAAATACGTCTCTAATGAGGGGAATGGAAAAGGGGACAAAACACGAAAAAGAGGCTGTTCTGGCCACCATATCATACTGCGTTTGGAGCGATGTGCGCTGGCCGCAAGTGGTGGTGTGTCCCCCGAAATAAGGAACAATGCCTGCTGAAATGAAATTACCCGAGCGAGGTTTCTTCTTCTCTTGAGAGATTGGAGGAGCCGCGTCCGACCTGTACTTTAAGATTTAATTAAGCACCATCGCGATCTCTTTATAGCCGAGCTGTTCTTCGCAAAAACCGCGCCCCACAACGCCGAATCCGTAGAGTCGCACACGTCGCTCTGCATGATTTTGCTGCTGATTTTTGGCGCAGTCCTACAGCTGTCGTCGCGGTCATTCGCGCTTCGTGCAGATTATTCAATATCGAGAATAATGAAGCGACGTTTAGAAAAGCGGAGCGGTTCTCATCAAAGTTGGTCGGGAGGACGGGAGATCAAACGCGATCATATGGCTTGGCGGAACCCATTATGATCATATGGCCAAGCAGAGTGACGCTTTGGACGGGCATTATTGGAGTGCCAAAAACTGGACAAATTAATTGGAAGGCGAAAAGCATCCTACTCAACACGAATTATTCGTCCTGCTCAATTATTAATGAGATTAATTAGCCCATATAGACCAAAGTTGACGTGGCCGCTGATACGACTAAATGTCGGCCATTTTTTAGGGATTTATTATAAGTGGGCTCATCGCACTGAACACTTTAAATTAAGCCTGTTTGACCCTGTGAATTACAGTTTCAAACGGACAAATTTTGTCCCCACAGATTGCGTATAGAAAGCGCAGGAACCTAGATACACTGAAAATCAAGACGCGTCTAGCGGTCGTCAGAAATGCCTTCCTGGAAGAACGTTACGTAAAATGACTAATGTGGTATGATTACATGGTGATGCATACTTAATGAAAACGTGTCCGACACAGATGCCGTGTAATTTCGACGACGATTTCATGTAAACACGAACCACAAAACAAAGCCGAAAAAACCGTCTCCTGTGAAGAAACAAGCCTATAGCTTCATTATCCTTACTTCAGATATGTTTCATGTTACAGGAAAGGTTTAAACAACGTCCACTGCAGTATATAACACCAAAGAACAGCATTTTCAAGACGATTGAATAGCAGAGTCGTTGTCAAAAAGTGATCGTCATTATTCTGAAAGTCATCATAATCGCAAACAACGAGGAACTGAAATTATGGTCAATGAGACGAAAACAAAGACACTCATTATGTGAAACTATAAAATGCAGACCATAGCTATTGTTAAAGCTTCGAGCGCTGCCCTGATGCGTGTGCGCGGATCAAATGTAAACATTTTAGCAAATCCATAGACTTGTGCCTCAGTCACTCCCTATTTACAAATTGCATTAAGCAGATGCACTTTACTATCAGTGTCAGAAAATAAGTACATACAACGCTGAACAGTGCTCACTTCACTTGAAAAGCTTTGAGAGGAGTTCGCTCCTAAACCAACTTTAGACTTAGGAGAAAGGGTTAGCAGAGCTCAGTCTTGCAGCTACGAGTGACAAGTGCGATATAACGACTTCCGTTGAGAGTTTAATCTTTATCGATAGTCTGCCTAGTGATAATCTGGATGAGGTGGGAGTATTCTGCTGCTAATGTGCATACACAACAGCCGGTCAAACTGTGTGTCACTTCGATGAAGTGCATCGATGTGCAAATGCACAAAAATACAATAGTACAGAGAAAAGCAGAAACATTTTGTCAATGATGGTTCCTCCCGTTCTGTCACAAACAACACATGACTCCCATAACTTATGCTTGGACTCTTTTGGGTGTAAAGTTCATACATGATAAATTCAGAACAACATTCAACTGGGATAAGCCAAAACAAGGTCACGCATCGGTCAGAATTAGAATTTGGGCCAAACCGTAGTGGAGCTGTCACCTTGGCAAGTGATTATAAATGGCTTTGCAGTGCAGATTACCCACGGTTCCTAGTTCAGTTGTAAAGGGGTGACGCTGCAAATGTTTTCTACTTTCGTAATTTTCCCTCCCTGGGTGAAATCGACAGGAATATTGCTGAATACAGTTAACTCTCACCCCATACTATGATTTGCGGGTTGTCCGTTGCATTCTTCCCGATTTCGGAGAACTATTCTGTCTTAATGGTCTCTAACCTGGCACCTCGAGATTGCGAAATGCTAGTTAGACCAGTACTACCTGTAGCATTAACTGTGTGATGGACAGCGACTACCTGTAATCACTTATATCGTTGGGTCGCACCTGCTGAACACACTTATAGCGACTTCACAAGCTCATCTCCAGTTTACGGAAACAGAGGCAAACAGAGGTGACAAAATGACCCTTGGATTCCCAAAAATTACGACTACCCGAGACCGTATGTTTCCAAGTTTCCATCCATACATGACGATATCAGAGAAAACCACTAAGAATAAGACGACAAAGTCAAAAATTGGAACAAAAACGTTTTTTGACTTTTGTCCCCATGTAGGCTGTGAACTCCGGATGCTGATGATGCTTGTTTGCAAATCCGGATGCTGCCCCCAAAGTCGGCTTTGCGGGCAGCATCCGGATTGGCCTGTTGTCAACTTAACAACCCAACAACTTCTCTCAAACCTGACAAAAATTTCTGATCAAGTAGTCGACGTTTTACTTCCAGGGAACGTTCACAGCGTAGTACATTTTTGCTCAAATTTGTACGCGGGCTACCATACACGAATTCTACACTGGACGCCATTTCGATAGGAAAGCGGAACTCAGTATTAAATGCTGATGTGCAGTGAATCATGCGCCTTGCAAAACAATATCAAAGTTGACATTTGCTTAAAAGCATCTTGGTAATAGAAATATCTTAATATCGTGCCTACGCGTGCCTACGTCGTGACGAAACAAACATTTCGAAAGGTAAAGATATTCTCGAATTCGTCCGAATTGGAACATTACAAGAAACACGCATTCGAATCCGATGAAATGGAATGGGTGCGGCTAAGGATAACAATGTTTGCCACATTGAAAAACATTGTCACCAAGTTGACATCAAATTAAAATGGTACAGGTCGATGATTGTAAAGAATGTTGGAGCGAAGTCCGGAGAATAGTACTTTTTGCTTCTTTGAAACTACTTATAGATCGGTGACGTCGAGCTTTTAGAAAACGTAAATAATCGGTTGCGGGAATAGAAAGCGAATCAGTTCACCAATTTATTTGCGAAATAAAAAGCAACTCTATTCACCCAAGATTTGAAATCCTTATCTCATTGGGTAGCTGATTTCGTTTCTGAATTTTCGTAGAATCTCTTCTACCATCCTTATAAGCATTTTGCTGTCAGACCTTCCGAAAATATTGATGTTTCCACGGAAAGGAGCAGGTGACTAGCTAATAAAGCAACGTCATATTGAGCTATACAGCTATAAGTTAGCTACACAGGGATGATTGACACAGTTGACACGGCGAGTTTTTGAGGTTTGACTCCTGACTCCCATTTTTCGAGCCCACTCCCTTACCCACTCCCTTTCCTCAGTTTTTTCTTTCTCCATACCAGATCCTTTGAGCACACAACAAAGACTTATTGCGTATTTCAAGCAGATAAACCTCAGTGTTAAAGTCAAACTTTTAACTTTTTGGACATAACTTTTTTGGGGAGGGTCTGCATGGTCTTTTTTGGGGAGGGCCGACAAATGTGCGTGTGAGTTGACCAGTGTTTGGAGCTAACATTCAATAATGTGTAACCTAGCTGCGTACCAATTTACAATTTACTAGTTCCAATCGAATGGTTCCATTGTAAGAGAGGTCCGTATTGAAAGAAATGATAACAAAAACAAACGAGAATTGAACCTCAGATCACGGTTCGGAGACATGCACAAACATTGAGCATTTCCTTATTGAAAATCCATGCCGCAGACAAGCATAACGATAACAGCCGGCAAAAGACGAACCGCTCTGTACCTTTGAGTTCTCCATTCAACCCGAAATGCGCTAACAAAGCCAATTGACGGAAAGTCGAAAAATCGTTCGAATCGTCTCCGAGACTCTCCTAAAGTGCTAATTACGAGTCCAGGACGTTGTTAAAAAACAAAACTCCACACGAAACATAAGTTCAAATGGCGTAGATGAACATACAAGTAACACAACTTAAGCGTTGGTTACCGTATGCGATTGAAGAAATGTGCGGAACCGTGGGCACCCCACTCTTTCTCTTGTTTAAGAAAGAGGCGGAAGCGGAAGCTAGGAAACGGAAATGGAGCCTAATGCCGGAATTTGTGTTTTCGTCTATGGTATCAGCGATAAATGAATTAGCCTGTATGCTTGTTTTGTTGACGGAATAGCATCATAATCAATGGAACGTGTATTCCTCATGAACGACATGTGTAGGCTATACGATTTCTTCACATGTCCAAGAGTACAGTAGGTTTTCACGATATTCTTGCACCAATAGCATCGAAAGAACAGTAATCGCTGACCTAAAAATGTAGAAAGACATCTAAACAGAAGCCTGGACAGTCTTCGAAAGCGTCCAAACGTGGAACCGCTTTAGGTTCACGGTTTGCTTTGTTCCATCGGTATAAAATTTGGAACCTCCTTGGAAGCACACATTTACACAAATGCTTCTTTTGGACCAATATGGATCATAATCAATCCCGGAAACTGAGCCGAAACCTGCTTCGACCCGCATCTTCTCGTGTGCATGAGAAGGGGTACGGCTTCTGTCCGAAAAACTAGCCTGAGCTGCGGGCGCGATTGGCCTTTTTGTTCCAGTGTCCAGTTTCCTAGGCACAAGCATTCAGAAGCATAAGCATCCACTCCCACCGTAGTCGAAAGACATGTCAGCTGATTACGAGAAATCAAAAGAATTTGCATAACAAAAATAAGAAATAACAACATTGATAACAACAACAACCGGTAGTCAGTTTTTTGCCTTCGCAATCATCTCCTCGAATGAGTTTCCTCGTCGTTTCTTCAGCAGCTGACCAAGGAGGGCGTTCTTCTTTTCGATGTGGACCGCTGCCTTTTTCTGAGCTTCAATTTCCTGCTCAAGGCATTTTTTGGCATTCTCCAAGTACTTCTCCTCTTCCTTATCGTACGCGACTGGCTTGCCGGTCATCCATTCACGGTAGCATTTGTAAGAGACCTTGTGGCTGTGCATGCTCCTGAACGGTTCGGTATCGCGCTTGTCCGCCTTATCTCTGAGATTTTTGCCGCAGATTTTCGTCGTCTCGAACGAGCAGACAAAGAATTTCTCGGCGATACCGAGAATATCGACGGTTTTCTCCTTCTCGGAGTTGCCGCCTTCTTGAACGCCAAGCACCGCCATGGGTTCTTCTTCTTGAGCACCTCGTTCCGGGATCAATGCTAGTACCTAGAAGAATTCAGGCCATACATCATAGCAAACACTTGGTCGCCTACGTTCTTGATCTTGTTCTCGTATACACTCTTCGAGATAGTCAGACGCTCCGAACTTCCTCGCATTTTCAAGTAGCACCGACCGCTCTTGGTGAACTGCATTTTGCCAATCTTGGTGCCATTGTCAAGATCATCCAATCCGTGTACGTACTCATCCTGAATTGTTGTAGTCAATTTGAAATGTGATAAAAGAGTAAGTTACATCAAAAACAGTTAGATCGTCGGTATCAAACTGATCCGCTTTATCGAACGAGCTTCGGACCGCTTGAGGTTCGGCACCTTTCTTTTCTAACTTCTTCTTTTGGCTCGCTGCCCAAATCTCCTTCAAATCCATGGTACCCGCTGGGAATTGCATTACAATAGGGTGGTCGTAGTTAACAACTAAATCAGTCAGTCAGAAGGCCGTAGAGCTTTTCGAGACTCACCGTCCAGTAAGTTCCTCATTTCCTTGCCGCCTTGCTTGATCAGATGCTCCATTGATCGCAGAGGAGTCGGAATGATATTTCCTTTGATGTCACTGTAATGAATCGATCAGATTTCCAAGCATATACCAGCCTGAACAACATACATTTGCGGTTCGATGTACGACGTTTTAGGGTCATAGTCGCATGCCGATTTGACCGAAGGCATATCTCTGTGCGGCAGCACCTTTGGAACTATGTCACCGTCGGCGATGTCGTCAAGAATCTGCAATTCCAACTTTACCACATGCGATACCGATCTCATTACTACCGATGTGCCTTCTCTCATCAGTTTTTCCATGGCCTCTTCGTCGGCCTCGCGGTCCGAAAGCCATTCATCTTCATAGGCGAGCAATCCAGCCTGACTACGGTCTTTAGTCACCCTAGTTTCTCGTTTTTCTTCAACGATATACCCAACAACTTTTTCGTTCTTGGCTCGATCCTCTGAAAACGATACGTAGTGTCTCAGGTGGAGACAACCGATGAACTTACGTTCTTCGAAACGCTGACGACGATCCTTCTTGGAGCCTTCAAACAGCTCATTACTGGGAAGCAACTCCACCGTTCCGGCCTGCCTGGCCATCTCATCTAGCTCAGCAGCCGTGTAAGTAGTCTTGTGCTGAGCGTGTCCACCCCGGCCTCCTCCTCTACCTCCACGTCCTCCTCTGCCTCTTCCTCTACCCCGACCACGACCGCTAAATAGGATGCTGATTTGATCCAGACGCATCAAAATATGTCTCACCCTGAATCAGCTGACTTTTTCTCGTCTTTTCCGGACTGTTTTTTGTCTTGCTTGTTGAGCGCCGCGCATGTCGTCGTGGCAGCTTTAGAAATTACGGGCCGCATGATTGCTTTTTGCCGTTTGGATGTGGACTGCTCAGGCTCTTTCTTCTTCTTCTGTTCCTCCGAACGTTTCTTCTCTTCCCCCTTCTGCTTCGACTCGTCGGCTTTTGGTTTGCTTGGCATCTTTCTTCTGAGATGTTATTGTAATAAGGACACGATGGAATAGGCAATAGCAGCTGTAACTCGTTATCAAGAATTAAAATCTATTTTTAACGAATATAGCCTCAAGCAATGCCAATCAGTCTCAGGCATCGGGCCATTTACATGTTCTGCATTTGGGTTGAACATTTTCACACTTAACTAATCATAACAATCGCACTTATCACAAACACTCTAAACAATCGCACATTCAGCAAGGGATTCTAGTAGCCAAAAAACACATAAACTTGCTAAAAAGTACACAAATATTACGCAATAAACATGTATTGAACACTATCAATCCGGAACTAGGACCGATTCGTCAATAGAGACAATATGAACCTCATCGTGCTGGGACCAGACAGACAATTCGCACTCTGCACGAGAACGAAAAATCAGCGGAAATAACGGCACCACCTGTTGCGTTGCTCACGAAGCGGCGGCTCACTGGGCAAAGAAAAATATCTCCTACTGTCTGTCACGTGCACAGTGTGAACTAATGCTTAGCCGAACGCTTTCTTCTCTGGAGCGATTCATTCCATGACAACGCGGTTCTACCGGTTTCTATGTACAGTCAGATGTATTGCATAACTTTGAATGGGATAAGATAGAAGCGCATAAACTCTTCTTTTATTGAATGATGAACTATCCACTGAAGCTGTTGTTCAGAAGATCGCTCCGGGTGAAGCTTTGCTATCGAATATTAGACCACTAAACACCCTCCACTTGTCTCTATCAGATTCCGACATAGAAATACTTGAAGATACTATTGTCCTCTGATTACGCGGCGTCGTTTTACCTAAGTCACATCATGTGGTGTAATCAGTACGTTCACTTATAGGATAACCGATTAGTCAATCTTCAAAACGGACACACTTATCACCTGATTACGAGTCAATTATACTCGTCCCCCGTCATGCCGCGGAAACACAACAATGACCGGAGCGAGAGCCACCGGCTTCGGCGTCTCACACGCGCCTACCTCACACCCGTTCAGCACCACAAAACCAGGGTGGTTGAGTCGACACTGAACCGTGTGGATCATATTTACATGATGGGTGAGTCTTTCAAATATGAAAGCTTTTTGTGCGGGAAAAAATATGGCTGGGAAAAGTAAACAACTGGATGATTTGCAGTAAACTATTCGTAATTCAGTTCAAAAGACGATCGTCGACTATCAAAGCGTCACAAGCGGACTATTCCCTCGTTATTCGAAGGATGCGGACGTCGGCTACGTCAAGGACAGCATCTACTGTGCCATGGCTTGCTGGGCATGCTCCATTGCATACAAGTACCACTCTTCTCCTTGTGCTTTCATATAGCGATATCCCTTGAAGGCGTCTTGATGACGACCGAGGAAGACAAACGGAGCTCCGACAAACCGCCGTCAAAACCATGCGAGGAATACTGTTCTCGTGGATGCAACAGGCTGACAAGGTGATTTTCCATCTTGTCCCAAAGACGCGTTCCATGTTTTTACAGCTGAACATGTTCAAAGAAAAGAACACACCAGAGTACGCGCTGCATTCACGATTCGACCTTGCGACGGGCGTTGAACTAAAAACCCCGAATGACCACTTCTACGGTCATCTGCAAATGGACTTGATCGCCCTGTATCTTCTGGCTCTTGTGCAGATGATTGCTGGAGGCGTTCAGGTGCGTTATGCTCCTTTTTATTCACGATTTAGCTGGGGTTTCAGATCATCTATACACATAGTGAAGTCGCATTTGTGCAGAACCTCGTTTTCTACATCGAGCGGACGTACCGTACACCCGATTATGGAATGTGGGAGCGCGGAAGTCGTTATCATGTTGGTGCACCTGAGCTGCATGCCAGCAGTCTCGGAATGGTCAAGGTACGTTCTGCCGAGTTGGTGTGCTCAATCTCAAAATCTCTCTGTTTGCTCACGTATCTGATCTTACAGGCTGCACTGGAAGCCATCAACGGTTTCAACGTCTTCGGAGCGTCGGGAACTAGTGCGTCCGTAATCTATGTCGATATCGATGGTCACAATCGTAACAGAACCACATTTGAGACAATTCTTCCAAGAGAGTCAAATTCTAAGGTGAATAGTGCCACTCACATCACAATTCCCAACAACGATTCAGAACACTGACGCTGCTCTTCTTCTGGCCATCGGTTGGCCCGCTTTTGCAACACACGACAAGAAGCTGTACGATCGGTCGTTTGCTAAATGCGTTCGACGACTAGAAGGTCGACACGGACTACGACGATATCTCCGTGACGGCTACAGAACGGAAATAGAAGATCATACTCGGCATTTTTATGATGATCATGAGACTTCGCGGTTCCAGGGGATAGAGTCGCAATTCCCCGCCTTCTACGCTTACATCACCATAACAGGCAAAACGGCCTCAACCCTTGAAAGTGCTTAAGGCGTTCTGTTTAGCTATGCTACGAGGAGATGAGCCTTTAGCCGATTCCTACTGGAACAAGCTGCAAAATTTGCTTGTTGGTGGCGACTACGGTAGGTAGCTGTTTCTCGAAAAGCTGTACTCATCCTATTCAGCTTCGTCGTATAACCTTGTTCCTGAATGTTACTGCGTCGACGAAGACCATATCGACGCGGAAAAAAGATGTCCGAACAGTCAGGACTACTTCGCTGTGAATCCGATGGAATTTGGCCATCACTTATGGTCAAATGCAGTCTACCTGATTGCGTATCTTCTTAGTACGTACACAGCTGGACACAAAGCATTTTACTCATTATATCTTTTAGAGGAGAAGTTAATTCACTCTAGTGACATTGACCCGATCTATCGGCACCTCCCCGCATCTCACCGGCCTAAAACTTCGATTCGGCACTCTGCATTTAAGGTCTTCTAATTCTATTGACTGAATTTTGCAAACCATTTTCTTCAGGGTAGCATGGAGGGCGATCCAGTCGTGCAGATTGCTCTCATTGCCGAGTCAAGCAACCTCCAAAGAATGTTGTCCACCTATGGTATTAGTACGCAAACGCCTCACGAAGTGGAACCTATCCAGATATGGCCAAGTTGGCGAATGGTGAAGGTAGAAACATGGTGTAAGCAAGACAGATCGAAAAATCTGATTCAGGTATTCGAAAGTCTCGGTCGCGACAAAAAGATGGGATTGGGTGGTAGACCGCCAAGGCCTTTCGGTCCCCTAAACACTAGTAAAGTGTTCCGAGTCTTTGGTGATACAGTACTCTGTTACCCTCTTCTATTCGAAATCAAGGATTTCTACATTAGTTCCGACCCGACTGTTCTTATGGACGATATCAAAGTGAGTTTTGTGATAATCGATCAATGCATGGAAAGAACATTAAAGCGTGATATTGAATTCGTTGCAAAACGATGGAAATTGGCCGGGCGACCGACCTTCTGCATTGTGTTGCGGGAGGAAAACGTTTCTGGTGAATACTTCGATCCAATGCTCGATCTGCTTGTGAAGTTGAAGAACGGATTCATCAACGGAATACGTGTTAGGTTGGGTCGTGTTCACGTACGTTTGGGCTCGGTTGAAAGCTCTTATTGCCGACAGACTTTAGCAACTGCTCAACAATTGTTGCGTCGAACACATCGACTTTGCCGATATTGAGGATATGGAATTCGATTTGGATATCCTGGAAGAGGTGAACGACAGACAGAAGGAGTTGATCAGATCGAAAACTAGTCTGCGTGCCATAACTGTCGAGGACACCAAATCGAAAGAAGCTGATTACCGACCTCGCGCTGATCACGACCTCTACCAGATTATCTCCAAGCACGACGTTGACAATCTCAGAGAGGTCGCGTTTGCCATAGCGGTGATGTGGAAACGCTATTCCCCTCAATTCACTGTAGTAGGAGGTGCATTGCATGTCCAACGGTTCGGATTTTAGAAGTGAGTTCATTTCAGAGACCCTGCAAATCCGCATGGAGAGGGTTTACAGGCAAGCATGCGCTTGGCGAATGTGGTGGATCGTTCGGTACTGCGCAGCAATCCTCCGGAAGACGATTAACAGCCTCGCTCCTGGAATCACCAACATGTTAGTTCGCGGCAAGCAGGTTACGTTGGGAACGAAGAGCATGCGTGAAGTTACTATCAACAAGCCGATGACACCTAGTGAAATTGCCGAAGTGCTCTTCAATAGTTGTCATGAAGATGAACCACAAGCTGCCGTTCTTCAGCAGGAGCTTCTTATCGCCTGCTCAGATTTGGTACAGATCACGGTCGACGTTAGTTCGCATACCGATCTTCTTTGTACTTCAGATTTCTCACAATCCCGTGGCGTTCGATGGTGTTCTCACTATTCGGCTTAGCTGGCTATCGGAGGCATTGTCGTTAATGGCCAATTATGTGAAGACAATCCAGGAGACGGGAAAGAAAAAGACGGGATTCCCAATGTTGAGCCCGTCACACATGATGAAAAACAAAGGTGATTGTACGCATGGTAACCTGATGCCATTGCTATCATTACAGACCAGGTGTTGAGCGTCTACGATCTGTCTCCGACGTTTGTTAAAGATATCGTAGCATGCTTGATGACGAAGAGGAACTGGCACTTATTGTAAGGCTAAGTACGGTAGACAAAACGTTTATTTATTCGTTTTCAGCTCTCCACTACAAACCCGACGTCTAAACGGCGCACTCAATCGTGTACCCACGAACCTTTATGACCGAGTTTGGAAGATTCTTGAGCGATGTAATAAAGGGATTGTCATAGCCGGTCATTTACTGCCACAGGTAAGCACAGACCCTAATGTCTTTCATTGCTTTGCGCTTCAGCAACCGACGCTAAGTGATATGACTCAATTTGAATTGACCTTCTCATTTAAAATCGAAGCTATGATGAGCGTCATCAGCCATCCGGAGTATCGCCAGTTGTTAGTGGAGGTATATTCAACTTAACCGCCTTGACAGTCATTTGCCAAATTCAGCTTCTTTGTATTATCGCCACAATCATGGAACGAAATCCGGAAATATCATTCTCGGAGCAGCTTAACTGTGATGGGGTATGGTAGAAGAGTTATGTACGATGTCGATGCACACCTTTCAGCTAATCAAAAGTGCGTTCCACAAATACTGTCAAGATCTGAGCATCAAAGACCGTAAGGATATGACACCGTTTTATCAACTTGATCAAAACAGCCTTGGAACCTCGACGGCCACTTATTTGGCTAAGGTGAGATCGATATACACTGTGATTTACCTCCACAAAACGATCATTCAGTCCGTCATCGACGAAGTCCTGAAAGGAGGCAGCATCACGAGAAAATTCAGCATATTTGGTGACGAAATGGCGGGTGAAGCGCTCCTAGCCGAAAAGAAACCCGATGATCTGTGCCATGTTAGCTGAAAATTGCGAACTGTGCACTGAAAAGTATTACGTTCTGTACATACGCACTGAGCTTAGCGTAGTATTGTAGCTGGTTTTACAGTGTGCCATTAAAACACAGTTTTAACTTTGTTGACTGATTCATTCTTTGGTTCAAGACAGTTATTAACCGTAGAAGAAACGAAGGAAATGGACTTTTTAGAGACGATATCCCGGGCCGTTGTCTTGCCATCCGTTGGTGTCGAGTTCGACGACGGAAGGCCCCACGATTTCTTGTACTCCACAAGAGGACGGGCAGTGTCCTCCAAGTTCTCCAGCCTCTCCAGGAGATCCGACGGGTCCAGGAGGTCCGGGCTCTCCGCGTTTTCCAGGGGGACCGGGAGGTCCAGTCTCTCCAATAGGTCCAGGAGGGCCGGGGTTGTTGCTAGGAAGTCCGTTGGGTCCAGGAGGTCCTTTGGGTCCGCGAGGGCCAGCAGGTCCAGGGGGCCCCTTGATTCCGGTTCCACCAATGCTGTCGTCTCCGGGAGGACCTTTGATTCCAGGCTCTCCGGGTTCTCCAGGAGGTCCGGGTGGTCCCGCATCACCAACGCGTCCAGGTTTTCCAGGACGACCGGGAAGGCCAGGGTGACCGGGTTCTCCGGGAATTCCAGGTCTTCCATGTTCTCCTTGAGGGCCGCGATTTCCGGGCGGTCCAGCGGGACAGATAACGCTAAACAAATTGCTCAAAATTGCTTTTGGCGTCAGTGTCTCACCATGGGAAGCTTGGTTCAGGGTCGAGCGGAACGTCGAGTCCATCAAGTCCCGGTTTTCCTGGTCGGCCAGCCATTCCATCAACACCGTCTTCTCCGTCAACTCCAGGCGGGCCTGGAGGTCCAGGAGGGCACTGGAGCTGCACGCAACTTGTGCACTGGGCGTTGTCTTCGGCGTTGACGGTCTCGGCACCGTAGCCTTGGCGCTTAGCGCGACCATTGCTCTTCACAATCACGATATCGCGCCAGATGCCACGAGCGGTGAATTTGAATTCATCCATGCGCATTTGCAGGTTGTTTTGCGCATTGTCGAGGCGATAGTAGAGGAAGGGGAGAACGATTGAAACAGTAAGAAGGCAGAAGATGCTCACGGCGGAGGCGACGTACGCCACGCGGCAGTGATCGCCCTTCTCGGTCATCGCTGGACGTCGAGACTGACTGTCGAGAGGAGGCGATGATAGAGAATATCAGTCTCTAGGTCAAGGTGACCTTAATTCCGCGACCGAATGACCTGAATTGCGCACTTCCCCGATACTTCGTTATGCAACTCTCTTTGTTTCGGCAGTGAAGTTAAAAAAGTTCTGTCCTCATTTCTTCAATCCTTTCAAAACCTAAAAGCGGAACATTCTATTATGTTACAAGATGGTCTGAAGCAAGCAACACATCGAATTGGCCACCATCCGCCATTTCCATAACCACCGGCTTTGCGAGAGCGCATCACCAGCTTCATTAGTACCCGCTATCTCTTCAGACTTCGATGATTCGTCTATCTTCTGCTCCACTGAGCAAAACGGCGACTAGCCTTAGAGGAAAAACTGCCTAATCTCAACGAGTTCTTTTAATTGATCTCCCTGAGAAACATGAGTGGCACTTCGCCATATACAGTTCCAATCGTGACCAATTCTGTTCGATGAGAAATAACAACTGTTTCGGCACCTGTTGCTAGCGGTTCAAATTTTGTGGAAAGAACGGCAATCGCTGGAATGATGGCTGTGCCAATCGTTAACCCACTATGTTTGATGCTCAATTGATACTGTAGGTTCACTGAAGGCCTATCAAATCATTGGATGACAGTCTGCATTGATTCGTGTTCGGGTGATACGTCGGTGAAAATTCCTTTTTAGGACGGGGACGGGGTTAAGTGGTATATGATGTTTGATGTCTCATTTTAGAACTTGAGTTCGCTCCTTCACAGGAGAGACAGAGAAACGAACGCTTTCGATGGCTCTTATCTGACGATTCTTTCCACCTGAAAATGGCAAAAAAAAGTCTTGCATATGCTTTCCTTTCATAGTGGAGTGCTGAAGAACTCCGTTAATTTGTGTAAGTCTTGTCTTTGAATAAGTTCCCGTTTTTGCCACCGTGTTTCCATTTCATATACTAGACAGGTCGCGTTCACCTGACTCTCCGACCTCCCTTCGATCAGTCTCGCTTAAATCTCTTACCTACTGTATCTGCGGTTGGAACCCACGCTGAATTCAAAATGCTCGTTAGTAACCTCTTCACGCAGGCGATGCTTCTTCCGGAAGAGTCATCTTTAGGTTAGATTCTTTCCTGATCCTCACTGCCACTTCTTCTGAACATAAATCGCCGAATAAAACAGCCAGCAAGGAGTGCTTAACGAAGGAATAGCAAGCATCGTCGACCGGCCAGAGTGATCACTCCTAACTCGAACGCTTAGAAATTTATTCCAAAGTTGGAAATTTCTTTGTTAATTTAATGAAGCACAATGCTATATTATCGTCTGCTTCATTTACACATTAGTACGCTACATAACAGGCCGCTCCTTGCTGGTACTCGAAATTTCGAACATAGGCCAATATTTCGCACATGAATTCATATTCGCCGAGCTGAAAGAGATTTATGGCAGCACAATTGTGGTTTACGCAGGCTTCTTTGCATTGGTCGATGTCCTGGTGGAATCATAAGGTGATCAGTAGCGTGATTTCGTGAGTTACCTGCACTTTTTGGATTTCAAACACTTTCCCGCCTTTGCACTCCATGTACTGACGAAGATAGAAGGCTTTGCCATTGACGTACTGTGCTGACGGGAGAGCTAAAGAGGTTGATTTCCAGGAATAGGCACGAGTTTACTCTTTAAGGGCCTTACATTGACAGCAGATAGCGATGCCGATGGCAAGAAGAAAACTAGCGGCACCCATTGATCCACTCGACACTAGAGAACCTGAAATGTGAGTGAAATTCAGTTCTACTGGGCTCCCGCTGACAGGCGAGTGTCGACAGATACGGTCTCGTTGCTCGTATCATCATCGCCTCTTTATACGATCATCAAATTGTTGTCCGGAATAGTATTGGATTTACTTTAGTGCGATTTACTTTAGTGCGTTCAAAAGGGAAATCCATTGTTGGATGATGACGGGTCCTGTTTTGATGGCCCCTAATCAAACAAAGCGGTGGCTGGTCAACTAAGATTACAAAAGGAAGACACAAACTCACATCTAAAAAGCGGAAAGCGCATGACGAAAGCTCTATGTACCTTGGAAGCGACTGTGTGTAGGACGACGAACGGAGACAGCACCACCAAATGCGACTAGTAGATCGGGAATGGTCCATGACAGGGTGAGTATATCCTCAAATGGACTAAAACTGGTTGAGTCTCGATGAGTCACAGGGCTCATGAGTTGTGTTGACTCTTCGCGCGGCTAACAACAGTTACTGTTCGCGGTAACACGTTTCAGAAAGTGGTCGGCGGTGTCCAAAAAAGCCAAACAATAGGCGAGGATGAATGGGGCCGATGTTGTGATGTTTTTTCGGTAACCTAAACATCTGCGAGCACTCAGAGCATCGGTAAGATGTTTGTCATATTAGGGAACACATCTGCATACGTCAGTATTTCAGCAATGAACGACTCCGTATGAATGAACGACTCTACATTGATGATCTCAATGAACGACTCTACATTGATGATCTCAATGAACGACTCTACATTGATGATCTCAATGAACGACTCTACATTGATGATCTCATCGACGACCAGCTATCTATAGAAACGTAAGCGCAAATCCAACGTCTGACCAAATCACAGACACCTTCAAGCAACAAGAAAATCCACGGTTTAATTTCTGGATTTCATATCTCTCGCACCGCAATAATGCCAGCAAACGAAATAAACATCCTTCAAAGATCATTCTGAGCTGTTAGCTTACTGGTGGACATCTTAGCGATAGGAGTTCCACTCACATTGATGAACGAAACTGCAACACCACAGAACATAAACGATCCGTCCTCGCTCACTAAATGCAAACAATTAACAGTCACCCTTTGTCAAAATGGTAATGTCTACATTTAAACATATTCTCGCCAGTCAAGATTGTCGAATGCATGAAGTAATGAGCCGCGCCGCCATTCTCATAGGAAAATTTAAGCTTCTTCTTTAGGTCCTCGTCAGAAATCGAGCTTACAGACTCCTTCCCAACATTTCTTGGTCATAATGGCTCGAAGTCCTTGCCAGTTTCTGCATCGTATGAGCTCTGCATCCAAATCAATAGCCTAAATAACGTAGTATAAGCCGGATACATTTTTAGAAAAAATACCTGATCGGAGCCATTCAGAAATCCCTCTTTATTGTACTCTTCCACCAAGCGATACTGCGAGAAACCACTACGGAGTTGCAATTTGAGGGTGCTCGAAGAGTTCCAACGTTTTGCAAGGAGTGCAACTCGCACCGATTAAAAGCTTTTCAGAAACTCTAGCTCCGTGGGACAGACAACGAGAACAACAACGAACGCTTCGGAGACGACAGCCTAATAAACACCAGTAACACATCAAATTTGTAGAAAGCATAAACATACCTGAATGTGCTGTGTTTGAACCGAACAGGAGCGAAATGTGTTCCCAATGAGTCCACGTCCTGATCTTAACAGAGTCATTGGTATCTCTAAAACAGTAAAAGGCTAAGGCTAAGGTAGCGTTCAAACTCACGCCGAGGGCGACGGCAACGGGCGACGAGTTTGAACACCCCCGTCGGCGTGAGTTTGAACGCTACCGTAGCGTCGCTACGTAAAGGGAAAACCTATATGCTGACAAAATACGACTGAGAAGTCGCGAAGAACGAACAACATCCCTATCCCAATTGAAGCATATTGGTAAACTTCTCACATTCGTTCGTTGTTGTTCTCGTTGTCTGTCTCACGGAGCTAGAGTGTCTGAAAAGCTTTTAATCGGTGCGAGCTGCACTCCTTGCGACCGGTCGAGTTGCTGTGATCGGTGAGACTTGTAAATTGTGATCTGTATAATTACCGTTTCAGTTAGTACCAACGAGATGTGTTGAGCAAGCCATCGAGAAAGCGGTGAAGCATCACAACCTCAACTATTTGGTTGCAGAAACCTTCCCGTTGGCTTTGAGTCAAGCGGCTGCAGCTGAGAAGAGAGTCCTCAAGCCGTTCCCGGTGCGCATCACGGATTGCTTTGCAGTAAAACCTGTCCCCCTGACATGATCGGCGAAAATGGTTTTCAAGCACATTGTTCCGTAGGCAGCGACCGTCGTCAAAAGGCTTGTCAAGGCAAGTGGAAGTATCATCGGCTAATACTACTTGGATTTATTCAGTATAGGCTCTAGCAGCTTGCGTATATATTTTGGTGCGATCGGTAGTGATACCGAAGGCTCTACCAGAAATCCCGCTACTTTTAATGGCGTATTTGGATCTAGGCCCACCTACGGTTGCTGTCGTACAATGGCATGGTTCCCTTGTCGGGATCTCTTGACACTCTGTTAATCCTTGCCAGATCCGCTACCGAATGCAGGACCTATTTCGGTAAGATCAGTGGGCTGCACAACGCAATATTTTTGTTTTATAGATCTTTTGGAAGGACGGGACACTTTTGACTCGACTACCGTCGATTCACACCGTTGCATTGAAAACGTGAAGTCGTCGTTGAAAGGTGTGGTGATAGAAATGCCACAGCTTCGGTGAGTTTTTGTGTCCTCACGATATTTAGGATCTGTATTTTAGGTGTACTTTAACGATTTGCTATCTCATATGGTGCTGAGAGCTTTAAATTCCACTGCTATGAAATTAGAAAAGGCTGGATGTATTATTAGAAAGATTTTGATGAAATACACGGAGCAGCCGATTGTTTGCTACCACATTTTGGGCGAATGTGATTTCTTATATGGCTCGCTATGACGGTGTGTCTTGAAGCTTGAAGAGTTCAAACGAATCTGACAAAGCCAAAGTGTCTGAGTCGCTGTCGACAGCGATCGCTGTCTGTCTCATGAGGCAAAGAAGAGCGGTCTGATGTCATTTGCAGAGAGGTCTGAAGTCATTTTCAGACAACTTGGCTCATGAGACAGACAACGATCGCTGTTTGAAACGCTAATTACCCTTTTTTCAGTTTATACCAACGAGATGTGATGAGCAAGCCATTGAGAAGGCGGTGAAACATCGCAAGCTTAACTGCTTTGTTACAGAAACCTTCCCGTTGGCTTTGAATCAAGCGGTTGCTGCTGAGAAGAGAAGTCTGAAGCCGTTCCCGGTACTCATCAAGGATTGCTTCGCAGTAAAGCATGTCCCTCTGACATGCTCAGACATGTTCATCGAGAATGCTTTATTGAAGATGCTTTTCAACTACATTGTTCTGTACACGGCGACCGACGTCAAAAGGCTTGTCATGGCTGGCTGATGTATCATCGGCAAATCCCACTTGGATTAATTCAGGATAGGCTCTAGTAGCCGTTCTCATACACATCGAAAAAATATAACCGTCGCTGTTTGATATTTATTTGAACGCTCTCATGTATGATCAGCTCTTATCAACAGATAAAATAAGAACGAAAAATGCAGAAAAGGGCTGAATTCTGGTGCAAACATAAATGCTATCTGTCTTGACCGTTGTGCTCGTAGTTCCGCTTCGAACAGCTGTAGCAGTCAAACACAAAAAGTCGTCGTTGGTCGGTACATGTGTTTCGATCACATGACTTCAGCATGTCGCTGGCGTGAGCAGCTGTAATAGATAGATGTTCTAAAAATGCACTCACTGCAATGTGATTTTCAAAGCTAACTGCATCTTTGCTTCTTTATCGACATAGACAAATCAGAAGTGTCAGTCTGGAAATGCAATCGAAATTCTTCGGGTAATCATCAAGCATGCACCGTCTGGATTGCGCAACATTTAGAACCTTACATTTTAAGGATCTCAACGATTAAAGGGCACTCGCTGAGAAGCGATTTACCTTATCATTCAAACAGCGAGAGGATGTCATCACATGGACTAAAACAAAGGAAATGGCCCGCATCAATTGATGCAATGCACCAAGAGTCCCTTGTTTGGCTTGTGTTCAAAACGTACTCGCAGCTGACCGATCAAAGTCCTGTTAATAGCAAAGTTGTTTGTGCTTCATATGACGCGCGGAATGCTCCAACTTATCTTCATAAGCCAATGGCGACGGCGTAAACCCATAAATGGCGTGAGACAAGCACTGACTACACGAAGATTTCTTTGAAACGTTTGTGCGCTGCACTGCTGTGGGGGTTACCGTTATCAGTCCAGAGCGGCGGAATGAGCGCCTAATCAGTGACGGCCGATGAAGATCAGTGCGAAGGCGAAAGACAAAGAAGTGGGAAAAGACCGACTTTTCTCTACCGAACTGCTAATCAACCATTTGGCGTCGATTTTTAATTTTCTTTCGCGTTCCTATAGAGTACGAATTAAATATACATTGATAATCTCATCGAAGACCAGTTAGAAACGTAAACGCAAATCCACCATCTCACCAAATCACAGACGCTTTCAAGCAAAGAACATCCACGCATCTAAACAGTGATACCAAAGAACATTCCGAACATAAAATATACACATAAGAAAACGAGAAACCTTCACACAACTTCCGGTTTTACTTCAGGACTGCGTATCTCTCCCACCGCATCCTAATAATTCCAACAAACGGAATAAATAGTCTTCAATCATTCTGCTAATCAATGGAGTCGATATTCGTGATAGACCACGGGCTAGGAGGTCGTAGATTTCCGGCGACCTTAAATACACACATGAAACAGATCGTTTCGCCAACAATGGTACATACATAGCGTTCGCAACGATTATCTTATCCCTGTGAGCTGCTAGCTTACTGGCTGACATCTTAGCGATAGGAGTTCCACTCACATTGATGAATGAAACTGCTACACCACAGAACATAAACGATCCGTTCTAGCTCACTAAATGCAAACAATTAACAGTCATCCTTTGTCATAATGGGAATTGCTACATTGAAATATATTCTCGCCAGTCAAGATTGTCGAATGCAGGAAGTAATGAGCCGCGTCGCCATTCTCAAAAGAAACTTTGAGCTTCTTCTCTAGGTCCTCGTTAGAAATCGAGCTTACAGACTTCGAGGCATTTCTCGGTCATAATGGCTCGAAGTCCTTGCCAGTTTCTGCATCGTATGAGCTGTGTAGCGAAATCAATAGCCTAAATAACGTAGTATAAGCCGGATACATTTTAAGAAAAAACACCTGATCGGAGCCATTCAGAAATCCATCTTTATTGCACTCCTCTTCCACCAAGCGATACTGCGAGAAACCACTACGGAGTTGCAATTTGAGGGTGCTTGAAGAGTTCCAACGAATCTGATGCTTCGGAGACGACAGCCTAATAGACACCAGTAACACATCAAACTTGTAGAAAGCATAAACATGCCTGAATGTGGTGTGCTTGAACCGAACAGAAGCGAAATGTGTTCCCAATGAGTCCACATCCTGATCTTAACAGAGTCATTGGTATCTCTAAAACAGTAAAAGGCTAAGGCTAAGGCCTCGTTCCAACTCACGCCGAGGGCGATGGCAACGGGCGACGAGTTTGAACACCCCCGTCGGCGTGAGTTTGAACGCTACGTAAAGGGAAAACCTATACGCTGACAAAATACGACTGAGAAGCCGCCAAGAACGAACAACATCCCTATCCCAATTGAAGCATATTGGTAAACTGCTCACATTCGTTCGTTGTTGTTCTCGTTGTCTGTCTCACGGAGCTAGAGTGTCTGAAAAGCTTTTAATCGGTGCGAGCTGCACTCCTTGCGACCGGTCGAGTTGCTGTGATCGGTGAGACTTGTAAATTGTGATCTGTATAATTACCTTTTTGTTTCAGTTAGTACCAACGAGATGTGTTGAGCAAGCCATTGAGAAAGCGGTGAAGCATCACAACCTCAACTGTTTGGTTGCAGAAACCTTCCCGTTGGCTTTGAGTCAAGCGGCTGCAGCTGAGAAGAGAGGCCTGAAGTCATTTCCGGTGCGCATCAAGGATTGCTTCGCAGTAAAACATGTTCCTCTGACATGCTCAGACATGTTCAGCGAGAATGCTTCGCAAGCACAATGTTCGCACACAACGACTGTCGTCAAAAGGCTTGTCAAGGCAAGTGGATGTATCATCAGCAAATACTACTTGGATTTATTCAGTATAGGCTCTAGCAGCTTGCGTGGATATGTTGGGCCCGTGAAGAGTGGATACAGTAGCGAGCAGGGCCTGGAAGATGACTGGGTGATAACCGCGACCGTCGTCAAAAGGCTTGGCGGATGAGCTGTTGGTGTTCAGTTGGGAATGGTGTTTGTGCAAGTATGAGTTTTCTTGTATCATTGTACTATCTTAGTGCATTCAGTGCGATCGGTAGTGATACCGAAGGCTCTACCAGAAATCCCGCTACTTTTAATGGCGTATTTGGATCTAGGCCCACCTACGGTTGCTGTCGTACAATGGCATGGTTCCCTTGTCGGGATCTCTTGACACTCTGTTAATCCTTGCCAGATCCGCTACCGAATGCAGGACCTATTTCGGTAAGATCAGTGGGCTGCACAACGCAATATTTTTGTTTTATAGATCTTTTGGAAGGACGGGACACTTTTGACTCGACTACCGTCGATTCACACCGTTGCATTGAAAACGTGAAGTCGTCGTTGAATGGTGTGGTGATAGAAATGCCACAGCTTCGGTGAGTTATTGTGTCCTCACGATATTTAGGATCTGTATTTTAGGAGTACTTTAACGATTTGCTGTCTCCTATGGTGCTGAGAGCTTTAAATTCCACTGCTATGAAATTAGAAAAGGCTGGATGTATTATCTGAAAGCTACCACATTTTGGGCGAGTGGGATGTCGCTTCTAATATGGCTCGCTATGGCGGTGTGTCTTGCAGCTTGAAGGGTTCAAACGAATCTGACAAAGCCAAAGTGTCTGAGTGGCTGTCGACAGCGATCGCTGTCGGTCTCATCTGTCTCATGAGCCAAAGTGTCTGAAAAGCTTTTAATCGGTGCGAGCTGCACTCCTAGCGACCGGTCGAGTTGCTGTGATCGGTGAGACTTGTAAATTGTGATCTGTATAATTACCTTTTTGTTTCAGTTAGTACCAACGAGATGTGTTGAGCAAGCCATCGAGAAAGCGGTGAAGCATCGCAACCTCAACTGTTTGGTTACAGAAACCTTCCTGTTGGCTTTGAGTCAAGCGGCTGCAGCTGAGAAGAGAGTCCTCAAGCCGTTCCCGGTGCGCATCAAGGATTGCTTTGCAGTAAAACCTGTCCCTCTGATATGTTCAGCGAAAATGGTTTTCAAGCACATTGTTCCGTAGGCAGCGACCGTCGTCAAGAGGCTTGTCAAGGCTTGTCAAGGCAAGGTATCATCGGCAAATATTACTTGTATTTATTCAGTATAGGCTCTAGCAGCTTGCGTGGATATTTTGGGCCCGTGAAGAGTGGATACAGTAGTGAGCAGAGCCGACTGTGTAAGTATGAATATTCTGTACTCTGACGTTGATGATCTCAATTGTTTGCTATCTTGGGTGAGTGTAAAGTCGCTTCGAATATGGTTTGCTCTGATGGTGTGTCTTACGGCTTGCGCTCACTCGATGCAAGCTCACTTGATACAGTGCTTACCGAAGTCAATCACTGAACAAGATATTAAAGAACCACATATTGGTGTGGAAGTAGATTCTCTTGAAGGAGAATCCCAAGAAGTACTACGATATTGCGCCGTTTAAATGCTGGAGATTTCAAGCGAGCATTTTTTGCGGAACGTGATGAAGTCCGTGTTCTTTTAGATAGTTCTACGCTAACGTCGATGATCACCGTGAGTTGAAAGGAGGCACAACGGAAGCCTCTTAATATCCTAAGACTAACCCAAAAGACGTCATTGTGTAGAGCCCTTCCGCCCGAATGCATCTTCAACTGACATCGTTTGCTTTCCTTTGGCAGTCATATTCTCTTTTGCTCGTCCGAAATAATGAAGATTGTCAGAGTGTGCTGTGGATATAACGTCATTTGAACTGGCCCCCCTAAGCCCTCCTTTTTCCGTCTTAAATCCTGTGCGAACGACGCCCGTTTCGTTACCTCTTCGTTTATGGAATGTCGGAGATTTCATAACCCGTTCAACCATTTTTCCGTGACAGCGCTGCTTCCCGCCCTCACACTGCGTACAAAACATCGCATTCTTTATCGCGTTTTTCCCATATGTCGCGTTACGGTAGTTTGCGCAAAATATTGCGCACTAGTGTCCGTAGCGAAAAGCGTCCGCAGCCTCTAAGATTAACTAGAGCAAAAAGCGTCTATTTTGTGACGTCTGCGGCTGCAGCCGTGTTTTAAAGTGCATCGCGTCGAAAATGTACGCTGTGAGCAGGGGGACGAATGCACTGGGTGCATTTATCAGACCTTCTTATACACGTGAAACTACAAAATTATCCTTGTCGTCAGCGTGCGGGCTATGTGATTTTGCGATGTCTACCTGCCTAGCAGACAGGTGTATATGTAATCCCAGTATGACTACGTTTTTCTGACTAATGTGTGCAAGTTCACTGTTGAGTTCACGTGAACGAACCTCTTATTCTCTCTTGCGTCAGTGTCGCCGTTTGATAAGCTGATTGACGACGTGCATGAAGATTTGCCTGTATAGCCAACTGTACCAGCAGTTGAGTCTCGTTGCCTTTTTCTAATTTGTCCGTGTTGGTATTAGATGCTTTTGTTTCTACTCGAAAAATTCCCGTGTGAATCGTTCGACCCAGACAAAACATATTTGTTATTTGACATTTGCAAGCATTTGAGACCCGTCGTCCACAGAGATCCACACTATTTTGTGGGAATGAGAAGCAATTGAGTGGAGCACTTTTGTTTTGTCTCAGTTACTTCTGACAACTTGTGAGTGGTAAACAGGGTATTGTGGGAATTCGGCGACCTATTAGTACTAGTTCACCTACTAGCAATGTAAAGACAGTGTATCGTGTTTTCATTGGTACTTGATCATTGGCGACATAATGTTTTGGAGAGGTTTGGAGATCATGCCAGTGACTCAAATGTTGATGGAAGGCAAGGGAAGAGGATACATACACTCTACAAAGAGCTTGAAAACTGATCACTACAGTATGACAACTTTTTAGTTTCGGATGTCTAACCCTCACCATTTTTTGCCTTCACATCTTTGTGTGTGGTTAAAAAAAGACGAAGATTCCGAAGTGTTAATGAATCTGGTTTGTTCTGCAGAGGTGCCCTTTGTGATGGCTGATGAATTCCCAAGCACGAGATGGTGTAACGAGCTGCAGTTGCACCGATGCACTTGTCGGCTACAAAGGCGCTGTCTGTTATACCAGAATAGCGCTAAGGCGGCGGCACCTGCTTGGTTGTCCTTTGCCCTCTGTGAGCTGGGGACGCGAGACGTGACCCCACTTGCGCTCACGTGAACAGGTCGCCGTGTTCATATGAACGCACGCACCGGTGCGATGTGACTGTGAGGACGGAAGTCCGCTGCAGGCGCGCTGTCTGTCCATCCCCTTTCTTCTCTGTCGAGCGACTATCTTTCGTTGGCAGTCGTGGTGGCCGGCCGGCTCGTTCGATGGGTTCAGTTGTCTGTGCTCCTGCAGCGGAGCGATGCAAGATGAATCTCCAGAGATGCGAGAGCGAAGAAACATTGCGGGCGTGTCTTCTCGCCGCGTGCTTTCGACTTTTCATTCTATGAACTCGCGTTTTCTTGCTGTCGATCGCCTGTCTGTTTTGCAGATAGCTGAACTAGAGATTCGCCTTGTTTTCAATTCTATTTTAACATGTTTTTGTCGTTGAGCACCAGTTGATAACAACGGCTGATGGGCACATGGATGTTTTCCTTTTGTTTTTAGTCTTCTTTCCTGACAACCGCGTCTGAAGACGGAACCGATGAAGAAACGAGGGTTAGGCTCAAGGTTATAACTCGTGATGGCGCCAAACAATTTGTTTTCGCCGCCCATTGCCAGCGGCTGTCGCCCGGCTCCTTCCATCTTTCGTCATTCATACTGAATTCGGTGGGCCGAACTGATACGAACTCGCGCTATCACTTGCAACGAGTTCACGAGAAATCGCTCACTCTGCGGGCGGAGAATTGCAGGTCGGCGGGTCGCATTATTTGCTGCCAGCGCCGCCGATTACGTTTTTGCTCTGCTCTTTCCTGGGTGCATGTCGTCCTCTTCATTTCACACGCGACCCCTTCCAGTAGATGATTAAAATTTGTTTTCGCTGCTTTCTTCTTGCCTATTTGCAGTAAAAATTCCCTTGCAAGAAACGTCTCGCGTGTAAAATGTACTTTGTTAGCAAGTTTTCGGCTAGATCGTATGTTTTTTTTCGTCTTGCTTTCACATCACTCGTCATAACGGAGCTTTTTCTAGCAGTAGAACTATTCGAAGTCGTTCAAACAGTGCCGGTTCGAGCGTACACGTGGTGGGGAGCGAAACCAACGAGATCACCTTTCACCGATACGAACCTCTGTAAAATTCAAATCAGAAAGATCGCGAGGGGAGCCAGTGTAGGCTAAATGGGTTTAGTGGCGTTTAATGGCGAAGGACGTGAGCAAGAAAAGTTTAGTGTCTCCATAATGTGGCCAACACAGAGTACAGTTGTAGAGTAGAGAAGTATTAGAAGCGCAGGTAAGGAAAACAGGCAATTCAAAGATTTTTAGTACGATGAAATCCCGTGTTGAGAGTGCTTTTTCGTTGAGAGTTTATCGGGATAAAGGAGAATGTATGGGAGCAACGTCCTAGCAATATAAAACTTAAGATATAAAATAATGGTTCGATGGAAAAGCCCTTCGTCTTGGATGTCGCTTACATTAGGCATCTTCCTGGCTTCGTACAAGATGATCGATGAACGCGCGGCGAAACATCCGACTTTGAGCTTTGGAACAAGTTGGTTTCTGGTATTTTGTTGTTAACCTTTTGAATCCAGCGCGTAGCCCGTAAGAGAAGTTGTTATTTTGAGTTTGAACGACTACATCGCGCTCTTTCCCGTGCCTCTAGGCGCAGTCGTTGTTGACGCCGTGCGCATATGGCGTTCATTCCTCCGCGTTCTCACATTAAAACAAGTAATGCCTGATGTTTACACCTTCTCATATAGGTTGCGAAGATGGCGTCAGTCAAGTTCCTCACTGATCGGGTAGCTATCGTTACTGCTTCCACGAAAGGAATCGGATTCGCGATTGCAAAGCGTCTTGGTCTCGACGGAGCTGCAGTCGTCGTTAGCAGCCGAAAGGAACGGAACGTTAAGGTAATCATTCAATTCCATCTTCAGCTTCCTTTTCTTTTTATTTGCGCCCTGTTCATTGATCTTTATCATACATTACTATATTGCAGGAGGCTGTTACTGCGCTCCGACTGGAAGGAGTCGATTGCGATGGAACTGTCGCTCATGTTGGCATCGCAGGTGATCGTAAGAAGCTTATCGACTTTACTCTCGATAGGTACATCATTCCTTCGTTGTCATGTTTCGGAACGCACATGATTTAGGTACGGCAAGCTTGATATCCTCGTTTCGAATGCCGCTGTTAACCCTCATTATGGTGACCTCTTAACTATTAGCGATGCACAGTGGGACAAACTGCTGCAGCTTAACGTACAGGCCTCGTTCTTGCTCACTAAGGAAGCCGTCCCGCACTTGGAGAAGACCGGCAACGGCAATATCGTTTTTGTCTCTTCACTTGCTGGCTACGCTCCTATTGAAGGCATTGGAGCATACAGTATCATGAAGACCGCTCTTATCGGTGTTAACAAGACTCTTTCTCAATCGCTCGCCCACCGTAACATCCGAGTAAACGCCATTGCTCCTGGTAAGCAGAGCTGGATGGAAAACATAGGTTCATCTTTGGTTTTACAGGAATTATTCGCACAGACTTTAGCAAGATGCTGACAGACAATCCGGAGGCATCCGCAAATGTCGATGTCCGCCGCATGATTCCTCTTGGAAGGATTGGGGAAGCGGACGAATGTGCCGGGGCGGTTTCCTTCTTGGTCTCCGATGAAGCCAGCTACATGACCGGTGAAACTATTGGCATCAACGGTGGCATGCATTCTCGTTTCTGAAGTGCTTTCTGCGCTCTTCATTCCTTGTTTTGCTTCGAATGTCTTCTTTTTGTCTTCCATTGTCTTTCTGATCTCGGGTGCAGCCAGCCGAATCAGTTCTTCGGATCATGCTCAATGAATCAGGTTATTGTTGTACTCTTAGGTTGCTCGTTCACGTGTTACCTGCGAACTGTGAGGCTTGTGACTGCTATGCATTGTCTTTTCAAAGAGCACGCGGTGTCCATTTTTCTACTTTCGATTTGTTTTTTCTGGACGATGCGATTCAATACGTGTCTGAAGGCATTTTGTAATGTTTATAAAATGTGCTTCATCGATGGTGTTTCGAAGCAGGAGATGAGATTCTTTGCAAGCAAAGCCAACAAATAGAGCACGTGCACCTGAACTGTGAGAGAGAAATTTAGACGGAGCATCTGGGGGCTTCCACTAGATCTGCTGATCGCAGGTTGTTATGCAACTGGATGTACCTAACGTAGTGTTGTTGAGACATTTGAGATACGGACACTTCAGTCCCAACACACCTTAGCGATGCGGCTAATTAGGCTTTAGATTCTGATGAGGATCCTGTTCCTGCCGTTCAAGCAAAGCCATTTGCTTTCCCGTCTGCGATACGTAGACATGCTTGACTCGACCGAAAAGAGACAAAAAGAAATGCTTTTACTTCGAAGGTCATGCATGAGGGCCAAAAGGAAGTAGCGACTGACTTCAAAACGATCCACCCATTTGAACATCTAAAGTATATCCATGAAATACAGCTATGAAGGGTAGGATTTCACTTCGATAAAGGCCTTCTCCTCCCCAATATCATCGAACTTTCCGATATTTCCGTGCCATAGTCATGAATTCTGTCATCTCGCCGTTGGAATTCTCCTTTCAGAAGGATCGCTTTGGATCGCCCAGAAAGTCAAACTTGTCCTCTGGCCGACGCCGCAGGTGGGGTGGCGCAAGAACGGAGCGCCCACAGCGGATTATGGTAGCCGACTCGGGCCTCTACGCATGTGTGGCGTCGAACATGACGGGAATAGCGAAGAAGGAGTTCCGTGTCTCGGTGCTGGTGCCGCCGAAGATCGACGAGGGTGAGCACGTCCTGAAAGTCAAGGAGAACGGCTCGGTGACGCTGGAGTGCGTCGCTTCGGGTGTGCCCCCGCCAACAATCCTCTGGAAGCGCGATGGCCGCGTCCTCGCCTCGGAGCCGCGTCTGGTGCTCCGCGAGGTGGAGACGAAGGACGTCGGGCGCTGCACGAGGCCGACTGGAGTCAGGCGGACTTCGTCGTCGACGTGCTCATGAAGCCGCGCTTCCGCGGCGCCCTGCGCCACGCGTCGTCGAGGGCAACCGCTCCAACTTTACCGGCGGCCGTCCGCTCTCCGATTCCCCGAACCTGATCCTGAATCCGCGTTCCGAGGCCTTCATGCTGCTCCACGTGCACCGCTCCGACGCCGGTCTCTACGCCTGCGTCGTCGCCAACACCGCCAGCCGATCGGAGGCCTCCTTCCGCGTTACCGTAGTGTAAGCGCCCCTCATCGACGAGACGATCGACCTGAATCCCGGCGTCATCCACAGCCACCCCATCGTCATCGACTGCCCCGTCCTCGGGAACCTGGAGCCCGAAGTGGAGTAGTCCGTGACGGCGCGCCCCTCGCTTAACGGGTGGGTTACGGTAGTCGACAGGACGCACCTGACGATCAACAGTGCGACGTCGGCGAACGCGGAACGCTACACATGCCACGCGGAGAATGAGGTGAGCAATCTTTTCTCCTCGGACTTTCTCCTCGAAATCATCGGTGAGTCAGATGGGCGCCGGATTCCTCTGATTCCTCAGCTTCAACGCCTCCGAAGCTCCAAATACGAGGTGCTCCGCGGCGCCTTCGTCACGATGACGTTCCCGGTGCGCTAGGGCGACGCCAGGGACATCAACTGGCTTTGGGGCGCGGAGCCGAACGTCAAAAATATCGGCTTACGGACGGCGGAAAGTACGCGTGCCGTGCCTCGAACGAGGCGGGTTCCACGAAGGTGCCTCTGCTCCTGAAGGTGCTCGTGCCCCCGCAGAACGACAAGTTGAACATCGTCCGGAACCAGCTGGCCATCCTCGTCGTTCTTGGCGGTGCAGTGGTAGAAGCCTTTTTTAGAAGTTTGCTTTTGCAGAGTTCCACGGCCACGTCGCCTACCCGGCCATGTCATTCAATTTTCTGACCCTCGCCGATGGACGCTACTGCGTCAGTGGAGCGGAAACCGACGATGGGGTTTTTGGCGCGCGCTTCAGGCGTGGGCACACGTTGTCGGATATTGTTTGTAGTGGTTTTTTTTTCAAGTCCCGCAACGATATCCCTTAATGGCAGGAAAATACGGTAGAAATGCATAAAATGACCTATTTACCCCGTTTTCCTTGGCCGGGGGGAGTAAAGTAGGGTCTAATCGATAGAGCTCGCCTAGCTCTATGCAGCAGTACATCGAAATTACTATGTTTCATTGGCGGATTTCGCCTAAGAGGCTGGCTTTTGTTGGAAATTCTTTATACTTTTTTTACCCTGCGAATTGCGAATGTCAATTTTTGCGCCTCTACAAGATGCAGCAGAGAAAACACGTGATCGTCATTACAGGAATTTGACAGAAGGGCCTGTGATGGCTCACATGTAGGTGCAGCCCTAATAGCGCGTGTGTGTCCACCACGATTTTCCTGATGGTCAACCCGGTACCCGACAACGGCGCGCCCACCCCTGGCGCGCTTCACGCTGCGCCACGGCGTCATCGACGTCTTCACGTCCACGACGTCTCGCGGAGTATGTGACCGTCCTCCGCGCCCACGAGTTGCCTTCTGTGTTCAGGCGATCCAGTGGACGTCCAAGCAGCTTTGTGCAGTTTCTTGGAGAAGGCGTTGCAGGGCGAGCCGATCATCTGCGCTGAGGGACAGCGCGAGCCTGTGGCGCGATTCGTTGTTCGACTCTCGGGTGACGGTAGGCAGTGTCTTCCAATCTCGCATCATTCGAATGTTCCAGATTTCTAGAAGGTTCTTGGGTCGGTGCACACCATCCTGGAAGTCGAAATCAGTCTCTTGATCAACTGCTGTGACCAATACAGGCGCCACTATGGCAAATACGAGGACGAAGTGCTAATCTTGAAGGAATTCCTCGACTTCAAACGCCAGTACAGCAGCTACATCATGCCATGTTGCCGTATGAACGCGCAGAACGCAATATTCGACATTTATCACATGTGTAGGATGGCCCAACTCAGCTCAAACATCTACCAGGGCGACGTGATGGAGTGAGCACAGAAGTTGGCAGCCGTAAGTCCGCAGTCACCATCGAGTGCTGCATCAGCTGTTAGCAGTTTCATGTTAGTCTTCTTTGAAATGTGATCCAAGTATTCTCGCAAATCCGTAATGGGGGTGTTCACAATAACCTAAACATAGGGAGCATTTAGTCACGTACATGCGCACGGCCTTTACCTTATTTTCCCATTCGAACTCACAATCAGTGCACGAACCGGGTACGATGTAATCCATAATGTCGATATGAATGTCCTGGAGATACACACAGTTGCGATCGGAAGTTCGCTCCACGCACATCGTATGCAATCGTAGGGAAGATCACGGCATTTTCGGTGGATGCAACCTTGACCGTCGCCTTTAAAGTGAAAACATAGTTAGTCGTAGACAGGTAAGATCAACTGAACCTTGATATTCGCAAAGTCGTTGGGCGCAAGCGTAATGGGACTGGGCTTATCAACGAGTTTCCAATGAATCTCTGCACCCAGTCACGAAAATTCCAGTGGCTTCCGGCCATTTGTCGGCAATGAGACGAATGGCAGTGCTGATCCGATCGATATCGTCTTCGGTAATCTGGCTTTTGCAGAGACCACTCTTGCCAAAGTGGATCATCGATGAAAGAAGGAACAACACTTCGCCAGAGAATCGATTCACCGGTTCTTGGTGCCCTAAAATTGTTGGAAATAAACAATTAATTGAAATTGAAATTATAACCATAACATCGACGTGAAATGTACATGGAAATTCACCTTATTGCCATTTCGAATTGTCTACGGTAGCGTTGCATTGGCTGCGTGTTTTCATCAAACAGCTCACAGGCCACGTACAGCCGTCCGATGATATCGTCGAAGCGCGTCAGCTCCCTTTCTTTCCGGGCATATCCAGATGGCCACTCGGGAGTTTCACAAAAAAAAAACAACTTGCTCTTGGAGTTCGCAACTGAAATGCGCATTTAATGCTACCTCCACCCGACACTTACCTGATCAAAATAGTCCGTATACATCCGGGCCATGCCCAGATCGAACAGCACAGCGACTGGCTGCTCTCCACCCAAAATGCCCATGTTGTCGGCTTCAAATCGCGGTGCAAAAAGCCTTCAGCGTCCATGTCGTGGATACCCTTTAACACCTGCAGCACTCCATCCCTTCACCGTGCTAATCGGCTAGCATTCCTTTGTCGAGAAGGCGCACGATGCTCGAATTTGGATTCTTAACGAGTAGCGATAAAAACTAAAATAAGAGATTGGTGCATACACAGCGATACATTTTTTCGAGAATGAACGATTCCCACTCGGCCGTTTGATTTCCAGCGTCGTTTCCAACCAATTTCGCGATTTTGATCACTCCGTGCACTCCAGTTGCGACGTCCTGCACAGCGAACACGACAACGTACGTTCCTTCGCTGATTGTTCGAGTAACCTGAAAAGAAAGCATGAGTAAACGAAAGCAAACGGATAAATTGTACATCAAAAAAGAAAGCAAACGGATAAATTGTACATCAAAAAAAGAAAGCAAACGGATAAATTGTACATCAAAACGATCTTTTCCTTTTGTTCGAATGATCAAGCAAACTATGAAAATGCTAAAAACTCACTTGTCATCCGCCTATCGAAAGGCGCAAATGTTCGGCTAATTCGTGACGATTTCCGTTATTTTCAATGCCACCACCTTCCGGAGGATTGTCTTCCGGACATTCCGCTGCGTTGTTTAGATTCGACTGATTTACTCCTTCTCTCCACGCTGCTTGCGCCCACTCTTCCGACTTTTTCCGCCTAGACGGAGCCGTTTGACGACGTTCCTGGACTTTCTTGCAGCTCAGCTGATCAACCGCTACACGCCGCTCCTGATCCTTCGCTGCTTTTGTCTGCCGTTGGAGGGTGATCGAATCGTTTTTAGGCGGCTTTCCTGCGCTCTGCTTATTGGGCACGAGCGAGTGTTCTCATTATTGTGTCGATCAGACAGTCTATAAGTGCGGTACAAAGCTCGAGCTGCGACTCGCACTCACTTCCGATCGATTGTCAGGATCAGATGGTTGTACAGTGCTGGCCTGTCGAAATCATGGTTCATCTAAGCAACTTCGCCTCAACTACGTTCATATGTGCTGACTTTGTCATCGGAGCAGTGCTCCTGGTGTTGCTGCCCACGATTCTACTCGTTTCATGTAGTAAGAAGAGTGTTAAGGAGCGCTTTTTCGCTGGATCGAAGGTATAAAAATTGTCGAATTGCGTGCTTTCCATGCTTTGCTATTTATAGTCACGCAAATTGGACAATGCGGAAACATCGACCGATAGATCAAAGCTGAAGTCTTCAGAAAATGATCCGTAAGTCGTTCACAAGCTCTCTTTGATGATATTTTTGTTTTCAGATCAACGAAGCACATCCATCATTCACTTAAATCATCATTTAAAGAAGAATCTAGTCCATGGGAAAAGTCACAAATGTCGCGACGATCGGACAGGGACACGATTACCGAGGAAATTGTGATTCCTTTGGGAAAAACGTCGAAGTACGAATCCACTGTGCTTATGGTTTTCAATCCACTGTTTTCAGAGGGAAGCCACCGCCAAGCCTGATGACGTCACAACTCTACCGTAAAGTCAACCGGAAGCCTTCACCGACTCCCTCTCTCAACGTAAAGCGCTCCGTCACCTTCGGAGCTGTTAGGAAGGCTAAACATCAGTCTGTGTGATGATGTTTTTTTCCTCAATATTGATGTTAAATTTGTGTGTTTAACTGTAGCATTGAGTGAATGGGAACCCGGGAACCCGACGTGCTCTGAAAAGATGTGGTCCGACGCGAGGTGAAAGGAGAACTGCGAGTTCACATTGTGGTCCAACTTCTGGCACACGCCATTTTCATAACAAACGTATTTCTTCTCAGTGGCGGTGACTGCGCCTTCTGCGGTTCCGGTCCAAACGCTTCCGTTATCCGTGCCCATTGAGGCCGAGAGAAGTTGATGGTCCATGCGTGAAAGTGTGCGACCTTGGTTCACTGTTTGTTGTAGGGCGTTGTTGACCATGGAGTTGGTGCTGAAAATGCTCAATTCTTGATGCCGATAAGCAGCCTTCAGGGTAACTTTGTGCGACAGCATGTTCTTGATCTGACAGGGCTTCCGTTCTCCGCCAGGCGAAGACAAAAGGGCGATTTTGTGAGCTTTTGTTGTCTCTGAAATCGGAATGCACACGAGTGGATGTCTTTGTTCTACTCTTCGAAGTTCGAGAATGAACTGTAGCATTCTGTCTGCCATAAAGAAGCCGTAGAGTGGCAAGGGGATGATCGAGGATTTTGTGGTGTAGTCGATCGTGGTGGTGTCGTCAATGTTGAATGCCTGAACTACAGTTGCTTTAATTGTTCGCAATGCAGGTTCAACTCGGTGCTGTGTTGCAGGCGCTTCCCGTTTTTGTAATCCTCCACCCTCACCGGTAATCTTCACTAACAAGTAGTAATTCTCGTAAGCCGAAGAAATCCACAAAACGCCTCGTTTCAGAGCGTTTTCTCGTTCTTTGGACATTTTTGAGCAAACTTTGGACAAACGGCGCTTACCTAAGGAATCATGATGAAAATTCAAGAACCGGACATCGCGCCAATGCGTGATGCAACGACAAAAGTCTTTGAGGCTTTCGTAGACCGCTTTGCTGAGCAGTGGAACAACGATCGTCGCCCATCGGCGCGGAAAACGCCGAAATCGAGATGATCGCCATGCCGACGCTACACGCTCGAAATCAAGGATGCGTCAAAAACGCTCAGCATTCACTAAAGGTGCTGGTGGTTCAATTTAAGATACGACCAGATCATATATAAGCACGTAGACGATCATGTCATTAGATGGGAAGCTTGTTGTGTGATACGACCAGGGATCATTGCAAAGGATTTATTGGATGACTTTAAGATTTCGACGATTTCGTTCGACGTTCTGGACAGGGACAGTACGAGGCATCCTCTCCAGGACCACCAGGAGGGCCCATAGCACCAGGAAATCCTTGGTTTCCGGGAGGTCCTGGCTGACCAACAGGACCGGGGGAACCCTGTGAGCCAGGAATTCCTTGCCCTCCATCGTGTCCGGCTGGTCCTTGGAATCCAGGAGGACCGAGTGGACCCTTCTGACCAGGAGTTCCTGCTTCTCCTTTTCCGCCACGAGTTCCGTCGCGACCCCTGAAGCCAGGCTCTCCGAGTTTTCCAGGATGACCTGGTTCTCCGGGTTGTCCTGGAAGGCCTGGCTGACCAGGGAATCCAGGCTCTCCACGCTGTCCGAACTCTCCAGCGGGTCCAGGCGGTCCTTCGGGTCCAGGAGGACCGGGCGGTCCAGAATATCCAGGGGGGCCGTTCGGGCAGACACGACAGCGCCGTTCGATGTTAACAGTGACGGCGGGATAGTTTCCAGGAAGACCAGGCTCTCCAGGAGATCCAGGCACGCCCGGCGTTCCATCCAAACCGGGAGATCCATTGGGTCCAGGCGGACCAGGAGCACATCGATTCTGGGCGTTGCAACCTCAACATATTCGTTTAGCAAACGCTTCTAGAGAATATTGCTTACTACACTGTCCAGGACCAGTGACTTGTCTCTTAGGACGGATCAAATGCAGGCCAAGAGCTTCCGAGTTGCCATTGTGGCCATGAATTCGCGCCCAGGCATCAGTTTGAAGTTCGCGGAACTCAACCATATCCTAAAGAAGAATACTCCTTCCAAAGTAATCGCCAAAGGACAAATCCTACACTTTCCAGCGAATCGGTAATCGAGTTGATCTTATTCCAAAGAACTGGCAGGAAGACACTGCATCCCACGAGAGCTAAGACGCTAAAGCCAACTGCGGTGTAAGCCGCAAAATGAGCCGTTGTACCGCCCATGGGAGTCAGGACAGATTTCACTGATGCTTCTCTTCTGGATTTGCGTTTATATACGAATCTGGCTTAAACTGGTTCTACCATGGGGCTTTGTCTGCGCCACGTTAAATCGATTTATGGCTGATCGCCGCTACTTTTTTGCAATCGCGCGATAACAGATATCCTTTCGAGTGGACGCGACAGCGTTTCATTGTATGGTGACCACTAAAGGCAAAAACACGCCCGTAGTTTTAGATTGCGCCTTTAAATGAATAAAGGACTCTCTAAACTCCCTACGTTTTATGTAAGCAGACCTTCCTGAACCCAGTCAACTCAAATTGGTGATGTCTTCCAGCAAAATGAAGCGCCGACGATTTGCCAAAAGACAATTACGAAACTTTTGTATTGCGGAAAGATGCGGAAAGCGACACCGGGGTGACCTTATAGCTTTGTGCTGCAGTGTATGTTTCGAAAAGTTGGCGGCTTGGGCCGTTCTGGAGCATAAAAAAACGCTCAAATGTTTACATCGAGTGCTTAAAATCTTGTAGGCGAATCGTCCACCAAACTTACAACACTAAAAGAATCAAAGGCTATTTGTTGTGGGTCCAAATTGTCATTTCCTGACATTTTTGTTTATTCTGACATTGTGGGTATCCATTGAAGCAGCTGCAACCTTGGCTACAGCACCGATTCTGAGCTACTTGTGAAGCTGGGGACTGAAAATTGTGCTCATCTGCTATTTATCCGCATAGACGTCTCTTTGTTGCAAACCAGACAACTCTCTGCGTTGCCACCCCTCAGTCGTCGTAACTGCTCCTCGGCGAACGGTCGAAATGATGGCCTCAAACAACGGCAAGGTGCGCAGTTTCTTTAGCGTCGACGAGGAGGACTTCGTGTGGAAAGTGGTGATCGACGCCTTGAAGGACGCCAACAGTGTGCCGCAATGCGAAAGCCAGGCGTCCCCCTTCACGTATACGTTCTGGCGCATTGCGAAGGACAAAGACGCAACTCTCTGGCGCAGAGCTGGGACCTACACGGAAAAGTATGTTAAACTGCACTTTTTGTATTCTAACTAATGATCTTCTCCTTGTAGATTCAAGTCTATGTGGCTGCGGCAAGAAGTCGACCGTCTCCAGCCGGAAGATATCGCCTTCTTGGCCGAAAAATTGGGTCTGCCTGAACGTGAGACGAAACCGCTGCTCGATACGGCAACGCACGGTGATCACCTTCCTCATCACGCGCTTTTCGGAGAAAATCCAATCCTTGATGTTATCGCAGAACGGGAGCCAGAGCTTTATGCTGAATTCGTGGAGACGACAACGCAAGTGAACGCAATGATTGAGGCGGTGATGGCGGATTTGGATGCGCCGAGAATGCGCGCGACTACAGAGCCGGCTCTTTACGTCAATGGTGAGATATCGTTGGTTCGCTCGATATGCTTTACCGATTACAGGGAAATGCCTCCCAAAGAAGCGTAAATTTTTCTCCTCTGAGGAAGAACGTCGTGAGGCAGCGCGGCAACGTGACCGTGAATATAAGAAAAAGCGAATGCTATTAAAGGACCTAAAGGCTTTGCCGGAAGGACTCTCGGGAACTGAAGGTGACGACGAGAGTGAACGCTGCTAGATCATATTTATAAATGTTTTTGTCCGTTTCATGTATATGAGTATTATGTTTATCGTAAGAGCCATGAATTCCAATTAATGTTTGTAAAATGTGCTAACGGCCACTATTTTTTCCCTTATCCGTGCTTTCGGGGAAGTAGTGCCTTCTTATCGCGTCTTAAAAACAGTCACCCTTGCGTACCACTTGGCAACCCGTTTACTGATGATTTGCATGCTCTGAAGAAAACGCCAGTCTCTCGTGCACCATTTATCTCACTGTCTCCTTGTTTTCAGACGGCGGACATGAGGTCATATGACCCCGCTCATCAGTGTCTTCTTATGCACAATCATGACATCGATCTTCGACATCGTCCGAATTGTATGTTTTTATGTACCTCACGAATATTATTAGCTTTACTTTACTCATTTAGGTGTCTGTGACATGTGCTACAAAACGGCGAACCTTGTGTCAGCGAATATTCGGCGTTTGGATGCATACCGTGCACTCAGTTCAGAAGCGTTTTTATGGTTGGCGACTTCCGATCCCATGTTGGCTGCCATTAAGCTCAGTTGTGACCCGCAAACATGTGGAGTCCACATGTCCACATTGTGGACGTACTCAAACCCAACACAAGGGCATATATCTGAATCAACAGTGGAACGTGCAGAATATTGCCTTTGCTCTGGTTCTGTATTGCTGGAACATGGAGGAAGTTGACGAACTCCTTCAACAGCCAGATGGATCTTCGATTTGCGACGCTCATCTTCCATATCCGAGAGTCCGCCTTGCGCTCGTTGGAGAGATGAGGCAGTGTAGCAATTTAAGCGTTCAGATGGGCATTGAGAACAAGTGGCGAGCGGAGAAACTATGGAGAAACAACTTTATGATGCTGGGACTCTTCTTTTGTGCAATGATAGCTTGAATTGCTGCTTGGTGTATTGTTGCTACTGATGATCTTCACACACTATGTCGCTGGCATTGGGTTCGTTATTTCCGCAAATATCGTAATAACCGCTGAATATTTTAGATTGAATATGATGTTCACCTTCTTTTCGACATCTTCTATGGTGACGCATGTATTATGGCGTTTTGCCGCGTCTTCTACTTTGTGCAGCTTTCTCGATTATGGTGGTGCGGTCCACTATGGTGCGGTCATCTGATGTGTATTCACAAACGTGTTCACCACTTTCAGATTTCCATTGGGAAATGTGTCAGCAAGATTTATTACTACTTCATTATAATAATTGCCGTACTGACTTCGTTCGCAGTTGGTGTTAACATGATTCTGGACTCGTATTTTAGAATTAAACAGTTATCAATTGATGAAACCGAGAAAAGACCGGATCGTTCTACGAAGTAAGATAGCGCGTTGACGGAATCGCACTGAGCAATATTTGTATTTGTAGCTTAGCTCAGTCTGCCCGATTTCTTTGCTGGTCATTTTTCGGATACCGGAGCCCTGATGGTTAAAAACCGATTATTGAACATGTTGGACCAGATTTCGAGCGCACTCGCCATCATATTACGAAAAATTCTGCTGAAATAGCCTTGTTGATGTATCGTATTGTCATGATCACCACGTTGCTGAATCTTATGGTTACTCTTTTGATGAAGACGGAAAACGAAGTATTGGACAATGCAGGTGTTGAATGGAAGTACACTAGAGTTACACTAGAATACGAGTTCTTTGAACCAGGCCGCTCAGTTCACCGTCATTCAACTTGATTGTCATGTTGTCATTGTTCATATATCAAGCTTTGTCGAGAAATTACACCTTCGTCTGGCAGGTATGATGTGTTAAATTCTAATGATGTTTAGGATACGCTTCTGAAACGCGAAGCCACCAGTGGCACCCAAGCTTATCGAGAGATGCGATGTGCTGCCGTGACTTGATTCTCCGTCTATTTCAACGTTATCGTGCGTCGAAAGAGTTGCACTTCAAAATAGTACAGGACATGGACTCCGATGTTAGTGTTCATTGAATTTCATGTGTAAATTCATCATTGCAGAAGGAGGAGAAGAATGCTGTGGTAAAGGTTGCCTTCATGAACAGCGCAGTTAGTGAACCAATCAATCCGATGACAGCCCTTACGAACGAGACGGCCCATAGCAGAGTTTTCAGCTCTTGCAATGAGAGAATCCTCGATAGCCTGAGTACATGCAAGATAAGTTGCCAGGCTGCCGAACAGTAACAACGAAACGTCGTGAATCAGAAGATTTGATACAAGTTGACCATTTTGTGAGCATTTTGAGTAAATGTACCGTATTTATTGTTTGTTTTGCCGTGGTAGAGGGACCTTCACGTTTAGATACCACTAGGCTCCAGGATTTTCAAGCCCGCCACGCTACCAATCCGAATTTTAAGGAAAAGGATAAAGTGCAAATGAATTTGAGTTGGGGGCGAGTCGTATCTTGTTCGTTCAACTACGTCTATGTGTATCAGCCTTTCAGCCTGCCTATCTAATAGCTTCCTCCCGACTTCATCGTAATTGTATCGTGACGTGTTCAAACTAACGAAGTTCCTTAGAAACAGAAATTCCACGCGTTACTGCACACTAAACTGGAGTATATCACCTATCGCTGTTCTAATAATTTCTCACACATGTCAAAGTGACCTGCGCTCTCACACACCTTTTTGTGCGCATGTTGTTGTAACATTGATACAAGTACATCGGATATAACCCATTTACACGCGGTCACTTTATCATATATTATATAAGTAGAGTTGAGCGATAAGTGAGCGTAGTGTTTCTAGTGTTCCGACCTAGAAACCACTTTGATGACCTACAGTAGCCACTTGAAAGTCTCATCTTTGAGCGGTGTGAATTGTCGGTCAAGCAGCTAGCCGGAAGTGTTTGCATCCTTACGGAGCGTGTGCTTCGCGGTTTTGTGTCCACTTCGTGCGCGACGTAGTACGGCGAGTAGGAGCCCTTTCCGGTCAATTTCTATTCCTAGTGGTTACGGTGTTGGCTGCGAATGTTCAGCGAGCCACTTCGCTCTTTTTGGATAGAAATTCGAAGCTCTTATGTTAGTCGAAATGTGACCGTGGTCAATCGTTTTAACTGACATCCATGCAACCTGTAATCACAAAATTATAGTCTCCATCGCAGAGGGTTATGCAATTCGGAGACCTTGAGATGCTCCTCTTCATTGTAGCGGCAATGTTTTGCCGTCGCTCAATTTGTCTTCCGTTCCTGATCGCCGATTGTTCCCATTCAGCGGCGCACATCTCTCCAATTCCACGCGTGTCGCCCTTTTCGATCACAATTGCGTGCCGCTCTGTTTTTGGCATTAACCAAATCGGCGAAGTGAGGAAAAAGGTGGAATAAGAAAGGCCGTGGCAATTTGTCGTAACGTATATAAAGGAGCGTCGTGGTTAATCCGACCGCAATCGCTGTTTCCGAGTTGTGCGATGGAGGTCGACCTGACAGCCAGACTCCGTTACAGCTTCAGATGATTTACAGTTTTGAAGCCATTGTCTGTTGTTTGTGCGACTTGCAATAGTTTAACCTTTAACATCCGTGTTTCTGTTGCATTAGTGGCACAGTTTTTAGTCTCCGAATTCACAAGTTTAGTGACGTTGCTTCGAATGCTCGTGAGCTATTCAAACTTTTTCTTTGGAAAAGGAAGCGCGATCGTCTATCTTTCCCCTATATCTCTGAAGCTAAATGGCGTTCTAAATTGAGCAGTTCTATAGTGCTGCTCTAGATATTCGTTTCATGTTTTTTTTTCATCCAGACGGATTGTAATTTCCAACAGAGGATGAAAAATTGGAACACAGACGATTTCTGCGAAACTGAAAGTTTTAATGCCTTAATGAGTCGCGAGCGGCCACACACTGCGCGAAGTAAAACGTGCCCGAGCACACAATTGACTCTTTTGTGATTACCTTTGCTCGCACAACTAGGTCATGCCTCGCCCACCCACGTCCTAAATCGCCGTCGTAAGTGCAAAACACGAACTACGTACATATGAACTCACACCTCGTTCCCCTTTCTTAATGACATAGTAAGTTGAACTGAGTTGTTTTTAATATTGCCTTCTGTTTTTGTTTTGTGTGACTGCGATTCGTTATGTGTCGAGAGCATCAAGGTCGTTAAAGTACTTAAGTGCATTTCATGAACGACGCGTAAAGTAGAAGGGTCATCAGGAATGTTGTGTTTGCAGCGATATGCACAAACATACCGTAGTGCTCTTTATGGTAATCGCAGTTTCGATACTCGAAACGGAGAGCAGCCAGCGGCTAATCGATCACTATCAACGGAAGCTGAACAATTTGCAGAAGAAGATCAACACTGGCAAGCCGGTTGTTATAAATGGAAAGATCAAGAGGTAGGCTGTTCTAGCCGTTTGTTCGCAGATACAGTGGTGGTTATTGGAATCGTAACATAGAGCACTCCAAAATTCAAAAAGTAACAATCGATTGAAGTGATGGCCTTTAGGTACAAATGCATCGAAGAATATGTGTCTGTCGATCAGTACGGAAATGTCATTGAAAGCGAAAGTGAACACAAAAACGACGTTTCTTACGTGAAACCGAGACATATCTCCACGACCACTTCAACTCCAATGGAGTCAACGACCGAACGAGTTACAAAGAAACTCACTATCCAGCATCTGACTAACACAGCCAGCTCCGAAATTTCATCTGATGCGTCAGCTCACAGGAAGCCCTCACTCTCTGTGGTTGATAAAACTCCATATTCTGATGAACGGTGAGCGTTCATCATGGTGTATATATAGTAGTACTGTATTTCAAAGTTCAGAATCGAGAGATTACCGGCTACAAAAACAGATGAAGACGAAGAGGAGAAACCGAAAAGACAAGTGCGACGTAAGGAGAGTAGCGAAAGGCGCTTTGGGAGGAATAGACTATCGTCTGGATCCGATGAAGATGGGGTACGGAGCGGAGTTGACTTAGTTCGTTAACTAAAGCTAACTCAGCAATATCAAGAATACGACGATGATTATTACGTCGAAGACAGACCGGTTCTTCGGAGAGGCCGCGGCCGAGGACTGTACAGGCGACAGCCAGCTTATTACGTTCCCTACGAGCGCCGCTTTCCAGTGCGTCGCGCATATGCAGGAACTTTTGTCAATGTAAGTTCAAATATGAGGCAGGATTTAAGTAATCAACTCCTAGGACAACTATCTTGACAACCAAGTGGAGCCGGTTACACAGATGCCCATGTACAGGCGGAATCCTCTGCGACAGCAAGCCTTACCTCCACCACTGCCGCTCACATCAAACACCCTCGATCAAGAGATGACCACTCCTCGACCTCAGGTTCCCGGAGCAGGCTTCACTCCTCTACAGCGTGCAACTCAACCTCCTCTTGCACAACCAGGATTCATATCGGCCATCATCAACAGATACGCCATGATGCCCACAACTCCCAAGTCGAGCGCTTTCGTCCAAAGTAATGGCATCGAGGATGACGACACAACGAGTAAGTATCTTATTGTCACTTCATTAGACGTACGGTAGACGTGGCCTTTGAATTTTTAACCCTCACTGTCGATGATTGCCTCTTAGAACTTAATATAAATTAGAACTAGTTTGTTCTCCTGTGAACGCCTTGAGTGTATTCGGGCAAGCTGGTGAGCTATCATGACTTCATTGTGTATGGTCATTATCTTCCTAATCGTATAGAACTGATGATGGTCGTATAGAACTAATCGTATAGAACTGATGACGCCCTTTATGATTCTAAAAACAATAAATTCCATCTTTCAGCGCAGAAACCAGCCAGCGGATCGATGTACAAGGCCAGAGGAAACTACGGACTTTGGGACCTCCAAAAGCCGACCCCCGACACTTGCAAGAAAATCATTCACATGGCCCAGCTGTACAACGTCCCAGACGTGCAAACCTGGATTCGTCACAACTGCGTCATCATTCAGGCCATGATGATCCAAGCGCCCTGTGACGTCATCTTCAATTTCGTCGACCAGTGCTACAAACGCAAAATGCTCTAACTCATCAGCCAAACAATACGGAGTACTCACGCAATTATTAAGTTTCTAAATCCCGTGACCATGTCGACGACTAGTAATAACTTGTTCTTGTGCGAAACATAAGCTCATCATATCATTCCAATATTTGTTTATTCTGGATACTACATGCTCAAATGAATAAATTATTTGCAAGCTCTGCAGTTAGGCAAAATGATCCTTAATTGCGTTGCAGCGGCGCATCAATTATAAATTTTTAATATATTCTTTTTTGCAGCACTTCTCGGTAAACCGTGGAATGCATGAATGGGAGGAAGTGCCGCAGATCGCGCAGTCAAGAGGCCGTTTTCGGTGACTTTTCAAAAGAAATTCTCACGTGTTTCAAGCGGAACAAAATTTTGCAACTTGCGTCAAGAGTACTCGAATCCATCTGCTTTTCTAAAAAGAGAGATTTGTGTTGTCGATGTTTTAAGTAAGTTTTGTGATCTCTTCAGTGGTTCATGCAGATGTTTGACGTCCAGGTGGAACAAAGGACGTTTAAACGCTCATAAACACTCTTATCTGTGTAGGTAATCAGTGTTGATTATTAAATCACAATAGGGACGGTGCAAAAAATGACGATGCTTGACTACTTAAAATCCAAAATTCGCCGTAAAAGCAATACGGGTATCGAGGAGTATCGTATCCAGGCTGTTATACGTTCCCACTTACAGACATTTAACCATCCGTGTTTTCCTGGAACAGAGCGCAGCACGATTTAAGCTTGCATTTTTAACGCAAACTTCGATAATGATAATTGTGGTGTGCATAAATTGGCTACAGGTTTGCCGAAAGCCCAGCGTCCATCGTGCGTACGCAACATTCCCGGAAGGAATCGAGCAGCTTGCATTGAAGCCCCTCGAAGAGTTTTGCTTGCGTCAATGTTTATGGCTTATGTGTATCGGCAATAACGGGAATTGTATCTAAGAGGCCTCACTAATCCACAACACGTACATAATACATACGCTGAATAAACTACAAACAGGGCAATCCGTGCTCCACGCACATGATGTCAGGAAGGAGTGACTAACGAACTGGCTGGCGTTGGGCTGAATTTGACTTTCGATGGTCGATAGCGTTCCAAAAAATCGGTTTACGTGAAGATCGTGAATTATTAAAAATACATTTTTTTTGGGGAAAACAGAGACATCGATATAAATCTCAATGATGAGACATATCCTAACAAGAGAAGGGCCAAACCATTTCGATGAAACTTGGTATGAGATCCTAAAATGCCCTTAATGCCTTAGGTAATTTCGTAGAATATTGGCTGTTGATGAACCTGTGACTAGACTTAGCGAAAACAACTGCTGTTTTGCAGAAACATATTTAAGCGTGAAAAGAGTATTCTTTCTCGCAATTGGTATGCACCCGATTCGAAAGCGGAAGAAACAGGAATTAGGTCAGAAGATCCGAGGTTCGGATCCACCTTCAGGCAATTTTTTTACGTATTTTCTTAGCACAACATTCCTCAATATATTTCTTTGTCTAATTTGGAAAAAGTACACAAAAAAAGCTTCTCCAGATTCGCCACCTACTGACTGATTGAGGTCTGTTCCGAACGAGGTGCACTACTACTTCACAGTACAGTGATAACCGATGAGCTCATAGGAGAGCCTTCGGGAGTTCGGATGTGCACCATATGCAGTTTTTTCTCGACGGATTGTGGATGTGTTTCGTCCACTCAATGGCAGGTAAGATGCATACATCTCAGGAAACCAATCTATTGCGTCTCTGTTTCAAACAAAGAGTTTTTATAAAAGTTGTATCTCTAGGCTTATTCCAGCCATGCATTACATGACCTTTTACTTGAGACTAGATGAAGAAAACAGAAGTGTAAAAACAGTGTCTCATATCTTATTTTTGTACGCTATCTTATAACAAAAAGCCGACCTGAAAGTATTTATATTTCCCCTAAAAATCAAGAGTTCAAATCTAGCATGGGCAACATTCACTTCTTTAGATGATAATCTATTTCGGGGCCGTTCCCATGCTTTCCAGTCGGATTTTCACATTTCCACTTAGATAAATCTTTAGCTTGCATTTATGGCTTTGAACCAAATCAAGACGGAAAGTGCACTTCTGATGCATTAATTATGCAACGCTATATTTTCCCAGAGGAGTCTCACTCTTGTCGCGGTGGCGAGCGGTCGGTCCCCCCGGTCGCTCTCCGAGTGTCCGGTTGGTCTGATGGTAAACCCTGTGGCAGTTGTGAGTTTTCCGGCTTCCAGAGGGAATTGGGACACCCGGAAGCCGTAGTCCCACCACCGCTGACAAACAAGATGTCCGACCCCAGGAATCCGGCTGCGTGAGATGTCACCCTGAAGGTCGCCGACGCTCTGAGGACCACCGAAGACGCAATTCCCGGACCACGAACTCATCTCTCCGAAGAAGATGCGAGCTCAAAAGCCTCCTCTGTGCCGCAAACGCCCCGAGAAGAAGAAATTCTACTGCCATTTCCGAAGTTTTGCCGTCTCCCACATGCCCCGTGATGCGCGCCGTCTCCGACCGGTTCGCCATAAGCGCGACGCCAGGGATGAAGCCGGCTAAAACGAGACATCCTCTGTTTGTCTATTATTCGGTGTCGTGCAAGGCGCAAGCCTTTGATTCACGAAATAAACTCGTAAACTCGTAAAACTCGTATATTTTCCCATAAGCCCCTTTCGATTTCAATTCTTGTTCACGAAGTTAATTACCGAAAAAATTTACGCGTGCAGCATGCAACACTCATTTAGCCACGTGCGGTCTTGCATTTCGCCTAATTATGATGTAAAATTATAGCTGCGTGACACCCTTTATCGCTACGACGGAATTTCAAAGCGGAAGTACAATCAACCCCCTCCCCCGAACTCTTTTTCCGCGTCTCCTACTAGCAGGACTAATCTGCTAGAAAGTGTTTACAATTTGGAACACACGCACCCTGCGCCATAAATAGGTGCCCTATGCTCCGTTTGTCGCTTTTCTGATTGAATTACTCCGGCCATTTGTGCGTCATCGTCACATACACACGTCCACTTTTGCAAAATTCATTCAGAACATCATATCACATTTAGAATTCAAACAACCGCTACGCTCCCTCGGAGCCTTTGTCCGGAAGTGGCCCGTTGGTGCACCGCTCCACACTTCCGTTCATGCAGTCGAGAAGTATCGTAGTTTGAATCTTGTTCTGGCCGTTGCTGCATTGCCGTTTCTTTTTAGCCCGTACCGTGAGATCCTTGAATTGTTTTGTGAACAGGAAGTAAAGCTGGAAAGGACGGAATATATAAAGCGGCAACTATAGACGGAGACGAACCAGTGGATTCGCCAATGAGTTCACATTGAAGAGAAGGTTAATGACGTCCTTGGCGAAGATGAACCAGTCGCGTTCTTCGTACCGCTTGACGTCGACGAATCGAATCAGAAGACCGCCTATAAATAATTTTTGTTGCATACTAATGTTTAACTTTTGCAATTTAACCTGTATGGCAGCTGATGAAGAGAATCATGATGGCCATCAAGAGCATTCCTGATCGTCGTTCTCGTGCCAGTCGCCTTTTGTGTCCGATGGAGAACATGCGGTGGTCATTGATTATGCAGAGTGTGCGCAAATTTAGACCAATAATGAGGCAAAACGGGATGACGTAGACGCACGCCGGGTACAGCACCAGGTCGCTCTGAAACATTGCGGGATAAGCATGATCGATCTGTCATTTTCAATAGGTAGGAATGGAAAAATCGTATTGTCTTCCCACACCACTTCCAAAAAACAGAGAGACGAGGGAACAGGTATATGTGAGATAGATAGCTACGTTCAGTTTAGGCCTTTAAGATCTAATTTGGGATGTCATAGTTTTGGTTTTCCTTTAAAACGCTGTCCACATGAGATGACACATTTCTTGACGCCCAAACATTCGCTCAATAAAGAGCGGTCTCTTATTTTGATCGCTCCTTCTTCCTGTCATAAACAGCTGGATGTGCGATGCGAAAATAAAAAAAAACAGTCGTCAACAATTACGAAGCTCATTATCTGCACGAGGCCAATGAGACTAACTGATTTGTGAGGAAGGAAATGCTGAAAATCCTTGTCGTTTATGGCGAGTTCCTTTCCTTTGTGTTGTTTATGACAAAAGACTTTTGCATTCCTGATTATGTTTTTCTAAAGAACAACTAAGGGCAAGAAGAAACGTTGTTTATGCATTTTTAAATTGGCCAAAAATAGTGGATAAAAATGGAATATCGGACAAGGCTTTTTACAAAAAGGTTGATATGTATCTGTAGAATTGTTTAATCAACATTTTAACCCCTTCATGCCATGAAAATGACCACAGAGACCCTATTCTTTCCACAAGAATTTCAACAGATTGGCAATCGAAAGTGGCCATTTAGAGACCCACCAGCAATCCGTAGTAAAAAAAACCTACCAGCAATCTGTAATATTTGTTATTCGCCAGTGCGGACCGCGTATGCACGTAAAGCTCGTAGTCGGCGTTCCAATCCCACTCGTATTCCATCCATTTGGACGCGTTGAAGAGGAGCGCGAGGAAGGCGATCATGGACAATATGAGTCCTTTCGGACGTTGGAACGCTTCTGAGAATGGATTCGCGATGACCCGATAACGCTTCACTGATATGTAGCAAATGGTCCAAATCGAAGCCGTGTTTGCCGTCAAAAGGAGAGGAGCCAGGAGACCCGTCGAGAAGTAGGCGACTTGTGTTAGGCCTCCATTGGCCGGGCTGCCCGAGTAGTCGTGGAGAGCTGGGACGAAAAGCACGCACATGGACAGTAGCAGTTGCATACTGTCGCATATGCACAGGATGGAGAGAGCCGGAACGAGCGGATGCTGGCGGTGATGGAGGAATACCCAGAGACAGGCGCCATTGAGCAGGAGTCCGAGGCAGCAGACCGATGGGAGCAAGTACAGTGCCAGAACGCAGTCGACGAGACGCCATAACTCCGGCTGACTGGCGCAGATCGACATCGGACGACCGGAGGAGCGAGAGATTAGGTGGAAACTCTTATTAACATGAAATAGTGGTAGGTGAGTCGATTCTGAAACGAAGCGAATTGGATTAAGTTTTGAGCAACAAGAAAATGAGCCGCGCACAAAATATTTTCCCATTGAAAAAAGGGCACTGCAAGCGGGTCGTAGACGTAGTTTCAGATTTGCAGAGCCAGAGTTAATTAACGATCCACCGATAAGATTGCGTCAACTTCGAGCAAATCATATCTAATAACAGTGGCTTAATTGAATTCTTAAAAGTCGGATCATCCCCAAGATTATAAGGAATATTGCAGTCTAATAAGGTAGTAAACCCAAGATGCAGACTCTGAACAGAAACACGTAATAAACAAGGAGTATCTCCTTAAAATAAGTGCATCCAGCGTAATAGATCGAAAATAACAGCAAGCGAAGCAATCTCTACAAATGCCTCGGCATGCAAGATCTCCTTTCTGATGAATGTACTGTGGTAAACACGGCGCAGAGCATACACAATAGGTCACACCTAAAAAACGATGATGCTCTTAGAGAACATCACTAATTGGCGCCCAGGGCAATTTGGATGCGAAGTAAACACTTCATATAATGTCGCGAGTTTCTTAAAGAAATATGCATAGATGCCCGTATGTTTAGGAATTCGGTTTTTGGAAGGGGGTGGCGGCACGAACAGATGCAGCTCTTAACCCTCTCCATCCATGGGAGCCGCTGAAGATGCTCCACAACTCCGAAACCCACGTCTCCAGCCAAGCTGAGGATGGGACCCGCTCCGTCCGCTGGGTCCCACCGCTGTACCTCGACGAGATTCAGGTTCGTCGCCTCTCCGATACTCGAACACACGCTGATCGCCTTGCTCGGATGCCGTCTTCGGCCGAATCCAGAAGAAGATCCACGGTGTGGTATTGTCTTTTTTTGTACACGCATGAGCCTTTATGAGCCAACTCGAAAGCGATCCAGTAAACAGTAACGCCTTCCAAAACACCTGCCTATTTTCATAAGTTATACATGCACGTCTCCTAAGTTCTTATTATTAGTTCAAACGTATAAACCCAGACTGCTTCACATCCTCATAAAAAGTTGACACTAAAATTGGATATTCGACAGACACAGCGCACATAACAAACTTATAAAATTCCGGAACCACGCGATATATAAAGCGCGAACTTAAATGTAATAAATTTACCAGGATCTAATCGTATTTTTAGGAATGAGGGCGTTGAGCAAGTACAGACGTTCGAAATATGTTTTCGACGATGTGGGTGACGCGCGTTTCCGGTTAAAGAAATGAGCGATTATGCGGCGAGGTCAAAGTAATCTAATGGATCGGAATGACATCAACGGGACCTTAGCCAAAACAGAAGCGAAACCGATTTCGGCGAAAGAAATGATTTTTGATTTCAGCAAACATCTTCACGCCGCTTTTTGTTTCAATTATGATAATTGCACAAATTTGGCCGATCAGAAATCATGAAGTGCCAGAAACCAAAAAAGTGAATGGTCACCTCGGCATAGAGTCTGGGATGCATCACCCGTACTTCAGACGAGCACACACTTACGTCTAATATCGAACTTCATATAGTGGGAAGATTAACGAAGGATGCATGCGGGGGAAGGGACGATGACCAATATAAATTTTAAAGAAATCGAGAAGTTTCAGCGCGGGAAATATTGATAGAAAAGGCCGGTCGTGTTCTTTTGAAAATCTACGCTTTCATAGAGGCTTATAGCGTAGACAGCTGAGATAAAATTATGCAGATCATCGTTGGCTTATTGTCACACGAGGATTAAGAGAGTAGTCGTCACTGAACGTGGAAGATGGTAGTCCGTCGTTACCCTTTCCACGCGAAAAGGGTGAAAATATAACACGCGATTTTTCAAAGGAACTATTGCGACAACACGACTCAAGATTAGCATCTTTAGCACGGGCAAAACACTTATGTCGTTTGTAAATGCGTCAGGACAACGTCTACTTCCGTCCATTAGAGGAACTGTCTGCGATTGAGTCGAAAATGTGCTTGCATTCTAGACCAGGAAATCATCAATTGATGCATCCGGTTGACGCAACAACGTTGAAGGAACACTATTTGTAGCTTTATCAATGGAACAGTTTTTTAGAAATTGAGCTCTGAGGGACATCATCAAAGTCTATTTTTGTTGATTGTCTTTAAATTTCTCAATTTCTTAAAATTCGACGACCCTCTTATTTATCTTTTTGAGGACGAATGGCTGCTTTAATAACTTCTTAAGAGCCACGATCTCAAGCCACATAGTACCACCGGAAGAGACCATTCCATTCACAGTAATCAAGGAGAAGTGCATTGGATATACGATAACATTCTAACCGAATTCCTACGGATCAAAGACTTACTGACCTCTGCCGGAACCGCACTTCGGCTTCAGGGAACACGCACGTCAGTCGCTGTTTAGCTAGATACCTGCGCGAACCACGCCTAATATCGTTTCCTACCAGAAAATTAGCAAATTCAATAATGGACGCACGACGCGGAGCTGTAAGCGACTGGCGCATTGACAAATGAATTCGTAAATTTAATCACTAATAACCCCAACCAGCTCACTGCGCACCCAGAGCACTGAAAAGGACCGCCCGCTTTGCCTGATCAAAACAAGAGACAGACTACGAGTAAGAAAGTCGATTTCGGCTAACTAGGTGTACTCTGTGACTTTTGTTGACATATTAATAACGGACCAGAGATGCTGGAAGGTCAACGCGTTGGGTCTTCATTGCGTTGTTTCAAGCGCCCTCCGCATTGGAGGCGATATGAGCGGAACGAAGCCAAGAAGGGAGGCGGTCCTAAGCACTTTTGCGGAGGTCTTAAATTTGCGCTAGAAAATGTTGCTCGATTTGACACCGGACACAGTCAAACAATCACAATAGATCGCATCCGAATCTTTCTGAAGTGTATCAATAGCGAAAAGTGTGTTAGCGCATCAACTGTATATCGGAATTGTTGATTGTCAGGTGGTAAACAGTGGCAAATGAGTAATGGCAAGCCAATTAAAGGTTTATTTAATATGTCGGATCTGACTGATTTTTATTAGAAAAGCGTCCATGTTTTGAACGTCCAAATACATACTACTAACTCTTAAACGTTCATTAAGCATTCCGACTCAGTCACGTAGTACGTCCTCAAGTGAATTAGAAATTACTCACAGACTACTGTTGTGGAACCTATACTAGGATATGGGTTGACTGTGTTGGATTGAAGAGATTTGTCATTGGCCATTAGGTAGTTGGAGCTCAGTAACATTAGAAATACCGGTTGATGCGCTACTGTTTTCGTTTTTTAGATTTCCGGATCTAGTACTGAACTTTCGAAAGAAATCGAAAGCAGAGTTGTGATTAAAAAAGAGAACAGCAACACGAAACCTGCGTTGTTTTCGTATGGAAAGACAATGATAATAGACGAAACCCATGAATAATGAGCAAAATAAACAAAGCCTTGGACGAGCCGAGACAATTCATCAAAAATCAAAGAACCGATCTCGGGAAGGCTAAAAATCGAATCAGCCGTCGGATGAAGGGTTTTCGGACGCAACGCACCGAAAAAGTCTAAGTATCTATTTCTCTTTTTGCTTGTTGCTCGACATTCAATATCGCAAAACAAACAAATCGCAGACTTTCATTACATCTCTAACGATGCTAATTGCACTGCCATGTAAATGGGTGCCATGACGTAGCTGCTACGATTCTGCTCGGGTTTTACTTTTCTGTAATCATACGGTACAATATGACGAACTAAAACATAATTATAGACGTCTAGACAACTTCCTAATCAGGAATTTTGAAACCGAAATCCATCGCTAATCGCAAATCCCATACATGAGTATCATGATCCGACGTCAAGGCTTATCCCTACAATTCAGGTAATACGCGTTGACATCATCAGGTGAAACGAGGCTACGACGCAGAGTGCAGTTGTTCCAAACATCTTCAGTGTGAATCTCCATTATTTTAAGTTAAGTGCACTTCTGGAAAAACAGGTCCAGATAAATAGAGTGCTCGGGCACCCAGGAACGCCTACGTGGGAAGAAGCGGCGAAATCAAACAGTAGATTTCCGTTCTCATCTCGATTTCCGTCTTTTTTGTGCATGTTCTGTTCCGTAAACATTCGATGTTCGACGCGACTAATTAGGGACAGCGCTGCAACATGATGCTTAGGTTTGCAACGCAACAAGGATATGGATAGGAGTGAACCTCATTGCCAATTTTTGGCGACACGATTTTTAAGGATGACGATACCGATTCTGAACAGCGCAGCGGTGCTTAAGTCGGAAGGAAATGTGTAGGTTCGTGATAGTTATTGTACTTTATAGCATTAAAGAACTATTAGGTTGGAATATTGAAAATGTCGCTTTCTCCTCAGAGCTAGTTTCTATGCATAAAGATGTATATTTCACTGGAGGTATACAACATTTAACTACACTGCCTCAGAGCTCTTCCTGGGGAGGTGCCGGACGTCTCCACCGTAGAACAAGAGAGGTTCCGGGTCGAAAACTCCCATTTTTGACCTCATTACAAAACTTCGGCTCTTTTTATTTGTTGATGTTTCCGACAGTCCCGCATAAGCAGATACCAGTTAGGGCTGTAAGAGATCTATCTGTCCAATAAACACCTAAGTCCCAGCTGAAAATGAGCAGTAATTTTGAGGGCAATCTAAAATTTTAGATTTTTAGATTGTCTAGATTTTTAAGGATGACGATACCGATTCTGAACAGCGCAACGAGGCTTAGGTTGGAAGTAAATGTGTAAGTTCGTGATACTTATTGTACTTTATAGCATTAAAGAACTACTTTGGCACGAACGCATTCAAGAAAACTCAATTCGCAATGGAAGTGACTCATTGGAAACATGAAAGTCACCGAAGGATATGCCGTCAAATAAAGAGTGACCGTGAGATGGATTGTTTCTACATGGCACTTAAAAATCTTCAAGATCTTACTTTATGAATGGCACCTTTAGAAGAATATCTGAAACCTAAAGAAGCATGCAAGATTCAACGAAAAGACCAAAGCAGATGCACCTTATGAACGCTTTATTTCTGTGATTAGATCTTGTCTCAAGAGATGCTATCAAAGCGCAATCGATACCGATAAACAGGAAATAAGCGTTTGCTTAAATGAGCAAAGAACTCAGCAGGTGGTTAGAATATGGCAGTCAACGCGGAAGAGGACATCTCCAATCGCTGCAAATAATTTTAGCAACATTTTCGCTGGGAACGAGTCCTGAGTAATTGCCTTAGTTTTAGTAAACACGTGAAAGTACATATATTTTTTATTGATCGCGAAAATTGGTACGCAGAAGAGCAAATTTATGCGCATAGAGGTTGTAACCTACGGTCAGAATGTCTAAGTTATACGATAAGCATAGGGTAGCGAGATCTCCGTTTTAACATACATAAATTTTTCCAGCACAAGTTGCATTATTGCTAACAAGGTTCTTGACAAAGAAACTGCATTGACAGACTACACTGTCACCAGAATACTGAGAACTTTAAAACATACAATACACTGGGAAGTGCAGGGCGCAATCATGGCCCTCTTGAAGACTCGATTCTAACAGTGTACCCACACAAGGCCATACCAGTGATGTAGTGACAGCAAAGTGCACAATTCAAGTTTAATCCCTCGCAGTTTATAGAACTAATCCCATCACTTCTTCAGGTCCACCACATCAAACAGAGCAAGGATTAAACAAGATCTAAGAGCGTGCGAAAAAGGAGTTCCTCGATCACAAGACGCCTTCACTCGCTCACACAACCACTTAAGTCACACTTAATATGTATAATATTTGTATAATAGCATGATAGGCGTGAGGTGAAAGCGGATACCCACTGAATGTAGAGCGTTTCGCCGACAGCAGAGTAAATACGCAATGTGGCGTCTGCACCTAAAGACCTCAAGGAGATACTATTGGCGCCGAGGTCATTTTAACAAACGCGAAATAAACGAAAATGCCGTCTTGATGAGGGGGACCTGTATTGTGTGTTATGTCCGTTTCGGCGAGAAGACGGCCTGGCGAACGACGACAATTGCAGCTTGTGGAGGCATCATTGAATAGCACCATTAGCGTGGTGAGAAAAACAAGGCCCGGTATTGCGTCACGGAAGGAGATGAGTCAATACGTTTCCTTATAGGTTCATATTCTAGCCCATTCGAGTACGCGGTTCTAGGTTATGTGCTCAAACGAAAAAGCTTCTAGTGCATTCATCTCATCAGTTTTTCGCAAAGTCAGATAAAAACGCAGTGACGTGACAGGAGGGCGAAAACCAGTCTTGTCTTAATGCCTTGAAATGACGACATGGTAATGTCGAAATAAGCGGTGGTCGCTTTTGAGGACATTCGGCAGTCCTGGAACTATTGACCACGAAAATCTTACGATTACATATGGTGATTTAATTAAGTTTGCGCACATATATAAATAAATAAGCACAGAGAGATTTTGGAGCAAGTTATAAGTGAACTCGAAGGTTAAAAGGAATGGAAGGCTCAAGTCTGAAATCTACTATGTTTGTAACAGACCTGTGCTAAATGAATTTTACAGATGTGCAGTCTTGTGTTATTTTTACAAATCCGATGAGGGGAGGCTAGAGGTGTAGAAGCGAAGTACACTGCCTGTTAACTTTAAACTTAAAAAGATAACACGTGCAGAAAAAAGGGCCCCCTTTCTCGGAACCATTAGGGTTTTATTAAATTTCCAGGCTAGACCATGGATTGACAATGAATGGAACGTGACCTTTTGGTGACGTGAGTGGCTTCTCCACATGTTTTGATGTCTTAAATCTGAGTGGTCACAAAACCGTTCTTAATTTTGATGATTTGCACCTTTCTTTGGATCTCATGAGATCGCCTCGAAATTGTGAAGAACAAGAACTCTCTGCATTGCACAGAATCTAAGAAAGCACACCGATCGCCAACCTTCAAAAAGCACAAAGATGAGCGCCGACCAAATAAACAATTCCCGAAAGCAGTGCTAAAAAGCAGAACTTCGTATAGGTTAAGCTAATAAGAGAAGTGGCAAGTGCCGAAAGGATTTGATTCATGGTGCACTGCTAAAGAAGAGGAGTTTATGATGGTGATCTCTGAAATTTGAAACAAAAGATAGCCCGAGTGTGGACAGAATGAAGTGACCTATTTGTGGAAAGTGCGAAGAATGTACAACTCGATGTTTTTAATCAAAAAAAGCTGTTCCTTAAATAACTGCCAACTTCAGTGCTGCCCAAAGGGTTGTGTGTCTCCTTAATAAAGAACAAAACACTAGCAACATGAGGTACATTCAATTAACCTCTTTGTCTCAATCCTTCGCATCATGACACTAAGCAAAGGTGAAATATTGTTATCATCTTATCGGACAACAGAATATTCTATAAGGCCTTTCTCCAAAGCCGTAAACACGCTCCCATTCTGCAGAATCCACCCAAAATAGAACTTTTCTAGCTAGTGGGGAAAGGTACAGCTATTAGCAGACAATTCAATAGCCAACTCATGATTATTAACGCTGTCTTGAATGGAGATAACAACCCTGTGAGATCTAAACAAACAGCGGGAGAAAACAAGAACATTGACCAAAGGCCGACCAAACACAGAATATTCCAAGAATATAAGATCAAATTATGAATCAGTGAAATTCAGTGAAAAATGATGCTGGAAATTCACAGTTCAATACCATACAGAACTGTACAAATAAGCACAAGAGGTTAGAACTCTAAGAACCGCAAAGAGACGCCTCGAAGTGTTTTTATTAGGAACGTATATAGGGTAAATGAACTAGGCGTCGGGCAATTGATAAAAATGAGAGTGGGCGACAGACGAAGCGGAAAGATGCGCTTCTTTTTTTGTTTCAGCAGGGAGACCTACCCTTCCTGAGCGCTAAGAATGACTAATGAATTGGACTAGAAATGGGTGGACATTTTTGGCGTGCCATTACGTTTCGTTAAGAACGTAAATATTTCCAAAAATGGACCGCTATACTCGGCATCAAGTTGTAGGCGGAGCCAACATTGAACAGTGTGAAACAGAAGTCGTTGTTTACTGTATCGCTGATCTGGTTTCAAATGGAACGCCCAAATTACAAAGGGATACGGTCGCCCTCATAGCAAGACAATTGAACTGACTAAAACAAAACAATTGGGTTCGTTAACTAAACCAGATGCACTCCGGAGCTCACTTTAAACGCTCGCAGTTTCTTTTCAGGTATTTTCGGCAGAAAAAAAGAGAAAACAAACAACTTGTGGCTTTTCAACGCAGCTTGGAGGAGTGGGCTGACCTAACTTCCGCCATGGCCATCGTTGCTAGCGAGTAAAACAACACGTTGGAGGGGGCCAGGTCCATTTAGGCGCCACGTCACCATAGCTATTAGAAGAGGACGGGCATAACAATAACTCCATATTTCATATTTATATGAAACGGAACTAACCACGATGTATGTAGCCAATAATACAATAAGACGGTCAAAAAATTAAATATAAAAGTTTCATCAAAAATACACTGAATCACATTGTTTTCATCCAGTAGAAGTGAAAACAATGTGATTCTTAGCCCAAGCTTCGAACGACCAGAAACCTCAAACAGCATTCCAGGGGTTATAGATCAAAACAGGATAAAGACATTAACGTCGGAACCGATTAAGGACGCGCAGATCCGAAACTCACTGACTTGTTTTGCCGAACATTTTGCACGAATGCCGCCCAGACAGAAAAATTGTGCGCATAAGGATATGCGTCGAGTTGTGTATCATATTCGGATATCCCGTCCCAGCAAAATGTCAACAAATTACGTTGCAACGCAAAAGTCCCGCCAACGTGACATGACTTTAGCGAGCAACGTCTTTAGCATCCTTCTGGCAACTTCCATGGACGACAACAAGAAGTGCCGGTTGTTGACTGACAAAAGAGTCACGGATATGAGACTCGGTATGCCGCGCTAAAAAATGTTTTGTTCAGGCTCCAGACGCATGTCTAGACATCTGAGGTTGCAGCAAGCGAAGCGAGCTTTGCATACCTAGCCGAACGTATTCCGAGGAAAAAGCAAATTAAAGAGAAGAATGTTGTGGCAGCAAAGTTGCGATTCAGTGATGCAAATGTTGCGCAATTTACAGTCACCACAACAAGACAACCGAGGGAGATATAGATAAATTTAGGAACTTTAAGAAGAGTCGAGGTCCTCCAGGCGGAATCGAGCAAACATGTTTTGCAGAACACATGTAAATACGTAGTTCAAATGTGCCATGCCAATCGAAAGACACTTCCGCTTCCGAAAGCAACAGCCTTGCGTAAAGAAACTTTTTATTGTTACCGACGTTAAAAAACAAGATTTGAATAGGAGAAGGGCTTCACAAAGTCTGTCAATTGAACATAAAAACAAATTTGTGTGGAAGCATTCCGATCGAGAAAATTGGTAATCTTTCGGCTACGATTTCATTTTCTGCGATCCTGATCATGACCCATAGAAGATGAAAAGTGACCGCTTTTCTGTGGACATTTTACGCATTCATCAAAATTTGAAAAAGATGGAAATAAACATGAAGATCTGAACCGTTTCGAACTTAGAACGATGGACAAGGAAGGAGAAGAAATTCTACCGGATGAAGCTCAAAATAAATAAAAATCTTATTTATCGACTGGGCACTTTATCGGTGGAACTATGCAGACATGGGTTTATCAAAAAATCGCTCGCGGCTCATAAATTGAGAACACATTTTCTGATAAGACCAAAATGAATTTAAGAGACGCACGTCCAAAGAGCGCGATCAAGCAGTATCGGAAGTTAATTACACGTTCCCCTAATTCCCACTTCTCTTTGCCGACCTTTTTTTGGGAAGTTCACTGACGTGATGCTGAGCCAGTGTTCGCGTAAAGCTGACAATTCTGTCACAGAACGAAGCCGCTGTCCAATAAATCAAAACCTTGCGGAAAGCGTTATTCGAAAGCGGCAATAAATAACAACAAACGGTAGTTACTCCGCCAGAGCAAAACGACGTCGTTTTAAACGGCAATAAGGAGCTTCGACTGGTAGCACACGCGGTCACTTCATACCGCTTCTTGCCGACTAGCTCGTGCTGATAAGACAGTGTTGATCGGCAAACAATCAATCTAAACCTGTTGCTGATAGGGATAAGCCATCTATCTGCCGTGGCGTTGCAATAGCCCTGGCGCATATGGTGTTTCTAGTTTGCACTGTGCCGGAAGAGAGACGGCACTTCTTCAAAACACGTGTCAAAAAGAAAAAGACACCAGACGATGGGCATCATCAGCATCAGCTGTGAGACCAGAGAATATCCCTTGGTCGTCAGATGCGAAAGGACGTTCTTTATAAGCGTTTTCTTGTGTAGGGGGGTGGAGATATTTAATAACTAAAAACGTATGACGGAAATACATTTTTGTCAATGAGGTTACAAATACGTGTTTTTAAGGTGGGAAGCATACGTTATTTCCTTCACGTGATTATTCATTATCGGGTCGACGCCCACAGTTTTTAACAATAGAGGATAACAATCCGTCGGGAAGGAATTAGATCTGGAGGTGTGCTGTGTAAATAGGCGTTCATCGACGATGAGTTCCCGGAACATATTAAGATTCATACAGATAGGGTAAAAATACGATGCCCTAGTTCCTCGCTCAAAACCATGATTATGGCTGCATTAAGAAATAAATCTCAAGAACTACACTTCCATTCTAAGCATATTCATAACCCTGAGAGCTGCCATGAAAGCTAGGTCCAATAGGGGTATTCCCCTTGGCGGCGTGAGCACAAAGTGCCCTAGAAGTTACTATTTCTGAATGTCAGAACCACAAATATCGTTTTGCAAAGGCCCCTGTCACACTACGAATTCCACGATTCGATGGACATCCCATTTACAGATGTTTCACGGCAAGGTTCGAAGCTTTTCAAAGGGGCGAAACGACTAATACTTCATATTATATTTACGCGACACCTACTCAAACAGACACCCACACTATGGGGAAGAACAAAAAACGTTTGTCGCAATCTTGAGTTGTGGAAAAAAACGGCTATGATGATGATGCGTTGACACTTGAGTGCAATCATCTATCGAGCGCTTATCTCTCGTTCAAGCCAATTATAATGTAAATTAGCGTTCTTCCATTACTATCGAGTTTCTTCTACTCAGCACGCAGCGTTCGCAATTATATGCGCCTATGAGTCAGTATTTCGCGTGGCATATCCTATATCGCAACACAATCTTTCGCTTCGACCGCATAAAAAGCAAATATTTGAGCTATTCTTTGAGGTTCACGAATTATACACGGTTAGACACACAGGAGAGAGTGACGGTGACAATAGAAAGAAGGTCCAAGAAGGGCTCATAGCTAGTTAAAGTACAAGTAATTAAAAGTAATAGTTCATCTTCACTTTTATGAGTGCATCGATGCAGCAGGAACCGAGGAGAAGAAGGTCGGAGATCGGTTTTAGGGCATTATATCATTCAGAAATGGCCAGCAGCTGTTCATAATTCCACATAAATAAAGTTTTCGCCGTTTGTAGAGAAGCGAAAATGGAAATTCTTTTCCTTAAGGACGATGTACATATACTCCGAAACAAGGCCTAGCTTCTTCACCTTTAGATAGACATGCTGTATACTTTTTGTATGAAAGGATGTTAGAATTTGCCGCTCCTACATTGCTTTGATCCTACCATCTAACGTCTATAGTGCAAGTATCGGCTGCGCTGTATATACTGCGCTGGTACTCGCAGTATACACATTAGTTGGTAGGATAGTAACTGGGTCCATACATAAGGTAGATTCATCTACAGAACTTCATTCGAGCGTTATTCTGACAGGTAGACAGAGTAAGCATTGATCACTCTGCTTTTTGAAGATTCAATCTACCAAAAACCTACGCAACTTACATTTGGATACCAATTGAAAGCCTATGCATTGCCAGGTAACGCCCCCGGTTCATCTTTAAACCATTAACGGGCAGGACAGGTTCCATGCTCGACCAGATTCAGTCGATCTTTGAAGTACCGATGTTGCCGCTTGCAGGACTACTTAATCCTCAGCACGCACTCGCGCTTTTAAATACAAACAATCCCTTTTTACCAAACTGCAAATGCTCTGGCTTCCTTTATCTTATTTTGCTTAAAAAACTGTTAACTTGACTTTTGAAGAACACTTCATCATACGTAAGCACAACAAGACAAAGGTCCGCAGCCATCCATAATCGCATAAGTGCTACAACACAAGTACGATCGAAGCATATAGTACATGTGCAGTAGTACGAGAGGTGATTAATGTCCAAGCGTGTTCATTCAATACCTCCCTACGGGCTAAGATGACTGTACCGTGTTGACATAGTAAAATCGTGTTCTGCTGCGGTTTATTACCTAATGATTATAGTTCAGTACAATTCAGACCCTAAATTTCCGATGAGGGTTTCAGCCGCAGAATGAAAAGCAGTGACTCTCAAGAGAGGGCGAAGCGAATCTGTAGAACAAAAAAATAACATCTGAGCGATGGCTATGTTTAGTCTCGTGCAAAAGTAAGCGACAATAACATCAAAACAACATCACTTTTGATGTGCTGTTTATGGCTTTAGAAGACCGGCAGACATCATAAAACACGAGAAGTAGTCCTTGGGGAGTGCTGTTTATGTGTGAACATTTGATAGTCCAACAGAAGAGTAGGAGTGAAACACACGCGAAAATATGACTTCAGTGCAAGAAATTGAGAGTGAGGTGAATGCTCTTGTATTGCGATAGGCACGAATGTACTTATAACGCACCCCCGAACCAACATGCTCTTCTGTTATTTGAGGAGGGGTTTTCGCCAAATATCGCTTGTCGATGTGGATGGAAGGAAACCGGATTCAGTACTCCGCCAGTTTTTGCAAACCTCGTCAAAAATGCTTGCAAAACAGATGCAAGTGTTGGTTGAGGATTTTGTGCTGTCAAAAAACCACTCCATCTTCCCTGAAAGTATAAATTCAGTATCTGCACCAACCTCAAGCGATAAACAAAAGATCTTTTGCGAATAACATACTGAAGTTCCTGGAGAATTTAACTGTACCAGCTAGGAAAACGAAGTTGGCGACCTCAATAAATTAATCGAGCGCGGTTCACATTTACCTTTTACCTATTTTTTGATCAGTTCCGACCGAACTGATTGTTGCTTCAAAAGACCAGTCATCGACAAAGCTGGGTTTTGGTTCTTTCGCTCAGATTGTGAGGCGTGAAGAGGCACTACACTTCATTTCCCTGATAGTTCCGGATGAAATTCGGATGAAAAGAGCAGCCCAAGGTAACTAAAGATTATATTGCCTATGTTGACTCGTTGGCTTGTATTTAGGCTTGTCGGAAGTGTTGTCTGGCTTGGGTGATGAGCATCTTAAGCGTGTCATGCCCGACATCATTCATACAACGGAATCGGAGGATGTCCAAGCACACGTTCAAGGCGAATACATTCTAATGTACGTCTATCTTCCTATCGTTTTCGGTGATAGGTTCATTCCCCATTTAGCAGACATTGTTCCTTGTATTTTGAAGGTGAGTTGGAAAGTGTCATCGTTTGCAGATGTAAAATTCGAGTTTTAGGCCTTAACAAATGAATATGTTCGTCACTCTTCTTTGAAGACACGGAAACGCTTAATCTAAGAAGAACGGATAGAACGAAACCTTTCAAGGTGCAGATTGCATCGCCATTTGTGTACACCTTTGATCCGTGACTGCATTGTTCTTGTTGTTTAGATGTTAGAAATTAAATACAACTCAGCTGGATTTATCACGTACTATGACCAAGAATCTCATTCTAATCTCTCGTTGGTCTTATTCTAATTTTTCCCTCGGAAGTGCGTTAACGTTGCCGTTACTTTGCCTTTTGAAGATGTCTATATACGTGCTGCGCTTCTATTTAGAACTTGTGATATGTGCTATTTGTCAACTGAAAGCGTCCTGACCTGTTCGTTCGTCATAATAAGCAAGAAAAATGCTTGCAAAACAGCTGCCTAGCTGCACTTGAGTCAGTTCAAAAGGCAAAGTAACGGCAACGTTAACGCACTTCCGAGGGAAAAATTAGAATAAGACCAACGAGAGATTAGAATGAGATTCTTGGTCATAGTACGTGATAAATCCAGCTGAGTTGTATTTAATTTCTAACATCTAAACAACAAGAACAATGCAGTCACGGATCAAAGGTGTACACAAATGGCGATGCAATCTGCACCTTGAAAGGTTTCGTTCTATCCGTTCTTCTTAGATTAAGCGTTTCCGTGTCTTCAAAGAAGAGTGACGAACATATTCATTTGTTAAGGCCTAAAACTCGAATTTTACATCTGCAAACGATGACACTTTCCAACTCACCTTCAAAATACAAGGAACAATGTCTGCTAAATGGGGAATGAACCTATCACCGAAAACGATAGGAAGATAGACGTACATTAGAATGTATTCGCCTTGAACGTGTGCTTGGACATCCTCCGATTCCGTTGTATGAATGATGTCGGGCATGACACGCTTAAGATGCTCATCACCCAAGCCAGACAACACTTCCGACAAGCCTAAATACAAGCCAACGAGTCAACATAGGCAATATAATCTTTAGTTACCTTGGGCTGCTCTTTTCATCCGAATTTCATCCGGAACTATCAGGGAAATGAAGTGTAGTGCCTCTTCACGCCTCACAATCTGAGCGAAAGAACCAAAACCCAGCTTTGTCGATGACTGGTCTTTTGAAGCAACAATCAGTTCGGTCGGAACTGATCAACTTCTACCCCAGAAGGCTAAAATTACCACTCAGTTAGTGTAAAACAAGCACACACAAAATTACCTTTTTCGTCTCCTCGTACACACTCTTAATTTTTATTAGAGCTGTGTTCATTTCGTTAGGGTATTCTGTGATGAATGCCTCTAAAGCTTCTGGTATCGCAAGAAGATTGATTTTCCGAATTTCACATCACCCAGTAATTTCTCGCACAGCTAAACATCGGCAATGAAAATCTGAAGAAGCCAACAAAAACGATTGCATGCAAAGCACTTACCGTGAACAAACTCTGAAGTCCGCTTCCAGACGAGGTGATGTCATTCACTCACGAACCAAGAGCACAGATTTGAGCCGAAACGTTGTCCTGAAGAAACACACTACAGAAGCGAAATAATTTTCCCGCCAAAACTGGCGTTTTCCAGTGATTCGCCCCTTTATCCCCGAAAATTTTAACGTTTCCCAATTTTTAATTCAGCATTTTTAATTCAGGACGTCAAAATGACGACGCCATTCCACCGGAGCGTCGACTCCCCATTCTCGACGCCCTTCCATCGGAGCGTCGACTCCTCACTCTCGACGCCCTTCCAGCGGAGCTCCGACTCTCCGGTCTCGACGCCATTCCACCGGAGCGCCGACTCTCCGGTCTCGACACCCTTCCATCGGAGCGTCGACTCTCCGGTCTCGATGCTCTTGGTTCGTGAGTGAATGACATCACCTCGTCTGGAAGCGGACTTCAGAGTTTGTTCACGGTAAGTGCTTTGCAAGCAATCGATAGTTCAAAACGTTTTTTAGAACGTTCAGCCAGTCCCGCCTTTCAGCGTTACGGGTAAAATCCGTATACCATGCCGTGCGTAAGTCATGGCGGTTGCAGCTGTCTATGCAATACAGGGTTATCGGAAAGTTCTGGAACGTGAAAAACACAATTTTTCTCAAACAAAACCATTTTAACTCCAAAAATGAACAATACTACGTTATTCAGCACGCTTAATTACACATAAAACGTGAATTTCATTCAAAATGGCCTCCTCTAGCGTCGATAGAAGGCCTTCACTCGCTTCTTGAAATTTTCGACGATCGCCGCGGGTGTTTCCACGCTGATTTCTTCCCAAGCGGCCCGGAGATCGCGCTTCAGGTCGTCCACGGTGGCGTGTCTTCTTCGGCAGGCCTTTTCCTCCAAAATGGACCAAATCGCGTAGTCCATCGGGTTTAAATCCGGCGAGTTTGAGGGCCAAACTGACTTTTCCCAAAACCACGGGATTTGGTCTTCCAAGAAGCTCATCGTTGATTTGGATCCATGGGCCGGTGCCCAGTCATGCTGAAATACCCGTCCGTGGTCCTATAAGTGTTTTTCGGTCCAGGGAACCAGAAGCTTCACCAAGATCTTTTATTGCTACACCTGAGAGTCCATTTCCGCACCTTTTTCAACGAAAACCGGGAAAATTTTTCTAGTTGCGCAGATTTCGCCCCAAACCATCACAGAATTGGGGAAATGGCTTGTTTTAACGTGCATCGTACGCGATGAGCCTTTCTGTAGCAGGTAACAGTGATTCTGGGAGTTGCGGACCGCTTAGATGGTAAAAATCTTCTCATCGGATAAGACCACATTGGCGAATCCGGACCCGCGGCTCTCAGCTCTCAGCTTCTTGCACTTCTGAAGCCGTTCGGCCTTTTTCGCATCGGTTAGCAGGTGTCCGCGGCTTATTTTGTAGCTCTTGAAATGCAGATCCTCGGTGACAAGCTTGTACATCAATGCGTAGCCGATTTTGTACGTCTTGGCCTATATAAATCAGCTATTTAGACCGTCTCGGCGCCGCTGTCCAGGACGGAATCTAAGGCCAGCGCCGTGCAACCAACTGATCCTGACAATCGATCGGAAGTGAGTGCGAGTCGCAGCTCGAGCTTTGCACCGCACTTATAGACTGTCTGATCGACACAATAATGAGGACACTGGCTCATGACCAATAAGCAGAGCGCGGGAAAGCCGCCTAAAAGCGATTCGATCACCCTCGAACGGCAAACAAAAGCAGCGAAGGATCAGAAGCGGAGTGCAGCGGTTGATCAGCTGAGCTGCAAGAATGTCCAGGATAGGCGGATGACAAGTGAGTTTTTAGCATTTTCTGTCGCGACAAATGTGTCTGCGACCTTCTTTGAGCCTCATTTCTGTTGATTGTTATGTTAATTGCTAAGCATTACAGTGCTAACTGTCTCTGATCCAGCAGCAAGTCATCGGGAGACGCATCCACCACGGCTGCAAGAAGATCGCGTCGAAACGTCTCCTTGCAGTTTTTACATGATCTTCAACATCAAGCAAAAAGTACAAGGAGACAAAATCCGAAGTTTACCAGTCTACGCCTTGGTCTCGACACGAAGAGTCTTTCAAGCGCAGAACATTCGAAAACATCCACCGTAGCTGCGCGGACGGGCTGCAAACGATTTGAAGGCGAAGCCGTCGAGTCAGAACCGAAGCCGCTGTGCAGAGAACGAAGACGCGTGACTGCGAAGGACGTCGCGAAGAACTTGGACCATTGTGATTCTGTGTATGCAGAAGGTCTTGTATTTGGCTGTGCTTGTGATTAGCATCTGCTTGTAACTTTGTTTGGTGACAGTAAACAGTTAACTGTACACCTTTCGTGTTTATCTGTGGGCGAACATAGTCGTGTTGCGTGCCACTATCTGCTTTGATCCTCTTCGTGTCGAGACCAAGGCGTAGACTGGTAAATTTCGGATTTTGTCTCCTTGTACTTTTTGCTTGATGTTGAAGATCATGTAAAAACTGCAAGGAGACGTTTCGACGCGATCTTCTTGCAGCCGTGGTGGATGCGTCTCCCGATGACTTGCTGCTGGATCAGAGACAGTTAGCACTGTAATGCTTAGCAATTAACATAACAATCAACAGAAATGAGGCTCAAAGAAGGTCGCAGACACATTTGTCGCGACACTCCCGGCCTAGAAAAGAGGTGAAATAAGTGATAAGTTTTCCGAGTACGTGGAAGTTCCCACGGATGCTAAGTGAATGGGAGGATGAGAGACGTAAACCAACTATTGCTCCGAAGAGCCATCGTCTTGCTTATGTTCTAATTCCTTTTCGAAATCGGCGTTGTTTCTCGCATCGATGTGTGCTTCTTCACTTGCTTAGGAACCGACTTCAAGCGATTGACCGCTCCAGGGCCTGCCTTGTCGGGAGGTTTCGTGTCTTCCTTTCGGCCTCCTTTCGCCGCTTTCTTCAACAGGATGTGCGGTTCGCCGGCGCTTGCTTCTTCGCTGCGTCTCTTCGGTGCACGGTGATCGGGCTTCCTGGTCTTGACGATTGAGAGACGGCTGCATATGGATCCCTTGCCGCTGGACTGACCTACACTCGTGTCGCACGAGTCGCATAGTTTGCGTGATCATTCGAACAAAAGGAAAAGCTCGTTTTGATGTACAATTTATGCGTTTGCTTTCTTTTACTCATGCTTTCTTTTCAGGTTACTCGAACAATCAGCGAAGGAACGTACGTTGTCGTGTTCGCTGTGCAGGACGTCGCAACTGGAGTGCACGGAGTGATCAAAATCGCGAAATTGGTTGGAAACGACGCTGGAAATCAAACGGCCGAGTGGGAATCGTTCATTCTCGAAAAAATGTACCGCTGTGTATGCACCAATCTCTTATTTTAGTTTTTATCGCTACTCGTTAAGAATCCAAATTCGAGCATCGTGCGCCTTCTCGACAAAGGAATGCTAGCCGATTAGCACGGTGAAGGGATGGAGTGCTGCAGGTGTTAAAGGGTATCCACGACATGGACGCTGAAGGCTTTTTGCACCGCGGTTTGAAGCCGACAACATGGGCATTTTGGGTGGAGATCAGCCAGCCGCTGTGCTGTTCGATCTGGGCATGGCCCGGATGTATACGGACTATTTTGGTTTGAATCCTGGTCCATCACTACAGAGCGAGAAATCATTTCAACACTCTTCACAGTGTAATTCTTTTCAGAATTTGCACTTTATTTAGTCTGTTTGCCGCAGAAAAGCGGTCGAATTGTCTGTGTAGGAGACTGGAGACTGAATTGAGTTCGATTTATTCGCTCGGATTTCTGTGAACATTACTGTGCACGAATCGGTCGGATTTCGCGTTTTTTTTATCGCCGTTCGCTGGTTTATATATTCTCCATTTCAAAATGATCGGAAAAATGTTCTTCTTTCAGAAAAGGATAGGAAAGATCTAAAAGCATTGTTTACTCTGATAAAAGGCGAGGTCAAGGATGTTGTTTCTGCAGAACTCCTGGACGACCGATGAACATTCGCGACAGAGCATATTGGAGCATCTGGATGAGTTGCCGAACGTCTTTGGTCTGCCCCGAGGATTGCAAAATGAAACATTATTAGAATCGTTTATTAAGGAGTATAAATGCGTTTTCTTTTCGAATGTAGTCAGAGCCAAATTGGACTCAATGTGAGTGATGCACTGCTTATTGACCATTGATTAGAATTTTGCAGGAAATATTGTACATTGGAAGGTATAGCTCAAGTAATTGCTCGGCTATTCAACCGATTTGTTTTCGAAAATACTAACGAGCGCATTTTTGCCTTGAATGACAGGAATTATGAAGAAAGCGTCTTTCAGTTCAATGCGTTCTATCACCTATCAACTTTTACTGGACTTGTAAGTAGTGTGTAGCTTCTAATCGGGTATTTAGCACTTTCTGCCCGCTTTCGTTCACATTATCAAGAATGCCGTTAGGAATGAAGTACGGAATATTGGCTTCCACCATGGGTCACGAACTCTTCCATGCCCTCGGGCTCTCTCTGTCTTCATGTTCTTCCAAGACGCATCTACTCCACGTCCAGAAGAGTCCGTTTTACAAGGATGCCGTCGAGTGTCATCAACATTACTATGGATCCTTCGGGGTTCGGGTTGACGGAGTGGACAAAGTGAGTGATAATAGAATTAAGAAGCGTTAAAACGACGTTTTCCAGTGTCCCAATGGAACGCTAAAAGCCGAAGAAGGATTCGCCGATGTCGAAGACAGTCGCGTGGCGTACAGGGTTCTCAAGAAAGCGTTGGCCGCCCGGAAACGTCCTCGTCAAAAACGATTCATCTCGAGCAAACGCGATGGTGCGACAGTTCCACGCCACGGGATAAGCTGTTTGCGACGAGCTGCAGATGTGAGCTGTATCCACTGATGAGCAAGCCGAAACCTTCGATTGGAGCATGGAAGAAGGAATGCAACGAACTCGGATGCGCATCTAGTAATGCCGCCACGTCAGGATTGGACTGGCGAGGATTTTTACTCTTGTTCACTGTTGTGTATTTCATTTTGTAGTTGTCGAGTAAAGTGGCGACTTCACATTACCAAGTCAGTCCATATACCGGTCATTCTTGTATTGAAGTAAGCATGCACAGATTGCCCCTTCTCGGTGTTTTCCTGCGAAGTAATCTTGAAATCTTGAGTCCCGCAACGACGTGTTCAGAAATTTCACGGTCGCTCCTACCGATTTCGGAGGATAACCGGAAAATTACCGGAAAGACTTGCAACATGCAAATGAATTTGTCAGAGGATCAACGCTAAGATTTCTATGCAAATTGATGGAAGCCGAACTGTTAGAGCCACTTATGTCGTCAATCCGTGCGCGCCTGGAACACAAGCATCATTATGTTCGACGGAACGCGGTTCTGGCTATTTACACAATTTATCGTGTGTTTCGGAGATATTATCGCACTATGTTGATTATTGCTGTTTAGAAAACTTCGGGTTTTTGATTCCTGATACTCCGGAACTTGTTTCAAATTTCTTGGAAACCGAGCAGGATGCGTCTAGCAAAAGAAACGCCTTGATCATGCCGCTCCATACTAAGGCTGCTCAAGGAGATCGACCGCTCCTGCGCAACTTCTTCATTGAGGCAGATTTCTTTCTCCTTGTCGTCAACCACTTTGACCAAAGTGTTGCTTCGCTTTTCTACGGCTCACGCTGGTAATTGAACTTTATGACAGTGCATGTTGTTTATTTCCAACAATTTTAGTGCAGAAAGAAACGGTGAATCGATTCTCTGGCGAACTCTTGTTCCTTCTTTCATCGATGATCCACTTTTGGCAAGAGTGGTCTCTTCAAAAGCCAGGTTACCGAAGACGATATCCATCGGATCAGCACTGCCATTCGTCTCATTGCCGACAAATGGCCGGAAGCTGGAAGATTCCACCAAGAGAAGTGCCTCCGAGGTGTTTCCCGCGGAAAGATGCCTCGTAGAGGGTCAGATTCCACCAAGAGAAGTGCCTCCGAGGTGTTTCCCGCGGAAAGATGCCTCGTAGAGGGTCAGATTCCACCAAGAGAAGTGCCTCCGAGGTGTTTTCCGCGCAGAGGTGCCTCGTAGAGGGTCAGATTCCACCAAGAGAAGTGCCTCCGAGGTGTTTTCCGCGCAGAGGTGCCTCGTAGAGGGTCAGATTCCACCAAGAGAAGTGCCTCCGAGGTGTTTCCCGCGGAAAGATGCCTCGTAGAGGGTCAGATTCCACCAAGAGAAGTGCCTCCGAGGTGTTTCCCGCGGAAAGATGCCTCGTAGAGGGTCAGATTCCACCAAGAGAAGTGCCTCCGAGGTGTTTTCCGCGCAGAGGTGCCTCGTCGAGGGTCAGATTCCACCAAGAGAAGTGCCTCCGAGGTGTTTCCCGCGGAAAGATGCCTCGTAGAGGGTCAGATTCCACCAAGAGAAGTGCCTCCGAGGTGTTTCCCGCGGAAAGATGCCTCGTAGAGGGTCAGATTCCACCAAGAGAAGTGCCTCCGAGGTGTTTCCCGCGGAAAGATGCCTCGTAGAGGGTCAGATTCCACCAAGAGAAGTGCCTCCGAGGTGTTTCCCGCGGAAAGATGCCTCGTAGAGGGTCAGATTCCACCAAGAGAAGTGCCTCCGAGGTGTTTTCCGCGCAGAGGTGCCTCGTAGAGGGTCAGATTCCACCAAGAGAAGTGCCTCCGAGGTGTTTCCCGCGGAAAGATGCCTCGTAGAGGGTCAGATTCCACCAAGAGAAGTGCCTCCGAGGTGTTTCCCGCGGAAAGATGCCTCGTAGAGGGTCAGATTCCACCAAGAGAAGTGCCTCCGAGGTGTTTTCCGCGCAGAGGTGCCTCGTCGAGGGTCAGATTCCACCAAGAGAAGTGCCTCCGAGGTGTTTCCCGCGGAAACATTCCTCGTAAAGGGTCAGATTCCACCAAGAGAAGTGCCTCCGAGGTGTTTCCCGCGGAAAGATGCCTCGTAGAGGGTCAGATTCCACCAAGAGAAGTGCCTCCGAGGTGTTTCCCGCGGAAAGATGCCTCGTCGAGGGTCAGATTCCACCAAGAGAAGTGCCTCCGAGGTGTTTCCCGCGGAAACATGCCTCGTAAAGGGTCAGATTCCACCAAGAGAAGTGCCTCCGAGGTGTTTCCCGCGGAAAGATGCCTCGTACAGGGTCAGATTCCACCAAGAGAAGTGCCTCCGAGGCGTATCCCGCGCAGATGTGCCTCGTAGAGGGTCAGATTCCACCAAGAGAAGTGCCTCCGAGGTGTTTCCCGCGTAGAGATGCCTCGTAGAGAGTCAGATTCCACCAACAGAAGTGCCTACGAGGCGTTTCCCGCGTAGAGATGCCTCGTAGAGTGTCAGATTCCACCAACAGAAGTGCCTTCGAGGCGTTTCCCGCGTAGAGATGCCTCGTAGAGAGTCAGATTCCCCCAACAGAAGTGCCTCCAAGGCGTTTCCCGCGTAGAGATGCCTCGTAGAGAGTCAGATTCCACCAACAGAAGTGCCTCCGAGGCGTTTCCCGCGTAGAGATGCCTCGTAGAGTGTCAGATTCCCCCAACAGAAGTGCCTCCGAGGCGTTTCCCGCGTAGAGATGCCTCGTAGAGAGTCAGATTCCACCAACAGAAGTGCCTCCGAGGCGTTTCCCGCGTAGAGATGCCTCGTAGAGAGTCAGATTCCACCAACAGAAGTGCCTACGAGGCGTTTCCCGCGTAGAGATGCCTCGTAGAGAGTCAGATTCCCCCAACAGAAGTGCCTCTGAGGCGTTTCCCGTGTAGAGGTGCCTCGAAGAGTGTCGGATTCCCCCAAAAGAAGTGCCTCCGAGGCGTTTCCCGTGTAGAGGTGCCTCGAAGAGTGTCAGATCCAACAAACAGAAGTGCCTCCGAGGCGTTTCCCGTGTAGAGGTGCCTCGAAGAGTGTCAGATTCCCCCAACAGAAGTGCCTCCGAGGCGTTTCCCGCGTAGAGATGCCTCGTAGAGAGTCAGATTCCACCAACAGAAGTGCCTACGAGGCGTTTCCCGCGTAGAGATGCCTCGTAGAGGGTCAGATCCAACAAACAGAAGTGCCTACGAGGCGTTTCCCGTGCAGATGTTCCTCTTAGAGTGTCAGATTCCCCCAAAAGAAGTGCCTCCGAGGCGTTTCACGTGTAGAGGTGCCTCGAAGAGTGTCAGATCCAACAAACAGAAGTGCCTCCGAGGCGTTTCCCGCGTAGAGATGCCTCGTAGAGAGTCAGATTCCACCAACAGAAGTGCCTACGAGGCGTTTCCCGCGTAGAGATGCCTCGTAGAGGGTCAGATCCAACAAACAGAAGTGCCTCCGAGGCGTTTCCCGCGTAGAGATGCCTCGTAGAGAGTCAGATCCAACAAACAGAAGTGCCTCCCAGGCGTTTCCCGTGTAGAGGTGCCTCGAAGAGTGTCAGATTCCCCCAACAGAAGTGCCTACGAGGCGTTTCCCGTGCAGATGTTCCTCTTAGAGTGTCAGATTCCCCCAAAAGAAGTGCCTCCGAGGCGTTTCCCGTGTAGAGGTGCCTCGAAGAGTGTCAGATCCAACAAACAGAAGTGCCTCCGAGGCGTTTCCCGCGTAGAGATGCCTCGTAGAGAGTCAGATCCAACAAACAGAAGTGCCTACGAGGCGTTTCCCGTGCAGATGTTCCTCTTAGAGTGTCAGATTCCCCCAAAAGAAGTGCCTCCCAGGCGTTTCCCGTGTAGAGGTGCCTCGAAGAGTGTCAGACTCCCCCAACAGAAGTGCCTCCGAGGCGTTTCCCGCGTAGAGATGCCTCGTAGAGAGTCAGATTCCACCAACAGAAGTGCCTACGAGGCGTTTCCCGTGCAGAGGTGCCTCGTAGAGTGTCAGATTCCCCCAAAAGAAGTGCCTCCCAGGCGTTTCCCGTGTAGAGGTGCCTCGAAGAGTGTCAGACTCCCCCAACAGAAGTGCCTCCGAGGCGTTTCCCGCGTAGAGATGCCTCGTAGAGAGTCAGATTCCACCAACAGAAGTGCCTACGAGGCGTTTCCCGTGTAGAGGTGCCTCGAAGAGTGTCGGATTCCCCCAAAAGAAGGGCCTATAGGACGCATTTATACCGGAACACACTTGGCCTTAATATCTCGCGGCGAGACCGAGAAATCTGAACCAGCGCCTTGAAAACGATGACCGAACATGCGAACTTCGTGCGTTCGCTCATCGCACTCCCAATCTTTGCAATGTTGGGCGGTTTTGTGTTCGGTGATTGCATATGTGTCACGTCAAATTCTAATTCGCTCGGAAAGATTTATTTCTAGCACCAGAGTTGTACTCGGGTTGAGCCGAAAATCCACATTTTCTGCAGCATGATTCCATGCTCTTCCGGTAACGGGTGATTTTTTCACTATGTCAATCCGCGTATAGTTTTCTTGTATTCGACAAAGCTATCAAGCACGATTGGCGATTGTATTCGTGGAGTGCTTTGCGATTCCTCGCGCGCTATTTATTATTTCAACCACATTTGCTCTATTCTATATTGGATATTGTTTTGATTTTGATATGGGTATGCTGAATATGTGCTAAGTTTTTTCCGATTTCAGACTGTCAGGGCAAAAAGATCTGCCTTGGGATGCTAACACTCAACGAACCTCCTGGTGCAGAACGAAGTGTGGTATCTGGTGGTGCACACAACAGTAGATCTACACAACGTCTTTTGAACTTAGAAAGTAGAAATGGCGATTTTGCTGGTGAAGAGTTTGTCCGTCTACAGAGTCCCGGTGGCGTTGACGTGAGTGCATGCACTTTCATTTTAAAATCTCGAATTTATTCGTCCCTTTAGTGCCTTGATAAGCTGCTGATAGGGAATTCCGATTCAGGGGAAAAATGGAAGCGAGAGTTCGCCCAGCGCCCAACATGGTGCGACGCGGACATGACGCTTCAACAGATTCAACGGGTTTGTACTAACTTCATGAAAGGTGATCCAGAAAGCAATTTAGGGAAAAGCATACGGGAGCAAGGCGGCGCTCTATTCGCGCAGTTTTCTCCAGTGCTGTCTCTTCTGGCTTGAATGTTACATTCAAAGGAAGCCGTGCTTTGTGATTAGTTCCATCCTGGAGTTGTTTTCATTGTCGTGTTACGTATTGCAGTATGTGAAGATCGAAACTGATATTGTCAAATTGTGGGTTGTCAGTAAGTTGCGCCGTGAAATATTCATGCTCTTTGAACTGCGCATTTGTTTAAAGGGTGGACGCTTAGATGCGGAGCTAGCTTGTCTCTCCAATATGGAGACGAAGTAAGGTAAGCAAATTGGACAGAATCTGATGATCTTTATTGGATACGTGAACAAACAGATGAAAAGTTATCAAATCTTGCCCAAGAGAAACCATCGGAAGGTGGATACCAGGTATTTAAGCCCTCTTAAATTTTATCACTGTTCGCTCTCTTCAGGTCGTTGTTCAAACCGTGGAAAGGGGCGACGAAAACATTTTGACTAGCGATGGTCTCTTACGACATGTTGATCTTGTCTCTGAAATTACTGGACTCGCTGTCAACGTTGACGGATTGTATGTGTATTGTGATATTGTTGGTGTGCTACCATTTCGAGTTTTAGCAATTGGACCCTTCGAGATATTTGCTTCAAACCCGGCGGTATTGATTCAGCAAAAATGTCTTCAGATGTTCAGGATTACGCTCCAATGCTACAGAAACTCGTGCTTTGTGCATGGATAACACCTTTGGACTGCTTTTGGGAACGGGCGAAGCCTATTGGGCCTGATCCACCTTTAAGTCTGAGTGTGTACATATTAACAAGTAGATCAGTACACATCCGTTTTTAGGGAGTTGGGTCTCGTTGCATATCTCTTGAATACAGCACACTATTTGCCAGTTTCGTGGTCAACGTTCAAGCCGGAAGAGGACGTTAAATTGTTTAAAGATATTGCTGATGACATGGGCACTTTGGCTTCTTGTTTTGAAACGGTAAGAAAAAATTGAATATTCTGACTGTTTTTATGTTTCAGTCCGGAATCGGCCGAGGCTATATCGACCGGCATTGCATTGACCTTTACAACCCAGACTGTCCGTCGACAGCGCGTAATGCGTTTGATTACTGCAAATATTTCGACAAGCATAAGGAATATTTGAATAGTACCGATCAGAAGTTCCATCTCCAACCTGATAGATGTCATGCTTACATGCTCAACAGTAAGCCTGCGAGGCGTTTCCCGCGCAGAGGTGCCTCGTAGAGAGTCAGATCCAACAAACAGAAGTGCCTACGAGGCGTTTCCCGTGCAGAGGTGCCTCGTAGAGGGTCAGATTCCGTCAACAGAAGTGCCTCCGAGGCGTTTCCCGCGTAGAGGTGCCTCGAAGAGTGTCAGATCCAACAAACAGAAGTGCCTCCGAGGCGTTTCCCGCGTAGAGGTGCCTCGAAGAGTGTTAGATCCAACAAACAGAAGTGCCTCCGAGGCGTTTCCCGCGTAGAGGTGCCTCGAAGAGTGTCAGATTCCCCCAACAGAAGTGCCTCCGAGGTGTTTCCCGCGTAGAGATGCCTCGTAGAGAGTCAGATTCCACCAACAGAAGTGCCTACGAGGCGTTTCCCGTGCAGAGGTGCCTCGTAGAGTGTCAGATTCCCCCAACAGAAGTGCCTCTGAGGCGTTTCCCGTGTAGAGGTGCCTCGTAGAGAGTCAGATTCCACCAACAGAAGTGCCTACGAGGCGTTTCCCGTGCAGAGGTGCCTCGTAGAGTGTCAGATTCCCCCAACAGAAGTGCCTCTGAGGCGTTTCCCGTGTAGAGGTGCCTCGAAGAGTGTCGGATTCCCCCAAAAGAAGTGCCTCCGAGGCGTTTCCCGTGTAGAGGTGCCTCGAAGAGTGTCAGATCCAACAAACAGAAGTGCCTCCGAGGCGTTTCCCGTGTAGAGGTGCCTCGAAGAGTGTCAGATTCCCCCAACAGAAGTGCCTCCGAGGCGTTTCCCGTGTAGAGGTGCCTCGAAGAGTGTCAGATTCCCCCAACAGAAGTGCCTACGAGGCGTTTCCCGTGCAGATGTTCCTCTTAGAGTGTCAGATTCCCCCAAAAGAAGTGCCTCCGAGGCGTTTCCGTGTAGAGGTGCCGCGAAGAGTGTCATATTCCCCCAACAGAAGTGCCTCCGAGGTGTTTCCCGCGTAGAGATGCCTCGTAGAGAGTCAGATTCCACCAACAGAAGTGCCTACGAGGCGTTTCCCGTGCAGAGGTGCCTCGTAGAGTGTCAGATTCCCCCAACAGAAGTGCCTCTGAGGCGTTTCCCGTGTAGAGGTGCCTCGAAGAGTGTCGGATTCCCCCAAAAGAAGTGCCTCCGAGGCGTTTCCCGTGTAGAGGTGCCTCGAAGAGTGTCAGATCCAACAAACAGAAGTGCCTCCGAGGCGTTTCCCGTGTAGAGGTGCCTCGAAGAGTGTCAGATTCCCCCAACAGAAGTGCCTACGAGGCGTTTCCCGTGCAGATGTTCCTCTTAGAGTGTCAGATTCCCCCAAAAGAAGTGCCTCCGAGGCGTTTCCCGTGTAGAGGTGCCTCGAAGAGTGTCAGATTCCCCCAACAGAAGTGCCTCCGAGGTGTTTCCCGCGTAGAGGTGCCTCGTAGAGAGTCAGATTCCACCAACAGAAGTGCCTCCGAGGCGTTTCCCGCGTAGAGATGCCTCGTAGAGAGTCAGATTCCACCAACAGAAGTGCCTCTGAGGCGTTTCCCGTGTAGAGGTGCTTCGAAGAGTGTCGGATTCCCCCAAAAGAAGTGCCTATAGGACGCATTTATACCGGAACACACTTGGCCTTAATATCTCGCGGCGAGACCGAGAAATCTGAAGCAGCGCCTTGAAAACGATGACCGAACATGCGAACTTCGTGCGTTCGCTCATCGCACTCCCAATCTTTGCAATGTTGGGTGGTTTTGTGTTCGGTGATTGCATATGTGTCACGTCAAATTCTAATTCGCTCGGAAAGATTTATTTCTAGCACCAGAGTTGTACTCGGGTTGAGCCGAAAATCCACATTTTCTGCAGCATGATTCCATGCTCTTCCGGGTGATTTTTTCACTATTTCAATCCGCCTATAGTTTTCTTGTATTCGACAAAGCTATCAAGCACGATTGGCGATTGTATTCGTGGAGTGCTTTGCGATTCCTCGCGCGCTATTTATTATTTCAACCACATTTGCTCTATTCTATATTGGATATTGTTTTGATTTTGATATGGGTATGCTGAATATGTGCTAAGTTTTTTCCGATTTCAGACTGTCAGGGCAAAAAGATCTGCCTTGGGATGCTAACACTCAACGAACCTCCTGGTGCAGAACGAAGTGTGGTATCTGGTGGTGCACACAACAGTAGATCTACACAACGTCTTTTGAACTTAGAAAGTAGAAATGGCGATTTTGCTGGTGAAGAGTTTGTCCGTCTACAGAGTCCCGGTGGCGTTGACGTGAGTGCATGCACTTTCATTTTAAAATCTCGAATTTATTCGTCCCTTTAGTGCCTTGATAAGCTGCTGATAGGGAATTCCGATTCAGGGGAAAAATGGAAGCGAGAGTTCGCCCAGCGCCCAACATGGTGCGACGCGGACATGACGCTTCAACAGATTCAACGGGTTTGTACTAACTTCATGAAAGGTGATCCAGAAAGCTATTTAGGGAAAAGCATACGGGAGCAAGGCGGCGCTCTATTCGCGCAGTTTTCTCCAGTGCTGTCTCTTCTGGCTTGAATGTTACATTCAAAGGAAGCCGTGCTTTGTGATTAGTTCCATCCTGGAGTTGTTTTCATTGTCGTGTTACGTATTGCAGTATGTGAAGATCGAAACTGATATTGTCAAATTGTGGGTTGTCAGTAAGTTGCGCCGTGAAATATTCATGCTCTTTGAACTGCGCATTTGTTTAAAGGGTGGACGCTTAGATGCGGAGCTAACTTATCTCTCCAATATGGAGACGAAGTATGGTAAAACAAATTGGACATAATCTGATGACCTTCATTGGATACGTGAACACACAGATGAAAAGTTGGCAAATCTTGCCCAAGAGAAACCATCGGAAGGTGGATACCAGGTATTTAAGCCCTCTTAAATTTTATCACTGTTCGCTCTCTTCAGGTCGTTGTTCAAACCGTGGAAAGGGGCGACGAAAACATTTTGACTAGCGATGGTCTCTTACGACATGTTGATCTTGTCTCTGAAATTACTGGACTCGCTGTCAACGTTGACGGATTGTATGTGTATTGTGATATTGTTGGTGTGCTACCATTTCGAGTTTTAGCAATTGGACCCTTCGAGATATTTGCTTCAAACCCGGCGGTATTGATCCAGCAAAAATGTCTTCAGATGTTCAGGATTACGCTCCAATGCTACAGAAACTCGTGCTTTGTGCATGGATAACACCTTTGGACTGCTTTTGGGAACGGGCGAAGCCTATTGGGCCTGATCCACCTTTAAGTCTGAGTGTGTACATATTAACAAGTAGATCAGTACACATCCGTTTTTAGGGAGTTGGGTCTCGTTGCATATCTCTTGAATACAGCACACGATTTGCCAGTTTCGTGGTCAACGTTCAAGCCGGAAGAGGACGTTAAATTGTTTAAAGATATTGCTGATGACATGGGCACTTTGGCTTCTTGTTTTGAAACGGTAAGAAAAAATTGAATATTCTGACTGTTTTTATGTTTCAGTCCGGAATCGGCCAAGGCTATATCGACCGGCATTGCATTGACCCTTACAACCCAGACTGTCCGTTGACAGCGCGTAATGCGTTTGATTACTGCAAATATTTCGACAAGCACAAGGAATATTTGAATAGTACCGATCAGAAGTTCCATCTCCAACCTGATAGATGTCATGCTTACATGCTCAACAGTAAGCCTGCGAGGCGTTTCCCGCGCAGAGGTGCCTCGTAGAGAGTCAGATTCCACCAACAGAAGTGCCTCCGAGGCGAGTAGCTCTAGCTTTATCAGTCTAACGAGCATACTTGCAGGAAATCCGCGGTATTTGTGATGAATATCAAGCACTTGGAATTGATACTTTTCCCCACGGTATCGCCTTTACGTTCTGGGAACAGTATTTGAATCTCAATCTCAACCTGTTTAATGCCGTCGGCGTAATAATGGTGGCTGTCTTTTGCGTTATCTCCCTGTTGCTGATTAACCCGTGGTCGGCCTCCTGTATTATGGTGATACTGATCCTTATGACTGTTGAACTTGCTCGCTTCCTTGGATTCGTTGGCATCAAATTGAACCCTGTGTCAGCTGTGATGCTGATTACCGCTGTCGGAATAGGTGAGTAACGTTTACATTACGGAAAGAATTCGAGCTTGGGGTTATAGGTGTCGAGTTTACTGCCCACGTGGTTTTTGCCTTCTTAACGTCACTCGGAGATAGAAATGAGAGAATTGCGGCTGCTATCGACCGTGTGTTTGTTCCTGTTATCCATGGTGCTCTGTCAGCCCTCCTTGGTATCGTCATGCTGGCTTTCTCTGAATTTGAGTTCGTTGTAAAATACCTGTTTGTCGTGATGTTCGCTTTGATCATTATCGGATTGATTAACGGACTGGCACTGCTGCCTGTGCTGCTATGCCTCATGGGTCCTTCTTGTGAGGTGAGGGTTACATCTGCATACCAATGCTCAATCCTTATATTTAGATACGACCATGTGAAGGAAACAAGAAGAGGTTATCCGTACCCTCTTCCATACGAGAACGAAACAATATTATGGCAGGACATAGGTAGATGCTCGTTTCCTTGTATCTCCTACGGAGCTTTATATGAAGGGTCGCTTGGTCTCAAACATTTTGTGATGTGTTTCCACTTTTCATGTTGTAATTTTGTTAGGTTGCATAATAATGTAATGATCTTTGTTTTTTCCGCAGTTCCGCCAGATTTCCATTCCCCTTCTGGCCTTCGCCTTATTCAGCTAAAACAGTAGTTGCAATCAACAACAACACAAACTAGGCGCCTCGTAGAGGGTCAGATTCCACCAAGAGAAGTGCCTCCGAGGCGTTTCCCGCGGAAACATACCTCGTAGAGGGTCAGATTCCACCAACAGAAGTGACTCCGCGGTGCTTTCCGCGCAACAGTGCCTCGTAGAGGGTCAGATTCCACCAAGAGAAGTGCCTCCGACGTGTTTCCCGCGCAGAGGTGCCTCGTCGAGGGTCAGATTCCACCAAAACAAGTGCCTCCGAGGTACTTCCCGCGGAAAAATGCCTCGTCGAGGGTCAGATTCGACCAACAGAAGTGCCTCCGAGGTGTTTTCCGCGCAAAAATGCCTCGTAGAGGGTCAGATTCCACCAAGAGAAGTGCCTGCGAGGCGTATTCCGCGCAGAGGTGCGTCGTCTAGGGTCAGATTCCGCCACAGAAGAGCCTCCGAGGTGTTTCCCGCGCAGAGGTCCCTCGAAGAGGGTCAGATTCCACCAAGAGAAGTGCCTCCGAGGTATTTCCCGCGGAAAAATGCCTCGTCGAGGGTCAGATTCGACCAACAGAAGTGCCTCCGAGGTGTTTTCCGCGCAAAAATGCCTCGTAGAGGGTCAGATTCCACCAAGAGAAGTGCCTCCGAGGCGTATCCCGCGCAGAGGTGCGTCGTCTAGGGTCATATTCCCCCAACAGAAGTGCCTCCGACGCGTTTCCCGCGTAGAGATGCCTCTTAGAGGGTCAGATCCAACAAACAGAAGTGCCTCCGAGGTGTTCCCCGCGTAGAGGTGCCTCGAAGAGTGTCAGATCCAACAAACAGAAGTGCCTCCGAGGTGTTCCCCGCGTAGAGGTGCCTCGAAGAGTGTCAGATCCAACAAACAGAAGTGCCTCCGAGGCGTTTCCCGCGTAGAGGTGCCTCGTAAAGGGTCAGATTCCACCAAGAGCAGTGCCTCCGAGGTGTTTCCCGCACAATAGTGCCTCGTAGAGGGTCAGATTCGACCAACAGAAGTGCCTCCGCGGTGTTTTCCGCGCAACAGTGCCTCGTAGAGGGTCAGATTCCACCAAGAGAAGTGCCTCCGAGGTGTTTCCCGCGCAGAGGTGCCTCGTCGAGGGTCAGATTCCACCAAGAGAAGTGCCTCCGAGGTGTTTCCCGCGGAAACATGCCTCGTAAAGGGTCAGATTCGACCAACAGAAGTGCCTCCGCGGTGTTTTCCGCGCAACAGTGCCTCGTAGAGGGTCAGATGCCACCAAGAGAAGTGCCTCCGAGGTGTTTCCCGCGCAACAGTGCCTCGTAGAGGGTCAGATTCCACCAAGAGAAGTGCCTCCGAGGTGTTTCCCGCGCGGAGGTGCCTCGTCTAGGGTCAGATTCCACCAAGAGAAGTGGCTCCGAGGTGTTTCCCGCGGAAACATGCCTCGTAAAGGGTCAGATTCGACCAACAGAAGTGCCTCCGCGGTGTTTTCCGCGCAACAGTGCCTCGTCGAGGCTCAGATTCCGCTGCAGATAGCGGCGCCGAGGCGTCTCTTGGGGAGAGGAGCCACGAAGAGGCTCAGATTCCGCCGTAGACAGCGGCGTCGAGGCATCTCTTGGGGAGAGGAGCTACGACGAGGCTCAGATTCAGCCGTAGACAGCGGCGTCGAGACGTCTCTTGGGGAGAGGAGCCTCGATAAGGCTCAGATTCCGCCCTAGACAGCGGCGCCGAGGCATCTCTTGGGGAGAGGAGCCACGAAGAGGCTTAGGCTGTCGAGGTTGGGGACTCGACGCTTCGGAGGAAGGGCATCGAGACATATAGACAGATTCCCTGTCTGAAGAGCTGACGCTTCGGAGGAAGCGTGTCGAGGTTGGGGACTCGACGCTTCGGAGGAAGGGCATCGAGGTCGGGGACTCGACGCATCGGAGGTAGGGCATCGAGACATATAGACAGATTCCCTGTCTGAAGGAAGGGCATCGAGGTTGGGGACTCGACTCTTCGGAGGAAGGGCATCGAGACATATAGACAGATTCCCTGTCTGAAGGAAGGGCATCGAGGTTGGGGACTCGACGCTTCGAAGGTAGGGCATCGAGGTTGGGGACTCGACGCTTCGGAGGAAGGGCATCGAGGTTGGGGACTCGAGGCATCGGAGGTAGGGCATCGAGACATACAGACAGATTCCCTGTCTGAAGAGCTGACGCTTCGGATAGAGCGTGTCGAGGTTGGCGACTCGACGCTTCGGAGGAAGGGCATCGAGACATATAGACAGATTCCCTGTCTGAATAGCTGACGCTTCGGACGAAGCGTGTCGAGTTTGGGGGCTCGACTCTTCGGAGGAAGGGCATCGAGACATATAGACAGATTCCCTGTCTGAAGGAAGGGCATCGAGGTTGGGGACTCGACTCTTCGGAGGAAGGGCATCGAGACATATAGACAGATTCCCTGTCTGAAGGAAGGGCATCGAGGTTGGGGACTCGACGCTTCGAAGGAAGGGCATCGAGGTTGGGGACTCGAGGCATCGGAGGTAGGGCATCGAGACATACAGACAGATTCCCTGTCTGAAGAGCTGACGCTTCGGATAGAGCGTGTCGAGGTTGGCGACTCGACGCTTCGGAGGAAGGGCATCGAGACATATAGACAGATTCCCTGTCTGAATAGCTGACGGTTCGGACGAAGCGTGTCGAGGTTGAGGACTCGACGCCTCAGAGGAAGGGCATCGAGACATATAGACAGATTCCCTGTCTGAATAGCTGACGCTTCGGAGGAAGCGTGTCGAGGTTGGGGACTCGACGCTTCGAAGGTAGAACATCGAGGTTGGGGACTCGACGCATCGGAGGTAGGGCATCGAGACATATAGACAGATTCCCTGTCTGAAGAGCTGACGCTTCGGAGGAAGGGCATCGAGGTTGGGGACTCGACGCATCGGAGGTAGGGCATCGAGACATATAGACAGATTCCCTGTCTGAAGAGCTGACGCTTCGGAGGAAGCGTGTCGAGGTTGGGGACTCGACGCTTAGGAGGAAGGGCATCGAGACATAGAGACAGATTCCCTGTCTGAAGAGCTGACGCTTCGGACGAAGCATGTCGAGGTTGGGGACTCGACGCTTCGAAGGTAGGGCATCGAGGTTGGGGACTCGACGCTTCGGAGGAAGGACATCGAGGTTGGGGACTCGACGCACCGGAGGTAGGGCATCGAGACATATAGACAGATTCCCTGTCTGAAGAGCTGACGCTTCGGACGAAGGGCATCGAGGTCTCTTGGGGAGAGGAGCTTTCGATTCCTCGACTCCTTCCACTGGAGCAGCGACTCCGCAGTCACGACGCTGTTCCACTGAAGCGTCGACTCTCCAGACAGGTTCTGTTACGGAATACTTCCTAGTGAATACGTGAACTAACCATGTTAACTACCAATAGCGTAACATATATACCAACAGAGAAAAGGGAACAATGAAACGGTAACCGTATCGACAGAAAACAGACAAAAAACAACAACCGATTCATAAATAAAATATAGACGGTTATGAAGTTTTCAGCAGTCGTAGTCGATATTGTCGAGAACCTTCTTGAGTTGGTTTTGTGTACCCTCTGCCAATTTCGAATTGATGTCATACAAAATTACCGAATCAATGGACCAGTCGTTGCAATCACATGCGGTCTCAAGGCTGATTCAGAACTGAACTTCACAACATCTCCCATCGCGTCAGCGGCGAGTTCCTTCGCGTCAACGGCGCCAGTCAAAATACCTTCACGCAGGATAGGCAACACCGTCTTCAAACCATTCACGGTTCCAAAACCAGAAATGGGACTGTTTGTACGAGCACCGCACAAATCCTTTATAGCTCCATGAACGATGACTACATGCTCAATGTTCGTCCCGTTCAGCCGTTTACCGATTTCCATCTGTGTGGCAATAGCAGCGTCAACAAGTGCTGGTTCCAATGACTTGTAGATGGAAAACATGTTGGGAACAATAACTTCCACGAGCGGCTCTGCATCAAGTTCCGCATTCTCCAAGAAAAACTTCAGTAACTTTGAGGCGGTGACATGGCGGTCGGCCTGCTCGACCAAGTAACAAACAAGTATTAATACATCCTCTTCATCTTCAATAGCCTTCATCAAAGGAATAGTGCGAGTAAGGTCCTGAAATTGTTTAGAATAATAGCGTTTTGACTTGCGCGAACATACTTCTTCGCCAATGTTCTCGAAATTGTCAATTAGTGCATCCAAGACGGTCGTGATGTGATGAGTTATGGACTGTGCGCCCGCACCAGCCAATTTGCATAGAGCAGAGATATCAACCGCACCCTTTGTCAGCTTTGGTAACAAAAATGGCAAAATATGCCTGCCGTTGAGAGTCATCAAGATACACAAGCTGTCCAGAACATCGTTGCTCTTTTCGGTAACGTACAATTTGAAAAGAGGACCGATAACAACGTCAAGAGAAGATGGTCCAACACTCTAAAGAAATACACACAATATAAGAATGTGATTATGAGTCACTTACATGGTGGAATGAGTTAAACGTTCGTGCGGCGGACTTCCGAACGGTCTCATTTGGATCAGTTAGGGTGGCAGCAAAAAGTGGAATTAGCTGCTTTGCGTAGAACTGCACAGTTTCTCTTGGAACGTCCGAGATGATCTCACACAGACAAGCCGAAACTCCGATTCTGGTCTCATCTTCGTCGGACCCCAAAGCCACACTAAGAACTGGCAGAACATCGTTGATCAGTCGCTCATTCATATTTCTAACAAGCCCTTCTAAGCAACGTGCAGCCATCTAAAAATTAAAAGATAGAGAGTTCAGAGGGATAGACGCAAACCAGCTGACGATCCTCAGATTTCGAAGACAAGCTTGATAGCAGTCTTTCAAAAGGCGGCTTCATGATTTCCTTTACAGTGCGTGGTGTATTCGTCACCACCACCTTCCAGACATGCGAAGCAGCTTGACGGACAACCGTGGCAATGTCGGATCGAGCCAGATACAAACCAGAAAGAATATTGTCACGCATCTGTGAACCAAGAGTTCGGGCAATAACTTTGCTGGCTGATTCCATTCCCATCGTGCCATCGTCGCCAGCGGTATCTGTTGTTATCTTGCCAGACACTCCAGAAATATTAAACAAGAAGTCTCCGGTAAGGGTAACCGATGCATGACGAATACGCCAATTGTCGTCAAAGAGAGCGCTTTGAAGTTCGGGTAGCAGCAACTTCTTGGCTTGGCTCACATATGTCTGAATTAAACGTTGTCCTGCCTTCAAAGCAGAGTCACGAACATATTCATTTCCATCAGCTAAGGCCTGAAACTCGAGGTACGGGTACGGCTGTGGTAGGTACGGCTCCATATCATCCAAGGTACGGCTCCATATCATTATGTTCTGTTAGGCTGTATATATTGGCAATGATCTGAGCGGCCATGCGCCTGGTTTCGGTGGATCTATCAGAGAATGCACGTCTGATGATAGGCATAATTAAATCCAATGAGGGAGAATCCATATAATGGATGAACTTGGTATTGACGAGGCGAGCCCTCTGCTATAACCTTCGCCCACCCCTGATCGTCAGCTGATTTACGAACAGAGTCGTTGGAATCTCCGAAAGCGATCAGAAGATTTGTCACAACTTGAAGTAGATAGGGTTCGAACAGGTTACCCAACGAACTAAAAGATTAAATTTGATAAGCAGCGTATTGACGGAAACTTGCCGCGAGAGCATTTTCAGCGCCAATAATCCTCCCCCTCTTTTCTTCGCCGATTTCTTCTCTTCCAGTGATGTTTTTATAATATCCATAAGCTCCAACTCCTTCATTTGATACAAACTAAGTCCTTTTACAATTCCACCGATACCGTATGCTGCACCACGCCGTTCTCCGTAGGTGCTATCAGAAAGCAGTAATTTGGTCAAATGTCGTAACAGTTCCTTCGCCTGTTCCTGCATCAACCGAACAAGAGGAGCATTGCATCTTGCTACAGACTCTCGAACCTGAATGTGACTTAAGCCCAATATTTCATTGCAGCACACATACCTGTTGCGACGGTGTCGACAATGTTGCAATAAGTCGCGCAAAAATTTGAGTCATTTTGGGGTTACCCTCATCCAAATCCTTCGCAAATGTTCCAAGAAGAACTACCAGCCCTTCGCGCAGTACATCGTGTTCTGCATCCTCTGAGAGGGCATCACATTCTTTCTCGAGGTAAGGTAAGAAATCATTCATGTTGACTTCCCCAAACTAAATTAAATTATCGTGTTAAGTGAAATAAGAACTGACAGCCTACTCGGTTAATTGCTCTTGATGCTGCATGAATGATAGCAGCTCTACATTCTGAGTCCGCATCACAGAGTCCATCCGGAACTATCAGGGAAATGAAGTGTAGCGCCTCTTCACGCCTCACAAACTGAGCCAAGGCCAAGAAACAAGAAGCATAACCCAGCCTTGTCGATGACTGATCTTTTGGAACAATAATCAGGCGACCGAGCTGATCAACTTCTCCCCCAGAAGGCTAAAATTACCACTCACTCAGTGTAAAAAAAGCACACACAAGATTACCTTTTTCGTCTCCTCGTACACAGTCTTCAGTTTTATTAGAGCTGTGTTCATTTCGTTAGGATATACTGTGATGAATGCCTTTAAAGCTTCTGGTACCGCAGTAAGATTAATTTTCTCGAATTTCACATCATCCAGCAATTTCTCACACAGCTAAACATCGGCAATGAAAAGAGAAGCCTACATAAACGAAACAATACCTCTACATTTACTTCGACGTTAAGATCCGTACAAATCTGTTCAGCAAGTCCTTTAACCTCCACAGTAGAGTCAAATCTTGCAACGAAGATACGGTGCACGAAATCTGGACACTGGTGTCGTTTCAGTAAGGAAGTCATAGTACAACGTAGTTTTGATAGCGTTTTCAATGCCACAATGCGCTTCTCATCACTCAATGCATCCGGCAAATACTGGATGAGTGTTTGATAGAACGGCACTCCAGCGGTCGGCTCGTCAGACATCTCAATAATATCCGCCATATTTCCCAGAGATTCATTGCAAGCATCAAAGATGTGAGAGAATTCGTGATTGCCAATTAGGGACAACAACAGTTGTGCGTACTCAACTAGTGGTACAGTGCCAATATCGTCTTTCTAAAAAATAGAAAAGACCGTCGGCTGTTATTCCATGATCTTACCTTAATAAAAGACTTTCTAACTGCGTCCTTAATGAAATTGACGACGAGGAACTTCATAGAACTCGGCCACTTCGTAGAGTAGACCACGCTCTTCAAGAGAGGCAATACAAATAAAAGCTTTGAGACGTTCATGATGTCGCGGTAGTAGTTAACATCCAGCTCTTCTTCTTCATCGTCGCAACCCAAATCCAAACACAGCGTAGAAAGCAGTGCAAAAGTCCTTCCAATCTGATCTTCAAGAGACTCCTCACACCATTCCGGGAATAAATAGCTCGATTTTAGTTCTCGTAATGTTGCATGGTCGACAATCTCATCTGCAAATAATCACTGCGATGTAGAAATGGCAAAAATAAAAATAAACGTACGAAGATAATCTTCGCTGGGGTCAAAAGCTGCGTCTCGGAAAGCCGGTAAGCATTCAACAGCATACTTCGACACCAACATTTCATAACTTCTCCTGTGCATGTTGTTCTAAGGACTTCAGATTCTGACGAATTTCCTAAATAGCAAAAGCAAGTCAAAATATCCAAAGTCATCTCGCTTACACTTTCCCTCTTTAGCTCATTTTCAATAGCTTTCTCTTGCTGTTTGGTTAGCTTACCCTCGGCCCTTTTCTTTTCAGCAAGTTCTTTCCGCAGCTGAATTTCGGCTTGTTGTTCCTTGTAAGAATACGCCTTATTGTCGCGTCTGAGGTTTTTAGCGTTCACGTTCTCCTCAGAATTTCTAAAGAGATAAGAAAGGGTAGTGTAAGAAAGTGTACTATCAAACTTACTCGTCAATTACAGCGGTGTTGAATAGAACGCCTTCAGGAGTATTAAATATGTGATAGTGGTTCTCTGGAATATCGTAGTAGTCCGAAATGTCGATTGCTGAGAGCAATGTGTTGATTTTCTGCCAGATGGTAACATTCATAAAGGAACTGGTATCGCCCTCCGCAATTAAAAGACGGATCATATTGACCTTCACGTCCAACTGCACTGTTGCAAATACTATTTCAACGAGATTTTGACAAAATTCTTCATCGGAAAAGAAGGCTTCAGAACCGCAGCGGAATCGGTATAAGGTGCGTATCCAGAGCGACCCATCGCATTCAACTGAATAAATGGAAGTGAGTGAGCCTACTGAAGCAAACGCATAAGACTTACCGAAACGGGGTAAAGAACACAGAGGCAATGACGAAACCATAAGCTTTCTGCACTGTTCAACGGAAGTCGAATCAAGATCCACTTGCTTGAACAAAAAGACAGCAAGAGCTCGAAACAATCTGCCAGGAAGGCTAAACTCTTGCTTCTCGCTTTGATTTGTGACACTGTAATAAGCCTTTTCCATCATCTAAAAGACAACGAAACGAATGACACCACCTCTGTACAACAAACCTGATCCAAGCCTGACTCAGTTAATGCATTATAGGCGTAACTAAACAAATTTGAAACGAACTGCACAGGATCACTGAGGGCAGTGGATTTGACTGTTCCTTCAGCTAATCTGCGCACAGTGTAATCCGGCCAACAGAAAGCAACCGTCAAAAAATAATAAATAATTTCAGGCAGGTCCTAAAAGGCAACAGTACCATATGTTCTGACAGTTAGTAAAGAACGTACTTCAACTAGCCTTGTCTAAGCTGCGCGACAGGTTAACTGAGCGGAAGTTGTGGAAAAAAAGTAAGGTTCCTGCTGTGCAACAGGTTAACATCGGTCGAAGTTGACATCTGTGAGATTAGGTTGAAAAAAATGAAAAGCGGCTGTGCAACAGGTTGACGCTCGCTTCGCTCGCTCGTTCGTCTGCAAAGCCCCTGCGCACACAGGCGAATCGTGTCGGGACCACCCGATTTCGCGATGTCCAACATCCGTCAACATGAAAATTTTCTCTTTTGATACATATCTCGCTATCTAAGGCAAATTTCAAAAATCCGCCACGACCACCCTCTGCAGAATGGATTCAGCTTTCAGGTGATATGAAAATATTCCAAGATTTCAAAAACCCTGAATAGTTAGAAGCAGCCGCAACTTCACTGGTCGAAATTTCAAAAACGATTTTTGTCTTTTTTTGTAAATTTTTTGAGCAAAATCGGAGAAATCGCACTTTCTCTAAATTTTTTGCTCTTCAAAATGATACCAAGCAAACTCTCAGAAGATTTTTCTACGAATTTATTTTGAATTTTTATTGAAAAACCATAAAATCAAGCCTAACTCGGGCTCCTGACACGATACCGGTGCAAAATTTTACATACTTATAGTTCCGCACCTAGAGACACTGCGTACAAAATTTCATCTCCAAACCACAACGCCGCACCCCCTAAGCACCCCCAAACTGGATCACAAAAATTACATAACGCAAAAATATATATTAAAAATATATATTAAGGAGGTTGGGGATAAGGAGGTTGGGGACTCGACGCTTCGAAGGTAGGGCATCGAGACATATAGACAGATTCCCTGTCTGAAGAGCTGACGCTTCGGACGAAGGGCATCCAGGTTGGGGACTCGACGCTTCGAAGGTAGGGCATCGAGACATATAGACAGATTCCCTGTCTGAAGAGCTGACGCTTCGGACGAAGGGCATCGAGGTTGGGGACTCGACGCATCGGAGGTAGGGCATCGAGGTTGGGGACTCGACGCATCGGAGGTAGGGCATCGAGACATATAGACAGATTCCCTGTCTGAAGAGCTGACGCTTCGGACGAAGGGCATCGAGGTTGGGGACTCGACGCATCGGAGGTAGGGCATCGAGGTTGGGGACTCGACGCATCGGAGGTAGGGCATCGAGACATATAGACAGATTCCCTGTCTGAATAGCTGACGCTTCGGACGAAGCGTGTCGAGGTTGGCGACTCGACGCTTCGGAGGTAGGGCATCGACACATATAGACAGATTCCCTGTCTGAATAGCTGACGCTTCGGACGAAGCGTGTCGAGGTTGGCGACTCGACGCTTCGGAGGAAGGGCATCGACACATATAGACAGATTCCCTGTCTGAATAGCTGACGCTTCGGACGAAGCGTGTCGAGGTTGGCGACTCGACGCTTCGGAGGAAGGGCATCGACACATATAGACAGATTCCCTGTCTGAATAGCTGACGCTTCGGACGAAGCGTGTCGAGGTTGGCGACTCGACGCTTCGGAGGAAGGGCATCGACACATATAGACAGATTCCCTGTCTGAATAGCTGACGCTTCGGACGAAGCGTGTCGAGGTTGGCGACTCGACGCTTCGAAGGTAGGGCATCGACACATATAGACAGATTCCCTGTCTGAATAGCTGACGCTTCGGACGAAGCGTGTCGAGGTTGGCGACTCGACGCTTCGAAGGTAGGGCATCGACACATATAGACAGATTCCCTGTCTGAATAGCTGACGCTTCGGACGAAGGGCATCCAGGTTGGGGACTCGACGCTTCGAAGGTAGGGCATCGAGACATATAGACAGATTCCCTGTCTGAATAGCTGACGCTTCGGACGAAGCGTGTCGAGGTTGGCGACTCGACGCTTCGGAGGTAGGGCATCGAGACATATAGACAGATTCCCTGTCTGAATAGCTGACGCTTCGGACGAAGCGTGTCGAGGTTGGCGACTCGACGCTTCGGAGGAAGGGCATCGACACATATAGACAGATTCCCTGTCTGAATAGCTGACGCTTCGGACGAAGCGTGTCGAGGTTGGCGACTCGACGCTTCGGAGGTAGGGCATCGAGACATATAGACAGATTCCCTGTCTGAATAGCTGACGCTTCGGACGAAGCGTGTCGAGGTTGGCGACTCGACGCTTCGGAGGAAGGGCATCGACACATATAGACAGATTCCCTGTCTGAATAGCTGACGCTTCGGACGAAGCGTGTCGAGGTTGGCGACTCGACGCTTCGAAGGTAGGGCATCGACACATATAGACAGATTCCCTGTCTGAATAGCTGACGCTTCGGACGAAGCGTGTCGAGGTTGGCGACTCGACGCTTCGAAGGTAGGGCATCGACACATATAGACAGATTCCCTGTCTGAATAGCTGACGCTTCGGACGAAGCGTGTCGAGGTTGGCGACTCGACGCTTCGGAGGAAGGGCATCGACACATATAGACAGATTCCCTGTCTGAATAGCTGACGCTTCGGACGAAGCGTGTCGAGGTTGGCGACTCGACGCTTCGAAGGTAGGGCATCGACACATATAGACAGATTCCCTGTCTGAATAGCTGACGCTTCGGACGAAGCGTGTCGAGGTTGGCGACTCGACGCTTCGAAGGTAGGGCATCGACACATATAGACAGATTCCCTGTCTGAATAGCTGACGCTTCGGACGAAGCGTGTCGAGGTTGGCGACTCGACGCTTCGGAGGAAGGGCATCGACACATATAGACAGATTCCCTGTCTGAATAGCTGACGCTTCGGACGAAGCGTGTCGAGGTTGGCGACTCGACGCTTCGGAGGAAGGGCATCGACACATATAGACAGATTCCCTGTCTGAATAGCTGACGCTTCGGACGAAGCGTGTCGAGGTTGGCGACTCGACGCTTCGGAGGAAGGGCATCGACACATATAGACAGATTCCCTGTCTGAATAGCTGACGCTTCGGACGAAGCGTGTCGAGGTTGGCGACTCGACGCTTCGAAGGTAGGGCATCGACACATATAGACAGATTCCCTGTCTGAATAGCTGACGCTTCGGACGAAGCGTGTCGAGGTTGGCGACTCGACGCTTCGAAGGTAGGGCATCGACACATATAGACAGATTCCCTGTCTGAATAGCTGACGCTTCGGACGAAGGGCATCCAGGTTGGGGACTCGACGCTTCGAAGGTAGGGCATCGAGACATATAGACAGATTCCCTGTCTGAATAGCTGACGCTTCGGACGAAGCGTGTCGAGGTTGGCGACTCGACGCTTCGGAGGTAGGGCATCGACACATATAGACAGATTCCCTGTCTGAATAGCTGACGCTTCGGACGAAGCGTGTCGAGGTTGGCGACTCGACGCTTCGGAGGAAGGGCATCGACACATATAGACAGATTCCCTGTCTGAATAGCTGACGCTTCGGACGAAGCGTGTCGAGGTTGGCGACTCGACGCTTCGGAGGAAGGGCATCGACACATATAGACAGATTCCCTGTCTGAATAGCTGACGCTTCGGACGAAGCGTGTCGAGGTTGGCGACTCGACGCTTCGGAGGAAGGGCATCGACACATATAGACAGATTCCCTGTCTGAATAGCTGACGCTTCGGACGAAGCGTGTCGAGGTTGGCGACTCGACGCTTCGAAGGTAGGGCATCGACACATATAGACAGATTCCCTGTCTGAATAGCTGACGCTTCGGACGAAGCGTGTCGAGGTTGGCGACTCGACGCTTCGAAGGTAGGGCATCGACACATATAGACAGATTCCCTGTCTGAATAGCTGACGCTTCGGACGAAGGGCATCCAGGTTGGGGACTCGACGCTTCGAAGGTAGGGCATCGAGACATATAGACAGATTCCCTGTCTGAATAGCTGACGCTTCGGACGAAGCGTGTCGAGGTTGGCGACTCGACGCTTCGGAGGTAGGGCATCGAGACATATAGACAGATTCCCTGTCTGAATAGCTGACGCTTCGGACGAAGCGTGTCGAGGTTGGCGACTCGACGCTTCGGAGGAAGGGCATCGACACATATAGACAGATTCCCTGTCTGAATAGCTGACGCTTCGGACGAAGCGTGTCGAGGTTGGCGACTCGACGCTTCGAAGGTAGGGCATCGACACATATAGACAGATTCCCTGTCTGAATAGCTGACGCTTCGGACGAAGCGTGTCGAGGTTGGCGACTCGACGCTTCGAAGGTAGGGCATCGACACATATAGACAGATTCCCTGTCTGAATAGCTGACGCTTCGGACGAAGCGTGTCGAGGTTGGCGACTCGACGCTTCGGAGGAAGGGCATCGACACATATAGACAGATTCCCTGTCTGAATAGCTGACGCTTCGGACGAAGCGTGTCGAGGTTGGCGACTCGACGCTTCGGAGGAAGGGCATCGACACATATAGACAGATTCCCTGTCTGAATAGCTGACGCTTCGGACGAAGCGTGTCGAGGTTGGCGACTCGACGCTTCGAAGGTAGGGCATCGACACATATAGACAGATTCCCTGTCTGAATAGCTGACGCTTCGGACGAAGCGTGTCGAGGTTGGCGACTCGACGCTTCGAAGGTAGGGCATCGACACATATAGACAGATTCCCTGTCTGAATAGCTGACGCTTCGGACGAAGGGCATCCAGGTTGGGGACTCGACGCTTCGAAGGTAGGGCATCGAGACATATAGACAGATTCCCTGTCTGAATAGCTGACGCTTCGGACGAAGCGTGTCGAGGTTGGCGACTCGACGCTTCGGAGGAAGGGCATCGACACATATAGACAGATTCCCTGTCTGAATAGCTGACGCTTCGGACGAAGCGTGTCGAGGTTGGCGACTCGACGCTTCGGAGGAAGGGCATCGACACATATAGACAGATTCCCTGTCTGAATAGCTGACGCTTCGGACGAAGCGTGTCGAGGTTGGCGACTCGACGCTTCGAAGGTAGGGCATCGACACATATAGACAGATTCCCTGTCTGAATAGCTGACGCTTCGGACGAAGCGTGTCGAGGTTGGCGACTCGACGCTTCGAAGGTAGGGCATCGACACATATAGACAGATTCCCTGTCTGAATAGCTGACGCTTCGGACGAAGCGTGTCGAGGTTGGCGACTCGACGCTTCGGAGGTAGGGCATCGAGACATATAGACAGATTCCCTGTCTGAATAGCTGACGCTTCGGACGAAGCGTGTCGAGGTTGGCGACTCGACGCTTCGAAGGTAGGGCATCGACACATATAGACAGATTCCCTGTCTGAATAGCTGACGCTTCGGACGAAGCGTGTCGAGGTTGGCGACTCGACGCTTCGGAGGTAGGGCATCGAGACATATAGACAGATTCCCTGTCTGAATAGCTGACGCTTCGGACGAAGCGTGTCGAGGTTGGCGACTCGACGCTGCGGAGGAAGGGCATCGACACATATAGACAGATTCCCTGTCTGAATAGCTGACGCTTCGGACGAAGCGTGTCGAGGTTGGCGACTCGACGCTTCGAAGGTAGGGCATCGACACATATAGACAGATTCCCTGTCTGAATAGCTGACGCTTCGGACGAAGCGTGTCGAGGTTGGCGACTCGACGCTTCGAAGGTAGGGCATCGACACATATAGACAGATTCCCTGTCTGAATAGCTGACGCTTCGGACGAAGCGTGTCGAGGTTGGCGACTCGACGCTTCGGAGGAAGGGCATCGAGACATATAGACAGATTCCCTGTCTGAAGAGCTGACGCTTCGGACGAAGGGCATCCAGGTTCGGGACTCGACGCTTCGAAGGTAGGGCATCGACACATATAGACAGATTCCCTGCCTGAAGAGCTGACGCTTCGGACGAAGGGCATCCAGGTTCGGGACTCGACGCTTCGAAGGTAGGGCATCGACACATATAGACAGATTCCCTGCCTGAAGAGCTGACGCTTCGGACGAAGCGTGTCGAGGTTGGCGACTCGACGCTTCGGAGGTAGGGCATCGAGACATATAGACAGATTCCCTGTCTGAAGAGCTGACGCTTCGGACGAAGGGCATCGAGGTTGGGGACTCGACGCTTCGAAGGTAGGGCATCGAGACATATAGACAGATTCCCTGTCTGAAGAGCTGACGCTTCGGACGAAGGGCATCGAGGTTGGGGACTCGACGCTTCGAAGGTAGGGCATCGACACATATAGACAGATTCCCTGTCTGAATAGCTGACGCTTCGGACGAAGCGTGTCGAGGTTGGCGACTCGACGCTTCGAAGGTAGGGCATCGACACATATAGACAGATTCCCTGTCTGAATAGCTGACGCTTCGGACGAAGCGTGTCGAGGTTGGCGACTCGACGCTTCGGAGGAAGGGCATCGAGACATATAGACAGATTCCCTGTCTGAAGAGCTGACGCTTCGGACGAAGGGCATCCAGGTTCGGGACTCGACGCTTCGAAGGTAGGGCATCGACACATATAGACAGATTCCCTGCCTGAAGAGCTGACGCTTCGGACGAAGGGCATCCAGGTTCGGGACTCGACGCTTCGAAGGTAGGGCATCGACACATATAGACAGATTCCCTGCCTGAAGAGCTGACGCTTCGGACGAAGCGTGTCGAGGTTGGCGACTCGACGCTTCGGAGGTAGGGCATCGAGACATATAGACAGATTCCCTGTCTGAAGAGCTGACGCTTCGGACGAAGGGCATCGAGGTTGGGGACTCGACGCTTCGAAGGTAGGGCATCGAGACATATAGACAGATTCCCTGTCTGAAGAGCTGACGCTTCGGACGAAGCGTGTCGAGGTTGGCGACTCGACGCTTCGAAGGTAGGGCATCGAGACATATAGACAGATTCCCTGTCTGAATAGCCGACGCTTCGGACGAAGGGCATCCAGGTTGGGGACTCGACGCTTCGAAGGTAGGGCATCGAGACATATAGACAGATTCCCTGTCTGAATAGCTGACGCTTCGGACGAAGCGTGTCGAGGTTGGCGACTCGACGCTTCGAAGGTAGGGCATCGAGACATATAGACAGATTCCCTGTCTGAATAGCTGACGCTTCGGACGAAGCGTGTCGAGGTTGGCGACACGACGCTTCGAAGGTAGGGCATCGAGACATATAGACAGATTCCCTGTCTGAATAGCCGACGCTTCGGACGAAGCGTGTCGAGGTTGGCGACTCGACGCTTCGAAGGTAGGGCATCGAGACATATAGACAGATTCCCTGCCTGAAGAGCTGACGCTTCGGACGAAGCGTGTCGAGGTTGGCGACTCGACGCTTCGGAGGTAGGGCATCGAGACATATAGACAGATTCCCTGTCTGAAGAGCTGACGCTTCGGACGAAGGGCATCGAGGTTGGGGACTCGACGCTTCGAAGGTAGGGCATCGAGACATATAGACAGATTCCCTGTCTGAAGAGCTGACGCTTCGGACGAAGCGTGTCGAGGTTGGCGACTCGACGCTTCGAAGGTAGGGCATCGAGACATATAGACAGATTCCCTGTCTGAATAGCCGACGCTTCGGACGAAGGGCATCCAGGTTGGGGACTCGACGCTTCGAAGGTAGGGCATCGAGACATATAGACAGATTCCCTGTCTGAATAGCTGACGCTTCGGACGAAGCGTGTCGAGGTTGGCGACTCGACGCTTCGGAGGAAGGGCATCGAGACATATAGACAGATTCCCTGTCTGAATAGCTGACGCTTCGGACGAAGCGTGTCGAGGTTGGCGACTCGACGCTTCGGAGGTAGGGCATCGAGACATATAGACAGATTCCCTGTCTGAAGAGCTGACGCTTCGGACGAAGGGCATCGAGGTTGGGGACTCGAAGCTTCGAAGGTAGGGCATCGAGACATATAGACAGATTCCCTGTCTGAAGAGCTGACGCTTCGGACGAAGCGTGTCGAGGTTGGCGACTCGACGCTTCGGAGGTAGGGCATCGAGACATATAGACAGATTCCCTGTCTGAAGAGCTGACGCTTCGGACGAAGCGTGTCGAGGTTGGCGACTCGACGCATCGGAGGTAGGGCATCGAGACATATAGACAGATTCCCTGTCTGAAGAGCTGACGCTTCGGACGAAGCGTGTCGAGGTTGGCGACTCGACGCTTCGAAGGTAGGGCATCGAGACATATAGACAGATTCCCTGTCTGAATAGCTGACGCTTCGGACGAAGCGTGTCGAGGTTGGCGACTCGACGCTTCGAAGGTAGGGCATCGAGACATATAGACAGATTCCCTGTCTGAAGAGCTGACGCTTCGGACGAAGGGCATCGAGGTTGGGGACTCGACGCTTCGAAGGTAGGGCATCGAGACATATAGACAGATTCCCTGTCTGAATAGCCGACGCTTCGGACGAAGGGCATCCAGGTTGGGGACTCGACGCTTCGAAGGTAGGGCATCGAGACATATAGACAGATTCCCTGTCTGAATAGCTGACGCTTCGGACGAAGCGTGTCGAGGTTGGCGACACGACACTTCGAAGGTAGGGCATCGAGACATATAGACAGATTCCCTGTCTGAATAGCTGACGCTTCGGACGAAGCGTGTCGAGGTTGGCGACTCGACGCTTCGAAGGTAGGGCATCGACACATATAGACAGATTCCCTGTCTGAATAGCTGACGCTTCGGACGAAGCGTGTCGAGGTTGGCGACTCGACGCTTCGAAGGTAGGGCATCGAGACATATAGACAGATTCCCTGTCTGAATAGCTGACGCTTCGGACGAAGCGTGTCGAGGTTGGCGACTCGACGCTTCGAAGGTAGGGCATCGAGACATATAGACAGATTCCCTGTCTGAATAGCTGACGCTTCGGACGAAGCGTGTCGAGGTTGGCGACTCGACGCTTCGAAGGTAGGGCATCGAGACATATAGACAGATTCCCTGTCAGAATAGCCGACGCTTCGGACGAAGGGCATCCAGGTTGGGGACTCGACGCTTCGAAGGTAGGGCATCGAGACATATAGACAGATTCCCTGTCTGAAGAGCTGACGCTTCGGACGAAGGGCATCGAGGTTGGGGACTCGACGCTTCGAAGGTAGGGCATCGAGACATATAGACAGATTCCCTGTCTGAATAGCCGACGCTTCGGACGAAGGGCGTCGAGACATATAGACAGATTCCCTGTCTGAAGAGCTGACGCTTCGGACGAAGGGCATCGAGGTTGGGGACTCGACGCTTCGAAGGTAGGGCATCGAGACATATAGACAGATTCCCTGTCTGAAGAGCTGACGCTTCGGACGAAGGGCATCGAGGTTGGGGACTCGACGCTTCGAAGGTAGGGCATCGAGACATATAGACAGATTCCCTGTCTGAGGAGCTGACGCTTCGGACGAAGGGCGTCGAGACATATAGACAGATTCCCTGTCTGAAGAGCTGACGCTTCGGACGAAGGGCATCCAGGTTGGGGACTCGACGCTTCGAAGGTAGGGCATCGAGACATATAGACAGATTCCCTGTCTGAATAGCTGACGCTTCGGACGAAGCGTGTCGAGGTTGGCGACACGACACTTCGAAGGTAGGGCATCGAGACATATAGACAGATTCCCTGTCTGAATAGCTGACGCTTCGGACGAAGCGTGTCGAGGTTGGCGACTCGACGCTTCGAAGGTAGGGCATCGACACATATAGACAGATTCCCTGTCTGAATAGCTGACGCTTCGGACGAAGCGTGTCGAGGTTGGCGACTCGACGCTTCGAAGGTAGGGCATCGAGACATATAGACAGATTCCCTGTCTGAATAGCTGACGCTTCGGACGAAGCGTGTCGAGGTTGGCGACTCGACGCTTCGAAGGTAGGGCATCGAGACATATAGACAGATTCCCTGTCTGAATAGCTGACGCTTCGGACGAAGCGTGTCGAGGTTGGCGACTCGACGCTTCGAAGGTAGGGCATCGAGACATATAGACAGATTCCCTGTCAGAATAGCCGACGCTTCGGACGAAGGGCATCCAGGTTGGGGACTCGACGCTTCGAAGGTAGGGCATCGAGACATATAGACAGATTCCCTGTCTGAAGAGCTGACGCTTCGGACGAAGGGCATCGAGGTTGGGGACTCGACGCTTCGAAGGTAGGGCATCGAGACATATAGACAGATTCCCTGTCTGAATAGCCGACGCTTCGGACGAAGGGCGTCGAGACATATAGACAGATTCCCTGTCTGAAGAGCTGACGCTTCGGACGAAGGGCATCGAGGTTGGGGACTCGACGCTTCGAAGGTAGGGCATCGAGACATATAGACAGATTCCCTGTCTGAAGAGCTGACGCTTCGGACGAAGGGCATCGAGGTTGGGGACTCGACGCTTCGAAGGTAGGGCATCGAGACATATAGACAGATTCCCTGTCTGAGGAGCTGACGCTTCGGACGAAGGGCGTCGAGACATATAGACAGATTCCCTGTCTGAAGAGCTGACGCTTCGGACGAAGGGCATCGAGGTTGGGGACTCGACGCTTCGAAGGTAGGGCATCGAGACATATAGACAGATTCCCTGTCTGAAGAGCTGACGCTTCGGACGAAGGGCATCGAGGTTGGGGACTCGACGCTTCGAAGGTAGGGCATCGAGACATATAGACAGATTCCCTGTCTGAAGAGCTGACGCTTCGGACGAAGGGCATCGAGGTTGGGGACTCGACGCTTCGAAGGTAGGGCATCGAGACATATTGACAGATTCCCTGTCTGAAGAGCTGACGCTTCGGACGCAGGGCATCCAGGTTGGGGACTCGACGCTTCGAAGGTAGGGCATCGAGGTTGGGGACTCGACGCATCGGAGGTAGGGCATCGCGACATATAGACAGATTCCCTGTCTGAAGAGCTGACGCTTCGGACGAAGGGCGTCGAGACATATAGACAGATTCCCTGTCTGAAGAGCTGACGCTTCGGACGAAGGGCATCGAGGTTGGGGACTCGACGCTTCGAGGGTAGGGCATCGAGACATATAGACAGATTCCGTGTCTGAAGAGCTGACGCTTCGGACGAAGGGCATCGAGGTTGGGGACTCGACGCTTCGAAGGTAGGGCATCGAGACATATAGACAGATTCCCTGTCTGAAGAGCTGACGCTTCGGACGAAGGGCATCGAGGTTGGGGACTCGACGCTTCGAAGGTAGGGCATCGAGACATATAGACAGATTCCCTGTCTGAAGAGCTGACGCTTAGGACGAAGGGCATCGAGGTTGGGGACTCGACGCTTCGAAGGTAGGGCATCGAGACATATAGACAGATTCCCTGTCTGAATAGCTGACGCTTCGGATGAAGCGTGTCGAGGTTGGCGACTCGATGCTTCGGAGGAAGGGCATCGAGACATATAGACAGATTCCCTGTCTGAATAGCTGACGCTTCGGACGAAGCGTGTCGAGGTTGGCGACTCGACGCTTCGGAGGTAGGGCATCGAGACATATAGACAGATTCCCTGTCTGAATAGCTGACGCTTCGGACGAAGGGCATCGAGGTTGGGGACTCGACGCTTCGGAGGTAGGGCATCGAGACGTATAGACAGATTCCCTGTCTGAAGAGCTGACGCTTCGGAGGAAGGGCATCGAGACATATAGACAGATTCCCTGTCTGAAGAGCTGACGCTTCGGACGAAGCGTGTCGAGGTTGGCGACTCGACGCTTCGGAGGTAGGGCATCGAGACGTATAGACAGATTCCCTGTCTGAAGAGCTGACGCTTCGGACGAAGGGCATCGAGACATATAGACAGATTCCCTGTCTGAAGAGCTGACGCTTCGGACGAAGCGTGTCGAGGTTGGCGACTCGACGCTTCGGAGGTAGGGCATCGAGACGTATAGACAGATTCCCTGTCTGAAGAGCTGACGCTTCGGACGAAGGGCATCGAGACATATAGACAGATTCCCTGTCTGAAGAGCTGACGCTTCGGACGAAGGGCATCGAGGTTGGGGACTCGACGCTTCGAAGGTAGGGCATCGAGACATATAGACAGATTCCCTGTCTGAATAGCTGACGCTTCGGACGAAGGGCATCGAGGTTGGGGACTCGACGCTTCGAAGGTAGGGCATCGAGACATATAGACAGATTCCCTGTCTGAATAGCTGACGCTTCGGACGAAGGGTATCGAGGTTGGGGACTCGACGCTTCGGAGGTAGGGCATCGAGACATATAGACAGATTCCCTGTCTGAATAGCTGACGCTTCGGACGAAGGGCATCGAGGTTGGGGACTCGACGCTTCGGAGGTAGGGCATCGAGACGTATAGACAGATTCCCTGTCTGAAGAGCTGACGCTTCGGAGGAAGGGCATCGAGACATATAGACAGATTCCCTGTCTGAAGAGCTGACGCTTCGGACGAAGCGTGTCGAGGTTGGCGACTCGACGCTTCGGAGGTAGGGCATCGAGACGTATAGACAGATTCCCTGTCTGAAGAGCTGACGCTTCGGACGAAGCGTGTCGAGGTTGGCGACTCGACGCTTCGGAGGTAGGGCATCGAGACGTATAGACAGATTCCCTGTCTGAAGAGCTGACGCTTCGGACGAAGGGCATCGAGACATATAGACAGATTCCCTGTCTGAAGAGCTGACGCTTCGGACGAAGCGTGTCGAGGTTGGCGACTCGACGCTTCGGAGGTAGGGCATCGAGACGTATAGACAGATTCCCTGTCTGAAGAGCTGACGCTTCGGACGAAGGGCATCGAGACATATAGACAGATTCCCTGTCTGAAGAGCTGACGCTTCGGAGGAAGGGCATCGAGACATATAGACAGATTCCCTGTCTGAAGAGCTGACGCTTCGGACGAAGCGTGTCGAGGTTGGCGACTCGACGCTTCGGAGGTAGGGCATCGAGACGTATAGACAGATTCCCTGTCTGAAGAGCTGACGCTTCGGACGAAGGGCATCGAGACATATAGACAGATTCCCTGTCTGAAGAGCTGACGCTTCGGACGAAGCGTGTCGAGGTTGGCGACTCGACGCTTCGGAGGTAGGGCATCGAGACGTATAGACAGATTCCCTGTCTGAAGAGCTGACGCTTCGGACGAAGGGCATCCAGGTTGGGGACTCGACGCTTCGAAGGTAGGGCATCGAGACATATAGACAGATTCCCTGTCTGAAGAGCTGACGCTTCGGACGAAGGGCATCGAGGTTGGGGACTCGACGCTTCGAAGGTAGGGCATCGAGACATATAGACAGATTCCCTGTCTGAAGAGCTGACGCTTCGGACGAAGGGCATCGAGGTTGGGGACTCGACGCTTCGAAGGTAGGGCATCGAGACATATAGACAGATTCCCTGTCTGAATAGCTGACGCTTCGGACGAAGGGCATCCAGGTTGGGGACTCGACGCTTCGAAGGTAGGGCATCGAGACATATAGACAGATTCCCTGTCTGAATAGCTGACGCTTCGGACGAAGGGCATCGAGGTTGGGGACTCGACGCTTCGAAGGTAGGGCATCGAGACATATAGACAGATTCCCTGTCTGAATAGCTGACGCTTCGGACGAAGCGTGTCGAGGTTGGCGACTCGACGCTTCGGAGGTAGGGCATCGAGACATATAGACAGATTCCCTGTCTGAAGAGCTGACGCTTCGGAGGAAGGGCATCGAGGTTGGGGACTCGACATATCGGAGGTAGGGCATCGAGCAAGACACGAAGAGGTCTTCTCTGCAGGATCCACCAACAACCATCTGGTAGAGCAGGGCCTGCTGCACTCGAAACCCCCCCCCCCCCCCCCCCCGACGTGTTTGTTTATGTAAAGTTTAATTACCCAAGTTTGAGGTAAATTATCCAAGTCCCGCGTGGCCGTTTGGTAGTGCAGGACCAGACGAGGCGAGCCCTCTGCTATAACCTTCGCCCACCCCTGATCGTCAGCTGATTTACGAACAGAGTCGTTGGAATCTCCGAAAGCGATCAGAAGATTTGTCACAACTTGAAGTAGATAGGGTTCGAACAGGTTACCCAACGAACTAAAAGATTAAATTTAATAAGCAGCGTATTGACGGAAACTTGCCGCGAGAGTATTTCCAGCGCCAATAATCCTCCCCCTCTTTTCTTCGCCGATTTCTTCGCTTCCAGTGATGTTTTTATAATATCCATAAGCTCCAACTCCTTCATTTGATACAAACTAAGTCCTTTTACAATTCCACCGATACCGTATGCTGCACCACGCTGTTCTCCGTAGGTGCTATCAGAAAGCAGTAATTTGGTCAAATGTCGTAACAGTTGCTTCGCCTGTTCCTGCATCAACCGAACAAGAGGAGCATTGCATCTTGCTACAGACTCTCGAACCTGAATGTGACATTAAGCTCAATATTTCATTGCAGCACACATACCTGTTGCGACGGTGTCGACAATGTTGCAATAAGTCGCGCAAAAATTTGAGTCATTTTGGGGTTACCCTTATCCAAATCCTTCGCAAATGTTCCAAGAAGAACTACCAGCCCTTCGCGCAGTACATCGTGTTCTGCAACCTCTGAGAGGGCATCACATTCTTTCTCGAGGTAATCATTCATGTTGACTTCCCCAAACTAGATTAAATTATCGTGTTAAGTGAAATAAGAACTGACAGCCTACTCGGTTAATTACTCTTGATGCTGCATGAATCATAGCAGCTCTACGTTCTAAGTCCGCATCACAGAGTCCATCCGGAACTATCAGGGAAATGAAGTGTAGCGCCTCTTCACGCCTCACAACCTAAGCCAAGGCCAAGAAACAACAAGCATAACCCAGCCTTGTCGATGACTGATCTTTTGGAGCAACAATCAGGCGACCGAACTGATCAACTTCTCCCCCAGAAGGCTAAAATTACCACTCACTCAGTGTAAAAAAAGCACACACAAGATTACCTTTTTCGTCTCCTCGTACACAGTCTTCAGTTTTATTAGAGCTGTGTTCATTTCGTTAGGATATACTGTGATGAATGCCTTTAAAGCTTCTGGTACCGCAGTAAGATTAATTTTCTCGAATTTCACATCATCCAGCAATTTCTCACACAGCTAAACATCGGCAATGAAAAGAGAAGCCTACATAAACGAAACAATACCTCTACATTTACTTCGACGTTAAGATCCGTACAAATCTGTTCAGCAAGTCCTTTAACCTCCACACTAGAGTCAAATCTTGCAACGAAGATACGGTGCACGAAATCTGGACACTGGTGTCGTTTCAGTAAGGAAGTCATAGTACAACGTAGTTTTGATAGCGTTTTCAATGCCACAATGCGCTTCTCATCACTCAATGCATCCGGCAAATACTGGATGAGTGTTTGATAGAACGGCACTCCAGCGGTCGGCTCGTCAGACATCTCAATAATATCCGCCATATTTCCCAGAGATTCATTGCAAGCATCAAAGATGTGAGAGAATTCGTGATTGCCAATTAGGGACAACAACAGTTGTGCGTACTCAACTAGTGGTACAGTGCCAATATCGTCTTTCTAAAAAATAGAAAAGATCGTCGGCTGTTATTCCATAATCTTACCTTAATAAAAGGCTTTCTAACTGCGTCCTTAATGAAATTGACGACGAGGAACTTCATAGAACTCGGCCACTTCGTAGAGTAGACCACGCTCTTCAAGAGAGGCAATACAAATAAAAGCTTTGAGACGTTCATGGTGTCGCGGTAGTAGTCAACATCCAGCTCTTCTTCTTCATCGTCGCAACCCAAATCCAAACACAGCGTAGAAAGCAGTGCAAAAGTCCTTCCAATCTGATCTTCAAGAGACTCCTCACACCATTCCGGGAATAAATAGCTCGATTTTAGTTCTCGTAATGTTGCATGGTCGACAATCTCATCTGCAAATAACCACTGCGATGTAGAAATGGCAAAAATAAAAATAAACGTACGAAGATAATCTTCGCTGGGGTCAAAAGCTGCGTCTCGGAAAGCCGGTAAGCATTCAACAGCATACTTCGACACCAACATTTCATAACTTCTCCTGTGCATGTTGTTCTAAGGACTTCAGATTCTGACGAATTTCCTAAATAGCAAAAGCAAGTCAAAATATCCAAAGTCATCTCGCTTACACTTTCCCTCTTTAGCTCATTTTCAATAGCTTTCTCTTGCTGTTTGGTTAGCTTACCCTCGGCCCTTTTCTTTTCAGCAAGTTCTTTCCGCAGCTGAATTTCGGCTTGTTGTTCCTTGTAAGAATACGCCTTATTGTCGCGTCTGAGGTTTTTAGCGTTCACGTTCTCCTCAGAATTTCTAAAGAGATAAGAAAGGGTAGTGTAAGAAAGTGTACTATCAAACTTACTCGTCAATTACAGCGGTGTTGAATAGAACGCCTTCAGGAGTATTAAATATGTGATAGTGGTTCTCTGGAATATCGTAGTAGTCCGAAATGTCGATTGCTGAGAGCAATGTGTTGATTTTCTGCCAGATGGTAACATTCATAAAGGAACTGGTATCGCCCTCCGCAATTAAAAGACGGATCATATTGACCTTCACGTCCAACTGCACTGTTGCAAATACTATTTCAACGAGATTTTGACAAAATTCTTCATCGGAAAAGAAGGCTTCAGAACCGCAGCGGAATCGGTATAAGGTGCGTATCCAGAGCGACCCATCGCATTCAACTGAATAAATGGAAGTGAGTGAGCCTACTGAAGCAAACGCATAAGACTTACCGAAACGGGGTAAAGAACACAGAGGCAATGACGAAACCATAAGCTTTCTGCACTGTTCAACGGAAGTCGAATCAAGATCCACTTGCTTGAACAAAAAGACAGCAAGAGCTCGAAACAATCTGCCAGGAAGGCTAAACTCTTGCTTCTCGCTTTGATTTGTGACACTGTAATAAGCCTTTTCCATCATCTAAAAGACAACGAAACGAATGACACCACCTCTGTACAACAAACCTGATCCAAGCCTGACTCAGTTAATGCATTATAGGCGTAACTAAACAAATTTGAAACGAACTGCACAGGATCACTGAGGGCAGTGGATTTGACTGTTCCTTCAGCTAATCTGCGCACAGTGTAATCCGGCCAACAGAAAGCAACCGTCAAAAAATAATAAATAATTTCAGGCAGGTCCTAAAAGGCAACAGTACCATATGTTCCGACAGTTAGTAAAGAACGTACTTCAACTAGCCTTGTCTAAGCTGCGCGACAGGTTAACTGAGCGGAAGTTGTGGAAAAAAAGTAAGGTTCCTGCTGTGCAACAGGTTAACATCGGTCGAAGTTGACATCTGTGAGATTAGGTTGAAAAAAATGAAAAGCGGCTGTGCAACAGGTTGACGCTCGCTTCGCTCGCTCGTTCGTCTGCAAAGCCCCTGCGCACACAGGCGAATCGTGTCGGGACCACCCGATTTCGCGATGTCCAACATCCGTCAACATGAAAATTTTCTCTTTTGATACATATCTCGCTATCTAAGGCAAATTTCAAAAATCCGCCACGACCACCCTCTGCAGAATGGATTCAGCTTTCAGGTGATATGAAAATATTCCAAGATTTCAAAAACCCTGAATAGTTAGAAGCAGCCGCAACTTCACTGGTCGAAATTTCAAAAACGATTTTTGTCTTTTTTTGTAAATTTTTTGAGCAAAATCGGAGAAATCGCACTTTCTCTAAATTTTTTGCTCTTCAAAATGATACCAAGCAAACTCTCAGAAGATTTTTCTACGAATTTATTTTGAATTTTTATTGAAAAACCATAAAATCAAGCCTAACTCGGGCTCCTGACACGATACCGGTGCAAAATTTTACATACTTATAGTTCCGCCCCTAGAGACACTGCGTACAAAATTTCATCTCCAAACCACAACGCCGCACCCCCTAAGCACCCCCAAACTGGATCACAAAAATTACATAACGCAAAAATATATATTAAAAATATATATTAAGGAGGTTGGGGATAAGGAGGTTGGGGACTCGACGCTTCGAAGGTAGGGCATCGAGACATATAGACAGATTCCCTGTCTGAAGAGCTGACGCTTCGGACGAAGGGCATCCAGGTTGGGGACTCGACGCATCGGAGGTAGGGCATCGAGACATATAGACAGATTCCCTGTCTGAAGAGCTGACGCTTCGGATAGAGCGTGTCGAGGTTGGCGACTCGACGCTTCGGAGGAAGGGCATGGAGGTTGGGGACTCGACGCATCGGAGGTAGGGCATCGAGACATATAGACAGATTCCCTGTCTGAAGAGCTGACGCTTCGGACGAAGGGCATCCAGGTTGGGGACTCGACGCTTCGAAGGCAGGGCATCGCTGAAGCGAGGGAGAAGCGAGAAGCGAGCGCTGCAGCAGTCTTCAGCCTTCTTGCAAGGAGAACACAACAGGACACGCGAAGTGAAGCTTCCCTTAGTGTCTCGTTGGCGGATGAAATGGAAGGAACAAGCATCTTCCGCAGCTTAGATTCCAAGCCGTCTAAATCAGTTGGACACACCTATAGAAGACGTTTAACACCTAAATTCAAATACAGTGACACGGGCCAGGAAAGTAGGAAACAAACCAAATATGGCAACCTCAGGGCTACGCAGCATTCCTTTCTTCATCTGTGGAATAACATCCTTCTGCAAAGTAGTGCGATCAAGCGAATGACAGAGTCCATCGTGCTTGTCCAAAAGCCTATTCGTAATGGTTAAGGCTTCAAAAATACTTTTGCACCGATTTGTTTCGCGCGCGCAAAACATTCCCCGCGCACAGAACAAATCGGTGTTCCGCGCGTCCAAGGGCATTTTTGCCTCGCGCGCGCGAACGCCTTTACCGTTAACCACTAAAATACATCGTGCGATCGCAATGTCAACTACTCAACGCAAATGCCGTTATTTTTCATATTTCGCGACCGTGTTTATTGTAACTAGCCTGTATATGGACCGGCAAGTTTGCGCCGTGTGCGCTACTGTTTCTAGGATATCCTCGTTTTCGTAGACACTCCGCAAAACGACTTGTCTATCTGTCTGTAGGCCACTGTGTGCGCTCGCCTTCGTAGACATTCCGGCAAAGGACATGTTTGTCTGTATTTGTCGGTAGACTGTCTGCGCAACTCTAGAGAGTTTCTAGACAGGCTGTAGACAGTGTAATCCGTGTGAATGCGTCTTGGGAGTTTTAATTTCATGGACATTCCGCATATAGGACCTTTTTCTCTAACTGGCAAATAGACAGACGGAGTGTCTAAAAAATGACCCACGCAGACAGGTCACCTCCTGAGAGATAGACAAGTCCTTTCATTTTCTAAAAATCTTATTTTGAAATAGTGTCATCATATTTACAAACAGCTTGCCTAACGGACCCAATCCTGGCTTATACAGGGTGTCAACTAAATACTGTCACGCGTTCGAAACTCTTGAATTTTTCGCGCTTTTCTGCACTTTCCTCTCCGGCATTTGTTTTATTCGTGTTCTGCATGCTTTTCTGATCTAGAACTGCTATTTGCTTTGTTATTTTATGCGCTGCTATTCAGAAGAATGGTCTCAGAAAAAAACCATTTTTCCATCGTCGCCTACCACAAGCGTGGAATGCCAATACCCAAGATTTCGAAGACGTTGAATCCTCATTTAATGCAAGTTCATCGCGTGATTAAACGTTACCAGGAGACTGCTGGAGTCAAGGACCGTCAGTGACGTGGAAGGCCGCGCTCCGCCAGGACTCCCAGAACCAGAGAAAGTATCAGGAAGAAAAGTAACCAGAATCCAGCATGGTACATGAGAAAGCTGGCCAGGGAACACCAATCAGCGCCTCATCGGTCACAAGACTGGTGGAACAAGATCTAGGGGTCCATCCCTACAAACTGGTGCGCGGACAGCCTTTGAGCGATCGAATGAAGGTTGAAAAAAAGGAGAAAGCGAAGAAGATGAAGGCCCAGGGCCGCGGTGGGAGCCTCCAGAGCATTATGTTCTCGCATTAAAAGATTTTCACCGTATAGCCGCTGGGAAACACCCGGGATCACCGTGAACGTCTTCCCAAAGGCCTTCCCAGCAACATCACTGCCGAAAAGAGCCATTCCCCACAATCCATTATGGTTTGGGCCGGGGTTTCTGAACTTGGGAACCTGGAGCTGGTTTTCTTCGAAGTCCATGGAAAAAAGGGTGACCTGCAATGGTAAGAACTGCCAAAACCTGGATCTGGGCGGTGTGGTGAAATCCTGGGTCGTAGATCGACCCCATAACACCGCACGGACGTTTCAGCAGGACTGGACGCCTGGCCATGGAGCCAAGGATACCCTTGTCTTGTCACAGCCAACCATGTGAAGGAAGGATGTTGGGTCAAGAGGAAAGATGTTTGGCTGCGGTACTCTCCGCTTTTCAACTCTCTAAACTTCGATGTTTGGTCAGTCCTGGAGCAAAAAGTCTGCTCTACAAGCTACGCTAGTGTGGATTCCGTGAAGCGCGCTCTGCAGACCGCTTGGAAGGAAATAACGCTGGAAGTCGCTGCGGGAATCTTGAAGAATTTCCAGAGGCGTTTTTGACGCCTGTATCGCCGTCCGAGGAAGCCATTTCGAATGTGAATGACTTTATGTTGTAGAGAATTTCACGCGCTTTCGAGTGATATATAAATTGCTTTGTTTTGTTCGTCCTGCGAAAAATTATGGCGTTTTTTGCGCGTGACAGTATTTAGTTGACACCCTGTATTGTTTTCACGAATTCACGACTTTATTTCGCGAATCAAAGGCATTATGCCTTGCGCGACACCGAAAATAGACAAACAGAGGATGTCTGACAGACGACTTCATCTCCGGCGCGGCGTAGATGTCGAACCGGTCGTAGACGGCGCACTTCACGGGGCATCTGGGAATCGGCAAATCTTCAGCTATGGCAGCGGAATATCGTTTACGGCACAGCGGACGCTTCCGAGCTTGCATCTGATGGTCCGTGGTCCGGGAGTTGCGTCTTCGCTGGTACTCAGAGCGTCGGCGACCTTCGGGATGACTTTTCACGCAGCGTTCGGCGTCGGATTCCTGGCGTCGGACATCTTGTTGTCAGCGGTGGTGGGACTACGGCTTCCGGGTGTCCCAATTCCCTCTGGAAGCCGGAACAGTCACAGCTGCCACAGGGTTTGCTGTCTGACCAACCCGACGCTCAGAGAGCGACCGGAGGGACCGACCGCTCGCCACCGCGACACGAGTGAGAGTTATATTGTCTTATAATGAAACTAACTCTTCGGATTTTACAATGCGCAGTGTTTCTTCTGTTGACTTATAGTATTCTTAAAACGCAAATTATGTACATGAAAATGACAAAAACTCAACAATCAGTGGAGGCATGATAAGAAGATATAACAAACAATTAAAGCTTATATTTAAAATATTGCACATGAAAATGGATGCTGCTTAAGTTCATCGAGCGACAAGAGCAAATAAATTATGAGCGAAGCAAAGCGATACTAACGCGAATCTATCGGGGAAATGGGGAATACTTACAACGGGCACTGAATGATTATGACTTCAATAAATATGAGATAAGTTAACAGAAGACTAGAAACAACAAAATCTTCTGAGATCTCGGATCAGTTAACAAAAGGAGATGATGGCTTTCAGGAGTGGACTATTTTCGGAGTCGTGAGTGCAGCCGGATGGCTAGGTTCGGAACAAGATCGACGCTCGGGCCCCACATAACAAAACTGACAGAACGGAAAGGAAAAGACAGATTACTCCATGTGCTGGTTTATGTTGTAAGGCTGGTTGAAAGAGTCAATGAATGATAAGTCGATTTGTTGTAAAGGCTCTCGTGGAAGTTGTGGTCGGAAGCCGGCGCCCAGAAGGGTTTCGACGTTCGTCGACTCGATTTGACTTTGAGACAGCATGGTCACCAGTTCATCACCGCTAAAACAGGCGTTAACGCAGTCTTGGACTGAGCCAGTTACCGAGACTTACATATCCATGGAACCCGAATGGTGGATCACTTCGCCCGGGGACCAGTCCAGTTTGCCGTGGTGGGACTGCGATGAGGGACTGTCACCGCCGAAGGTCGAAGCGGTTGACACCTTTCTAAAGTAATCGTGTTAGATTGTGTTTGGCGCTGCACAAAACAGTGATTGATGCTCTTATTTCCGGAAGATACTTACCCAGTTTTGGCCACCATCACAATCTCAGACTGAATGTATCCAGTGGGCGATTCTGACTTATGCCTTTCCTCGCTATCAAAATACCGTAACATCTCCTCCTTGTCAATGTTAGGGTAGAGAAACCTGGAAACGTACGACATTCCAAATCGACTCAACAAACATTACTGTACCTAATGTCTTTCAGCTGAGGACACGAAGCTATTCGCTGCGCCATCGACAGCTGATCGAGGTCTTTAATCGAGAAGGGCGACAAGTGGAAAGGAACTAAAACACATCTCTTTATAATCGTAAGCGTACGTCGGCCATATTCACTTTTTCCGTCGTCCTCTTCGCACACGAACCCGATGCTAACGGCACCCGTTTGAGTATCACTGAACCGCATGAGGAATGTGGACATGGGAGAGTTCATCATACGCGACGAGGCGTCCTGTTTGCTGATAAAGCCAACCAGCCATCCTGATGACGAAGTTCTGTTATCTCAAGGCAGCAAAATTCTCATTACCTTCATCCCAGTACTTGAGCAATTTCTGTTTGATAAGCTGCATAATCGAGAAGAACCATTCCCAGAAGGAGAAGTTCGTGTCTTCTCGGAGGTTTTGCTAAAACGTACTGGATTTAGGCTTCCCTGTGCGACTCTCTTTATCTTAACAACTTTAAAGGATCCTCTCTTGTTTAGTTTTGCCCTGTTAAAAATAGCTTGCTCTTCTTACCTTGGCAAACCTGTGGAAAGTGATTGGTTTGTTGTCCATATTTGACGGCACAATCAACTTCTCTGCCAGGTAGGCCAGATCCGAGTCGCTGATTGGCCGATGAGCACCCGTGAACAGAGTGAATTTGTGCTTCAGAACCTGGCTCAGATCCGACCATGTGACAGCAGCAATGTCGTTGGTCATGTTGTTGCGGTTCTGAAAATGCAAAACATACATCGCTGGCATTATCTTCTATATCGAACCACGGAAGAAAATGCTCTCTGCCAAAGAATCGCGCCCTGAGCGTCGCAGTCCTGAGATCCGTGTACCGTAACCATGAGTGGCAGTGATAGGGTCCACACGTCGAATTTGCCGAGATTTCCTAGCTGGAATGGACTGATGTGGAAGAGCAGAGCGTACTTCTGGTCGGTGGCCGTCTGTGAAACACTCGTCTTGCAGTCGCCCTGTACTCCCTTAGGAGGGGGCTTACGGTGAGCGATCCTGGTCAGTTTCTGAAATTCGCGTTTGTTATTCATGGCCAATCGTTAACTTCCATGATTTACCGAGTTGTTGAATTTCGCAGCCATGTGGCCTTTATCGTCGAGGGTCAGCTTTTCGAAGTCGTTACTTATGGAACCGACAGTTTTGCTGAAAGACGGTTGAATAAAGTGTACTATAGAAGATGATAAATAGGAGAAGCCATGAAGACGGTTTTAAGGTCTTTGCTCCATCGGCCAAATGTTAAGAAGATCATATCTAAGATTAGAAAAACTTACATGTCTTTCTCATGGATCTGTCCATTGCTAAGCATTCTTGCCTCCTCTTCGGCAATGATCTTCACTGTCACATTCGTGTTCACCAAATGCTGTTTTATCCCGAGTTTGTCGCCTATCAATAACCGTACTTCGGACACAAACTTGTGTTGCGTCTTTAACACCGGTTCCGGCTGCACGGCTACGACGAACGATTGTGATACCAGCATACATAACAGTTTTGTCAGATTATCCAGTACTGAACCGAGATTTGTAATGTGGGATTGAGCTGTGTTATCTGTCAGTTGAGGCCCTCTCCTTAACAGGTCTAACTGCCAACATGCAAATGTCCTGAGCTGCCAATTTTGTTCCGCTAATAATTCAAACCTGAAACATGAGTTTTCATGTACCAAATTAGACGGTAGCCACCTACTCCATTTGTATTTCGTCTAAGGCTGAATCTCTACAATCGAAAGGCACTCCAACTTGCGCTAATTTCTGTCTATTCTTCCAATCAAATAATCGTTCCGAGATCAACTGATTTTGTAGTAGTGCTACGTAATGTACTCCGTCGTTTAACTTTTTTACCTGCAAATAACACAGTTTGTCCAGTAATGGATATTTTGAGCAAGTTTTGAGCCATCGTATCCTGGGTTACGGTACCCAGAAGGTACAGAAATGTCAATGCTAAGGGTGTAAAAAGAAGCAGAAGAACCTAGGGTGACCTTTCATGATGACCAAACGTTATTTCACACTGAAATTTCAGGGAAAACAGGCCCATAAACGCCTAATGGCTCTTTCACAAGGTGCCCTTACCGGCGCCGGCACCGTTTTGCATGTGAACAGCCGCCGGTGCCGGCGACCTTGTGAAAGATACTTAATTTAGAATGAAAATTGCAAAACTCTCAGCGACGTACATACCTGCTATTCGATTGAAACACAGAAAGGTATCGTAAAAAACAAATATGTTATGCACAGCTGCTCTTTGCAAACACTGCAGCTGGTTACTTTTTGTATAATAACTTACCTGTTTAGACTACGTTTTGTTCTGCTATTTTATATAGTCTCCCCTCTAACATGTATGATTTGGGCCTTATTCAGCGCCATTCAATGCTTTCTTTTCACAAACTGACATTAATAAGTCACTCGCTTTTACGTTAATATCCTGCCAGCCGGAGATTAGCGGATTTGCGTGTGAAAAGCCGTCAGATTTGTCGGCGTAAATGTCGCGACACGACAACGAAATTACATTGGGGTAGCTTTGATTTGTACTTGAATCTGCTTAATATAATCTACATTTTCTACAACCTCAAAAACACAGTTTAAAAAGCCCCTGCAAAAAGCCGATTTGCAAAAATTCTTGTGCTCTGCACCTTTGCAGTCAGTGCACACTACATCGTTAATTATTAATGCACCCCATGTGCTAAAGGCGATTGGTTTTAAGATCCAAGATTGCGTTCTTACATCAACGTGTTTTAGACAGGAAATGTTTCTAATTTCGATGAAAAAACTACTATAAATATAATATCTTGTTTTATTGCTTTGCTTACATATTGCTTTCATTCGTAAAAACAACAAACTATCACAAATAATCGGTATGTTTCCTTATGGGAAAAACGTCAGAAATGAGTGCTCATCTGTTTTGTGTCCGCAAACAGTGATCTTTTACTGTACGGACGCCGTGATTGGAGCAAATGGTGACCGTAGCAGAGGGGATGATCTCGCTTTGTTACAGACTTCTTACGGTGTTCATCCTGTTTTCTAGGAAATATGCAACGAAAGATGACTAACAAGGACTTTGTTTTCGGTATGTCCATCTAATCTTAATTGTGTTTTCATCAAAATTACATTGTGGATTTAATTGCAAGTGTGTTTTGACCAAATATAATTAGTGCGATTGATTTGGACATGGTACGGTTGCACATGGTATGCCAAGTAGACGTGAGTTTTTGGTCAAAATAAAGAGTTTGGAAGAAAGATATCAAGAATTGTTTTCCTAAAGGATTGCTCAGGGCACGCAAATTATGCGTATATTGTCAACAAAAATAGTGACTTATGTTGTTCTATGCTGATTAGTCTCATAGGGTGATCCATCTATAGGCTCTCATGATTAGTAGTTTGAGAATCACATTACCCGATTTCACGCAAACGCCGAAAAATAGATTGGACTAACTACAAAATAGGAAATAAATAATTAAACTTACTAAATTTAATCTCCTGTCGGAGAGCTGCTCGTACAACTGACTGGCGTGCCGTTGCATGTCCATCATGGACTGTCTGGCTGGGGAAAGCTGATCATGACGTTGCTCCTGCTCTAACTGACTGATCGCCAACTGTATCCGCTGAAGCTCTGCGAGGTCGTTGACAAATCGGCCTTGGAGGTCTTTGTTCTCGTCCCAGAGGCCCTGACACTCCTTCGAGAGATCGGCCAGGGCCATCTTCATGTCATGATAGCCCAGCATCTGGAACATGGCGCCGTAGATTAGAGCGCCGCAAGTGGCGCGACGTGAGCGCAAATTGCGTGCGAATAGGCTCGCGAGTAAGTTCGTGTTTACCGCGTAAGTGGGCGGCGTCAATCCCGAGGAGTATAAACTTGTTGTCGGCAATTAATTTTTCTCCGAACAACGTAGCGAACTCGGCATGAGGGAAGGCGGATAACGGAGCGAATTAGGGTCAATGCAACTTGGGCTAATCACGGGTGCTCCGTAGTTTTTGCACGAAAAATGTCTCTCAAAGAGCGCGGGATATTTCTGCAATTTTTGTCTCGCTTTTCATTTGCATTTGACATTCAAAGCATGTGAACGCATTCGGCACAAAAAACGACATTTCACGAGCAACATAAGAAGACAAAAGGGTAGGGTTTCATACCATAGTCATCTTGGAAACAAACGAGAAAAATTGCTACTTGATGTCTCATTTAAAAGTCACACAATCGGCATTCTCGTTAAAACACCTGCGGATCGTTCTGCAGCGCACAATCGCGTTTCAACCTAATCCGACGATCTCATTTACCACACAGCGGGTCTATACTACAACTGAAGACCAATTATGGAGAGCGTCCCTGAACCAGGGTACTTAACGTGAACTTTTCAACCAAGTGCTTCATACTCCAGTTAGCAAACAAAACAGACCAATTCCAAGTAGTCGCCCAGCTTCGCCAGCATACCTGGAATCTTGATCACAGGACAACAGTTCCTGTTAATTGATTATTGAACAAGTCTGATTTCCAAGGATTGACAAAGGACTTGATTGCTCAACGTCACAAGCTACACACGGATTATTCGTGTGAACAAATGCTAGCCACACATTCAGAGAATCGGTGATTGTTGTTCGTGTTTTTTTTGTCGTTTGACGCGGTGAGTTGTCTACCCTTTTAAGTCAGAAAGGGCTTGTACAGAAATAAACATGAAACATATAAGGTATAAAGTAAAATATTTCAAAACTGTTTGATTAGAAAGCAGGAGATAGACGTACTTTGATCCACGCACGTGCTGGTACATATTCATATATACACAAGTTCCAGGACCTCTAGAAAGCAGAATTAAAAAACAAAGTACACATATAAGATAAATCAACAAGTCTAGGCTAACAAAGGCGAGAGATCAGGGCTGTTTGTTTGTATCTCGTAAAAGCAGACGGACGGATATTTCGCATCGGACACGTTCTGTCTCGTGTGACTCATCTCGTCTAATGACTCCCGGTGCTCAATGCCCGGCGCCATCGGAAATGACGCGCGCGCATTTATCTGCCGTCCAAGAATTGAAAAGAAGTAGGGTAAGCGAAAAACCTTGATGCTGTTGGAAACGTATCTAATAGAATCAACCTCAACTTAGTCAATTGGACACAAAACATATCGTAAACAGAGAAAAAGTGTGACTAGAGCATTAAGCCAAAAAAGAGTGACTCATGATGTTCGCCTTTCGGCCAACCATAAGTGACTAACCGGAGTTGTACTGCTCTTCACAAAGATAGAACCTCTTCCTTCTTCATATTTCGCGACTGAACCATATTTTCAAGCATGACTTGCGAGGTAAACAAATGACGCCTTTGTTTTTTTGACAGAACCTATGTTTTTCCTTCGTTACAAACACTCTCTATTCAGACAGCGATGAGCAAAGGGAAACAGTGACAAAAATGGAATACCTCGCGTGAGGTGGAAATGCTCAATAAACATAAAAACGTGTCTCGTAATCACGACCTACCGGATCGGACATTAAAATAACGCTAAATATAAGCTTAGGACACATATTTACTCATTCTCGGGATTGTGGAAATGTACTTGTCCCGAGACTATTAAGGTAAGGGAAACAGGAGGGGTGGCAGGTGATTTGCACCGAAGTGGATTAGACACGTGATGAATTATAAAATGGAATTTCCGATATGCTCGATGGTCGGCGTAAGATTTACGACATGAAACAGGGACTAAACGATATTAGATGATGACCGAAAGTGCGGAAATAAGGTGATTCATATGTTAATTGCTGTAATAGCTCCGTTTGTTTGAAGAAGCACTTGACGTAATTGATACGAATCGTTTTCACGAACAGTTGGCATCGGGAAAGGAAGTACGTAAAATGGGGGGAGTTAAGCCTGAGCAGACAACATGGATCGAAACAGCAAAACAACCAAAACATACCCTTAAGTGGTAAGGTAACTTTTTAGATCGAGACTTTTTGGAAACTAGCCCTCCGCTTTCACAAAGGGCTTCCATAACCGGCTGGTAAATGTACACTTAAAAGTAAAGTGTATCCCTATTTGACTGTTTAGATAGCACACTAAACGGTAAGTGACATCCTAGAGTCTTTAGTTTATCTCTTTAAAAATTTGTGAAATTTCTGGCGTATATTTTCGATGCACTTCCATATCGGAAACTAGCCCTCTGCGACGAAAGGCTTCCATTACCCTTAGCTCCCCTTTTGCATGCGACATATAATTGCAACTTCGATCTCCTCACGAGCGCAACACCTTCTCAACTTGGGCGACTTCCGCCTTCACCATTCGTAATCCGCGGAAGCCATATATCGCGCGCGCGAGCTGCAGCGCGCGGACATGCAAAGAGACACTTAATCAACTATGTTTCCTGGCAATTTTGAAGGGGTGCACGGGGAAATTAACACGACTAACTAATAAGAGTAAGAGCAGCGGTCGAGTCAATACTCTCCCCGGGGTCGGCCGGACGTCAGTCACGTCCATCCGTCCGTCGCCGGCCAGCGGTCTTCACGGCTCGAGCTTGGCGGCTCGCGGAGAAGAGCCGAGGCTGATGGAGGAGGAGTGCGCAACGGGAATATCTAAGCAAAGAAAGACATATAAACGGGGCGAGAAGGGGTGAGCGGCGGGCGCGGTCGTCGACCACCAAGCAAGCACTTGTTGCAACTTTAAGGCACGAGGCATTTAAAAATGCGACTCGGCACAGATATGAATAGGGAACGAGGCATTGACCGCATCGAAAATGGATTAACTTCGCTGTTTTCGAGAACAAGTGTTTAATAAATAAGGCGAGAACGATGACGATGCGAATATTTACACAATTAACAACTATTTTTTCATCTAGAGGTCTGGTGTGCAGTCACAAAAACAGTGCATTTCAATGAATACGAGAGAGATCTTCGATAATCTTCAGCAATTCATCAACGCTGAGCTCGGTGTCCGGAATGGTCGAGTTGGGGCCCTTCATGTAGACTCCTTTCATGAGTGTCGCGACTTCTTCTTTCGGCATGTCCAGCAAACCCTCAAGAAGGTCGCCGTCGATGAACCCGCCGTTCTCCCTACAGATCACTTGCCGCGTTTCGGTGTGGAATTCTCGGTACTTCGCGTGCGATATCCGCATGCAGTTGAGGGCCTGCTTGCTGAATTTCGTTTGGAGGGCACGCAAGTACCTGAAACAACAAACAACCACGTCAGTGAGCCCCGCACAAGATCGACGTTAATTAATTTGAAGGATTGTAATCGAAATTTGACGCAGTACGTGCTATTGACCAAATCCGCAGGTTGCTACGTGCAAAATGCAACTATAAGCTGGGAAGTAAATATGGCATGAGAAGTCGACTTTTTTTGCAAAGGGAGCTGCTTTTCAATACGAGTCTAAAGCGCAAATTTCGTTAGTGAATTGGGTTACGTCTGCTTAAATGCAACATCTTGGGTTCGAAAGAGGGGAGTGGATGTTCGGCGAACAATAATGCATTTCCGTTTATGTTGCATTGCGTGAATAAGCTATCTTTGGGATACGTAGTTCAGAAGATCAAACTCGACGGTTTTAGATTGAGCTAACCCTATTAAAACACAAAATAGAGGTGAATCTGCTACTTCTCGAAAGTGCTATTTTTGGGACCGCGTAAAAGCCTGAAATTACCTCAAGGGTTTTTCCCAGGGTAACAAGAAATATGAGATCTTCGTAGGGCAACATGCTGGTTCGATTCCATGCGTAAGTACTCAGTGTTTTGTTTGCAAAAGTACGTCGCACGAATGGAAGTTGTTTTTGCCCTCAAAATGTTTGCTGATCATGAAACGATGCTCTTTTTTCTGCTTTGAATACCGTATGACGACCAAGTTAATTGCATACTGAATTCAAAAGAAAATATCACTCATAGTCCTAAGTCTCCCAGACGGCAATTATCGGAACGCCTGATTGGAATTTCCGCTACGGATAACAATCTCTGTTGTCTTTGCGAATAAACAAAAAAGGGAGTGCCTAGGTGAGATTTAAATAGAAATCTCACTTACTCAAAGATGTTATCCTCAAGTTGAACGATGACATCGATGCTTCCGTCAACTGTACCCGTAATGATCGGATTCATCATCTTCACACTTGAGTCGAGCGGTGCGTTGAGTAGCATTCCCCTTCGGAATACGTTTATCATTGACCCAAGATAGTATTGTCCAACAGTCTAAAGCACGTATATGATGTAGAATTAAGTCATGTCGTTACCTTTAATCGATGTTGTTCATCTTCCGTTCTCGCCAACCTATCCTGCTGTACAACGAATATGTTGTAATTGTTCTCGGCGCCAATGAAGGTATTGTCGTTGACGTATTCCACCGATGTCATCCAGTTCGGTTCAAAATCTCTAAACGTATCGCTTGGAGCGTTCTTAAAGATGCACCCTTTATGAAAGGTTATCTTAAATCCATAATTCGAGAATAGCGCAAAAAATGCCTTCTCGGCATAAACAAGTTTGTTTTTCGCTAACTCAATAGATGTCGATCTCTGAGCATTCAAATGATGTTTTGCTGAAGCTAACAAATAATATTGTGTTAATTCGAAGGGTAATTTTGTTCCGGGAGGTGGCGAAATGTCTCGACGTTAAATATATGTTGTTTAGGGAGAGCGTGGCAGGTGTGTTCCTGAGAGCCACTTGTCTCGCAGTCTATGGAGAACAATAGAAAAGTAAGTCAATTTGACATGACTGTGGAAAAAATGAGCGTTGAAGTTATGGTCGACTAACCTGGCGATTTCCTGAAAGCGAAATTTCTCCGGAGCATATCTAACCAGCACAATCGAGCGCATGAGATCGCCGATAAGAATGGTGCTCCCCCTCGTCTTCACCGCAACGCAGGTCATCAAATTGTGAAACGGTTCGCCGTTGGCCAAAAGAACCCTTTCTTTGGTTATGTCGAAAACTCGTAGACAACCGCCGACCGTTGCTACTATCTTTCTGGAGTCGTGCGTTCCTCCGATGCAGTAGACGGGGCCTTTCAGAACCCGCTGGCAAACGAACTTCACTCTCTTCGTCGCTTTCCCCTTTTTGACCGTGGTCAAAACTTCAAACAGAATTAGCCTACCCTGAAAATGCCTATATTCATGTGGTTCACTTTGGAAACCTACCAATCGGCACTCATTGTCGTCGGGGTGGGCCACTGCGGTACCCACTACATAGTACGGCCTCTCTGGCCATCCTAACTTCATCGAATACACGGCCATCGCGTACTCACAAGGGCCGAGTTCATGCACGTAAAATGGTTTGTAGTCTTCGTCCAAAACGCAGAAGGAGTGCACATCGAGCGACACCCCAAGTGTGATGTCCTGCCCAATGCCATGATCGGGAATCACACTGTGTTCGACAGTCTTGCAAGTGTTTGAGAAGCATGGAGGATATTCCAGTTTCTCTGTTAACGTTCGACGTTCACATCTCATTGTCAGGATGGCGTTTGTTGCCGTTTCCGGTTGTGCACATATTCGCCGTACGGTCTCGCCCACCTTGATTTTCCGAATATGCAGCTTTTGGATCTCATCAACGCTGGCTGAATGAAGCAAGGCAGAAATGGGCCTGATTTACACAGTGAAATGTCGACTAGCGTACCTATAGTCAAGTCATTGTGGCTAACAAATATCGTCACATCCGGATAGTCCTCCGTGTTGAACCAACACATCGTTTCTACAAGATTCAGATGGACACTTGAGAAAACCAGTTTCCGGTTGGATGAGAACAAAAGCGTTGGCCGATCTCCACACGCAAACACCGTCGGATGGCCCTTGCAGTAGAATTTCACCAACTTGATTGGAAGCGTTCCCAGCGTCGCTTTCTTGTGCTCGCTGAGAAAAGCTGAAGATGAAATTATTGAAGTCATAGGGAATCGACGTACTGCTTTCAAAGTCAGCAGTGAAGTAGTGAATTGATCCGTCGGCCAACGAAGCCAAGACGTAGGCTGTGTCCTCCATTTTGATCATCAAAATCGACCTGAGAATGTCACGTTCTCCAAGTGTAACGCGCGTAATTTCTCGTGGATTAGGCACAAGGGTGTAGAGTCGGACTTGCTTCATCGTCCAGAAGCCAATGGCGAACACAGTCGTTGGTTTGTTTTCTTCTAAAATGCGTTTTCACTAAAGCATTGATGGTATATAGAATGGAAGCTGTGTAAGGGCACATCGTTTGGGAAGCCATTAAGAGGAGATTAAACTTCGGATTAGAGTTCGTATCTTAGATTACTCCTAATCGAGGGCAGACTGCGGTCTGCTATGCTACTCGCTGGCGATCTTATGTGTGCGGTGACTGTGCCAAAGTTTGAATATTTTTGTAGTTAATGTGCCTTTCGCAAAACAACCTTACCGAAAGGGCTAATATCAATACAAGCTACTTCGTTATCCATTTTCTGCTCCATGATCTTAGCAATCGTTCCGTTCCCCTCGTATTTGTAGTAGAACACCGTACTCGACGACGCCACTATCAGCTGACCAGCATTCTCGTTAACCGACACGCACGAGACAGGATGCTCGAACATCTCCTTCTTGACTTCATCGCCTTTGATGGAACGAATTTCTCGCTCGGTGACCTGCACCATGTAACCGCCGGGCATAGCGCCAATCCAGAACGTCTGCTGATCGGTGATATAGGAAGCCATGGACGAGGTGACATCTTCGAACTCCTGGCCCTCAACCGTCAGAAATCGAGTTTCGTTGAAGTGGGCCAGAACGAGGTGTGAGTGAAAGCGAGAATTTGGTTTCAGCGCTAAGGGAAAGACTCCAACCACCCGTTCGATGTCGACTGTTACGAGTTTGTCGACGCCGATTCCACTGCGGACTATACGAATGGTGCCGTCCTGAAAAAGCTCAGTCGTTTGGTAAGAGGAAGCAAGGGGTGTACCGTTCTAACAAGCGGTTAGAAAGCGTGTCTATCAAGAGTATTTAATGTAACGAGCGCGAGCGCTTGTGACGGACATGCGTTGTAAACATGGGTACGTCTTGATTATTGCGATATAAACGATTACCATACTGGAACAATAGCCTCTTTGCAGCATGGGCTGCCTGTAGACTACCTATAGACGCTAGGAATCGTATTTCATAAGAGTGTTCTTGATCATCTGACGTAAATGACCTTCCCAAAGCTACTTTTCTCACTAACATAGTCTTGTTTTCGACTACATAAATGTAAATAAACGCCCCAGCTATCAAAACTCAAGCGATGGCAAGGCTCTTCTCGTATTTTAAAACGTTTATTCCATCGTCGATCATTAAATTTTTCTGATTTCTTCGAACGACTTACTTGGAACGCTCCTGAACACGTCACTAGGCTGATTTCGTTGTCTTTTCTCACAATCTGCATATCCGCTATAGGGCCCAGATTGGGATAGCTGTCGGCAAGACGTAGATACGACCCGGTTTCGTCCTTCTCCGACATTATACAAACCAGTTCGTTGTCGCTGAATTTGGAACCAATGAAAATGACTCCATTGTCTATGTAGGAGATGCATTCCGGTTGCCCGATACTTCCGAGAAGATTGATCTTAATCTCAAGGCTTATTTATTTTTTCAAAGCCTGCTTACGGTAATGTCTTGAATTGCTGGTTTTCCGTGCTCTTCGTCAACGTGCATGGCAATCATGTATAGCTTCCCGCTCTGGTCGCCGAGGAGGTATTGGCCAGGACTGCCTTCGAGGCCAGCGTAGCAGGTGAACTTCCCGTGCACAAGTGGAGCGAGTGTACTGTCGCAGGAGATTTCGTTCTAGAAAGATTTCTTTGATAAATTAATGAAGGCAGGCCAAAAGGCCGATGGCAGGCCGAACAATATATGTTATTTGCTTACGGTAGGTTGAGAGTACTAGGAATGCAATTCTTATGAGGAAAGTTTTTGGAGGAAAAGTTCACTCTTTGTTATGTGGAATTGAGCGGTATATTGTTATCCTGACTACCCCTGATGCAATCCAACGTAAATTTTTATACCCCTTATCTGCTTTCTAAAAATGAATGTTCACTTACCCTGTGGTAGGTTATTCTGTCTTCCCCGACAAACACGAATCCACCAACGGGTGCCGGTACTGGAATGAGCATTTCAGCATCAACGTCAAAGATATTCCACGCTTCCGTGAGCGTCGTATCGTCTCGCTGGAAGTTCACATCGACAACTCTGATGTGGCGAGCATTTTCATCATATATCATCGCAAGGCGATATTTACCACCTATAACCGTATAATTTTATATTTCGATTTTGCGCTGCCTACCAGTGTCAGTGGCATCCGGATCGTAGATGAATTTTATGTCGACGATTTTGAGATCGCTGATGCGTACATTGTAGGATCGGAATTTCTGTCCTTCCGTCCAAAACACCATTCTGAGCATTCCATCGCTTTGGTGTATGGCGAGAGTCTGGAACAGTCTGATGAGAAATGACAAAAACAGCCGCCAAAACGGATTGTCCTGCTAGAAACAAACTAAATGACCTGAAGTTGAACATGGAGGTTCCAAGCTGATATAGGAAAGCACCCAAAGAATTCATATTTTCCGCCAGAATTCTGACTGTGTATCTTCTACACGTTGCAGTTCTCTGCCTATGCCTAACATCTGTAGTTTTGGAAGTTTTGGTCGCATTTTTGAGGTATCTGCCACTGAAAGACATTCACTTACTCCTTTCGTCGGGTGGACTGTCAGCAGAATACCACATTCTGTTGGACGACCGATTCGATCAGACAAATTGCCGTAGCAGCGCGGAACTAGATTTCCTTCGTCGTTGAATTTGAGCACGGATAAATCCAACTTCTGTGTCAGTACAATCAGTGAATCTAGCCTCTAAACGGTTCAGTGAAACGTGCGAACTTTTTGGGACGACTCACTTCTCCCAGCTTTCGAAATTTCGCCAAATGAATGATTCTGCCATAGATCGCATATTCGAATAGTGTAGCGAGGCCGTGTTCGGTAGCTCGAAGAAGCTCCAATCGGTTAATCCGTGCCACCACCAACTCCACATTCTCTTCGGATCGAAATTTACCCACCACAGAATGAGTAACTACAGTCGGCTTCTGTGCCGATACGATGTAGCTATTAGCCATACGAGGCTATATCTGAAGAAAGGGCAATAAAATGCAGGTGAAATAACCGTAAATAGGAGCTGGCTTCTTCAACCATAGTGCGCGACTTGATTACAGCTCGATGTTCTATAAAATAAATACATTTCCCGACAGGGTAGTTGTTCATAATCAACACGGAAATCAGCTGTTTCATTATGGATAAGATGCATTTAAACTTGTCCGTATTACACATTCCGCTGCAGAGCCGGGTCGTTGCGGGACCATCGGTAGGTGGCGAAGCTAACACCAACTATTCGGTGTGTGAACGAGACTGTACAGCAATGCTTAACACCTGTCCGCTTTGCAAAAAGCACTACCTGGTCTGGTTGCTTTTTTGCAGAAGCTGGGGTATGGAGGTAGCGCTCGCTTCCCTCAAGGAAGAGAGAAACTTCGCGGCGGAACCATCCAGAAGGAACTGAAAGCCCCGGAATACAATCCCATATCCTGCTCGGAAGACGTGATACGCTGTTCATTAACGTACGGCAGACACTAGCATTAATGACTTTGTCGGCTAGACCATAATTGACGGAGTGGCTTCCGTCTGCATACATGATCTCATCCTTTTAAATGAGAGCCTTCGCCACTGGACCATACTCTCGGGGGCGAGCATTGAAGTCCGATTTTTTGATGACTCCGCAAAGATTTAGGTTCACTTAGTCGACTTGAAATGCACTATAGCCAAATAATGGCCATAAACACAGTCCTCTTTAGCACATATTACTCTTTACTCGGGGTTCGGAACTGAATGCAATCCACAAGTTTGCTAAACTTATATTTGGATGAAAAGTCCGATAACATTGACCTTTCAATTCATGTGCTGCTGTCAGCACTGACGGATCGAAAATATGCATTTCTCACGTGCTCAAGCAGTGATGACTATCTTATAGGCAAGGCTGACAAGATCATTGGACTATCATCATGGCTTACTTCTAACAGACAAATGACGTTTGCAATCTTAGGATTAACTGTGAAAACACCGAAAGCAATAAACGCTACTGCAAATTATTGGACAGGCTAACTCGTGTCAGCCACAATAATCGACGGTTTAAACAAACTACGCATACTCCAGAGCAACAAAATCACGCTACTTGGAATGGAAACCGCAAGATACCGATGAGAATTGGGTGAACTCGCTTTTATAGTGTAGTGGCTTTAATGTTTTTGTATAACCATAATATGTATTTGGGTAGATTCCTTTGAGAGACACGCGTCAAGTCCACTACATCCCCAGAGATACCAAGACATTAGGATAAAAGGTACTGAAGACATGACGAGTTTTCATTTCGGAGAAAAGCACTTTAATTGTTTCATGACATAGAAAAAGTATGGTTTCTGACCTTTACCGTTTGATTAATTAATCGGGACAATTATAAAGATTGTTGTGGATCATGAAAAGGTCATACAAATGCGTATCCGAAAAGGGGCATGTGCACGTGTGCACAGAATGTGCTTTGATGGCAATATAAAGGTAACATTACTTTCGATCCTTAAACGCCTGATTGTAAGCTTGAAGCACGCGAACAACGTGAACGTTCTACCACTTCCAACCAACTGTTTTCGAAAGTGATAAGTAATGAATTACCACAAGACATCGGTTGAAGAAGAACAGTGTTCGTCAGTTTGGTGTAGCCTGAAGCAGTGAACCTGCAAAATAAATGTATACCCTTGGAAATCACGTCACGTTCATCCAGGCTTAAACCCAATGTTTTGCCGCTTATGGAGTGCAAAAGCTCAACTACTTTACAATGCAGTATTCTATGGTTAATTTTGCTAATTTTTATATCACACAAACGCACACTGCAATTGATCAAAATAGTAGACATGAAAACATCTATTTCAACCAAACAATCTTCAGGAATGCATTCGCAATTTCTTTCAGTTCAGCTTTCTTTGGTCCCCAGTTCTCTCTTTGAATCCTTATCTCCATTGGTTCCTGCAAAAGAGACCCTTTGAGGCTTCTAAAATCCACCACAGAACCACAGCCCTCGATTGCGTGTGCTGCACCCATTAGCGGATTTGACACAAACACCAGCAAGTCTTCTTTTTCGACTGCACGCATTCTGCACGCGAATTATAGACTGACTTTGAGTGTTTCCATTTCAGCAGAGATGGTCCGCGTAATTCAAGAACACTGATAATGTCCGAGCTTGTTTATGTTGTCGTCTTTGCAGCACAAGGGCTCGTGTAATGCATGTTGCGTTGAGCAATCACATTAATAATTAGCTGCAAAACAGCTGTTTCTCGATCGTGAAGCAAACAAATGGAGCAGCACCCGCGTTCGTTCAGACACAAATTGGAACGTGTCTCAAAACGTCAGATTCACCTCATCACAGGATACCACTTTCGGCCACTAATAATGTTGGTCACGCAATGGAAAATGCAGTTGACACGCAAGAGACAGACCCTCGACGGATTGGAGTGTTTTTTCGTTTGCCCGCATCCCCCTCCGCTACTTAGACGACGTAGTAACGCGCGTCGTTCTAAATAAGAAATAGTCTGCAACGCACCGGTCACTAGGCGACAGGTGCGTTGGCGCCACATTGTTCAGTTTCTAAGGGGGCATCTTCAAAAATCAATGCTTCATTTCACGTTTCAACCAGATCTTGTCGGAACGATGTAGCAATTGTCAGCAGCACCCGGCTGGCGCTCGTCGGTTTTGTGTATTTGTCTCAGTAATTGTATTTAGCACGATGAAAATTGAGTCAGTCACGACATTTCCGATTTGTATTTAGGCGATTCTACTCCGGATGTTTGTGTCAGTTGTGTGAGCGCCTGTCGTCGGAAGAGTATTGTTGGGCAAGTAGGGCCATGGAAGAATGGACAAAATATGCCACTCAATGTTGTTTACGTAGAAGTGGGCTGGCCGCTGTTCTTTCAAGTTCTTTAAAAAGAAAATGTGCTTTCTAACTCAATGGATAATAAGCGTTTTGCACCAAAGTCCTGCGTGTTTTAATCCACGATTACATCATGCGTGAGATGTTAATCCTGATTATGTTGTAACATCTTAATTGAAAGGATGAAATGTGTTCGAAATATGTGGAATGAGCGGCAGGTAAGCTCTTGACGCTATAATGAGATTCGTTTGATTCCACTTATTCAAAGGTGCATCATTTGTCTCATTTGAAAAATGCGGTGCTTGTCACGTATAGCATTATTGAAGAGATATGTGAATATCGGATTCTGAAGAACGTCTTGTTGCGTGTGCATAAGGCGTCAATAAAAGGCGGCATCCACATCGGTCTCTATTATCTTCATGGTTTATGTGCGTAGTGCACTTTTTGTCTCCGATGCTAAAAAGTGTTTGATAACGCTCGTTCACCTGAAGTACTCCTATATCATAAAAATAGTAAGTAGTCTGTATCCCTTTGTTTACTTGTACTGTGTCATCTTTCATGGTAATATCATCGGCACGTCATGTTATGGACACCCCCATTTGGTAGGCCGCATTACATTTGTTTCTTGGCGCATTTGACGTAGATAACGACCATGTATTGTTTGTGTTATGGGCAACAATTGCCATTGATAATCGCACTGCGTAGTATACGCTTTATTTTTGCATTTCAGCACACCACTGATAAGATTGTTTTTTGGGGGACCATTGTTTGTTTATCGGATTTTCTATAGATATTATCGCTTTGCACCACTGGCAGTTTGCCCAAAGAAAGTAATCTGACGTAATCTGCATATGGTCCGGAAAGGTAAGTGTTATTCATATAGATAAGATATCGCGAGAAGTGCCATGTCCACAGGTTCTCTGTGTTAGAAGGATATGCGATGCGTCAGACCCCTCCTTCTGCTCTTGTAAAATGCCTTTTCCACAACACATTTATCTTGTTTGCGAAAAAAGACGCTGCCTTAACACGTTATTCTTTACCGACTCACTTCCTGTCATGCCTGTTTTCGCCTTTTTCGCCCTGACATTTCGGAAAAACAAACAGTGTCGTTAATAAAAACGACTCTAAAGTGCAGTTGACGACCGTTTAATTCAAACACCATGCATTATTCACAAGGGCTTTGGTCAGCAAATTGTTTACGAGTTTCGCTCGAACGCGTCTCATATTCCATAACTTCATTAGCGATAAATGTTTACGACTGTGAGCAGCGCGTTCAGATGTATTTTGAGACCGCTCAGATCAACAATCGACACATTGCGCATGCGGCGAATGATGTAGTGTACTTGATACATTAAAATGTTGATTCTCAGCGCGTGATTTTCAATCTTTGAAAAAATGTTTGCTTTAAGTGTTTGCTCAAAAGTTCACTACACATTTGTGACTTCGTACGGAGATTATACATAGACGGGCATTCCTTACTTCGTATGTTATTTCCGTCTTTCAGCAGACAACGGGCAATAGAAGTGTTCGCTTTTCTAGAAACTTCAATGAATCTCCGTCTAGCTACCACTCCCCCAAAGTACATGCTTTACGTTTTCCGGAAATGAAGCCTTTTAAGGCAATTTTCCCTTCTATAATTTATCACAAACCACGTAGCAATTGGCCGTTAACGACCGTCCGTTTCCGTGAACGAAGTATTTTATAGAACACCGTTTCTAGAAGGGCATAATAGCTCGTGAAGATGGCATGGCAACGGCCCATGATTCAGCGGGCGTATGACGACCTATTCGAGTGCTTTTAATGAACACATATTGTTTCATTAATCAGTAGATAATCGCACATAAGGTGCTTGAAATTCCAAACTCCCACTAGCTAGATATTTTTGTCGTCTTACGAAAGAACATTCTACTCAATAGCGTCTATGAATTCAGGTTTATAATCGCCACTATAAATAGGCTGTTTATTGAATTGTGAATCTAATTTGTGATATTTTTAACTTGTGTATGCTAGCAGTAGACGTCTCGCCTACACGGTTTTAGGACGTTAATTCTCCTCTCTTGGCCGCGCAGTTGTTTTTGTGATAAAATTAAATCTCCAGTGCATGGTCAGGTACGGTAGCCGAAGTTCATGAGTCATTTTCATTGTTTGCCAATTGCTATTTGCATAAAGGACAGGTACTATTGGAAAAACAGTTTTAGTGCTCTCAAGAAAAAGCTCTTTGAGATCTTTGCTCGTACTCACGTGGAACTTTCGTGTGAATTTAAATTTCTTTTTCTCACGAGTCGCTAGAAATTTATAGGAAACTCCAAAAGGTGTCATTACGTACACCAATCCGTACATTGTCCGAGAGGTTAGGTTAGAAATTTGTCTTTCCGTGTTTAAACGATCAAAATTTAAACGATTCCACTAATCATCAAATGTTTTATAATTCGTTCCGCTTAAAACGGTTAAACGTTCAGTACACGGGCCTAATTTCATTCCTTTGTTTCGCGGGAACCACATGAACCTTAACTAATCTATGAACGATTTCATAACGCACTGCCATAATTAACGGCAATCAATTTGAACATTAAGAACTCGTTTCCACGTCATCAACAAAATGTCCTACTAATGAATCTGCAATGTTTCCCAGATGAGGATAAATCGAGATGCGCGAAGTAATTCCATATACGTAGCCGATAGTTCCTTTCTGTTTCCTTTCGATTGCTGCTCATTTACACGTAACTACCGGTTACTGCAAATTTTGCACGAAAAACAACATCGTTAACAGATTTAACTAGAACACTTCTGGTTGTAACTTCGACGTCCACACGCGAAACTGGAAGCATGCATTATCGGATCAATGCGGTAAGAACGGTGATGACAATACAGTTCAGGTATACAGGTTTTCCGGTGCGAACAGCATTTTTTCCACCGCTAATTCGTGTTCGATTTCGCAGTCTCGCACTGGCGCCACAGTCTCCTCCCCGCGGCAACATTAGTGTTTGCTGGAACAACAGCACACAAAGTATGAAAAGTGCGGAAAAACGGTTGGCGCTCCAGCAAAATGAGCAAACAGTGCGCGAGAACGCGGCGGTGATCATGCGCGTCTGTTTTGTATACTATGATGACTGCATAGGTGCTGTGGCAAGCGAGCGACGGAGCGACAAGAAGACGAGTAGCAGCGACTGGTCAGTAGACCGAACGGCTGCGCGCAGGGCGCGAGCATCGTCGCGGCGATCGCGCCTGCCGCAGCGGCGACGACGACGACGACAATTTTGGGATGACGACTGGGCGAACGAGACGACACAACAACTTGGCTGCCTGTGCGCCTCCGCCGCCTGTACGTACACGGAGGCGACGCTGTTATGCGCATCACAAAACGGTTCAGACGCTCCTCTTTCGAAGATCAACGGTCTCAGACGTAGTTCGCAGGCGTTATCGTCGAACGTGTGACGATAACTCGAACCCGGGTGATGGCGGTGGCGGTGCTGGTGGCCCGGGCGTCTCTATCGTCGCGGCGAATGGCGTTCGGGCGTCGTGTTCGACGCGTTCGTACTTTTTTTTTACGATGACGTTTCGGTGATCGGGTCGACGAGTAACGAAATAGACGGCGCTTTGAAAGAAGTAAATCGGAACTGAGAAGAAGAGGAGACGCGGGTGATACCCTCCTCGGACGCCGTCTCCGCTGCACTCGCGTCGCCGACGTTGCATAGGCGCGCCCTCGCTTTCGCCTCGTGTTGCTCGCCAACGATGCTGCTCGCCTCGTTTGCTGCAGCAGTAGCATCATAATCGCCACAACAGCAGCCTGGAGGCAAAGAACGAAGTGGTGGACGACGGGGGGCAAAGAGAGACCGCCAGAAGGACGAAAGCACGGGCAGCACGAGCAGCTGATAGCTTAATTATCGAATGATGCGAATTGCCAACCGCGTGTGAATATTTTTGCTTCCTCACTACTTTTCGTCGTCGTTTCCGTAATTAATTTTAACTGCGCGTGTTTGTTGTTGCGCATGTCAATGCCCGTCCCAAAATTGCTTTAGCTGCTGCCGCTGCTGTCCATTCTATTCAGTTGTCCAATCGTCCGAGTGCTTGCTTATTGAACGGACGTTAAAGAAAACAAGCGTCCGTGGAGCAGGAAGGCCGTTGTTTTGCTGTGAAGCCGACGAAAACTAAATGTCATCTGATGGTATTAGCATGTGAACGCGTGATGCTTAGTTGCTTATTCAGTGATTGGATTGTGTCTCCAGAAGAAACTAGATGAGAAACGCGTAAATACGATGATGACGAATTAAAAACCACATTCGTGCGCTCAGAGAGATGTTTTTAGATTGGCGAAGTGTAGCTGGAGCGCGGGCGCGATGATTCAATTTGTAGCTCAGCTGCAGCATTTGAGCTTTGTTGATTTCAGGTGAATTAAAACCTTTCCGAAAGAGCGGAATTCTGCTCGTTACGAGCAAAGTTTCGAGAGGTGGAAGAGAAGAACAAGAAAACAGCAATCATTAATCCGATCATCGATTGCACATTCTATCAGGGTGTCCCTCCGATAACTGCCTACAGAAGTCGCGGACTTCTGCTATACAGTATGGTCGCCTTCCCTTGTATTTCTCTCACCTTACAGTTGCAGACATCATGAGCAGTACACCTACGAATGGCAGCTCTTGCGCAAATTCGGTAAGCGGCCATACTCCGACACAGGGAGTAGCTGCTCCTCAGCAGAAGACGACGGCTCGGGTTCAGGGATCGACGCCTCAAAGTAGTTGCCGCCAACACAATAACCTAAACTCATTGTGTCTAACTGATTCAGTTCCCATGAACCAGTGTTACGCGGCCAACTCCACAACCCACTCGGTGGCACCTCAAATGGTCGCCGCCGGCAGCACCTCCTTGACACTCAATCAGAACGTCGAATTCCTGTCCGCATTTGAATGTCCAGTTTGCATGGAATACATGCTACCTCCCTATCTTCAGTGTCAAAGCGGTCATCTGGTGTGCGGGAACTGTAGACCGAAGATTCAGTGTTGCCCGACGTGTCGAGGACCAGCTCGTAAGTTTATTTCATGCCAAATGCACTAGAAGTTCAACTGTCATTAACTTCAGCCAGCGTCAGAAATCTTGTTATGGAAAAGATCGCGAACACAATCATGTTTCCATGTAAATTTGCCTCCTCAGGCTGCAAAGGCACCTTTTCCCACACGGAGAAGGTGGAGCACGAGGAAACGTGTGAATATAGGTAACGGCAATTAAGCTAATTGATGACAATCTATTGTTTATTTTCCTGCAGGCCTTATTGTTGTCCATGTCCCGGAGCGCTCTGTAAATGGCAAGGGAACCTCACTGACGTCATGAGCCATTTGATGAAAGTGCACAAGTCAATAACTACACTACAAGGTTGGTGTTTTCCACGAGGCCCAATTATACAATCGGAAGTTGACCATTTAATTCCTAATTGCCAAAGCCCTTGGGCTTTTGAAAAGCTCAAGCGATGAAAGGTTCAAAAAGCAATTTCGCAGATCGACAAATTAGCGTTTCTTGGAACAGCCAACAAAGGCGCTTACGCAAAGCAGAAAACGTAGTATAATCAATTATACTTCAGGTGAAGACATCGTTTTCCTTGCAACAGACATCAACCTTCCCGGTGCCGTCGATTGGGTCATGATGCAGTCTTGTTTCGGCTTCCATTTCATGCTTGTTTTGGAGAAACAAGAAAAGTTCGACCACGGTCAGCAGATGTTCTACGCGGTCGTGCAGCTGATCGGAGCGAAAAAAGACGCAGAAAACTTTATGTACAGGTCAGTTGCCTTGCTACAATCTTAGGCGAGCCTTGCGTCGATCAATCAAAACAACGGCCTGCAGTTTGCACACCTAAGCGATTTGCAATTCGTTTTGTCGAAATTTCATTAGTTATCTGGCGGCAGATCGACGGCCCGTTTGCTCAGCTGTCCACGTGCCAATCATCGAGTGAGAAAGTTTTGCCGAAACTAGGGAGTGCGGGACCCACAAAACATATTTATTCAGGGTCCTCTTGGTCTAAAACCATGAAGATCAGACACCGATGTTTTTGTTTGACCTTTACATTCACGCTTTTACGCTTCAAAAACACCTAATGAATTGCATTTCTCTTGTGCACAAGGTCATCGAGACCGAAAAAAACGGATTTGCGGTGTAATGGAAAGAGTTCACAGTGATCCAACCCGGAAATCGGGGGAACTGTTCACTTTGCATATGATCAATAGAAAAAAGAGAACATTGGTCAGTTGAAATTTACGGACGATATATGGGCTGAATGACTTAGCCGATAATCATATTAAATCGAGGATTATACTGTGCATATAGTTTCAGTTTTGGGGATTTTCTCTGTCAAAGATCAGGATCCAATTCGCTGCGATATACAATACAAATAACATCTATCGCATGATCCACCGCCCTTGCAAAGCGAGATGTAAATCAAAATGTCGATTTGGTCATGATACAGTACCCTTTCAAAACCTCTTTGATTCCTCAAGCAAAATTCCGTTCACGGAAGAACCAATGAGGAATACCCGATGCTGTTTCAGATTAGAACTCTCGAATCACCGCCGCCGTCTGTGTTGGGAAGCGACGCCCAGAAGTATCCACGAGGGAGTAGCACATTCTATCTCACAGTCGGACTGTTTGTCTTTCGACGCCAATCACGCTCAGCTGTTCGCCGAGAACGGCAATCTCGGCATAAACGTGACCATTACTACCGTATAATCATTTCGTGCCCCAAAAAAGAACTCTCCCAATCTTGTTGATTTCTGTTTTTTTTGCATATTATTAAAACTCTCGTTTCTCCACGAATATGGGTCTGGGAATTCCGATTGTTTCATTTTTCGTTTATGCGTAGACGACCTGAATGCGTAGTGTGGCATTATTCGTGCATCTCCCTTGCAATTTCCTCAAGTTGTCGCCATAATTCCCGCAATATTCCTCCCGAAGTGTACATGATTTTACCGAAGCCATTTATATTTTTTGTTGTGCTTCACAAAAGATAAAGCCGTTTAGCCCGTCCATTCTCAGGAACTATCACGCTTCCGCGTCTCAGCTAAAGAACGAACCTGATCTATGAAAAACTGTCACAATTCGACTAATTGTAGTGCTGTTTTGTCTTTCAGCGTTTGTGACGTAAGTGTTCCTAATGCGAATGGCGAATACAGCACAAAACTGATCCACGCATCTGGAGCAAATCGACAACACATTCCACTCTCCCACGCAACAAGTTCCATTAACGGCAAAGAGTTTAATCGAATTGGAGGAGCAGGTCGCAGAAACCGGCTAAGACATCTACATTTACTTCCTCCATACAGATTATTTACAGTACTAAAAGATCATTATTGAACAACGAAGTTGGCTTCAACGATATCTTTCAAGCCGAACCGAATCTTGTCACCGGACTCACATTTGCAAACTCCAGCAGGAGTTCCGGTTAACAGAACATCTCCAGGCTGAAGCGTTGCGAACTGAGTGACATAAGAGATGAGAGTCGGAATGTCGAAGATCATCTTGTCGGTGACACAACGTTGCTTTTCTTTCTCATTGATGAGACAGTAAATCTCGATCTCGTGAGGATCGGGAATCTTTGACTTCTCAATGAACTTGGAGACAGGGCAAGAGGTGTCGAACGACTTAGCCAAGAACCACGGTGCGCCTGCTTTCTTCGCTTCGTTCTGGAAGTCTCGCGCGGTCATGTCCAAAGCACAGATGTATCCGCCGACATAGTCCATCGCTGCAGCAGAGGAGACGTTCTTCGCGGTCTTTGAAATGACAACGCCAAGTTCGACTTCTTGATGCAATTCCTCGCAGCCTGGCGGGATAACGATCGGCTCTCCCTCAGTAACGTAGCTGTTTAGTGATTTCAAGAAGATCATTGGCTTTTTTGGAATAGCGTTTCCTAGCTCCTTGGCATGATCAGCGTAGTTGCGGCCAACGCACACGATCTTTGTTCCGATGGTGCGGAAGTTGGACAAATTTGCCGCCATCTGAAAACAGTAATAATTAGGAAGGCGAAAACCAACAAGTACGCGCGAAAAGAGACGAGAAAATAACTCGCAGACCAAGTAATTACCAGATAAGGCAAACGATAAAAAGCGCAATGCAACAGGAAAGTCTGTTGTTTCAGATCTCAAGCCAAGTTGAGACGGGAGATGTTGATCAGAGATTGTGAATATACACGGAAACGTCGTGATTACACGAAAAGCACTTTGTTTTACAATGCCATATTCGAATAGGAAAACTCCACGAGCAAGACCAGAAAAACTAACCAACAAGCCAACCAAAAACTCAACCATTTATAGTCAGTTTCAAAATCTCTTCCGCTCGTTTGCAATATGGCCAAACGCGACGAGCGGCGTAGAGCGTTGTGCACACAAAAAACCAACGGCGCTCTTGAAACGCATCCCTATTTGCAATAGTGAACGACCATTATGGAACAATGAACTTGGCTTCAAAGATATCTTTCAAGCCGAACCGAATATTGTTACCGAACTCACATTTGCAAACTCCAGCAGGAGTTCCGGTTAACAGAACATCACCAGGTTGAAGCGTTGCGAACTGAGTCACATAAAAGATGAGACTCGGGATGTACAAGATCATCCCTTCTCGTTGATCAGACAGTAAATCTCGATCTTGTGAGGAGCGGGAATCTTTGACTTCTCAATAGACTTGGAGACAGGACAAGAGGTGTCGAACGACTTGGCCAAGAACCACTGTGCGCCTAGTTGTTCAGTGACTTTAAAAAAAATCATTGGCTTCTTTGGAATGACGTTTCCCAGCTCCTTGGCATGATCGACGTAGTTGTGGGCAACGCAGACGATCTTCGTTCCAATGGTGCAGAAGATGGACAAATTTGCCGCCATCTGAAAGTAGTGATAATTAGGAAGGCGAAAACAAACAAGTACGCGCGAAAAGAGACGAGAAAATAACTCGCAGACCAAGTAATTACCAGATAACGCAAACGATAAAAAGCTGTTGTTTCAGATGTCAAGCCAAATTCAGACGGGAAATTTTGATCGGACCTTGTGAATTTACACGGAAACGTCGTGAATACTTGAAAAGCATTTCGTTTTGCAATGCCATATTCGAACAGGAAAACTCCACGAGCAAGACCAGAAAAACTAACCAACACGCCATCGGAAAGTTCGCTGTTTCAGATCTCAAGCCAAGTTGAGACGGGAAATTTTGATCAGACCTTGTGAATTTACACGGAAACGTCGTGAATACTTGAAAAGCATTTCGTTTTGCAATGCCATATTCGAATAGAAAAACTCCGCCATTTATAGTCGGTTTCAAAATCTCTTCCGCTCGTTTGCAACATGACCACACGCGACGGGCGGCATAGGGCGTTGTGCACACGAAAAACAACAAATATCATAGTCGTTCGGGGAACTTTCAGCAAGACATTCTAGCACGTACATTGGATTGGATAACTTCTACTCCAGCATGACGCGGCGCTCTCGAAACGCGCTCCAGATCCTACCTTCATATTCGGACTGTCGTTTTTCCTAATTTTCCGAACAGAGAGCTTCAGTCAACAGGTTTCTTTGATGGGCTGATCAGCCAACAGAGTCTGAGATGAGGGTAGTGGAGTGGAGCGCGTTTCGGGATCTTATTCTTGTTCGAGAGAGACCTGAAAAGAATGAAGATGAATGCAGAATTTTTTTAGCTTACCGTTGATTAGAGTCAGGTACATCGCTGAGAGTAGTAGAGAACGGTCACGTAGTTGTCAAGGATTACGCGACTGATTAAAAGCGCGCGAAATCAAAAGAAGGTCAAAAATCACCAAACAATTTCGAAAGTAAATGGCCAAATTATCATTTGTCCGGGAACTCTGATGTCCCGCCACGGAAACCCCCGCGGTCCTGATTTGATTCTTTTCCATCCCAGTGGCCGTTTCATATGTTTTTGCGATCGATTATCGCTCTATCCTCACCGCTAGGCAGTCAACTTCACGTGAAAGCCGCCGACTGACTCGATAATGCGAGTCGGTCGCTATCATAATCGATTGCATCAACATATGAAACGGCCACTCTGGGATGGAAAAGAGATATCGTTCACTGAATAACACTGAATATGGAAAGAATACAAGCAAGGAACGAACAAATCAATCAGCGCGAGAAGAAATATTTGCTGAAGTGAAAGTAAATAGAAATGCCGAAACTCATTCGTGTAATTCCCTTTGTTGTGTTGCAGTGCGCAAAGCATTGTTGTAAAGATGCTCTTTATTTATGGGTTACTAGCGGATTATGCAAAAACAAAGAAAGATACAAAATCAAAAGAGAGCATCAAGAGAGGGGGGAAGAGAGCGGAGAGCTTTAGGCTGAGCATTCGTAGTGCGATCGAACATTCCTCATCTGAACCTTCTCGTCCATCAGCTCCTCGGCGTCGATGACTTCCTTGTTCTTGCACTGCTTCTCAAGGCGACGGGCGAGTTCAGAGTCGCGCTCGAGGCAGGCGAAGCCGATCTTGGTAGCGGTCTTCTTCAACGGGATCAGTCCCTTGGGGCATCGCTTGATCGGCTTCAGGGAGAAGCAGAGTTTTCCGTAGCTGTCAGCGAGAATCAGCGTTTCCTCTTCGGGCGCTAAATGTGTGGATAAATGACGATATCACGGTGTATTTCTCTTACAGGTGGTGAGGTCGGTATGGCTTTCGTAGTCATCGTCAGCGTACCACATGCGGTCCTGGACGCTGCTCTTGTAGTTGTCGGTGCGGCGGAGCTGCTCGCGGTCGACGGAGCACTGTTCGGTCTTAGTGTCGATGAACGACTCGTGGAACTTGGAAATGTCGCTGGTCTTTTCGTTGGTGGGAAGGATGATTTGGTCGTCCTCGTACTCGGCACTGCAGAGTCCGCATTGGCGGTACTTGTAGATGTTGGCGATGCGGGTGGTGATGGTCTTTCCGTCAAACATGACGAAGAGATCGTGGTTCTCGAAGACGAGCACTCCTTCGCGGAGCTTCAATCTAAAAAGAATTTATAAATACTAAGATCGTGGATCGTGTAATTATTACCCAAGGGCTTCAAGACGAGCCGCGTCGCGCTCAAAGTTGACATGTTCGCGGCCGACTTGCACTTCCATCTCTCCGCGGACAACCTGGGCCTCGATTCTGATATCACGGATGAGAATGCGAAGCTTCTTTTCCTCGCTTCTCATGTCGAGATACTTCTGGAGGACAGCGAACTTAGATCCTTGTTCCTTTTCGATACAGTCCTGCACGAGGAGAGTCCAGCAGTCGGAAGCCTGGAGGGGCATGGTGTAGATGGCGTTCATGAAGGTGTGGATCTTGCTCTCCTCGACGCGGCAGACATCGCTCTTCTCGATCATTCCAATGGGCGAGAGACGCTTGACGAAGGTGACCATCTCGGGAATGGAGTAGGGCAGCTGGTATTCGTACATCTTCATGGTGCGGCTGGCGGTTTCGACGGTGGCGTTCAGGTAGCGCATCTGGTCCTGGTCGGTGGTGAGCTTCATGTTGAATTGGTTCTTGGGGAGCTCTTGGTTGCCTTGTTCCATGTAGATGTTGAAGTACTTCGCATAGCGGAGGGCGACAGCGAGACCGGTGACGAATTCTTTGTTGTTCTCGCTGAGTTCGTAAGTGGTCTGGAGTTTGAGCTGGTTGATGAGGTTGGCCTTCTCGAGAAGTTCGCGGCGTTCCATGGGAGTGACAAGCTTCTTCAGTTCAGAGGAGATGAGGGCGCGAAGAACCTTGCTCTGCTCTCCCTGGAGCTTCATCTTGATCCATTGGGTGTGGCGGGTGCCGCTTCCGAAGTAGGCATCGAGGCTACCGGTCAATTCGCGGTGCTTCTTCTCCGAGAGGCGGGAAAGGGCGTTGGTGGATTCGGGCCAGAGTGTGTTGAGAACGATCTTTGCCGACCAGTCCTCGGTTTCCTTGTAGAAGGGGACGGGAGTGCGGAGGACGTGAGCAACGAGGCGGCAGTGCGTGTTCTTGTCGTCGCAGAAGAGGTCGACGCTGAGAGAGGCCTTCTGTTCATAGGCTCCTCCGTTTCCTGAGAGCTTGATCTTCATGCTCATCTTGTTGGCCTTCTTCGAGGAGTACTTGCGGAGCGACTCGCGGTACTCGGTAGTGCGTTCGCTTTCCTCGTCTTCGGACTGGTCGTCGAGGGCGAAGAAGGAGTTCGACTCCTGGGTGTTGTAGAAGTGCTCCAGTTCGGGCTTCTCAGATTCGACCTGCTCCTCGGCGGCTTCGAACTCCAGGACGGCGGTCCAGGACTTAGGTGCCTTAGAAGTGGGCTCGAGGTTGATCTGGAAGTGGTTGTGCCCGGTGAAAAGAACGTCAACGGGTCTGTCCAAGGCGAAGAAGTCGTATCCGTGGCCGCGGACAACGATCGGGCACTCGTCCATTTCCATGTACTTGGTCTTGATGGTGTGCTCGGTGTGGGTCAGGTAGCGGTTGGCGATGGTCATCATTTCGTCGCTTTCAACAAACTCGTTGATACCCTTGAGGACGTAAGTGCTGGGGATCGTGTGGATCGCAGCGATCTTCATCTTGTCCTTAGGAGCCTCCACAGTAATCTCGAGTCTCTTCTTCATGCTGCTGTCGGTGCTTCCGTACTTCACGACGAAGTCGATGGGGAGGTTGAGTTCACCACCAAAGACAGTCTTGACGCCGGCGGCTCCGAAGGGACTGTAGATGTCTGAGCGGATGACGTGGGCGCTGGTCGCTGTGACGTGAGTCTTGAGGGAGATGTCCCAGGTGCGGCCAATCTGGAGGTCGGCGTTTCCGGCGAGGTGGAAGAGGAGAGGGTTGGTCTGGCGGGTGACAAGAGGCAGACCCAGAGAGGTGGGAATCTTGGTGTAGGTCTCGAAGACGTCGGTGGCCATGTAGTAGTCGAATTCACCGTAATCGCGGAACAGCTTCTTGAGGATCGATCCATGGAGTCCACTCTTGATAAGCTTTTCCATGTGGGTGGAGGCGACTTCGACGGCGTCGAGGTCCCAGCTGTAGACAGCGTGGTCCATGTTCTTCCAACGGATGTAGAACATCGCGAACGATTTCTGCTTGTTTTCGCGGCTGACAATGCGGAGCTTCTTCACGAGGTCCTTAAGCATATCGCGGGGGGTCTTGTCGGTGCGCTTGCCACGGACGACGATCTGCTCATCCCATTTGATCGAGCGGAGCTTCTGGTTGATGAGCTCAGTGACCTGTTCGATGACCTTCTCCATGTTCTCCTGAGTGAAACCGATCTGAGCGAAGTATTTGTGCCATTTTCCGAAGGCGAACTGGTCCCATCCAAGCATGACTTCCTTGAAGATCGGGCTGTCGTCCGAGAGCATGGTGGCGAGATTGAAGACCGCTCCGAAATCGTGCTCGTGGTTGTACATCGGGATGTGGAAGTACTTGTCCATGTTGTCGTGAAGGTCGATCTTAAGGTGGGCGATGTTGATGATGTCCATGAAGTCCTTCGCACTGGAAAATGTCAGTTATGATCGTATGCTCATTGATGTTAACGTACAGCTTCTTCTGGCATGGCTCCGATGACTTGGAGAGGGCGTTGATCATGGAGACGGCGAAAGAAGCGACGTGGGAGTTGGTTTCCTTCGAGATGGTCTTGACGATCTGGTCGAGGATCTTCTGTTCGGGCAGAGTGTGCATGATCATGGAGAAGGCAGTCATGCGGATCTCGGGTACTTCCGAGACATCCTTGAAGACGGGAAGAAGGACGGTGTGAATCTTGTGAGGGATCGTAGCGCGGAGCTGGCGTAGAGCATCGATAGCCTGCATGCGAACCATCTTCTCCTCATCCTTGTTGAGGATGATGTCGCGAAGGTAGTCGAACGAAGCATCCAATCCGGCGTTGGCGAGCGACTTCAGGGCGACGACCTTCTTGAGGGTGTCCTTGGCTTCCATGTACTTGTTGAGGAGGACCTACAGGAGAAAATAATGCGGACGCATATAAGAAAGACAAGCTATTACCGTAACGTAGCCGCGAGCCTTAGAGTCGTTGACTTGTTGATCGTTCATCTTGGCCCATTTGTTCATGACGGCTCCAGCGGACAACCAGCAGCTCTGGTAAGCGAAGTCCAGTGTCTTCATGTCGCTGGTTTCGCAAAGGCGGACGATCATGTCAACCTGCTCAGCCGAGGGTTTGCGGATGTTGAGGGTCTTGACAGCTTGGGCGGCGAGGCTCATGCTGATCTTATTTTCGATGACCTTATCGACGAACATCTTCACGGTGTTGTAGGTTCCGGCGGATGTGAGGGCCTGGACGTAAAGAGATCGGGCGAGCTTGATCTGCAGGTGGTCCATCTCGTAGAAGAGCTCTTCAAGTCGCTTCAGGGTGAGGGTACGGAAGTAGCGGATGAGGGTCGTGTAGTGGGCGCTGTCGTAGATGGACATTCCCTTGTTTTCGTCCTGCATGGCACGGGCGAGCTTCTCGATCACATCGATGATCTTCTCGTTGGGGATGTGCTCGACAGGAATCTCCTTCAGGTCCTTCTCGCCGAATCGTTCGAACTTTTCGATGAGTTTGTCGGCCTCGGCGGAGTAGAGGAGTTCAGCGATCAGTCCATTCTTCGGTCCTTCCGTCATGTGGTGCGACGCCTCTTTTTTCTCACGGAGCTTCATGGCCATGACGACGGTGGAGACCAGATCAGAATTCTTCGAGCGGACCACGTTGGGGACGACGTACATCGAAAGAAGCTCGATCTTCTCGATCTGCTCTTCGCTGAAAGTGTAGTCGATGACGGTGGAGCGGTGCACACGGTTGACGTGGTGGCTGTGCTCTTCGTTCTCGTCGACGTGCTTGCGGTCGCAGTCCTTGCACATCTCAGCCTCAGTGTAGCCGTAGAAGATGTTGGCGGTCTTCTTGCACTGGGCGAAGTCGATGTTCTTGGTGAGAGTCCACATCTTCTTTTCTCCCTCCCTCTTCATCTTCAGCTCATTGGGCATCGTGTAGAACACTTTGCACTCTCCTTCGACGGAAGTCTGAAATTATGCCAATGTAAAATAATTTGCAAATCGAAAAGAACTGACCTCCATGGTCGACATTTCATCCTCGATCAAAGGAGTTTCCATGCGGGCCTTCTGCTGGTCCATCTGAGTCATACTGATGATGGCACGCTTCGTATTCATCGACCAGAGGTTGTCCTCCTTGTCGAAGATGACATTCGAGACGAGACCGTTGTTGTTCAGGTAGCTGACGGGCAACTCCAGGGCTCGCTTCATCTCCGCGTCGAGGGGCTCCTCGTCGACAGCCTTGAACGGAAGCAGCTTGTCGACATCCTCAACATCAGTGTTCAGATGTCCGCTCTTGATGTCGGTGAGGCGGAGGACGATCTGATCTTCGGATTTGTAGGTGACGTGGGCTTTGGCGGAGAGACGGAAGATGGAGTGCAGGAAAGACGAACCAGGCATGCCAGAGGCGACTTGAGTGTCGAGGTCGAAGACCAGCTGCTTTCCAGCAAGCCGGTGCTTGTCCGTGAAGTCGAAGTGGCAGAAGGTCACGGCCAAAAGGCCAGCCAGCAGAAGCAACTTCATACTGAAGAGCTCCGAAGGAGATGTGGTGCCGATGATGGTGAGGTGCTCGCTTAAGTAGCCGTCCTCCTTTTGGTGCTCTCGATTGACAGGTTGAGGTGATAAAGTCGTTTTGGAGGCGACGGTCGCCATCAGCCCGTTTTTTGAGGATTCCTAAAACTGACATGTCACTCTTACCTGTGGTTTCAAAGTACCAATGCGCGTTCCAATGTCCTCCAGTTTAAATTTTCAACTTTGCTATTGTGCAATTTGACGCATCTTATCTAGGTTTCGGTAAATAAGCATCGACTGTCCCTTTTAAGCGTCTTGATGAAACCTTCATCGGCGACAGAGCCACCGCGGGTGCACTTTATGATTCAGTGATGTTTCCTTTGTCTCAAGGTTGCTTTTGAGGAGTTTCACTTCCTCTTCAGCAGCTCCACGATGACCAGAGAAGATCGATTTCTATTCTAAGAAATCGAGAAACTGCTAGCTTATACTGTTTCTTGTGATACTACGATAAGCAATCTGATAAAAGGGTACAACTTTCCGGTGTTTGTTTACTGAACATCTAGGTCGGCTGATCTTTTTGATATCAACACCTTCAGGGGCCGTGTTCTTATCTCAAACCGGAGCGCCTTTCGTCCATTTATTGTTTGTTTGCACCTAAATACATATATTTGTTTACTACTTGAATTATTAACGCCGAAGTTTTCTTATAACGATAGGGAAGCGGTCTGTAATAGATCAAACTCATTAAAGTGTGATTCGCGACAATGCGAAGAATCATGGTAATTTAAATAGCGATTTTCGCTCCATTCTTCAAACTTCTAGCAGTGAGTCTGAGATGCATATGGAAATGCGTTTATGCTCTGTTAACCGAGTTATCCATTGCAAGTATTCTTTCCCTTTGCAGAGACCAAACTCATTAAAGTGACAAGGACTAATTGACACGGCCATTTGCAAGGAGCGGAGGAGTTATCTGCAAAAGCCATTCCCTTATCATACAGACACAGATGGGGTCGCTGTGATTCCATTATTGTTTTTTCGATACATTTCCTGACAGCTTGTTTTTAGGTGTATTCTCGCACCAGGAGGACCAAACTATAGGACTGTTTGCGAAACAAGGTCCTTCGATGATCGGAGATTAATGTGTTATGAAAATATGTTACAGATTGGTGTTGGTCGACCTTCACGAACCTATCTACAATGTTACCATCTTTCAACACTTGACGGTAGGAGTTTCTTTTAGTTTTTGATCACTGATTGCACGCTTTTTTTCTGTTTGAAGCTGTTCGAGCATCTTGTTAGTGTTTAATCCAATTAACTAATTTAATTAACTTCAAATGTCATCTTTCCAGTTCATCTAATTAGTGGGCTCCATTCGGATGGATTCCAATTGTAGGTTCATATAAACAATTAATTGGAAAACTTGATTTGGTGGATTCCTGACCGAGTGTCTCTATTAAATTTTCACCATTTTCGTGCTTGATTTTCTGGAAAACAGGCGATGCCGACTTGCATAATGCTAAATGGGAAGAATAGTTTAGAAGTGTACTTAGCCCTGCCATCTCAGCTCATGAATCTTTCAAGACGGGACGCTCTCCTCTCCTCGCCAGTGGCTAATCTCCCCTGATCTTCAATCGTTCCTTTGTGTTCTCCCTCGAGAGATGCATCCATCCGCTCGCGCATCAACAGTTTGCAAATTTTGGCACTTTCACTGCTTCATGTTTGCACATATTGGCTGTCTGTTCGTCAATTACATCAAAAGCCTTCCGACGACAAATTGTTCTCTCGCGTACCCTAAGGGTCCACCGGACGAGGAAGAGTTCTCGAGCACCAAACGCTCGGACATTTGACACGTCGTGACTCATCGTGACGCAGTCGGCGACGATGATGAACCACCGGAGGCACAGAATCTCTCTCCGCTCGTTTCCGCCGGTTAACGGCTGAACGATCGGGAATGAACGAGCCCGCCCGGTGCAACGGATTGGCGAGTCGACGGGAGAGAAGACACGGGCACCGCTCGACGTCTCGCTTCGCGTTGTCCTCCGCCAGCCGAAATAATCGCGGTCGTGAAAAGCGAAGAACAAGAAAGTGCGCCTGTTCGGGCGCGCCATTCCAAAGGGATTTTTTGGCAGTCGACGTTTCCTGTGTCGCGTTGCAAATGCAAATTATATGTGACAGCGGAGGTCGGACGCCGGAGGGCAAATGCGCATCCAGTTTATGTGTGCCCGTGGCCTTGTGTGTCATTTGGATCCAGCTTATTACGCGCTGCTTCGGTTTGAAAACGAATTTATTAAATTTCCGGTGGACCGGAAAGGGGCGATTGGTCCACGGGTGGTCGCATGGATGTAGGGACAAGGTGTCATCGTATTCAAAATTAACATTTGCTTTTTCTGAGGGATACCACTCCCCTTTTTGAGAACTTTAGAGTTTAAGTGGTTCCGTGAAAGGGTGTATATGGCGTCAGGTTGAACGTTCCTTTGTCTAGCCGATAAATTTACATGTATATCTTGAAGACGTGTCGTGTACATTTGACAACCGAGTTCATTATCAGAATTGTATGGCACAAAATGCTTGTGGAATCCATTTGAGTAGGCGACGTTAAGTCTGTATGCTTTTGTTCAAAGATGAAAGATGATATCCTCTGCACCAAATCTGATAATTGCCATTAATTTGCTCCGTAGCACTACCGTACGATTCTGGAATTTCAAGAATATTAATAACCATTAACACCATCCAATTTAAAACTCGTTTTTAAAACATGTACGAAAGTACTTTGGGGAACAGGCTGAAACAGAGAGTCATGTGTTCAACTGAGGGGGACAAGTGACTCTTGTGCTTCCGCTATTTCTCTTGTTCCTTCGTCTTTATCCTTGAGATCAGAGGCTCTGTCTGATAGAATCCCAGTGAGACTTTGATAATGTGCGCGATTCATTTATTCTCAGTTTTTTTAGATTGTTACCATTGGAGTAATCGTTTTCGAGGAATGAAAATTGTCGCTGCCCGTCAAAAATTTGGAAAATGCGCATAAAAGCTCTCATTAGGTTGCGATGAAATGCATAAACGAGCAGACAATAAACACCCGAGGTCAAAACGCACCTCGGCGCGAACATTTTGCACGCCTTCAGAAAGAACGCATCGCCTCGATGTTCGTTTTTCTGTTTGCGCATTGTAATTGTATTTGAAAAGGCCGATTGTGCGGCAACATCATCTCCGTCCCACGAGATGCCACGTTCCGAAACAAGACCGAATACCTTTTTCGCGTCTTCTTGCCCGAACGGGCAGCGGCGTCGACGGCGGGTTGGGCAGCGGGATAGAGCCGGTGCGGAGTCGTTACCCGCAACAGGCAGCAGCAGATCAGCGCGTGGTGCCCACGCGTCATCGACAGTCTTTCTCACACGTTCTCCAAACGGTGGCGCGGAGTGCGCTGAAACAACAACTGATTCCCGTGCGTATTTATTCAGAAATTGCCCAATGGCGCCGCGCGAACGGCCGAATCGGTGACTCCAACATCGGCGGCGCCGGAAGTCCGACAATCGCCTTTCTTCTTCGGCGCGCTGTTGTTCTTCGGACATCGGCGGCGATGCAAAACGCATCGCGCACTCTGCGTTCGGTGCACGCATTAAGCGCTTTTGAACCTCGGCCGAGGCGCGATGCTTGTTTTTTTTTCGATGCTCACTCATCTTCGACCAGATCGTCTCTCTCGCTCGTGACATATCACATGCAGTTGTCATTAATAAAGCGGCGACAATTGTCTCCGTGTGGCTTGTGGTGCGTCGACTCTTTCTCGATTCTTCGTCAATCGGGCAACAAGCCACAATTGTGACTCATTTCCGCTCTCTATTTCCTTTTCTCGTTATTTCGAGCACTTCTCGAACTATACAATGCGTGGGTCCATGCCGGTCATCTATATTTTGGTATTTCGAAGTGATCCATCATGTTTGAAAAATGTGTTTATCAGCTTGTTCTGAAACTCATCTGGCCCTAATGATAACAGCCTGAGATTATTCATGAAATTCAGTAAAATAATGTATTTTCTATCATATCTAACAGTCATTTTCGGTATGAATTTCTCTTTTAGGTAGTACTATTCAGATATCTTGAATGGTCGGTGACTAAGATAAGGCAAATGTCGAGAGTGCAGTTTCGTGGCTGCAATTTTGGAATTGTAGGAACAAAATAGCGTCTTGGCTCTGATGGAACCGTTAATCTCTATCTGCGCACAATCTTCGTGACTTTCACGCGTTGAGTGTATTGACTTCTTTTTGCAAGTCGATGTCCTTCCGGCAAAGGTCATGCTTTGAAGACTTGCGACATGCACAGATCGCCGTACTGTAATGGGCGAAATTTGTTTGTACACTGCAATGGAGATAATATCTGTGGGAATTTGTGGTCTATGTAGAAGAGGGGCCGTCTCACGCTGACTCACCCAGCGCATATTTTCAAAACTTCCATTTACATATGTAGTTATTCCGTTCCCATGTAGCCCACTCTCGCCAGTGAGACCCCATTATCCCAGTGCCGGAAAACCCTCACACGAATATTGTTATCTGTCGGAAACGCCATATTCCAGAGATTAGTTTACCACCCCTGCAGCGCCGTCTGACTCATATTACCGACACTGTTCATTGTCTCGGCTAACCCGCCCGTCTTCCGCTCACCGATATCTATTCGATGAGCTTTTGGCCTATTGACACAACGAATAATACCTGACCACCCGCTGTCGCCGATCGGTGCGGTGTCGTCGCGAACGAGTTCGGTTGATTTGAGCCGAGGCACTAAGAAAAATAATTCCGCTAGCGTTCTATTTGTCTTGAGAGCCGCTGTTCTTCATAGGGGGGTTTTGTGTATTTGTCTGCATCCGATTAGCAACTCTGTAAATAATTGTGTTTTTTCTTGCAGTGCGACGTTTGGGTAGCTGGGCCAACCGGATGACAAATTAAAAGAGAATTGGAATTGTCGACAGGATGGCCCCCGAACCCGTATTGTCTCTGAGCAAGCTGTTGGCTGATGCTGACCTATTGAGGTATGTTCCCAAACCGTCTGCTATACTACGCTTCACATGCCCATTTTGATTCTTTCGTAGTTTGTTCATTTCTGCCCAAACCAGAAATCTGTATGTACATCTTAGTATCATAGCTGCGAAAAAATCAGGTCACTTGTTCTCGCAATTAGGCAGCTCCACTGACCGGAAGATTGAAGTGTCCATTTGGGCCTTAAATAACCCTTAATCCTTGCAGCTATGAGTACAAACTGCGGAATGAGCTCAAGTTGCGCCACGCCGGCGATTTGGCCTTCACCGAAGAGCGCGATCTGACCGACATCGGGATGAGTCGCCCTGAGCAGAAACGACTGCGCAAAGAGTACTTGAAACACTTTCCGCCGGATACACTTGTGGGAAAATTGAAGAAAAAAGTGTTCGGACGCAGTGAGTCATCGAAGAGGACGGACGTCAAAGAGGACGATGCGGAGCAGCACGTGATTCCGGTGGAGAGGATCACGTTGTGCAAGGAGTTGGGAAAGGGAGAGTTCGGATCGGTTTTCCAGGCATCGTGGAGCTGTTCTTCGAGTGGGCTGGAAAACCTGCAGGTAAACATTGCGTTTTTCTTAAAAGGCAAAAAGTAAACAAACAGCTGGAGTGCAAGGAAAGATGGAAGTGGTAAACAAATTGCGGTCAGCAAGAGTCGTCAAATAGGGAAAAACAACTTTGCAATTCATGTTTTCGACTGTTTCTGAAAGGCGCGTAACAACAATTTCCGAAACAATTGGAGTGGCCTCAGGGTAGACACACAAAATCCACAGAATAACAAAAAATACATAACCATTTTTAAATGTGATTGCACAATTACTTTCAGGTTGCAGTGAAGTGCGTTTCCTCCGATAAACTTATGTCCAACCCAACGAGCTTTCTACAAGAAGCGGCCATTATGCACAAAATGCGACATGAGAACGTCGTTCGACTCTTTGGTGTTGTGCTTGAGACGAAGTCGGTCATGCTTGTACGCATTCAATGCTTCTGTCTTATAACAATCCAATTGCGGATTTAGGTATCGGAATTAGCCCCTTGTGGCTCACTTCTGGAATGCTTGAACAAGCAGGCGCTGCGCGATTCGTTTCCTGTTGACGTCCTCTGCGACTTCGCCTTACAAATTGCCAAAGGAATGGAATACTTGGCTTCGCAGAGGCTCATTCACCGTGACTTGGCCGCGAGGAATGTGCTCGTTTTCTCGGAAAACAAAGTGAGTAAGGAACTGTTGGAGCATGTTGACACAGTTGGGGGAAAAATTCTAGGTGAAAATCTCAGATTTTGGACTGAGTCGATCGTTGGGAGTGGGAGAAGACTACTATAGGAGCGAGTTCAGTCCAACGTTGAAACTTCCGATCTCCTGGTGCGCGCCAGAATGTATAAACTACCTGAAGTTCACAACGGCTAGCGACGTGTGGGCATACGCGGTGACGTTATGGGAGATGTTTTCCTATGGACAGATGCCTTGGTACGGTCTGACGGGTGCTCAGGTCAGTTGGCTGGAAGTGAATCAACAAACATATCATTCTTCTTCAGATTCTTGACGCAGTTGACAACAAAAAAATGAAACTGGAGTGTCCCGACGCTTGCCCGGTCGAATTCTATCAATTCATGTGCCAATGCTGGACTCATGACCCTGACAGGAGGCCGACTTTCGCAGACTTGGTACAAACCCTGCCCGATATTATGCCTCAAATCTTGAAAGCTGTCTGTGACTGTCGTGATGGAATACCAGATCATCTGCAGTTTTCCAAGAACGAAAAGATCATTTTACTTGACAGAGCGTAAGTGATAGTTTAGCAGTATTGTTCAAAGGCGATAAATTTAGACCTAGCTCCTATCCAGATGGCTACTACTGGAAAGGTTCAATGAAAGGCGGCAACAGTGGTCTATTCAAACCAAACGACACTGTAGCTCATCTTGGTGCCGAGAACCCGGCAACGAAGAGCCTCCTTAATGGTAAAACGAACATCGTCAAGCCAGAATCAAAAGCGCCGGAGAAAAAGAAGTTGATCATCAGCGAACCTCAGGGCGATCTCAGACACACTTGTCATTTGGGCATAGACGGGCGGTCGTTCGGCCTTATGCAGGTTTGTTTAGTTTACTCGCCACGCTGGGCTCATGTTTCGTTGCAGGTCGATAAAAATGATCTTTCGAGGGCGCTTCCTCCGTCCATAAGTCCTTCGCCTTCGTTAAGTCGGCGTTCTCCTTCGGCGCCTCTTTCGCCACCAATCTCCCTTCGCTACCGAAGTTCCCCTGGAAGCATTTCGCCATGCTCCGTGAATTTCCGAACCAGTTCGGCTTGTTCACCCGCGAGCTCGAGGGCACCGTCTGTTCCTCCGGCGCTACCTCCAAAACCTGGCCAGAGGATGCCACCATCTGCTCCAATGGTAAGCGCTTTCTGAAGATAGTAATCTTTTTAAATCCGCCAATTTCTATGATTCCACTTGGGTTAGCATCACATCTTTTAAGGATGGCCGAAATTGTGTAAATATTCATCGCTTTTCAGTCAACATATGGCTCCGAAATACACACTGATATGACGATAGAAACGACACTCGACTCTCAAGACAGTCTTGACTTGTTACTCAATCTTCCCAGAGGTCCACCAGCCATGAACGGAAACCGGGCTTCCGACGAACTGGACAGAGCACTTGCGGACATGAACAACGAAATCTCACAGTTCTCGCTCACTTCATCCCTGGACAGTTCCGATACAAGACCGCTTATCAAGAAGAGTCCTGTACAGGAGCCTGAAAGGTAGCCAAACCGATATTGATGGTTGTTAGGTTATCATCGTTTTTAGACCACCAAAGAGCAAGAAAATTCAGGACTATATCGTTCGTCCGATGACGGCTGAAGAAAGTCAGAAATGGGACGAAAAGGTGATCAGAGAACACGAAAAAGTCGAGAAGGTTCTTCGAAACGAGTGGAAGAAAGAAGAAAAGCGAAGAGCTTCCCTGAAAACGGCCCCAGAGGAGGAGAAGGTGGTAGAACCGAAGTCGTTCAGTGACAGCATAGCATCGGCGTGTGCGGTCAACGACTGGTCACACGAAGCGCAAGAGGCCTATAAGCTGCTGGTTCAGTGTGGGGATGGCCTCAAGTACCAACCGATTCCGAATGCTCCTGTACCTCCGAGACCTGCACCACCAGCGAAAGATTCGCCAAAGGAGATCAATGGCCATTCAGTGAAACAGTGCCTTCCAGCAAGAGAGATGCAAAGGCGGGATAGTGAGCAGATGTCAAGTGACACTGACACCGAAGCTACCGTAGTTCAAGCGATCCCGACACCTCCGAAACCTGTGCCTTTCCCGAATGGGAAAGTGAAGATCGAAGCAGTGAAGGCACGAAATGAATCTATCGTGGTGAAAGATCTAGCCGAAGAGGATCAAAGCCCCCTCAGACAACTTCGAAAATCAAGCGGTAGCTTCAGGGCGCCTCTTACTCCTCAAACGGCAAAGAAGCCTCCACCTCCAGTGCCACCGAAGCCGAAGACAAGGTTAGTTCACTGTCGCTTCTAAATGCAGAATTTATCAAATTAGTTCCAGGGTCATTTCGCCACTGAACGAATATGCCGCCGGAGGAGGCTTTGCACCCTCTGTGGCAAAAACGGTTCTCTTCTCCGGGCGACAAACCGACGACATAATCAAGTTCTAATGGGTACCGCCAGCAGACTTCTTCAATTCTTTCTTCTTCTTGCCTACAGTCCCCACATCGACATAATATCGCCTTCTCTCTCCCCTCGCTACTTTCTTTCTTTTCTGCGTCGCTTAACGGTTCATAATACTTGTAAATTATGACATACTTAGCAGTCATGTCCGTTGCTGTTTCTTGACGGGTTATCTCCACCTCCATCATGCTCTTTTGGCCATGGGGGGAGCAATGTTAGATGTATTAATTAGTGCTTGTAATAATAAAATATTGAAATATGATAGAAATATAATCGTCCAATGAGATCAACTCATTTTGTAACGGCCTATACTGCTGAAAACATAGCATATGGAATCAGCCGTCATCACCAATCAAAAAGGACATCCCGGGTCCTATTGTCCTTGTGCGGAGGCGTTGGATGTTTGCGTGACCCTCTCGACCATCATAGGATTCCAGTCTTTAATACAGTCCGTTTGACGTCCCTATTCTATCAGTCATATTTGTCAGATCAATTTCAGGTTTTGGAAGACCATATTAAATGGCAACTCACAGCTCCCAAAACCGCTTTGTTTCCCTCAAGTCATATCCGTACGTAGGCCGTCAGCGAAGAGTAGAAGTGTTCAATTTCAACACAGAAAAATTTAGTACTTTTAGGCACACAATTCTCTTGGGAATACGCATTGTCCTTCTGGCTGTTTTTGTACTCACACAACAATGCCTTACTTACATACACAGCAGTCAAAAAAGTGAAGTAAGCCGTGTTTACACTGCGATTTATACCCTTTGTCTGTACTAGAGATCACGTTAGAGAAAGCACTCTGTTTTATGGCGGCAGTAAATGTTGTTTTCCTACTCTATAGATCAGTTCCGATCAATTTCATTGTCGCCAGTGTGATGTTGATCGATAGCTTCTTTTCAGCTGATCAGTTGCCAGTCGCATTTTTTGTAATATAATCAACTAAGCCAAAGGCCAACGCCCTTCCACGTCAAAACCGCAGTTCCCCCCTAGCTTCCATCCCCGTCCATCAACGGTAAATTATCCGTTTTCCATTATCCATAGTGTTCAGAGCGCCAAAGTACAGATTACATGCACAACTGAAGACTAAACAATAACATAGAGTGCCGTGCAGTGTTTATTAATATCAGATACCTCTGTAAACACCGTCTGTTTTCCATTTTGCGGCTTATGGATTAATATTCAATTTTCCTAAGAGCTGAGATCCGGCCATTTGTTCAAAAATAAACAAATCCGTTGGTTTATTTTAAAGGGTGCTTTGGCGGTTAAGAAATTTCTAGGTTGCGTTGACATCATAACATAAACATTAATGCTATCGCGGCGGCAAATTTACAACCTCCTATCATCATTTACTGGGGCGCATAGGTGAATTCAGAAAGTGCGATCTCTATGTTGAATGAAGAACACATGAAACCTATTGGCGATAAGGAATGAGGAATAACGGTAGGTAGTTCAGAACCAAAATGTTTATTGTAGTACTAAAGCCTATCTACAGACTCGACTGTGAGATTAGCCGAGTCGTACTTGCGTTCATATGAGTTAAGTACTTTATCGCCTCGGATAATCGACTAATCTCATGGTGCTGCTGGACTTTTAAGAGTCTTAACCATTTTAAAAACTGTTATTTCTAGTACAAATATTGCCACACATGATAGTTAAATTTTACATCAAAAATCTATCGTCAGATCAGTCCTTCTCTATGACAGCAGTTCTGCTGTCTTTAGTCATCTTTAAGCCGCAATTTACAGAAAGGTCAAAGACAAACATCAGTCGTTTCCGTTGCGAAGTTTCGCTCAATCATCACCCTACAAAGATTTCGTACCGTCTCAGTTTTGTGTCAATCGCAATACAAATAAAGGTGGATTGATTTATTGTGCAGTACTTCAATCTTCATGGTGGAATGTGAAACCCTTAACTTTGCTTTTACAAAAAAATGGCACCGTGAAATTACACAATTCAGCGATCGGCGTCGTAAGGCATTCCGAGGTGATTCCACTAAATGAACACACATTAACCTCTCGTTTTCCGTCGGTGTTTTCTCAGTTCTCCTCCCCGCTAATGATGACAACCGTGGCGAAGCATCGTGTCGCGCACGAGCGGATGATCGCCTCGAACGAGTGGAGCGCGAGTCCGACCACCCCGGTTACCGCGGCTACTGGTCATCGAGGCGATGACGACTACGAAATCACGGCTATGAAGAGAAGTTCACTTCGGCCGTAGTCCGTCCTTCCGTCCACCCTGAGCGTCCGTTCGGAGGCTGCTGCCCACTCACCTCGCGCGCGCCCACCGTGCCCTGCGCGAGCGTCTGTTCGCTCGAGTTTGCACACGCACATTGCGATGCGCGACTTTTCCGCGTTTCCTTTCCGAAATCCAGCCGTGCTTCTTCCGTCCTTCTCCCTGGTTCTGCGCTATCTTCCTCGGGGCGAGAAAGGTCGTCGGACGCGCGCGCACTGGCTTGAGTGGTCGTTGATAGGACAGCCGATGAATACGTTATGATCGGTGCGGAATATCCGTTATCCTCGACTCACGCTTTTATTACCTACCCGTCTTCCATTTCTCCACAATTCGTCGCTCTTCCATTCCCTTGTCCGCCTAAGTGGGCAGCCTCGTTGACCTCCTCTGCCGCACACGGTTTTCCCATCAGCCTCTCGTAGAACCTCTTGACTGCAAAAGCTGTGGTCTGCGATCGATAGATTAACCCTCTCCCGGCTCGACCACCCACGTCGATTGTCGCCGACCTTTCCAGATAAGGATCGAGTCTGCAAATAGTATGTACACATGGCACACCGGCGGCATCTTCTGCAACCCGACTCAGCATGAACGGCATTCCTTCAGATGTGACTGCCACATGCGTCACCTCGTCTTGAGCAGCACCACTCTCTGCGGGTGAATCACTATGCTATGTCCGAGCGGGCTAAAACAAATGGATTCGTTCGAAAGCGGTGATCGGTCGTCGACCACGTCGACGTTGACGGGAGTGCGGATTCAATTCGCAACGCTGCGTTGATCACGAACGATCAGCTCCATGAACGTTGCGATCGATTGTTGCCTCCCGCTGTATTCTTCGCCTGCACAGTTTTCTCGCCTTGTTTTCCGTTTTCACTTCGCCGTTTTCGACACCGCGTTCTCCAGCAGCGTCCATCGCGCCTCCCGCCTCCCACCCAATGAATCTCTTTTCGTTCGCGCCCCAAAGCCCAAAGAGGAGCTAAATAATTTATTCACGCCGGTGTTGAATTAATCGCGCCTCGTTTGTTCTCGTCAAAATTTTCGACGCCCTTCCCGCTTCTGTCGCGGTGATTGCCGGCTGGCCGATCGACTGGACGCTGTCGTCACCGCCGAAAGTCAGCCGGCCCAGTCACTGCCCCGAGGGACAATTTGATTACGCGTTCATATTTGGAAGGTGTAATGTTTCGGGGGCCGCTGCCCGTCACCTCTTCTAGTCAGCAAGCGTCACTTTTCTTCTTCCTGGTCGCATGGACCATCGATAGTTAGCTGCTGGTGATCGCTGTTTTCTTATCGTTAAAGGAATGTTAATTAACCTCATAGTGATAACTTTTTAGCTCTCTCTGTTGACAGCAATTGATCGATTGTCGTTGTTGGCACCGTGTTAATTGACGTCTGCATGCTGTTATTCTGCAAAATTAACCTGTTCCCCGACATTCCCTTTGCGTTGAGCGCTCCTCTACATCCCACTCTGTATTGTGAGTTGTTTCCAGAGATACTGTCCACTTGCGGAAGACTCGCGCCTCCACATGGCCGCTGGCGATGGAATTCGCGTGAGCCTTTCCGAGATCTCCGAGGTCCGTGGTGACGGTCTCGAGGCTCACGAACTTCTCTCGGTCATCTATGCATCCGCCGAATTTCTTCTGAAAGCGAAAGCAGGCGTGTTCTCTTTGGATCACCTCTTCATTGCCCAGGATGGAACTGTTCATGTAAGATTATTTTTATCAGCTGCGCTTGGCGCCAGATTAACCGGTTCTAACGGCGCTTACCCGATGTTCACGGCATGTGACCACTAAATTACACTAACATCGAAAGAATTTGTCACCTTCGAAAGGGTTCGGCTGTCAACTCCGATTTATAGGTGAACGTTGTGACACCGGAAGAGGTGGAAGATGACTTCTTGCCACCGGAAGGCGAGGACGGAGGCAAGAATCCTGGGGCTGTGCATGTGTGGTGTCTGGGGAAAGTCGCCCAAACTGCCGGAGCGTCCACTTGCAAGGACGTCGATCTCTTCTCCCTTCTCAACCTGATGACCGTTCAGTCCCCGTCTTCGCGGCCATCTCTGCAGAAGTTGGTGCAGATGACCAGAAACAAGATCGGAGATGTTGGGACCGTTCCGTCGATGCTCATGGAACTTTATGTGGAGGTGATGGGCGACGAAGACGATCTGGTAAGCGTCCACTAAACGGAGCTTGAACTGTGTAATTACGCTGTTTTAAGAATGATCGATTGTCGTGCAGTTCCTTAAGTGAATCGTCTTCGATAGAAAACAAGACGGCTGCGACAACATCCGCCGCTCCAGCGCCGCCGATTCCCGCCCGCCACAAAACACATTCCAGCAGCTTCTCCTCACACAACGATTCTGATTTCGAATCTCACAACGAGGAACCGAACAAACGGACCCACTCAGTGCCCTCGACTTCGAGCGACCAACAGTCAGAAGAGGAACGGCTTCTCCCGTCTAAGACCAAAAAAGCAGAGATTACACATTCCCCAACGAATTCCTTCGAAGAAATGTTCGATCGAGTCCAACCCGAGAAAGAAAAAACCAGGAAGCACCTGATACAGCCTATGGAAATGCTCATGGGAAAAGCGCCGCCGCCGTCCAGAATGTACGACGACAACGAATTCTCCATCGTCAGGGCAGAGAGTGAGGATGAGTTGGAAAAAGATGCTTTCAAGGACGATATTGTCAAAGCTCCGTCACCTGAGAGGTAGACACTAGAGCCAGTCTGCAATAACAAGTTTGTCCCTTATTTAGATACGAAGAACCTCCAAACCAAAGTGAATTTGCTTTCTCAACAAGTACTCCACAGCGAACTCCACTCAGCAACGCTCTGCAACCTGTCGATGAGGATGAACCGCTTTCGCCGATCTCAGAAACCAGTGAAGCATCTGGATCGCATCCAGGTAGCGAATGTTTCAATTTTTTCACCAGTTCTTGATCTTTTCCTTTGTAAAAGTTTGATATAGGGACACCCTCTGTCGTAGGTCTATTCGCAGCAAATCTTACAAAAACATAACAAACGGTATGACGTTTTCAAAGTGAACTGTGAAATTCAACAGAGTTAGGCATGTCATGCGTCATATCTTTTTCTATGTCTTCTGATTAATTAGCACCATCTTGGTAGCCGATGATTTCAAATTTCGCAAAGGCTAGAAACATATCGCATCAACGATTTGTCATCGGCTGTTTCTTTTAGTTTCCTAGTAACAAGTGAGTCATATTCGCCAACAGCCTTGCTTCCATATTCCACGCCACTCAATACTGTATTTTCCAGCAACGAGCACAAATCCGTTCGAAAACGGTGAAACAAGCCCGCCTCATTCGCCTCCGAATCCGTTTGACGACGAAGTGGACTCGTCGACTCCGGTGATAAAATCAGCTCGACGACGTTCGGAGCCTCATCCCGTTGAAGACACATTGGCCGAACTGGTATGTCTCGTTGTAGTTGCCTTCCTTTCGTTACAAAAACTTTTGACACTTTCATACAGTGTCAGTTGCAAAGTGTTTGTTGATGGCGCGCGAGCTGTCGGCGAGCCGGCTCACGCGCCGAACATTCCGCTCGCGACTTTCTGTTACCGATTTCGCGTTCCAGTTATTCGCTAATTATCGATCTGTCACGTTACAGCCAAAATCCTCGCCTTTGAAAAGAGAAGAGAGTCGGAAGGAGAGTACCATCGAGGAAGCGTTCGCCGCTGCAAGGTTGGCGAAACAACAAAAGGAACGCGAGAATGGTACCGAGTGACCACAGAGCATGCGGCAGTAAAATCAAATTGCAGGTGTAACAGACTCGACTTCGTCGTTCAACCGAAAGAACTCACTTGTTCCCAGTCGCATTAGTAGAAGGTCAAGTAGACAAGGAGGCACCATGAACCGTAAAAAGGTAAGTGAATCGATTTTTAACAACTAGTACTAAGAGGAGTCGAATACACTCAAAAGTCGCTCAAAAGCCTAGTAAAATCAGCTAGGTTACAATATCCTGCCTAATATATAGTGACTTCGTTATCTTAGACAGTAGTCATGAACGCTTTTTGTGAAACTATAATCGATGACCACTTCTTCGCATCAGATGATAAGGAAGTGGGTAAGGGTGCGGAACGTGAAACAGCACTGCTTCACTAATATGCAATTAATTGTTCTTTTAAATAACCTTTGTTTTCTTTCTTTCTTATCGAAAGACTTATCCAATTTGCGAATTAACTGATTCGCTCATTGATTTTCCGATCGATGAATTTAAGAAGCCCTGGCTTGGCTAATTATCTGCACTAATTAAACCCGACGTTTGGAACACCGAGCGTAATGTCGATTGAAGCCATATTATGCGCCCAATACTGAACAAGACATTACTGGAATTGGGTGATTCGGTGAAGGAACAGAACAAAAGATTACCTGACAATCTTTCGATGTTTCATTCTTCCTTCATAAGGTCCAGAATTTAAATTACAAATAATAAATACCCTTAAAACGTTGCTATAAACAGCTGGATTTGTCCGGTCAAATGATCAACTAAAGATGTTAATTTTCATTGCTAGCAGTAGAAACAATTCTGTATTGATTACACCCTGTAAATCTACTTCTCAATAATGGGTGGTTGCATTTCGTTATTTTTAAGTTCCGCCATATACCACAAAATACGACGCAATTCTGGGTAGTGAATGACGTCTGTCTTCAGATCGCCATTTTCTCGTAGGGTCGGCTCACATTCACCATCTCAGCAGGGGTTAGCACTGTGAGCCAAATTGTCTAGAACGGAAGGCCATTGAAGACGCTAGTGATTGCCTTCTTTTTAGACCGTCGCCGTGCCTGAATTCGTTCAGAAAAGCTCACGTCCACATATTCGTCTGACAGCGACACACGTTCGCAAGGTACGTATTTACTTCACGCATAAATCGGCCACGAAATTCCAACTGCCAAAACCGAGCCGTTCCGTCCACCATCGTCGCTCTGCGTTTTGGCATTAATGTATTCAGCGACCGTGTGGTTGCGACCGTTGGGGCAGGCGTTTTGCTTTGTGTAACGGCACAGGAAGGGATCCCCTTTCTGTTTTGAGGGAGCTGTTGGTGATGGCGGAAACGGTGCGGAAGGCTTTGGTTGGTTCTGTGCCATGAAACATGAATATAGCTGTGTAATGACGATGTTTTAGAAGAAGATGACTCTTCATCGCACTGAACAAAGCTCAGTTCTCGTGCAATTGCTCAACGGCCAGAAGGTGGAGGTCAGGTGCAAAACGGATATTCATGCTGGCGAGATTTTCGATCTTGTCGTTGCTCATGCCAATCTCAATGAGCATGCGCTTTTCGGGTTGTCGATATGCAACGGTACGTTGGTTTGAATCACCTAGCGAAAACATGCTAAAAGGACTAGGGAGTAGGCCTCAGATACGCCCCTAATCCGAGAAGCTTAAGTCCTATCTTTTTCAAGTATTTCACTTCAAATTCAATTTCTAATCGAACCGTCATTATGGAGAGCTTGGTCTACATATGGCAGTATGGATAATTAGTTGAATGAGTTCAATTATAAACTAGTAATACGAAATGAGTACCGGCGAATAGCATTTATACTCAATTCCCTAAACCTTCCAGATGGCGAACACATCTTCCTGGACGCCCCTCAACGGTTGGAAAAGTTCGCACCACCAGGATGGAAGAATGAACGGAAAGCCATGACAAGAGCGCCTTTTGTGTTGTATCTTCGCTTCAGATACTATCCACAGTCTCTAGAATTCATTAAGTAGGTGCCGCCTATTGTTTGCTGATGTAATGTCAGCTTATAGAACCGATGTTACCACACACGAACTGTACCTGCAGTTGAGAAAAGACATTCTGGACAACCGGTTACAACCGAAAAAGGACACCGTTTTCGAACTTGCTGCGCTAGCCTTACAGGCCGAATTCTCCGACAGGCCATCGATTCCGAATTTGGAATACTTCCAGTTGGAGCATTACTTGCCTAAGGTAGGAATAACTGATAAATTAAATCGTGGATTGCTTGTCATCACTGTATCAAATCACTGAAATACATCTTATAAATTCCAGAAATTCTACGCATTCGAAGCGACGAATCGTCTTCAGAACATCCTCTCTGAACTTCACTCACACTACGCTGGAATGAAATCGCAAGACTCAGAACATCGCTTCATCCAAATCTGCCAGACTGAACGAGACTATGGCGCCCACTTCCATAAAGTCTATCGGCAAAAGCCCGGCTCAAATCCTCACACAGACCGCTTTTTATCAAACTTCTTGTGGATTGGAATTCTGCCCAGAGGCCTTATGGTCTGCGAAGATCAGGTAAAGAGAACTGTGCGGTGGTTGTACGTAGCAATGTGAAATTTAGAACGATATCCGAAATGTGGTTGAAGAACATCTGTGGCACAAGATCCAAACACTACAATTCGATAAGAAACGATTCGTAATTCAGTGGTACGATGACGGCGAGAAACCGCACCAGTCGATATATTATACGGAACACTATACAAAGTAGAAGAAGTCTACATGAAAAGTTCTTAACATTCATCCTTTCAGGAGCAGCTATTTTGTCAGATTTTCGTCTTCACAGCACCGATATATGATTAAGATGAGACACATACAAGCGACGCTAGGCCCAGAAGGGCGAACCGGAAAGGACATTGATGTAGCAGTCGATTCGCAGTTCAACACTCTGGTCACTGACAGAAAGCCAAAGGTCAACACACAGGCTTCCGTCGAAAGACAGATGTCACACTCCTCGAAGAGGTCTTCTCAGTGCGCTACTGCGGAGGCACTAAATGTCAGTGTTCCCACATACGATAGGACGTTCAACGAGCCCAATAACAACGAGACGATGAGCGGTATGTTTAGTTCAAAGAGTTCTTAGCTGGAATATAAAGAATAGTGGAACGGTGACGACAATATCAATCTTTTCCTTTATAGACAGCTTCGCCCATCGTCTTGATGAAGCCTCCGTTCCAAAAGACGTCACCATCGAGGGGCTCAACCACGATGCCATTCTCCTCGATGTGCATCTCCAGAAGCATCCTCAGAATGGTCTCGGCTTAACTCTGGTTGACGGAAATCTGAACGGCGTTAAGGGAGTCTACGTGAAATCAGTGGCAGTCGGAGGGGCTGGAGAGAAGCAGGTATTATTAATATCTATACATCCTTTGTTAACTCTTGAATTATTTTGAAGGGTTTGTGTGTTGGTGATCGGCTAATGAGCGTGAACGGAGTGTCTCTCATGGGACAAGATCGGCACTTTGCTGTCAGTTTAGTGAAGGATAGCGTCGATAAGGTCGTTCTCCGAATTCAGCGCCTTGAATCGGTTGCCTCTGTATTGCCTGTCAACGGAAATTCATCACCAGGTAAAGCCTTGAATTTGAGATTAGCTATAACGTAGATTACAGCTATGAACGCTGTGAAACACACAGATGTTAAGCGAAATGGAGACGTTCATAACGCAAACACCCTTAGCGCTCTTCCACAATCGTTTTCCGAAACCGCTCGAATGGCCAAGACTCCTCCAGCAGCGAGGAAAGCGCCTGAACCACAACTTCACAAACGACAGAGGGCCGTTTCTGACTTTGGAGCCATTGGCGATATGCTTCCTGTGCTCAACAGCGAAGCAATTATCGCAGATATGCGGAAAAACTCCAGGTAAGCAGTGTAAATCGAAATGCGTCTTAAAAAAGAGAAGCTGCTTTTTATGTAGATCTCAAAGGTGATGTTTTCATTTAGAATGAACGTGGACGAATCGAGCGATGAGGAAGACGTGCAACGGGGAGAGTACCACCTTCCCGTCAGCGCCATGTACGGCTTTCATGGCTCCGATGAAGAAGACGTTGACGATCAAGGTGAACCGAGCAAGGAAAGCATGGAACCCAAAGTAGCCTCTATCCTGGAAGACCGCATGGATTCCGTTTCGTGGATAAGCGGTCATATGTCTCGCTCGACTCATGGGACGACGGCAACAGGACAAGGCTCCGCATTTTGGTCGACAAAGAAGTCCAACATCGATTGGACCGACGAAGTAACTGACAGTCGAGGCGACTCAGACATCATCTTCTCCGTGCGACTTCATCGAAATGTGCATGGCAGTTTCGGAATTCAAATCGCCTCAATTGATCATCAGTTCTTTATAAAGAATGTTACTGCGGAGCCGGCGCTAAGCGAAGATATCAAAAGAGATGATCGACTACTAGCGGTATGTGATCCATTCAGAGCACTATGCTATAGGATCACTATAGGTTAATGGCGATAGAACCGAAAATTTGACGCATGAAGAAGTGATCGATCTACTGCAGTCGTGTGGCAGCTCTGTTGTTCTTAGTCTGCAACGATTGGGAAACAATTTTGTACAGAAGCGGGAGGAGACCATTACGGCGCTGTTGGAGAAATCCATTTCAGGATCACTTGGTAAGCAGAAGCACCTCTAAAAACGGGTGGCATATATGTTGCCATGTGTTGATTTGATCTCACATCTCACAGCAAACAAGCTCTAAGCATTGATCTCTGCTTTCAGGCCTTTCCTTGGCTAAACGAACTGGAACTGACGGCATCTTTATCCGCACAATTGCACCCGATTCGCCCGCCTTCGATGAAGGCTCCCTCCGAGTTGGAGACCGTGTCTGGGAGGTCGATGGCCACCACGTCGCTGACTGCGACGCCTCGGCCATAGTCGACAGAATGCGAAGTGCCAGCAGCACCGTTGAAATCGTTGTTAAGCGTCTCGTATGATCACTTAATCACTTGGCTACCTACTTACCAACCCGTCACAAGCCATTCTATCTGCCCGTCCGGTCCATTCATCTAAATTAGGTGCGTAAATGCTCCTTTTTTGGTGTACATACTTGTGTCCCCCTATCACTCACTACGGTAATGCCTTACTTTTCCAAGTTGCTCACTCTGCTATAGTCTCCATATCTGAAAGAAAATCTATGCACCCATATTAATTTTATTGCCTGTGTACAAACTTCTCTCTTCCCACTATTCTTCTTCAACTTGGTATTCAAGAACGATTAATTGTGTTATTTATTTAATAGTTACGAAAACGGATATATTTCTATTGTCGCTCTATGCCGCCAACCGAGACATGACACTGATTGTTGTTCCTTTTTTTTGCAGGAAACAGAGTAAATAAGATGTATTATTGTTAACGTTGCTAGGGGTCACGATTAAACCAACGCGATCTGAAAGTAAATAAATGAATAAGGTGTATGAGGGGTCTTACCTTTATCGCCTCCTTCATTATTTGATATTGAAGGTAAATCAGCGCAAACACTCCAGCGGGCAAGCGGCCTACTACAACGGAGGTTCCTGTTGCGCTAGAAATGGTTTCTTGGAACTTGTTGAGCACCGTGGACAAGGCCGTGCCTTCAGCAGCATCGCAATAGACGGTGGCGGGTTGGGTCACAATGAGCTTCTCGGATTTGCGCAGCCTCTGGATACGGTTGATGATTTCCCGAGCTAAGCCTTCTTGGGCAAGATTCTCGTCCTCTGCTCTATCAGCGACGATGACTGTTTTGTTGTCCGAATTGACGTCGAAGTTGCCACAAAGATTGACTTTCGATGGATCGCACTTGTAGGTCATAGCCACCTCTTCCGTAGTAATCTCATGGCCATGGATATGCACCGAACCTTCCTCAAGCAACATGCTCAGCTCCTCTTGGGTTATTTCGTTCTAAGACGCATGTATTTGCAACGTGTAAAACTTTTTTGAACACTAACCTTCAAGTAATTGCCAACTTTCTTTTGATCGCCCTTCAGGCGTGGTCCAAGAACGCGGAAGTTCGGTTTCGCCTTCAGTTCCACACCGTACTTCTTCTTATCTTGGCTTACTGTGAGCTTCTTCACATTGCACTCAGAAAGAATGTACTGCTCCAGTGAAACGACATCGTCCAAGAACTGCTGGTCGCCATTGATAACAACGACTTCTTTGACAGGGTACTTGACGCCTAATCCCTTACGATCACGCCAGACGCGGATCAGATGAATGACAGAGCTCATAGCCTTGACGCGCCGTTCGATGGATTTCCCGATAGGCATCGTATCAGCCGTTGGGAGTGAGGTGTAATGTACAGATTCCTAGCATCAGCCTAGGAAGAAATACAATTAACAGTTTACGATAACAAAGGAACTGACCACATTGCGTAAGTTTTTCCACAGATATTCACAGAAGAACGGTGTGATAGGGGCCATGAGACGGACGATGATGACCAAGACCTTTCCGAGGGTAGTAAGAGCGTGGAGATCGCTCTTGAACCTCTGCCTATTCAAGCGAATGTACGAGTTAGTAAGAGTGTCGAAGAACTTCGTCAGTGATGTCACAACGCTATACAAGCGGTACATGGCCATTTCTTCGTGTACGAATTCGACAACCGTGTTGGTGGAAGACAGAATCCAGTTATCCATATCGTTACCACTTTCGTTATTCGGATCGAAAGTCTTATCGGTTTGCTAAAGACAGGCATGGTTAGCTATTACAAAAATTTCTAGAGCTCACTTCTTCGTAGCTGTGCACGCTTTGCACAAAGTAGCGGTAGGCGTTGTGCCAGGGTAGCATGACGTTTTTCAGAACATCACGGACACCTTCTTCGCGGAATATGAAATTTTTGGCTCGTACAGCCGGAGAGTTGATCAAGTACAGTCTCAGCGCATCAGCTCCGTACGTGTGGATGACTTCCGTCGGATCTGGGTAATTCCTCTCGCTTCTTGACATCTTCTTGCCATCAGCTGCCATGACCAGCCCGGTGCAGATGACGTTTTTGAACGGTGGACGATCGAACAGAGCGGCAGATAGCACGAGAAGTGTGTAGAACCGCTCACGAGTTTGGTCATTTCCTCGCCGTCATCACTTGCCCAAAGGTTGATAGGAGTACCCCATATTCGGTTGCTGCTCACCGTCCAATCACGAGCACTTTTCAGCCAATTACGGACCCCAGCTTCGCCAAGGTCTTTAGGCACCCTGCAATGGGATGTGAATGCAGGAAAATTTAGTACCAGTGTGTTCTGCTGTTTGCTAACACCTACTCAACGAGCTCTTTAATCCGAACAAACCAAGAAGGCGCAGTTGTGTAGATGAGGGGAGTGTTGGAACGTCGGCAGAATGGATGCGAGTGCGTGTACTGTCCGGCTTTTATCACGAGACCATCTTCTCCGAGCTTTTTGATGATGCTCTTGTCGGCATCCTTCACATAATGGCCAGCAAAGTCGGTAATTTCCTCGGTAAATCGACCCTTTTCATCGATGGGGCAGACGATTTTCGTGTCTTTCTGTGTTATTTCGTTCTTCAAGCATATGTCGTAATCGACCTGGAAAACGCAATTGCCTGACGTGATAACGTTTCGCGCCAAGAAGTTGAAGGGCGGGATGTATGCGACATCCTTGAAGATGCTCCCCCGAACGAGCTCGATCACCTCATACTCTTTTCTCGACTTGAACAAAGCGTTCAAACGACACTCTAGCAATATAAGTTCTTTTCCGGAACTGTTCTTCCTCTTGTCTGCAAAGCACTTATTTATTACCACTGGAACCGACTACGCTGACGGACGAACCCATTTACAATTGCGTATATCAGCTTGGTGTTCACACACAGGGCAAAATTGCTTGGTAGAGTCCATGGAGAAGTAGTCTAAACCACAAAGCAGCGATTCGGATTATCGACCATTGGAAACGCGACTGACAACTAATTCAAGTTGGTAACCTTGGCTATCGTCGATGTTCACCTGAAGGATCAACGACGTGCTTATATTGGAGTTGGGCTTCGAAATTTGATAACGGTATTGCGCAACCAGTGCAAAAGGGCACAATCTTCAATCCGCGATAGACTAGATTCTTCTTGAACAGATCAGAGAATACCCACCAAATCGATTCCGTGAACCAAACATATCGTTCTGTATACCTCTTGTCGAAATCCAGCAATCGGCCCATTCGTGCAACAGTTTCTCGTCATTGCGTAGAACAGCGCATGACGATTTCGCGGTTGTGATCATTGTACTTGTTGGTGCGCTCCTTTAGAGCATCCACTGGTCCTCTAAGCTCTCGATTGCCGCCCCGTTCGTTGACAACGACTGTCCCACACAAACCGTCGCTCGACGTAGCGTCCATTCTGTGTTGCCCAGCGTCCAAGGACGTCTTTCACTGTCTCAACAAGGATGTGACCATGATGCGGTCGGCATGACACGTAGGGCGGACCATCACAGAAGGAATAGTGCTCTCGTCCTTTGGCCAACCTAAACAAATGTGATTAAACACAACCAGAAAGATGTGCAACACTTACAACATGCGATCATTGGAGACACCTTCGCTTGCCCACAACTTCCAAATCTTATTTTCCTCTACGCTGAACTCGATCTTATCTGGTACATCATACAGCTTGTTCATCATGGTCCTGTCGTTGCTGAAATTAATGGGAGTGAAATTGAGCACTTAGACACGGTTTGTCTAAACAAGTTCACGAAACATTCAACGGAATGTTCTAGAACTTTCTGCAGGTTGTAGACAGAACGGTCGCTTATCTACAGTTCTTTAAACGGACACGGTCATTGTAGCAAGAAGCTTGGTACAATTTGCGAACATTTGCGACAAGTTGATTTGAATCTCAAACCGCATCCTACTTTGTTTACGGCTGCAAAGTTGTTGCTCTATCGTCGGTGTTTATGGATTCTCAAAGACCGTTTTCGGCCGCCGATCGCAGCTAGCCCCGATTCACCGGATGTTTACGCATGTTTTTTAAGTTACCACAGGAGAAGACAATTTTCAATCACAGGGTTATGTTCCCATCGCCACGTATACATGGGAAAAATATTTTGGACCAGTCGGCTCTTTTTAGAAGTGGAGCGCGGACATACGGCTCTCCTTGGAAACGCCCCTTGTTAGTGGTACGGTGGCTAGTGCTCATAGCTGGTAAAGGCTCCAAGACCGTAGGATTTCGTTGCGTGTTCTTCCTCGCTGCTAACCCGGCTGTCGTTGATTAGGCTTCATCTCGCGTCTCGAATCCACAGTTTCTTCCGTAGTCCATTTCCAAGTAAGATAAACACTTGAGTGAGTACAACTCATCACATAAATGGATTGGAGGGTTTCCTAGAAGTGGTTTTTTCCTATCTGCATGTCTGCTCTTCTTTTGAAGGTCTGTTCTTGGTAAGGGAAGATCATAAACACAACTTTAATTTTGTGGACTTTTTTGTGAAGCGAAAACTTCTTCTTAACGCTGACGAAAAACGAAACCTTCAACTGCATGCTACCTTATTTTCCAGATCCAGAACGAAATGGACTTCCCTTTCGACAAGGAGTGGATTGTCTACCAACTAAGAGAGCATTGCAATTTTAAATGTAACGAGAGGTATACCGAAGATGTAGAGGTGTTTCGGCGATTTTTGACTTTTTTTGACAAACTATATTGCAGATATCTGTAATACCTATCGGTGAAAATGGCTTCGTCGCGAACGTTTTTTTGATAATTGCGTCTGCTGGAAGTGGACAGACCGATATTGCCGCGAAAATCGTCGGTCGTATCGTCGATAACCTGGAAGAAGTGAACGACAGCGATCGCTTCAAGGAAACAGTTCACAAACGTGAATGTCTCTTTTATGAGCGATTCGGCTGTCATCTACCGACTGTACCTACTGTCTACAACTTCGGTCCTTCGGTGGCCGGAAGGAAGCCCGGCTTCCTGCTCATGGAAAGCCTACTCGGCAAAGGAACTTCTTTCCATTTCAGCCAAAGTTTAACGGTCCCGCAGCTCCTGGAGCTGGCCCGCTTCATCGGACACATCCAAGCCCACTCTTTAGCTATGGAGGACAAAACATGGATAGACGCGTTCGAACAACCTAACTTCGACTTGGAAGCTGAAAAAAACTATGTTCTGAAGACATTAGACATCTTCACATATTTTCGAAACGGTACATAGCTTTAACTTGTTACAGTGTACAGAAATTCATTTGAGGCATCTTCAAAGAGGAGTTGAATGTGTTCTCCAGCTACGTCCAGAAAAACTTCATGAAGTTCTCACAGTACGATTTTCATAAGTCGCTCGATATTCCCTCCGTTCTCGTCCATGGAGATCTCTGGACGCACAACGTTCTCTGGAGAACAGAAGATGGTTCGGCAACAGATAAACTCGAGAAGGTCTTCGACTTCCAAGGTGCGCACGCCGGCAACCCCAGCTGGGACCTGACGCGCCTCCTCGTAGTCTGCACCGATTGCGACATCCGTACAAGCCACTGGGAGAAAGTCTTCGCCGAGTACTACACTACACTGGCAACATCACTGCATGAGAAGAAGCAAGAACTGCCGTTCACATTGGCTCAGGTATTACGGTTCATTGGTTGAAGTCCAATTGATACGCATTGTTTAGGTGAAGCAGTGCTACAGTCACGTCTTCTTGAACCAAACCATTCAATTTTGCAACTTGATGGTTGATCAGGAGATGGAACTGAAGGCCGCCAAGTCAGAAGATCTGCTTTTTATGGAAGCCCGATTCGAAAAACTCCTCAAGCGATTGAAGAGCGTCATCTGCGACGCGATGAATGTGTTCTCGAATCCCGCATTCGCCTAACATCTTCCTAGTAGCTCAGTGTAACCCGTGCAGCGCCTTCCAGTGGAAGCTGTGATGGTTTTTCCTCTACGACACCCCCGCTTCTTCTCTGTCGTTCTTGTACCGTATACCCCATGGCCCACATCAACATTAGAGAACTTGGCAGGCCGTTTTCCCCTCCCCTTCGCTGTGGAAGATGATAACATATTTTTCGACGTCCCGGCGATCAGTGATTCAGCCGAGAGGTTATCCGGCCTGACTCAGATTGGTAGAATCATCACTCCCCTCGTTGTGCTGACTAGCGTATTCTGGGAACGGTCACATCTCATCCCTACAGTCATCATTGCAATTCTGTATCGCGCGATCAGGATTCACGCACTGCTTGTTCGACTTCTATTCGGAGTCAGTCGTAATTTGAGTCGTACTCTTTTCTATGTGCTCCTTCTCGGTGCCTAATTGTTTTGGTGTTCTCCTATATTTTGCCACTGTCCATCAATCACATATTGCCAATTCCCACAATAAAGCTTACGAATTTTGTGAGCAAGGTATTCCATAAGTTCTCTAACGCCTAAAGATGAGCATACATCGCCAAAACTTCAACGGATTCGCGCAGAACATATAAACTAGAACCTGACGAACAATGATCTACAACGATTGTTCGAAATAGCCTCTTTCAGCGAAAAAAAACTTCAATACGTTTCTTAAAATTAAAATGTCGGCAGATTTATATAGGTCTTTCTCCTTCGCAATCACTTCTCTACCGCACGTGTTCTACGAGCCCTTGAGCGCGCATTCCAACCGTTTCAGTAATGTTCTTTGATTATAGTTCGCCACAAAATGTATCATTTTTACCGCACTGGCCACGCTGCCCAGATTTTCACCGAAGAAATGCCGGCCTTGGCAGTCTTTGAAGCGCGTACACCAGTGTCCTTCTGCCGTGAGTCCTTTGCTGAAAGACTCGGCATTGCGATGACACCAGTTGCTGTCGATCTCCATGTACAAGGTGGCGGAATCTTGGAATTCGTCGCTTCATGTGAGATGAAGATCAACATCACCGGACACGAACTTAACCAGCGCCTACTGGTTGTTGAAGACTATGTCTTTGACGCAGATGTTGTGATCGGCACCGACATCATGCGTCTTCTCCCAGGCGTCTGCATCAACTACGGCGACTGCTACGTTGAGGTTGGCGGAACCCAACTGCACTTCCTTGATCGTCTAGTGGAGGACGACTTTGCCTGGTTTCTGGAAGCCTTCGAAGAAGAACAACTCGAATGGCTCCTTGAGACTTTCAGCTTGCTTCCTGTCCGCGCTTTTGAATAAGTCCGGAATAGATGTAGAAAGCAGAAAGCAAGCAGATACCCTAAATTTGGAACTTATGATATACTAATGTAAGATACAAATAAAGAAACATAACTTAAAACTGTACCGAGAGGCCCCCCACAATCAGCTCTTTATGAAGGTCAGTCACCCCTTTGTCAGTGTTGTCTCTCGGACTTATCAAGAAGACTTACGAGTTTGGTTTCTATGCCGTAGCACTGTGCGAAAACAGTCCTTACTAGAAGTCTACGGAATTTTTCATCCATAAGCTCGGCCGTCGGTGTTTTCAAGGCCCTATCTTTTCTTGTTTCTAGTCGCAAGTGAGAAATGTTTCGGGTATAAAGGCCTATCTTTTCTTACTTCTAGTCGCAAGAGAGGAATGTTTCGGGTATAAGGGCCTATCTTTTCTTACTTCTAGTCGCAAGTGAAAAATGTTTCGGGAATAAGGGCCTATCTTTTCTTGTTTCTAGTCGCAAGTGAGAAATGTTTCGGGTATAAGGGCCTATCTTTTCTTACTTCTAGTCGCAAGTGAGGAATGTTTCGGGTATAAGGGCCTATCTTTTCTTACTTCTAGTCGCAAGTGAGGAATGTTTCGGGTATAAGGGCCTCTCTTTTCTTACTTCTGGTCGCAAGTGAGGAATGTTTCGGGTATAAGGGCCTATCTTTTCTTACTTTAAGTCGCAAGAGAGGAATGTTTCGGGTATAAGGGCCTATCTTTTCTTACTTCTAGTCGCAAGTGAGGAATGTTTCGGGTATAAGGGCCTATCTTTTCTTACTTCTAGTCGCAAGTGAGGAATGTTTCGGGTATAAGGGCCTCTCTTTTCTTACTTCTGGTCGCAAGTGAGGAATGTTTCGGGTATAAGGGCCTATCTTTTCTTACTTTAAGTCGCAAGAGAGGAATGTTTCGGGTATAAGGGCCTATCTTTTCTTACTTCTAGTCGCAAGTGAAAAATGTTTCGGGAATAAGGGCCTATCTTTTCTTGTTTCTAGTCGCAAGTGAGAAATGTTTCGGGTATAAGGGCCTATCTTTTCTTACTTCTAGTCGCAAGTGAGGAATGTTTCGGGTATAAGGGCCTATCTTTTCTTACTTCTAGTCGCAAGTGAGGAATGTTTCGGGTATAAGGGCCTATCTTTTCTTACTTTAAGTCGCAAGAGAGGAATGTTTCGGGAATAAGGGCCTCTCTTTTCTTACTTCTGGTCGCAAGTGAGGAATGTTTCGGGTATAAGGGCCTATCTTTTCTTACTTTAAGTCGCAAGAGAGGAATGTTTCGGGTATAAGGGCCTAATTTTCTTGTTCCTATCCTTTTCTTACTTCTAGTCGCAAGTGAAAAATGTTTCGGGAATAAGGGCCTATCTTTTCTTGTTCTTTTTCTTACTTCTAGTCGCAAGTGAGAAATGTTTCGGGTATAAGGGCCTATCTTTTCTTACTTCTAGTCGCAAGAGAGGAATGTTTCGGGTATAAGGGCCTATCTTTTCTTACTTCTAGTCGCAAGTGAGGAATGTTTCGGGTATAAGGGCCTATCTTTTCTTACTTTAAGTCGCAAGAGAGGAATGTTTCGGGTATAAGGGCCTATCTTTTCTTACTTCTAGTCGCAAGTGAGGAATGTTTCGGGTATAAGGGCCTATCTTTTCTTACTTCTAGTCGCAAGTGAGAAATGTTTCGGGTATAAGGGCCTATCTTTTCTTACTTCTAGTCGCAAGTGAGGAATGTTTCGGGTATAAGGGCCTATCTTTTCTTACTTCTAGTCGCAAGTGAGGAATGTTTCGGGTATAAGGGCCTATCTTTTCTTACTTCTAAGTCGCAAGAGAGGAATGTTTCGTGTTTCGGGTATAAGGGCCTATCTTTTCTTACTTTAAGTCGCAAGAGAGGAATGTTTCGGGTATAAGGGCCTATCTTTTCTTACTTCTAGTCGCAAGTGAAAAATGTTTCGGGAATAAGGGCTCTTTTCTTTCTTCTATCCCAGGAGGAATGTTTCGGGTATAAGGGCCTATCTTTTCTTGTTTCTAGTCGCAAGTGAGAAATGTTTCGGGTATAAGGGCCTATCTTTTCTTACTTCTAGTCGCAAGTGAGGAATGTTTCGGGTATAAGGGCCTATCTTTTCTTACTTCTAGTCGCAAGTGAGGAATGTTTCGGGTATAAGGGCCTATCTTTTCTTACTTCTAGTCGCAAGTGAGGAATGTTTCGGGTATAAGGGCCTATCTTTTCTTACTTTAAGTCGCAAGAGAGAAATGTTTCGGGTATAAGGGCCTATCTTTTCTTACTTCTAGTCGCAAGTGAAAAATGTTTCGGGAATAAGGGCCTATCTTTTCTTGTTTCTAGTCGCAAGAGAGGAATGTTTCGGGTATAAGGGCCTATCTTTTCTTACTTCTAGTCGCAAGTGAAAAATGTTTCGGGAATAAGGGCCTATCTTTTCTTGTTTCTAGTCGCAAGAGAGGAATGTTTCGGGTATAAGGGCCTATCTTACATTTACATTACATTTACTCTTGAATCAATGACATTCGTCATGCAAGAAATCTCATAATGCACAATAAAGAACCGCATATCACCGTTGTCGCTGCTTATCTTCTTTCTTCAGCGGAGGGCACGACGTCGGAGTTGAAGGCGGCTGTCCCATCAGTGTGCGCGGGCTTCGAAGCAACAAAAAAGCTTTATCCGGAAGTAGCGCGGAAGGTGGAGCTCGGCGGACGAAAGAAACCCATCGACGGAGCGGTTGCCGGAGCAGACTTCGAAGTTGGAGCGATTCTTCGGCTTGAGTGGGCGGCGCGGGTGATCGGGCGGTGTTGACGGTCTTCTTGGCGAGATATAATTTGGCTTACGTTCCACGCCAGCCACGACGGATTGGAACAGGGCGATCATTGCGCCATCAACGATTGCTTTAATTCGCAAGAGAGGAATGTTTCGGGTATAAGGGCCTATCTTTTCTTACTTCTAGTCGCAAGTGAGAAATGTTTCGGGTATAAGAGCCTATCTTTTCTTATTTTAAGTCGCAAGAGAGGAATGTTTCGGGTATAAGAGCCTATCTTTTCTTACTTCTAGTCGCAAGTGAGGAATGTTTCGGATATAAGGGCCTATCTTTTCTTACTTCTAGTCGCAAGTGAAAAATATTTCGGGAATAAGGGCCTATCTTTTCTTACTTTAAGTCGCAAGAGAGGAATGTTTCGGGTATAAGGGCCTATCTTTTCTTACTTCTAGTCGCAAGTGAGGAATGTTTCGGGTATAAGGGCCTATCTTACATTTACATTACATTTACTCTTGAATCAATGACATTCGTCATGCAAGAAATCTCATAATGCACAATAAAGAACCGCATATCACCGTTGTCGCTGCTTATCTTCTTTCTTCAGCGGAGGGCACGACGTCGTAGTTGAAGGCGGCTGCCCCATCAGTGTGCGCTGGCTTCGAAGCAACAAAAAAGCTTTATCCGGAAGTAGCGCGGAAGGTGGAGCTCGGCGGACGAAAGAAACCCATCGACGGAGCTGTTGCCGGAGCAGACTTCGAAGTTGGAGCGATTCTTCGGCTTGAGTGGGCGGCGCGGGTGATCGGGCGGTGTTGACGGTCTTCTTGGCGAGATATAATTTGGCTTACGTTCCACGCCAGCCACGACGGATTGGAACAGGGCGATCATTGCGCCATCAACGATTGCTTTAATTCGCAAGAGAGGAATGTTTCGGGTATAAGGGCCTATCTTTTCTTACTTTAAGTCGCAAGAGAGGAATGTTTCGGGTATAAGGGCCTATCTTTTCTTTTCTTACTTCTAGTCGCAAGTGAGAAATGTTTCGGGTATAAGAGCCTATCTTTTCTTGTTTCTAGTCGCAAGTGAGAAATGTTTCGGGTATAAGAGCCTATCTTTTCTTATTTTAAGTCGCAAGAGAGGAATGTTTCGGGTATAAGGGCCTATCTTTTCTTACTTCTAGTCGCAAGTGAGGAATGTTTCGGATATAAGGGCCTATCTTTTCTTACTTCTAGTCGTAAGTGAAAAATATTTCGGGAATAAGGGCCTATCTTTTCTTACTTTAAGTCGCAAGAGAGAATGTTTCGGGAAACCACTTTTCTTACTTCAGCGAAGAGGAAGTAAAGATTTAAATAAAGGGCCTATCTTTTCTTACTTTAAGTCGCAAGAGAGGAATGTTTCGGGTATAAGGGCCTATCTTTTCTTACTTCTAGTCGCAAGTGAGGAATGTTTCGGGTATAAGGGCCTATCTTTTCTTATTTTAAGTCGCAAGAGAGGAATGTTTCGGGTATAAGAGCCTATGTTTTCTTATTTTAAGTCGCAAGAGAGGAATGTTTCGGGTATAAGGGCCTATCTTTTCTTACTTCTAGTCGCACGTGAGAAATGTTTCGGGTATAAGGGCCTATCTTACATTTACATTACATTTACTCTTGAATCAATGACATTCGTCATGCAAGAAATCTCATAATGCACAATAAAGAACCGCATATCACCGTTGTCGCTGCTTATCTTCTTTCTTCAGCGGAGGGCACGACGTCGTAGTTGAAGGCGGCTGTCCCATCAGTGTGCGCTGGCTTCGAAGCAACAAAAAAGCTTTATCCGGAAGTAGCGCGGAAGGTGGAGCTCGGCGGACGAAAGAAACCCATCGACGGAGCTGTTGCCGGAGCAGACTTCGAAGTTGGAGCGATTCTTCGGCTTGAGTGGGCGGCGCGGGTGATCGGGCGGTGTTGACGGTCTTCTTGGCGAGATATAATTTGGCTTACGTTCCACGCCAGCCACGACGGATTGGAACAGGGCGATCATTGCGCCATCAACGATTGCTTTAATTCGCAAGAGAGGAATGTTTCGGGTATAAGGGCCTATCTTTTCTTACTTTAAGTCGCAAGAGAGGAATGTTTCGGGTATAAGGGCCTATCTTTTCTTTTCTTACTTCTAGTCGCAAGTGAGAAATGTTTCGGGTATAAGAGCCTATCTTTTCTTGTTTCTAGTCGCAAGTGAGAAATGTTTCGGGTATAAGAGCCTATCTTTTCTTATTTTAAGTCGCAAGAGAGGAATGTTTCGGGTATAAGGGCCTATCTTTTCTTACTTCTAGTCGCAAGTGAGGAATGTTTCGGATATAAGGGCCTATCTTTTCTTACTTCTAGTCGTAAGTGAAAAATATTTCGGGAATAAGGGCCTATCTTTTCTTACTTTAAGTCGCAAGAGAGGAATGTTTCGGGTATAAGGGCCTATCTTTTCTTACTTCTAGTCGCAAGTGAGGAATGTTTCGGGTATAAGGGCCTATCTTTTCTTATTTTAAGTCGCAAGAGAGGAATGTTTCGGGTATAAGAGCCTATGTTTTCTTATTTTAAGTCGCAAGAGAGGAATGTTTCGGGTATAAGGGCCTATCTTTTCTTACTTCTAGTCGCACGTGAGAAATGTTTCGGGTATAATGACCTATCTTTTCTGATAACGAGATGTCCGACGCGAGAAATCTGGTTGCGCGAAAAGTCATCTTGAAGTTCGCCGACGCTCTGAGGGCATAGTTATCAGCAATGACTTAGTGAAGCGCTCCGCCACCGACCGGTTCGGCATCACCGCCATTCTAGGGATGAAGCTGGCTGCAACGAGACATCCTCTGTTGTCTATTTTTTAGTGTCAAGCGAGGCATAATTCTTGAAAACCTTGATAATTTTTTTATAATTAGTGAAAGCCGTAAAAATAAACATTACGCTATTATGAGATCAAGCAAGATTTTTGATATTTTCGGCGGTTCGTTGTTGTCCGTAGTTTGAACCTTCGCCGCTAGCCGCAGGGATACAGTAGAAAGTTCATTTGTCGCAAGTTCGAATTCGCCTATTCTCGCAAGAGTTGTGCCGTCGATTTGTTCACACCACTTCGCCCGCTGTGCCCCCTGCGCCTTTGTGCAAATTTCCCCCGCACTCGCTCACCCAATGGATTCAGCACCTTCGACTATGCTACCGCGCCCTGAGCCGAAGCCGGAGAAGCCTCCGTGGATCTGGGAAGGTAAATAGTGGAAAATCGGAAATTTTGCGAAAGAAATTGACAGAAACCCTCATCACCCGGCAGCAGAACCGGGCTCAGATGGCATTATTCCATGGCTTCATTATTCATAAAGGACGAGCGACAGTAGTAGACGGTCTGAGTCATGGGAAGTGCATGCGATTTAAAAATTCAGTTTTCCCCCGACGCGCAAAGTGACTCACACCGTCTACCGTCTGCAAACTATTCATCTCACGGAAAAGTGCATCCAGTACCAACGACAGGCACGAAGGACATAATCGTGAAAGCCATAACCTAATCTTTTGGGGAAAAAAGCTATCGATAAACTTTAACGAACAGATTTATTCAAATGAATAAAGTCGACGAACAGCGGTGGAAACCGCACGAGGAGAAGTGAAAACGAAGGACGAGGGTCGGGCGGCCGAGTTTTGTAGGTGAAGACTATGACGCCGCCGAACTCACTTGGTCTAAACTTTATGCTAATGAGTGAATGGAAAGCAAACCCAGATCACCTTCGGTTTCTTTGTTTGCTTCTCGGCCTCCTCATCGGACGCCTCGGAATTTGTCGGAGGAGGTGTGCAGGGCGGGTAGGCACGCTTTTTGGGCGCTTGTCCAGTTTTGGACGGCTCGCTCTTCTTGTCGGGCATGATGACAACTGTAAGTAGCTAAAATTGTTTTATAAGTGCGTGGGAAAATCTATACCCGAACGCTAAAGTGCTAAAGTCCCTCTCATTCCTAATTTGACGGTCAGTAACTACACATTCCGACTGCAGTTAAACAGAGCGTAAAGGGGCCACTTGCTAGCAGTATTTCCTATGCTACAATAGCATTGTACCAAAAGCGTAATCGGCGAATGGTGGCAGAGAGTAGCAAATGGCCGCTGAAATGGACATTTGGGAGGTTGCCGCGAGCGTCTCTCCTGCGGTCCTGTGAATCATCGAAGAACAGAGAAAGGCGAAAGAGCATGCGATTCGTGAGAGTAAGTTTTATCAATCGGCAGAGGAAATTTCTCTGAACAACGCCTACTGTGACCCGACTTGCTGTGTGTGAATTTTTCGTTTGGAAGTTACTGTACGTAGTAGAGCTTTTGCAGCAAATATCGGCAGATGCGCGCAAGCGCCCTAGCTTTAAAGATATAAAAAGATACCAAGAAACTTTTTTACAGCAGAAGCTTGAAAATGGATCTGGGCATTCGTTTTCTATCCGAAACTGTGACCGACCAGCTTCTATCAAAGCGCAGCGTTTTATTTTAATGCGTCGCTAACGAGAAAGTACACGTCTTCTCCATCCTCTTCAATACGTGCTGTTCCCATAGTACGAATTCCAGAAGTCTCTGGACATCCTCCTCAATCTCGTCCATGGCGACAGGTGGATGCACAGCCTCATCTGGAGAATTGATGATGGCTCGGCGGCCGACAAGTTCGAGAAGATCTTACAAGACACTCAAAGGAGAAGCGACGCTGTACCTGAACAGTCACTAATCCCTGTCCTTCCCACAACACTTTGGTTATCATCAAAGTCTTTATTGCTATACAAAATTACTCTACTAAATAAACCAAGAAAGGAAGCAACAAAAACAGCAAGAGATCATCTGGTGAAAAGAAATAGAAGGGGGCAGGGGCAAGGCGCACCGTGCGCTCGTTGGAGCGCGCTGTTGCTTTCCTATAGAAGCTCGTCTCTGGAGACGAACTCCTATTAAAGCCAACAGTTAGTTTGCCTAGAAGATCACAGGGGGCAATCATAAGGAACCCTAGAGAAGCGGAAGATAATACAATGCATGCCGGAGTGGACATAAGGACAAATTCATTATTCAGAAACCTTAAGCCTTTCTACAATTGAAGTCTTTTTGATACTCGTCGAGGGGTAAGTGCGAAGAATGTCAACTATGTACAGAAGCGATGGGAGAGTGTGAGAGAAAGCTATGTCAAAATGATAGAAACTAAAAGAGCGGTGGAGAGAAGTTTTTTTTTTGCGTTTTTGTTCATTTTTTCTTTTGAAAATACGGGATCAATAAGAGTTGGCCTAGGAGGCTGTTGGGGCTTGAGGCAATCTGCATATGCTGACTCATTTAGCTGAACAGCTACTGTTATAAAAGAGAGTAAAAAGACATATGTACAAGTAAAATGCATAGGACGATTTTTTTGGTCTTTTTATTTTTTGGTTTTTTGTTATTTTGCATTTTTTAGTTTTTTTTTGTTTTCTTTTCAAAAGACACGGAAATAGCAAAGACTGTAAAGGTTATTCGGAATGCGTACATCTTACATAGAGAGCGATTCAATCATCGTCTGAAGCGATACTGGAGGATTGGTTACGCCGTGGTTGACCCTCCACTGGAAGACGACGTTTGGCAACCGGAGGAGAAGGTGGCATGCGCGCGTAGATTTCCTCCATGGGCAGAGTGCTCCCTCCGACACGAACGTTCCTCGCGGTGAAGTCAAAGGTGATTTGGCCAAGTGACTGCAGAACGTCGCGGCCAAGGATCACGTTCACGGACAGCTCATTGTTGTTCAAGATAAAAAGCATAAACTTCTTGTCGAATGAACCAATGGTAACGCGTCCATCGAAGCACTGGCGGAACACGACTTTTGAGTCGTTCACACAGCGAGCCGCCACCATCGTCGGAAAGACAGGTACATTCAGAGATTGTACGAACGACCTGTTGCAGAAGGAGATCTGGCTCCCGCTGTCAAACAGTGCTCTGACATCCCTGCCCTCGATTTGAATGCCGAATGTCATGAGCATCCCAGTCGTAAATGCGTTGACGTGAAGCGATTCAACTGGACCACGTTGGGGCTGCGCATTCGACTCAGGAGACGGCTCGGGAACTTGCTGCATATTGCTGCAGTAACAGAAGGATTTGTCCTGAACCCAACAAGCTGCAAAAAAGGTGGTCATAAATGGGAATACCTAAGATTGTGTCTCACCAAGATGATGTCGTGTCCACCAGAATAGTAACAACCAGAGAAGAAAACTGGATTATTGGACGAAGGTACAGAAAACTGCACTTCGCTTACCCTTCAAACAGACAAAGAAGTTATAGATGAGAAGAATAGTACACTAACGTAAAAAACGCAACAAGTCTGATGCCCAGTACCGCGCGCTTTACTGAACGAGATGAATAGCTAAACAAAGTGAAGGCACAGTCTACGCAACGGCTACAGTATCCAACGACCCCTTCCTGCACTTTAGTTGAGGAGCGACTGATCGAGGCTTGATGCCCCTCGTCAAGTGAAGCGTCGTAAGTGGCGTTGTCCTGTCAGCGATTACGCTCCAGCTTCAATCGCAGACGGGGCGGTCCTAAGAATGCTGATTGGCTGACGATCCTTGGGCAGCACAAGCGAAACAGCGCTGGAAAGGAGAGGGTACCGACGGAGGACATGGGCACTCCCTCTTCGGCGACGGATTGCGATCGCGTTTGCCCATGATCGCGCGATCGACATCTCCTTTCGCAACACAACGTGCCAGCTAGGGCCTCGGCCAGACGCAGACAAAGTGTCACAGACAAACACGCAAAGAATGTTCTGGAAGGATGGTCCGCATAAAACGCAGAGACAAAGCAATGTACTTGCGTGGGACTTTTGCCAAGTTTGCACTATTGTGCGTACATGAAGGGGCTCAACCGCGACTTCAAAGGAGCCGCGCATTGTCCCTGAGCAAAGTCTGATGATAAAGATGTGACATGGGGACAAAACAATAGCTACAGTATTTCAGAATAAATGACTGGGGAAACAGGGTTATCATTTTGCCAAAATTTCCTCAATTTTGGGCGAAATATCAACTGGGCGTGTTGGACTTAACTTTGCTTGCAGCTTCTGGCGCGTCGAATGTCAAAGGCTAGATTTACTTCGAATGAATGAACGCAGTGCAAACGAGGAAGTACGATCGCGGACCTTCACGCACATCGTGTCAGGAGCGGTGACCGGCCATTTCATTTCATCCGTCTGGTAAAGTTCATAATGCGCGATCTGTTCCTTGAGGTCTCATTCCGCGATCCTGACGTTCGGGACACAACGACGAAAGCCACCATCGATAACATCATCCTCTACAGTATCCCGTCCCGATTTCTGCTAGTCTCACTTTTAAATGATCCTATAGCAATGTACACGAAGTAACTACCATCATTTATTCATTTCAGTAGAAAGCTGATGGGAAACAAACAGTGCTAGGAGTAACAGGAGAGGGGGACTGCGCAGCTTCAGGTAGGGTGTTGTCGTAGTGAGCGATGGGGCACGAGTATGTATATGGAAGGCTCCATAACTGGTTCAGGTGAGCTGGAACGTTACGTGAAAGGAAAACTGAAGCCTCGGCGACGAGCTCAATCTGAATTAGAAATCTTATTAGATATTGTTCAACAGTTCTGCTGGCACTTCAAATACTGTCAACTCGTGAGCGCGTTGAATTAGCCGAGGTGGACTTCACAGTAAGCGTTTTGAACTTGAAAGGAGTCTTCTTCGAAGGCAAATCATTCGAGGGCTGTTGAGCAGTTGAAGATGCCTTGAGCACTGGTGTGTATGGCAAATGAGAAACCTGAAATTAAATAGATAAGCGATAAAGTGAATGGTAGGTTTGCCTTTGTAAAAGCTTTCGACTGAAGCAGGACAAGAGCTTCCCTATGTAGGCTGGTACGCTTAGATTTTCACTTCATCGTTTCACTGTCAAGCGAAAAAATGAGTGCTGGTTATTCTCTCTTCCAGGCTCCTTTGCGTTCCCGCTCACTGCGTCACTCGCTGGTCGTCCATCCATGAAACTCGGTGCTTATGAGGAGCTACTCATGCCAGCCGTTGGAGTTGGTCGTCATCGCTCGACGTGTGCTCTGAATATAAACATAAACTGTTCAAAGTACGAAACAACAGAGGCTTTTTGAAATAAAAATTTGGGTTCTGTTCGCAGAATTTCACTGAATGTCACTGTTTCATACCTGACATGCTCGTAAGAGAACTGGAAGTCAGTGCTGTCTTCCGCTGCTTGTGAAGCTGGCAGGATTTGTGCTTGCCTCTCCTAGCCCTTGGATACGACTTAGTGGATGATATTTGAAACTGACTGAAGAGGGCTTTTGTTCTCCTGAAGTTCAGGAGAAGAATGTCATGTTAATCGACCGCTTCCAATCTGTATACCTAGTGATGACTTTAGAAAGAGGAATGAGGCGAGCGTCATCGTTGCAAGACGCCGGATTCAATGATGTGATGAAACGAACGTGTTGCTGCCCACTGATACGGGGCTTTCCTAAGTAGCCGCCTTTGCAGATTTTAAATAAAGTGGAAGCACTTACGCCTCATGACACGACAAGCTCCGAGAAGGGTCGACACAATGAAGACAATACAAGACAATGACAGCAAAACACAAAACGAGCAGGCAGGTTATGTAGAACATACACTGACAGTCGAAAAATAATATGAACGGTCGTTCTGAGAACAAAGGCTGACAAAACGAAACGATCGACATCAATGAGATGGGGCCGGGCAAGGCGCACCGTGCGCTCGTTGGAGCGCGCTGTTGCTTTCCTATAGAAGCCCGTCTCTGGAGACGAACTCCTATTAAAGCCAACAGTTGGATTGCCTAGATGATCAGATTGGTGGGTGACAAGCTATTGAATGAAACATAGACCAACGCAGTACGACTAGAGTGAGCGATGTTCTAACGATGCTTCGACCATTGAAAATAAAAACACTATGTACAAGTAACTTTCTGGCGGGTATAGGTTGAACTAGTCTACAAGCGGAGTTGCAAATGTGAAAAGAATAAGTCTGTCTCGTGAACAATTGTTCAGAGCAAGAGGCAGTGGCGATGACGAAAAAGAACGCGAAAATATTCTGTACAAATGTTTGATTGATATCGAAGGGAACTATACAACTGTCACAATGTGAAGCTAGAATAGAAAAAGCGGAAATACAAAAGAACCTATATACATACAATCACTGAGGGGTAATTAACTAACTACTACAATTCAGCAATTTGCTCTTTGAGCAGAAATGAGGCATAATTCGAAGCATGCCGGACTTGAGATGTTAAGGTGGTGGTCGAAGAAAGTAGACAACGTTTATGTACAATGAAACCAAACTGAGTCTTATATTTTTACGTAAGTAAAGCGTGGTCAAAATCCTAGTTTACAATTCTAAACAGAATGAGAAACGCACTGATTTGACTGCTTATTATATACAATAGGCGACGGAACGGGAACCGGAAAAGACAAAACTGAAATTCTGACCGAGTTATATACACAACGAAACCACGACCGTTATTTGTTTCATTTTTTTCTTTTACATTTTTTTTTTTTTTTTAATTTTACACTTTTTTTTCTTTTTTTTCGACGAATGTTGAAATTAATGATAGGAAAGAGAATGGGAAGAATCAATGGAACCAGAAGACTGCTGGCGATTGAACATAACATCGATGTTACAATCAAGGGTCAGCCGCTTAAATGTGAAGAAGTAGAATGTGGAGAAGACAACCCGTCGTCGCCGTAGGTCAAGCAATTCTTATCAAATTTTTTTTCTGGTTGGTCATTTTTTTTTTTTGAGAACTTAGGAGTGATGACAAAGAAGCATGGAGCATGAGCATAGGAAGGATGTAGGAAAGTAGAAAAAGCTTTCGCTGAACTGAATGTCAGCATTGAGTCATGAGGTGTCGTTGGCTTCAAAAGCGCTGATTATGAAAGTGAAAAATGAATTTACGGATACTGAAAAATAAACTGAAAAAAAAAATAAGAGATTTTTGGAAGAGAATTTTACAAAAGAAAAGAGTAAAGAATTGAGGAAAGCATTGTATGTACATCACTTCCTGCGATCTAGAGACCTCGTTCTCACCCTCCGCGGCGCCTCCTTGTGGTTCACATTACATGGAGGCTGTGAGTAGTTCTTATCAGCCGGCAAAGTGAAGCGCTTCCTTCCAGGGTAGTACAGTATGCGAGCAACGTGACCGCACTTTTCACAGTAATCCTGGATTGGATCACAGTCGTCGGAACAGCGATAAATCTGGTCCACATAGTTCACCTTGTACTTATCCTTCCGGTCAATGGAAAAGTACTTCACGACCATCGGGATACCCAAAGCGAACGCGAGAACAGCAAATCCACTGGCAATGATGCGCAGGGTGGCTCCCCACTCCTTGAGGAACTCCGTAACCACCGACTTAACCTCGTCCTTCATTCTGACAAACCACTTCTGCACATCTTTGAGACCTTTCCTGTCGTTGTCCACCTGCTGCTTTCGCAGTTCTCGATCGAAGAACTCCTCGATGTCTCGGATTCGACGCTGCTGCTCGTTTATCAAGGAGACCGTAGTTAAAGCAGCGCTTAGCTCGGACTTGAATAGGGACGGAGCATTGAAGACGATGCTTTGGTGCCGTGAGAGAGACGGCCTGAAGATGTACGCTTCACCCGGAGCAGTCACTTGGACCGGATAACCATCGATCGATAAGAACTCGTCACCACTGCGGCGAACGCTGTGGATAACATGATCACAGTGTACCCTTTCCGAACGACTGACTAGATCTCGCGTTCCTGGTAAAACGAACATCGTTACGTTGTACTCCGTCAAGACAGGCTCAAAATGGAAGCACGTATCGCCGATAAGATGGTCCTTGTAGATCTGAATCAGATTCACAGGCACGCACTCGTAGATCATCAGCACGTCTCCGGCGAAAACGGCCGAAACGTTCGTCCTTTTCAGCCACATCCTGATTGCTGTCGACGGATCAACCCTGAGAAACGCCCTTGCAGCTTCGACGTGTCGATTGTGCATGTTGCAAATCTGTAGCCACATACGATCGACGTGTGTGAGGCTGAATTCGCGAAGCTTCCGTTCCACATAGGTCAACCGAACGTTGGCCTCTTTGCTGAGGGGATTGAGGTCTGGATACGCAGTGCCGTTCTCGAAAGTGTCGGGTGGTTCAACCGTAGCCTCCTCCATCGCGCCCGCAATCCAGGCATCAGTAGCGTTGTGAACGACAAGAATGACATCGTTCTCGCACTTGATCGCTTTTTCACCGTAGAACTTCTTCGCGTATGCCTGCTCGTGCTCCTTAGGTGACATGGTGAAGACAGACTGAATCTCCTCAATCAAGATCTCCGTTTTCCGAATGTAGGCGTCGTACGTGCCTAATTCAACGTGATACTTAAACTCAGAGAAATTGGGAATCTCCCAGATGATAGTCGATTCTCGTCTTATGCACTCGCCGTCATTTACCAGACAACCGGTGGTGTCACCGAGATTCGAATAGACCGCCTTCCCGTCACGAGTCGCAACAGTCCCAATCATCACTACGAAGCTTTCCACATCGTACATGTGGCCGACTAAACTGAACTGATGAGTGGTGTCCGGCTGTGTCACGAGCAGTCCATCACCCCGATCCACGAAAGGCTGACCGCGGAACTTCCTCGTCAGGTGCATCTCCAGGCACTCCGATCGCGTCACGTTCCGATAGAAGCGCTGGTCCTTTCCGCTGCCGAAGATGCTGTTGGTGTTGTAGTAGGAGGAGAGGACGGCAGAACAACGAACAGCTTGCAGACGAGTGAGGTTGGTAGAAGGAACGTAGACGCTCACTGTCCCGTTCTTTACGAAACGCGCCTCATTCTTCGCAAGACGACACTTTTGGCGAACAGGCAAACTGACGAAATTACCCGTCTTCGGAGCCATGCAGATTTGATAACCCTTCAGTTCGTCCTCATCGGCTCCGATCGTCGAAACAAGAATCAAAAGAAGGATCACAGGGAAGAACATCGACGAAAAGTTAAACCGAATAGACATCCTACGGGGTTCGAAAGGAAGATGCTTCTCCATTCTCAAGAAGAGACGACAACCTGCCAACCCGGACTGTTTTGACAAAGACTCACGAGAACTGGAGCTTGAACCAGGTCCTTGGTAGCGTCTTAGGTCGTTATCCTGGGCAGCCTTCCAACAAGAATGAAAACTAAAAAATCAGTAGACATTAATAGGACTTTTCAATATTTTGCCTTACCAAGAAGGAGTCGTGCATTTAAATAACATAGTAACCAATCAGCACCGCGGTGTGTGCTTCACTGCGTTCAGCTACAACGGAGTTGACGAGGATAAAGCACATCTGCGGAAGGCGCTCAAGCAGCAGCCTTCATCCGGATAATTCTGAAAAAAGCAAATATGGTAAGCTGTCACAGAAGAGCAGACGAAATACGAAAGCGAGTTGGAAACCGAACACAATACCGCAAACTACCGTAACCGAATCGCACTTTATGCAATAAGAGGAGAGGCTAGACGCGATCGGCGTATGCGCTGGTCTATAGTAGAAGCGTGGCACACCTTCGTTGAGGCACGGTTCGACGGAACTACGCGTTACGTACAATGAAGCACGAGTTGCACACTGTGCTTTTACGCTCCAGCTTCAATCGCAGACGGGGCGGTCCTACGACTGCTGATTGGCCGGCGATCCTCGGAGAGCACAATCGAAATAGCGCAGGAAAGGAGAGGGTACCGACGGAGGACATGGGCACTCCCTCTCAGGCGACGGATTGCGATCGCGTCTGCCCATGATCGCGCGATCGACGCCTCCTTTCGCTATACAACGTGCCAGCTACGGCCTGGACGAGGAGAAGTGTCACAGATAAACAGAGAAAAGACAGTACAGGAGGGGGTCGCAAATCGAGGATGGTGAGGCAGTGTACGTTCGTAAACTCTCATATGAAAATAAGGGAACATTGTTGCTAGTTCGGAGCCGAAAATACAGACTTCTGTAAGTGTTTCACCTTGTGCTCTCTATGGAATATGCCGAGCTAGTAAGACATAGCACGGCACTTCAGTGCTTTTCCCTCAGAAACACATTTGTAAGAAAACACATGCAAATTACGCGTCTCACAATAGCTGACTCCCTGGAACAGGAAGCCACAATTGAAGGAAGAAAAGACTTTCGCTTTGCCCTGCCGAAGGTGCTAACCATCAGCGATGTGTTTGCGTTGCCTCCTCACTGTTTCTACCGTATTCTAGAAGGCAAAGATCGGCTTGCTTCACGTTGCCAAAGGACCGAGAGGAGGGAAATGGGCGAAAGTACAAATCGGTGCGATGCTGGATCGCGAACAGCACGACGCCCAAACCGTTTGCACTCATCGCGCATTTGATGATTTCGCAATGACTGAGGCGATTGAAGCGCTATGGATCATAGAAGAACGCTATGTTATTTGGACAGAACTCTTACGTCAACGGAACACCTCAGGTGTTGTTGGCTGTGATTACGATAAACAAGGAAAAGTGCACAATAAAAGTGCAATCTTTCAACTTGCCGCAAATGCGATACGGCCACAGAGATCAGACGACGCAATGTAGGGCTTGATCGGGCCGGCAGATAAAGCGCCGCTGGCCAAATGTCCCTTTGGCGCTATAACCTTTCTTGATCACATATGCTTATTACACAAAAGGATTTTATTCTACCAAAATCATTCGAGGCATACGATCTCTATTTTATCTACGATCTACGAGCTTTCGATTGAAGTTTTTTGTCTTTCCCTCATTGTCTTCCTTAGTATTGTCGCATGCATCCAGATCGCGATAATTCAGTAACATACGGTGCCGCAACCGGCTTGCCGCCGCGTATGACCACCGCAAAATCAACGGTATTTCAATGCGGTCGTGGCGAGACTACTAAACTACCGTACTTCTCGTCTCAGGACAGCATTGATTTTAAGGCGAAGAACTGGTGGGAAACAACCCATCGTGGCACCGGTGTCGTTCGGCGATTCAAAACGATTGCATTGTGAAAATATGGAAATTACCCATCTTTCGTAACCAATTGCTACCGATGACGGGATGCACGGGTCACTAAAGGAAAGACGATCGCCATTCTATGGAAAACAGGCGACTCGCCAGCCTTTCACTGCTTGTCAGTTCCGCTGAGGGGGCAGCCTTCGGCTTTCCCCGTGCTACGCAAGCGGGAGTGGTATAGCAGTGGGACGCGATTTTATGGACAAGCCGAAAAAAGAATAACTTCGCAATAACTTATCCTGTTTCACTCCACTATGTTCCACCGGAGCGCCTTTTTGGACTTCAGCTTCTTCGCCACTACAACGCCCGCTCACACTGACGGGACCGCGGAGCGATCCCTCTTCTCTCATACCGTTTCCAGCCGAAGCCAGAAGAACATCAACGTCAACGGTGTGCTTTTCATTCATGTTTTCTTGTCTCGCACGAGACATCTCGCAAGGCGCAAGCCACGAGAGATAAACTAAACTAAATGTTATTGGGGCAACCATGTCATCTAAAGCAAAACGGTCATTGCTTGCAATTGTGGTAATGAAGGCAAATCATGCAGTCAAAGTGCAACTTTTGCAGCACCGCCGACGACGAAAAGGGAACAAAGACTCGGCGTTCTGTCTAGACACTCTGCATCGATCGGGCCATCAGATAAAATTCTTCTGTCGGCTAAAATGTTCTATTTGCGGAATGACCTTTATCAAGTGCATTTGTTTATTGCAAGATCGAGATTCCACTCACAAGGCAACCAGAGAACCTCGTCCCGCTTGGGCCTGTACTTGCTTTGTAGTCGAAGATACACATGCATCTTATTATTTGGGGCAATTCAAGCAATTTCATCGATGTCTTTTTGAAAGCAATAGAATCCAGTCTGCCGACATAAAACATTAAGCGACAAAGGTGAATGACGCACGTAGCGCCATATTATGCGCCCTTCAGTTTGATGACCTTGCTGTGGGAAGGCTGCAGCTTTTTCAATAGCTGTCAAGCCAGCCGCTATTGTTTGCTATGTTTACTATTAGTTTACTACTTAACATCACAGTTTCATCTTGTTAAATGCTATCATTTGCGCTCTTCTCTATCCTTTCAATATCACGTCACAAAATGCTCCCACAAAGAGTTCAAGAACTTGTGATATTGCCGATGATCGGCTCAGGCAGTAAATCAACGCGATCAGCCATCCATGCTCAGCTCATTTGCATACACATTTCCAGTCGCAACAACAGTCTTTCGTCGACAAACCCCTCGCGGTCCTTGTCGCCATGTTTGTTTGGGGCGACAGATTGCGGCGCAAGATCCCGCCCATTTGTTCGCATAACTCTCCGAATGGCTCATATCCGGTGCAGGTACTTAAGCGTTGCTTAGCTTTGTTTTGCTTGTCATATCAGTGTTAGATCCCCGCTCCTCTGAGGAAATCCTCCTGAAAAAGACTAAACTTTAGTTGGATTTTAGCCATAACCCCTCAAACAGCGTCTGAGCTGAGTGTTTTTCTGCTACACCTTTTGACACAACCATGAACTGTCGATCACAGAAGCTACTTATTCATCGTGTGTATCACTTTTTGACCCCTGATGAAAGCGAAAACTTGTTGCTTTTTCAGTCAACAAAATGTAAATTCAGCCATGCGACGTATTTTTATTGTCGTGTATGGCAGTCCCCACACGCCCCTGAGCTTTGCATGGACATTTTGCCTTGCGTTCTGTTCATTACACTTTCAAAACAAAACACTTGATTCCACTCGATCTTTCAGGTCGAGAGCTCACATTTTTGCTAATCCGTTTGTTTTTTCTTTTTCTCCCAAAAATAAAGTAAATCACTGGTCGCACCTTACATTTGATTTATCCGTGTTTTCACTGCATTGTTTGTGCTCTCCTTTACTTCCTCCAATTCCTATATTCCTCTTGTGAGTTTTAGCATTTCGGAGCACAGTAATCTGTTTTTTAAAACTAAGGAAGAAACCAGTTGGGGTCTCTGTTTTCGCAATGGTACCTATGTCCTATCTGTTTGTATTTTGCTCTACACGGTTAAGGGCTAAGCAAACAAATTAGATGCTTCTCGTAATCGGGCCATCGGTAACTGATCTCTTGTGTTCTGCGGTATTTTCAGTAGCTGGCCGACTCACGTTTTTGTTGAAGGGTGTACTCGATTTCAGTCTATACCCTGTTGTGCAGAGGCAGACGAGTTCCACCAACTGGTCAGATTTATGATGAGGAACGCAATCTTTGACACACTTCCGATAAGATTAATTTTGTGTTCTTTTCCTCGAGGTGCTACGTCAATCGCAGTTTTTATCGAATACACCGTGCTCTACCGGCAGTTCACATGTGCGTAAGGTGAGAGGTCTAGAGAGGTGACCGTCTAGACGGCCAAGTTTCTGTTTTCGTTCCCCTTCTGCTATTCCCCAACATTTTGATGATTCCGTATGGTGCGCACGCCTATTTCAGTCACAACAATCAAGGAGCGGGCGTGACGTTTCAAAATCTCAAGCATTGTTGTTATTTAAGTCGGTCTTAAAAAAGAAGTAAGAAGCACACATCGCTAGATTCGCAATAGAAATGTGGATTGTTTGGCTCTATCCCGTCCATCACAATAGCATATTTTTGGTAATCTTGTCTTCACTGTATAGGAGAACGACTTTACACCTTTGTTATGTTAATATTCTAATGGAATAACACAGTATATTATATAAACATTTAAGGGCAAATGACAGCGTTCGCCCTTCCCGAACCTCCAATTTTTTTGCAGAAAAATGAGCTAACTCGGAACTCATGTCATTTATTGGAAAGCTTGCAGATGGTGATACCCAACGTTTTCTGTTAATTTCCCGTCCAAGTGTTAGTCGAATTCACTTTGGAACCACCCTAGAAGCGTCGCTTTTGGACCGAAAAGACGTGGATTTACTCTGTAATTTCCATGATCTGTTGAAACATTTTGCTGTGGTGCTCTTAATAAGATAAAGAGGCCAACAGCAACTATTAATTAATGAAATGTGGGGCTCTATTTAAGTTGCATTCTTCGCGTCCTTCATCAAACGTTTCCGCCTGTCCGAATGAATAATGAGATAAGATGAATAATGCGACCCTTGGGTCAAATCTCGCTTAGAGCTGTTCTTCATTTTCTTGTCGCCTGCGAGCTTTTATCAGATCGTGATCAGCTTGCATTGCGGCCCCATCTCTCATGTGCCGAGCCAAGCAGTCATTCTGTTGGCGCGAACTATGCACGTCCCTCGTGCAGAGCTCCAATCTGCTCCGTGTACACTAACGATGGGCTTTGTTTTTGTTCAGCTGATAAATTAGCCGATCCGCTATGATTTACGACCGATCTATCCGAGTTGTTGCCGGATTTCTGCACATCGTGCAACATACAGTACTGTGTGTTTACCGTTATAGGCTCGTCTTCAGCTAGGAGTCTCCAATATGTCACCCAAACGCCTTCTCTTTTTGATGCTTATCATCTCGTTCGCCTCGGTGCAGGCTCTCAACGAGCAAGGTAATGAAGAAGGGAGTCAGGAAATTAAGCCTGACAGACCAAAGTACACTCAACATGTAATGTGTTTCAGCAAGCAGTTACTACTGGGACCACATAAGCAGGAATCGTCTCTCCACAATCATGCAAAAGGATGCGATGCTCGGTCCGAGAGAAGAGGTGCTCGCTCCTAAACCACCCAAAAATCTTATATTCTTCCTCGGTGACGGAATGGGAATCACCGCGGTTAGTGCCGGTAGAATATACCGAGGACAGAAGCTGCATCTTGACAATAATCAGGAAGCCCTTAATTTCGAGAAGTTCCAAAGTTCATGCTTAGTAAAGGTGACCGACGCCGAACACCCATGAAAACGAATGAGACATATCCTTTCAGACATATTCCTACGATAAGCATGTGACGGATTCTGCAGCCGGAGCGGTGGCTCTGTTCTCAGGACAGAAAGTTAAACAGCATACGCTTGGAATGGATCCGACGACCACAAGCAACATTTCCTGCGAAAACACAGAAGACAAGAAGTTGAAGAATTTGATTTCCATGTTGGCTCTGGATGCAGGAAAGTCGGTTGGCTTCGTGACGACTACAAGAATCACTCATGCTACTCCGGCTGCTCTATACGCCCACACAGTGCTCCGATACTCAGAGAACGATGTCGAAGTGAAGGAAGAGAACATGACGGACTGCAAAGACATTGCTTCGCAGTTGGTGAACTACCCAGCTAACCAATTCCAGGTAAAATTCTAAGTTGTTATGTTAAGCTACTAAACGGCCAATGCAAACATAATTTGGATCAGTTCCGTTGTTTGACGGAGTAAAGTCGTTCATCAATCTCCGATCAATTCAGCCATCAAAACAACCTCAATTATGCTGCTCAAAAAACGAACATTCACTTTAGGTACTTATGGGCGGAGGCCGAAAGAATCTCGTACCCATGGCGGACGGTGGATCTCGCTCTGATGATCGAAACATCATGAACGAATGGCGGAACCTTCCCGGACAGCGCGTTGTTGCTACCACAAGAGATGAACTTCTGAGCGTTGACGAGAACACTGAACACCTTCTGGGTATTATTACATTTGGTAATCTACCGAAACGATAACGGTTCTTGCAGGTGTGTTCAGTGACAGCCATCTGAAGTACTACGTTAACTTAACTGACGAAGATCACAAGAAACAGCCAACTTTAGAGGAGATGACTGCCGTTGCCGTAAGAATTTTGAGCAAGAACCCGAACGGTTACATTCTTCTTGTCGAAGGAGGGCTAATTGATGTGGCTGAGCACGCAAACAAAATGCACTACTCGCTAGAAGAGCTTCTTGAGTTCGATAAGGCGATTGAAACCGCCAGGGGAATGGTGGAAGACGCGCAGAACACTCTGATGGTGGTTACCGCTGACCATTCGCATACACTTACCATGCCGGGATACAGCGACCGATCGAAGAGCATTTTTGGTAAGTGTCATTGAAGTTCTATCGAAATAGTGCGTCCAAAACCCAGTTATAAGTCACTTCTCGAGTTTTGCCCTTAAGCTCACAAAATCTCCACCTGAACACTGTTTATTATGGTTCAGTAATAATTGTCACATCAGATGTTCATTAAAGTCGCTATCCGAACATAACCAAAACTGTAGAACCGAACTTTATACCGCATGTTTAAGGATCGAGCATCTACGATTATGGTGACATTGACCATCTGCCCATAGCTACCTTGATGTTCGCCAACGGACCTGGTGGTCTGCATCAATCGAATGCCACTCACGTTTATCGTCGAACGAATCTATCTGAGATCGACACAGGTTTCCCGCGTTTCCTTTGCAGGTGCCTAACATGGAATTTTTTAGAAAACGTTGACTACGTTTCCCCGGCGGCGGTTCCCCTAAAACTATCCACACATTCCGGAGAAGATGTCGGACTCTGGGCTCATGGACCATACGCCAGGTGTGTGTCTATTCTGCGTCGTATGTTCGTATGTCCAATTATAGGCTCTTCACCGGCACTATTGAAAACACACAAGTTGCGTTCACGATCAAATATATTCTCTGTCTTGGCAAGGAAGAGGCGAATCTATGTTCGCTTGTTGAGCAAACGAACAGTCATTGGGGAACAGGTGAGTTCAAATGTAATCACTTATCGTATTCATGGCACTTATTTTCAGCCACGTTAGGATACCCAACTGGAATCTTGATTCTCTTAATTCTAACAACCCTGTTCTCCTTCGGCACCATGGTACTACTGAGTCTACAGATGCTCCTCAAATATCGGACTCTCAACGAGTCGTCATCAAACGAGTGCTTACGGAAATTTTAAGTCGGGTACACACATTACATATACACTATATTATGATTTGAATTCAACGGATAAAGAGATAATATTACCTATACCAGTAGAAATATCTTGAATCTGAAGCCCGTGGCCACGCACATTTTATTTTGTACATAGCTGCAAGTGATATGGCTGGCGGAAGAGGTGAGAGAGCTATACAATGACACCTCGCCTGTACTCCAGGCGGTTTGTGTGAACAGAAATAAACTACCGATGCGTTACAGCGATTTTAAACTCTTCAATACAGCTCACTTTTCACTTTTATAGTCTTGTCGAGATTGAAATATGACAAAGGGGTACTTCCGATCGGAATCCAATGTCGAACGCTATTTAATGTTTATTGTTCTCTTTTGTTGTGTCTGCGATCTCGAAATTTGGCTTCCGTTTCTGTCGTTTTTGTTCCCTGTTTTTGAGAACAACAAATTTGTCAAATAAGCAGATCACATTTCGTGTGTCAAAAGAGACCATATTGTAGAGACTATTTCTGTGTACAGGACCGCTAGCTATGCCCTGATTGTCTTTGCAAGTGTGGGTCTGTGAACTGGTTTTCATCTCGTGGTATCTGTCACTTTCACTGTCGCAACTCTTTCCGGGTATCTCTGTGCTTCTGCTTTCCTTTTGATTTTGATGTTAATTATCATTAAAGAGTCCATATGGGACCCATCTCTAAGCACAAGAAGAGAAAAACATTCTGGCACGCATTGCAGGCGAAAACAATGCATGATAACAAGTCGGCGGCAAGCCTTCCAAACGGCTGGCTGTTCTCGATGCCCGCGCAAGCGCCATACGCCCCATGGCTTTAAAAATACGCAGTTGTGTTCACGCGCTGTTGCACTTTCTTCGCCTGCAGCACACCTTTTCTCGTGGCGTCATTTGCTTATCCCTCGCGAGGGAGTTTTCCTGACGCGTCTATGTCGCGTCATCCTCGTCGTCTATCAATTGAGTCCATCTCGCGTTTTCGTTCTGCCGCGAACTTCACAGATTGATGTTTCTTTTGTTAAAAATTCAGTGCTTATCTCGAACCGGCGTAATTTGATCTTTCCCTTGTTCGGGAGTGTGCGAGGTACGTAGTCTAGGCATCGCCTTAACTCTCGGCTTCCGATACTTGCATTGCCTCTGAGTCATGTTTCCTCAGCTGTCTGCAACGGTCGTTCTGGGGAGTCTTCTGTGCATTGCTCTCTTCTGTTACGTCTGTAAGTCGCTGTGAGACCATTTGGAAAGAGCGTATATGGCTAACGGTTTCAGTGCTTGTCCCCAAAGATCGAGTTCTTATCAAGTCTGCTGCAAAATTGTAAGCAGTCAATTGAAATTCTTTATGGTAACTTTCAAAAATTCAGAGAAGGGCGAAATGAAGCCGAACTGCTCAAAAGGCTGGACACGCTTCAGGACGAAATGCACAGGATACAGTCGGAACTGAAGATGAGTCAGGCGGAAAAGTAAGTTGCGACCAGCAAACGATCACATAGACCTCGAGAAATAACCATGCTTTCAAAGGAAATATTCACAAAGCGGCAGTTTGAAATATGTTCATTCTCTCGCAAAAGAACGGGTGGAAAAGTTATAGATGCTTGACTTTCGCAGTGCTAACGTGACCCGTTTTGACAAGCGTTTCCTAGACATAACGACTCCTTTTTATGCTGAATTTCGGTTTTATAGGAAGACAAACAAACGCTATCCTACGGTGAAATTCCGAAATGAAGAAAGTCGAAAGCGGATCCTCGTCACAGGCGGGACTGGATTCGTCGGATCACACCTCGTCGATAAACTTATGCTCGATGGCCACGAGGTTATCGCGTTGGACAACTACTTTACAGGTCGAAAAAGGAACGTCGAACATTGGATCGGTCATCCCAACTTTGAACTCGTTCACCATGATGTCGTGAATCCGTACTTCACCGAAGTTGACCAGATCTACCACTTGGCATCGCCCGCTTCTCCACCCCACTACATGTACAACCCGGTGAAAACGATCAAAACAAACACCATCGGCACAATTAACATGCTTGGATTGGCGAAGTAAGTCAACATTGTATCCCAAAAGTTCAGTCTTCTAATATAGGAGAGTGAAAGCCCGCATTTTGCTCGCCTCCACCTCCGAAGTCTATGGAGATCCAGAAGTTCATCCGCAGCCAGAAACGTACTGGGGTCATGTGAATACAATTGGACCGCGTTCATGCTATGATGAGGGGAAGCGCGTCGCTGAGTCTCTCATGGTGGCCTATAATAAACAGGAAAAGGTGGAAATTAGGATCGCTAGGATATTCAACACTTTTGGGCCAAGAATGCATATGAACGATGGTCGTGTGGTCAGCAACTTCATCATCCAAGCGCTACAGGAGCAACCTATAACGGTAAGTCGGCCATCTAACGGAATTCTCGAATGAAAGCGCTATTTTTTTGATCCCAAACGGAAGTTGCGATTCAGATTCTCTCTTAGTACTGCACAGTTTGTGCTCAAAAATAGGTCTTGTAAAGTTCAAACACTACAAAATCCGTAGTCATTCTGTTCCATTATCACAAACGTTCTCTTCTCTGATGATATTAGCACCTTCACCGAATAATGATTCAGATCTACGGCGATGGAAATCAAACCCGTTCCTTTCAATATGTTGATGATCTCGTGGAGGGACTTATAAAGCTCATGAACAGCAACACTAGCCTTCCAGTAAACATCGGTAATCCGGAAGAACACTCAGTCAAAGACTTTGCTCGCATCATTCGCGATCTAGTCGGTATGATTTTCATCCAATGCGTTCGCAGCTCTTTGTCCGCTTTAGGAAGCAAGAGTGACATCGTAAACCACGAACAACAGCAAGATGACCCAAAACAGCGCAAACCAGATATCCAACGAGCTGCTGAGCTGCTCAAGTGGCAGCCGAAGGTGTCCATGACCGACGGCTTGAAGAAGACCATCGACTACTTCAGAAGAGAACTGCAGTCGACGAAAGAGCGCGTTGCTGACGACCAGCTTAGGTATCGAGTCGATAACCAAGTGACGCAACAGCTTCTCAACCTGTAGAGCTGCAAAACAACCATTTACCCTGTGATGATTTATGATCTGTGATAACTGACGTGTAGTTCATCTACACAGATTTTCGATTACTGGTGTCAACAAAAGTTCACATTGAATTTTATGCAATTGCTTTAAAGGTATAATCTATATAATAAATATATGAATAATTCTTGCAATGAAGGTCTTTCGGGGTGTTTTTGTAAGCACAGCACTTGCATCCGACCGTATAAACAGATACAGACATTGAGTGCTGTGTAGAGACTGTCTAGAAGTACTGCTTTCCCAGAAAGACCACAAAAGCGACCTTGTTCGGGACTATACATAGCTTTAGTGAAGAGAATTTACTTAAGCCGCGTTCATTCTCACGGCGACCCTGACGCGATGCTCCGTCACGAACGCATCCTGTGATAGCAGATTTTCCAACTGTACCCTTTCTCTGACAAGGAGGCAAGAAAAAATTGCAATATTCTGTCGAGAGGGTGTTTTGAAGCGACAGAGCTCGTGAAGAAAGCTGCAGAAACCGATCATCGAGGAGGTGGGAACTTCAGCGAAGTTCTTGAACGTTGATTTACTCAACGTTACAACAGCTGAACAAAGAAAAGATGTGGTGAAGTGCCATTTTTATTACTCTTTTCAGGTTATTTCCTATTTGCTTGACATCCCGGTTGATATGTTCATTATGAGCTTAAAGTCGCCTTGAAAAGTTTATATGATTTACAAACTACCGTTCTCTATCATTACCTTTAATTTATTCGATGTTTCTTCCGAAACCGTTTCATATTCTAAGCGTTATTTTTGATTCGCCGTTTCTTAAGGAATACTCTACGTCAACAAAGTGCTTCTGTCCCTTCTTATTATAAAAATTCTGGGCCGAAGACGTTTATGAAGCACAATTCGATCATACCCGGAGCAACTCGTGGAACACGCATCTATGGACATATCATCGACTGCCTCAAAACAGGTCAGCCCTTGTGCTAACTTGGCAGCTTGCAAAGAATGTACGATGTCTACCGAAGTTCGCTGTCTATTTGGGCCGTTTCAGACATCAGAGACATCTGATGCAGACGTTTGACCGTTTCAGACAATTTAGACGTATGATGCAGACGTTTGACTGTCTCAGACGTCTGAGACGTCTCATTGAGACGTTTGACCGTTTCAGACTCCCAATAGACACAACGGCCTGCAAATTGCGTTATTTGTCAAATATGTGCGTGTTCGGCCGCGTTATTTCTTTCACTTGGTCTTATTTCGTTATTTCAGTTTCACAATGGATGTTGAGGATCAAGGAATCATCGATGATCTTCCCGATTCATATACCTGCTGGAGGATCATCCGAATCTCGAATACTGCAGGGCCGAGTCGTCTGTACGTAAAGACGACGGTCTACTTCTCCGGCCCCGACCGCGGAATGCGCACGACTGTCACCGAAATGTAAGAGAAGATTAGTTATTTATTTATGCATCTGTTTATTTATTTATTTATTTATTTATTTTGCTTGATTGTTTATTATTGAATACAGAATATATTATGTTTACACATCGTTGCACTCAGAATAACTGCCATGAGCATTCATAGTTTCTTTTTTGGTTCCGTCTTTTCTGTCCACCTGGATCATTTTCTCGACCACCATGTCGCCATCAACGACTACGACGGTATACTGATGTTCACGCCCACCTCGCTCTTTTGCACTGCAACTGATTTAAGGGACAGCAACAACACTGACAACACTTCAGTATCCTTCGACCTTCTTTGTTTCTCGGCGATGATCTTAGAATTCGGATGGTGGACGGTTTTGCCGGTAACGAGGCGGTAACTCAGCTTCATGAACAGGTTCGATCCATCGGCGTTGATTTGGTCACCCTGGGTAGCACAGCCACTTCCCAGGCGGATGCAGAAAGAGCAGTGGTGGAGGCTTGATAGATATCAAAAAGCTTTTGGAAACCGCATCTCATAAAAGAAGGCGAATTAAAAGAAGCTCTCAACTTCGAGTACTCACATCTCGTTCGCTTCGTTCCCTGCCTTAGTTTCCGAGTAAGCTCTGTTTGCGAACCTCTATTTGTCCTTAGAAAGAAGCTGAGGGAAACGACATTGCCCTTCCTTGAAGGCACTTTATTCCGAAATGAAACACGCAAAAAACAAATTATTTACAATGGATCATGATCATGAATTATGACCGCTACGTACACAACGTCGAAGTTCCATCTTTCAATTCCAATTAAACGTAACCAGTTCCGTGGGCGCTAATTGATCGATCGCCTCTCCACAATTAGATGCCCGGTCCAGCGATGCATTCGTGATGATTTTTGTATTTTCTCTTCTGCTCGTAGCTACGTTTCATCCGTCAATATGTAGGCGCTGACCTATCAGTGCTTTTTCCATTTTATTTGCTTTAGGTGTGAAGATTTCATTTTTAAACATTCGAGCTGTTTTTGTCCAACATGTACGGGTGCGAGCGCCTGTCACCACGATTGCAACAGCCGAGGGCGTAACGGAGCAATCACCAACGACCTCACTTCCAATAACTCAACTGCAGTCCACAATCCCCGAATCGACAACTAGACGAGCCGTTAAGGATCTATATTTTACGCAGAAGACTGACATTACGACCACTGAAAGAGCGGTTATCGTTACAGACGAGCCTAAGACTGCGAGAGGCACCGGATTAGAAGATATTGGGATTCAGGGTCTTCATCATAAGATCAGACACAACCACGAGCTGCGAGAAGACGACTATTCCAAATCTCCTAGTACAATCGGGACTCCAGTGACGGCTTTTCGACCTAAAATTGAGGAACGATCAGAAGGTGATTTTGCTGAACACTTGGCCGAACCATCTGCCCACGAAATCGAAGTCAAGGAAGCTCACACCGTCTCTCCTAATGTCCACGACATCTATGTGACTGAGTCGACCATTGCGTCAACAACGGAAGGATCTGCGATTGTCGATTCAAGTCTGAATCTAACAGAAATCGGCATTTCAAGGCAGCCTCACAAAATTCGTCACGAAAAGCCCAGTCCGGAAGAGAGCAACGAAATTGATAGGCAACTCGGGCCCCTGAAATTGGTGAATCGGACGTTTGTGGAAACACATGGTCTAGAAGACGATGAGGACTATAGCGACACAAGGGAAGAAGGATCTGCACACGACACATCTTACTTCAGTTCGTCTATTTCACCCACTGAAGCTGAAGAAAGCAGAGTTTCGAACCATTACGATATTGGAGAGGAAATGTATTCTGAGGAGACCACAACTATTGAAGTTGAATCCACTACTTCGACGACGACCACGACGACAACTACCACTACAACAACAACCACAACCACGACTGAAATCACTACTCCGAAGACACTCATCAAGAATGATACAGCCAGTAAGTAAATACATCATTTTCACCGTGTTCATCATCTTCTATTCCTTTCATTTTAGTGGAAGCCTTCGAGAACATCGACCCAGAGCAATTCCTGATGCATGTTGATTCTTTGAATCGCACTGAAGAGGAGCTGCGTGATCTGCTATCAAATAAGGAACACTTAAACATGGACTATGGGTCGACCAGTCGAGACTACGGTAGCAGCTACATCTTGCCGGTATTGAAATCGATTAAGTACGACAACAACAGTGTTCCACTGCTATTTCCAGGTTCTAATTTTACCTCTTTTTACGGTACAGTGTTTGCTGTTTAGATGTACCGCTAAATGTTCTGGTCCAACTCAACATCATTCATTTGGCCAATTTTGATTCACAACAAATGGAATACACAATTGATTTGGAATTACGGATGCGCTGGTTTGATATGAGGTGGCCATACAACAAAGTGTATATTCTACAGATTGGTGTTTTAGGTTAGCGAACAAATACCCAAAACCAGTGCGTATTCGAGAGTTACCTGTACTGGAACAAATCTGGCGGCCTGATCCTTATTTTGTGAACTCGAAGTACTCATATTTTCACCTTGTGTCATTCCCAAACTTCAGAATGCGTGTTATGCCCAATGGCCTCGTATCGTACACTATGAGGTACGATCGAGCTACACTCTCCTTTAAATGTGCATAATCTTTGAATATCTTAGAGTTACCCTCCTTCCTGCTTGCCAAATGGTGTTTTGTCGTTTCCCTCATGATCGTCAACAGTGTGATCTCATGATTAGTTCAAGTAAGTTTCTCAGCCGAAAAGTTGCTATACTGGTACGAATGAAAACAAAATTGGCCTTTCTTTTTGATTTGATTGTGATCAACACAATACGTTTATGTACTCTAAGGGAAGGGGTGAGATCAAACAAAAAACATGTCTGCTAGTATGAGTGATAGTGATTGTTTTGGCACCCGCCATTTATTTCCTGGAACTTCGGACGTAAATATTACAGTGCTAGTGAAACGTACAGTGGCGAGCATAGAAATAGCCGCACTACATATTGGAAAAATGTTCGGTCATTTTGAGAACGGTTTGCCTCACATGCTTCGATGGTAATGCGTGTATGATGTGCAGAATTTCCTGGAGAATTTGGCTGTGCCAGCTAGAATGACAGAAAAATAGTTCTAGCTTAGCACGGCCTGAATTCAGACCGAGGGTGCCGATTTTACGCGGGCACAGAAATAGCCGCACTTTGAATGTTCTTTTTTATTGTGAGTTTTCGAGTGAATTTCTCCGACGGTAACGTGTTATTTTGTGTGCTCTGTTATTTCTGTTATTAATCTGTTACTCAATTCTTTTAGAAAATGGGACGGGGAAAACACATATCACCTGAACAACGCGCTCGTATCGACACCCTGAAGAAGGAAGGTAATTCCATGCGAAGAATCGCCGACAAGTTGGGAATTTCGGAGAAGGCAGTGCGAAATGCCGTGAAAACGATACAGAAGAGTCGAGGAAATGTGGAAAATCCGGTAAGGAAGCCGAAACCAAGAAAAAGTACGGACCGTGTGGATAGAAAGATCAGGATGATGTCTGAAGCGGATAGGATGAAGACTGCTGTGGATATCCAGAATGAATTGAGTGGATCTCCCGGCTTCAATCTGAGCGTTTGGACTGTCCGACGACGTTTGAACGAAGTCGGATTGATGGGACGAGTCGCCCGCAAGAAGCCGCTCGTGTCGAAGAAAAACCGTTAAGCTCGAATTGCCTTCGCTAAGAAGCACATCACCTGGCAGCCTGAAGACTGGGCCAAAGTGTTATTCACGGACGAATCGAAGTTCAACCGGCTAGGGTCCGACGGAAAGACGTATGTGAGACGGTACGTCGGTGAAGAATTCGATCCACGCTGCACCAAGATAACTGTTAAACATGGCGGCGGTTCTGTGATGGTATGGGCGGGCTTCCGGCGGTCCGGAGTTGGTCCAATTTTTCATACTGACGGAATTCTCGATGGAAAGAAGTATGTGGATATCATGGAGAAGGTGCTGAAGCCATCTGCACGCCAACATTTCGGCCGAAATTGGATTTTCCAGCAAGATAATGATCCCAAACACACGCGCAAGATCGCGAAGGCTTGGTATAAGAAGAATAAGTGGCGCGTTCTAGATTGGCCAGCTCAAAGCCCGGATCTGAATCCGATCGAGAATTTGTGGAACGACATTGAGAAGGTGGTGCAGGCAAAGAAAACTAAGAACCTTGCCGAATTGTCAGTCAGCATCGAACAAGCCTGGAGAAACATACCCGTGACCCGCTGCATGAGCCTTGTCGACTCCATGCAACGTCGCTGTAGAGCTGTCATCGCAAGTAAAGGATTTCCGACAAGGTACTAGATCATTGTTGTATGTAGCCTGTTGTTTTTACGTTCTTTGTTAAAAATTTTCGGCAATAAAAAAGAACATTCAAAGTGCGGCTATTTCTGTGCCCGCGTAAAATCGGCACCCTCGGTCTGAATTCAGGCCGTGCTAAGCTAGAACTATTTTTCTGTCATTCTAGCTGGCACAGCCAAATTCTCCAGGAAATTCTGCACATCATACACGCATTACCATCGAAGCATGTGAGGCAAACCGTTCTCAAAATGACCAAACATTTTTCCAATATGTAGTGCGGCTATTTCTATGCTCGCCACTGTAGATCTAACCATGACATTTTATACTCAAAAAATATTTGCTCATCCCAACTGTTCCTTTTTATCCATGGTTTTTTGTTATTTTGTCGTTCATGTAGTGCTTATCTTCAGTTGCCTTCCCCCGTCAAATGGTGAACCTGATCTGGAACGATGACCCAGTCAACTTTGCCAATCGTCTCGCCCTCCCGGAACTGAAAATAACGAAAATGGCCACGGAAACGTGCGCCGTTGAAGGAAAATTAAGTGCGTGAGCATCTCCGGCGATCTAATTAAATTTCCATTAAAGACGACTTATTGTTTTTGTTTTTAGTTGATTCCACGTGTTTACGACTCGTCTTCTTCTTGGAACGTGATGGCGGACGATTTATCGTGGAGAAATACATTCCCAGTACGCTGGCGATGATGTTCGCCTGGGTGGCGCCTTACGTACCGTATAACTACGAGGATGTGCGCATTATCACGCCGATTACGGTGCTTCTGACGTTGGTGCAAATGGAGAAGGGCGAGGAGGACGTGCGAACGAGCTATCTGACTTCGTTGGACACGTGGTTTGCAGCAATGAAGGCCTTCAGTGTACTGTCCTTGATCGAGTCCCTCTTCGTTTTAGCGTTGGTCAAAAGAAGTAGAGCCATGGTGAGTTAGTTGAAGCGAACTCGTAGAGCAATACTATTGTTAGCGTCGAAACAAAGGAGTGGAAAACAAAAGGTCTTTACGGCAATCCTATTTACAAACATCGCTGTTCTTACCGTACTATGCATAACATAACAGTGTTTCTATGAATAACTGGGCATAAGTGAGATTTCTGGAAAGCCATTCATAGCTGAAGCGGTTCCCGCATTACTCACATTCGGGTCCGATTCAAAACAGTATGAAAGTGCAAGTCTCTAGAGTTAATTCAGATTAACAATGCGTTGGCGTTTTATTACCGCCTACGAATGAATAGAATTCTTAAATTGAACAGTTATCTAAATTGCACAATACAGCTTGAATTTGATCCATTCTTGAATGCATCTACAAGGACAGCAGTCTTAGTCATGCTGCACTGATTGCTGATAGCTTTGCTGAGTCAGATTTTATTGCAAATCTGCAGCAATTTTATTGTGTGCATAATTATAAAATCCGTAACAGTATGATGTGGATATGACTCAAGGATTGCACTTTCAAAGCGTTATCAGACAGGTCCTTCTTTTTTATTTATGCCATTTTATTTATGCCATATTTATGCCATATGACATCGTTACGGAACTTGTTCACAAATCTTTATTAGATAGAACATGTTGCCGTGTGGCTTAGGAACGTCTTTTGTCAAGGTTAACAAAAGGATTGTATATAGCGAGGTTTTTATAGGAGAAAGAAGCTCAACGAGCGATCAACCAACTCGAAAAGGCGACGTTCATCTTGGAAAGCAAGCGCATCCGCCGCCTCTACCACCATCTCGACAACATCGCCCGCTTCCTCTCCCCAATCTTCTTCATTCTCTTTTTCTGCTATTATGTGCTTTTCATAGCTCAAGGCGACGAGCATACATGTGTCTCACGGAACTATGGAATTTTTTAATTATAATACATGAAACTCACTGAGATCAACGTTGGACAAGAGGGATCAACAACCGGAGATGGCATCACACGTAATGACCACACATAAATGTGTTTTGTAAACAAAGATGAAGTACAGTGGCGGCCGTATAAATAGCCGCACCCTCTACATAAAGTTTCTATTGCCGATTTACCCTGGATTTTAAAAGGTGGGCACTAAACAAAGGGCACTATCAGATGTAGAATTTATCAAGCAGCAAAATGGTGTTACTTATTTTCCGTGCAGGACCCACCATGCAGACAGGGAATGTAATACATTCGGCCGGCTCATATTCGGCGCGGCATTATAAATAGCCGCACCCGGAGTTCCACCATTTTCTGAGTGTTTTTTGATGAGTTTTTTGCGTCGTATCGTTTTATTCTTTATTCTGTGTTATTTGTGCTCCCACTCTGGTATATAATTCATCTACACCCGGGGATGAGGTTAATGTATTACGCCCCAAAAGAGTGCCCATGCCGGTACTCAAAGAACAAAGATACTTCCCGGGAAAGAGTCTCCGAGAAACAATGAATCTCGGCGATGGTTACACAAAACACTTTGAAAACGGCATAGAACAATGGGGAAAACCTTGAGACTGCTTTAGGGAAGCGAAAGCCATGAAAAAGAACGGTTTTTATCGATTAAAGGATCGTCCGGATCTCAGAGGCAGACCGAAAAAAGTCGTTTTTCTGCTGAAGTATCCAACTTCGGCCGGGTTTTTTGGGCTTGCGTGAGCGCGCAGGCTATTTGACAGCAGGTAAACAAACTAGGGGTGATGCGATGCGTTGCCCGCGAAAAATCAGACGTATCTAGAATACACTGACAAGCCCACATGGCCTCCGCCAAGCAGCACTTCGACTAGCAACCCGTAGACAAGGCCAAATTACTGTTTTGAAGGGCAAATTGAACTTCTATCCTCTAGTGTGGGTTATGAGAACGTATGTACGGCGGTGCATAGGAGAAGAATCCGATCCAGTACATACGGAGGCCACAATCAAGCATGACGGTGGCTCTGTAATAGTGGGAGTTGGCATCCGGCGGTTCGAGATCCATCCGATTTTTCACAGTGAAGGCGTTTTTGACAGCCAGATGTTCGTGAACGTCGTAAAGAGTGTGTTGCAACTACACACAGCCCAAAAAGCCAGGCCGAAATTGGATACTTCGCCAAAAAAACGACTTTTTTCGGTCTGCTTCTGAGATTTGGACGATCTTTCTATCGATAAAGGCCGACCTCTTTCGTGAATTTGGTATTCAAACGGAATTCTTCAGGTTTCCTCCGTTGTTCTACACTATCTCTACAGCGTTTAGTGCATGTGTCTCTGAGATTTTCAGTTACTCGGCGATTATTCCCCGGGAAGTACCGCCGTTCTTTAGGGTATCGGCATCGGGGCTCTTTTTTGATGTGATAGGTTAACCCCTTCCCCTGTTCCAGATAAACTAAATACCAGAGTGGGAGCACAAATAACATAGAATAAAGAATAAAACGATACGACGCAAAAAAACTCATCAAAAAACACTCAGAAAATGGTGGAACTCCGGGTGCGGCTATTTATAATGCCGCGCCAAATCTGAGTCGGCCGAATGTATTACATTCCCTGTCTGCATGGTGGGTCCTGCACGGAAAATAAGTAACACCGTTTTGCTGCTTGATAAATTCTACATCTAATAGTGCCCTTGGTTTAGTGCGCACATTTTAAAATCCAGGGTAAATCTGCAATAGAAACTTTATGTAGGGGGTGCGGCTATTTATACGGCCGCCACTGTAGTTGAGATTCGGAGGAAAGGACGGTTAGCGGACTTGGGACGAGCGGAAACTGTTGCGTGGGAAGAGTACGCGGCGGAAAGCGGAACGGAAGTCACGGGAGAAGGCAGAGTAGAGGAGCGGGTTTATCGCTGAGTTCGAGTAGCCCAGCCAGAAGGCCAAAGTGAACAACCACTTAGGTATGCACGTCGTGACAGGACACGTATGGTAAGCCTAAATGAAACGATACCGTCTGTTGATTGATGAGCTCAACCAGACCTGTAGGATGTAGATTATGGTGAATGGCAACCAGCAAATGGTGAAGCAGCCAACGACGACAGCTATGGTTCGAGCTACGCGCAGTTCGGTACGAAGAGAGATGCGATTGAAGGCGAGCATTGGGTGTAGAAGGGATCGTTCGCTGAAATCATTATCGGTTCAGGGTAGTTAACAGTGGGAAAAATGGGCTACTATCTATCTTCTCTCGATCTTTTCCTGCAGAAGCCCATTGACACTTCCTTTTCTGTTTTCGTTTTCTATTAAAGGGTGCTGTCATTCACACACATTTTGTGACATGCTTAATGTGTTTTTTCAACGTCATTGCGGAAATAATGCGAAAATACTACGATCTTTTATGTCCTTCAAAATAACGGCCTACATGACCTTTTGAAAGTTTACTTTACTTTGTTTTCGGGGTTGCTTCATTTTCATTTTGCTTTGAAATATAGCCTGCTTTGTTACCTTTGAGGAGCATCCGGCTTGGCACCAATAAACGCCATAATCATTGCCGGATACCAAACGGTATTCTGAGCCGGTTCACCCATAAGACTGTTGGCGCGTGCGTGATTTCTTTCTGGCTCCAGTGAGTTTTTCGACTTCGTACTGTCTCGTCGTTGTATTTTGTCGGAACATGCGGATTTGGTGGGCGACGGGTGCAGTGAATTGGGCTTCAGATGTTGTTTATATCTCGGTGGCAGCTGCTGGTGGTGAACTTGAGTCTTCGCGGCCGCCGTTTCCCCTTGAGTACTATTTAGGCTTGTCACCGAGTTTCTTGTGCTTCGCGTTTCTTTTTGGACACTGGCCGATGACGCAAACCGACTCGCCTGTTTCCGGCACGAGTGACTCTGAAGATGTGATAAGAGGGTGTAATTTTTGCATCAAAAGTATCGGTCTTACGCGAAGGTTGTCGTCTCCTCGACGGTGGACCCGCAAAAAGACCGAGTCCTTGTCGGGCAAACTGTGGAAAGAAGACTTGGAGGATTTGTGGGGACGATGCGAGTCGGAGACTGTGCGGAGTATGCAGACATTGAGCCAAATCTGCAGAACGAAAAGGTTATATATGTCGAAAGCGCAGGTTGGCCAAGTCCTTATGTGACAAAAACCAAGTACTTTCCCGAAAATCGAATATTCGAAGCTTACTACAGTATCCAGCAAACGCTTTTATGCGGGGTATTTCCTTTTGGTCATGCATCGTAGAGTAGAAAAAAGATTAAGTGCTGTGATTTGAAATACGGCATACGATTTTGCAGCGGCTTGTTTTGCCGACAGGCTTTCCCCGAAAATCGTGGATCTGTCGCACTTTAAAATCAAGAGAACTACAGACATTATTTGCATTTTTTTCCTTTTTCCTTGGAAGCAGAGACTCATTCTCAAACACTGACATCACGGTTCGCCGAACGGAGACCGATCAAAACCGACACTCCCCCTAATCATTTATGCACAAAAAATGAAATGGAATTCCGTAAAAGTACCAATAAAAAGACGTTTACCATTATGATCGCCGGAAGAACGAAAGAGAACATGGCTGAGAAGATGATGTAGTGATCATTGCTGGTCATTGGAGTGCATATAAAATGCTTCTTCGGATCATGCTCATTCGGGTCGTCAAAAATTAACTGTACAATGAGAGCTGGAAACGCCAAAAGCCCAGATATGATCCAAACAAGTGCGATTGTCACTTTTGTCATCCTACAGAGAAATACATTAGATATTCACTTTTTAACTCCATTTACTTTGTCGACGAGATGAACCGATATTTGAGCGGCTGTCGAACGGCCATGTAGCGATCGAAACTGATCGCCAAGAGGTTGTAGATGGATGCTGTGCTAAGCCACACATCAAGTGCTAGCCAGACTTTGCACCAGGTGCGTCCGAGACCCCATGTTTCTGAGCGCTCCTAAAAGGAATACGGTAAATGTCAACGAATAGACTAACGGCTAAGCTGTGTTTCTTCGTTTTACAAATTTAAATGGCAAATTACGAAAAAAATATGTGTTAATTTGAGCTGTCGTTTCTCTTACCTGATATATGGAGAAGGGCAGTATGAGTAAACCAAGGAGGAAATCGGAGAGTGTAAGTGAGAGAACGATGAAGTTGGTGGTTGTATGCATGGATTTTTGGGAGATGATTATGTACAATACGAAGATATTGCCACAGACGACGGCCATGTTCACCATACCGAATACGATAGACACCCACGTCACCCAGTCCATTCTTTTCCTGGTCACTATCTGAAAATTCAAACGTGAAATGTTGGAGAATTCATCGCATAGGCTTGTCTTTGATCGTGGAAACTTGAGCAACGATACAACACGGTACAGTAATCCTAGTATGTTACATAAGTATGTCATCTTTTTACGAATGCTATAGGGGACACAGTAAGTGCTAAAATGAGCCTGAACAACAGTATCATTTACAAGCACAGTGACAGAAAAGCTAACAACGCTTTTCCTTCGGTCAAGACTCTGCTTTCGCGGGTGGGCCCGGAAAAACATTGTCGTACGCACAAATTGTCGCATCATCAAAAGCCATTATGTGACACGCGAACCCGGCGATCAAGTATGCTTGAGGGTCTGAAGGAGGAGAACTCGGGAGCGGCGGATGGCGACGATGCCGGAATCGGCCATCGAAGACGACTCCCACAGACGACAGTGAGTCTCAGGCCGCCCCTCCTCGCCAATGACGAATCAGAAACAGATTGCATATTCAGGTTTTGAGGGCGTAGTAGGAGGATGTCCTCATTACTGACTAATCCACCGCCTCAACAGCAAAAGGAAAACGATGCGCTTACATAACGGACAAAGCTATAACAATTTTGCTGCTTGTTTATGTCGCATTTGAATACATCAGCCAACCCAAGGCGGACAGGTCATGACAGGAAGCGCAACCACCTGTCGCATAACGTCAACGAGTGCATCCAGTCTCGAAACTTCGCACTACTCTATATTGCGGGACATGAGTAATGCAGACCCAACAATAAATTCAAGGGCAATTCCTCGGATGACGCTTCTTCCCGAACCGTCGTTGCTCTTCGTTCCATAGTTTACAAAGAAACTATTGTTTAGAAAACTGATGCAGAGTGCTCAGTGACGCCTCTATGGATAATAACTCTTGTCATTCCCGGACGCTTGTCCGTTCGCCAATTCGTTTATTGTTTGTGCACGTTCGAAAGGGGACGCCGTCATTTAAAAGCACAAACTTCGCAATGTTCAGATCATGTCAATTACTCGAAATAGATTAGAATTATCAAGGGCGAAGACAATGCTCTTGATAAGAATAGTCACATAGAAAATTTTAAGATTTCAAAGTTGCACAGGCTCAAGCATTTCTCACACTACTTACACACATCCGGCCAAGTAAATCTTGAGTGGCTGCTCAAACTGCAGAAAAGAGACTTGTTGTGACAGAGAAATCCACTTCCTTGAGCGGATCAGAGCCAAACACTCAACAGCATCAACACATTCTCACACTTATATGCAGCAAAGCGAGCCTTGCAAAAAGCACCACCAATAGAAGGACCTAAAGCTCGCTCTTTTGTGAATTTGAATGAGAAATGAACGGATAACTAATAGCGCGCCTCATATTCCATGTCCTCTTGGCATTGACCATGCATGTCTGCGCAAGCTAATAATACGAAGAATTTCATGGTCTGAATTATGTATATTATAACTAGAATCTGAATCAGGACTGTGCATCAGGCAACGAGTCCTTAGAATAGCCATGGTGATAAAGCAAGGGGGTGGATTCGCCATGAAATTCTAAAGGACAAAGTTTCGAAAAAACATCGTTGAGGAGGAGGCATCAAATACGGAGTAGCCCTTCGCAGGGATGTCTACGAAAAAGTAGATCTCAAGGGAGAGCATGCCTGAAGGCGTGCGCGTCACAATTTACCTGTCTATTGTAGCAAGATTCTAAGGACTACTAAGGACAATGTACATATTGTTTTGTGGTTCTACGGAGTCTGTGCTTCTTTTCTTTGGTGCAATTTACAAAATTCCATGTGGCACCAACAAAAACACGTTTTGTTAAGGTTGTATACCAGCAATTATCTGCCATGGTTTTTAGAACAGGCAACAAGCCCCTAATTATAGGTTATCTCCCATCGCGGACGGTAAATTCGTATGAAACCACACTTATCTCCATTAGAGCAAGGACACGAACTTTTCAACGAAAGCACAAAACGAAATGAGTGCAACTCTTAGATCTCAAACATTAAAAACGCGATTTGAGATCAGCAATTCTCAAGGGAACCTTTCTTAAGGACAGGAAGCACATCTTCTATGTATACGCAATTAACAGGCACATTTGAGCATCGCTCTTCACATTGACAGTTCCAATGAACGCGATCATCTTTTCGTCTTTTCATTGACCTTTTGTGGATCAGACTTAAGCTGGTAATGCAGGCAAAGTATGGAAATATATCCGTTGGATACAACATGAAAAAAACGGAAATATCATACGTTATTACGGATATTGGCGTCATGCAGAGCTCGTCTGTCCTTGGTGTGCTGAACTTGAACTTCAACAAAAGAGGACCTGATCACATAACAAGACGGCTGATTTAGTTTGATGATCACGGGAAATCGTAATCATGACTGTAGATTAGTCAATTCCTGATAGTAAAGCTTTCCGAATTTCTGTCAATTTTCACAGATGTCATTAACCCACGATGATAATAGCTTAGTGATCCTAGTTTCTTGTCGCGGCTCTGTGTTACCTTATCTGTTCAGCTATCTCAAAAACAGATTTCCACACGTCCTCTTATCAAGCTTGGACCAACGACCAGACACTCCTTTATGCTCTTTTTCATCGAAATAAGAACCCGAAAAAAGGTCGAAAACAAAGAATAGTGATTTGAGTTGGTCAAAGGTTAGCTTTTTCTTTTTTCACAACGTGATGCAATGTGGAACCTGTTTAAGAACCGATCTACTCCATTTATTTCCATTTTTGTAAACTTTTCGTTCGAATCTGTACTTTTCAAGTGTTATGATCTCATAGAAAATGCAATAACAGTTCACTTTAAAAGCTCAACTTCAAAGCACATCATCCCAAAAATATTTTCTCACTGCCCAATCCCCAAGAGTCTTCTCTTTGCGATTGCGTTAGATGTTGCGAATTCGACTGGAAAAGAAGAAAAGATAAGAATGCCTGGCTTCCGAAATTACGATACTATCCGAGAAGAACTGTTGTAAACGCGACCAAATGTCCCTCCAACAATAGATCCTTCTTGGCTATTATGCACATATTTTAGCTCACCATCAACCGAAATAATTGATCACTCAGCAAAGAGGCAGACGCGGAAAAAGAGACGCAGAGGCCAATGCCTGTTGACATAGCTTAAAAGGTGGCACTCTTTAGAGAGTCGCCTTTCCAGGTGATAGATTCGAATCAGCGTTGGTATGTGGTGGATAAGGTAATGACTGAATACACTAAAAAACCAAATATCGCCACGTTTATAAATAGGGCGTGGCCTATGGCTGTGGTGGCAACGCCGCGCCTTAGTGATAGTGTTTCACGGCGGAGACCTTTAAGCCGAAATGACAGATCATGCGTTGTGTATTACAAAAGCAATAAATATCCTCAAGAGCGTGAATCAAAGCGCACCAAGTCGAATGTTACATATAACAGCGAAATCGACTTCACGCACTTAGTATCCAGGAATGAATGCAGATCGTGGGAAAATTTAATTTTTCAAAATTTCTCAAATGCTCAAAGATCGTATGGTTGGAGTTTGTGCGTAAATCATTTTCAAAGGAAAGTCAGCTAATCGTCGGTTTAGCCCACGCAATAAACAGGTCAATGAGTCCGGCCTCATGGACGGATCTTTGTTCTAGATGACAGGTGAAATCAAGGCGATCTAGGAAAACAAAATATTTACCAAAAATAAATGCTGATGCTGAATGTCTGATGAGACCATAAGCAAAGAAATGGCATAAGCAACGGATATGTGCTACGAAATACACAAAACGCATGAATCACAGTGGCCGAGTTAAGAGACTGTGCCGTCGTATAAAAGCATGCATATCATGGACTTCTAGCTTGCTTAACATATTGCCGTTTTTCCAACTGGCTTGCTCCTGGTTTCATCAGGCCAAAAACAAAATTCCATAACAATGAAAATATATTAGTGAAATTGTTCAGTATTTTGAGCTGAACAGGGTCTATTTCGCTTCCTGTTAAAAATTGAATTTCCGTTTCTAGGCATGATTGTATTCATGGAACTTCCTGGTTTTGGATTTTCGGTTATTCTAAATACGCACACTTTGGTCCATTCTAATTTGCGGCTGTTCAATGGAAAACCTTTAGTAAGAGCGAATGACAACATTCGTATAAAAATCAAAACGAAAACTTTGAACTCGTGAATTTCCATAGGGAAATCAGTTGAATACAAACATAAACACAAATAAATAGACAACTGAAAAAGAAGCCATATTGTGTGAACCATATATGCATATGTTCTAAGTTCGTTGTAGTCGATTTCGAGTGCAACACCCTGGGCAAAACATAAGTGCAAAAGCGCGGCCGGAAAATTTACAAATTTGCCTTTCAAGATTGGCATGCATGGCTCTGTGTGATAAACAAAGGTTCATCTTCTTCCGTGAATCACATTTGAAAATAGGTCTTCGATGATGGCTCAGATTTTACATGTCCTTTAGCATCAGAGAGAATGCCGTTAGCTACGAATCCTCGGGCTGCAGGAAGGTGAATCCTTGTGTCTTCTTTAAAAATCTTTTTAACAAAATCTAGAAGCAAAAAAAAATTTTAAATCTTCGAATATCGAATCGAATATTCGATATTTGTAAATACACGAATTATTCGATTCTACAACCCTACAAAGCACAATACTGGAACGCCTGTAAATCAGGCACGATCCTTATATTTTTTGTCCGTTCCGAGAATCGGAGCTCTTCTTTGTCTTTAGTAAAAATACGCCATCGCTTTTCTATTTTTGGTATTGCGTCAATGTTTTGAATGGGATTGGTTGGACTAAAATAAATCACAAAATTCGCGCGAAACAAATTTCACAAATAGCCGCGATCGCGAAAGCGAAAAATTAAATAACCCTATAAGAAGCTCAACCAGAATAATTCAGTATATATTCTGTCCAATGATCTTATAGAAGAGACTAGAGAGTTTCCAGGAACAAAATAATCCTGATCAGAAAAAAAGATAAAATTTAACAAAATCGTTAATTTTGAAGCATGACCTATGGCGTGACTCATAGTGAAATACAATAAATTCTCGCTGACAATTTAGCGGGAAAAACACAACAGACGACAATCATTTGAGCTTAGTTGTGGTTCCCCTTTGCGTTGACGCAAATAAAAAATGGAACAAATCGCGATTGTTTTTCATATCTCATAGATAATGAGTCACTTGAAGTATTGTAGTGCGTCTTGAGAACTGTAGTAGTGTCCTACAGCACACCAAAATAGAGTTCACCATTGTTGTAGCGGACAACAATTAGAAGACTGGTTAATCAACATGGTGATAAAAGCTTAAAATAATGCCAAACGAAGTCGCATCTCATGGAACAGAGATTCCGATGTATGGTGCACGAATTTGCTTATTGTGTATTGCGTCGAGCGTAATTGAATAAAAACATTTGTCAAAACACTATGTATCTCTGAGCCGATGGAGTTCCTGCATTGTTCCATCCATTCATCCGCTCTCAAATCAAAATCATAGAACAACAGGTCTTCGAACTTCCCGCGCTTTAATATCTCGAAATATATTTTAATATATCATCTGTTACGACCTGTTGTTGAATCAGTCAGTTCCATCTATCATCCCATTCAATGAATGACCACGTATTCATCATCAATCTTTAAACAGCGCGTCTCAATTTCCCAGAGACAGATTTTCACATTATTTATTTTTCGGTTATCCCGCCTGTCGTTCCACGAAAACATTAGACAGCATCTTTGTGCAGCACGATGACGTCGTCAAAAACATGTGACTGAAACAAAAAACAGATGAGCAACTGTAGCGCTGTTTTCTAGCTTCGCAAAAATCATAGCCTGTGCTGGGAGAGGAGGCGAGGTGCCGGAGGCGGCGATGACGTTTTTTTGTACTTCTGCATGCTGTCCAGCAATTAAATTCGTTCGAAGTGTAATTAACCTTTGCACGAATATCACGTCATGTTAGCGATTAACGGTATCTAAACACCCACAAGACGCGAATATTGAAGAACTGCACACATTATGACCAATATTCTGGATAATTGATCTGCGGTAATCTGGGCAATTTAAGGGAAGATACAGTATCAATTTGTGACCATCTTGCCCAACGTACGGTAAGGCCTTAAAAAACAAGCTGTTTCAAAAGTAAAATTGTGTGACCAAAAAACACGCATCAAGTACAAAAACGGTGTCCTCACCCCCCGGAATCGCTTTACATCCAAGCGTTGCCAAACAAAATATATGGACACAAATAATGTTTCGAGAAATAATAGACACAATTTGCGCCTCTGTTACAAAACAAACAAATTTTGTCATACTGTGTTAGTGCCGGCGGCCAAGCAATTAGCCTTGCAAAAACATCGCATTGTTGTTGAACTCGAAGGGTTCGTTCTGCGAGGGTGAGAGCGCGCATTGTTCGCTTATTCATCAAGTTCAGCTAAAGATCAAGAATAACAAGTGTGGAACCAGAGATTACGATGGTGGGTGGACAGAGATAGCACTTTAAAAATTCGACCGACATGGTTACTAAAACCAGGGGTGGTCGTGTGAACCCTGAAGAATGGGTGGAGAAGAATCTCGGAGTAATAAGCTAATTCTGGGAGGGCCGACAAATCGTATTTCGAACGAACCAGGGCGACTCAAAGAAAGTGACGGGCTTAAAGTTGAGCAGAGAATGACGGGTTCTCAGAAGGAACAATCACGGCGTAATCCATCCGCGTGTCCTTTGACTTCGGACAAAGTGAACGCTGGCCAAAACAATGAGATTACGTGGAGCGCCCGTAGACACGGATTCAATTTTAGGCCAATGCGTCTGGCGAACTATGCGCGGAATTGCGTCCGGTCCACTGCTAAACTAGAGACAAGGATGCGCTTTGCACGAATTTCCAAAATAAGCGAACATAGATGTGGGTGGGTAATGCACGAGAACGGTAAGTGGATCGGAACGTATGTAGGCAACGAGCAAGCTTTGAGATGAGACACTGCGCAATATTTTGCAGGCATTGATCAAGTGGCGAAGGGCGTAATTTCGGATCATAAAAAATGAAGTGAGCTGGTGAGTGATGAGTGCGTCAGTCTCACGCTCCCATTGTTGTTACGGGGTCATCTGCTCAGCTCCTATTGGTGAGCTCCTTAAAATTAGGGTTTCTTCAGCACGCTAAACCGATTTAAATCGTGCATCTAAAAGGCAAAAAAAGTTTAATATAAACTTGACATAATTTTGGTCCAATACCGTATCTGTGAGCACCTGCATATCCCTGGATAGGCGCAAGATGATCACGGATATTGTTGTTTATAATCATCGAAAAAAGCAGAGGCGTGAGAACTACATCGCTGCGGTGAAGACTGCGGGCTTGAAATCGGCATAAAAACATTTTCGCAAAATTTTCTGTGAAAATCGAACGCTGTAACGAGGCGATTGAAAACAAATGTGTCTTGATGGCACCTGGCAGGACGGAAGTAAATTCTCTAAATTCTTGTTACTCATTTGAGTAAACAGGGTGACGTCTGTTTGTGTCTATAGATACATATAGATTCACTCCCTGAACAAAAATTTCATTGTTCGGAGTATTAATACGACTAACAACAAAAACATAGCCGAAACTAAATGCTAAGAAATAAATCCATGAAAACAGAAGAAAACAGTCTCTTTGTGGCTATTGCGAAGAGGTTTTGAATGAAACGACATCCACCCGGTCCATGCAAGTTACAATCCATTGTTTTGCCAATCACAAGTGGTATGGAACAAATGGTGACACACTTCAAGGCCTCAGATCTTTCGACGGATTATTTTGATGCTACAGACGCCCTTTTACCGGTTCAGTGAGCCAATTCACAAATAGCCTCTGGCAAACATGACCTTTAAAGAGCCTTTGAAGGTTTTTCGCGAAGATGAGATAGTGATCTTTGTTGCGGTAACTAATTGGCTAAAACATATTCTCCAGTGTTCCGTTGTGCAACGCATAAACATTTCTAATATTTTCTATCTAATCAAGCGACAAAGCGCACTATGTAATTAATAAAAAGTAACTATAAAGCCTTGAAAAATGTAAACTTAGCTGCATTTTCCAGAGCTCATTTTTGTTGTGTATTCGAAGCGTGGGTTGGAGTGGAATACCGACCGCCACTTTTGATTCACAGATTCAACTTGTTCAATAATACTGCCTGACTTTCAGCTGTTATCCTAGTCTTCCTTCCTAGAAGGAAGTGAAAATGAACAATTTACTGCGTCATATTAAGAGTATCATTAATTATTGATCACAATCTGACGGTAGTTTGTTGTTAAGCGACCCGACGAGACTGGGAAGTCCGAGCAAAGTTCTGTGACTACAGAAAAAGGTAGACTTGAAAAAGGTATTACCGAAAACAGACAATTTCAGCTTCTATGTTTTGCCGACCTCTCCATGTTGCGTTTCGTATAAAGGTGGGTGGATAATCCAAAATCCAATGTGGATTTCGAAAGCAGTCCATTTGATGGATCTTAATTTACGTGAGTCTTCCTTAATATGTGAAATGTCTGGAAGTCGTTTTTTTTGCTCACCGATTTCTCTTAAAGGCCTCTGATCTCATTCTCGACATAATCAATGAAATTCCATCTCATGATTCGTTCTAAGATATGGAACTTCACAGAGTACTGTACTTTGTAATTAGACTCATTGAGAAGCGTTCAAAGGTAGTCAGAAACCAGCGAAAGCAGCACATGAACTGTGATAATCTGAACCATCAAAGCTTGTTCGTAGTCGCAAAAAACCAAAGCTTCTAAATTCGTTCATGAACGTGAAAAGATAGGTCTAATCCTGTCAACAATAGACATTTTGAATCAGTTTTCAGTAAACGACTTTTTTATCATTCTCTGAATAGTTGATTGAATTATGCAACCGGCCTTCTGTATACGTATTCACAGAATAACGATGTTCACAGAAAATATGAAACTTCACGGAATACTGTACTTTGTAATTAGACTCATTTAGAAGCGCCCAAAGGCACTCAGAAACCCCCAAAAACAATAAATAAACTGCGATAAAATGAACCATCAAAACCTGATAGTCGGAAAAAACCAAAGCTTTTCAATTCGTATGTGAACCATCCATGTCAGGTAATGTACTACACACGCAACTTTGTGGAATTTTCGTTATTCTTCCGAAGCTATTTAAAAATGCATATCTTAGAATATCGTTTGCGCAGTCGTGAGTCGGCGTCGACATAAGTCCAGACGGATAATCTCACGTTCAGAGAAGTGTTGTTCCCAGCAAGAAAATTAAATACATTAAATATACATCCATTTCGGTAAAAGTCAGGTTTTAACTTATTTCCAGAAGATGATGAACACGAAGCACGTGATGGAGGAGAACTTATTTTCGGTCACTCTTACCTAGAATGCTTATTTTTCAGACATTCGTGTGCAGTACTCATTTGAAAGCTCTCAGACACATATTTCCGTGTCGAGGGCCAATCCGCGCAAAAGTACGCCGTAAAGCAAAAAACAATTAAATTCATTTCGTGGTGTGAAAAACTAATCACTAATAGAAGACAAATCCCTTTCCAACATCTCTTCCGGCGATAATACTACAGATTACTCTCCGGATACGCCGTCTACAATCAGCGGTCACTTATGAGAGAGATAAATGAGAGAGAAGGATAAGCCCTCTATCTGTACATGCTATTGAGGGAAAATAATAACGAAAAAGGCCGGAAGGACATCGTTCGAGATCCAAAACAAGATACGAATAATGTTGAGGGGGAAATTGTACTCTCTATTTACAAGAGCTCAAAACATCCTTCTTTCAAGAACGGATTTTCCGTATTTTGCGTCACTTCATGGTATATAAATGTGAATGTAAACTCGTAGCCGTGCGGTCGTCACAAGATAAACCGATCCCATCGCTCTAAGAGCAGAAGACCTCGGAATCAGTCGTTTACAAAGTACACAAAAGTTGTTAGGAACTTACGTTCACTACATTTTCCAGTTAGCTGCTCGGTTTGGCCATGCATAAAGACAACAGAACGGTCAAGCATGTTATTCATCAATTTCGATAAAGCTTTGTGCAATAAATGTATCAAAAATAACCTCACATCTTTACGACTATCGCTTAAGCCGCAGCTAGAGCTGCTCTAAGGATAAGTGCTGCAGAATATATGAACCAGGAATATGTACGGACGAAAAGGACATTTTATGCATGATGATCAAATCGGGTTCCTTGAAAACCTCGTAATTTTGTAATTGAGCGGTCGAAACTGAGAAACCTTGCAGTTAATTTTTCGAGCGCAATACGTACTTCTACTGCTTGCATGTGACATACGTTGCTCAGCACCTTCAGGCCAATAAAATGAGCTCAGATTTCCACCAAAAAAAATGAACAGAAAACGAGATAACTAAGGTTGTCCCCTTCACGCACGTCGTGTCAAGACTAGTGCAGCCATTTTGCGATTTAGTAAAATTCATCCGTGGAAAATTTCATAAAATTCATCCAAGATTTTCGCTGTATTCAGCTTTATTTACAACGGCATGGCACATGCCTTTCCCGACTCCTCCAATGCAAAGGTCTTTGGAGAAGAAATAAAAATAGTGCACATTGGTGTGTTCTTTCTACGAACTTTAAAATGATCGCATCGAAATATGTGTCATAAGAGCGTATGCAGGAACGCGTTCATAGCTCCATGCACTAGAATGTGGGAGTTTTCTCTTCTAAGCAGCACTCAGAAAGGGTGCACCTGAGAGGAAGTGTGAAGGAAAGATGACAGAAATTGAGGAACGAACACATTCAGCTGCGCGCTGTTGGCACCACTCATCAGCGCCATCGTTTTTCACACAAACATTTGCTAACCGAACATATCGATTAGTCCGTAGCTTGATTGATCATTGGAGGGGAGGAGAAAACAGATCTTAAACTGGGAATTTTCATGTGCTTCCGAAATGAGTTTTAAAATCTTCTTGGACCTAATTACGTAGCGGGTTCAATAACTTGCCCTTACTCTTTACGGCATAGGGAAAGCCATTGAAGTCATAACGAGGATCAGGACTGCTTATTGCCTTCAGGATTTGTCAGCTTCACATCATCGACGATTCAGCAGATTTTAAGGGATTTCCATTAACCCGATAATTGTTGGATTAATGCCAAATTCCTTCTTGCTTTTTGAGCGAATCAGTAAACTCTACTCACAATAATGATAATGTAAGTTACTTTTCATTAAGACCATCCTGTAAAGCGATCAAGTTGAAAACATTAACTGAACACTCATCAGCAGTTCAAATCCCTTCACTCCTAAAAGGGACGTATTCTGAAGCGTGGATCATTAAACCATTCATTAATATGAGAAGCGTCATAAGCAACAATCTACCGATCAGTCAGTTCAACACAAATAAATGGGCGAGATTCGGCTCGTCAGGAAGTGCTTGAAAAATTCAGTTAGATCGTAAATGTCTATTTATTCAAAAACTTAGAGTTTTTCTCAACATCAAGAAGATGCTTAAGCACAACAGTCTATTTCGGTTTCCGAAAGCTCCAGCTGAACATTTAAAACCCTCTTTTTCAAGGCACTTTAAAGGTCAGATTTGTATTTGAAACACCAACAATGTTATCGTAATGATTCAGTTTTTGGTATATTCGAGAGAAATACCAGCTGAAAATAGAATTAAGTCATATATTGACCAAGCAAATCAGATATTAAGGACGAGGATTCCGAAATTTAGAATATGTGAACGATAATGAATGAACTAAGCTAGATCATACACAATCGTCCAAACAAGCATCGACACACTGAACAGCTGAGTCTAGCGGAACAACTCAAAAGCTGCCGACGAACACCATCAACTAGTTTTCTGAACAAATATGATCAGTCTTGTCGCAATTGCCCGCTGAAAACATCGTTCTTCGCCCTTTCTATCGGTTTAACAACAATATTCAGTTGTAAACGAAGTAAAAAATTGATGTTTGACAAAAGCCAGTGAGCGTAAAAACTTCCAACACATATCGCTGAGTAGGCCGGTAATCACAATGTTATGGAAAAGAGATGGCAACGTGAAGCTACACGACTCATGGGTTAAGTCTGTGGATTATCAGATTTAGAGCCAGAAAACACTAATCGGTGAACATATCTGAGTAACCAGAGAACTGAATTGGGCAATGACGTTTTGCAAATGGCACGTAGCCGGACACCACTATTCGGTCATAGGACAACAGTTTCCCACGAGTTCTTTTGAAAGAACCAACGATTAACCTCTGAAAAAAGAGAATGGTGGGTGAAGACACAAAAAAAGCATCTGTGAATTTCTTTTTACGTTGTGAATGTGAATTTTACTTTTTACGTTCGCACAACTACCCTGATATGACACAGCCAATTTTGTCAAACAACGCTCATGTACATGACAGCTAAAAGAGACACCTCAAAAATCAATGACACTGCGTTTGCAAAATCATCGGTTGTACGGCAAGATGGCGATCAATTCAGAAAGAAGACTGCTCTATTACAGTGGCTCGTTTTGAGCTCGGTACAAGCTAGAATTGTAAGATCACTGGCCGGATTGTAGAGAATTTGAAAACAGAAACAGGAAACTTACATGTAGTCTTTCAACCTAACGGCAGTGCTATCGCAAACAGTGTTAGGGCCGTTTCTTAAAACGATACGCTACGACTTAAATAAGCCACATACTAAATGACACACACCTTCAGAACAACATGATGCCTATTAGAATGGCACAAGTACAAGCATCGTTAAGATCTTGGCAAAAATACATCAAAAACAGAGCATAAAGAAATGGCTACAGATCGAGCTTAATCAATGCACTTATTCATGTGACCTAATTCGAATAGACTATGTTGATAACAGCTCGTTATGTACCACTCATTGGAGTTATGGCAGAAGTCCGTATGAGTCACAGCACCGATGACGCACAGAATCCCACCAAAAACAACGCTGCGTCTGAATTACCCTTGTTTAGGATAGTACTCTCGGATCTCCTTGTTGATGAGAACAGGAAAACAATATATTCGTGTAAATAGCACATAGCGCACAAACGGAATTGTAAAATAAACTAGTCATCAGGGTAAAACAGGTCTCATGTATTGTAACAGTGCACTAAATCTTAAGCAAGCCTCGATGTTTAAAGGTAGAAATTTAGAAACAAATTGATGATCCTGAACATATCAGTTAAACGAAAACAGTACAAGATCGCTTTGAGCAATTCGTGATTGGTGTACACTAAGCCAAGGACCTCATCATTTCTGGATTTTTTTAGTGCAGTTCAGGTACGTGGGACCGGAATAGTGCAAACAAACACAGAAAAACACAGTCAAAGAGCGTCCTATCGGCTATCCCTTCGAATGAGAAGAAGCTGGTATTGCGTTAGTCGGGAAGATCGGAACTTTGGTAGTTAATACAGCAAAAAAAGGAAAGAAAACAGTCAGTTAGATGTAAAAGCTAAAGTAAACAAAGAAAGCAAAATATTCATCACAAAACACTCTGTTGTTGCGTCCGGTACAAATTGGGAAAAATACGTTTTTGCAATAACAGGAAAGTCTCACTGGATCACTAAAAAAGTCTCATTATGTAGTTGTGGACTTCCTAAACAAAGATGCAATGTTGACCTTCGACAACAGTTTTTGCTGCTATAAGTTTTCCACTTATTATTTGGTATTTAGCAAGCCGCTCAAAGAGGCCTTTCAACGTGCGCCAACCGCGGCAAACAAGCATTATTGCAAAAGATCAAAAAAGACTGACCTGGAATCGTTCATTCGAGGCAAAAACAGCACAGCGTAAAAAATGTGAAAACGGAGCTAATAAAACAAGACAGGCGCCTTGTTGCTCCTGTTCAAAATCTCAAGTTTGAGTGTCAATTTCATGTCTGTCGTCTGGCGCTAAAGCTGACCTTGAGTGAGTTGATCATCGCCAACTCAAACAAAAACAAAATCCCGAGCTGGTGACAATTGAGCGTAATGCAAATAGAATGAGACGTACCTAGGGTGCTAAACAGAACAGTCTTTAGAGAACAGCTGAAAAACAACTCTTTATAAAACACCTGCTACGAGGCACTTTGTTTGTTCCCATTGTTCTTCTCTGAATTACAGTGCAACAAACGCTGAAATGAGATTTGCAAACTACAGAGACACAAATCAGAATGGTCATACTCCAACGTACGCCTAAATTGCTAATTTAAATGTCTTTAAAGGCAGAAATAAAAGGAAGCAAAGGGGTTCAGAAATAAGGACATGGTTCAGCAGATGCACTAAGTCCCTCCAAACAATGCTTTCATCATAACTGTCTGGTATTTTGCTCCAAATTTGATGGTTGCGATGGCTCCACAAAACCCCGACCTGGCTTAGGATTAAGCCTGTTGATTCTATGCGAGCCCGAAAAGGGGCCTTTTTGGTCTTGATGGCATATAAGTTTGAAAACGTTCGCACAACTGATTACAGTTTGGAATATGATTGGAATAAACAAGCTTTGGCATATAGACACGTTTCGTTCTGAAAAACTAAAAACTCCGATCAGTGCTTGGGACCGATATAGCATGTCAACAATTGTCATCTTATGTTTAGAAATAGGAATTATGTGCTTCAGTGAATTGTCAACATATTCGGGTTCAGTTCGAGGACTCTTTCTCTTTGTAGGGGACAAAGCTATTTTTCAGTTTTTGTTTTCTCGAACTTCTTCATAATTTATCAGCTTTTGAACACAAAGGCCGTCACCAAGCACTGTCCAATAACACTGTTTATTCACAAACTAAACTCTAACATTACACAGATTACATGTTCTTTCACAGGTCTGTTTTAGAATTTTCACATACTTCGGCTTGTTACAAAAACCCTTGCGCAGATATGCCATGCAGTTTTTGCCTTTATCCATGCAGGATCCGATACTTCTTTGGCGGAGATGACAATTCCCGATTTGGTTCAGCTTTTCTATATCCAGTCGGGTCAGGTACATATTGTCGATCAGCTGAACATTTGGCTGAAATTACCACTTTTTTACTGGGAAGCGAGCGATATACTACCTGCAATGGTACCATAGTCACCTTGCGACGACCGTTGATTGGGTCCCACATTCCGAAGGCCATTCCATCATAGTGCATGACCGATTTGTAGTCGTATTTATGCTCGTTAATTTCGAGATCGATTGGAGGAATCTTGTCGAAGTTACCTGAAATCAATGGCTTCGAAAGCCGTTATGTGAACTCACCGATTTGATCAGGGTTGACATTGTCGAAAAGCACTTTAATGTAATTATCCCTATCGGGCCTTTGATGTTCGTGCTCAAAGCCAACAACGTGTAACATCTCATGCCAAATGATGTAGTCTACTAGACAGTCGACGGCCAAGGACATCTTTTGCTCACCACCTGAAATGAAGCTCAAAACATCACATCGAGGTGAGTCCAACTTGCCAATACGACCAACATACGAGTAGCAGCCATCAAGTGGCTGTATATTTAGATAATCTGTTTCGTGACTTCTTTCAATAAATTTGAAGCATGAGACTCGTTCAAGGTGGTTAAAGGACGCACGGAGGATGTCCTTTCTGAAAGACGAAGTCTGCCCATCCCAAGATTAGGATTTGTTTATTTAACACAGCAAGATATCGAAAAAGATAGTGTTTCTATGTAAAAAAAAAGCTAGGAACACTGTTCAATTACTGACGTAACCCAAACACTCTTAATTCTGTGGACGAAAACTTACTCAGCCGAAGTATATTCCGCGGAAAGGACATAAGGAATCGTATTTCCAGGCCACCGTATACCACCATCGTCCCTCCTAACGGCTGCCATCATCCGGCGGCTCCCGGTTACTCCTTCGTCATACTGTACTAAAAACCACCGTTGCATACAATCTTCTCTTCATGTGCGTTCTCACAAACATCACTCTTCAGATGAGAATTGATCTCCCAAAGCGATTTGTGGGCATCACAAATACAATCGACAAGAAGAGCAAACTGAATGATCCAGACGACGGATGCCATTGAAGGAATGGTAACGCGGAATGGTTGTTCTTCCTGCAGTGTCACATTTATATACAAGCAAAATTGCAAAAGCTACGCGGTGTTCCAGGGAGTGACGAACCATGTTTGCGCAGCCGTTTATTGTTGTCTACAAGTCAAACAAAGCAGAATAAAGAGAGTGTCCACCAACAGCGGAAGGCAGTCTTCTGCAACAAACAGCGAAAGGGATTTGGCGTTGATACAGAAAAAAACATAGAGCAAAAATTCACGCGATCAGATGGGCGTAGACCTTGTTTCAAAAATGCCTGGTGAAGAAAGGTCCGGAACCTGACCGGATCCTGTTTCCGATCGGAAGCGATTCATGATCGAACTCCTTTACTACTGCCACCTTCCTAAAGGGTTACTATTAGCGTGCAAAAGACCTAAGAGCCAGCGTTTTTTGAAAACAAGAGGTCTGGTCAGGACCGATAGGATATTCTTGTAAGAAGACAGGAAGGACGCCACAAGTGCTGGAATAAAGGGTTGATCTTACATCCTACATCCGGATAGCACATCTCTAAGGAGCTCAAAAAAAATTCGGTCGCAGGCTCATTTCCTGAAGGATTATAATTTGACCACCGCATCTGCCGAATCTGAATCTAGTCATTTTCCACCTGGTGTTTCTTGGATTTGGGAGTCTGCTTTTCATTGCGTTGATATATGTCAGGCTTTAAGCACAGATCGTGAAGCCTGTAATTTAACACCCTGTAATTTCCGATGACTCAGATCGCTTAGTCATTCGACTAGGATGTCCTGCTATAAACATGTCTCACATTCCTCATGCACTGCGCACTATTTGAACCGTATCACAAGGGTGCTGTTGGCAGGAAACTTCCACTTCTGAACGTCTCCATTTATCACCTGCTGATCAGCGAGTAACGTCTTCGTCCTTTGTTGTCAGCCGATATTGTGCATCTAATAATGACCAGCGAATGATTTTTTTCGACAAACTGTGTCAGCGCCCATTTGCTCCTTTGTCTACAAACGTTCATCGATGATATTACGCGCTCTAATGTGTGCCCTCAAATTCCCTTTCGATGATGCGTGTGCTGACCCAGCAATCCCGAGAGAACTTTTCTTTCGCTGAGCAACTGGATTGTTAAATGAGCGCATTTGTCGTCCACTTTCTCCCATTTCGATTGACCCACCATGAGCACTTCCCCGTTGTGCTGATCGATTTGAAAAATTACCCACTCGCGTTGAATCCGTTTAATTATTCGGCGTGTTATCCTTTCCATGATCTTCTCTTTCGTCCCCGCGCACTCCTCTTTAACTGTTTTATCTCGTAATGCGTCTTGGCGGAGAGATGCATTCTGACAGAGGGAAGTGAAGCGCCGCCTGAACTATGCGTCTTAACCTTAATATCAAGTTATGGACTTCGCTTTTTTTGGATTTGGCTCTTTGGATTTGAATTTGCCTTTTGGAGCTCTTCCAGAAATTGCAGTTCTACCGGCAATAAAGACGCAAAAATCCTATTAATCTTTCGGAGGGAGCACGGTAGCCCGCTAGACAGCAAAATTGGTGTTCAGGCTAAAGTAAGCGCGAAAACCGCATTCGCACTTCAGAAATATTCCCTTACAATGCGTTGGATATTTGCTGGAGGGGACAAGTTCGAGCTCGAAGGCGCATTTTCCTCTTTTCTTTCACTGATACTGAGGAATAACGGACAAACATACCCCTGCATTTCTCCATTTATATGTAGGATGTGCTCACCACTTTGCAGGATGAGCAGACAATACCCATCACGATAAAAAGTTCATTTTTGCGCTAGTTCTACGTTATTGTGGATTGCGATCGACTTTGGCGTTATGGCTGTTATGTTTGACCTAATTTGTTTCCGTCCTACGAAGACGCATCGTGTTTTGCAAACCAGCTTTACGTGTCTGCAAAACAGGTCCAAAACTTGCTGTCCGCTCACCGTTTCCAAAGACATAGTTTTCGGACAAAAAATACAAACACTGGGATACTGAGGAACAAATGTGTGCAGTGTTTTCCTTGTACTGTTTCTACAAAATCAGTTTTGTTCACATATTGTATTACTGATGTATGCAGTCTGAATCGGCCCTTTGCAAACTAGAGGTGCAGGCGTTTTATTAGTGATTATACCACAGTGTTGTAAGGAGAAATGTAAAAGGACAATGCGCAAACGGATATCGTTTTTTTTTGTAACGTAACATTTAGGACATAAATCACATATCCACAGGTACGCATAACTCCTAATTGGACTCGTTTCCATTGCACTCCAACTGTGGACGTTCGCTTTTTTCTCCCTTCACAATCCACGTAATGTGAATTCCGGTTCCGATCTCACACGCGGTCAGACGCGCGAACCTTGCTTCTAGACAAGGCGTAAGCCACTTGAGGCGTCCTCAAGTGCTATCCGCCGGAGATTCACCATGTCGGTCGCTGCGCTCTCGGCGCTTTCGCGACGGTCATGGATTTTGTCGAAATCTTGTCTTCAACCGGTTTAATGGACTTCACACAACGCTCATCCTTTGAGCAATTGGATGTTCTGATGGGGCGAAAACCCAATTTCACTTTCGACTGTTTCTCACACCCGCACTTGCACCAGCGCGTCGCCTGTTCTTCTCAACGCGGCTACGTCAGTCGCGCCCCTTTATCCATCCGTTCGCGCAGCGTCCATCCTCGATTCCGATGGCGGCGTCGGTTCGTCCACCGATCGCCGTAGCTGCACCGTCGTTTTCCAGTTTGAATGTCCGCGCTCTACAATCCAAAATCAACCTATCTCCCTTTTTGTCGCCCTCCTTTGCCTCCCCCGCATGCATTCTTCTCCTCCATTCAACCCTTTTCGCAAGCGATAGATCGTTAAACTGTTGTCTGTCGTTCACTTTCATGTTCCCTCTTGTTGCATGGAAGAATTTTCTGCAACAATGTTGAACTACAATATATAACTTAAAAATAACATGCTGTCTGGTGCTAATCGTGAACCCCCAAAACTTCTTTAAAAAGCTATGATGTTAACGAGTGGACGATCACTTTGTTTTTTAAAAACTAACCAGCGTTCGCCAACAAACTCCTTGTAACCTCTAAAACTTTAAGGAACTTCAATTTAACGTGTATTTGGAATGATCTGTGCGCTGCATTTGATGATGAGAGCTCAATTGCCAATTTTTTAGGTCTCAAAAATTCGTGAAAAACGGCTGCATATATCAACAAAAGCGTTCTGTACATTTTTCAATGCATTGACGTTTCGGCACACTTGATAAAAACAATTTATTTAACGGTTAAAACCCCTGGAAAAGTTATACTCCATATACGTTCAGCATAAAAATGCACCAAAAAATGAAATTCGATAACGTGTAGCCAGCTTATGAGCTCTTATGCGCTCTAAGTCGTACGCTTTCAGCAATAAAAACTGGTAAATCCAGTTATTTTTTGTACTAGCAGTCTATAAAAATCATCAATAAAGTATTCAAATTCAAATATACAAATATCAAATTCAAAAAAATATTCAAATCCATACAGAAAATTAAAAATGACTACTACTATGCCTTCTTAAATGGATACATTGGATTCATTTTACGTGGAGGAGCGTTGTGGAAAATGCGGATCTCGAAATATTTAAACATCATATATCCCCTATGTTTAAATGTATCTTCACAGTTCGACGTCGGATAAAACGTTTCCGTGTTAAACGAAAAATGCAAATCGAAAAGTATCGATTTCTGAGTCATCCGTTTTCCCGAACCAGATTGCTGAGAGATCTCCCAAGAGTTCCATCTTTCTCCCCAATTAGATCAATGATATCGCTGCGAAGACCATGCTCCTACAGTTTCATAGCACAATTAAAACGGACATAAAATGGCCTATATTAATATTCCGTCTCAATATCACTCATGCGGATCTACATATTTGCACTTCTTTTTGAATCGGTCTCTCCTTCGCGATCAGTCACAACTTTCTCGTTATGCGTGGCGCAAGGGACGAATGCATAAGCGGGTTTTAAACTTCCCCTAAGGGCATGTCGCTATGTCGTCATCGCAGAATCACCGCTTTCAGACAGCATGACATCGACCACCTGATTCACATCGAACTAGGAACATGGCTTCGATTTGTCCGGTCGACGCTTCGTCGCATCAGGCTAGGCCCACCTCCCCTGACTCCATCCACACATGGAGGGCTTGTCCCATACCCACGGCCCGCGCAGTCTCACTCGTCACCTTTATCGTCATATATTCCCTTATATACCTCGTCTACGCACAGTATCATTTTCTGTTGTTCACTATTATGACAGGGTAAGTTCGCCGTTTACCCGTTTACTTCTTGAAGAGTTGCATTTCAGATTAATAGCCGTAGTCATCTGCTCTCTCTACATATCGGGTCTCATCTGCGTTGTGTACATGATGTATAAAACGTACGCTTGGAGTGATGTCCATCCTCCTGTACCGTCCAAGAGGCCGATGCATACGTGTATCATGGAAGTCAAAGTATGATGAAAATGTGTTCTTTGCTGAAGAAGAGAAATGTGATAAGTACTTTGACACAAAAGAGTTTATCGAGTTAGTAAATAACTTATTTCACATACATGTTTCCCATATATCGATACTAATGTGATTTTATTTCGTCTGGCGGGTGATCTGAGAGACGGTCTACCACAGGAACATGAATATTCATGCAGAAATGATTAAGTGGCATAGTTAAATACTAGCACGCTACGCAAGACAGAACAAAAGATACATTCAAAGAGAAAAATGCATAGACGTCTGCGACAAAAACCTCGTATTTCTACATTCCACAAAAATCAGTGTAAAATATTTGATTCAAACGGCTCAACCCAAAAACAGTACAGGTAATTGTTCGCTCACTATATTGCCGACGCCCACAGCCACATCTACACCAAGAAAAGTGATGACTAACATTAGAGCAGAATTTAGTGGCAACCAAGTGCAGATCGATGTTCTGTTCAAACCAACTCAAATCCGGTTACCACTTACTTGTTATTCTCTGTGCACAAAGATTTCTGGATCGGAAGTTTACCTTCATATTTTTTTACACAGAAATATGTTTTTAAAACACTAGCGGCAAAGCCATCATCGTCAAAGGTTTCTATTACTGTCCCCTTCGTTCAGACACACTCGTACAGTATTTTTATTGGGTTATTGCACAGAAAATGTCGCTTTATTTCAATCACTGTTTTTAACGATAAATACAACAGTTTCAATCACGGTGTTCATCATAGTTGCGTGCTAGTTGAGCCCACTTTGTGGACAGGAGCCGGATGCCGCGGTCCTACAAAATCCAAGATTTGGAGTAGAAAAAGGTTTTTGGTCCAATAATCGAACTTCTTCTTATTGATTTTTTATTTTATTTGGAACGATTGTCCCTGATATCGCCAAGAACAACCATAAATGACGTTAAGATAGAGCAATGAGAGTTGTATATGAACAGCTAACAGGAATCTCTCAGCTCGAATTGGAGATCATGTAGGTCAAGTTGGAAAAATAAGGACTCGGGCAGTTATACTTTTTTTGAGAATCTAGGGGTCAATTTGCTACATTTGGCCTTTATTTCCACAAAGTAGAAACGAGCTTGTGAAGTTATCATGTGGGCATAGAAGCTGTAGGTGTCACGCACATGGAACATACACTCATGCATAGTTGCTAAAAAAGAAACGTTAAAGTCAACTTACATGATGATCACACGGGTCCACCTTTTTCAGATTTGATCATGTTGCGGTAAGCAACGAGCATAATAATAGGTGCATTGAATACGTTCGACCTAGTATTCTACATGGTTGAGGGCAGTTACTATCCGTGGCACAATTAACACCTTCGTATTTCGCAATGTCGAGCCACGTTAAAGACTAATATCAAGACAAAACAATCAGGAAGAATTCAACCAACAAGCGGCAAATCATAGCGTGAGATGAGAGATAAGTGTTTTCACCAACAAATCAATTAATTTCACCCAAAGAGTAGAGTTTTTGAATATAAAAGATATTTATAACAGGCGACATTAATAGTGAGACAGATCAATAGATGTATGAAAGCTTGGTGCACTCATACCGACGGTCACTGATCCAGTGTTCAATCCGTAACAGGACCGTGACTGGTCGTGTCGAATTAGCGTTTCAGGGTCTTTCGTCTACGTGCCTAATGTACAATTGAACTTTGCTGTTGGGCGGAGTTCGATTTTCAAGAACTGGCTAGAGTTTCATTTTCTCAGTCCGCTGTGCGTGCGATGGGTTTCGCTTAAGATTCCCAAGAAGTCGATCAATTAATTATGAACGTTTTCGTGATATGTTGAGAAACTGTTTCCATTTTACCCTGAATTTTGATTTTGCTTTTGCTGCGATGAAATATGAATCACCCACTGTTTCCAAATTGCTGGAACCAATGTCGTTCTTGCTCGATGAGCGTGCGCCCGGCGTTCAAGAGAGCTCAAATGCCTCGATTCTATTATTCTTTTTTATAAATTACTAATCGGATTATTTCACTCGAATATTTGTTTAGCTGATAACGCCGCCAGTAACTACATGTTCTCCTTCAGTGTCTCTTTGCTGTCTTCCGCGATAATGTCACTCCTTCGAAAGGCCGTTTTCCAGCATCTCAGTCAAACAAGAACGATGGCCAGTGAGTGACTGCGTAATGCCATTCTATCTGAAGGATGCAATTTAGATGCGATCACGTTGAACCTCCGAGGAGAGAAATTCTTTGTTAGGCAAGCTGATCGCAACGACACGAACACCATTATCAACTATCTCGCCACACGCTTCATTGTGGAAGAACCTCATTCAAGAGTGAGCTCATATAAATTTCACATAAGAATCAAATTTTTGGCATTTCGGTTTCAACTAAACTTTCAAGTGTCATTTTAAAGAAATCATAGCCACCCCACATCAATATGCCTTTTTTGATGATGTAAGTAGATTTCACAAAAAGAAAATTTAAGTTGATTTTCACGCGCTGAAAAATCAGCAGCTTACAAGGAAACGGTCAATTATGCAACTCTAAGATCGAAATGAGACTAGGGACAAGTGATAGGACTAAATACGCTTAACGAGCATCACGGATCGTGATTTATCAGACGGTCACCTTAAGTAATATGGATGAACTTTACCAGCAAAACAGTACATATTATGAGCTTAAGTTGGCGGCGTAACAATGAAGTACATTACCTCGTAAAGAGCGGTTATTAACAAAGGAGCAAATACAGCGACAGTGGTGAGAAGAGCAATCTTGATATAGATATACTCACATAAGTCCACTAAAATTAACAAAAGCTTTTATCACACGTGTATCAGATGTCTTTATTGTGACTTCCACTTTAGTTCAGCCACTGACAGACTACGAAACAGGAATTCCACACATATTCATTGTTTTTTTTTTGTAAAGCAAATATTACGGTACTAATCTTTACTCCAGTTCATTTTCTGTTATTAAGTCGCATTTTTTGTTGACAATGCCATCAGAGCGAACTGCTTTCAGTCCCTCAACATGACGGCTGCCGATGGAACCTCTATTCTTCCGCTGATCTTGGACTCGGCGATCGACCACGGAATGACTCAGCTCGTCTACGAAAGCGATGAGAAAACCCTCGCCGGTCTGAGAATTTGGGGAATTGGAGAGAGACACACCAAAGAGGACAGTAAGCCTTTAAAAACATATCCACGGGTTAGATGTAATTTTCAGAACCTTGGCCTGAAATGACCTACAACGCCAACCTTCTGGCGAAGCTGCTAATTCAGGCCAAAGATGAGTTCTGGAAGATTATCGACCCTAACCTCCAACGAGTTCTTCGCCGTGAGATTACCTCCGTTGCCGCTCATCATCAGAGGAAAGGGATCGCCAAATTCTTGGCCACCTATCAGGCCGACGATGAAAGCCTCAAGAACCTTCAAGTTCAAGGTAATCAAAGACATTTGCAAGGCTCCACGCCTAATGCTGTTTGCAGGCATTGTTTCCGAAGCGTCATCGTTGGCAAACCAGCGTCTTCTTCTATCTCAGGGATATAAGCTGATCTACGAAATCAAACACTCGGACTTCCTCGACGATAATGGAAATCAAATCTTTAAGTGCGATGATGGTACTGACAGTCTTAAAGTGCTCTTCAAACCCGTCTCCGTGTAAGCGTTGGCGTTGGTGTTTTGCGATAATTATTTATTTATATTGCCTCGATTATTCGGGAAAAATTAGGTACCCAAGATTTAAACTCGCGTCACATGATTCAAAATTCTAAACGCTACACGCTATATTATTAAAGCGCTGAGCAAAGTACGCTGCATCGAATTTTCCCAGCTTATTGATTGTCGCATTAGGTGCTGCCACATCAAAATATCCACCAGAACACGTTGATACGAGTGTGGGGGGCATAGCTCAGTGGCAGAGCAATCGACTGCAGATCGATAGGTCACCGGTTCAAATCCGGTTGCTCCCTAATTTTTTTTCTCTCGATATGAAATCGCACTTTCAATACATATTTGTCTTATTCTTACATTCGTTAGAACATTTCAAATTTCCCGCACCTCTTTGCGTCCGTTTTGATGCGGGGGTTTTGCGGCAAAACGCACACGGAGTGTGAAAGCACCTAATGGTCTAATGGTCTACATGGTTGAGCAGCTCTGTAATTTTCGTTTCGAGAACCGCAAAATTCTAATACTTTCTAACTGGAAACACGAAACATTCTCGCCGTTCCACTGGGAAGGCTACGACCAAATTCAACTGAACGCTCCGCGGCACGTTTGTTCCTCTGGCCTTGAAAATACGACACATCTCTTGATCCGTACACGTGAAAGACAATTACCAATATTTAATTAAATAAAGCTATATTTTGAACAAAGGCAATTCAGTTAGTTAGCATGACGAATGGCGGTGATAAAATTAAGTGAAGAAGTTTGAAGGGAATGTGGCGTCACATGATGATATGTGGATCAGGAACATTCTCGCTGATCGACTTGCGAGGGAGAACGATGGCTCTATTCAGGTAGAACTCTTCTTTAATGGCAACATCGTCATCAATACATTCGTATTCTCGATTCTGACCCAGCGACCTAAAACGTTAATGTATAAATCTCTGCGAACTGTTATCTCGCTCACCACCTGAGCATTTCCGTCCAATAATACTGCTGTTCACCCACGAATGAGTGCGGATAACACTGTCAGGAAGGACGGTACAGTTTCTCAGGCATACTCCGTCTTCGATGCGCACCCGAGCTCCAATGACCACGTTAAGGCCAATTACGCGCTTCTCACCGACATGAGCAGTTTCATCCACAACGACGTCACTGTGGATGTAGTCTCCACTCGCGAGCTTTGTTACTCTCGCGAATATGACGTAAGTAAAGGCGCGTGCCTAAAAATTGTTTTGTTGTGGTAACTCATATCACTCATTTCCATACCCGCGAGGAAATCTTTCGGCTGTCTGACATCCATCCAGAAGCCAGGAAGAACGTAGGCGTACAAATTGTTGCAGCCCGCCATAACCGGGAAAATTACTTTTTCGATCGAAGTTGGCTTGTGGATTCGCTCGAAAATCGACGGGCTGAGGACGTAAATTCCCGCGTTAATTTTATTACCACCGTATTCCTGGGGCTTTTCGAGGAAGCTAAAACGAGTACTCATGTACACTGGAAGGCATTCAAATACTTACCGACCGATGCGTCCCGTGTTCTCATCAAAGACAACGACACCGTATTTGCTAGGTTCTCCCACGCGAGTCACCGCAATCGTTCCCTCTCGACCGTGCTTCTGATGGAAGTCAATCATGCCAAAGCGATAGGGCCGCCAGTTTCCATGAGTTCCTCCCAAATGAGAAAATGACCTAAATCACTTACATGTGTAAATGGCCATCATCACGCGAAGATGAAAAGTGAAAAGCGCCTACGTTCTTCCTGGCTTCTGAATGGATGTCAGACAGCCGAAAGATTTCCTCGCGGCTATGGAAATGAGCGATCTGAGCTACCACAACAAAACAATTTTTAGGCACGCGCCTTTACATGCGTCATATTCGCGAGAGTAACAAAGCTCGTGAGTGGAGACTACATCCACGGTGACGTCCTTGTGGATGAAACCGCTCATGTCGATGAGAAGCGCGTAATTGGCCCTAGCGTGTTCGTGAAGCATCGGCACACGACAAGAAATAAAACACCGCGACACGCGAAAGCCGGGTCCCGCCGCGACCGCCCTGGCGCGTCGCGCGTTTTCTTTCGTTTTTCTTTTAGCGGCGCGTGCTGGCGCGCGTTCGTGCTGTCACCTTAGTTTCGAGTGCTTACTCACATTTCGTGCCAACTTTCGATGCAGTGCAAGTTTTTTATGTTGAAACTGTCCTTTTTCGTCGTTTACAGTGAACTTTTTATTGGTGGAAGGGAGTATAGTCATTGACCCTACACAAGTAACTGAGAGAATACCACGGTATTCCATATTCCAGCTCGTCATGGCGGGAGACTAAAGTACATGAATAAGCAGGACCTACTCTACTATGACCGGATCTACAATCAGTGATGCCGAACGAGTCCGAAATCCCATTGAGTCCGAGTCCGGACCAGGGATGTGCGGAAACAAAATTCTGCAAAACGTGATTCGGAGCTCTTTTTTGGATGTTGGCGAAAGTTGGCACGAAATGTGAGTAAGCACTCGAAACTAAGGTGACAGCACGAACGCGCGCCAGCACGCGCCGCTAAAAGAAAAACGAAAGAAAACGCGCGACGCGCCAGGGCGATCGCGGCGGGACCCGGCTTTCGGCTTTCGCGTGTCGCGGTGTTTTATTTCTTGTCGGCACACGTCGATGTACATATGTCAGATTAGGGAAGTTTTGAACGTCGCAAAGATGGCGCAGATTGTACACGTGACAGAACAGTTCGTCTTTCAGTTGATCGTACTCGACCAGCGAAATCGGACAGTACCGGTAGATGATTTGCTTTGATGTTCGAGGGGAGGCGGCTGGAGAAGTCGGACACGTGGCAGGCGATCTGGGAGATTAGATAGCGAAGAATCTCGTTGTTCCATATGATTTCCGGGTTATCGAACTCTCCCAAATAGACCTCAGCGTATTTTGGCGGCCTCTGGCAACAGAGTACTCCCAAATAGACCTCAGCGTAAATGGCGGCCTCTGGCAACAGAGTACTCTGCTTCTGGCGATTAGTAAAAATCAAGCAAAACAACGCGAGGAGAAACGTGCCCACACACATTCAGGCTTCGGTGACGAGGCAAAAAAAGGCTGTCTAAAGTCTAGACTAGACAGAAAATTCGTAAAAGCACCGGTTAAAAGGCGGTGGCCCCCCTTCGCGCCCTCATTTCGGCTGTTGCGTGTCCACGAGTTGGCGAAAACACCGGACATGTCGTCGGTCAGCGAAAGCTCCGACGGCGATCTCATTTGCGGCCGATGGAAGGTGAGTTGTTTTACGTGCAGATGTTTTCCGCAACTTTTTTTGCAGGTCGACGGCGAAATCGGGCGCGGCGGCTGTGGAGTCGTGTACCAAGTGTCCGCCAAGGTGCTCGAGCACGTCGATGGCGTCATGACGGAGCGCATCACCCGCGCTGCGATGAAGTGCGAGCGCATCGACCCTGAGGATCGTTACAGTGATACTCTTCGCTCGGAGGTTACAGTGCTCAGGCGGATGCAGCGTTCCGACCACGTCTGCCGCCTCTACGCGGCCGGACGCCTCTCCGCCTCCGTCAACATCCTCATCATGTCGCTCGTCGGGCCCTCCCTCTCATTCATGCGTCGGCTGTGCAAGAATCAGCGCTTCTCTACTTCCACGGCAATTCGTGTCGCATTCCAGTGTTTGGAAGCGATCCAAGAGCTTCACTTCATCGGTTACATCCACAGGTCAGTAAATAATCCACTTGCGCAAAGAATTTTGTAAAATTTTAATTTAAGAGATATCAAAGCGGGTAACTTCGCAATCGGTATGTACCCTGATGACATTCGTCGAATTTTTCTCCTCGATTTTGGATTCGCGCGCCCCTATGTACGTGTTTCCGATTAATGAACCTTCTCGTTACATTTCTTCTTCAGCTTAAGAAAGGATACGATGGAAAAATGCGGTATCGTGCGCCCCGTATCCCTGCTACTTTCCGGGGAACATACGGATACTGCTCGATGAACAGTGCCGCCGGAGGGGAGCAGGGACGGCGCGACGACCTCTGGTCGTGGATGTTCATGCTCGTTGAATTTATCGAGGGTAAACTGCCGTGGAAGAATTGTGGTGGGAAGGCGGCTGAACTCAACAGGGAAAAGCGCCGAGCACTCGATACTCTCCTCGATCGGTGTCCTCGTCAACTTTACCGTATATTCGACCACATTCAAGCCCTGAAGTACGCGGATCGCCCCAACTACGCTATGATGTTGGGCACACTACGCGAAGTCACAAAGAAATATATTTTCATATCTAACTTTGACATTTAGATCTGGCTAAGGCGAGTATCGCATGAGGACCCCGCCCTGGACTGGGAGGAAGGAGGACGTTGTCACGAGCAGTATCTTGAGGCTGAGCTTTCGCGCCCACAGATGAAGAAACTGGACGTTCGACAAGACGATGACGCGGTGCTGAATTCAGAGTGCGACTACTTCAGTGACAACATGCCTCGATCGAAGAGAACCAACTCCTGTTCGTCAATCAGCTCTGCTTCGACTCCGAAGCGAAAGAGGAACCGAAGCGCGCGGTTCTTCCGTTCTTTCGCGCAATTTTTTTTAAATGCTGTGTGGACGTGGAAGGTATTGAATAAAAACGGTGAGTATGTGCTCGCTTGCATCATAAATGATTAGATGTGCGCAGAGATGCCACATGAGCCGGAGCCGAGTCCGAGCCGAGAAGAGCCAGCGCCAGAGCCGGCTCGGACCACCCGGCTCGGCTCGGGTTTTCGAAACCCGAGAAAAAGCTCAGAGGACACGGCGTCCACCTCAGATCCAGGCACCACCAGCTGCCCTGTCCCTCAGAAGCTCAGAAGACGCTTTCGCCACCTCAGATCCAGGTGCCACCAGCTGCCCTGTCCCTCAGAAGCTCAGAAGACGCTTCCTCCACCTCAGATCCAGGCGCCACTGGCTGCCCTGTCTCCCACGAGCTCAGAACACGCTTTCGCCACCTCAGATCCGGGCGCTACCGGATGCCCTGTCCCCTAGGAGGTCAGAAGACGCTTCCTCCACCTCAGATCCGAGCGCCACCGGATGCCCTATCCCTCAGAGGCTCGGAGGACACGGCGTCCACCTCAGATCCGGGCGCCACCGGCTGTGCTGTCCCCTCAAGCCAGTCCTGCACATTGGGCGGCCTCGATAAGGACGAAGAGCCCCACGACAAGAGCGATAACTTTCATTTACGGTTGACGCTGGTGTGGGGAGCGAGCGGACAGTCTGCGCGCTTCGATGGACACGTCTCGAGTCGTCGCGAAATTGAACGATTTTATTCTATCCGACGTCAGATTCCGCCTTCTGCGCTTCCCTCCGCTCTCGACAGCTCGCTTTCGTATTCGACGTGTGTGTCCGTCCGAGGCGTCCCGCAAACGCCCTCTTTAGCGAACGGAAGTGAACTTATTTTCATCATAAAAGGCGCTGGGGTCAACGCGGAAACTTATTGAGAGCTGATTTTTGTGGATGTCCTGATTCTCTAGACACAGGCTAATACAAAAAACTTTGAAGGGAAGCTCCAGCATGACTGGATGACTTCATACGGCGATAAGAATAACTTCGACTGCTGCGAGGCCACCCACCGCGGCCTTCTGAGGCAAGGATTGTCAAGGATGTTCGGCCCTGGAACTGACCCGATCGGAACTCCCTGGATTTCGCTGTTTATGGTAGCATAGAGAAGAAAGTCTGCTCTTTCAAGCGCAAGTCATTGCATGCGCTCAAACGCGCTCTGAAGAAAGTTTGCACAGAAATTACTCAAGAAGACATTGCGGCTATTTGGAAGAATTTTGGGTAGCGTCTTGACGCCTGCATCGCCGCGGGAGAAGGTCATTTTGGGCGTTTGTGGGCGTTTTTGGGCATAGTGTCCTATACAGAATTGTCTCCTCTTTCGAATGATATAAATGACTTTGCGTTTACTGTGTTCCCTGAAAAGATATGACTGCTTTTTCTTGTAACAGTATTTATGCCGCACCCTGTACCATCAAACACGGGGCCATCAGACCGACCGCTCATAATACAGTAACCGTCATCAGTTCGAGCGGACTCTTCTTCGGATTTGCGCAACTTCTCTCGCAGCAGGCTAACCTTCTCGTCGTTGATAATCTTCTCTTGCATCAGGAACTGGTGGTACGCCTTCCAATACTCAGCTTGCTGCCGGATACATTGCGTCCGGCGAACGGACAGTTCATGACGGCGTTGAGGAGCTTCCACGATCTCCTTGATGATGGTCTGGACGTTTGTTCCGTGCAGAGATGTCCACACGCTCTTAGACATTTCTCTCATTTCTGAAAATAACAGAATAGCGGCAAGTGAATGACGACGCATGACTTACTCTTCTCCAGTTCAGGCAACTTATGAATCGCAGCTTGCTTCTGTATTTGCCCGGCCGCCTTAGCTTCAGCAATCTCTATTTGACCGGGCAGCTGCTCGATATGGGTACTGTTCACTTCCGAGACAATGTTGAACCAATCATGCTGTACGTAGAAGCTGTCATGCTCACAAACCGAATACAGCTTTCTTCCAAGCTAAAAAAAGAATAACGTTAAAGTTCGCAGAGTTTCACTGCTTACCACAGAAGCATCCAATTCTTCAATAGCCTTAGTAATACGTTGATCACTTTGCCATAAATCCACCATTTTCGAGTCCAGCTCGTCAGTCGAAGACCTAAAATTATACAAGCGACGTTACTAGGCACATCTAATTCACGGTACCTGATATCATGTTGAAGATTCTTGAAAATCAATTCTTTGGCAGATGCTTTCAGGTCCTTTACAGCTTGGCAGTCATTTGGGTTGGTTCGTACAGCATTCAAAGGGGCGCCCAACCACCGTCAACATCAAGGAAGACAGGCTTGAATGCTTCAACAGGTGTGATGCTCAGCGCAGCCGAGTTGTGCGTGACGGACTCCTCCATCGGCTCATCATCCTGTGATCTGTCTTTTGCTTCTGCTTTCTTGGTCATCACCGCTTCAAAGCTCTTAATCTGCGTCGACGTTGCGGAATCCTCCATGATCGTGCCTTCCATCTCGATCAACGTATCTGGAGTTTCAATCTTCGATATGTGTTGTGATTCGACAGCATATGTACACTCTAGCATCTAAAATCAACGGTGAAATGAAATATAAGGAAATACACCAAACCGGGACTGAACCATCCATCTTTTCCACGGTACTTGAGCGGGACATAGTGGCTGGAATACGCACTGATCCACTGAATACAAAAAAACTTGGTACCTGGTGGGAATCGAACCCGGGTGAACCGCCCTTTGAGCAAGGCTCTTACCACTGAACCATTAAGACACAACTCTGCTTCATGAGCTGAGACGCTCTTATACGTTTTCACATAACTGTGGTCATCTTAAGGTCAGTTTTAGCCACATTGTAGTCGACATCGGATAATATTTCTAGAAAGCAATCAGGACATCATGGTTCCATGTTTAGCCGCTTTCCATATCACTGTAAATTTCATTCCTGCCGTTTGGTCATCTGTCACCTTTGCACCTCAACAATAAAACGCTTTAGAGTCTGTAAAAGCAGGATAACGTAGAATTTACACTCAGAGCAAGAAGAGAAACAAAATTAAAGACTAATGCTCGCCCGGGCTTCGAACCTGCGAGCAAAAGTTTCATAACCAGCAGCCTTACCACTCGACCACACAGACAACTTGCTGCATTGTGACTTAATTCAATATAACCCAACTGCACTATTTTAAAACTGCATTTTATCCCCTGCCAAGTGCCCATGGGCAGCTAATATTTTGTATGATTAATACACTGCACGAGAACTACTATTGTACAAAATTTCAGTCGAATCGGCTGGGGGCACCTTAAAATGTTCCCTTGTCAGTGTACGTTCTCTTCATATCCTTACCATGGAGATTTGCTAGTTGCACAATTTAAAACGAAGACAAATGAAAAGTTCATCATTCCTAAATGGACTCTTGAAGTAACTCCGCCAATTTTCACTTTTCATATCACATGTAATTCAAATTCAACGAATCAACTTATTTTAGAACAATGATTTAAATTTTATCAATTCAGAAACATACTGGGAAGAAGTCCGTTTTAACACGGCGTGGAAAATTGATCCGGATGCACTTTGTACTATTCTCGACAGCGAGAATAAAAACAATCAAACGGAACTATTTGAGTACTATGCTAACTTACTCAATAAAGCCGAAGAGCACATTGACCATATGGATGGAGCGGTCAGAGAATTTTGTAAACGATCGATTATTGTGTTTGTTTTAGAAGTTATGCGCCAGCATTCCTCGTCTAAGCATTGCGGTGATTGCTTCGGTCAGTCTTCTTTTGATCATAACTTCCATCTCGGTCATCGTGGCTTATCGTCGCCGCAAGGTCCAGCTTAACAATTTCGAGTTCAAGGAGTTTCATAACCGTTCATAATCATTTCTTGACTACTAATTCCAAAGAATTTTTTGTACTGATGTTAAACATATGATTGAAATTCTTTATTACGGATTAAATAATACTTTCAAAATCACGGCGATAGATTAATACCGACATCCGCAATATCCTGCAACACAAGGACTGTATTTGCAGTGGGCGTTCTCATTGTCGTCCAGGCTTGGAAGGCCTACCGTGCACTGTTTCAAGGAGCTCACCAGCTCCTTAGCCATGCCCACATGTTCAATCTTAACTTGGGACGATTCGATCTGCACGTGTTCTGCATAGATAGCCAGCAGTGCCACAAAACAGATGCACTTCTTCGTTCCCTCCAGAGTCATGAGGCACGCCCCCTTCAAGCCACACTGATAATCATTGACACAGAAGGTGTTCTCGCGGTGCTTAGAACAGAATAGGAAGTGACAGGTCGAGGGCCGTATTGTATCGCCGTAAGGGATGCATGAAACGCCTTCCACGCAGTCGAAATCAGATGCGCATTGGAGGTGTTCAGCCTGTCCGGCCGAGAGTGGGCAAGTTGGGGTTAATCTGAAACACACAATAGTAGTGAAACAATTTTCGGATAGAGGATAGAGCAATGTAGAAAACTTGGTCTCAGATCTTCGTGGAGTGACTGCTTCAAAACATAGAAGAGCTTTCTAACCGTTTGGTCACAATTCCGGGAAGGAACAAAAACACTTTTATAATATGCCAATACATTTCGGATTGTTGTGACCGCTTGTGCAACTTTTGCAACTTGCAGTTAAAAAGAACGTCTAATCACTTTATTTTAAAATGTCTTATTTTTAGAAATGTAGAAAGAAATGTCTTATTGTCTTATTTAGAAATTTAGAAATGTCTTATTTTATTTAAAAACGTCATTTAACAATATATACATTCATTTTATATGGGAGACATCTGCTCCGTTGACAGCCCCATAAGATATATCACTAACTATTGTACATATTTTGGATAAACGCGATATTATGACATGAATCAATGTCAGAGCGATCGTAACTCAAAACTACAAATTAATTTTGTATAAACTCAAAACGCAAAATGCAAAACTCAAAATTGATGCAAAAAATGTGAAAATTTCGAATAACGTCGTGCAAAATCGATTAATTTATTATTAAACATAGCTAAAAAATTATTGTTACTAGTAATATTTCCATGGTCCTGTTTGCTGAAGAAGAGGAGAGGTTCGGAATAATTCCACCTGAGTAAACTCAAACTCAAAACTCAAATAAATTTTATTGATTGATCATCGTAAAAATATTTGTCTATGTTCATAATGTTGCTATGTAAGTATATTTTAAATTTCGCTGTTTAATTTTTAGGCAGTGCGACTTTTCTTCGGATTGATTGAACGATCAGATCGCAATAGGCTTAGCTCCATACATATATAGTGGAGTTACACCTCGCGGCGAGTCCTGTTTCCTGAAGAACTTCCAGTCCCGATGATGTGTCGAAGAAGATGAGTGGTGGGAAGTTCCGAATGAGCAGATGAGAGGTTCGGAATAATTCCATGGGGAGCCGAAGAAAAATCGTGCCTGCAAAAATACGGTAATAAATTAATCACAAGTGAACTTTAACGTATTTTGATGTCAAAGAGCACCCAAAAAAGATATAAAGACTTCCTCCGATGTTTTCAATTTTCTTACAATTTGTATTCAGTTTGACCTTATCATTGCCACAAAAAAATCATGGTCTTATAGAAGTTATGATTTTATTAGGCAGACACACCCGCATCTAGCTTTTAACCACTTTCCCCTCTCAATTTTTTAAATACTTACATGTCAGCAAGGAAGACTTCGGATTCGTTTCCGGCGATTTGAGGTGTCATCAAGGAACTGAAATTTAAATGCTGTAATCAAATTCATAATCACGCTAAACCTCACCTCGGAGGCTATGAAGTTTTCTTTTCCCTTTTTGTGCTCGCCTTATCCTCAGTCTGCACTTGAGGGCCACGCGGAGTTATTGTTGTTCGTTGAGTTAGATACAATACTTTTACTTCTTACGAAGAGGAATACAAAGGGTGGGGAAACTTCTAGACTTCAGGTGTGATGGACTTCAACGACGGGGACGTTGGACTTCCTGACGCGTTGACTGTCGATGGACGACACGCGGTGGACGGCTGTCGTAAGTGGGACGTCGGCTGCGGGAAGATGTTGGATTCTTTCGCTCGGCCTCGGGTCTCTTCGAAGGGAGTCGAATTGGAGACGGTCGGTCTCTTGGGACCTCGTGATTCTCTTCGCTGTGCGGAGGAGATGAAGGTCTCTTCTTCGGGGCCTTCAGGGTCGCTGGACGTGTTGGGGTCCTCTGGGGAGCGAAGAGTTCTTCCAAGCGCTGCTCGATTGAAGGATGGTCATCGTTCTTCTTCTCGATGTCGGTCGAGAAGGCGGCTTTCCCTTCGGGTGGCGAGCTTTTACCGTCTCCGTCGGCTCCTCCTTCTTCCGGTGACGTCGGCTTCGATGCATGAGTCATCGTTTCGATGACAGAGGCTTCGGAGAACCGGAGGGTTCGTCGAGTAGAAGGCCGCTAAAACCATTACAGAAACATCAGTCTACGCAGATATCGTCACCACTTACGAGGCCATAGTCGATAAGAGTAGAGAAACAAGTTGAAGGAAACGCATCTTCTGATGCCGGCCGGACGAAGACTGATGCGTTGGAATGCAAGGGCCGCCAATATCAAACCATTCCATCAGTCAACATTTCCAGTGAATCACATGAGATATTTTGACGAATTTGCGATTCTTTCCTTCAATGACGCACCTTCTTTCAACATTTTTTATGAAATGGAGCTTAACACGATTCGAAAATCATTGGATCGATAGATTACGCGCTCTTTATGGTGCGGTGACTAAGCCTTCGTGTTCGGAGGGACTCTGGGTTCAGAACAACAATTTTAATGTCTCATAACGCAAACTTATATTTTCTACTGAAACTAGCGGGTATTTATGATGCGATTGTTAGGTGATAGGACATTTGTGCATCGGCATTTGTGTACCGGACATTTGTGTACCGGCAAATGTGTACCGGACATTTGACCCATCTGTCTACGGGCGCGTAGTACGCGCCCGTAGACAGATGGGTCATGGAGCGTGGCATAGATCACGGAAGAGCAATGGAAATGGACCTGAGAAGGAATGGGATAGCCATCATGTTCAAATGTTACCACCTCTCAACAGGGACATGCTTCAGAGAGGTAATGCATCATCCTTATACCTAAGTATTCTGCGGAATGTTTCAGGTATCAGCGCCTGTTTTTTCCCGCCTTTAGTCTCAATAAGGGAATGTTGCATGTATCAACGACTGTTTTTTCCCACCTTTAGTCTCCATAAGGGAATGTTGCAGGTATCAACGACTCTTTTTTCCCACCTTTAGTCTCAATAAGGGAATGTTGCATGTATCAACGACTGTTTTTTTCCCGCCTTTAGTCTCAATAAGGGAATGTTGCATGTATCAACGACTCTTTTTTCCCACCTTTAGTCTCAATAAGGGAATGTTGCATGTATCAATGACTGTTTTTTCCCGCCTTTAGTCTCAATAAGGGAATGTTGCATGTATCAACGACTCTTTTTTCCCACCTTTAGTCTCAATAAGGGAATGTTGCATGTATCAACGACTCTTTTTTCCCGCCTTTAGTCTCAATAAGGGAATGTTGCAGGTATCAACGACTCTTTTTTCCCACCTTTAGTCTCAATAAGGGAATGTTGCATGTATCAACGACTGTTTTTTCCCGCCTTTAGTCTCAATAAGGGAATGTTGCATGTATCAACGACTCTTTTTTCCCACCTTTAGTCTCAATAAGGGAATGTTGCATGTATCAACGACTCTTTTTTCCCACCTTTAGTCTCAATAAGGGAATGTTGCATGTATCAATGACTGTTTTTTCCCACCTTTAGTTCTCCTACCCTTTCCTAAGTAAAAAAAACCTATTCAAAGTGCGCTTATAAAGAGTGAAGAGTGAAAAAAATTAGGGAGCAACCGGATTTGAACCGGTGACCTATCGATCTGCAGTCGATTGCTCTGCCACTGAGCTATGCCCCCACCTACACATTCGCGTGCTCTGGTGGATATATTTATGTGGCAGCATCTAATGCGGCAATCAATATGCTGGTAAAATTCGATTATAATTTTGAATCATGTGACGCGAGTTTAAATCTCGGGTACCTAATTTTTCCTGAATAATCATGTATGAGCAAGACATCGGTAACAAAGATTGCGCCATTCTGTTTGGTGCCATTGCTCATTAATTATTCATTAAAGGGACACGGTCATGGCGAAAAAAAGTTTTTTAAAAAATCTGAAAATTTTTCTACCCCCCCATTTTCGGGGTCGCCGAAAACGATGGTGAAGTCGGTTTCTCGCGAAACCCATTAGTTTCCAAGAAATAGACCTTAGGCGGGGGCATGTGATTTACTACGGGTTTCGAGGCGATGTGCTGGTCCCAGCACGATATGCTTGAAGAGTCAGCGGCGGCGTACTGTAGCTCCCTTTTTCTTCCTGGTGTAAGGTTCGAGAGCAGCGAATTTTGTTTCCGCGATATATAAACGGTGTTGCGATGAGTAGACATAGATGTTGTGTTTGTGGCGAAGCCATTACAAAATCATAGGCATACAATAGGGCTACCTGTCACATTTTCTGTCAAATATACGAAAATTCAAGCTGAGCGGAGAAGACGAGTCGTCCACTTGGTATTCGAAGATCATCCGATCGCTGACTTTTACCCCTGCCATCGGCAATCGCGATCTGAAAAGCACAGATACAGTGGTGCAAGAAGTTCGGTTACTTACGATCTCTTCGGTTACTTACGATTACGAGCACATGAACGTTACTCTTCAACGTAGTCACTTTCTTCTTGCTGGTCCACAATGTCGATTTCTTCATTGCAATCAACATTTGTGATCACACTGGGAACGACATCCAAAGTGTCATCGAGAATCATGGCTAAAATAGGTTGCGCTTCTGGTTGCAAATCTCCCGGCTGCATTTGATCCACAGATGAAACAGCTTCAGTGGCGCACAACAAGACCGATTTGCGCCACTCGTTTGGAGGTCTAAAATAGAACTGCTTCTGCACTTTACGACGCTGCGATTTGCTATACACCAATCGTGTCTTATCCGGGCGTCCATGTAGCAAGTACTCCATGCGAATCTCATGATGGTGCAAAACCGCCATCTTCGATCGTTGCAGATATGTTGCCTTCGGATAATAGTGCTCTTTAGGGGTGTAAATCTTTCCTGCAACAGAGTGGAAATTCTCTATGCTCGAAGTGGTGCAGATGGGCGAACATTCAGCCAAATTTTGAAATACATGTGGCTTCAGTACCTCGTTTTTGATATATTGGAACGAAGGGTCATTTATTTCGAACTTAGCTGGACCATCCTGGTCACTATCGTGGAGGCATCGTGAAATTCGCTTAAATTTGTCGCTAGAAAGGGTGTGGACTCCGGTAAGATGGTATAAGCAGCTCTCTGCTATTTCCTTGCAAAGGTCGCTATCCCCTTTAGCGGCTTTCACAGAGTGCCACATGTGGTTAGTGATCGATTGGATCACATCCCAGAGATCGCCCCGTTTTTTGGCTTTCGTTCCTTTGTATAGTTGTTTTTTGAGATTTTTAACAACATGCCATGGGTCCAAGTAGCATTGAATGTGGTTCAGTTGTGGGGTCTCTCTGATCATGTGTCGTACAGCTTCGTTCTTATCGGTTGTGATAGACACAATCCGTATTGGTACCGAACGTTCCGACAATTTTTCGACCAGACGCAAGAGAATTCTCTGCACTCCGGCTACCTCCATAGCGGAGCTCTTATTCCCTGTCTCTGAACGCTCCAGGACTTCCATGTCAAGGATCAATCCATCCTGGTCTGCGACTGCGCAGCGACAAATTGTGGCACAGTACCCGCGTGAATCGTACTGTGCATCTGCGCACAGGTGAAGTCCATCATCCCCTCTTTCGTGCATCTTTGCAACGGTCATTTCAAAAACATCAAACTGCGTTTGCAGGAAATTTCTCTCTACAGAGGGCTGGGCAAATTGTTGAACGTGACGGGAGTTTTGTTTCTCCCGTAAAACCGCAATTTGCGCTATGTCGCAAGCTTCTACAAAACGCGAATAGGGCAGTCCTACGGTATAACACGCGACCGAAAGCCCGAAATCGCCGGAACAAATTGCTCCCCCACTAACCCGAGACTGGCTGCACCATTTCCAACGTTCACAAGAGCAGTGGTAGCCGATTGACGAGCCTTTTCGAAATGCCCTCCCGTTCTCCTCCAAAGGTGTACTGCACAAAGGACAGCGAATCAGCTTGAGAAGCTGTTTGAGCTGTTTCCACTCGAGAAGAAAAAATCGTTTGCCGTCAACAAGCTCAGAATTTTGTATTATCTCCTCTGAGCTATCTTCCTCATCGCTACTTTCATCAACAAATTGTAGAGCTTGTGGACGGCATTTCCTCCGAGCGTGCTGCGCAGAAATATCAGACATGATGTCGTCAATGTTTCCCCCCAAAATGCTCGTTTGTGAATTAAACGACTGAGGCGGTGAAAGAGCGCGCTTGCGAAGACCAACCGCAGGTGCGAAAGCATTCGGAGGCGTGTACGGAATAGGCAAAGTTCCACTTACCAGTAATCCCCGATCGTAAGTCCGGTATGTGGACGATCTGCTGTACGATTCCTGTGGAAAGTGACGGCTGCAAATGCGTGGACGAGACATCGATGAGATACTGCGGAGGAGATCCGGATATTGGCGCAGCGTCAGCGCTTCAATCCAGCTTTCACGCTCATCGGCATCAGTAGGAAAACTACGAAGAGAGTCAGTGGCTTCGCCACAAACACAACATCTATGTCTACTCATCGCAACACCGTTTATATATCGCGGAAACAAAATTCGCTGCTCTCGAACCTTACACCAGGAAGAAAAAGGGAGCTACAGTGTGATTCGATGTGATGTGATTCGTTGATGTGATTCAAAAAAAAAGAAAATGGGGGGTAGAAAAATTTTCAGATTTTCTAAAAAACTTTTTTTCGCCATGACCGTGTCCCTTTAAGATGGAATTACTTTTTAATTTGTCAGCAACAAAATCCGTACAAAATAGGGCAGGGCACATGAGTGAGTGATCACCGCAAAACACCAACGCCAACGCTTACACGGAGACGGGTTTGAAGAGCACTTTAAGACTGTCAGTACCATCATCGCACTTAAAGATTTGATTTCCATTATCGTCGAGGAAGTCCGAGTGTTTGATTTCGTAGATCAGCTTATATCCCTGAGATAGAAGAAGACGCTGGTTTGCCAACGATGACGCTTTGGAAACAATGCCTGCAAACAGCATTAGGCGTGAAGCCTTGCAAATGTCTTTGATTACCTTGAACTTGAAGGTTCTTGAGGCTTTCATCGTCGGCCTGATAGGTGGCCAAGAATTTGGCGATCCCTTTCCTCTGATGGTGAGCGGCGACGGAGGTAATCTCACGGCGAAGAACTCGTTGCACGTTAGGGTCGATAATCTTCCAGAACTCATCTTTGGCCTGAATTAGCAGCTTAGCCAAGAGGCTAGCGTTGTAGGTCAGTTCCGGCCAAGGCTCTGAAAACGACCTGTAATCTCTGTAAACGCTGTTAGGGGCTTACTATCCTCCTTGGGATGTCTTTCTCCGATTCCCCAAATTCGCAGGCCAGCGAGGGTTTTCCCATCGCTTTCGTAGACGAGCTGAGTCATTCCGTGGTCGATCGCCGAGTCTAAGATCAGCGGAAGAATGGATGTTCCGTCAGCGACCGTCATGTTGATTGACTATAAATTGAATAAAGTGATGACTGCTGTTTCAAAATTATTAAAAGTTATTTGTTCCAAGCTGAACCATCGCTTACAACAAGATACAGTAATTTCGTTGATTCTTACGTCATATTTGGCCGAAGTCCGGAATAAGACACCAATCCCATTATTGTCATCTCAGTTTCACAAAACATATGTGCCCACGGAACGTCGACAAAATGTGCAAAAAAGTCCATTAAAAAATGACCAACGCCGATAAAAAAACACCAGTTTTTCAGTGTTTTTTGCGAGTATTTGTGAATTTACTATTAAAAAGAATTGCATGTTTCAAAACGTGAACCGTAGCAGCTTCTCAGTGTCTGACATGTCTGAAAAAAGGGCTAATTAGATTGCCACCATATTAGAAGCTGTGAAGAACTAGACCGTGGACGCAACAGAGCAGATCTGATTGCTATTATCCGGAAGTATAATTGAACATGGTTTGGACATTTTGTTCATACTTCCATCACCTTCAGCCGAACTTCACAACATTTAGAGAAAAACTGAGAATTGTATAACCAGATGTGATTCGTTCACTTGAGCGCTTTCCAAGGAAATCCAGCTCGCAACCACATTGCATGTTTACCCTTTCGAATAACAACTGTGTAATAGTAGCCTGGACTATTTCCACCACTCACGTGTTCTCAAGTAAACATATCCATCAACCCAACCAAAATCTCAGATTGCCAATCTATGCATCTAAATTTGTTTTAATCGATTTGTGCGGCGCAGTATATTTTCTCTAAATTAGTGATAGTATAGATCACACGAGAATGCCAGGAATATAATTCTTACAAACATAATTATTTAATTAATAACTCACTCTGCAGTGAGGTTCCTCCACGACAAAGCGTGTGGCGAGATAGTTGACAATGGTGTTCGTGTCGTTGCGATCAGCTTGCCTAACAAAGAATTTCTCTCCTCGGAGGTTCAACGTGATCGCATCTAAATTGGATCCTTCAGATAGAATGACATTATACAGTCACTCACTGGCCATCGTTCTTTTTTGAATGAGCTGCTGGAAAACAGCCTTTCGCAGTAGTGACATTATAGCAGAAGACAGCAAATGGGCACCGAAGGAGAACCTGTAATGGATTGTGCTCCCTTATGGGTCAGAAACAATTTTACGAAAAGGAGTACGAAAACGGAAACAATTCTACTAGGTGTACGAAAATCGAATCTTGAAGAATTTGAGCTCCTCTTAAAGCTTTTCACGAACAACAAGACTCGATTTCGATAAATGAGAAAACACAACATGATTTACGTTGCAAATCAGGATTCATGTATCTTAAATAATTCTGCTACGTACTTAACTGCTTACGAATTTTAAACGATAATTCGGAACGTGTGCGCACGATCGACTAGAAAAATAAACCGCCAGCCAGCTTTTGAAAGCGAACTCCGCCTTAACAGCAAACTTCAATGCACGACAGGCAAAAAAACGCATGGCACACAAACGCTGATTCAACACGACAAGTTAGAGTCGTGTAACAAATGAACGCTGATCCGCTATTTGTGTTCACGGAGCTTTAGCAATCGGCACGTCCATTGAAGAGATCAGCCACTTAACAAGGTCGGCGGCAGCAGATTGCGCGGAAAGAAAATTGCACATATGGGCGCAACCCGTCAGCAGATGAGCCCGTTTGCTGCACGGAGGTCTTGGCTGAAGCGGTATGGCGAAAGACCGCCTGCATTTGCCTCAGGCGTGGAAGAGAGCGAATACTCGATGACAACAACAGGCGACCGCTTGGCAAATGTGTCTGTCCGTTTCTCCTCCTCGACATTGGCTTCGTCGCCCTCTGCCGCATTCGTCTATCGACCGCCCCCCCCCCTCGGTTCGGCAATGAATGCAACAACCAGTCAAAGCCAGTAAGTGCTGCGACTCATTGAGAATGATTATAATTGTTGTCGAGTGAAGAACCAAAAGCGCTGACAGCGGACGACCGCTTCTGTGCGCCGAGTCTTGCCGTGCACACAATTCATGTAAACATGAGTAACGCTTCACAGAACGATCTACGCAAAAAGACGAACTGGTGTTTGAATCGCTAAGAGTGTAAACAAATTGCTCAACGTTTCAAAACAGCCAATCAACATTTATCTGTTCGCAACAGAATTCCTGTTTTGCAGCTGTCACAGAAAACAATAGTAGGCATGTACTGACAGCAAATACACGCCGTAATATAAATAAAACAACGTCGAAAACGAAGCTCAAAACCTGTGATTTTAGTAGAATTATATCGATTACACGTAAAGGTGAGAAGTTATTTGCAGTTTCCATGATATTTTTCTAATGTGTAAATTCACTTTTTAAGTGTACTTACAAAGTGTATTTGAAGTGTACTTACAAAGTGAATTTGAAGAAGCCGTAGTCTCTTTCGTGTCGCGGTGGCGAGCGGTCGGTCCCTCGGTCGTTCTCTGAGCGTCTGATCGACGCTCTGAGGACACCAAGACCAGACCTGTGAAGACGCAACTCCTGCACCGCGGACTCATCTCTCCGAAGCAGAGCTCAGAAGCGTCCGCTATGCTCCAAACGCCCGCGAAGACGATGTGCCGTCCATGTTTCTGGAGTTTCGACCATTACAGCATGCCCCGTGAAGTGCACCGCCACCAACCAGTTCGTCATCTACGCCACGCAAGGGATGAAGCCGGCTGCCCGTGATATCCTCTGTTTGTCTATTATCGGTGTCGTGCAAGGTTAAATGCCTGTGATTCACGAAATAAAGTAAGTAAAGTAAGTAAGTGTACTTACGGCAGTCGAAACGGTATGCGAGTTGTGAAAAGGTCATCAGAAAATGTGCGTGCGTTCACTAAAATTCGACCATAGCGCATATAAACAAAAACTGATCTGATAATCGGCCCTCATCTTTCAGCGCACTCCGTTATCAAAAACGCAAACGCTGGCTGGACTCTTCGGTCGAAAATTTGATAATATTGGAGTATTTGTCGAGGTAAACACATCGGAATTTTCGTTTACCCCTTTTTGAAACTTATTAAAAGAGCACCACACATAGTGTGCTCTATTGAGGTACAAATTTCCGTAATGCTTCAGCTGCGTAGTTCTAAGCAAAATTTTCAAGAGTCGCGCTATGGTCATTACCAAGCCAAACAATAATGCCATTATGATCTGGAAGAGCAAATGTCACATGTACGTCAAAGACAAAATGTTTAGATTTCCGTTGTTTTCCGATTTGCATTTACGAACGCCCGAAAGAAACGCAGATGTGCAAGTTGTCGTTCGTCGTGCTTATCTATTTCTGTAATTTTTAAGTGCTAATTTACAGCTGTCATATGCAGGTGGTGTCATCTATGCACAGCTGTCACATCTGGGAATATTTACTCTCTTTGTTCAGGTCTTTTCACAGTTCTAAAATTTAATACAACTTGCAATTTAAATAAAGAAATAAGTAGATATACATAATGATACATGATACTTCGGTGTAATAGCCAGCAACAGTACAAATCGGCTTTTCGAGTTTCCCCATAAATGAACTGAGCACATTCATGACGTTGCGATCTTTGTCGCGTAACCGAACGTGATTGGAATCTAGCAGTCGAAATTCACCGCTTCACTACTATTCATTTGTGTTGCAAAAGCAAGCAAAGCGCTTCACGTAACTAAACCTCTTTTTAGCAAACAGATATCGAAAGTCATCGTAGGTATACGAAAAAGTGTGACCCACGAAAAATAATTGTGTCCTAGACGTGTCAAGGTGTGCTCAATAATGAAGATATAGTCATCGATTCGCTTAGCTTTTTTTCGTGATTGGTATAGAGCACCTTCACCGAATAGTGCGCCGCTTGTACTAATCGTCATCAGGAACGAATATTTGGTCAAGTTCAAATAAAAAAGCAATGACTAAAACAGGCCTACAGTTGCCTTCCTAGTCTAGTTAAAGATGACATGGAGAACAAGGAATTGAGAACTTCTCTAGAAGTTCACGAGTTTCACGATTGCATTTCTCGTATCGTGTAAGGCACGGAGAATCCCCTATATATAAACGGAGAACCGAGGGGTCCGTTGGTCTGTCTGTGTGTGTGTGTTTTTTTCCGTGAGCACGGCGGAAACACTCACACAAAATAAGGACCCCGAGAGGAACCGAACCCGACACTGCCCGCTTGCAAACAAAGCGCGTTTGCAATGAGCCACACAGACAGTTGAGATGCAACCTATCTACTGCCGCTATGTTTGTGAGGCTGCGTTTGACTTGCGTTTCTTCACAGTTTTTGTGCGATTTTTGGCCTATTTTATGAAAACCAATCTTGCCGCCCGCAGGGCTATGGTGTCTCCATCCGAAAGGCCGCTAGGCCTTTCGTGTGTTTACCGCCGGTAGGCTACTGGTGTCTTGCCGCCCGCAGGGCTACTTGGCTCTTAGTACCCGGAGGCGCGAATTCGCGCGCAGCCGCGTTTATTTATTTATAATATTGAGGTAATCACAAAGGCTGGCCAGTAGCAAACACATCGAAGTACATCAATCCCAGATACCAAACTTTTTATAGTCATCCACACGACTTATGTCATCATTTCGCTTCGATCCTCCAGGATTCGTGCCGGCAGCCTCTTCCGTCTCATTGTCCTGCAGAACACCTCCCCACACCAGGAACTTCCGCCGTTCATCTGTTAACATCTCCTCGTAGAGAGGTTTTGTTTTTTGTTTAATCACGTTCGTCGCTTGGTTCTTGCCCGCGGCTTTGTAAAGTCTCTTCGATGTGTCGTCCATTTCTTCAAATAAGTCGTGGAATTCCAGTTTTGCTATGAAAGGACATGCACTGTGCTTCTGAGATAATGACGCTGAGCTAGACGGCTGAGATACGCCAGCAATTGGTTTGTCTATAATAGCTTGTCGTTGTCGACTAACATTGGCCCACAAACCACTACTTACCAAACGTTTTCATATCTGTTGTGCTGTTTCTCTTCAGTTTTCTCGAAGGAGTTTCACTGGTGGGTCTGTTTGTTTGGCTCTGACTTCGTCGAGGAGACTGTACTTGTGAAGACCTTGGTTGAAACAAACGCTCGAAGGCGTTCCTCGCATTTGCTTGACTACGAAGTGTCGGCTAGAAACATTTTGATGAAATCGATGAAAAAAAAAAAATCGACGCCTGTTTTACAAATATCCATGTCATTTAAAGTTTAACATGCCACAAGTTCAATACACGCAATTGTGCTCGCATATCAACACAAAGCAAGTCGAATCACTTACAATCACGAAGCTGACTTCTTCTCCTGGTATCGCCGGTTCATTAGAATACGCAACCTTCACTGATGACTGCACCGCTTGTATTAAATCGTCTTCTCGCCCGTATGTTTGGTCGAGCTTAAGTAAAAAAAGCAATGTGTATAACTGAATGCAATCTTACAGTTCTCTTCATAGCTGCTCTTTAGTTGTAGATGGAATGTAGATCAAGAAGCTTTTCAAGTGCTACTTCGGCACTACTGCGGTTAATGCTTAAATGATGCACAGTTTACACGGTATGTGTTCCCGAATTCACGGCGTTCGATAGGTTACCGTGGTGCATCGGTGCATCCCATGTTATACACAGAAATAGAAAGCGTCACTTAATAGAGAAAACAATATCAATAGAGCCATATGAAATATAATGCCGCAGGAGTGGTCGCAAAATGAAATGGAAAGCGCCAAATTACAAACAAAAGATAGCACAAACAGGAACCAGTTCATGTGATAAATCAGTGTATGCAATCACAAGAAACGTAATGTATAGGTCACTCCAGCTGAAAGTGGTACAACTTTTAGTGACTATGTCCCGAATGTCCAATTTCTGCGGTGATTCAAACTGGGATTCTTTATATACTTATTCACACTGCTGAATGACATCGTCATTTGAACTGTGAAACGCAAATTCTATCTAAGCATCGCTTGGCGCTTACACATCAACAGACCCCGTAAATAGACTCAGAAAGGTGCAACATAGTAAGTGAGTATGCCGAAAGGTTACTGCAGCCATCAGTAATGTCTGCCAGCTCTGTTAACATAATAAACTACAAAAGAATTCAGATTATGCCAGACATACGAGAGAACAGATAAAATATGGAGATTACGGATTGCATAACCAAACCTCGCAACAAGCAACGTTAACTCGAGTTTTTTATTGATCAGGCGCAGGATAAGAAAAACCGGTCTCGCTGGGACTGATTTGAATAGCTCCGATTTGCCGCCTTGCACTTCGAACGGAAGACATTTCCATTCGATTCGAACGCATTGGATCCCGACACGCAAATCACAATGTGACGGTAGGCTGTCCTATGCTCAAAGGCGATTGTCAGGGCGCGCCTCGGTTCTTTTGCTATTTCGGCGGATTTAGACCGATATTTGTGACTTTTTTGGTAACTTCACGTTATATCTGAAAATGAGGCAGTAAGGTAGTATCAGATTTTAAGGTTCATTGAAGTCACAACAAAAATAAAACTTATATCGCGAACGTTATACTTCTATTTATTCTGAAACACGTATCGCCATCAGTGCTGTATTCGTCTGTCTGCAGTTTTCAGCACTCTTCTCAAAAAGGAAGGTTGCTTCTAGTCCATTTTACCTATTTACTCGTTACTTCAACCACTGATTTTATTCAGCAAAATGCGCGCTTTATGAACGCAAGAATCGTGAAAAACTTCCTTTCAATTGCAAAACTTCCTTATCCTCCAATTTTCCTTCAGATTGGGACAAGTACAATGACAGACCAGACGGAGCGCGCTTTCCTTAAGCAGCCTACTGTTTTCCTCAACCGCAAGGAGTACCTTTCGGGCAAGACCAAGCCTGAGCGTTACATCCGCAAGGTTGGACTCGGATTCAAGCCCCCACGTGAGGTATATTTATTTCCCTTTTTCTTTATTCATCGTCTGTGCTTTCCTGTAGGCTGTTGAGGGAACCTACATCGACAAGAAGTGCCCCTTCACTGGAAATGTCGCCATCCGCGGACGCATCCTCACCGGAGTCGTTGTTAAGAACAAGATGAACCGCACCATCGTCATCCGCCGTGACTACCTTCACTTCGTCAAGAAGTACCGTCGTTACGAAAAACGCCATCGCAACGTCGCCGTCCACTGCTCTCCTGCCTTCCGGTGGGTCCCACAAACTCGACCTTACCTTGCTCATGCCTGAAATCTTTGCAGTGATATTGCCCTCGGAGATGTCGCCACCGTCGGTGAGTGCCGTCCCCTGAGCAAGACCGTCCGCTTCAACGTGCTCAAGGTGACGAAGTCTGCCTCCGCCAAGAAGGCTTTCAACAAGTTCTAAACCCGTTGTATCTGTTGTTTCCCTGAATTTGTTTGTTATTGAGATGGGATATTGTTAACATAACAATTCTTGTTTTCGTCTTTGTTATTGCGTACAAGCAAGTTACAAGTTTTACATTATTACAGACATATTCACATCGGAGAAGCTCTTAGTCTGAGGATATTCCACTGCTATTTGCTATTTTCCAAATAACAACGTTCAAGAACGTTGTTATTTGGAATGACACTGAGTCTGTTCGCATATATGGACTACTCTTTGCGCAGGATAAACAAGCAATATAAGCAACGCATTGAGTTTATTTGCTGTCAATCAAGGAACGATGCCTACTGCATACCAATGACAGAACATTTTGGGAAGCAGGCAAATTGCCGTTCAAATTTATAGCATGCTTCCGGGATATTTTGAGAATGAGTTGGCAAGTTGGAAACTTCTCCGCTGATTGCTTATTCACAAACACACCAATCTTACTCATTGTATCCACTGGTAGCAACAGTCCACTCCGTGCCCAAAATTCTGATTCTTAGTTTGCAGAATACGCGGTTTGAATCAAAAACGGTTTGTGGTAGAGTTCGGCCCCTTTATCTTACTGTGAGTGATTTACTGTAATCGTTTCGTGCTGATATGTGCTGATACCTAAAACATCCCTCCTGCGACCGGCGACAAGAACAGATAAATGCTAATATCTGAAACATTCCTCTTTTGCGACTAGAGGCAAGAAAAGATAGGTGCTGATAGCTGAAATATCCCTCTATTGAAATATTCCTCTCTTGAAATATCCCTCTCTTGCGACCAGAGGAAAGAAAACATAGGTGCTGATACATGAAATGTCTCTCTGTTGAGACCAAAGGCAAGAAAAGATCGGTGCTGATACATGAAATGTCTCTCTGTTGAGACCAAAGGCAAGAAAATATAGGTACTGACACACGAAATATCCCTCTGCTGAAATATCGCTCTCTTGAAATATCGACTTTACGACTTTATGACTTTATTTCGTGAATCAAAGGCATTATGCCTTGCACGACACCGAAAATAAACAAACAGAGAATGTCAAACAGACCACTTCATCCCTGGCATAGAGTTGGAGTTGAATCGGTCGTAGATGGCGCACTTCAGGGTATCTGGCAATCGGCAAATCTTCGGATGCGGCAACGGAACATCGTTTGCAGCACAGCGGACGCTTCTGAACTTGCATCTGATAGACCGCGACCCGAGAGTTGCCTCTTTGCTGGTCCTCAGAGCGTCGGCGACCTTCGGGATTACATATCACGCAGCGTTGGGCGTCAGATTCCTGGCGTCGGACATCTTGTTGTCAGCGGTGGTGGGACTACGGCTTCCGGGTGTCCCAATTCCCTCTGGAAGCCGGAACAGTCACAACTGCCACAGGGGTTGTCATCTGACCAACCAGACACTCAAAGAGCGACCGGAGGGACCGACCGCTCGCCACCGCGACACGAGTAAGAGTCCTTGAAATATCCCTCTCTTGCGACCAGAGGCAAGAAAATATAGGTGCTGATACATGAAATGCCCCTCTGTTAATACCGGAGGAATAAAAAGATCGGTGCTGACACATGAAATGTCCCTCTTTTGAGACCGGAGGCAGGCAAAGATCGGCGCTGATAGCTGAAATATCCCTCTCTTGCGACCAGAGGCAAGAAAATATAGGTGCTGGTACATGAAATGTCCCTCGTAACGCGCCCATCGGTCATGCCCTATTAGTGAACACTGCGAAAAGAGACAATGTTCATCATTCGTAACATTTTCAATGCAGTAACCCAATATAATGGTACTGTTCTCGGCGAAGTATCTTTGACCAGCATAGTATCGTCCGGGATTTATGAATGGTCCGGGATCTTTCAATATCAGCCTTTTTTGAGCCGGCCTCATGAAAAGATATTGCTCATAACCGTGCAACTTTGTTATACATGGCATTGTATTTTCGATATCGCATAAATATTATCCTCCAGTAAACAAGATGTCACAGCATGCAGACAAGCACAGCACTGTTAGTAGGGCCCGTCACAATAAATCAGATAAACGGATGCGTTATTGTCTGGAAACAATCAACAGATCCCTTGTAAACACGTTGTTGTTGCTCGTCAGTTAAGAGAAGCGTCATGGTATCCCCCGATGGCATCATCCAAGCGTGTGATCCTATTACAGTAAAGACGAGCTGGTGGCATCGTACGTTGTATGGAGTGTTAATGTAAACAAGATTCTAAAACAAGTATTTTGAGAGCGTACGTGCTGTTTGCTAGGATTTTTTGGGTATGTTCGCCCAAAATGTTTACAGCTTTCGTTGTTGAAGACACTTTTCCGGAACACGAAGAACTCAACAGTTGTTTGGCAACAAACATTGCAGAAACTAGAACATCTATGTTTTGTGTACAAATTTTATAATAGTGTTCGACAATATGCAAAACCCATGTGCATATATGGACTTCATTCGACATCAACTGAAGCGACGTGGCAAAAGCTCATACATTACATGCAGATGTGATCTCTTTATGGAAAACAAAACAGTAGTACATATCACACTGTGTATGCGCAATGGAGTACAACATTGCTGTAGACCTTAGCACCATAAACCGAAACTCCTCGCCATGAAAATGCCTTAAAGCTCTGGAGTGCGCAATCGCTTTAATGCATGTTCCTTACTTATGATGTGCACTAAATTGAACGCTTGAAAACGCAAAACATTGCATTTTCACTCAGTTAATATAGTCATGGTCGAATAGCTCTGGCCGTGTTGACAGAAGCCGGAATTTGGCTGGCCACTGAAAGCCACCGAGCATGTCTTCATGTGTTAAGAACTCGTCCAAGTCAGAGATGTTGTTTTAGAAGACTGTGGAGATGTCAGATTAGCTTTGTAAGATAGTTTTTTAAGGATTAGAAGTTGTAGGTGTCTTCACCGTTCGTCACAGATACCAGCCCCTTCAGTATTTCATGAAACATGGTCATTTTGCTCACACAATCACTTGTTACTTATGGTAGGTGACGTATAGTTCTTCTTGAAGTAATTAACCGTTGAAGTCAATGATCAACTACATCCAAAAATACTTGATCAATTTCTGATTGACGTTCAAACAACAACCTCAGTGGGCAATCAAAGTAGCTTCTCAAGCCATCCATCTTTCCTCTGTGTCAAAAATACCTTTCATCGGTTTGAAACAAAGAAGACCTAAGAATAACGGCAAACATCCTGTTGTGCCTCAGCAGCAGTATTATTGCTCAAATGCAGTTTGGTCAAAAAACCCTTAGTTAAGAAGCTAAACGACTGTAAACGTTCTGCGGCGATTGATAAGCGATTAGCTGACAGTGTTTTTGCTTGGCACTTCGCCACGTCATCCAATCAGGGCAATGCAGAGGGCAATCGACACGAACAAGCGATTATGAGTTGTTATTGACTGTTTTCCACAATCGTTTACACTATATCCCACTATCGACTGATCGCTGCACGTCATCGCCATGCACGATCGCGACCGTTGGGCTGCATCGATCTGATTGCCTGGGTGATACCTACGATCGGACATCAGATGTGCTGTCAACGACAGCCACTGGAGTAGCGGTGCGCTATCTAATCGCAGTACAACTTTGTGAACTAAGGGCTAAGTCAGTGATAGCCCCCCATTTTTTTCAACCCACTTTAACGGATGTAGTACACAAGATACTATTTACTTTCTGTCGCATAACACACTTTCTCATGGGTGTAATGGCTGGATGATAAGAGGTATAATTTGTTATTTTGACAAGTAGCGAGAAAACAGATAGAAAAATGTTCAGTTTCGCACGTAGGCCCTACAGGAAAACGAATGACTATCGGGTGATTTCCGAAGTGGTGAGAGGTTCATGGGTTGAAGATCACCTTTCCGTAAAGGTATTTTCTGATGGGCGGAATAAGGTGCAGAAACTACGGTTGCTGGATATATGGTGTGACTTTTAAACTTCATGATGTCAGATAACGTTAAGGGGGTAAATCAAGGCGGTTTCTCGATAGAGTGATTTTTATGATCTTTTGCGTCTCTGATTACATCGATTTTCGTACTTAGAAAGGCATACCGACTGTTCTTCCGGTAATATTACAGCAAAAATTGGCGATCTTTATGGGTACAGGTACGATACTGAATAGACTATGACATTTCCAGCCCAAAGATCAGTGTCCCATTGGGCTGTTCAAATAATCAACATAACAATTCCCCTGTGCCTTGGCCCTTTGACGTCGGCGTGATTTTCACATGATAGTCCTTGATCTCTCGGATTCATTGAGCGTCCCGAACCAAGTGAACAAAGTATAGGGAGTGAACTGCATTATTAGGTAGTCCTCTGTGGACGGTCCAGACGAAAACAAATGATAAGCACGCAAAAATCTCTAACAGGACGACGTCCTGAAGGGAATTGTTATGTTGACAATGTATTTGAACTACGGATCAACGTATAATGGCTCTGGCCTCTATCCGGAAAACAAATGTGTTTGCGGCTGTCCTGAGAACGCAAACGGCACTTGCGTCTCGTGATATCGTAACCTCAAGAGGATGAAATATTTCGAAAAATTTCGCTTTTTTTCTCAAGTCTAAACCATTCTATGTAAGACATTCTTTGCCACGCACTTTTGCATTTGTGAAATTCGAGGACACAGCTGCATAAAGTGCGTCTGAACTAAGGTACACCGGACCATAATACGATTCAATCATTTTTAAAGTGCTGCTTGTCTCCTTTAAGGCCTTCTTTGCTGCCTCTCGCCTATCAACGTGGAACGCCGTCGCGCCAGATCGCTGGAGACCGTCCAGACGTGAAATCACATCGGGGGACGCCCCTGCAAAGCGCCTGCATCGTGGTGGCTCGGTTTTTGATTTGTATCTCTCGCACCACGTCACTGGACGTGGTCGAGTGGGGCGGAGTTTCGAAGGGCATCCCCAAATCGATAGGCCCCCCTCCGACGCGCACAAACTACGCGAGACGATTTGGTATGTATATATAAGTGCGCCCTCAAGCTAGATATTGTAATAAGTCTCCAGGTGGGAGCGATGCCTGTAATGGCATTAATGCGATCCATACATTTCCGTTCGCCTGTGATTTTTCGATCCCTTATCTTTATAGGAAAAAGTCGTCGCGCCACTTTTGAGGGGCAAAGGTTGTGTGCAAACCCTGCGCGCTCTCTCTCGCTATGCAAGCGCATTTGTCGTCTCCACTTATCCTTCTCGATCGATAAAAGTCGCACTCTTAAGTTCTCCCCTTGCACTAAGGGATTTCCCAAGTTTCGGTGGTAACAGGTGGTTCTCAGTGTCATTCAGATTGTAAATGTGAGATTGATCTCTTAGTCTCTCAGGTTGCTCTAATGGTTAGATCGATCTCAGTGAACAAATCCAGTTAGTTTTTTTTGGTCAGTCTATGATTTTATATTTTGGAGAACCGTGTGTACCTCGACACTTTGTACGTTGGTCAGTAGCAGTCCGAAGTTCACTTGATATCGTTACAGCCACCAAAAGGTCGTTTATGAACCTGCCCTTTGTCTTGCCCTCCGTCGATTACTTATCTCGGAAGCCAACATGACGTGCTTCATTTTTTTCCGGAGAGGGTGTCCATGACCGGGCGATCAACATGCGTAGAATCCAATCGCGGCGGAACAGCGCCCCTAGGGTTCTGCGAGCGACAACGCGCTGGTTTCGAATCCGCCACCGACGTGTGCGCATCGCGCCCTCCCCTTGTGATAAGATCACTTTTGAGTCCCTTCTCTGCTGATCTAAGGCATTGCAGAATGAAGGAATCTGCAGTGGTTTTTCTTTGCCTTTGTTGTGTGCAAACCTGCTATTCGACCGAGACTTTTGCGAGATCTCTTTCTCTTCTCTTAGAACAGCTGTTGAATGCCCTTCTTAATTTCAGTCAGCACAGAACGCCGGCGTCCGGCCCCACACATTCCGCAAACATGAGACCAGAACTTCTTCGCTTTTCCCAGCTTCCTCAAGCTGCCGCTCACGCTGCCAAGGCCCGCTTCGCAACGGAAACCGGCCGTTCGATGACGGAATCCCATGTCCGCGATATCTGGTTCAATGCCGACGCCGTCTGCTTCGACGTTGACTCTACTGTGTGTACCGTAAGTCTGCGTGCCTGTGTATCCGATTCAATGGGTTACGGTAATTCAGGATGAGGCTATTGATGAACTCGCTGCGTTCGTTGGAGTCGGAGACGAAGTGGCTCGCTGCACCCACAGCGCCATGAACGGAAACGTCAGTTTCCGTGAAGCCCTTCGCATGCGTTTGGACATCATGAAACCCTCGTACGAGCAGCTGGAGACCTACGCTCTCACGCATACTCCTCGCCTCACCCAGGGCATCCGCGAATTGGTCGACGCCCTCCACAGCCGCAACGTCGATGTCTACCTTGTATCGGGTGGCTTTCGCCGTTTGATCAGGCCCGTTGCCGATCTTCTTAAAATCGATCATGATCGGATATTTGCCAACGAGATCCTATTCGATGAATTCGGAAATTACGACGGTTCGTTTAGAGTGTAGTGCAAAAATAATGCAACCCGTTTGATTTCAGGGTTTGATGACACCGAACCGACCAGCGAGTCGGGATCGAAGAGCGTCGGAAAAGCTGGAGTTTGTGGCCTTCTAAAACGAAAGTGAGTTTTTCTTCCCCTTTGCTAATCACGAAAGTCGTCGCAAATCTCGGGCTTCCGGTCCATTATTTCGCTGAAAGAGGGCAAAAAAAGAACGCCATGATTGTCACGCACGCACTTGGCGTGCGTTTCACGTGCACAAAGCACTCTCGCGTGGGCAAAGGACCGCGCAGTCGCGCGTTTCTTAGCCGAGACGAAACTGCAAAAGGGGATCCTTTTCCTCGTGCACAAACTGGTCTTCCTCGCGGTTTCCTCGTCTACTTTACATCATACAAAGCATTACATTGAAGGGTGTAACAAATTATGACGCATCACCATTGTAGGATGGGATACAAGACGCTCGTTATGGTCGGCGACGGTGCGACTGACGCCGAAGCCTGCCCTCCAGCCGACGCCTTCATCGGATTCGGTGGAAATCAGGTACGATCAGAGATCTCTCCGATGCATAACCTAATTATGAAACCTTTTTAGGCTCGCGACAGTGTGCGCCGATTAGCCGGATGGTACGTCTACGATTTCAAAACATTGACCGATGCGTTGAATCAAAGCCAATAAACACACATACTTGTGAGGAGAGTCTCGACCGTTACAACTCACAGAATAACTCACTAACCACAAATAATATAGAGTTTCAAGTTCAGAATTGCAGTGAAAGTGTGAATAAAAATCAGAAAAGAGTATCAAAGAGCGAATCCTCATTTGCGAGGATTATATCTGCTCCACAACAGAAACCGATAATCAGTCGATAGAGATGTGAAATGTCATTAGCTGAGGTAAAGTTTGTGGTGTGAAGCGAACGACTGACAGGGCACTGCTTGAAGCTGCGCGCATTACTCGACAAAGCACTCATCCTGTGCATTATACATTATAAACTTATGCTTACATTCTCAGATGAAATAGTCGAAGAGCTTCCATAAGTAAACTAAAATTTCGCCATACAATTCGAATGCAAGGGTTGTGAAATTCAAACTTAATTGTGATGCTATCATTTTATAACACACAAACTTTATAATGATATTCATTTAACATATCGATGATTATTGTTTCTCATTGATGATGTGAGCTCTATAGATAAGATCGGTTTGGGTGCATACGTACTTGCTACTCTTGTCAGTGTTATGACAAAACAATGGTCCTGGATAAACAAGTTGATTCGATCGCATACAGTATTAGTGCACTGCGCCAACAATGAAGTATGTCAGTGCTGATCACCAACTGTTTTATCACCAACTACTACTGATCACCACGGCCGGTATAGGAGTCTTTTCAATCCGGGGTAATTTTGCATACTGAGCAATTGCGTTTTACTCCTACGTATGGTACATGAATGTTACCCACTAAATATTATAGACACACTGGCCACATTATATACACATCGGTGAGACCTGTTCTTGTATCAAATATTACCTTTTTACTCATTTACAGCATGAGAGGGTCAAACAAAGGAGATCGCGAAATACCACTTGATGGAGGTGACTGCGTTCAAGCGCATGTATCTTTGGGTTTCTCCTGCCAAATACACGTATCTTGGTCACTTATCATAGCATTAGCATTTCCCAAAAAGATACCTGTAACATTTCTCTCTTGCGACCAGAAGCAAGAAAAGATAGGTGCTGATACCTGGAACATTTCTCTCTTGCGATCAGAAGCAAGAAAAGATAGGTGCTGATACCTGGTACATTTCTCTCTTGCGATCAGAAGCAAGAAAAGATAGGTGCTGATACCTGGTACATTTCTCTCTTGCAACTAAGAGCAAAAAAAAATAAGTGCTGATACCTGAAATATCCCTCTACAAGTGACAAATCATAGTGTAGGGTGAGAGCTATCTATTATCTTGCCATTTTTGGAGGGCAATTACCGGCGTTGTTACGTGATTTGCTTCCAATACCTGCAGTGTGAATATCCTTGTCAACGATACCACTCAGGAACAACACTGGCTTGTGACTTTGCAACTACTGATCAGTGCACACTATACCAACTTCTCTGAAGCTCTTAAATACAATCTAACCAACGGAAAACAATAAAATTAATCTAGCCAAATTAGATAAGTTATTTTAAGTGATAGTATCACAGATAAAATGTCGTCTTTAGAGCTTCGATTCCTGCTGCTTGGTGGCGAGGTTCTCAGCGAGCTTATCGAGGAATTCGAAGGTGTTCAAATAGTCAGGTCGGGTGACGCTGAAACAGATTTGGATTATGTGCCGCCGGAAACTAGGACAACGCACTGCTTCATTCCCTTGATGCAGATGGCCAAGTCCTTGGTCATGAAACCAGCTTCGATAGTCTCGACGCAAACAGCTTCGAGATTGGTAGCGAACTTAGCAAGAGGCTCGTTGTTGTCGAGCTTGGCACGATGGGCGAGCCCACGAGTCCAGGCGAAGATCGAGGCTAAATGAGAGACAATACATAATCGCGCTCCACCTGCAAAGCTCACCGATGGGGTTGGTGGAGGTCTCCTGTCCCTTCTGGTGCATACGGTAATGGCGGGTGACGGTTCCGTGAGCAGCCTCGGCTTCGACGGTCTTTCCGTCAGGGCAGACAAGTACGGAGGTCATGAGACCGAGCGATCCGTAACCCTGAGCGACGGAGTCGGACTGAACGTCACCGTCGTAGTTCTTGCAGGCCCAGACGAATCCTCCATCGGACTTCATGGCTTGAGCGACCATGTCGTCGATGAGACGATGCTCGTACCAGATTCCCTGAGCTTCGAACTTCGTCTTGTACTCAGCTTCGTAGATTTCTTGGAAGATATCCTTGAAGCGTCCATCGTACTTCTTGAGGATGGTGTTCTTCGTGCTCAGGTAGAGAGGGTAGTTGCGCTGGAGAGCGTACTGGAAGGAGGCGTGAGCGAAGTCAACGATGGAAGCGTCGGTGTTGTACATGGAGAGGGACACTCCGGGTCCAGCGAAGTGGTAGACCTCGTGCTCGATGGCATCCTGTCCTGCGTCATCGGGAACAAAGCGGATCTGCAGCTTGCCGGCTCCGGGAACAACGAAGTCAGTGGCCTTGTACTGGTCGGCGTGAGCGTGACGGCCGATAATGATGGGCTTCGTCCACGAGTTGACGAGACGGGGAATGTTCTTGATGATGATGGGCTCACGGAAGACGGTTCCGCCGAGGATGTTACGGATGGTTCCGTTGGGAGACTTCCACATCTTCTTGAGCTTGAATTCTACAAAACGTCCTTGTTAATGTTTGTGATCACTAATTTCAAAACTCTAAAGAACACATTCCAACTAGGCAAATTGAGATTTAGTAACGGATTTCGAATTTTTTACGCTTTTTTTTCGAACCGATAGCTTACCCTCAACGCGAGCCTCATCGGGAGTGATCGTGGCGCACTTGACGGCAACGTTGTACTTCTTGGTGGCTTCAGCAGCCTCGATGGTGACCTTGTCATCAGTGGCATCGCGGTGCTCAATTCCCAAGTCGAAATAGTGCAGCTTGAGGTCCACATAGGGAAAGATCAGCTTCTCCTTGATGAGATCCCAGATGATACGGGTCATCTCATCACCCTGCATCTCGACGATGTCTCCTCCTTGAATCTTAGTCATCTTTGATGCAGGTACTTGATTGCACTATCTGAAAGTAACGAGATAGGAGTAAGTTTTCGAGGTAGGAGGTAAACACGTAAAATTTCTTCGTCGGATACTGCTCGTAATAAAATCCGCAAGTAACTATTAATCAGGATACACAATAGTCCATGAAAACAAACTAACAATGCATTGTTCGAAGGCAATGCATCGCTATGAGAGGTAACCGGCAAGACTGCAGCTAGATGGTTCATGCAACCGTCGACACATTAGTCTCCCCGACCAAACAAGGCACGAAAACTGAGCGGTGACGTCCAAAAAAGAAGAGGAAACTCCTCTCCGATCAAGGACGCTGAAAAGACACGTTGCACAATGCCACATCAGAGGTAAAAACTACACGCACGGCACATACATGAGCGTCGGCGACACAAACTCTCCGTCTCGATTGTGTTTCAACAGTTATATGCAACAATCAGCGACGTCGACCACACCATTCCGAGCGTTGTACAGCGCACGATCATTCGATGCATCAAAAAAGCGTCAGTCGCTGGGGGAGGGTGCGAGAGTAAGCCGGCGAGGCTTCGTCCAAGAAGCCGGGGCGTCTGATAAAAGAACAACACGGCACGTTTGCTGTTTGTTCTCTGAGGTATGACGCTCTCGAAGCCCGGCCTTCGACCTTGACACCCGCCTTGCTGTAGTTTGACACAAGACACATAGCGCTCTAAAAGATCTTTGTGAAGATTAGAAGCTTCTTCTCGATACAAGGTACATATATTTTGTACACTTCGCCAAATGTTGGCGGCGCTCGTCGAAAACGAGACAGTGCACAAATAATAGGGGCACTGAAACTTCGCTCAGCGAGCGTAAAGTCTATAAACATTAACAGAGGGCAACGGACTTCATTCAGTGCTGTCAGAAATGTGATGAGAAGCAATACCTTCAATGAACAAGTACCTCAGTTTCAGGGGGATCCTGAAGTACAGAACATTATATTTGCCGTAAATGCATTCAAATCTCACAACAAACAAAACCAGCTGTAACTCCCAGGGTAAGAGAGGAAAAGGTCTTAACTTCGCATCTACGCAGCTCGACGTGCTATGAAGCCAACAAATGCGTAATACAATCAAGGGCATAAGTACCAAAAAGTGGTTTAATTGTGATCATGCCGCTGACTCACAGGCATGGATTAATTATTATAAGACAATCAATCCACGTTTTGTAAAAAAAACTTAAGCCGCAAGCGCTTCGAGCACAAACAAGAATAATCCACAAAATTCACTGAGATAAACATCACTCAACAGACCCTGACCGAATTTATCGGTGCTGCAGACCACACACGATGGTGCTTTCTCAACTGCACTGCATTGATAGCGAGTTGCATTGCGTTACAAGATGGTGCGGCTCGATCGTCGACACACGATGGCGGCAACGCTGATAATGTGCTGTTTGAATTTTCGACCAACCATTTGTGGACTATGAGTTAAGATAAAGTTCAAATGGAGGGACCAATTGTGCTTATGGGTGCGATTGGTTACATGGAACGGCACATGTTAGAATATAAAATATAAAGCATGCACATTACGGAGCAGATATTGCAGGTTTGTTAAATGTGATTGGTAGGTCTGAAACGGCAATTTGACAAAGGGGTGATACGTTCAGTTTGTAACTTTCTGAACAATGCAAATGAGAATTCGTGGTCTCAATGCATTCACGGAAAACAATTGATGGGAAAACATTCACACGCTCATTGCTTATTAAATTAGATAATCACTGTGACTTTTTAACTGTGAAAGTAAATCTTGTTGTCCTGTTTTTTTTTTATTTATTTTCGTTCTATGTTCAGATGCGTGGCACATACCGCTTATGCAAAAGTTAAGCCACCAGCGACTGGATCCTGCTACAGTTTATATAGGTGACGTCTGAAAATAACCCCAGTCCACCGTTCATTGAGCATGTATGTGATTTTCTAGCTAATTATCGCGTAAACATGTTGATTTATATTGTAGTTACATTAAGAAGAGATTCAATACCACAGGCATGTAGAATTTACGAGGTGAGCGGTCATTATTTTGCGACTTCATGCGAGTCATAGGCTCGTTCCCTTAGTCACCTCAGTGACCCAATTAAAACATGTTGTGCAGCACCCTTTTCAGCACACATATGCATATGACCGCAACGTCCACATCGACCTCGACTTTGTGTGCTGTCTCTCATTAGATGAGGAGAAATGCCGCAAAGCGGCTTATGACGACAACATGCAGAAGCCACATCGTGTGTACTGCACGTGGCGCTTGCCGATGCGGCATTCATCCACTTCATTTACCTTGGTGTCTCTCGATCTGGAGCTTTTCGTGATGTTCGCTTGCGAGTTCAATCAGTAGTGTAATGCGCAAAGGCCAGTTGTGAGTTGTGCACGTTGCAGTCACTTGCTTGCAACGTAGATGGAAGACAACACGGCGATACGTTTAGCCCGATAAACAGCGAATATTTCTTTTCTATTTGGTTCGCTTTTCAGTAAGGCAACTGTTTGTAAGATCCCCGCATTAATGAGATTGTTGTTCGTTACCCGCTGCAATAACCTTTGCAATCCTGGATATCTATTGCGATCCTTCTTTATTGATCGATTTCGTTCGTGTTGTCATCATTTTTTAGCACATTAACCAATGACGGTCATCCGTGTAAAAAGATATTGGTGAGAGAAATAGTGGACAACAACGGTGCACACATTGGTTAACGTGCCTTTATAGTTGTTGTGAAATATAATGCCTTCGATACAGGAAAGAACAGTGCTTTTACAAATTCCACTTAGTTCCTCGTGCTTCAGCGACAGCTATAAGCGAAGATGAGCAAATCAACCGGGTGTTTCTATTGAACCGCTTTATTCTTCTCGGTTTTTCTTCGCGCCTTCTTTTTTTGCATCCGCTAAGCTACTGATACATGACGCTTTCACAGTTGTCAATTGTAGCGAGAATGGCATCCGTGACCATAGCTCGTAAGCGACCCTTACCTTTGTCCTGTTTTCTTTAACTTAATAACCATTTCGACTGATTTTAAGCCCACTTAATCGCGCTTTAGAATACTATAGTGCAAGCTTTTTTAGCTTAAGATTATTTGATTGTGAAGCGGTTATGTCGTCGTCAAACAAGGCGAACGCAGAAATAAAGTATTCATATTCCTTTGCGCCGGAGTCGGACACAGATTCTGATGAACGAACTACGCCTCCAAAACCAGTGATATCGACTAGCCGGCGCGTTTCACCTCCTTCGGTTAGTGCACTCTTCTGATCCTTCGGTTACTTCATGCGTGTGTTTCGAAATCTAGGTATGCACGAATAGTCCGGCTACAGTTGCGGGCTTTCCGCTCTCGTCGGCTAGCATCATTCAAAAGAAAAGCAATGCGGTTGTTTACTCATTTGCGCCAGAAACTGACGAGGACTTACCTGCAGAAAAAACCTCAAAGTCTTCGAAGAAAACACATAAGAAAGAGCGCCCTTCAATGTCCACGGTTTGTCTATTCATTTCACTCAAAATTGGCTATTCAATACTTTAGGAACGTAGAAGTATGCGCACCGTCGTACATGACCCATGTTCCTCGAAGGCAGAGGACGGCATTCAAGAGCGCGCGTTCACTTCCAGTAGATTGCCAAAGCCGATAAACCACAAAGTAATTGTGGTAGAATACGACATGGCGATTCGCACAGTAAACGAATTGTTTATCGCCCTGCAGCTCATGAACGGAGGCAAAGTTCCAAGCATCGTACTATTCATGAATCCACACGACGCGGTCGACGCTTTGATAGAGATCTTGAGATGGGCAGCACCGATAAAGTAAGTGCTGCAGGTTGTGAGTGAGAGAGGTACGAATAATATCGTCAGGCTCATAAACGAGGATGCACTTCGACGATGGATAAACGGAGATCGGCGCGTTCTTGTCATCGCCGAGCCAGAGATCTTCTTAAAAAATCTTCTGCCGTTGGACCGAATTCAGCCAGATGTGGTGGTCAACTACGGACTTCCTTACGACGTTAAAAACGAGTACATCCGCCGCCTTTGGTGTTCAATTTCGAAGAGCGACAAGAAGGTTGGAGAAGTATATACCGTTCTTCGCGCGGAATGTCTGCCGACCAAATCAAGAGCATTACTAGAGGTGCTTTCACCATCAGTCTTATAAATAGTAATTTATATTCCATTTAGATACTGGAAGATCTCGATCTGGACATTCAGCCATGTTTGAGGAAATTGGCTGCTGTGCGCATTCCGTAGTGGAATCCTTGGACCCCTCTTGAAGGATTCCATTATTTTTCGGGTCGCATGTCCATACAGCTATTATGTTTTGTTATACGTGGCAGTGTATCAATTAAATTATGAAAATTTTGGGACTATGGCTAGCCAAGCATTTGAAAGTTATAAATAATAACATAAAAAATAATAGAGAACGAAGAAACAAAACATCACGAGCACACAGGCGATCGGATCACTGACTAGTGTACCTTACCTGCGCACATCCTCGTTCTCACGACTATTATTTCGCAGTTCTACACATCGAACACAAATATTTACTCTAGTAGTGCGAGAAGGGAGAACTAGGTATGTATCACCATTGTGTTGCTCGTATCCACAGTCGCCTTCTACCTCTTTCGCTAAATGTTAAAATGTAAGACAGGCGTGATCTTTGGTCAATGTTTATGCACCGGATTCTTCGTCAAACAACCGCCGATCATGCGCTTTACGCTCTGCTTGTTATTACTATTTGCTCAGCTACTGCGAGTCGCGCAGTTTTTCCAGACGCGTCGTTTGGTAACAGTTTGCTACCACCCGTGTTTTGCGACGCGCCAGCAAGCTTACGCACCAAGTGGTGACTGATTTTTAAGAGGTTAAGCTGGATGTTTTGAAAAAAAATACACGAATCTCCAGGGAAAAGTTTAATGTTGATGGCGTTTTTTATTGTTTTGAAAGCACTTGAATTTTCTTGGCTTCTTTTTCTGCCACGAGGAAGACTGTGCAGTAAGATAGAAGGTCTTATGGCCAGTTTAGTGCGCAATTGAGGGAACTCAAATTGACGCGGGAATAAAAGAGAGTGCTACGATCGGAAAACGAGCGTAGTGGACTGGAGTGAAGAGTGGTGCAGTTCTTTTATGGCGGTGGCCTAATTTCGCTACTTTTTTACGCGAGCCACTTCGCTTGGCGAGATCACCAGTGTGAAATGCGCGAAAGTTACAAGTTTTTAGACGATCCCGAAAGGTCGCTCGGGTTGACTGCTATATCAAGCTCCAGTTATCTGTTTAAGTCATATGCCGGTAACTGTTTCTCATAGATTCCATATGTCTGTCCCAGTGCTAACTCAGTGCGTGACGGACTCTGTGACGAACAGTGACTCTCCTCTGGGAGATTCACTCGTTTTCCCGAAAAACGGTAATCTGGACATGACATACACCAACACGAACAAACGGCTATTGTGTTTATATTTTTTATGCTATGGTTGTAGTGACTTTGAATTTGGTGAATGGCTCTTTCTTTTCACTCTTTGCTATCTACCACTGCATGGAAATCCGGTAAAAGATGCAGAAATAAAAAAAATGTGATTCCGACTAATCACGAAAGGGAACTTCTTAATCCGAGACAAAACTTGTTCGTTTTCCCAAACACCCTATTATAATGTCTCATTAACCATGCCTCTCGACGTCGTGCTGCAGGCTCTGCAATCGGGAGAAGAGGCTGTGCGTTTCTGTCAGCAGCGACAAATGAAAACTTGTTCTGCATTTCCAAGTAGATTGTACATTGGTGATATTTGATAATTTGTCGGAAGTTCAGAACCCTTTCAAGGTCATCAGAAGCAAAGTCTTTGTGTGTGAGTGCACTTTTTAGTGACCTCTGCCAGATGCACTGGAAGCGAGCACAACTGTGCAAGATGTGGTTGTCTTAAAAAGATGACAACATTGATGCTTCAGTTTTTGCGCGAACGAGTTGTCGGAAAAAGTCGACCGTTGAAGTTTCTCATTTTGCTATGCTTTCCATCCAGGAGGTGTTAATGTTTTTTACACCAGATATACTAAGTCTACGAAACTAAGTCTTCTAAATGCGAGTGCGTGTTGTCGATTGCTATCGCTCAGTGCTGTGCTTTGTAACTGATGCAAGGTAGCTGAATTCTGACATCGTTAAACCACCGAAGTGGTCTAATATCATCTCAGCAATTCCTACCACTGTTGATCTAACCTAATTTCGCTGTCATATTTTCCGATTAAAGACGAATGACTAGTTCCCACACACTTCGCCAACCGGGGCTACCAAAACCCATTAGAGCGAGGCGCACCTGTTCAGCCACTTCAACTTTTTACGTCACTTCCTTGTTGAGCATCATCAGCAGTCAGGTCAATTAGCAAATGATTAGTCGTTTCGTCTCGAGGCGCTCCTTTTTGGCATACTTTGCCTCAACTCATTAACTTCTGCTTTTATTTTTACCGTTCCGGCCATGTGTTCACTTAACAAACTGCAAGAGTAGAAAACGAGGAACTGCGAGGCTTGAAATATATTTCCAGCGTTCCAGGGTCGATCGTGTTTTTGTTCTGCTTAGCGTACCTGCAATCGGACGCATAGCGTATAGGCGCTCGTAAATCGATTTGATCTCCGTTTGCGTGCGTGAAGCTTAAACCAACGAACGAAAACGAGTTTGTTTCTGTGCGGGAAATCAGTTCGGGTCTGTTCGGACGGCCAGTGGCCGCAGCGATATCGTCTGTTTTCTTGTTTCATCTGCCTAATATTTCCTGTTAATGACCTGTCATGGTCAGTCCGTTAAGCTGTCGTTCATCTCACAAGCGGCAATCTTTGTAGATTGCAGGAATTATTACAGCAGTTCTACTCTGCAGTAAGGGTGACTCAGGCGCGAAATGTACTTTTTGAGCTCCGCTTCCTTTATCGGAAACGCTAGAAGCTTTGTTCGCGTTTAAGCCCTTCTTTTACTAAGATCTGAATGTGGTTCGCCCTTGAAAAACCGCGACATGCAAGATCCATTAACGCATACAATGTTTTGATGTTTTCGCTCTTGTTTCAAGCACGCTATATGCATTCAAGAATAAGTTTCTGTTCGTGTGGGCTCGACTCTTTGATACTTGATCGCTGATCTAGTGTTCACTCACTGTGAAAAAGCCCGCAGAATGTTGGTGTGTGGCAATGCACTTTTGGCGTGGCTGATAGTTTACACGCTCAAATGTGTTATGCAAAACAGAGCAAAATATTTTGGTTCCTTTAAGATCCCTCGCCTTCCAAGTACAATGCACACAACACAGGAACGGGGGTTGCCTGCGTTTCGTTGTTCTGATGATTCACTCATATTTTGCGTTTTTTTTGGAAATGCATTTGTAATACCCACAGAGAGAAGAGGCTGAACCGTTCACACCAATAACAGCGATATGTTGTTATTGTTCATGGCAATAGTGATCCTGTGTGCTCTATCTGGCTGCACTATGTTCCGCTATTCTTTTTGCCGGTGGCCACATTTATCTTGTGGGGTTTACTGAAAACAATGGCTACTCTCAATTGTTCCAACACATTTCCCTTGTCCTAATGATATAGTGAAAAAGGAGTCATTTAAAAGAAGATCATTTATTTAGGTTTTTACCATCCACAGCCCCACATCAATATGATCGGGTATGCCAATTGCTGAGCCAATACCTCAGCGGGCCACATTGATTATAATCGCCTAGGCCAGCGGCGATCAGCTACACGAAACAGCGTCGTCCGCCCAATGGTGTTGTTATCATCGATTGTCGACAACGTACAACACGCAATAGCGAGTAACTGTCGATCATCACCTGTGCTCCGTTGCTGCCATCGCCGCCATCAGCATTGTGTTCGCACCACATAGGTCATTCGCTTTCGTGCTCCCAATTTTCCACTTAGTCGCCTTATTGACTTAACCGCATTTGCTGTTATTTACATTGAGCTTGTTGCACTTTTTGCACAGAAATGCGGTGAAAAGCGAAAGCAGTCGGAGGAGGAACGACTCCTATTGTATGACACAAACGACCTTGAATAGAATCGACGCGTTCCTCTCTCTGTTTCCGCCTGTCTTGCCACATTGCACATTGCCCGTTTTTTGTCCGCCCCATCTCACAGAATGAGGAAAATGCTGCTGTTTATGCATTTACATCGCAAATCAATATACGTTGTATTGGCATTCCGGTTTCACAACAACCAAGAAATGGTGTTTTTATTGTACATATTGAGACTCTGTCAGCCATACACTGATCGTGTTGTACATTCGATCTTGCGGTGTGTGCGAACATGGGAGCTAAGTTGTGTAAATTTCAGCTTATTAGAGGCATGCTTATTACTATCGCGATTGCGCTGGTGGCCCTGACCAGCAATGTGATGAGTCATTTTTGTGGAAACAACAAAATCCCATATGGTTTGGAAATCTACAGAAATGGGCAGCCGGCACTGTTGTGTTCCAGACCAAATTGCTTCGATAAATTTTATGCGGTGAGTTATTTTAATTTTCCCGAGAATCCTGGGTAAATTTTGAATTGGATCAGTTCGCAAAACCCAAAAGAAATTCAAGTAACAGAAAATAGCGGTACCCTGAATTCGTATTTTCGATTGGTCAAGCTTGGATAGATGTTCGTAACTTATTGATCTCTCTGTCGTATTGTGCAGAAAATCAGTTAATTTAGTCAAAAATTATGTTCGCTTTTCGCAGGTATGTTTACCACTCTTCTAGTGAAGGAAAATATGGAAACAATACAAAAATTTTCAAGCATAAGAATTGCTGAAACCTTTAGCCAAGTTGTTTTCGAAGTTGAATATCAAACGTTTTCGTGGCACGAGTTATTAAAACCAGTTTACTCCTAGAAGCCTTAAGTTTGATGATTTCCCGACATGCTAACACGATTAGTACTAAAAGGATTAAACTTCACGGACCGGTCGCGGGGACATCTCCGTTAAGCGTAACATATAATCGCTTTAAAAGCCACTATTTTTTGCATTTTAAGCCTTTTCACTTTATACTAAGTGCGTAGACTTGTTTATATGAGAGTTAATGATGATGTTCAATTGAAGGATTGCGATGAACGAGCAATGCGCAAATCTTGTGATAGCAACTCCAGCTGGGTTGGAGGATTCGACAAGGGCCTAGGAATGCATCAACCGTATGTCGTTTTCCTTTACCTTTAGTGACCAACGTCGTACATGTCCAGGTTGTATGTACAATGCTGTGAATTCGAGCTCTTCGCGGCGCACTCGGAAAACATCTACCAGGAAGTGACGATTCGTCCAGGAGAGTACTTCGAAGGAGAGGAGATAACGGATAAGTTCGGCGATGGTGTTATCGCGTTTGACGTCATTTCGAATATTCACATGGTCCCTGAGGCGAACTCGTCGTAAGTGAAAGCAGATTTTCTGTGATGATATATGCGCTTCTTTCAGTGTCGCCTATAAGATCGACGTGCGCAGGTTCCACTGCAACAAACTGCCGCATCCAAGAATAAAGACCTACTCAACATGGCCTTAAAAAGAAGGGAAGCTCATGTATGTGAACGACACAGAGAAACGAGTGAATTGTGATGCATAAGATTACGGGTTATTTATTGTATATTGCAATATTTGTCTTAAATAAATAAGAATGTTTTTTTATTGTCTTATATAAGAACTAGGGATGCACATCTTTGTCTTATTAGTGAAGATAAACTACCAGCCGTCTTCTAAAAGCACTCGCTGAATCAGCTGGCTTGGTTTTTTCTCCTACGTTCAGGATCATGTGATCTACAAGCGCCCACAGGAAATAAAATAACGGGAACCTGATCTTTAAAGCACAGAAATGAAGATTTCCAGATGTAAACAAATTTGACTGATTTGTTTTGGTTCAATGATGCCGATCTATATTTCACAGGTCACTTGAGAAATTATACGATTTTCTTCTTTTAAAATGACCTCGGACGATGTGCTGTCTACGGAGCAAAATATACGAAGGTCAGGCAAATATTGAAATGTGAACGCAAAAATGGTCGAAGTGAAGTACCGTCACCTTATGATAAAGAGTGACGGAATAAAGGAGATCTAAACGGTGGAAAAACGGACATGAAGTCACAGTCGACGTTTCTGGATGTTTCAAAATATTTACGTTTTTAAAAATTGGTTCACCCATGATTGAATTCTTATGCTGCAGGCTTGGCTGGAATAGCGCACACTCTGCTATACTTGAATCGTTTCTTTATATGCCTTTACTTGGAAACATTTTGTCAACACCCTTTGCAAAAAAATCCAGAAAATATTGTGGAAACATGTAGTAATGACTGCCGAGAACATGACAAAAAGTTGAAAATCTACGCACTGAATCAGTGCTCGACCGCCACCTGTGTGTTTTGATTGAGTTCTTTTCTCTTTGAACCGCAGTGCAAAAAACTGGCACGTTCTGTGTCGGATGATTAACGTGAATCACTTTGTCGTCGTCGTAAATAACCACCTATTTCTGTTAATGGCTTTCTTTTGCATTTTGGGCATCGGCGAACGACGTCTGATCGTGAAGCGTGCGGCACGCCGAGCCGGTTCAAATGGGTTTTCCTTTCATTCGATCACGTCCGCAAGGTCACCGTCTCCGGTGTCTTGGCAATACCGCCAATTCTTCCATAAATGAACGACTGATAAACAAGTTTATTTTGTCACGAAAAAGAGCGAACACTTCCAGCGTGAAGCTATGGAACACCACGATGCGCTGGTCGCGAATCAGCATGGAACATCGACTGACAGCCTCGCGTTCTGTCCCTAGAGAGCACTTTGGCCCGACGGACACAAATTTCAGGAAAAGCCGATATTTCCAGCGTCGCACTTCAAACTTGCCCGTACCAAAGCATTCCAGTCGAGTCACAAACTTTGGTGTGGTCACGTTCATCCTCGTTGCCTTTTGTTTGTCGCCTGTTGCCCTCATGAATTTGAATGGGTCGACTTTGAACCATTTTCGCGAAAACGGTAAACAGATGCTAAAATTCGGCGACGTCGAACCGGATTCGCTGCTTCGGTTTGCCCCTTATTGTGAGCGTTGTTGTCAGTTTGATGTTTTCGGACGATCATGAGCCGTTGTAATGTTGTTGCCCGGAGAACACCCAACAAACATTGAAGTTGTTTATTTCGTGGAAGGTGGACAAAGAAGTGTGTCGGAAAATTTTGCCGAACAATTAATGAACAATATACTTCCGAATTTCGAACTGATCAGTTAAGGGATTAAACATTATAAACACGTATGTGAAGTGAGAAGGCATAGCTTAACCGAAGGGTAGCTTCAAACCGATACGATTACAAATATGAACAAATATTAATTGGCAAGTGTCGACGAAAGCGAAAGGCAACCTTAGTAAAAAGCTTGAGTTGTCAATGTGGAACGGAGACAATTACGCTTGCGTAAAGTTCGAAACCCGTTCGATGCACCGATACGGCAATATGCAAAAAAATGACTCTAACATAGGTCGGCTTTTTAATCAAATCGGAAGTGAAATTGTACACCGGTAATGCCCGAATAACTGACGTGCTAGTTAAGCCTCCCGACAAAGTACAACCGTGTTGAAACTACTCAAAGAGAGTCGCGATGAAATACACTTTTTGAAGAAAATCCTGACTATATTCTGTACTGAGCCATGTATGATAAGTGGCTAGTTTGTGAAGCAATAAGTGCTTAACGTAACTAAATTCGTTTAATTTCTGCCAGAGCACAAAGAAAAACACGGAACGGAACCAAATTAAATCGACGTGAGAGCGAGCGTTTTCGCTGAATCCATTTGTTAATTGGCGATCTTAAACCTGAATTCATTTAGGCATATATGTTCAAGCGCTTATGTTAAAATGTCTTATGACGATGTGCGGCGGTTCAACATTTTCCACCTATAAATTTTAATCCAATATGTTAATCCTACTAATGCTGCCCCGTCTCTACCTCAGACCTTCCAACATCAGCGCACGTGCTGTTTGATTCCTTAGGGCGCCCGAATTCCACCAGCACGAAAACCAGATAATAATGGACTGAAAAGCAACAAATAAAATTTGACGCTTATTGGTCAGCAGGTGATCGACAGGTCGCAGAATGTAGTACGGATTTGTTCGTTTGGAACCGTGGGATAGCGGAGGTATATATAACAGAAGAGGGTGGACGCGATCTGTATATTCAACTGTCGCATTTGAGCCTGCTTGCTCTGAAGGTGTATTGCTGTGCTGAAGATGAAGTAAAGGTGTATTCAAAGAGTCATTTACCTGTAGTTTAATTACGCATTCTGCGCGTAATGAGTCGTGAATCGGGGCTATGCTTTAGTTAGTTATGTAATCAAAGCTCTGCTTAGTTAAGAAATCTAAAGCTGCTGCTCAACATATTGAGTATCTCCGATTTGAGTAATTTGTAGTCATCGATGGTTAACTTTGTCAGAATTAGTTACTGTTGTACTGTACAGCTTCGCTTAGAAAACATTGGGTTCAATTGAAAAACCTCTGATAGGCTAGCGATTCTCCCTTTCTGTGAAGGACAAAACGGCAACGTCGGCAGTTTTCTTTTATATGTTTGTCCAGTTTTACGCTAATCTTTCAGCCATTCCTCCAAATTCATCCAATTCATTGCGCAATGGCAAAGTACCATTGCAAATGAGGGCTGGTTTCTCCGTAGCTCCTTCGTCCGAAAGGTCATGTGTCACTGCGATGAATCCACAACCTTCCGCTAAGCGCTCGCCGCATACAAAAACGCAAAAGCAAGTTCTCTCCTGGTTTGCGTTTAGGAGGCGTTTACCGTCCCCCACCGCTCGCGCCTCCTACAACTTTACAAATGCGGCTATGCCGTTTTTTTGTCGGCCTCCTCGAGGGCGTTTTCCACTCGCTACCACGAGTATTTAACTCCCGTTTCGAACAATCTATTCGCTGTGGTGTTTCAGAACAGTAAAAGCACAATGCGTGCGGTGGTACTTCTCGCTTTAGTCTCGAGCGTTCTTGCTCAATACCAAACAGGATACGCTCGAGCTGGAGTAGGCTAATTGTATTTTTAGCGAAATTTTTATGGTAATTTCTAGGGCTCATACCAAAGTGCTCCTGTTCGATCCTACCCTGTCCAACCGCAGCAACAGGGCTATGCCGTCGCTCCTCCTTCGGTAGGCCAATATACACAAGGTGGAAGCTATGGAAATCAGGTAAGTTAACTGGCCTTTCAAACATTCAACATTTCGATAGGGTGGCTATGGCCAACAACCGAGCGGAGGATATGCCCAGCCTCAACCCCAACAACCCTACCAACAGCCCCATATTCAACCTCATCCTCAGCCCTCGTATGGCCAAGGTGGCTACGGCGGACAACAGTCTGGAGGATACGCCACTGGCAGTCAGGGTGGATACCAGCAGGGCGGTGGCCAAGGGTATGGACAAGGCGGCCATCAAACAGGAGGCTATGCTCAAGGAGGACAACAATCCGGATATGGTCAGCCTCGCGGTGGTTACGGACAGCAAACCGGTGGAAGCTACGGTCAGGCTGGCGGATACGGACAAGGTCAACAGAGTGGAGGATATGCCCACAGCCACCAGACAGGTGGTAGCTATGGCCAAGGACAACAAACTGGTGGCAGCTATGGACAAGGACAGCAGACTGGCGGATCCTACGGGCAAGGACCGCAGACTGGTGGATCCTACGGACAAGGACAGCAGACCGGTGGATCCTACGGACAAGGACAGCAGACTGGTGGATCCTACGGACAAGGACAGCAGACTGGTGGATATGCCCATGGTGGTTCTCGAGGTGGATATGGACAAGGACAACAAACTGGTTCATACAGCCGAGGTGGATACGCACAGCCTAGCGCTGGTGCATATAACCAGGTTGAAATCGTTGCAAAACTTTGCTAAACGAATATTTTAAGGGCTCTGGATACGCAACTGCTCCTCCACAGATTGTCCAGCCGGCTCCCCAGCCTATTCCCGCTCCGCATCCTGCTCCCCAGACCTACCAACCTCGTCCGCAGCCCGTTCCTCAGCCGGCTCCAGAGCCAATTCCTGAGATTCCCGAACCGGCTCCACTTCCCGCTCCTCAGCCTTACCGTCCCGCTCCTCCCACGGTCATTGTCGAGCCCCTTCCTTCTCCTACTCCTGCCCCCTACCAACCTCGACCTGCTCCTCAGCCGGCTCCTCAAACTTATGAGCCTGCTCCTGCCCCCGTTCCGGCTCCTTCCCCGGCTCCGGCTCCCTACCACCCGGCTCCCGCTCCGCAACCTACCCCTGGCCCCGTCTACCGTCCCGCTCCTCCTGTGTACAAGCCTGAGCCTGCTCCTCACCCAGCCAGCAAGGGAGGATATGACGTTCCCCTCGCCCCTCACGTTGCCAAGCCCGTGCATTACGAGAACGTCGTCAGCGAGCACTACTGATAGATACCTCAGAAGCTTAATTGTCAATCAGAAGTTTCATATCAAATTCTCCACTGCCTTAGCCTTTCGCTCGTGAACATGTATGTATAACGCCCGCACGCACAATAAATCATATAAAATCACTTCTTACCATCAAAGATCGACCTTCATCAATGAATCACTCTCTCGTTTTTTTCCATCTTATATTCCAACAGAGGACAACGAAAGCCGTGTCTTCTTTATGAAGTCAAAGTTGTCTTCGCTCTATATAGGTTGCGATAACGCAGCTACACCAATTTAGCTTTTTATCGTATTTATTAACGGCTTACGTAGTCGTCTTTTTATTAAGTTTGCGTATATTTACAACTGTACAGTAACAATGATCATAATAAATAACTCGTCATCGGGGGTGGGAGATTGCTTGGAACTATATAAACTATGCTACGTTGTGCAAGAAGAGCATCAACCTCGACACCTGTCCGCTTCCGAACAGGTTTGTCAAACAGGCGCTTTCTTCGGCCGCTGCTGCTACTCTCTGCAATTATGATGTTTAGAGAATGGATGTTCCAGACTGTGTTCTACCGTAAGTTGTGTCATGAGCATCATGAGCGCAGTGAATCGAGCCGAAGCTTCTTGAAGGGTGGACCTTGAGAGGAGGCTTTGCATGATCGTCGCACCTAGCTCTTGGCGGTGGTTCTCGATTTTGGACTCCAGCTCGCCTCCTTTGATAAGGAAGACCATTTCTTTCAACGTGCAGTACTCCTCAAAGGTCAAGTTCATGTCTTGCATCTTCTGGACGAGTAGCTCCTTGGCTAGCCTCCATGTTTTGTCGAAAAACATGTCGCACCTGTAGTGAAATTCGAATATATGGCATTTAATATTTGTTGCGTACTCTTTATCGTATCCTAGCCTGAACACCCTGGCGATAGGGAAGAGCAGATCGTAGCTTCGGTGGGAGTAGGTGTGGTAGGCCAACGAAAACCACATGGCTGCAGAGAAGTTGTTGCGAAAGAGAGTCATCTAAAGCGGAATACATCAACTAACGTGATAGATGGTGGGGAAAAAATTGCTAGCCTGTAATAATCACATCCGTTCTGTGATTTCATCCCGTTTGCCATCCTCCGACGCATGCGCTTCTAGAAGACAGCTCCATCGCAACCAGAACAAATGGGGATGATGAGGGAAAATACGTACCTGATCGCACTCAGTGAGGTTCTTGACGAATGGGGTACTGATGAAGAATTGTCGATTTTTAACGTACATGTGCGTGAGAACGTTGTCAATCTCGGAATTCATTAGAGCCATCGAGGAACGATCCCAGATTATCTGAACGAGGATTAGGGATAAAGATTCAGCTTTTTAGATTTAAAGCTATTTTAAGAGAAAGATTTGGACTCAGACAGGATTTTGTGCAGTTTTTAATTAAATGAATAGGAGGGCTTAAGATTTACCGATCTGACTTCGCATGCCAACGAAGGATTACGCCAAGCGTCCATGTAGAACTGACCGATGTCGATCGGTTCCTTGTTATCGTTCGGCGAAGGGGGGCTCGCCTCCGAAGGAGTTGGCGAGTACATCTCTGCGGAGATCGTCCGCTTGCGCTTATGCGAGCGCTTCTCTCGCTCGCTTTGCACCGCTGAAGAAGGGAATAAGGAGTTTGCACTTGAAACAGATTCTTACCCCTCGGGTCCATGCCGACCTTTAGACACTTGTCCAACCGGCACTTGCGGCAACGGTTACGGTAGGCTAAAGTCATGGAGAAACGTTATTCCTTAAGGGCTCATGTGAGCTTACTTTGGACGATTTCACAGTTGTTCTCGTCACGGCAATTGTAGACCCGCTTCTCCCAGATGCTTCGACGGAAGAAGCCTTAAATATTGAATGTGTCTGTGGTGCCTCTCGATGAGATCTACCTTTGCATCCATTGCAGGAGACAGCGTTGTAGTGGCGTCCAACTTTCGTGTCACCACACACAAGGCAAGTTTCGGCGGTAATGCTACCGTAGCTCGAGGAAGAGTTGTTGTCGGTCCACGGAGTCATGACACTAGGCAGTCACGCAAAGTAGCAGCAAATGTTAAGATCAACCGGCGGACACTCTCGGAAGACTGACCGTTCGCGATGCGTGCGAGTAATTGGAATGACGAAGAGCTGATGAATATGCATATGAAACTAGAAGGGGGCGGCGCCGAGTGGACATCTCTCTCTCTCTCCCTTATCGGCAACAGCAACAGGTCATGTGACGTACGCATACGCCTGGGCATTCCCCGTCACATGACAACGGATTGTAACAGTTCTCGTGCGGGGGATCCCCTTCCGACGCGACGCGGTGGCTGTGGTGGCGGCGGTGGCGGTCGAAGAGATAACGAGTGGACTGGACGGCGCCGAGACGAACGCGTTCCGCTGACCAGAGACGGAGAACTATACACCAAAGACCAAGATGCAAGGCACAGCTCTCCCTGCAGTGGAGGTGCGCTGATTTTGCCTATCATATTACGGAGACATATCTACTAAAACATACACCTTATGCTCATGAAAAGATCTTAAAACAGCAGAGACAGACAGAATAGGGAATCTGAACGCATGATTTTGCGCAAGTGGTAACCTGCTCCATAAATTTGTTTAACTCCTTAAAGAGTTCCAAAAGAGTAATTGCTCCTTAGGCATTTAATGGGGTTCATAATCAAATGTTCTCCGATACCAGGTGTTGTTCTGTTCGGGCTTGCAAAGCTTAACTCAGTTATGTTAATCTTGTGAACTTGCACAGGGAGCAACCCCTACGATATCATGATTTTTGATTGGCCTACAGTGCTGCCCGACAGTCTGTCCTTCCCTGCATCTTTGATGCCTGAGACCGATATGTGGACATATGTTTGCGTTGGTGTCTCGCGAAGTGCTCGTCTTTATCAGAGCACAGAGAGGTCCACAATTTGGGGGATTTCCGGCAGTGGAGAGGGAAACCCTGTGATTGCTGTAACGCTTCTCGTGAGAAAGGTCAGTGGGGATTCCCCCAGTTCACTAGAGCAATGGCGGCGCCGCACTTCCACGACTGATGTGCGATCCCAATCGATTTACTTGAAAGGTTCAGATATCGGGGAGAGATAATCTATAATCTTGCGAAAGAGGTAGCTCGCCGAAGGGTCTGGTGAACGCACATATGCCTGCAAGCGAATAAGGCGCACAATTCGGAGATCACACAGGGAAAGTGGTGGAAAAGCGGATCTCACGTACTGATGAAAGAACCCTAGAGAGCACGATCACTCTGATTTTCTTCTTGTTTATGAACTTCTAGAAAAAACTTGAGCTTCTGACCTATCGTGTTCGCCCCATGTTCCTGTTCGATGTGGTTCTCAGAAAATTTTTAATTCCGGTAGCTTATCGACGGTCTGACTTATCGGAAAGTTCCTCTTTTCTTTTGATGCAAAATACGCGAACGCTGGTCACCATAAATTATCAAGGTAAATGTTCTGGATGTAGTGTGCTGTCTGTGCAGTGTAGTCTCGCGATTTCCCCGCGGTGCCTTCGCACTCGGCGAAGACGACGTGCATGATGCAGGGGCGATGACAACGGAACGGTCAAGTCGTAAACAGCGCCGACCAGCGTCCCTCTGCGAGATCGCGCGCATACTGATAACAGCATCACGTGACGCAGAGGATTCCAAACAGTCTCCAAGTCGGCCGTGCAAAGAACGGCCACTCGGCCGCACGCGGTGTCCGAGCGTTCTATGATGAATGACTTTCTCCGATTCGCCGCGTATCGCATACCGGCGAGTATCGATAGCAGAGTGTGGGGAAGCTGATCAAGTGTCACTCATTGGATCGAAAATGTTCCAAAAACATTATGTTACTAGTTATTTTTTGTGAGCGATCACCTCATCATACATATTCCACTTTTGACCTTCACAAGTAAAGAAAAACGGAGTCAACTCCTTAATTTTGGTACAACCTTTTTCGGTCAACTTTTCCGGTTCCGGACTTTGCTGCAACTGCGAACTAGCATTATTATGATGGGATTCTAATTTGGTCACCTGATTCAGCCCTTCTGCCCTTTCAGCACGCTCTAAACGCTGAGGGTATCCATGGTACGACCCTCGCTATCCCTCTACATGCCTCCAATCCAAACGAGAAAAGGCGACTGTGCTTCCTCATTTTTGGACTTGGATGCCTTGGTAGGTTGTTGACTCGGTACAAAATCATATAAATTCGAAAAGTTCGCGCTTTAAATGGGCAACAAAGTCGTCTGTAATCACTTTAACGGACTGGACAAGGTATCCGTCGATATTAAGGGCGGTGGCTGTCGATGCTATGTTATGGGCATGCTTTCGCATGATAGTTGACAGAAAAGAGGTACACAGAAACGGGGTGCGGGCTGCTAAGAGGTCGTTTATCATGGTAACCAGAAGTTCTGTTTCGGGCGTTTCACTTAACATAATATATTGCTGGGAACAGATCTCGTTCGTTGGTTTTCAAAAAAATCGAAGTAAAAGGTAAAAATTATATTACAGCAACGTACACTCACGAATCGATTTGCGGTTTATCATGCGCTGAACATGAAGACCGATATCAAGACATCTCTCTGTTTATGTCGCCATGGACATTGTTTTAAATGCCGCATTTGAAAAAGATCTTCACATCTGCAGAAGAGAAGACTCCTTTTTACTGTGTCTTACAATCATGGCTGATTTCTTTCCCTCTATTCGGCTCCTGAATTAAAGCGCATTTTGCTCTGATAGTGATTCAAGTTCAGCAAACACAGAGTAGACATCTAAAGGATTAACAGAGCTTTACGTTCGTGAACGTTGTGCAGCTTAAGGAAGCTCAGGCCAACTAAGAAGCTGAATTCATGTTACTGCTGAACATTTGGATCGGAATTTGACTTCATGTGAACCTCATCGGCGTTTCCGTTCTGCTTGTTTTTCAAAATCTTTTTCGTGATAGCAGCTAAATTCAACCTTCGAACCTGATATCTCGCTGTGTCTGTGCTTAGCCAATTAATCACGTTGAAGTTCAGAACTGTCGAATCACGTTTCTCAGCGAAGCGGAGCGGAGCAGATCTCAACGAAATGTGCCATCGCAGCGAACTGTATCAAAAAGACCAAGCTGTAATAGTGTTACTGTGCTCTTCTGCACTTGTCTTGAAGAATCCATATTATTACTACAAAGTGCAAAAGTATGTTATCCTTGGAAACTTAACACGCACCCAAATCAGGTTGCTGATGAGCCCTCTGACTCCACCCGGTGTTTCAATTCGGGCTTGAGAACTGGTTATTAGCCTGTTTGCAAGCTTCTTTACATTGCGCTATCGGGTCGGTGGCATTGACGAAAAAGTGCTTATACGTGATCAGATAAGTCGTACCTGAACGCTGGCTTTGGCTCACTGGGGGTGAAATGATTTCCGTCTTCGTTCTACTCGCTGCTTCTTCGTTGCTCGTCTCTGCGGTGAAGGTCGACCCTTATGCCAGGCGAGAACTTCACGTGCTTTTCCAGGTAAAGTCAGTTTTGGTTTTAAGTTTTTAAGATATGTTTAATAACATCTTTCTAAAGCCTATTCGAATTTTCATTGGCCTTATCAATACCTCATAGGTCAGTATTATTAACGTCGACGCCTTGTTTTTTTCTGGACTACTAAGCCACTCAGTAGACAGTGTTTTGCACAAAGCGGATAGAAATAAGTGGATGTTAGCCACAAGTGACGAGAGTTCGTGGTAGTCAACTGCTAAAGATGTTACTAACTCAATGTTTTTTAGAAAGCCGATGCCAACAATGACCGATTCCTCGACAAAAAGGAGCTCACACGTTTTGTAGACACGTTCACTCGTCGAGTCCCCCGCGTCTACAAAGGCGTCGACGTGTCCCAGGATACCCTCGAAGGCGCCCGAATCCTCGCAGAAGAGCTTTTCAAGAGAGCCGACAAGTTTCATGCTGGCCGGCTGAGTTACAAAGGTAGCCTGCTGGCGAAGTCGGACGCGACAAACTTCGGCGAACTTGCTGAAAAAGTCATCATTAACCTAGTGCATGAAGTCAACGAAAAACCGTCGCCTTATCTAGGAGTGAATCCTTTCTCCAACATGGCCGTGTTCAAACAGTAATTCGCACTTTACTTGCTCATTTAGAATGTTTTCTCTGCAGGAAGCGATCAGTTGAGAACCAAATTTCGGCTCCGGTCCATGATTAGATCAGAGTTTAATCGCCTTGTTTGTACAAAATATGCTTTCATAACAAAACATTGCAATAAAGTCATAATCCGCACCTGCATTCCATAACTTCGTTTCACTGCAATTTACAATACAGTACAATTTATTCCGTATCATTGATTTACATCAAGCGGTTCCCATTATGTCCAGTCACTGATGTAGCGTCATTCTTCTCGCTTTGGTTCGCCATGCTTCCGTTCTTAGCGTTTTCCGGATGTCGTCGCGCCATCTCGCTCGAGGTCGTCCGAGCGGTCTTGCCACGATTGGCCTCCAATCCGTCAGGCGTTTCGACCATCATTTGCGAGTTTCCACGCGTATTTCATTTTCCGCCTTTTCGCCGCTTCTGCGATGTCTTCAACCTTCGTCACGCCGCGTAGTTATTTGTTCGCCCTTCTATCTTGCAGTCTTATTCCAGCCGTTCTTCGTTCCATCTTGCGTTGCGCTGCTGCTAGTCGTTTGCAGGCGTTTAGTTTTGTGGCCTATTTTGCTCCATGCACAGTTCGATATTATTGTTTAAACGTGTAGCCTTAGTTGCGAGGCCGAGCACCACATTGTGGAGGTATCGCACTCGCAGGACGTGTTGGATGATATTCTTTATTTCCGTAATAATGCTTTGTTGACATGACTCTCCAACAATTTCATACTCTTCTCCCATACTCAATGACCTCATAAGGGCACTTTACTTTGATTCTATTATTTTTCACTTGATGCGCGACTTTGTCGTGGACGTTATGAATTATTTTTCGCAGTATTGCGATAGGATCATCATGTCGGCAGTGTCGGTTGATGAGCGGGCGGTGACACTCGAGCACACATGTCGGGCTACGATATTTTGCATGTTTTACATTTTGTCTACAGCTCACACTTACTCGCATGAGTCATCGCACTGCTTTTCGCAAATGGAGTAGAACTTCTTGATTTTCTGGAAGCAGTTCCAGTTGGCTAGCACATCTGAAAGAAACCGTGATAACAACACAGGATAATAGTTTGCGTTTACGGTCGTAGTAAGTAATACAGTAATTATCCAAAATGTTGAAGAAGACATCTTGGAACCAAGCTTTTCCAGGCGACAGATGACAAGCTGTAAGACACTTGCTGGTGTAATGCCGGTAGGTCCTAGAACACAAATTCATAAACGAAGTAAGGCACCCACGTGCTCACCAGCAGGTGTGTTGGAAAGCCTCCAGGTCACTGGAGTAGTGCCTGCGGTATCGACCGCGTCGTTTTCTGGCTATTCGGATTTCAATCAAACCAGTTATGTCGACGGGAGCTACAGTGTGGACCAAGTGGTTGTAGCAGACTTTGGGGCATTCCTTTCCGACGTGATGATAGGTGGCGACACTAGATTTGTATTTGAATTTATGGGTTATTCAATTACAAGGCATTTCATTTTTAACACATATTCGATGTTCTCACGGATCTTTGTGGCATCCCGGTCTGATAATATGTTTATCCAAGGATTCTTGAAAAGAGCCGCCTTTTTTCGAAGTAACTTACAAACGCTTAGATCGTTCATCTTCAGCTTCCGTGAATGCAGATATGGATAATAGAACAAACACCAAATAACCGATCGTGATCATCCCACTGAAGACACAGCGTCAACTGACTCCCACAGGAAGTGCAAGGAAACTGTGTGCAGTGGTGTCATTTTATTAGGCGTCGTAAACGCCATTGGCTAACATCCACTTCCGCCGCCAATATACATACATAGCCAAGGCAGAGATCAGCTCCAGCACATCAGGCCACAAGTCGAGTATTTCAACAGATCACATCATAGAAATATCAGAAGAATAAAGATTGCATACATCATATTAACTCTGCATAGCTCTATTTATTCGATTTTGGAAAAGTCCAATTTTCCTACACGTTTCATTCCGGTGCGAGTGCGGCCCCGGGCTTCCAAGCGAACCGGCATCGTCATTGCATTTCTGAAGCTCAGATCATGAAATGCGTATGATCCACTAACGAACCTACCTGATAAACAAAGGTTCATCTTCCTCACTGCTCGACTCTAAATAGATGTCATCGGCTTTTCGTATTCTGACCCGTTTTGCAGGTGAGTTTTCGTCCACTGTATCACAGTCCTCGTGTCTAAAAAGCAGTATTAGGCTGCTGCGGAGAACTGAGCCTCGTCGAACCTTTCTTTTTTTGTCGACCGAGGAGATCCCAACGTTATTGATGACTCACTTTGTGAGAGTTGCGTAGGAGAGCGATTAGAAAGGTTATAGGAACCGAACGACATATTGGTTTGGGTGGATCGAAACGAATGGTCTGATTTCTGAGACCACGATTCGGTTCCATCGCAAGCGGAGAAGTTGAATGAATCGGAGTGAGCGAATAGCTTCTTACGGACACTTAGGTCCATTACTCTCACCTGAAATAATAAGTGATTATGCAGAAATATAATTTCAAATATAGCACGTAGCTTTCGTTCAGCGTATGCCTAATTATAAACGCTGGTTTCCTATCAACAAGCCTATATGCTCCTCCTATCTGAATAACTTACATTATCGTCTTTCAGTGCTGGCCTTCCTTTCGCCAACGACTTTCTTAACGCGGCCTTCACCATTTGAGCAGGTCTCAACAGCAGTTGAACGAAATAGGAAATGCCAAAGCTGATCCAAAAGCAACATTGTCCAAGAAAAGATATCTAAAATTGACTTTGGGCAAGGGACCGCCAGTGATTCTGGATACCTTTCGTTCGCTATGAATATCTCTAAATCGAGGATGTCTCAGAAGTTTTTTGGCAGTAGGGCGGGCTGCGGAATCGGAGTCCATCATCCGGTTAATGAGATCGACGAGATCCTGTGATAGCCCTTTGGTGAACTCTGGAGGAATGTTTTTGTTCCGCAGCATCTCCCATCCGGCGCCGTAAGACGGAAGAAATATGCCAGATGCTAGTTCAAGTATGGTTATTCCCAAGCTGAATATGTCAGAGGCTGTGTTCGGATGTCCATTCAGAACTTCAAGGGCCAAATATTTGCTGTCTCCCTCTTCAGCACTGGTAATCTTATCCTATAATCATAAATGGAAGGAAAATACAGATCCACGGTCTACCTTTGAAAGATCCATCATTAAACCAAAGTCGCCTAATTTGCAGATTCCTGAAGAGGTGACAAATATATTAGCCGGCTTGATGTCAACGTGAATAAGGTTATGACTGTGAAGGTAGTCTACAGCCTAGAATACAGATACAATGCCAATGCAAACAGAGTTTGAATTTACCTGTAAGAGATCGTAGCAATATCTCCAAACAATGTCTTCAGGGACTGTGTATGTATCGTTTGGCATGTTTGCCACCAACTGCTCCAGACTCTGATCGCAGAGTTCAGTTTGAATATAAAGAAGACCTCCTTCTTCCCATGCCCGGACGAAATGAACAAGGTTTGGGTGTTCGCCCACTGTCTGATGTTTTTCCACTTCTCTCAGTTTTTGCTCTCTGTCAACGGCGCTTCTGAACGGCTCCATTGACCGTTTAACGGCATATAAAGATAGATCGTCCTTTGATCGAACACAAAATACTTCTCCGAAAGACCCCGCACCGAGCTTCCTCTGGATTGTGAAACACTGTTCGAAATAGGTGTCCAACGAAGCTGGATCGTATGTCTTGGAATTGGCCAATACTGAAACAATAGCACGCGTTAATGGTCAGATTCGACAAATCCTTACTGTCGTCTTTCTTCCCTGTAAATGAAATAAACATAGGGTGACGAGTGCGCAGATCGTTCAATCTGGAACGTAGCCTCCCTACTGCGGGCATCGATTTGGCTAGTCTTGGCATGCTTATCGAGCTTCGTGCAGGTGTTCTTCTTAACTAAATTTAAACTAACGTTTCGGACGTTTTTCATTTTATGCAATACCATATCTCGTTTTGTGGATAGCGGCGACTCCGTCTGGTCATAGAATACAGGGCAAGGAAGAGGGGTACTGGCATCGAATGGGTCCATATCTAAACAAAAGCATCAAAGCATCCTCTTTGACAAAAACTAAAAATCGATGTTCTACTCCACTTCACTCCACGATCACATGTGATAAGATGGACAATGGGGAACGTTATCAAACGCGTCATCTTATTCGCGTTCCCGCCGCCAATTACATTCGACAATTGTTTGCGCATGTGAGGCCGATCGTGGTGGGAGCCCAATGAAGAAATCACAGTTCAACGCTAAGTTTGTTAGCCAGCAACTTTCTGACGGCTACTTCGATGACACAACATCGTTTTTATGAAGAACAGCGAAGAGGATAAAGATGGTTCAGTTAATGTTTCATTTAAGAATGCCTCGATGTGAGAAGTGGCCAGAGTGTGAAGTGTTTACTGGGTTTCATTTCAGCTGCTGCAGGAAATCTCTTGCGAAAAACACGACAGAGTGTAGAATTTGTAAGAGTTTTTCGAGCTTTTATAGGTCATAGTAACAGCGACGCATTTCATTTATCACTGAACCACTGCTGCACAATAATAAGTTGTTTATTTGCGGTTTTGCCGAGTTCATTATTCCACAAAAGCGGAATCTTTTGGGAGAGTTTTGAAATTCCTTTGCTGTGTTGCATACGAGACGCACCACGAGATGAATAAACAGAAACAACAGAATCAAACCACGTTATACATTGCCGTCATTGGACGACTTATAAACGCATCATGAAACTTGCGGTTCGAGTAAAAGATTACTACATTCCAAATTCTCAGCGATGACTGCCAAGCCAGCCAGTATAGACACTCTGAACAGCCAGTCTGGACTCTGATGGTAATCTGTCTAGACTCAGGAGTCGGCTAGTCCAGACGCTCATTCGAGCCAGTCCAGAGAAGCCAGCCAGTCTAGACTTTGAAGCCGGTCATACTATACTCTCAGGTTGGCTAGTCTTAGTCCTTATGCTAGCTAGCGTGGATTAGCTAGTGCCAGTCAGTAGGGTTGTCGAATCGAATCGAATCGAATAATTCGAGTTTTTACGAATATCGAATATTCGATTCGATTCGATATTCGAAGATCTTCGAATATCGAATATTCGATTCGATTCGCTATTCGAAGATTTCCGAATATCGAATAAAAAAGTGGCAGGCATCACGAGGGATTGAACCCCCGACCCCCAGCATGGCAGGCAGCCGCGCTGCCAATGAGCCAACCGATAGCAGTTTTAGCTTGTGTCACGTGTTATATTACTAGCTGCTAGTATTTTCGTAGCAGTCCGTCCTTCTTTTTTGCCTGATTCACTATCATTCTGTAGATTTCTGGTCGTCCGCAAACGTATTGCGAAGGTTTTGCTCGCTCTGGCAACACTCAATCGCGAAGAAAACAGTGCTCGGAGAGCCATCGATGTCTCTATTGTCTTACATTTGCTTAGCAGGAATGCGCTGCTACTGAAGATGAGCTAAAGTTCAGCAAAAAAACGTCTGCGCGCTGTGTAGGTCGCTAGATGTGTAGTCATTGACGACCGTCACTGTCGCCATTGCCCCGATAGCCCTAGAGCCTAGGCCGCTTGCTAGACCTAGGCCGCCCTATTGCGCGGAGATGCTTCAGAGAATGATATAGTACGACAGTGAGATAGATTGAAAAAGTTCTTGTAAGGGCTGAAAACAGGAATCTCTGAGCTCAAAGTGAAGAGCCGTTGTGGACATTAACTTGAAAAGATGCGGTCTCGGGTAGTTAGACTTTTGGGGAAACCAAAACTATTTTTTTCCACATTTGGCCCCTATTTCTGTTATGCAGAAGTGCTGTTTGGGCTTACTAGCTGCGATCGATAGCTATGTACCTGCATATCTCCACTGTCTGTTGGAGTACTTAACGTATCGTAAACGTTGGAGTTAACATAGTGCTCAGGCAAGGCCATATTTTTGATTACTGCACTCAACAACACGCAAATCAATTTTGATGCAACTGTAAACATGACAGAAAACGAAAATGTTTTCCATGTGTCCCTTTTTCAATGTTCCAACCCAATAGAAAACATAGTGTCATTTCCCACTTTCTCTTAGGTACCACGCTACAGTTGCTCACTAGGTGGAGATACTAGGTGAAACCAATCGCTGCAGTCTTTATTGCAAAAGACATGTAGAATGCTGGCTTCGAATACACCAGCTAATAAGAAAGGGAGAAAGAGCAGAAGGACGGTTGTGGCAACAAAACATAGAATGGTAAAAGTGAAGTACACTCTTGCCGTTCTCTTCTGCGCACACTCTGTGCAGAACCACTCTTCTATGCTCACTTTGATTTGCCATGAGTTGGAAAACCTCCGTCTACAGCGGTACTTAAAAAGGCCAGAAATAGGACTCTAAAAAAATTCAGAAAAAAATTCAAAAAAAAATTCGATTCGATTCGATTCGAACCTTCGAATATCGAATATTCGATTCGATTCGAAATTCGAAGATCTTCGAATATCGAATATTCGATTCGATTCGATATTCGAGAACCTTCGAATATCGAATATTCGATTCGATTCGAAATTCGAAGATCTTCGAATATCGAATATTCGATTCGATTCGATATTCGAGGATTTTCGAATATTCGACAACCCTACCAGTCAGCCTTGACATCAGGTTAGAGATTGCGTTTTACATTCACAACTTCATTACATATCAAGTCCGAAACTTCACAGTTACTGGATTGCACCGACGACGGATAGTGACTGTGCCCACAGCAATCCATTACTTCGTATCAATTGTTTGATTCCGACATTGTGATGTCACAACACAACCTCAACTAGAAATCGTCCTTCAAAGATGCATTTTCGATTGTGTTCTGCCTTTTTAGTTAATGATTCTACACAGATACATTCTAAGATGTCTTTCGATCGAGCAGGTAGTAATTACTCTTCTTTCTCATTCAACCGGATGTCGGCGAACATCTCCATTTCCTCACCTCCTTTGTAGTGATTGCGGGCGCCTTTACACGCGTGACCTCAAAGCTGAGTCCTTGAGATTTGTTCCCATGCGCAGGAAACATCGGAAGAGAATAAGTTAACTATGGTTTTAATTATACGAACCGCCGACATGGCGGCGACTGTGCGAGAAGAGATTCCTTGATTCAGTTGTCATTCCGCGCAAATCCTTCTGTTCGCGGCTCCCGTCTTAACACTCCACCGCCTCATTGTTCGGCACTGCTCATCCGCTGTTCGCACTTAACTATCCTCCTTTATTGACGTTGACAGGCTGTTGCAAAAAAAGCGCACAAACGATGCTTCGCCAAGCCAATTGCGCCATCATTTGTCTTATCTAATCAGACGGGCTCGTTTGCGAGAAGTTCACGACCCACACTGGGGCATTGGGCCGCCGCACGACTTATGGACACTCTCACCCACCCTATCGTCCACTTATGGGTGATCGCCGACGACTCTCGGCGATGAAGCTGCAAACACGTTCGCACCAGCGTACGAGACGATCCATCGAGTCTGTTAAATCGCATCGGCTGGCTGGTAGCATCAGTTGTTCCTCTTCTCCTTTCAGCGGTCAGCAGCCGATTATCGGCACAACCGCTTACCTCGGGCCGCATCATCGCGTTTCCGCTTCTTCGAGCGGCCATCATTCAAACAACCTGTTTTGACGCTAATCTTCATTTTCTACGCAATTTATTCAAATCTGCGTGTTGCGGAACCCATTTAAATTGCAAATTATTGCAAAATTTCGCGCTATCAGGCACCGTAGTACGCACTGTCAAGCCGTACAACGACTGTTGACTTCATTGTGGTCACTGTGTCCGAACAACGACTAGGAGTTCGGAAACCCTTCGGATGCGTTGTCATTTGCGTGCGATAGTAATCCCTCCTAGCAGTCGTGGTCAACAAACAACGATATTTTAAAACTTGTTTTGGTCATTTCCTATTCTACTCGTCCATATTCTAACAGCTTCCTAATAGTTGTCCTCGGGGAGCCAGTGGACTCCCACATTCCCGATCGCCTGTTTACCACTTTCCTCTTGATCTGTGGCCACATTGTTCGCAACATTGGGCGAGAATTTGTTTGGGAGTGTCGCCGAAAAACGAATCACTGTGGAGATAAGCGGAACGCTTCTCATCAATCATGACCCAGTAGAAGAAGAAATTTCTAAAGTGTAGTTTGCATATCGTTCTGAAAACGAGTTATTTACCTTTTTACTTGTTGTCTTAATTAGTGTTATGTATGTGACCTCAAACAAGCCAAAGCATCACCAAAATAGGGTAATGATCGGTTGTCAAACGTCATGTACCGTTTCCAAATGGATCCTTTGTCCTGCGCGCTTCCACTGACTAGAGTGCATTTACGTAGATGAGCCTATCGACGCTGCTTGGTGTAGTTCAATTTCACAGTCGAAATACTTCTAATGGCGCATGCGCGATCCATAATCGCGCGTGTGTGCCACTGAGCACCACAGTTGCGCAATTGTTCGCCCGGTGGCAGCCCATCCGATATGGCAATGGTGTTCTGCAGTGAGGGAGAAGACTGGCGTTGCTAGCGCCACTTCAGGGCTTCACGCCCAGAGATGGTCGCAGACTGGGGCTGCAGCTTTGCAGCCGACACTATGCAGCAGCTGAGGCGGTTTTGAGTGGTTTTGACGGTTAGAAGAAGATGGCGAGTGAGAATATATGATCATAGGCGATAATTGAAAACCTCAATCGGTTGTGACGTTTGCATAACCGGCGAAACATGTGTTTGGAAGGTTGTAGATACCGTGACGATTTACGTTTACTGCATGCGTAATCCGCGGTTCGCGAACTGCAAATAGACTTCGCGTACGTCGCCTCCGAAATCACTCTAATCGCCATTGTCAGCGCCACTTCTATGTATTGCGTTCCATTTGGAATGTTTCACATTCGTTCCGATCAATCTGCCAAATTCACTTTTCCTTTCAATTATTTATTAGAAGCAACTACGTAGATGTTTCCACTACATATATACTAAGGGTTGCTTCTGCCACTTCCCCCAATTGTGGGTTCTTAATTTTGCTAGGATTTTACTCCGAATTTTTAGAAAAACCCACGTTCATTTCGTCATGATTGTAATTTAAGCATTTGAAAAAGCAGTGCCTACACCTAAGACGTATATCTTAAAGCCGACTGAGAAACCCAATTCCTGCATAAATTGATGAATCATAGTGCAATTCATCAGTTTTTTTATAAAAGGGAAGGTCCTTTGCTACACCAAGGCAATATCCATCGAATGCAATGAGATGAAAATATCTAAAAGTCATTTCTGTTCACGTTTTGTGGTATAAATCGAATTGATTCCTGTCATTTATTCCAGAAATGCCCACCCTCGTGCAGGACCTTTTATGTATTGTAGTGCATTAGCTTTATTTTCGACAGTTTCATACTTAGCTTCCTGTTTCCATTTATAGGGCAATGATTGTGCGAGCAAGATAGCTCAATCAGCGGTTACATTAATGTGTGGAAGTAGGAGCAGAGTTGTCGGGGTCGGTTTTCAGGTCAGGTTTTTCGGGTTTTCGGGCCAGATACCCGGAAGGTTCCGTTTCGGTTTGAGTGCTTTTAAAATTTTAGTTTCCGTGAGTATTACTGTTCCCAATTCCATGGACATCCGCTTTGACGGCTGAAGTAAATGCAAATAGCTCATCCCTAACAGTTCCTGGCGTAACAAACACATTGTTTGGGAAGGTGACGAAAAAAAGAGAGTACGAATGCCGTTTTTCCACCAATTAGCATCCGGTTTCAAAGGTGTGCAAAACACAGAAACGGTGGATGTTACAATTCTCAAACAGACGATTTGAGGACGATGCTGCATTTGACCATTTATTAAATTACTTCCAAAACACAGAATCAGAGATGTGATTTAAGACAGTATGCGATCTTTAGTTTTTCAGACCGATTTTCGTCGCCTAATTGCAAACCGAACTACTGTTTTTACTTGCCCCATCGTACGCTCCAGTTGATCAACACATTTATGAGCTTATTAGCGCGCAGCGGCAACCTGTCAGTAATGGCTATAATACTCTGCAATGACGACCTTTGCAACTTGCCCATTAGCAACAGCATTCACGCGCGATACTGTCGGACGGCTTCCAGGCGGCCTCTTTGGTCGGCGGCGTCACCGAAGCGCGAACTCGCCGGTGAAGGCTGGCTACACGGAGCCATGACCAATTATCCGAATTAGGCGCTTCCTTTTCTCTACCAATTACGTTTAATTAGTCATGCTAGTTTCGCGCGCACAATGCGTGTTCGCTGACTGCGCGTGGGACAACGCTTCGCATCTTCGTCGATGGCCCTTTCATCTATTTTACTCTTTCAACGCCCGCATCGTTCTCATCCCCGCAAACCAACAGCCCCTCGGTTCACTCATCTCCATTCACAGCGAATCCCTGTGTGTTATAGAAAACAGATGTATTGCACAAGTGCCGCCGTTGTCAATGGCCGCGAGCAGGGGATTCATATGAAACAATGTGGCGTGTTGCCGACAGACGGATCGTCTGGAGGGAGAAGAAGGAAAGTTCATATTGTGGTGGAAATCTGGCGATTCCGTCGGCCGATAAGACTTGTGGCAGACGGCGCGACAAAGAGGAGACTCATGAGGACTACAAGTCCAGTGTTTTGGGTATAAACAAACGGTGTTTCGTAACGTTAAGCATCACGATTTGAATGTCTTCCATATGCTTACTTTTTTTTGTACACAGTAGATGTCCGTAAGATACTGCTGGCTCAGAAGTTCCCAACCTAGGCACAGATATATGAACTCCAGGATTTGAAAGATCAATAGATCAGTACATCACATTGCACACTGTACCATAACCTGATATCATTAAGTTTTCATGGGATTACCGGTTGGCGATTGTTTTTTGTGCTTTGCGACGAACCAGCCACCAGTGGTATGTTGGGAATGCGAGGATCGTAATTGCGTAGTCTTCGGATACCGAAGTTAATGAGTCGTTTTATGGAATTATGCGCATGCGATCTCCCTTTCATTGCCTGTTGATCCTATTTTGGTGCTATTCCCCGTATCGTGTAGGCCTACTCTTCGGTGAACCCATTTAAGGAAGTGAAACTTACACTACGTATTTTCCTGAATTTATTATCGTAACGCTTACACATAATATTGTCATATTTCGGTAAATGTCCTCTTTTGACAGTGACCTTCGAAAACTCGATCGCTGTTTACCTTTTCACCCTAAACGAACCTTCATTTTCGTTATTTATATCCATTGGCATTCATTTCGTTTGTTTTCTTCCTCCACCGCAAGCGACATTATTCTTGACGGCCATTCTCTAGGGTGTCCAAATTCTGCATTGTTTTTTCTTTCGATTCCACGCTCTAATAGTAATGTGTCCGAAAATTGCCCTGTCTCTTTCTGCTCCGATATGCGCTTACGGCGTTGTTTACCAAAAATGACCATTTTTTGGAGTGAACCGACGTAAATCGGTGGAAGGAAATGTTCCTCGTTTGAGGAGTTTTTTTAGGATTATACCCGGTGAACGCATGATTCTCACGAAGATTAGTCACTAATTGGCGTCGTATGCGTTGATCAGATGACTAAGATGTGTGTGTCGGATGCACGTGTAACGCCACTTATATACGCTAGTCTACTTTTTAAACAAAGGGGCTTTGCGTGATCAGAATGTCATGGTGGAAGTAAACATAAAGACTTTCCCATGTTCATTAGATTCTTGTATTGAGTTTGTGCCGCAAACAAAATTTCTCACAAGCGGTGCCCTCTTCCATTCTCACATCAATTATTATCCAGTTCCATGCGGAGATGAGAGGACGAGTGAATTCTCAGGGCAATCGTAAACAATTAGCGAGATGCACTTTTCGGAGAATGCATCTTCTTACCTAAGTTATGAGCCAATTTCAGGTTGCGATAGTGTTACGAAATTTCTCTAATTAGCACAACGTATAAAGGGAGCACATGGGTGCGCCGACTGATTTACCAAGGAAGCCGACTGAGAGGTGCCTGGTCATGGAAAGCGACCTTTTGATTTATGGTCCTTTTTGTGTCGTTTGCAACGTAAACTCTCAGACTCTTTCATTTTGCCGCCAATGCCGAGAGGTTAAAACAGGGCTCTGTTTTTGGATAAGCTTTATATCTTTAGGCGAATCGGTGCTAATCCAAATGGATTGAAATTTTCCAACATTTCCAATCTTAGAAAATGGTAGTATAACCAACATTCTTTGTGCTAAGGACACCTTTTTTGTATATGCTTTACTGTTGTGTCTCGCAGTTGAGGTGCGAGCAACCACGTGTCATTTCCTGTACAGTGTAAGCCATCTTTACGACATATTTCACACAAAATTCAAATGTGTGATGTAGTTTGCTAATGAGTTGCTCCTCTTCCTTCCTGTCGATCTCTTTTTTAGGGGTGGTTGTCAAAAAAGCAGTGAGTGTGATTTATGTCACAGTGTTAGCTCTACGTGAAATGCCCGTAATAACACGCACGCTTCGATTCGAAGTACCGTAACACCTTTTCGTTACGGACATTTCCATAATATTTGAATAGATATGATCGGCGTGGAAATAAATCCCTCCGAATTGGAACGTATTGTTTCATAATGCAATATGTTTGCATCTCTGAATAAGTACTAACGTGGGCCAGTTATGATTAATCCTTCTCATACAACGATCAAAAGTAGCCTTTCAATGTCCTGACCGGCTAGAGTATCGCCAAAGGCGGCAATTAGAACCTCAAAAGTTGAATCCAACCTGGTAACAAGGTCAATTGCCGCCTTTCTCGCCACAGACACAAATCTCATATCCGGCCTTAAAGTGTTGCGATGCATACCAAACACGTGTAATACCCTCAAATGTTGCAATGACGAATGTAGTCCCGCATTTGCATGCAAGTCTCCAACGGCATTGTTTGGTCAGAACAACCGCGCACAACCGCCATTTTAAGTGTCGTACGCGCGGTCGGTCTTCTCCGAAATTTCTCGTTCCCTGTCTCTTATTGTTGCGATGTCGCTGTCGTCCTTTCACGCATCTTCATGTACGTACAACATCGCCGCAGCGGCGATTACAACGCCGACTATATGCATTTGTATGTGCAATGAGTGATGTTGTACAACAACGCTTTTACATGATTGGTGCCTCGGAAAGAAACCGAACCGCCTGCCTCCCACCTGCCGGCGATCAGCTAACGCCGCCGATCGGCGTCGCCTAAAGTGGCGATGTGTATGCGTGCCTGGCCAGACTTCGGCGCCTGCGGCCCGCGCCGCTCTATTGTGTACCTTTGTCGGTTTGCTTACCGGCTGCACGTTCTCACCGCCGTTGTAATTTATTGTCATTTTTTACACCTATACCAGTCATTGTCGATTGGCACCTTGTTGATTTCTGGAGGGGAGAAATCTGCATACATATTTGATGACTGGTTCAAAAGGAAAAAGAAGTATATGGGGCAACGACGGACACAGTGAGTCATATAAGCATCTGTGACCCTTCAAGAGATTCGTGTGGTATGATATCGGTGACAGTGATAAGGGAGTTTTTGTAATTTTTTTCGCCTTAAGAGTGGCAGTCACTCTTACAAGGGAATATAGGAGAATGGTGATTTTGCGAGAATGTCATTTAGCCATTGAATTTCTTAGATCTCACAAATGTGTACACCTTTTGTGTACAGACATTTCTGTAGTGAGCCATGTTGCCTGGTTGTTCAGTTTTCCACTTTCAAGTGTGTGCCTACACACTGATAAACACTAATTTTGTCAATGTGAATGAGCAATTCGGACCATACCCGTTATTGTAGCAATACGATCGCTAATCAGGCTTAAAAGTAGTTTCCGTCTCCACCCTCTTCTTAAACATCCATCGAATTCCGCCCGATCGTTTATTGTGCCTTCCCGACAGACTGTAATCGTCTTATCGTCTCCTATCAGTTGAGCGTTGTTTCTGCGATCCTGCTTCCGGCGCAGCTTCCTATCATACTCTCCCCAAATAGCGCGTCGGATTCTGACCGTTCGCTTCGATCAGACGGTGAGTCATCGTGAGCGATCGGCGAACTATTTGAATTCTTCCGCTGGCCATTTGCATATTTGGTAACATTTCACACGTGTAAAAAACGTGCCTCGTCGGGTCGAGGCCCTCTAACCCCGAGGTGGCGCAAAAACCGGAACAATTAATCATTCATCCGGTGTGCAAAACAGCGGAAGCGCAATAAACTGGAGGTCGAAAAAAAGTGAAGTGACCAATGCGCGCTGTAGGTATAGGTGATTAGGGGAGGGAAATGGAGAATGAGTACAAATGAAAGCGTCGCTACTCCGCCCATTTCACTTTCACCTCTGAGCGAACGGTTGCGGTTGCCGGATGACTGATGGATCTAGACGTTCCTGTGCCGTATTGACACCGAGTTCGATGCTTTCAGCGCGACTGAGGTTGTCAACAAAGAGCCATAAAGATTCTTTTTTTGGTGGCGCCGACGGGTGTACTACAACATGTTGCCCGGAGTTCGAAATCTTGCCGACGGATGCGACTACGCTGCGCCGATTTTCAAGTTTGTTTTCTTCCTAATTGCGTTACGCGGCCGGCGATGTGACTTTTCCGTCCGTTCGTCATTTGCCCGCACGCTGCCCTACAAGTCCATTTGGTCATTGACGGCTTTTTGCGCTTCTTGTCCAAGCACGTACCAGCCCTTGGACCGGCGGGCATACTGTAGTGATAGATCATCCTTCGTTTTAAGGTTCTTCAAACGTGCGCAAGGCATAATAAACCTATTTTTACATGATTCAGGTCGTTTTATTGTCGCCGCTAAGGGTACCTCTGTTTACACACGCTTACCGCAAAGTGATGCAATTACCGTACCCTCTAAAGAGGAGAAGAGGAAAATGGAGCGATTAGTTCGTGTAAATACTACGGCTTCTTCAGGCGGCACTTTTTCCACAATTTCTGATTTAACGTCTCCCCAGAGGTTTAGATGGCCGTTGACCTTTTTGGGGGGCCCGTTGGTCTCCAACATCATGAACCTCTCTGCAGCTAACGCTCTAAAAGAAATGCGTGATAAAAAAATTCGACTCTGATTACTGTAGACACCTTCGAAGTCGTGATCGTTCATCCCAAAATGTCTAATCTCACTCCCATTTACGACTTAAAGGCGTAGGCAGTAGCCCCCGTTCGATTTATAACCTCTCATAGGCACTCTCTTCCAACGTGTGAACCTCATTATCGCACTTGTTGCGTTGTAGATGAGGATCGAAAGTGATTGATCGGTTTGATCCTTTGTTTGAGTGATGCTGACTTCGAGGGCGGGATTATCTAAAGTGTATACAGAGGCTTAGGCGTTGATGACATATTCTGATGACTCTTGACGGCACGCGAAGGTGGACACGAGCACTTGGGCCGGACAGCGGCCAAGGCATGCCCTCACACCCACAGAGGGTGGTGTCATGACCGCCTGGTGTGCAGCACGGCGCAAATTAATTAGATAAGCAGCACATACTGTTGTTGTCCGATTGTCGGTGCATCCTTTGTATTCAGGTCAGCAGTCAGTGTCCGTCCGAGTGACCAAATGAGTGATGCGCGCGAGAGTGTCCCGAGAGAGTTCGAAGGCGCGACCCGCTGCACGTCCTTTTATAGTCTAAATTAGTTTCATTCATGCCTTGCATTTCCATATGGTGATGCGTGGTTGTCAGTCACTCGTTTGCCGCCGTCGGTGCGCGTGATTTTGCAACAGGTGTCCACGAGATCGAGTGCGCGACCGCAACATCTCCGCTGCGCCGAAACCGAACCGAATGCCCTTAAACCTGTTTTTTATTGTTTTCGTTGGCCGGTAACGCCGCGCGTTACCGGGCAAAATCGAATTGTCGATTTTGAGGAGTTTGTGTAAGACTGTGCGATTATTCACACGATTAAGCAGAATTGTCCGGATTTCGGGGATTATGATCGTTTGAGGGAGTCGACGACCTCATTTCCACTCATAGATCCCTGATTCCTCGTCACCGCTCCGTTCCGTAGAACTATCGCCGTTTCGCACCTCAGTCGGGACTAATTGACCATGCGAGTGGACGCCCTTCAAACAAAGCAATTCCCCAGGGCTAGCGGCTCCTCACACCGCCGGCGCCACCGACTTTCATCTCGCCAAAGCAAACCGTCGCCTTTTCTGTCACTTCGTCTTGCATTTTAGGCGTCAACTTTGACTCTCGACCCCTCGCGCGCCCAATATGCTCCTAAGCGCAGTGATCAGAAAGCGATTTGGCCTCATTTCCTTAATTTATATGCACAGTCGTCCGTTCATTCAATTTCGCTGCGAGTCGGTTCACTCTGGCGCGATTTACCATTTATGATGGTTTAAGGGGTTCCGCCTGTCGTTCTGGCGGTCTTGTCTTCCTGTGATTGTTTGTACACATTGGCTCAGGTAATTTGCATTCCTAATTGGCTACGGCGAATAATTTGTTCCTGCATGATTTCGCTGGTTCCTGTCGGTATCTTCCGCGCCCGGCTCCATCAGGCTCACCTCTCCTTGCGTATTCAACTTTCAGCTGTGACCGACATGAATTATTCAAACGTACAACACACGCTCTCCTCCAAGCACTGCGTTCATCACTTATTTATCAGATAGCCCCTCGGTGATCAAAGAAGGAGATGAAAAATGAGATGTACCGCCTGCGCACTCAGATTTCCGGACATTCCGACGCGCTAAAATATGTCTTTCTAATAATATTGATGAGATATGCGGTTGGGCGCGAAAATCCAGAGGGCCACACTTGTGTGCGCACTAATATTGCCCGGACAGCATGTTAGCCGATGGCCATTATTCATCAAACGATGCACTAATATTATTTGCGGCCCGGACCGAATGCCTCAAGCGAGGAAATGCTAATCACGGCGACAAGCCGTGGAGAAGAGCATGCGCGATGTGTTGGCAGCTGCGCCTGGTTGATCACGGTTCATCCAGGCGCCTCGACCAGTGCCGGACACCGAGCGACTCCACGACTTCTAGCCTCATTTTGCCCTTCAACCGTTGCCCCTTAGCCAACCCGCTCTCAGCCGCTATTGTTTTGCCTGCGTCGATTTGGCGGCATATTGAGACATTTTCGGGAGGGAAGACAAAGATCCTAGGATCGGACATTTGCCCCATTGATATGACCATTCATTTATTAGTCCGATTGCCACCTGCAACGGATCAGTCAAGCCCCACCCCTTCCCATGTGTCGCGCGGGCGGCGATGGTGGCGCGCAATCGGCGGCAGTGCATGCTAGCGAGCAGCGCGCAACCATCCCCTCCAAAAGCCCAAGCTGGGAAAGGGCAAGTGCCACTGATTCTCATCATGACTCAGGGGGTCGCGGTGATACCGGCGGCGCCCCCCTCACCTTCGCCACCCACTTGTCCGCCTTGCTGCCTTCGATGTTCTCCACGGGAGAGGAGTGCGCGAGCCCCTTAGCCCCTATTTGTCGCATCGTTATTTTATCCGATCTCCCTGGACAGTTTGCCGAATGGATTATAATTGCATGATCGCGATATCCGCGCCCGGTGCGCGATTGCATAACCGGCGCCCGGTAAAGCCAAAAAGAGGCGAGTGATCGTATTTCTGCGAGACCTTCGACCACTTGCACCTTGCCCGTTCCTTCTGCCACCGGCGACCACCTTCGTTTTGCGCTTTTTTTACACCGCGGTTCAATCGCGCAGCCGCAGGTGGCTCTCGATTACCGACTCTCTGCTAATTGCCAAACATATTTCTCGTTCGGTCACCTATCAAGGGTCCCCTCGTTTCAGACACAAATGACGGGTGCATTACCGCGAAAATCACCGTTGCTATTGATAGCGCTCTGTGCGTTCACGACGATCGTCATCGCTTCGCCGCTTAAAGTGAAGCTGCCAGAGCATAAGCATGTCCATGTCGGACAGATCTTCCTCGTCCACTTAGGCGCCTCGAACCTCTCTGTTTCTGTTTCGGAAGGAAATTCTCTGCCGAAATGGATGAAATACGAAGAGGAAACGCTGTACGGTATCCCTCAGGTCGGAGACATCGACAACTATTTGGTGACCGTAACCGGAAACGGTGAGTCATGCCGTGTCACCATCTTAACTTTGACCATCTGCCCTTTAGGGTTCACTAATACTATAAACATCACCGTCAAGGATGAATTCGTGAATCCCTGCGGAGAAGCGCCGACCGTGTGGATGGAGTACTATGCGAACGACAATTTGGACGACCTCTCGCTCACCGAACAACGGTAATCGCATTCGACATGCACACACCAGAAGCTTGAACTGTTTCTTTTAGAGCCGAGATGTCACAGCTGGCTGACACGTACGAGGTCCCCATTCAGGAGATTCGTATCTATCCGTACAACTACAAAATATCCGTAATACAAGCGGAAGAGATTAGCACAGAACTGCACAAGGAACCTGAGGACACGGACAAAACCGCCGTGCTCATTTGGCGTATTTCTTGCTCAGAATTGGATGAGGAAGCGATGACCACTATCTCTGCGGCCATTGACAACGCCGCTTCGTTCGCGGTGAGTTGTTTTTGGGCTCTCTTGTCCTACGCGCGCTGTTTGGCCATAGACCGATGGGCGCCGGAACACCTGCACGTTTGCTCGTTTTTGCTGATAAGCACCGCCGATGTTTTATTGCTTCTTTTCTGAATAGGAAGAGACATAACGGAGCCGGGCAGCGCCGTTTTCATTGTTGTCGCGCACACTTCCTCCATTCACATTTGGCCCGTTGCGCGACGATTACAGAGTGTGCCCTTTATGCACCGACGCGCAGAGGGCATGCAGCTGGTCCGTTTTAGAGGTAAAAGTTTTTTTCGGTTGTGATGAGTCTAGCGGATAGGGGACGGGCGACGTCAGTACAACCGATAAATTACATAGCAAAATGAAGGTTTTTTAGGGAACGAGTGTGCTAAGGGATCTATGCCGCTGTTCGATTATCAGAATGTTGACGTACAAAATGGGTGCATAAATTCAGATGTATTCGCAAAAATGGGACGCATTCACACTCCGAGGCTCTAGTATTAGCCTGTTTTGTGGCTCGTTTTTGGGGGACCATTGTCGCGCACTGGGAATAAATTATATGTTTTCTCTCGGCGCCTGTCTAATTGCTGGGTTTTACAGCCGAGGTGACGCGCAATCCTTTGGTGTTCGTGGGTTCTTTAGGCAGCAGATGCATATAAAGTTGCTGAAATGAGGTCTTTGTTCTTTAAGGTCCGACAAGGTCATGTCACCACGCGCCAAGAACGCAAACAGTGGAAACATGAGGGAAACGCTGCCGTTGAAGCCGTTACCGACCAGCCGATGCGAACGACCCGGAAGGCGGACAATCCTCCCGTTCGCATGAACCCTCTTCCGTCCTTCAAATGCAAACGGTTTGTGTTTTGCAGATGTAATTTGTCTTCTCCCATCCGCTCCCACGGCACTAATTGGCCGAATTTTTGGCCTCCATGACAGGGCGATAATTGGTCCTGCGCTTCACATTTCTAATTGCGATATCCGATAGCGGATCGCGTCGGGCACAGATAGGGACCGCTTGCAAGGATGATCTTTTGATGGTTCATGGCTGGCGGCAGGTTGAAGCGGTCACCAAAACCGGCAGCACGTTAATTATGCATGAATTGTTTGTGCAATGGGATCGGAAGGATTAAAGGAGCAGGATAGATCAACAGCTAATGATTTACGCGTTGTCCATTTTAGCGGAATCATTTGCGTTCTTAACATCGCACCGAAAACGTTCCTCGATTTCGAAGATGGAGATGAGACGAAGCTTCGCCTCTCGGTTCATTCCACCATCGCCAGCCAGAACTTCCTTAGCATGGTCGACGGCGAGCCCAAAATGCACGGCGTTCCCATGGAGAAGGGCGTATTCGGATTCCGCCTTGAGGCCCGTGACTCTGCCAACCAGGTAACCTTTTACCTAATTTCCTTTCTACCTAATTTCGAAAACACGCTGACTCACATCGAGGATGATAAAACACCACTCTTTGATGGCTTAATAGAGTACAGATACGGTACCCCAAATTCGGTGACAGGCTCGGTCATGTCAAATGCTCGCTTGAATTTAAACAAATAAGTGTTCAGACGTCAATGTCGATTTAATCGGAGACACGCGACGTCGCGACAACTGTTCTCGAACAGTAAAGCGGGTGTTCACAATTTGAATGGGACATGTTTCCTGCTCCTTGACCTTGTCAACTTCCTTTCAAAACGCGGCGCCGATAAGAATCGCGGCACAATTTATGCAAATGAAATTCTTAGGATAATATTGGCGTCTCTTGACGCAATTGTTTATCGTCGAAGAGTGCTTGTTGCGACGTTTGAATTGAATGATTGACCGGCACTTGGAAAAGACGCGACCGAATCCGGTGGCCCATCTGCGTAACAACCCGTTTGTCAATAATGTCCAGCACGGCCAGCGCCCAATCCGTTAATTGTGAGGAGAGACAATTGAGGATTATCCTGATTTCTGACACTCCACACAACCGGGCGATTGACCTTCTTGCGGGCGCACGCCTAATGAACTAACCGGAGAAGGAAACACTGCAGAAATCATCTTGGCGGCGACAATTGACAAAATATCAAATTGATTGAGGGGCCGACGACCTAGCGCCGAGGTTTGCCCCCCTTCCATGGGTGCCGAGATATGAAACCATCTGCTCTTCCTTTTATTGCTTCTATACAGTAACACTTTTGGAGCGCATAATTAATTCGACTCATTGTTGTCGTAAACGCAATCGCTCCCGCGCGCATTCGGATCTCATTTCAATACAATTTACGACGCATATTTTAGGTGACGTCCGGGGCCTTCCAGGTCACTGTGGAAGATGGCCCTCCGACTAACCATCGGTTCACCATGCTTCTTGAACCAAGCCTCAAGCAGCTTACCGACGACCCTAACACTCTCGTTAAATTCGTGAACCGTCTCTCCACCGTTCTTTATGACCGCACCCATCCTGAACACGTGCAGATACACAGTGTGACGGCCGAAGGGGACAAATCTGAACTTACGTGGTCCAATAGCTCGATCTCGCATAAGTTCTGTCACCGACAGGCCATCAACGCCATCAAAAAGGAGATGACGATGGGTTCAAAGAATAAGGCTAAAGTCGAGTTCATCCGCAGCATGGGAGTCCAGTTCCACGTGAGATCGGTAAGCGACGATTTATTGAGGGCTGCCGAGGGTGTTAATTGCTTTTTGCATTACATCTTCGTTTCTCCCAGAGCCCGGCTATCGCCGTTCTCTCTCATCTCACTCGCTTTCAGGTCGACTTGGAACTCTTCGGAAACTGTGATCGCCCTGCAGCTTCGACTACTCCGTTCACGGACGTCGGCGACGCCAGCACGAGCGTCGTTTCGGTGAAGGACGCCGAAGCGCAGCCAGCCGGTGACAACATGCTGCTACCGATTGTGCTTTTCCTGCTTTTGGTCGTCGTTGTGCTTATCGGAGTTGTGATCTGCTATTTCACTTTCCGACGAAAGGCTGAAAAGAAGAAGCAGTCTGCCGATTACGTTTCGAAAGGTAAATTTTACAATCGAATCGCAATTATCGCAACCAGTAAAATAGGTTGACCTACTCTCCACTTTTTTGTGGAAAAAAAATTAATGCGAGCGTCAAATCAATGTTCCGAACGAATTAGCTCTTTGTGGACCATTTCGTACATGTCTTTATCCTAGTGCAAGAGTAGAACTTATACAAACTATACGCCATTTATGTATTGACTCTCCTTTCATTTAGGCATGCCAGTCGTGTTCCCCGAAGAGGTGCCTCACGAAGAGGAGAACGCCACCGTAGCGAGTCCCATGCTCGTCAAGGAAGAGCGGCCCCCTCTCGTAGTCTCTCATCACGATAATCCACTCTACAAGCCTCCTCCTCCGCTCGCTGCCGGTGCTAGCCCTCGTCCGAAGACGGCCGCCTCTAATCAGCGTCTGCCTCCTCCTTACGTGCCTCCTTAACTAATCTGAGTTTGTGGTATCCTCAACTTTCCGTTCCTCTTTCCACATCTTCAAATATTCCCGCGACGTAGGATGATCTCTTCTCTCCCTCGCCGCATATTGTCACTTGCATATATGCCCGGCTCTGTAAAAATCGCAAATCTTGCCATGCTAGGTATCTCCCTACCGATTGCCTTGTCGTTCCCTTCTCCAACTCAGTACCTAGTCTTGGTTACGTACATCATTACATTATATTGCATATTAATCCCGACGTCCCTTCTAAACTGAAACGTTGCTTTACCTACTACTTAAACTCACCGTTCTATTCATATCTTCTGTCATCTGAGTTTTTCTTGTTTCTTGTTTAAAACAAAAACAGCATTTGGCGGTTGTTTACCTCTTCCACTTCTATTCCTCCTTGCGAGGGATGCATTTTTTGGCTCCTTGATAACATGTAAATGACTTGACAAAGCATAAATTTCATCTATTTTCTACTCTCTCCTTTTCTGCACAACACGGAATCATTGGTATAAGGGGTCGTTGCGCAGAACGCACATCATGGTCTACTATTGTTAGTCTTTCGTAGTGTGAACTCGACTGGCTAGGGAGTGTGAAGGGAGTATGAAGCCCAACGGCAAAGCATCGTCATGGACGACAGTATGCACGATATAAGCGATGATACACAGGCTGTACAATTAGTGACTTAAGGATAGCCTTTCATTTTTTAATGATGGAACAACTTTCCGCCAGATTTGTTCATGTTAGTTGATACATAGAATTACATCATGATCAATAGTGGATAATAGAGGCAGTTCATTAAAAGTATATAGTAAGCTGATGCAGGAAATACGTTACAATGGTATATCATGCTTTTTGTCGATCAAGATTGGACTGCGATTTCTGACGCAAATCGTGCATTGTAGCGGAAGTTCATGGCAACCATAATCTGGCGAGAGATTTGTCTCAGCTGAAATTTGGTGGCAGTGATTCCCTCAATCTGCACCGTTGTTTGCACGTTGTAGTCAGTGACAGTTGCTGAAAATGCACATTATGCTCGGTCATGATAATGGTTTATAGCCTACGCTGTGCTTGAGCGTTGGCGTAGAAGGTGCGCTGCTGACACTTAGCCATGTCGATCATCTCCGCTGGTGTCAGCACCTTGACGACGGCACCCGATTCCACAAGGCCAAAGCGTTGTCCGATCATAAGCGGTTGGGTAGTCATTTTTCTGCAGTCGCTGATCTCCTGAGCTGAATAAGCAGACCGCACGACGACTCCTTGCGTCGGAAATCCAGAGTCGACCACGGCTGACAAGACCTAGAGTTGCCATATTACGAAGTGAAGTGAATATTCAGCATTACAGCAGCTTCGATATCTGAGTTAGCCTTGATGTTAGCCTCCATTTGAGTCAAAGACTGTCCGGGGAAGAACGACTGCAGAGACTGAGCGTTGTTCTCGGGATAGGTCCACGCGACAGGAGGACTGAAGTCCATGGTAAAGGTAGGATTTTGAATGATTCGATTATCATCGGGATTGCCTCCTCCAAATCCACCAGCACTACAGGCGCTGGACAGATGCGCGTTGAGAAGGAGGAATACAACAGCTAGGGCGAACATCTCGAACCAAGCTCAGGCAGTTCTGGTGCTCCCAAGGGAGACAGTTGTACTTAAGTACATTTCTGGTTGCGACCGTAAACGATATGATTCAAGCTGTAAACAAGCAGCTCGGATTGTGTCCTATCGTTTGCATGACGAGTTTACAGCTGCCGGCTTTTTGCTACTTGTGGACACTGGTCGGTGGCAGACAGTTTGTCTTGTTCGGTCAAATGCTAACATGTCTGACTAAACAAGCAGTTCTGCATACTAAGGTCGAGCACAATTCTTCAAAAAATGGCAATGTAAAAGGAAGACTTTTACAAAACGTATGAAGCTATTTGCAGGGTCGTCATGCATTGCTTTATTTCCAACTTTACTCATTCTATTCAAATTCGAAGCCACAATACAATACATTTGCTCCAAATGTACAGCATAGACAAGGATAAAAGTCCTATTCCAGTTTGGTCAAGATAAGACACAGGCTTCAACAGGTAATGTTGCTCATGTTCAAACTTGTATAAGTCTTTTTGTGGTTAAACTACCATTCCATCTCTTTTTTTTGAGTCAGTTCTTCTGCGTTAACTTGCTCCTGTGCTCTAGCTCTTACCGGTTATAATATAGCCCACGACTACTGACAAGTCTTTCGTTGAGATGAAATGGTCCATTTCTGTGCAGGTTAGAATTCATTACAAAAACATCATTATTATTAAATTATAATAAATTAAAACGGGCAAGTTATCAATTGACTATTATTGAACTTGAATCTCAGCCGCGAACCGCGCATTGTAGCGGAAGTTCATAGCCACCATCATTTGACGAGCGATCTGTCTCAACTGGAATTTTGTGGCGGTCAGGCCCTCAATCTGGACGGTAGTCTGAATCGTATAGTCGGTGAGTGTTGCTAAACGATAATGGAAGGTGATAGCTACGGACATATGTACATATTTGACTTACGCTGCATTGCAGCTATGGAATAGAAGTTCCGCTGCTGGCACTTCATTGGATCAATGGTTGCTTCGGAAGGAGTAATGGTTCTAACCACAGCTCCGGACTCTACAAGTCCAAAACGCTGCCCAGCCGTGGTCATCTGACCTGTTGCTTTCCTGCAGTCGCTTATTTCCTGTGCAGTGTAGGCAGACCGAACAGTGATGCCTTGTGTAGGTAGCGCAGAATCTACAACTGCGGCGAGGACCTAAAAGCATGCCTTGGTAATGAGTTTTAAGAAGTGAACGATACAGCTGCTTCGATGTCGGAGTTGGCCTTGATGTTAGCCTCCGTTTGAGTTAAAGGTTGTCCAGGGAAGAACGATTGCAGAGCTTGAGCATTGTTCTCGGGATAGGTCCACGCGACAGGAGGACTGAAGTCCATGGAGAAAGTGGGATTTTGGATGATTCGGTTATCGTCGGCGTTAGCTCCGCCGCCAACTCCGCCAGCACCACAGGCATTGGAGAGGTGAGTACAAGTGAGAACGAATACGGTAATGGCAAAGAGCATCTTTAGGGAAAGTCCGGTGCTTCTGATGGTCCTTTCCGCGTTTAAATACGAGCAGTAGCTGTCGTAAACGCAGGACACCGGCTGTATAGGAATGTTTCTTCCTTTGTCAGATAGTTTGCCGAAGCGAATTTACGACGAGTAACCGTTTCTTTTACCAGTGTACACTTTTCCGACACTACCTCAGTGGCCACTGGCATTGTACACAATGATAATATCTGCTATAGCAACACAAATTTTACTACAATCACATACCATACAACAACATCATTAATGTCAACTGAGAAAACTAGAAGGTGAACATGCATTCGGAGGTATGTCCACTCTTTTCTAGGTTGGGAACACAGGCGAACTTGATCATAGGAGGGGGTCCACACATCAGAATGGCGGTTTCAGCGTCCGGTGCAGGAAGGTGCTGCTCAATCATGTCCTGATCAATGAAACCGACCGAATACTTCCAGTCGATATCAGCTCGGTCGATCGTGTACCAGAGCTTGAAGCGATCGCCATGCTTCTCGCGAAGTTCCTCTAGCTCTGCGCGGCACAATATGTCGTTCTCCGTTTGATTGGCGAACAGCAGTGAGAGCTCGGTCTCGTCATTGGAATCCTTCAGAATGGCATCGATGACCTGAAACAATTTCGCTTCAGCGGCGAAATCATATCGGATAGATGGAGTGCTTCAACGATTGTTGCTTAAAATGTGAAACAAAACGTGGTTACCGCCCATCTCACTGTATGAAGGCTTTTAACTAACCTGCAGCATGGGGGTGATGCCCGTGCCTCCAGCGATCATTCCAATGCGCTTGAATTTGTGGGGAACAGGAGCGCTCTTCTTGTCTGGGCGCACGGCGAATTTGCCGTTTCCTTCGTATGTGATGAGACCGCTGGGCCCACGGAAGTCAATCGTGTCGCCGATGTTCAGGCTCTCCAGGTGCTGCGACATCTTTCCGCCTTCGGGGAACTTCGGATGAACATCTTTGAAGTAAACCTTGATCATAAGCTCGACATATCCTTGGTCGTCATCGCTCGAAATCGGTGTGTAAGGTCGGACAACCAGCTTTCCGTCGATCTACAAGAAAGAGTGCAAAGTGAATTTAGGCGATGAATGTACCTTGGCGCTTAAATAGACATGCTGGCCAGTAGGAAGTCCAAGTACATGTTGGTCCGAGGGCAGAGCGAAGCGGAATTTGCGAGTGTCGTGGCTCACGGTGGTCTTTTTGACCAGCTTCAGAGCATACTTGGTTTCCGGGTCAACCAGCGCTACTGGGCCTTTCTACAATTACTCATAATTATCATCCATATTCCGTACAATCCAAAATAACCTTCGCTTTTTTTCCCTTGCAACAACAGCCGAATTTCTTGAAATACAAATATCCAGCCAGGGACGTAATCACGATGACTACGGCAGTGCCGATAGCAGCGTTCGAAAGGCCAGATTGAGGCATTTCAGATGTCTGAAGGTCACGAAAATGAACGACATAAACCAACAACAACCGTCAGGGATAGAAGCAATGGAAACGCGACAACGGTGCACACAAACGTACCATTTTCCTTATTTCGCAAGCAGCAGCGAAGCAGTAAGACTGAGCGACTCACCGGTCGATCGAACTACGCCGTTCTCGACGCCTCTTCGCCGTCGGACGATGCGAGGAAAGCGAAGAAGTGCACGGAGCCGGTCTGTTGCAGCTCGCCACCCTCTGCACCCATCTGTTTTTGTAGTTTATAGTCACAAAGTGACGGTGGCGCGTCGATAGATAGATGAAAAAATCGTGGTTTCACAGGTGAATGAACACATTTAGAAAACAATGGTTGCGAGTAGACGGAGATTCAAATGTGAGACAAACAACTTGTTCGTGGAAGCAGATCGCGTCACGCCTGTACTTCATCAGTTTTGTTTTGTGACTGCGCGGGTGGTCTTGGATTTAGAAAAAGTTGTGAACAGTTCTAGCTTGCCCGCCAACGTACGGATAAGCGCCAAAGTAACGTTCGCACGTTCGCTCCCAAGATGGAAATTTGCACGCAAATAATAAGGATGATCGCTTTGAGATTACAAGTCCGAAAGATCGTCGGCTTATTGTCGTCAGCCGATCCTTCCAGCAGTCGAATTTGCGGACCTGTTTAACAAAGCAGGTTCGATTTAGGAAAGGTGAACTTATCATAACCACTCCAGCCTACCCTTTAACCACTCCACAACATCACTGTCCGATTTATGTTCCACTTCGGGAGGTTGCCTTGTTTGGCATCCAGCGAAGTAAGCTCCACGCTAATCGATTCGAGTTATCAGCTGTGTGAAATGGATACAGACATCGCAAGGGTTATCATTGCGTCGCATAGCCATGTAAACGATGATTAATAATGCCGGAGAAGTTCCATCGCCCTTATCGTAACCCGTTTCTCTAACTCCACATGGGTAAGGCGGGATCAAGTATAGATCAAAGCCTTTTGAGATGATTGACCAATGAAAACAATTTTTTAAATTTAAAGAAAACTTTCAAATTATGCAAAAGTGACTTTATCAAGACAACAATATTTACAACGAATGATTAGTCTTTTCCTTTGGCCGTGTAATACATCCAGTACACCAAATTGCAAACTCCAAAAGAAACTGGGAAGGCTTTTTGACAGAATCTAAAACTGCACATTGTTGTCGATTACTTTTCCCATCCTTTACCTGTCCAGGTCGTCACCTGTCCATTTAGAGAACAACTTTGGCGTGTATATCCTCGGCGTTCTCCGAGTTCTTTTCTTCCACTGGTTCACATAAAGAATTGCCCTATTCGACGTGTCCCTCTGATTGGCTGATCCCGGCGTTCTAGGCTCAGGACATTCGATGAACGTCGCACCTGAGCGCTGAAAAAGGAAACTGTTTGTCGACTTCTTGTGCGGGGGAGGCGCCTTTTTTCGATAGAGAGCGATCTCCTAAAGTGGGCACAGATTCGTTTCGGACACTCTGGAGTTTCGCCAGAAGCCGAGCATTCCCTGGCAATAAGCAAAAAGCTCTACGGCAATTGAACTGTTGCAAACGAGATCATATCGCATCTGTCTTCAGCTGTCAAAAGCGTCTTTTTTCACACCTCGCTCGTTTGTTAGCGGATAAGTATGTGATCCACACGTTGCTTTCCACAAGCTCTCACCTTCCAACGATCGAAGAATTTACGCTCGAGCTGACGTTGATGCTCGCGGACGTCGTCTTCGTTCATAAAATCCGATCGTTCGCTGAACTGCCGTTGAGGCATATGTTGGGCAGCTTCTTTCTCAAGGATTCCAACCATCGCTAGTTCGACGATTGACAAAAAAATGTACCCGACACAGCCGAACATGAACAAGTCGAGACCTTTTACATAAGACACCTAAGAAAGGATTGTTGCATCTTATTGTGGGCTTTCAGCTTACCTTTGGAAGTGATCGAGCCACGTTACTGTATTGCAGAGTAAGTGCCATTAGAGAGGAGACGCCGAGAGTGACCCGTGCCGGAAGTGAACGGCGGTCAAGCCAGAATGATATCCAGGAAATAAGAACCTAATAGAAAGTCATTGTGTAACGTAGCAACTGTTTGTGAGACCTTACCATGCAGTAGGTCGGAAGGTAGATTTGAAGAATATAGAAACCGTATGAACGTCGGAAGAAGAGCTTTATGTTGAGCTGCAAAGCATGCAAAGCATTATTGATTGATATGCGATAATTATGTAATTAATGGGTCTCGTTTGCCGTTGTCATATCTGATGTAATAACAAATGTTAGGCGACCGGAGCTATCGGCTTATCTGTGGGAATCCCGCAGTCGAAAACTCACCTGGTCCCATACACCGGCCGGATACTGAAATGTAGCTTTTTCATGAATGTAGTGAGTCATATGAAAATCAGGTAGATTGATGTCGCCAATAATCTCAACCGGAATTCCGTGGCGCTTCCAATGGAGACGCACTTTGCCAACGTTGAATGAGTAGCTTTCGAACACCTAAACACCACTATGTACTTATGTGTATGCTGGCAGTTGTTTCCTACAGTGGTGCACTCCACCCGATCCATAGGGAAAAACGTGAAATCCATATCACAGGGCGATTCGACCAAAATTCTGAAATGTTTCATTTTAAGGCGAGGAAGTGTCAAAATCGTGTGATTCATCAATCATTTGCAGCGCAATCCAAACAATTGACGCAGCTGTCAGTCCGAAATTCCCGGCATCACGTTTTTCATCACTTACCGATAGTTCATCCAGACCTACAACGATATTAACTAAGAAAAAGATGCGAAACCAAAAAACTGACTGTTCCATTAGGATGAATGGCTAGGAAGATATTTGGTGTTGGGCTGTGGTGGACCATCGACGACTTTGAATTGATCAAGCACACCTGAAAAGACGACTCCTAGTTTGTGACACACGTATATACTTCCACCGTTATTAGTACACTGTTTTCAATCTCTCTTGGAAGGCGAAAAGTACAGCGCTTGACGTAACTCCCTGACCCGTTATAACAATATTGTTTTCTCTTTCTTTACTTACATTTGGAATCCAGAGACTATCGACCATTCTATGAGAAAGCGAAAGGTTGGCGAGACATTCCGCACCTTCTTCGTTCTAAATATACTTTATAACTTTATCAGCTAGAATAAACTAGCTGATTACCTCAAAATTAAGACCTGGATCATGCCAAATCTGAGATAATAAGATGTCCATTTTCGACGAGCTGTGAATCTCGGAGATCTCAGACACCTTCTGAATCAATAACTCAACATCGACATCGACACCTTTCATTGAAGGAACAACGTTTCGATCGTAATTCTTCAATATGTCCGTTAATATTCTGAAGCAACAGTGTATCAACGCCACAATGCTTCACGTTTTACCGAGTCGCCGCTTTCTCTGCCTGGCCCAATACGCAGATTTCGTTCTCATCTGAACGAGTCCTCGATACGGTAACCTCGCAGTCTCCAGAGCCAGAACGATGGAAGCCTTCGCGGCACTCGCAGGAGTAAATGCCCTCGTCCCGTTTCTTACAGTAAGACGAACGAAGGTCGCACATTTCGCAATTGGTCACGATTCCTAAAATAGAAATTCTCTATAGACCTTGTCTGTTTGAGTGTATGTTATTTTGTCTTTTAGTTGAACTCTTTGTGACAATGGTCACGGTGACAAACAATGACCTGACAAATTAGATATTAATAAGTCTACGGAGACTTGAAGGACGCGATGAAGGTCTTGTTATGCCGTCGTTCGCAAGCGAATTCGATGCGTATACCAGCAGATATGTTAGAACTTAGTGAGGATTCAACGTGGTTGAATTTTTTAAAGATTGACTTATGTTGAAACATCTGTTGTAAGCGCACCTCTGGCCAATACGGGAGGATGCTCAAGTTGGGCTTTAGAAGCGAATCCTCCGGAGAAAACAACGAACGCTATGACCAGCACGAGCGCAGATTCATCGCGTCGCATTCCTCACAAATTGGCGACCTCATGCGGTGCTCCGTGGTCCATTCGAAGAAGTGCCGGTGACGGTGCTGGACGAGCGATGCACCAGAAACGCTGACCACAGAGGGACACCTCCTGAAACATATGCGCTAGTGAAAATATTTATACAAACGCGGAATCGTTTGTTTACAAGGCGGCGCGACAACTGCTGCCCATGGCGGTCAACCCCGGCGGTCCGCTGAACGAACACGGCGGTTGGTTCTCTCCTAATCAAATCTTAAAATCCCGACATCTGTTCGAACACGGTAATTGGACACCAAGATTCCGAAAGCATTTCGTCCTGAGGGGCAAGAAGGTAAAACAACAATGGCCTACACCAGGGCCAGTTACCCAGGACCAGAAAACTGTGCAATATTTATGACGGCCAGTGGCATAACATGGAACATTTCACGGTTTAACGGAATGAGAACAAAAGCGGAATGAGAGCAGAAAAAGTTATGGTGGTGGTCGGTTGTGGAGGCGGCCTAAAGCGATGACCGACGCGATGATTGATGTCTAAACATCTCGGACTGACTTGAGATACCCGAGATAAAGTGTTAGGGATATTAATGGCAGCGGTGGGGATGAGAGTCGGCGGTGGAGAGGTGACTTGGCCACTGCCGTGAGCATCGCTGCTGACGATATCTTTCGACGGCGATCGGATCGAGTGCCTATGGTGATAAACGACGGACACAACGACAATTGACAATTGACAAATGGTGAAAACGCAGTTATTATTGATAAAATATTGCCTGGCCTCTTCCAGCTCGTGTTTTGGAAATGTCTCAATTGACATGAACCAGTTTTCCAGTTCTCTGTTTTATCCTTTGAGCCAGTGACACTACGTCATGCAGGACGCATACGACATGGCATTGTACAAATCAGACCAACGGCCTCTTTCCTTCTTCGGCAAGGAGGTTTTTTTCTTCGGTACACAATCTTCGAGTAAAAGCGTTCCAATGATCATTCGGAATCTTAACTGATCGGCACAGAGAAGTAGGGCTGTGGTAATGAGCTTCTTGGTCATATAACATTAGCTTCCGCATATCTAACAACAACACCTAACATTTTTCCTCTTCCATCTACCGTACTATAGCTTCGCTTCGGAACGCCATCTTTTCTTGCTGCTGATCGCAAGGGAGAGATGTTCCATGTATCAGCACCTATCTTTTCTTGCTGCTGGTCGCAAGGGAGAGATGTTCCATGTATCAGCACCTATCTTTTTTAGCTTCTGGTCGCAAGGGAGAGATGTTCCATGTATCAGTGCCTATCTTTTCTTGCTGCTGGTCGCAAGGGAGAGATGTTCCATGTATCAGCACCTATCTTTTCTTGCTGCTGGTCGCAAGGGAGAGATGTTCCATGTATCAGCACCTATCTTTTCTTGCTGCTGGTCGCAAGGGAGAGATGTTCCATGTATCAGCACCTATCTTTTTTAGCTTCTGGTCGCAAGGGAGAGATGTTCCACGTATCAGCACCTATCTTTTCTTGCTGCTGGTCGCAAGGGAGAGATGTTCCATGTATCAGCACCCATCTTTTCTTGCTGCTGGTCGCAAGGGAGAGATGTTCCATGTATCAGCACCTATCTTTTCTTGCTGCTGATCGCAAGGGAGAAATGTTCCATGTATCAGCACCTATCTTTTTTAGTTTCTGGTCGCAAGGGAGAGATGTTCCATGTATCAGCACCTATCTTTTTTAGCTTCTGGTCGCAAGGGAGAGATGTTCCATGTATCAGCACCTATCTTTTTTAGCTTCTGGTCGCAAGGGAGAGATGTTCCATGTATCAGTGCCTATCTTTTTTAGTTTCTGGTCGCAAGGGAGAGATGTTCCATGTATCAGCACCTATCTTTTTTAGCTTCTGGTCGCAAGGGAGAGATGTTCCATGTATCAGCACCTATCTTTTCTTGCTGCTGGTCGCAAGGGAGAGATGTTCCATGTATCAGTGCCTATCTTTTTTAGGTTCTGATCGCAAGGGAGAGATGTTCCGTGTATCAGCACCTATCTTTTCTTGCTGCTGGTCGCAAGGGAGAGATGTTCCATGTATCAGCACCTATCTTTTCTTGCTGCTGATCGCAAGAGAGAAATGTTCCATGTATCAGTGCCTATCTTTTTTAGTTTCTGGTCGCAAGGGAGAGATGTTCCATGTATCAGCACCTATCTTTTTTAGCTTCTGGTCGCAAGGGAGAGATGTTCCATGTATCAGCACCTATCTTTTTTAGTTTCTGGTCGCAAGGGAGAGATGTTCCATGTATCAGCACCTATCTTTTTTAGCTTCTGGTCGCAAGGGAGAGATGTTCCATGTATCAGCACCTATCTTTTTTAGCTTCTGGTCGCAAGGGAGAGATGTTCCATGTATCAGTGCCTATCTTTTTTAGTTTCTGGTCGCAAGGGAGAGATGTTCCATGTATCAGCACCTATCTTTTTTAGCTTCTGGTCGCAAGGGAGAGATGTTCCATGTATCAGCACCTATCTTTTTTAGCTTCTGGTCGCAAGGGAGAGATGTTCCATGTATGAGCACCTATCTTTTTAAGCTTCTGATCGCAAGGGAGAGATGTTCCATGTATCAGCACCTATCTTTTTTAGCTTCTGGTCGCAAGGGAGAGATGTTCCATGTATCAGCACCTATCTTTTTTAGCTTCTGGTCGCAAGGGAGAGATGTTCCATGTATCAGCACCTATCTTTTCTTGCTGCTGGTCGCAAGGGAGAGATGTTCCATGTATCAGCACCTATCTTTTCTTGCTGCTGGTCGCAAGGGAGAGATGTTCCATGTATCAGCACCTATCTTTTTTAGCTTCTGGTCGCAAGGGAGAGATGTTCCATGTATCAGTGCCTATCTTTTCTTGCTGCTGGTCGCAAGGGAGAGATGTTCCATGTATCAGCACCTATCTTTTCTTGCTGCTGGTCGCAAGGGAGAGATGTTCCATGTATCAGCACCTATCTTTTCTTGCTGCTGGTCGCAAGGGAGAGATGTTCCATGTATCAGCACCTATCTTTTTTAGCTTCTGGTCGCAAGGGAGAGATGTTCCATGTATCAGCACCTATCTTTTCTTGCTGCTGGTCGCAAGGGAGAGATGTTCCATGTATCAGCACCCATCTTTTCTTGCTGCTGGTCGCAAGGGAGAGATGTTCCATGTATCAGCACCTATCTTTTCTTGCTGCTGATCGCAAGGGAGAAATGTTCCATGTATCAGCACCTATCTTTTTTAGTTTCTGGTCGCAAGGGAGAAATGTTCCATGTATCAGCACCTATCTTTTCTTGCTGCTGGTCGCAAGGGAGAGATGTTCCATGTATCAGCACCTATCTTTTTTAGCTTCTGGTCGCAAGGGAGAGATGTTCCATGTATCAGCACCTATCTTTTCTTGCTGCTGGTCGCAAGGGAGAGATGTTCCATGTATCAGCACCTATCTTTTTTAGCTTCTGGTCGCAAGGGAGAGATGTTCCATGTATCAGTGCCTATCTTTTTTAGTTTCTGGTCGCAAGGGAGAGATGTTCCATGTATCAGCACCTATCTTTTTTAGCTTCTGGTCGCAAGGGAGAGATGTTCCATGTATCAGCACCTATCTTTTCTTGCTGCTGGTCGCAAGGGAGAGATGTTCCATGTATCAGTGCCTATCTTTTTTAGGTTCTGATCGCAAGGGAGAGATGTTCCGTGTATCAGCACCTATCTTTTCTTGCTGCTGGTCGCAAGGGAGAGATGTTCCATATATCAGCACCTATCTTTTCTTGCTGCTGATCGCAAGAGAGAAATGTTCCATGTATCAGTGCCTATCTTTTTTAGTTTCTGGTCGCAAGGGAGAGATGTTCCATGTATCAGCACCTATCTTTTTTAGGTTCTGATCGCAAGGGAGAGATGTTCCGTGTATCAGCACCTATCTTTTCTTGCTGCTGGTCGCAAGGGAGAGATGTTCCATATATCAGCACCTATCTTTTCTTGCTGCTGATCGCAAGAGAGAAATGTTCCATGTATCAGTGCCTATCTTTTTTAGTTTCTGGTCGCAAGGGAGAGATGTTCCATGTATCAGCACCTATCTTTTTTAGCTTCTGGTCGCAAGGGAGAGATGTTCCATGTATCAGTGCCTATCTTTTTTAGGTTCTGATCGCAAGGGAGAGATGTTCCGTGTATCAGCACCTATCTTTTCTTGCTGCTGGTCGCAAGGGAGAGATGTTCCATGTATCAGCACCTATCTTTTCTTGCTGCTGATCGCAAGAGAGAAATGTTCCATGTATCAGCACCTATCTTTTTTAGCTTCTGGTCGCAAGGGAGAGATGTTCCATGTATCAGCACCTATCTTTTCTTGCTGCTGGTCGCAAGGGAGAGATGTTCCATGTATCAGTGCCTATCTTTTTTAGGTTCTGATCGCAAGGGAGAGATGTTCCGTGTATCAGCACCTATCTTTTCTTGCTGCTGGTCGCAAGGGAGAGATGTTCCATGTATCAGCACCTATCTTTTCTTGCTGCTGATCGCAAGAGAGAAATGTTCCATGTATCAGTGCCTATCTTTTTTAGTTTCTGGTCGCAAGGGAGAGATGTTCCATGTATCAGCACCTATCTTTTTTAGCTTCTGGTCGCAAGGGAGAGATGTTCCATGTATCAGCACCTATCTTTTTTAGTTTCTGGTCGCAAGGGAGAGATGTTCCATGTATCAGCACCTATCTTTTTTAGCTTCTGGTCGCAAGGGAGAGATGTTCCATGTATCAGCACCTATCTTTTTTAGCTTCTGGTCGCAAGGGAGAGATGTTCCATGTATCAGTGCCTATCTTTTTTAGTTTCTGGTCGCAAGGGAGAGATGTTCCATGTATCAGCACCTATCTTTTTTAGCTTCTGGTCGCAAGGGAGAGATGTTCCATGTATCAGCACCTATCTTTTTTAGCTTCTGGTCGCAAGGGAGAGATGTTCCATGTATGAGCACCTATCTTTTTAAGCTTCTGATCGCAAGGGAGAGATGTTCCATGTATCAGCACCTATCTTTTTTAGCTTCTGGTCGCAAGGGAGAGATGTTCCATGTATCAGCACCTATCTTTTTTAGCTTCTGGTCGCAAGGGAGAGATGTTCCATGTATCAGCACCTATCTTTTCTTGCTGCTGGTCGCAAGGGAGAGATGTTCCATGTATCAGCACCTATCTTTTCTTGCTGCTGGTCGCAAGGGAGAGATGTTCCATGTATCAGCACCTATCTTTTTTAGCTTCTGGTCGCAAGGGAGAGATGTTCCATGTATCAGTGCCTATCTTTTCTTGCTGCTGGTCGCAAGGGAGAGATGTTCCATGTATCAGCACCTATCTTTTCTTGCTGCTGGTCGCAAGGGAGAGATGTTCCATGTATCAGCACCTATCTTTTCTTGCTGCTGGTCGCAAGGGAGAGATGTTCCATGTATCAGCACCTATCTTTTTTAGCTTCTGGTCGCAAGGGAGAGATGTTCCATGTATCAGCACCTATCTTTTCTTGCTGCTGGTCGCAAGGGAGAGATGTTCCATGTATCAGCACCCATCTTTTCTTGCTGCTGGTCGCAAGGGAGAGATGTTCCATGTATCAGCACCTATCTTTTCTTGCTGCTGATCGCAAGGGAGAAATGTTCCATGTATCAGCACCTATCTTTTTTAGTTTCTGGTCGCAAGGGAGAAATGTTCCATGTATCAGCACCTATCTTTTCTTGCTGCTGGTCGCAAGGGAGAGATGTTCCATGTATCAGCACCTATCTTTTTTAGCTTCTGGTCGCAAGGGAGAGATGTTCCATGTATCAGCACCTATCTTTTCTTGCTGCTGGTCGCAAGGGAGAGATGTTCCATGTATCAGCACCTATCTTTTTTAGCTTCTGGTCGCAAGGGAGAGATGTTCCATGTATCAGTGCCTATCTTTTTTAGTTTCTGGTCGCAAGGGAGAGATGTTCCATGTATCAGCACCTATCTTTTTTAGCTTCTGGTCGCAAGGGAGAGATGTTCCATGTATCAGCACCTATCTTTTCTTGCTGCTGGTCGCAAGGGAGAGATGTTCCATGTATCAGTGCCTATCTTTTTTAGGTTCTGATCGCAAGGGAGAGATGTTCCGTGTATCAGCACCTATCTTTTCTTGCTGCTGGTCGCAAGGGAGAGATGTTCCATATATCAGCACCTATCTTTTCTTGCTGCTGATCGCAAGAGAGAAATGTTCCATGTATCAGTGCCTATCTTTTTTAGTTTCTGGTCGCAAGGGAGAGATGTTCCATGTATCAGCACCTATCTTTTTTAGCTTCTGGTCGCAAGGGAGAGATGTTCCATGTATCAGCACCTATCTTTTTTAGCTTCTGGTCGCAAGGGAGAGATGTTCCATGTATCAGCACCTATCTTTTCTTGCTGCTGGTCGCAAGGGAGAGATGTTCCATGTATCAGCACCTATCTTTTTTAGCTTCTGGTCGCAAGGGAGAGATGTTCCATGTATCAGTGCCTATCTTTTTTAGTTTCTGGTCGCAAGGGAGAGATGTTCCATGTATCAGTGCCTATCTTTTTTAGTTTCTGGTCGCAAGGGAGAGATGTTCCATGTATCAGCACCTATCTTTTCTTGCTGCTGGTCGCAAGGGAGAGATGTTCCATGTATCAGCACCTATCTTTTTTAGCTTCTGGTCGCAAGGGAGAGATGTTCCATGTATCAGCACCTATCTTTTTTAGCTTCTGGTCGCAAGGGAGAGATGTTCCATGTATGAGCACCTATCTTTTTAAGCTTCTGATCGCAAGGGAGAGATGTTCCATGTATCAGCACCTATCTTTTTTAGCTTCTGGTCGCAAGGGAGAGATGTTCCATGTATCAGCACCTATCTTTTTTAGCTTCTGGTCGCAAGGGAGAGATGTTCCATGTATCAGCACCTATCTTTTCTTGCTGCTGGTCGCAAGGGAGAGATGTTCCATGTATCAGCACCTATCTTTTCTTGCTGCTGGTCGCAAGGGAGAGATGTTCCATGTATCAGCACCTATCTTTTTTAGCTTCTGGTCGCAAGGGAGAGATGTTCCATGTATCAGTGCCTATCTTTTCTTGCTGCTGGTCGCAAGGGAGAGATGTTCCATGTATCAGCACCTATCTTTTCTTGCTGCTGGTCGCAAGGGAGAGATGTTCCATGTATCAGCACCTATCTTTTCTTGCTGCTGGTCGCAAGGGAGAGATGTTCCATGTATCAGCACCTATCTTTTTTAGCTTCTGGTCGCAAGGGAGAGATGTTCCATGTATCAGCACCTATCTTTTCTTGCTGCTGGTCGCAAGGGAGAGATGTTCCATGTATCAGCACCCATCTTTTCTTGCTGCTGGTCGCAAGGGAGAGATGTTCCATGTATCAGCACCTATCTTTTCTTGCTGCTGATCGCAAGGGAGAAATGTTCCATGTATCAGCACCTATCTTTTTTAGTTTCTGGTCGCAAGGGAGAAATGTTCCATGTATCAGCACCTATCTTTTCTTGCTGCTGGTCGCAAGGGAGAGATGTTCCATGTATCAGCACCTATCTTTTTTAGCTTCTGGTCGCAAGGGAGAGATGTTCCATGTATCAGCACCTATCTTTTCTTGCTGCTGGTCGCAAGGGAGAGATGTTCCATGTATCAGCACCTATCTTTTTTAGCTTCTGGTCGCAAGGGAGAGATGTTCCATGTATCAGTGCCTATCTTTTTTAGTTTCTGGTCGCAAGGGAGAGATGTTCCATGTATCAGCACCTATCTTTTTTAGCTTCTGGTCGCAAGGGAGAGATGTTCCATGTATCAGCACCTATCTTTTCTTGCTGCTGGTCGCAAGGGAGAGATGTTCCATGTATCAGTGCCTATCTTTTTTAGGTTCTGATCGCAAGGGAGAGATGTTCCGTGTATCAGCACCTATCTTTTCTTGCTGCTGGTCGCAAGGGAGAGATGTTCCATATATCAGCACCTATCTTTTCTTGCTGCTGATCGCAAGAGAGAAATGTTCCATGTATCAGTGCCTATCTTTTTTAGTTTCTGGTCGCAAGGGAGAGATGTTCCATGTATCAGCACCTATCTTTTTTAGCTTCTGGTCGCAAGGGAGAGATGTTCCATGTATCAGCACCTATCTTTTTTAGCTTCTGGTCGCAAGGGAGAGATGTTCCATGTATCAGCACCTATCTTTTCTTGCTGCTGGTCGCAAGGGAGAGATGTTCCATGTATCAGCACCTATCTTTTTTAGCTTCTGGTCGCAAGGGAGAGATGTTCCATGTATCAGTGCCTATCTTTTTTAGTTTCTGGTCGCAAGGGAGAGATGTTCCATGTATCAGTGCCTATCTTTTTTAGTTTCTGGTCGCAAGGGAGAGATGTTCCATGTATCAGCACCTATCTTTTCTTGCTGCTGGTCGCAAGGGAGAGATGTTCCATGTATCAGCACCTATCTTTTTTAGCTTCTGGTCGCAAGGGAGAGATGTTCCATGTATCAGCACCTATCTTTTCTTGCTGCTGGTCGCAAGGGAGAGATGTTCCATGTATCAGTGCCTATCTTTTTTAGGTTCTGATCGCAAGGGAGAGATGTTCCGTGTATCAGCACCTATCTTTTCTTGCTGCTGGTCGCAAGGGAGAGATGTTCCATGTATCAGCACCTATCTTTTCTTGCTGCTGATCGCAAGAGAGAAATGTTCCATGTATCAGTGCCTATCTTTTTTAGTTTCTGGTCGCAAGGGAGAGATGTTCCATGTATCAGCACCTATCTTTTTTAGCTTCTGGTCGCAAGGGAGAAATGTTCCATGTATCAGCACCTATCTTTTCTTGCTGCTGGTCGCAAGGGAGAGATGTTCCATGTATCAGCACCTATCTTTTTTAGCTTCTGGTCGCAAGGGAGAGATGTTCCATGTATCAGCACCTATCTTTTCTTGCTGCTGGTCGCAAGGGAGAGATGTTCCATGTATCAGCACCTATCTTTTTTAGTTTCTGGTCGCAAGGGAGAGATGTTCCATGTATCAGCACCTATCTTTTTTAGCTTCTGGTCGCAAGGGAGAGATGTTCCATGTATCAGTGCCTATCTTTTTTAGTTTCTGGTCGCAAGGGAGAGATGTTCCATGTATCAGCACCTATCTTTTTTAGCTTCTGGTCGCAAGGGAGAGATGTTCCATGTATCAGCACCTATCTTTTTTAGCTTCTGGTCGCAAGGGAGAGATGTTCCATGTATGAGCACCTATCTTTTTAAGCTTCTGATCGCAAGGGAGAGATGTTCCATGTATCAGCACCTATCTTTTTTAGCTTCTGGTCGCAAGGGAGAGATGTTCCATGTATCAGTGCCTATCTTTTCTTGCTGCTGGTCGCAAGGGAGAGATGTTCCATGTATCAGCACCTATCTTTTCTTGCTGCTGGTCGCAAGGGAGAGATGTTCCATGTATCAGCACCTATCTTTTCTTGCTGCTGGTCGCAAGGGAGAGATGTTCCATGTATCAGCACCTATCTTTTTTAGCTTCTGGTCGCAAGGGAGAGATGTTCCATGTATCAGCACCTATCTTTTCTTGCTGCTGGTCGCAAGGGAGAGATGTTCCATGTATCAGCACCCATCTTTTCTTGCTGCTGGTCGCAAGGGAGAGATGTTCCATGTATCAGCACCTATCTTTTCTTGCTGCTGATCGCAAGGGAGAAATGTTCCATGTATCAGCACCTATCTTTTTTAGTTTCTGGTCGCAAGGGAGAAATGTTCCATGTATCAGCACCTATCTTTTCTTGCTGCTGGTCGCAAGGGAGAGATGTTCCATGTATCAGCACCTATCTTTTTTAGCTTCTGGTCGCAAGGGAGAGATGTTCCATGTATCAGCACCTATCTTTTCTTGCTGCTGGTCGCAAGGGAGAGATGTTCCATGTATCAGCACCTATCTTTTTTAGCTTCTGGTCGCAAGGGAGAGATGTTCCATGTATCAGTGCCTATCTTTTTTAGTTTCTGGTCGCAAGGGAGAGATGTTCCATGTATCAGCACCTATCTTTTTTAGCTTCTGGTCGCAAGGGAGAGATGTTCCATGTATCAGCACCTATCTTTTCTTGCTGCTGGTCGCAAGGGAGAGATGTTCCATGTATCAGTGCCTATCTTTTTTAGGTTCTGATCGCAAGGGAGAGATGTTCCGTGTATCAGCACCTATCTTTTCTTGCTGCTGGTCGCAAGGGAGAGATGTTCCATGTATCAGCACCTATCTTTTCTTGCTGCTGATCGCAAGAGAGAAATGTTCCATGTATCAGTGCCTATCTTTTTTAGTTTCTGGTCGCAAGGGAGAGATGTTCCATGTATCAGCACCTATCTTTTTTAGCTTCTGGTCGCAAGGGAGAGATGTTCCATGTATCAGTGCCTATCTTTTTTAGGTTCTGATCGCAAGGGAGAGATGTTCCGTGTATCAGCACCTATCTTTTCTTGCTGCTGGTCGCAAGGGAGAGATGTTCCATGTATCAGCACCTATCTTTTCTTGCTGCTGATCGCAAGAGAGAAATGTTCCATGTATCAGTGCCTATCTTTTTTAGTTTCTGGTCGCAAGGGAGAGATGTTCCATGTATCAGCACCTATCTTTTTTAGCTTCTGGTCGCAAGGGAGAGATGTTCCATGTATCAGCACCTATCTTTTTTAGCTTCTGGTCGCAAGGGAGAGATGTTCCATGTATCAGCACCTATCTTTTCTTGCTGCTGGTCGCAAGGGAGAGATGTTCCATGTATCAGCACCTATCTTTTTTAGCTTCTGGTCGCAAGGGAGAGATGTTCCATGTATCAGCACCTATCTTTTCTTGCTGCTGGTCGCAAGGGAGAGATGTTCCATGTATCAGCACCCATCTTTTCTTGCTGCTGGTCGCAAGGGAGAGATGTTCCATGTATCAGCACCTATCTTTTCTTGCTGCTGATCGCAAGGGAGAAATGTTCCATGTATCAGCACCTATCTTTTTTAGTTTCTGGTCGCAAGGGAGAAATGTTCCATGTATCAGCACCTATCTTTTCTTGCTGCTGGTCGCAAGGGAGAGATGTTCCATGTATCAGCACCTATCTTTTTTAGCTTCTGGTCGCAAGGGAGAGATGTTCCATGTATCAGCACCTATCTTTTCTTGCTGCTGGTCGCAAGGGAGAGATGTTCCATGTATCAGCACCTATCTTTTTTAGCTTCTGGTCGCAAGGGAGAGATGTTCCATGTATCAGTGCCTATCTTTTTTAGTTTCTGGTCGCAAGGGAGAGATGTTCCATGTATCAGCACCTATCTTTTCTTGCTGCTGGTCGCAGGGGAGAGTTTTTTATTTTTTTTTTTTTTAAAGGGGAGAAATTTCAAATATTAAAAACCATTTTTTTTAGCTTCTGGTCGCAAGGGAGAGATGTTCCATGTATCAGCACCTATCTTTTTTAGCTTCTGGTCGCAAGGGAGAGATGTTCCATGTATCAGCACCTATCTTTTCTTGCTTCTGGTCGCAAGGGAGAGATGTTCCATGTATCAGCACCTATCTTTTTTAGCTTCTGGTCGCAAGGGAGAGATGTTCCATGTATCAGCACCTATCTTTTTTAGCTTCTGGTCGCAAGGGAGAGATGTTCCATGTATCAGCACCTATCTTTTTTAGCTTCTGGTCGCAAGGGAGAGATGTTCCATGTATCAGCACCTATCTTTTCTTGCTGCTGGTCGCAAGGGAGAGATGTTCCATGTATCAGTACCTATCTTTTTTAGCTTCTGAAAAAAATTTTCCTTTATAACCCCTTTCTTTTCTTCTGCTGGTCGCAAGGGAGAGATGTTCCATGTATCAGCACCTATCTTTTCTTGCTGCTGATCGCAAGAGAGAGATGTTCCATGTATCAGCACCTATCTTTTTTAGCTTCTGGTCGCAAGGGAGAGATGTTCCATGTATCAGCACCTATCTTTTCTTAGCTTCTGGTCGCAAGGGAGAGATGTTCCATGTATCAGCACCTATCTTTTTTAGTTTCTGGTCGCAAGGGAGAGATGTTCCATGTATCAGCACCTATCTTTTTTTAGCTTCTTGTCCCAAAGGAGAGATGTTCCATGTATCAGCACCTATCTTTTTTAGCTTCTGGTCGCAAGGGAGAGATGTTCCATGTATCAGTGCCTATCTTTTTTAGCTTCTGGTCGCAAGGGAGAGATGTTCCATGTATCAGCACCTATCTTTTTTAGCTTCTGGTCGCAAGGGAGAGATGTTCCATGTATCAGCACCTATCTTTTTTCTAGCTTCTGGTCGCAAGGGAGAGATGTTCCATGTATCAGCACCTATCTTTTTAAGCTTCTGATCGCAAGGGAGAGATGTTCCATGTATCAGCACCTATCTTTTTTAGCTTCTGGTCGCAAGGGAGAGATGTTCCATGTATCAGCACCTATCTTTTTTAGCTTCTGGTCGCAAGGGAGAGATGTTCCATGTATCAGCACCTATCTTTTCTTGCTGCTGGTCGCAAGGGAGAGATGTTCCATGTATCAGCACCTATCTTTTCTTGCTGCTGGTCGCAAGGGAGAGATGTTCCATGTATCAGCACCTATCTTTTTTAGCTTCTGGTCGCAAGGGAGAGATGTTCCATGTATCAGTGCCTATCTTTTCTTGCTGCTGGTCGCAAGGGAGAGATGTTCCATGTATCAGCACCTATCTTTTCTTGCTGCTGGTCGCAAGGGAGAGATGTTCCATGTATCAGCACCTATCTTTTCTTGCTGCTGATCGCAAGGGAGAAATGTTCCATGTATCAGCACCTATCTTTTTTAGTTTCTGGTCGCAAGGGAGAGATGTTCCATGTATCAGCACCTATCTTTTTTAGCTTCTGGTCGCAAGGGAGAGATGTTCCATGTATCAGCACCTATCTTTTTTAGCTTCTGGTCGCAAGGGAGAGATGTTCCATGTATCAGTGCCTATCTTTTTTAGTTTCTGGTCGCAAGGGAGAGATGTTCCATGTATCAGCACCTATCTTTTTTAGCTTCTGGTCGCAAGGGAGAGATGTTCCATGTATCAGCACCTATCTTTTCTTGCTGCTGGTCGCAAGGGAGAGATGTTCCATGTATCAGTGCCTATCTTTTTTAGGTTCTGATCGCAAGGGAGAGATGTTCCGTGTATCAGCACCTATCTTTTCTTGCTGCTGGTCGCAAGGGAGAGATGTTCCATGTATCAGCACCTATCTTTTCTTGCTGCTGATCGCAAGAGAGAAATGTTCCATGTATCAGTGCCTATCTTTTTTAGTTTCTGGTCGCAAGGGAGAGATGTTCCATGTATCAGCACCTATCTTTTTTAGCTTCTGGTCGCAAGGGAGAGATGTTCCATGTATCAGCACCTATCTTTTTTAGTTTCTGGTCGCAAGGGAGAGATGTTCCATGTATCAGCACCTATCTTTTTTTAAGTTTCTGTTCCTAAGGAGAGATGTTCCATGTATCAGCACCTATCTTTTTTAGCTTCTGGTCGCAAGGGAGAGATGTTCCATGTATCAGTGCCTATCTTTTTTAGTTTCTGGTCGCAAGGGAGAGATGTTCCATGTATCAGCACCTATCTTTTTTAGCTTCTGGTCGCAAGGGAGAGATGTTCCATGTATCAGCACCTATCTTTTTTAGCTTCTGGTCGCAAGGGAGAGATGTTCCATGTATCAGCACCTATCTTTTTTAGCTTCTGGTCGCAAGGGAGAGATGTTCCATGTATCAGCACCTATCTTTTCTTGCTGCTGGTCGCAAGGGAGAGATGTTCCATGTATCAGCACCTATCTTTTTTAGCTTCTGGTCGCAAGGGAGAGATGTTCCATGTATCAGCACCTATCTTTTCTTGCTGCTGGTCGCAAGGGAGAGATGTTCCATGTATCAGCACCTATCTTTTCTTGCTGCTGGTCGCAAGGGAGAGATGTTCCATGTATCAGCACCTATCTTTTCTTGCTGCTGATCCCAAGGGAGAAATGTTCCATGTATCAGCCTTTCTTTTTTTTTTTCTGGTCGCAAGGGAGAAATGTTCCATGTATCAGCACCTATCTTTTCTTGCTGCTGGTCGCAAGGGAGAGATGTTCCATGTATCAGCACCTATCTTTTTTAGCTTCTGGTCGCAAGGGAGAGATGTTCCATGTATCAGCACCTATCTTTTCTTGCTGCTGATCGCAAGAGAGAAATGTTCCATGTATCAGTGCCTATCTTTTTTAGTTTCTGGTCGCAAGGGAGAGATGTTCCATGTATCAGCACCTATCTTTTTTAGCTTCTGGTCGCAAGGGAGAGATGTTCCATGTATCAGCACCTATCTTTTTTAGCTTCTGGTCGCAAGGGAGAGATGTTCCATGTATCAGCACCTATCTTTTCTTGCTGCTGGTCGCAAGGGAGAGATGTTCCATGTATCAGCACCTATCTTTTTTAGCTTCTGGTCGCAAGGGAGAGATGTTCCATGTATCAGTGCCTATCTTTTTTAGTTTCTGGTCGCAAGGGAGAGATGTTCCATGTATCAGCACCTATCTTTTCTTGCTGCTGGTCGCAAGGGAGAGATGTTCCATGTATCAGCACCTATCTTTTTTAGCTTCTGGTCGCAAGGGAGAGATGTTCCATGTATCAGCACCTATCTTTTCTTGCTGCTGGTCGCAAGGGAGAGATGTTCCATGTATCAGTGCCTATCTTTTTTAGGTTCTGATCGCAAGGGAGAGATGTTCCGTGTATCAGCACCTATCTTTTCTTGCTGCTGGTCGCAAGGGAGAGATGTTCCATGTATCAGCACCTATCTTTTCTTGCTGCTGATCGCAAGAGAGAAATGTTCCATGTATCAGTGCCTATCTTTTTTAGTTTCTGGTCGCAAGGGAGAGATGTTCCATGTATCAGCACCTATCTTTTTTAGCTTCTGGTCGCAAGGGAGAGATGTTCCATGTATCAGCACCTATCTTTTTTAGTTTCTGGTCGCAAGGGAGAGATGTTCCATGTATCAGCACCTATCTTTTTTAGCTTCTGGTCGCAAGGGAGAGATGTTCCATGTATCAGCACCTATCTTTTTTAGCTTCTGGTCGCAAGGGAGAGATGTTCCATGTATCAGTGCCTATCTTTTTTAGTTTCTGGTCGCAAGGGAGAGATGTTCCATGTATCAGCACCTATCTTTTTTAGCTTCTGGTCGCAAGGGAGAGATGTTCCATGTATCAGCACCTATCTTTTTTAGCTTCTGGTCGCAAGGGAGAGATGTTCCATGTATGAGCACCTATCTTTTTAAGCTTCTGATCGCAAGGGAGAGATGTTCCATGTATCAGCACCTATCTTTTTTAGCTTCTGGTCGCAAGGGAGAGATGTTCCATGTATCAGCACCTATCTTTTCTTGCTGCTGGTCGCAAGGGAGAGATGTTCCATGTATCAGTGCCTATCTTTTTTAGTTTCTGGTCGCAAGGGAGAGATGTTCCATGTATCAGCACCTATCTTTTTTAGCTTCTGGTCGCAAGGGAGAGATGTTCCATGTATCAGCACCTATCTTTTCTTGCTGCTGGTCGCAAGGGAGAGATGTTCCATGTATCAGTGCCTATCTTTTTTAGGTTCTGATCGCAAGGGAGAGATGTTCCGTGTATCAGCACCTATCTTTTCTTGCTGCTGGTCGCAAGGGAGAGATGTTCCATGTATCAGCACCTATCTTTTCTTGCTGCTGATCGCAAGAGAGAAATGTTCCATGTATCAGTGCCTATCTTTTTTAGTTTCTGGTCGCAAGGGAGAGATGTTCCATGTATCAGCACCTATCTTTTTTAGCTTCTGGTCGCAAGGGAGAGATGTTCCATGTATCAGCACCTATCTTTTTTAGCTTCTGGTCGCAAGGGAGAGATGTTCCATGTATCAGCACCTATCTTTTCTTGCTGCTGGTCGCAAGGGAGAGATGTTCCATGTATCAGCACCTATCTTTTTTAGCTTCTGGTCGCAAGGGAGAGATGTTCCATGTATCAGTGCCTATCTTTTTTAGTTTCTGGTCGCAAGGGAGAGATGTTCCATGTATCAGCACCTATCTTTTCTTGCTGCTGGTCGCAAGGGAGAGATGTTCCATGTATCAGCACCTATCTTTTTTAGCTTCTGGTCGCAAGGGAGAGATGTTCCATGTATCAGCACCTATCTTTTCTTGCTGCTGGTCGCAAGGGAGAGATGTTCCATGTATCAGTGCCTATCTTTTTTAGGTTCTGATCGCAAGGGAGAGATGTTCCGTGTATCAGCACCTATCTTTTCTTGCTGCTGGTCGCAAGGGAGAGATGTTCCATGTATCAGCACCTATCTTTTCTTGCTGCTGATCGCAAGAGAGAAATGTTCCATGTATCAGTGCCTATCTTTTTTAGTTTCTGGTCGCAAGGGAGAGATGTTCCATGTATCAGCACCTATCTTTTTTAGCTTCTGGTCGCAAGGGAGAGATGTTCCATGTATCAGCACCTATCTTTTTTAGTTTCTGGTCGCAAGGGAGAGATGTTCCATGTATCAGCACCTATCTTTTTTAGCTTCTGGTCGCAAGGGAGAGATGTTCCATGTATCAGCACCTATCTTTTTTAGCTTCTGGTCGCAAGGGAGAGATGTTCCATGTATCAGTGCCTATCTTTTTTAGTTTCTGGTCGCAAGGGAGAGATGTTCCATGTATCAGCACCTATCTTTTTTAGCTTCTGGTCGCAAGGGAGAGATGTTCCATGTATCAGCACCTATCTTTTTTAGCTTCTGGTCGCAAGGGAGAGATGTTCCATGTATGAGCACCTATCTTTTTAAGCTTCTGATCGCAAGGGAGAGATGTTCCATGTATCAGCACCTATCTTTTTTAGCTTCTGGTCGCAAGGGAGAGATGTTCCATGTATCAGCACCTATCTTTTCTTGCTGCTGGTCGCAAGGGAGAGATGTTCCATGTATCAGCACCTATCTTTTCTTGCTGCTGGTCGCAAGGGAGAGATGTTCCATGTATCAGCACCTATCTTTTTTAGCTTCTGGTCGCAAGGGAGAGATGTTCCATGTATCAGTGCCTATCTTTTCTTGCTGCTGGTCGCAAGGGAGAGATGTTCCATGTATCAGCACCTATCTTTTCTTGCTGCTGGTCGCAAGGGAGAGATGTTCCATGTATCAGCACCTATCTTTTCTTGCTGCTGATCGCAAGGGAGAAATGTTCCATGTATCAGCACCTATCTTTTTTAGTTTCTGGTCGCAAGGGAGAGATGTTCCATGTATCAGCACCTATCTTTTTTAGCTTCTGGTCGCAAGGGAGAGATGTTCCATGTATCAGCACCTATCTTTTTTAGCTTCTGGTCGCAAGGGAGAGATGTTCCATGTATCAGTGCCTATCTTTTTTAGTTTCTGGTCGCAAGGGAGAGATGTTCCATGTATCAGCACCTATCTTTTTTAGCTTCTGGTCGCAAGGGAGAGATGTTCCATGTATCAGCACCTATCTTTTCTTGCTGCTGGTCGCAAGGGAGAGATGTTCCATGTATCAGTGCCTATCTTTTTTAGGTTCTGATCGCAAGGGAGAGATGTTCCGTGTATCAGCACCTATCTTTTCTTGCTGCTGGTCGCAAGGGAGAGATGTTCCATGTATCAGCACCTATCTTTTCTTGCTGCTGATCGCAAGAGAGAAATGTTCCATGTATCAGTGCCTATCTTTTTTAGTTTCTGGTCGCAAGGGAGAGATGTTCCATGTATCAGCACCTATCTTTTTTAGCTTCTGGTCGCAAGGGAGAGATGTTCCATGTATCAGCACCTATCTTTTTTAGTTTCTGGTCGCAAGGGAGAGATGTTCCATGTATCAGCACCTATCTTTTTTAGCTTCTGGTCGCAAGGGAGAGATGTTCCATGTATCAGCACCTATCTTTTTTAGCTTCTGGTCGCAAGGGAGAGATGTTCCATGTATCAGTGCCTATCTTTTTTAGTTTCTGGTCGCAAGGGAGAGATGTTCCATGTATCAGCACCTATCTTTTTTAGCTTCTGGTCGCAAGGGAGAGATGTTCCATGTATCAGCACCTATCTTTTTTAGCTTCTGGTCGCAAGGGAGAGATGTTCCATGTATGAGCACCTATCTTTTTAAGCTTCTGATCGCAAGGGAGAGATGTTCCATGTATCAGCACCTATCTTTTTTAGCTTCTGGTCGCAAGGGAGAGATGTTCCATGTATCAGCACCTATCTTTTTTAGCTTCTGGTCGCAAGGGAGAGATGTTCCATGTATCAGCACCTATCTTTTCTTGCTGCTGGTCGCAAGGGAGAGATGTTCCATGTATCAGCACCTATCTTTTCTTGCTGCTGGTCGCAAGGGAGAGATGTTCCATGTATCAGCACCTATCTTTTTTAGCTTCTGGTCGCAAGGGAGAGATGTTCCATGTATCAGTGCCTATCTTTTCTTGCTGCTGGTCGCAAGGGAGAGATGTTCCATGTATCAGCACCTATCTTTTCTTGCTGCTGGTCGCAAGGGAGAGATGTTCCATGTATCAGCACCTATCTTTTCTTGCTGCTGGTCGCAAGGGAGAGATGTTCCATGTATCAGCACCTATCTTTTTTAGCTTCTGGTCGCAAGGGAGAGATGTTCCATGTATCAGCACCTATCTTTTCTTGCTGCTGGTCGCAAGGGAGAGATGTTCCATGTATCAGCACCCATCTTTTCTTGCTGCTGGTCGCAAGGGAGAGATGTTCCATGTATCAGCACCTATCTTTTCTTGCTGCTGATCGCAAGGGAGAAATGTTCCATGTATCAGCACCTATCTTTTTTAGTTTCTGGTCGCAAAGGGAGAGAAATGTTCCATGTATCAGCACCTATCTTTTCTTGCTGCTGGTCGCAAGGGAGAGATGTTCCATGTATCAGCACCTATCTTTTTTAGCTTCTGGTCGCAAGGGAGAGATGTTCCATGTATCAGCACCTATCTTTTCTTGCTGCTGGTCGCAAGGGAGAGATGTTCCATGTATCAGCACCTATCTTTTTTAGCTTCTGGTCGCAAGGGAGAGATGTTCCATGTATCAGTGCCTATCTTTTTTAGTTTCTGGTCGCAAGGGAGAGATGTTCCATGTATCAGCACCTATCTTTTTTAGCTTCTGGTCGCAAGGGAGAGATGTTCCATGTATCAGCACCTATCTTTTCTTGCTGCTGGTCGCAAGGGAGAGATGTTCCATGTATCAGTGCCTATCTTTTTTAGGTTCTGATCGCAAGGGAGAGATGTTCCGTGTATCAGCACCTATCTTTTCTTGCTGCTGGTCGCAAGGGAGAGATGTTCCATGTATCAGCACCTATCTTTTCTTGCTGCTGATCGCAAGAGAGAAATGTTCCATGTATCAGTGCCTATCTTTTTTAGTTTCTGGTCGCAAGGGAGAGATGTTCCATGTATCAGCACCTATCTTTTTTAGCTTCTGGTCGCAAGGGAGAGATGTTCCATGTATCAGCACCTATCTTTTTTAGCTTCTGGTCGCAAGGGAGAGATGTTCCATGTATCAGCACCTATCTTTTCTTGCTGCTGGTCGCAAGGGAGAGATGTTCCATGTATCAGCACCTATCTTTTTTAGCTTCTGGTCGCAAGGGAGAGATGTTCCATGTATCAGTGCCTATCTTTTTTAGTTTCTGGTCGCAAGGGAGAGATGTTCCATGTATCAGTGCCTATCTTTTTTAGTTTCTGGTCGCAAGGGAGAGATGTTCCATGTATCAGCACCTATCTTTTCTTGCTGCTGGTCGCAAGGGAGAGATGTTCCATGTATCAGCACCTATCTTTTTTAGCTTCTGGTCGCAAGGGAGAGATGTTCCATGTATCAGCACCTATCTTTTCTTGCTGCTGGTCGCAAGGGAGAGATGTTCCATGTATCAGTGCCTATCTTTTTTAGGTTCTGATCGCAAGGGAGAGATGTTCCGTGTATCAGCACCTATCTTTTCTTGCTGCTGGTCGCAAGGGAGAGATGTTCCATGTATCAGCACCTATCTTTTCTTGCTGCTGATCGCAAGAGAGAAATGTTCCATGTATCAGTGCCTATCTTTTTTAGTTTCTGGTCGCAAGGGAGAGATGTTCCATGTATCAGCACCTATCTTTTTTAGCTTCTGGTCGCAAGGGAGAGATGTTCCATGTATCAGCACCTATCTTTTTTAGTTTCTGGTCGCAAGGGAGAGATGTTCCATGTATCAGCACCTATCTTTTTTAGCTTCTGGTCGCAAGGGAGAGATGTTCCATGTATCAGCACCTATCTTTTTTAGTTTCTGGTCGCAAGGGAGAGATGTTCCATGTATCAGCACCTATCTTTTTTAGCTTCTGGTCGCAAGGGAGAGATGTTCCATGTATCAGTGCCTATCTTTTTTAGTTTCTGGTCGCAAGGGAGAGATGTTCCATGTATCAGCACCTATCTTTTCTTGCTGCTGGTCGCAAGGGAGAGATGTTCCATGTATCAGCACCTATCTTTTTTAGCTTCTGGTCGCAAGGGAGAGATGTTCCATGTATCAGTGCCTATCTTTTTTAGTTTCTGATCGCAAGGGAGAGATGTTCCATGTATCAGTGCCTATCTTTTTTAGTTTCTGGTCGCAAGGGAGAGATGTTCCATGTATCAGCACCTATCTTTTCTTGCTGCTGGTCGCAAGGGAGAGATGTTCCATGTATCAGCACCTATCTTTTTTAGCTTCTGGTCGCAAGGGAGAGATGTTCCATGTATCAGTGCCTATCTTTTTTAGGTTCTGATCGCAAGGGAGAGATGTTCCATGTATCAGCACCTATCTTTTCTTGCTGCTGGTCGCAAGGGAGAGATGTTCCATGTATCAGCACCTATCTTTTTTAGCTTCTGGTCGCAAGGGAGAGATGTTCCATGTATCAGCACCTATCTTTTCTTGCTGCTGGTCGCAAGGGAGAGATGTTCCATGTATCAGCACCTATCTTTTCTTGCTGCTGGTCGCAAGGGAGAGATGTTCCATGTATCAGCACCTATCTTTTCTTGCTGCTGGTCGCAAGGGAGAGATGTTCCATGTATCAGCACCTATCTTTTTTAGCTTCTGGTCGCAAGGGAGAGATGTTCCATGTATCAGCACCTATCTTTTCTTGCTGCTGGTCGCAAGGGAGAGATGTTCCATGTATCAGCACCCATCTTTTCTTGCTGCTGGTCGCAAGGGAGAGATGTTCCATGTATCAGCACCTATCTTTTCTTGCTGCTGATCGCAAGGGAGAAATGTTCCATGTATCAGCACCTATCTTTTTTAGTTTCTGGTCGCAAGGGAGAAATGTTCCATGTATCAGCACCTATCTTTTCTTGCTGCTGGTCGCAAGGGAGAGATGTTCCATGTATCAGCACCTATCTTTTCTTGCTGCTGATCGCAAGAGAGAAATGTTCCATGTATCAGTGCCTATCTTTTTTAGCTTCTGGTCGCAAGGGAGAGATGTTCCATGTATCAGCACCTATCTTTTCTTGCTGCTGGTCGCAAGGGAGAGATGTTCCATGTATCAGCACCCATCTTTTCTTGCTGCTGGTCGCAAGGGAGAGATGTTCCATGTATCAGCACCTATCTTTTCTTGCTGCTGATCGCAAGGGAGAAATGTTCCATGTATCAGCACCTATCTTTTTTAGTTTCTGGTCGCAAGGGAGAAATGTTCCATGTATCAGCACCTATCTTTTCTTGCTGCTGGTCGCAAGGGAGAGATGTTCCATGTATCAGCACCTATCTTTTCTTGCTGCTGGTCGCAAGGGAGAGATGTTCCATGTATCAGCACCTATCTTTTTTAGCTTCTGGTCGCAAGGGAGAGATGTTCCATGTATCAGCACCTATCTTTTCTTGCTGCTGGTCGCAAGGGAGAGATGTTCCATGTATCAGCACCCATCTTTTCTTGCTGCTGGTCGCAAGGGAGAGATGTTCCATGTATCAGCACCTATCTTTTCTTGCTGCTGATCGCAAGGGAGAAATGTTCCATGTATCAGCACCTATCTTTTTTAGTTTCTGGTCGCAAGGGAGAAATGTTCCATGTATCAGCACCTATCTTTTCTTGCTGCTGGTCGCAAGGGAGAGATGTTCCATGTATCAGCACCTATCTTTTTTAGCTTCTGGTCGCAAGGGAGAGATGTTCCATGTATCAGCACCTATCTTTTCTTGCTGCTGGTCGCAAGGGAGAGATGTTCCATGTATCAGCACCCATCTTTTCTTGCTGCTGGTCGCAAGGGAGAGATGTTCCATGTATCAGTGCCTATCTTTTCTTGCTGCTGGTCGCAAGGGAGAGATGTTCCATGTATCAGCACCTATCTTTTCTTGCTGCTGGTCGCAAGGGAGAGATGTTCCATGTATCAGCACCTATCTTTTCTTGCTGCTGGTCGCAAGGGAGAGATGTTCCATGTATCAGCACCTATCTTTTTTAGCTTCTGGTCGCAAGGGAGAGATGTTCCATGTATCAGCACCTATCTTTTCTTGCTGCTGGTCGCAAGGGAGAGATGTTCCATGTATCAGCACCCATCTTTTCTTGCTGCTGGTCGCAAGGGAGAGATGTTCCATGTATCAGCACCTATCTTTTCTTGCTGCTGATCGCAAGGGAGAAATGTTCCATGTATCAGCACCTATCTTTTTTAGTTTCTGGTCGCAAGGGAGAAATGTTCCATGTATCAGCACCTATCTTTTCTTGCTGCTGGTCGCAAGGGAGAGATGTTCCATGTATCAGCACCTATCTTTTTTAGCTTCTGGTCGCAAGGGAGAGATGTTCCATGTATCAGCACCTATCTTTTCTTGCTGCTGGTCGCAAGGGTCCGGTTGGTCAGACAGCAAACCTTGTGGCATATATGAATTTTTGGCTTCCAGAAGGAATTGGGACACCCGCTGACAACAAGATGTTCGATGTCACATAGTTGTTATGTACATAGTTATTTAATACATCTAGGCTTTTGCAAACGCAAACAACATCAAATTTCGATCTTGATCCATCTCAAAGACGATAATGTGATCGGTGTCCAGCGTCTCCCACCGACAGACCTCTTTGTCTCCATCGACATAGTATTCGAATTCACAACCATCTGCGTTCTTGTACTTCCAGTCTACGTCCTTCAAAGAGAAGGGTGCTGCCAGGACGTCGATATCAAAACGACGCGGTTCGGTTCTTGCTCGCTCTAGAACGGCCTGGCAGTCGTCAACTGTAAATTCGAGTGAGAAACTGTGTGTGTAATCGCTGAAGTCCAAGCAGTTCGCCCGGAGACAGTATTTCATGATGTCGGCCTTAACGTCAGGAATCCAAATGCCGAGAAGTGTCAGACTCTGAAGATGATCGCCTTCCATCTGTTTAAGCAGAAAATCGCGAGTGACGTCTCCGGAATAAACGAGCTTCAAGTAACCGAATTCGCAGTTGAAGAACTTCTTCAACAGCTCCAGGCATTTGTTAGAAACGCAGCTCTCCTGGTGTCCGTGTCGGAATTCAAACATTCCATTGCGCCATTTAAATCGTTTCATAACGAACTCCACTATAACCATTAAATGTTCGTCCTTTGTAAGGGGATGTACTCCGGCAACCAGTTCATCATTGATCGAGAATCGTGAGAAATGCGTATGAGCAGTAAGCTGCTTGAGCACTTCCTCCAAGGTGTACTGCCCTTGCTTGTCGATAGAGAAGTGATACGTCCATGCACCTTCATCTGAATAATTGAGGAAGAGGGCAAGTTCCTTTCTGCGCTTGATGTGGGAAAGGGCCGCAGCTCTCCATCGCTTTCCCACCTGTGTCAATTCCCTGACCTCCAGGAAGGTATAGAATTGATGACATACATCCGAAATGAACGTGTACGGGATCTCGTCCATTCTGAAATCGTTGACGTTTAGTTTTGTTTCGTAATTCCATGATAGCGCGCCTTTTTAATGGCAACAATGAAATGTTTTGGATATTCTTCAAAAAAGTTGAGTTCATCGAATATCATACAAATATCGTTTTTTTGTTCGGCTAGTCTCACTAGGATTCTTATGCCGAATTCATACGCGCACGGATCCTGTCATCGTCGCACACAGCAAAAAACGGCGACGGCGAACTTGATAGCGACACGTAAAAAACAGCCAGCTGAATCCAAAAATATCATCAAGACCACAATATCAAATTGTGCATCGCTTTACAAAACGCTGCACAACATATGACACTTTCAATTTCCTGTAATAGTGGCGACAGAACTTTGAAACAGTAAGTTTGCCGCTTTCGTGCGGAAAATCGTTCCGAGACTCGCTAGCATCACGCGTTGCTTAACTGACTATGTTATTCAAATGGAGTGAGCAAAATATTTTGTACACTTTGGTTTATGGTATCCATGGAATCAACAAAGAAATCGTACAGATATGCTTATCAAACATAGTGAACGGTATTTCTCCTACACTACGAGCTCAGAGTCGCGGTTTTTGTATTTGTGGACATAAAGTGATTTTTTTCGCAACTTTAATTACATACTGAGCAGGGAGAATGTGTGAACCAATCACACCCCTCTGTAGCACTGTGGGATACTATTCACCGTGGGTTAGCACATTATTTAGCTAAGTCACCAACACTGATGAGTTGAGTCATAGCGATTTCTTTGTTAATTGCATGGAGGCCATAAGCCAGTGGTTTATCCAACATGTCGCTCTTCAGCTCGACAAGTCTGACCTGGATAAGCTTGCACAGCTGAGTGGAATCTGGAGTGTCAACGCGAATGAAGTGATTGAAAAGAGGAACCCGATTGAATTTTATCTTTTCTACTTTGAGTCTATAAAGGAATGGCGCTACGGATTTCTGGGCATTGAAGACAACGGGATCAACTCTTTCAACAACCGCGACAAGTTCTATCACTTCTTGTACAGTATCGACGTTAATGAAAAAACTGAATTCGAGAAAGAAATTAATATTTCCCCCAATAGCGGCCAGCAAAACGTTATTTTAAAGACGACTACAATCTCCGAAGACGATGTTTTCCGCCAACTTCTTCCGACGCTATTAACTCCTGGTCAGATGCATAAACGGATAGGGTGGTTGTCGGTGACGTGCGAAGGTGACAGGGAGCCAAGAAACGAGAAATGCAAAATGGTGATTAGCGCACTGAATGACCGTGGCTTCATGTGCATGGGTGTGCATCTTTGTAACGCGGAACAACCAACCTACGACTTCGTTTCGCGACTCCTTCAAGATGATCACTGCACGAAACTGTACCTGAATGAACATGGAGATTGGCCGAGAAGAATGGCGATATACGATGAGTTAAAACAACGCGTGCTAAACGGTAAGCTATCGTCGTTGTTTTTCAGTCTGAAAGGTGCGGCATTCACTCCACGTGAGATGAATGAACTCTGCAAAGCCAAAGGCAGGGAGATCAAGATCAAAGCAGCTTATACAAGAGGCAAACAGCGAGAGCCGTGGCTGGCCGATTTCAACTGGATCATCACATCAAGCGATGGGAATAAGCTGTATAATTATAACTTTCCGGATAGTGATGATCAGATTGGAATTGAGTTTCGGGAATCATATGACGCGACGCACTTCTCTTTTTATAAAATCGGTCATTAGTAACGTTTGGCTTTGCTTCCGTTTGTTGTAAATGTGTTTGTTAGTGAAATGAAATATCTCCTAGTTGTGCAACTGTATTACAGATATGGTATGTGCTTTAATTTGATGAAGCTACTGAGCCAGGCGTCAAGAGCTCCCGGTACACGATAATGATTCTCGCTCGTCTCACGGTGACGAGTGGTCGGTTCTTCCGTCAGTTTGTTAGTATCTAGTTAGTTAGTCCAAACAAAATGGCGCTTGTGAGCATTCTAGGAGAATTGCGACGTGGATAGCACCACATGCATTTTCACAATCATCGATAACAAGATGTACGCCGCCAGACATCCGGTTGCAGGAGAACTCGTCTAATAGGCCGCCCACGTTCAGTAGACACCGCCACCTGCGAAAACAAAACTCCCGGAGAAATTATCCACCGTTCCGGAGTAGATATTAACTTCGAATACGATTAAGCAACGATTAACGCTGCCAGGGTTTTAGCGATTCCCGCATATCCCGTGAAACGCGTCGCCACTTGTCATTTGGGCATCGACTGATGCCGGCAACCGGATGCTGGATGAAAGCTACAGACTATGGTTGTATAACGACCGCGAAAGCTTGAAATCTGTTCAACGTGAAAAGACTGTGTGTGCTATGGACAAACTGACCAACACTCGTTTATAAACACACCATAAATCAATGCTGTACAAGTTCCTTTAGGAAGTAAGTTCGCTCGTACAGTACAGTACGGATAAAATAAGTGTAACGTTTTAAGAGGGAACAGAGGCCAACGGCAAATCAACGCACTCCACAGCATTCTTCGTCGCGTTGGCAATGAAGTCGCAGTACGGGGAGACTCGGTTGAACACACCTACAATATGCTGATTAAGTTAACTTTCACTTCATAGATCAGATGAGATTCTGTGCTTTTGATAGTTTACAGTGTATAAGAATGTATGCATTTCATTGCACGAAAAACTAACCAGGGATGATCTGTTGTTGATCTTTGAGGTCATGAGTGCTTGTTCCAAACGAAGCAACGCCAATTACCACCCATTGGTCGTTGGCCTTCACCAGCATCGGTCCTCCGCTGTCACCCTAGAAAATTGAATAAATTCCAGTCGAAGAAACCTGCTTACGCCTCCAATTCCTTTTCCTTCACTTCCACAGCAGATTTGGTTATTGTTGATGACCAGAGGCGCCGAATCGTTCTTGGAGTGCTCTGCCCAGGCGTCGACACAGAATTTGTGATCAGCAATGGGAACTACCGTGTGAAGAAGCTTGTTGCTGCTCAGCAGACGATGGTTCTCGTCATCTTAACACTGCTAATACATTTGTCACTCCCTGCCGAACATACACTTGTACTGTCCGAATCCAACGATAGTTACATTGCCGCTTTGAATGAAAGCAGCATCATCCCGTAAAATCTTGATCGGCTGGACATACTCGTTCTGTACAATAGGTTCTTCAAGCTGAATGAAATGCAAAGCTTTAGATAAATTGCATTAAAATTTAACCTCCAATATAGCGATGTCGTCATGAGTTTCACGTCCGTTTCGGTTCGTTTCGGGTGTGTGGTAATCTGAAATCCAGATCCGCTGTACGAACGATGCATCTCGCTGCTTCATGTCAACAAGTCCGAAGAGGCCGTCGGCAGGAACCAGCATCCTGTGGGTACAATGCGCAGCCGTGAGCACATAGCGAGGAGCGATGACCACACCACCACATCCACTGAAACCGTGGGACAGGAAGCGCTCATAGATATAGAAGGCGAAGAAAGGGAACTGACCAGGCTGGGCTGGTTCACCGCCAAAAATCTAGGCATGTAACATATCAAACAGTGAATGCACATAGACATTTACCAATTCTGCAGGTCCCTGCAACAGAGGAACGGCGACTGAAACGCCTGCTACCAAAGCGAGGAGGATCAGCTTCATCTCGAAAGAATGTTGAGTTGGGTCTCCATTGACTCACTTTTATAAGTTGAGCGATCGTTAGTCGGACACTGATAAGAAGCTACAGTTTTTGAAAATCACGTTTAGACAAAGGAAAGCTTATCACACAGTTTCGATTGCTTCATAAGAGAACTATTGGTCGGCATGTAACCGTACTCAAAATCTAAAGATTGCTATCATCAGATTGACTACTTGTGCTTCATGATGATCGTTAAACTGTCAAGATGGCAAAGCCATTTGTTCACGTTCAACCGGGAAGTGATGATCACCATAGAATCCAAAGTGCATTTCTGCTATCTTTAACCGTGATCGACCAAAGGTCACGAAGACAGGTGGATTTCTATATTTAGCTGGGATAATTAATAGAATTCTGTGTGATAGTGGGTTTGAAATCGATGACTGTCGGTGTACAACGTGATTCTCCTGTTACTGGATTCGCCTTTCAACCAAAAACTAAACATTTTTCATAAATGCTGACGTAAACCAGTCTTACACTCAAATTGCACGTGCGTCTTTTGTAACAAGCAACGTCCTCAAGACCTGCTTAAGGCGTTGCACCCAGATCTGACTGGTCCCTGTATTTCCATTTTGGATGTGTCTTTCGACGGTCGGCGCAGGCCCAGACAAAAACAGCTACATGTTCAATGTCCTTTTAGTACCATTTTTGTTATTCACTGTGTTCGCGAGGCACATCATTTCGCAAGTGCACATATCTTTGGATCGATTGGTTTATTCATGGCTGGCAGAGCTGTGCACGTTGCGATCGTCCGCCGAAAGCGACTGTCTCTCCTCTTCTGTCACGTCTACGGGCGAGCCTCTCCTTCTAGCGCATCGGCCTTTTCCATTCAGTACTAAAACGCAGATAGATTCCTATCCTTGGCCAGCACTCTCTGCGTCCATCTTCTGATATGTGTAGCCAACGGCTAGTGCATCCAGCACCAGTGATGAAGAATGATTCTGTATTAAATCTGCCGAAGCTGCCTGAAGTCCTCTACTCATTACTGCTTACAGAGATCTCGGGCACGCTCACCGTCGAATAGTGGCTATTCCTGCTCCCAAGCATTCATTCATCCTGTTTTCAGACGCTCGTCCTTCTCCGGACAGGCCGTGTCCCAGGGTGCCGTAATGGTGCCCTGGGAAGCAAACTTGCGGTACCAACAGGCCAGCCTCAATGCTGAGAGAGGTAACAACAAAGCTGATTAAAGAAAAAGTGATCATTGCTACTGCAGGTGGCAACAGGAGCTTGCGTCAAGTAGAAGGAACACGCGAGACGGCGAGTTATTTAGTCGAATTCAGCGAATACAACAAAGTGGTTGTTCTTCTAACGGAGTCGACAACGAAAATCCACCTAAACCCCAACGAACGGTTAGCATAATGATTTAGTTCTGACATTATTTTATTTAGAGTGAAATAATTGAAGTGAAAAAAAAGGAAAAAACCAAAAACACCGCCTCAAGCGAAAAAGGCTCGCCATGCGAGAAGGCTCCAGATACTCATGGATAACGGCGAGTCAGCCCACAGCGGCGAGCCCTAAAACGGAGCGTCTGGATCTAAGCAGAACCAAAGACAATTTGTGCCGCTTTCTAACAGAAGACCCTACCACAGTACAACTGCGCAGTAGCGTCGATGTCTTCAGAGTAGTAACTGTCCGTCTATGTATTCATGAATATGTATTGTAACGGATTTTTGGCTTGCTACTTTAGTTAAATTTCGAAGTTTATGTTTTGAAGGCGTCCACAGTCCTCCCATTAACTCAGTCGCTTACTACGCGTTGCCATGAGAATACAGCAAAGCGAACTATGGGCTTATCTTTCACAACAAGATTCGCATATGCATAAAATGAGTCATCTCTTGCCCTTGCATTCAAAAGATAATTGATTTTCTACGAGGGAAATGAACGCCGAACGTCAACCAACTAGCCACGAAGATCTTTTGGTCTCGTCCGTTTTTTACAGTCTTCAGACATAATGCTGATAAGGAAGGTAATGCCATGAAGTGCATGTGCAAAAAACTGCGAGACAATTGGTCCAACAAGGCGATAAACGCACATAAAGCTTTCAGCATATTTAATGTGAACTTGGTCTGCGAGTCACACTAATATTTCTCATGAAAGTATATAACTGATAGCAGTTTCTAGCAATCACACTTAAAACAGTGATAGCCCCATCAGAAATGGCACAGCGATCCTGTGGAAGAGTCGTGTGTGGCTGGTGCTAGCAACCTCCACGTAATATACATTTGTTCTTGAACTGGATGGATCTTCCGATATTCTTGGGATTACCGTATGCCTATCACAACATGTTCTTTGAAACAGAGTGAAATGTTGTATCCTGCTAGATCTAGTATACCAATATCTATGCTAAGCGCAGCCATTATATATTTTGTACTGTACATTTAACCCTCTATTGTTTCTCTGTCAGGAACCATGGGCGTCATCTTCATCCTTCCCTCTTTTACGCGAACAGAGTCCTGTTGTTTGTTGGGGCGGGCGCAACGCCTCACCATCTGTTGCCATGGAGTCGGCGCTGTCAGCGCTCTACTTGGTCGGCACCTCAGCTCAAATTTCTCTACTGGAGCCGAGCGGCGGCATCTGTCGACGCTCTTCGACGCTCTAACGAAGGATTCAATATTGATTGTGCACGCATTAGTAAAAAACGCGCTCATTTGCTAACAACTCCCGCTTTACCATTTGCCGCGTTCTCCGCGCTATATTTTACCTGTTACATTTCAGGCACCTCAGGGTTGCCAAACTTGGATAGTTCTGCCTAATGCGGTCATGCAGAGGGAAGGACCGTTCTGTGCTACCATCGAAGAACAATTAGTTCGAACGAGAACAAAACTACACGCGCAAGGTAATGCAGATAAAAGAGTGGTTGGCAACTGTATGTTGTGGTCTTCTTTAGAAAGAACAAGCTCTTCACAACCGTGAGAGCATTGATGCTAGTTCTTCCTTCCTCTGCAAAAGAACAACGACCGGAGAATTCTGTTGGCTGAGGAGAACCCAAAAAAGGCGCCTCGGAAAAACAAAGAAAAAAAAACAAAAAAATCCGTCTCAGCGAAGAGAAAACCGAAACCGCGCCATCGTGGTGAACGCTTTCTGAAATCCAGGAACCAAAAATTTTGCGCTGCTCTCAAAGAACAAATTGCGCCTTGCACTTGAGGTTTTTGTCGACGAAGTGAAACTATGGTTTCCTGAAAAATGCGAACTGAAAAGCAACAAAGTACCCCTGGGCCAGTCAGATCCGTCTCAACCTAACCCACTTCAGCAGTATAACAAGATTCTGGCGAACTTTACCCACAGGAACAGATGGCTCTTCTCAGGCTCTTCACAGTGCAAGTTCCTCAAATCGTTACTAGACAATCATCAAACAAATTCAGGTGATATTTGACTGGATCCCAGTCACCTCCAATGTCGCATCACAAAACAATACGAAAATCCAAAAATATAGCCGCCCACGAAGCGATGATCAACGAAAGATTCATGGTAATCTTTCGCCAACTACGCTCAGCTCCACTTCAACGCAGCAACAACAAATGTCTCTGGTGAGATGAGCGACAGGAGTACGGCTGTTCACTACAGGGACGTCGAACACTCCCTTACTGTATGTTGAATAAACGCATCAATGGAACAGTTGATGTTTTAGTGGCTACACCAAGTCTGCAGCTTACGCTCAGTCGCCTCGCCAATGTCGAAAGAAGCAGATCAAGAGGCTTTTTCGACTATCCCCAGAATAAAAACGTCTGCGGGATTTACCTATTCACTCTAATTGTTTAAAGTGAATAAACTGTTGACTAATTATCGGTCACTTGGACGGGGTGAAGGTGAATATGAAAAAGAAGAGGCAATTGCTATTTCAAATAACACTTGATGCACAGACTGACAGATTTACTTTCACGATAACACATATCACGACAACTTATGAGCGAGTAATAATATTGGTGTATAATTAACAGATGATCTGTCTTTCGGCAAAAATGGTGTCGGCCAACGCAAGCTTCTCCGTGATCTTTTGCCAATCGATTTGCTGTGTAGTTTTACTCATGTAGTCCGACCTAAATATACATTTTTTTCTATCATGGCCTATTTCATTTCAATTACATTTTATTATCTTTCTTGAACATTTCCAGCAGTCGCTTTCCTCGCCTTCCGTAACCAGCTGCCTGATGAACGGGCTCTGGGAAGTTTTTCGAGCACCCGGTTTGCGCGATGGTGCACATCTCGGATATGATTTGTGCCAATGGTGTACATAAACCGTCGTCGAAGAAGTTGTCGACTTCATTCAGGAGAATGGCGCATGAATTCTTGGAAGACTGGTTAAAGTCCTAAATGCATTAATCAGTGCTCAGGCGAGGAAAAGGCATTCTCGTGCAGTTTGTTTTCTAACTTGTAGAGACCGTTTGAGCCTTAGATCATAGCGACTAGGAAACGTATTCTTGTAGTCTCATTATATAGAGTTACTGTAGATTTTGTTAATTTTTTTATCTTGCTCTGAGAAAAATTCATTTTGAATAAACTTTCCAGAAAGTTGGTCATTCCAGTGTTCTTTGCTTAGTAACTTGAAAACGATGCTTTAGTTACCTTACGCAAAATGACGAACTCTCCGATTCGTGGAGGAGTCATAGGTAGGCCAACGACCATGAATTTGTCATATTTCCATGGCGGTTGCAGCAAGTCGTACATATTGAATTTTTTGTTGGTCTCGAAGTTTACAACAGCCAGCTGAGGGGAGTATTCAGGGCTGAACTGCTGACAGGCGTCTCTGATCCTCGGAACTTCGGTGTCCAAGATGATCTGCTGCTCTAGCGACTCGATGACATGGGAGCGAATGAAGATGATTTTCTCAGGAAGGAATCCGCGGTTCTTCTTGAACATTCCCAGAATATGTTTGATGTAATCGCCGATATTTTGGATACTCAAGGAAGTAGCGGCTTCGAAAGCATAGTCACTGACGAAGTCGGACTTCACCTTCAAAGCGTTGAATGCAAAGCTGACCACGTTGGGTATGGCAGGATCGGCTTCGCCTTTACGTGGCTTTGGCGTAACTACCATTTGAAACGCAACCACAAGAGTGTCATTGGGGATGCTAAAATGAGAAAGCATCAATCATTATGTAGGATTGAAAGAAAAACAGGTTGGCAAAACAGATTTTTCAATTTTCTCTGAGGTCGGTTCAATTTTTTGTGCACATGCAACAGTAATTCCCTCTTTCTTCTCATCTAGCTTACTTCTCAACTACTTCTCTACTCTGCCACCATACCGCCCTTCTAAAGTTGTATATTGACATTACCTGGAATGTTCGTTATTCCGATTTTTCCCTCCGCACTTTAGGTTTATCTTCTTGTTGAGGTCATAGTATAACTCGTGGGGGCACGCCTCCAATTCCGTACTGATGTGCTGAGTAGGCACCAAATATTTCCTTTCGAGCTGTTTCAGAATATCTAAAGCAACGAATCAGAGAAAAGTCATTGAACAATGCTGACTATGAGAAGCACTGTCTTCCTTGGTGTCAACATACAAAACGACATTTGTAAGGTCGACCTCGATTTGCTCAAAAAACTCGTCGGCTTCATCGATATTCAGTGAAATGAATATTGGCCTCGGCAAGTTCATGCCTATGTAGTTGCTGTAATCGACTAAGTTGCTGATCAGTTGCCGCACATTCTTCTCTTCGGTGATGTCGTCGTTAAACAAGACGTACAGCTGGTCGATATTTGCTGCAAGAACAACGACCTTTGAGGCATCGGGAGACGCTTGTTTGCCGCCCTAGAACGGTAAGGTTACTTCATCTCAGTCACTCTTCATCTCAAATACGGTAGTGTTGTTTTATTGCATAGTCGACAGCTGTCACATCGCAACAACTACCGCATTCAAGTGGAAGCGAATAAAACGGAATTGAAATTAAATGTACCTTTTTTCCTTTCTGATTCGACATCGTGTTTTTGAATGGAGAACAGTGTATCCAGTTGATGTCGAGTTAAGCACTGAAAACTGGCACTGAAACATTTTTTTCCGCATTGGCAAGGCTACACCACACGCAAAAATATGTCCGCTTCTTGTTGACATTATGTTATTTAACCTATGTATTTTTACGAGCGGAATGACTGTTATTTAACGACTTATTTACACATCCGTCATGAGTTACCGTCCTGGACTGTGTTCCCCAGTGACGCATTTGACGGTAAACTCCTGAAACCGCTATATACCTTGAGGAGAACGAGGGCCGATTATATTTCGATCACGTTTTCGTCTTCTCAATATCTACGACTGTGTTGGCTTTCAGTGTGTGCCTCAGTTTTACTGCCATCACTCAAAGTAGCATTATGTGAACGACTTTGAATGGATGCCAACTCCGACGCCCAAAGTAAAAAGTTTTGTGACATGACGCGAGGAAAAGTGGCGCCTCGCTCGAGACCTTGCGCGGTGCGGTCAATGTGAAAAGGAAGGCCGCACTTTCTCAGGCTATAGGCCAAGCGCGCTGCGCAGATGAATTCCCGCCAGCGGCAGCATAGCCCCACCACTTCGCTCGAACCCTTTTACGAGAGCAGTGCACGACTTTCATGTGTTCATGGATTTTCGCGGTCACATATTCATCTTATCTATTAACGGAGCAATTAGTAAAATTAAAAACGTGCAGGCCTGCTAACTGGGGGGCATGTGCGCGATCATCTCATCAAGCAATGCCTATTGGACTACGGCAGTTGATGACCCTAGGCCTAATGTACTACTTTGCTTGCACTGCACGTAGATCGCAGTGCAAGTCTATAGTACCCGTATAAATTAAAACTGTCCCCCTTAAAGTAGCAGCAAAAACGCTCACAGCGGCTGAGTGGATGTTGGAATGCGCAGGGCCTCGCGAGCCGTTGCCATGGATGCGGCCGTCCGCCCTTCATTAGGACGGCACCTCATGGCGCATTTCTCAGCGGATGCCGACAGACGACACCTCTCGGCGCTATAATGGAAAATGAGATATTGATTGCGGCCGCATAAGTGAAAGCGTGCGCATTTGCTGGCAAGAGCAGTCGCTCTATTTGGTTGCATTCCCGTCTTCGCGCGTCTTGCTAAGAGTTGCACACGTTTTTGCTCTGTTTCAGGCACCTCAGGGTCGCCGACTTGAGTAATTTTACCTGGTGCGGTCATGTGAGGAAGGAACCTTCGAGTTCAGCTCCGGAAGATCGTCTCGTCCAACGACTGAGCATGGTGTAACTCGAAGGTGAAAGAAGGTACATGAACAAGGTAAAGTGTGTATTCGACTTATATAACGTATCTTTCTATATCTAGATGAAACAACTGGTGGAACATCATGCAGTAACTGAGGGAGACACCGCCAGAGTCGCATGGATGGAGACCGCACCGACAACAGCGACAAGACGAGGGAGACTTCAAAGACACTGGAACAAAGTGTCGATTGCTGTCCCCTTGTTTCACAAAATCAATTAATCTCCTGCTAGATCCCAGCTGGAAAGCGAAGATCTAAACAGGAGACAAGCAGCGCTATCAGCATTTTAAAGTGTAAGTTCCCGAAATGGTTTGCTGAATTTTCGAACGAATTCAGGTGACATTCGACTGATAAATCCAGTCGCCCGAATGTTGCAACCCCCAAAAAAAGAAGAAAACCCAAAAAGATGCCGCCTCAAGCGAAAAAGGAAGAAAGACTCTCTGGAGTCATTCTTCACGTTCTTCAGGAAGAGATCTGCAAACCGTAAACGTCCAGAAACTGTTGCGACAAAGTGTCTCCGGATTGTAAGTAGAATACATGATTCTAGTGTCTAAGTTGTCTCCCAATCTAGAGGCTCAAGAAGCCGAGCAACGCTGACCTTCCATCGTCTCCGCGTGCAGTCCGTTGCCTTGCCGTCGTCGAAAAAGAAAAAGAAAAGAAGATCATGAAAAGAAAAGGAAATCACGACGGCTTCAGTACCCATCCCCCAGTGAGAAGAAATCCGACTGGGGGATCTGCCCATTCACTCCCTTTGTTTAAAGTGAATAAATTGTTAATTAATTTCTTGTCGCTGGGATGGATACCAGTCAAACTGCGACTGAGCGGGTACGAAGCTTCGGTTGTGGTTAGGGATGTAGCTGTAGCCAAAAACCGTTAAGAAAAAGCGACTTAGGCATGAGAATTCCAGCTGTCCTTGAATCACGTGGAATTAAAAATCACTGCTATACTTCCAGTGGCATCGTTATCGACAACAGATCAAAAGCGCGATGCAGTAAAATTTAGAAAATCGTTATGTATCGTCATGCTTCCGGACCGAAACCAATAAACAGCAGTGACTTCTTGTGACACAAGAACCATGACGACAATTGGAATGGGAGTAGAGTTTGTATAAATACATTTGTGATGTCTTTCTTTTCCGACTTCGCACTCGCGGATCTCTTACAGCACATACTTTTCCGTCCTTGTTCTACAAGGCATTTGAAGAGTACTTCTTATACGTAGTTGACAACCTATGTTATAAAAAAGGGTATTAAAATACTGCACTTCCATGGTCGTCCGTTTTGCCATTAGAAAGCTCTCCTTTGCGTGTTTGGCACTCGATTTGCAGGTTCACTCGTTTATTCTGTTGCAGGTGCTCCACCGCCACCCCGACGGAACCTGCGACGTTGGAAGTGTCCTGACAGTTCGCACCTTGTTTTCTCTTTCGTATTAGTAATATCGGAATATGAACAAGAATGCGATAATGACGCCTTCGTTTGTGTAATCTCTTCCTACCGGTTTACAGATTACAACTCATATTACCAATTTTGAGACGAATAATTCGCTCGATCGTTTGATTCTAACGCATATGCTTTCCAGAATATATTTGTATATGGTAGTAGGCGGCGTCATATAGGTGCCTTATTTGAAGAAGGAAATTGTCTACATACGTCGCTCTGGTCGTTGTTTTTACACTTCGAGCAACGATTGTTTTGTCACCGTTCGAGAACGGCCGTTACCTCTTGCAAGTATGCTTTTTCAGGTAGTAAGCCTCTTCCATTGAGAGCCTGATGGGGCGGCTCAAGGGAAGTTAGTATGTAAGGTAAGTTGAAATGTAGGGTCTTTCCTTATTGTTCACCGTGGTCTTATCATTTAGGAGCGTTGTAGACTATCGTAAAAAAAAGAAAAAATGGTCCAAAAACACCGCATCAAGCGAAAAAGCAGGAAACAGTTCCTGAGGCGAGTCTACGGGCTCCTCGGTCCCGTCATCAACGTTGTGAAGTGATTGAAATTATACAATTCAAAGCGATAAACAGGTATTTAGTCGCCATCAAGATGTATGCTGGTTTGGCAGTTCCTAACTAAACTCCTTTGAGCACCAGAGTCACGTAGATCCAGAAAATGGCACAACAGAAGACGGGGCCATCCGGTCGTCCACTCTGACAACAACTTCTTTTTGTGTGTTTGCATAATACGATTTGTAATTGCGCTATTTGAATAAATGTCGAAAACATATTTTATGTGAATCTCGTAAATAATTGCTATGGAGTATGGTTGTAGTGCAACTTGTAGTGGGGAACATCCAAATGGGAACAATACGTAGCAGCTTAACGGAACGAGGGATGAAAAGTAAATTTATATTTGTTCGTGTTTGATTATCATGGTCTTGTTTGTAGGATCGCTGCTGAATGCAGATTTCGGAACCATCAGGAATGAAATCGCCAATTTTTATAATGGCTTTTTATATAATCGGCTTCTTAGGGCTTCTCAACTTTGATCGCATTCTCTCGGCTCTCCTTTTGCTAATTCGACTTTGAATCCTAGTGCGCGGACTGGCCGCAATTAGTATAATGAACGACACACACTATTCTACAGTATACCATTCATTAGGCTAATGTCGTTCCTTTGCTCAATCCTATTCTATGTATTTCAGGGATCGGAAAGCGGTTTTCCACATCGGAATCCTAATACCGATGTCGTACGTCAACGTGCGTCAACCGTCTGACTCGAATGTGAATATCCGGATTGTGTTATTCTCCCTTAATCTGGGCGCTTTCGCTTTTCTCACAACAGCTTTTCGCCTTGCGTCGCGTTGTCATGGTTAAGCAGCCGTCCCACACCTCAAGTTGGATGCCTCAGGCCGGACACCTCAAGCATTCTCTTCTGCGTAACTGCTAATGACAACCGAATGCCACCAATGGCTCGTCGCCGTGCGTGAGGCTAATAAGCGACGTGATATTGATTGCATCTGCCTGCACAAAACAGCGCTGCCCCCTCATTCCTCAACGGCGTGCGCAGCGCTCAGTGGCTCACACTTCTCGGCCTTATATTCGTCGCTCATTTTGCTTCTCTTTATTTAATATCGCATTTATTTAGGTACCTCACGGTCCTCGGCTTGGGTAATTATTCCTGGTGGCTTGACGGAGCCTACCGTTTTCGTGCAGGACTATAAAAAAAAAACCTAAAAACGCCAAAAAAAGCCGCGACAGCGAAGAGAAAGACGGAGCCACAGAAAGAACGTCCTGCAAGGCGAAGTCTTTCTGCTGCAAACCAGCAATTGCGATGAGGAGCACCGTCGTTTCCCGTTCCACTAGGTAGGATAATCCTTCCTCAACTTTGAATTGAATTCTATTTAGGAACAGGAATCGAATCTCGTGCGCCATGCTGCATCGAATTCGTAAGTGGTTTGAGTGACTGCTATTCACAGAATTTTGTGTTCTTCTATTAGTTGATCAGACAGAACAAAAATTTTTTTATTCGAGATTAGGTGCATTTTCTGGCATCGTTTTTTAAATTGGGTTTACTGTCTCGTCATAGAACTGCTTCAGCCATCCGGAAATTCGATCAGCAAAACAGTAACGTCTACTACAGCGCGATCAGCATTTCACATTGTAAGTTCAGAAATCTATGTTCACATAACTAATTATCCAAGTGTAGGTCTTCCTGTTCGCCCAATTTTCCGACATTGCGTCGGAAGATGAGGAGAGCTGCGAAGGAAAATTTAAAAAATAACAAAAAAAGCCGCGAAAGCAATGACACGACATCATCTCCTCATGCGTCGACGTGCTAGCTCTGGTCCAACAACGAATCCTGAGCACAAGGTAGTTCTTAAAATACTGTAGACTTTAGAGGGGCATAGCAGCACAGATCCTCGAAATTCTTATTTATGCTTCAGTTGCGCAAAACTTGGACTTCACGTCTGACCGGGAGAATGATGACCGATCTGCAGGATAGTGCGTGTGAGTAAATGAAATCCCCAAACGCACTTCTACAGTAGCTGATGCAGGCGACTCTAAAAGGATGCGACTAACAGTGTCAACTTGTTGTTATGGTCGTTCACATCACAGGAGTGTTGCGAAGAAAGAAGAGGAAGAATCTTGAGAACGGAGAGACCACAACGACTACGGTAACTTGCCTCGCAACTGCTTTATAAGTAGTATGAAAAGAATGATGTTGCAGACCAAGCTGGGAACGAAGATCTAAAAAGCAACGCGATACAATCCTCAGCGCTTCATCTGAAGCTACAAGGCACAGAAGCAGCGTTGACAAAAGTAATGTGCATCATTTAGAATCTCGTTGTGAATCCCGGCCGAAGATCAAAAGGTCAAAGAACTGACCGTTGCTAATCCGCCTACTACGAGGACTACTGAACATGGAACTTGTCTATGAATTGTTTGAACAATTATTTTTGTTGAAGCATAATAAATCAGCTCCATGCGTTGAAGACAAGTGTTAGCTCACCAATAGCACCGATAAGTGGAGGCATCATCGGCGAAAATCTGCATTTTTTAAAACAGGAACCATTTCTGAAGTCGAGCCAATTTCAATGGCAACACCAGAGACTCTCCATCGCTTTAAAGCCCGCGTAACCGATAGAATTGCGGTCTTCTACTTGGATTTCGTCTGCTCCACTAAAATTTGGCTTTAGAACAGTATTGGACTCAAATGCTGTGGGACTTCCACAACCAGCGGATTACTGGTCCCGAATGGCTTTTAAAATTTTTGTAATGAACTGAGAAGTGAGAGTAGACTTGTTCTTTGTCGGCAAGGGGTTAGCGCCTTCTCGTAGATAACTCAACTTTGTTTGCATTCTCTTGAGACTTTCCTTCTGCTCCACCTTCGATCCTACAGCGCGGGCTGGCCGCAATTAATCTAATAAATGACGTGTATTCTCCCTTAATCTGTGCGCTTTCGCTTTTTTTCTCACAACAGCTTGTCGCCTTGCGTCGCGTTGTCATGGTTAAGCAGCCGTCCGACACCTCAAGTTGGATGCCTCAGGCCGGACACCTCAAGCATTCTCTTCTGCGTAGCTGCTAATGACAACCGAATGCCACCAATGGCTCGTCGCCGTGCGTGAGGCTAATAAGCGACGTGATATTGATTGCATCTGCCTGCACAAAACAAAGCTGTCCCCTCATTCCTCAGTGGCGCTCGTGGCGATCGGTGGCTCACACTTTTTCCGTTACAGTTTAAATCATTGTAACTTCCGTCGTTTAGGTACCTGACGGTCCTCGACTTGGGTAATTATGCCTGGTGGAGCCGCAGTGTGAGCTGGTGGTTGTGGGATTTCTGACCGCGGGCAAACATTGAAGATCTGCGACTTTTGCCGGCAACCATAAAGGTGAAGAACATGTGAGGAGAATGGTGAGTCATTCTTTTCCTGGTAATGACAGTGAAATTGTGCTACAGACAGATGGTCAATCCAACGGACCGACTGTCCACTCGAAGGCGGAATGACAATGTTGGAGAATATCAAGTCGAGAGCAAAGCTCCTTAGAGAGATGGGGATGAGTCATTCCTGGAAACCTCTCATCGTTCAAGGAGTAATTGGACGAGGCAGTGCGCAACTGTCGAGGAACGAGGGCACCGGACGGGTGGAAGGAGGCAAACACCGAGAACAAGACGAAAACCCAATAAATGCCGCTCACGCGATGAACAAAAAAAGTGGAAACCATCCAGGAGCAGCTTGGTGGGGCCCACCGATCGGGCAGGACTCAAAATAAAAAAAAATAAAAAAAAAACCGCGAAAGCGAAGAGAAAGACGGCGCCACTGAAAGATCGTCCTGCACAGCGACGTCTTTCTGAAAAGCACAATGTGCGAGACCATGGAGCACGTGGAAGAAACTGTTTTCTGTTCCATTCAGTAAGCTAACACTTCACCAATTTTAAATTCTCCTTTCTTTGCAGGAACAGAAGTCGAATACTCTGAGCCCTGCTGCAGAAAATTTGTGAGTTTTGGGCTGAGGCATCAAAAAAAGGGTTGCTTTTTAAATACTCGATTATCGAAGGGTATTTCGGACGTTTTTTGAATAAAGGTCAAACTAAAGAGATCTCCAGTAAAAGAAGAAAACTAAGACCGGTCTAAATTCATTGAAGTAAGATTTCATAAAGAGCAGTTGCCTTGTACAAAAATTTTTCGAACCAGAAAGTGTTGCAGCTGTCGAGAGATTCCGTCAGCAACCAAGAACGTTTGCCGTCTACTGCGCGATCAGCATTTCACACTGTAAGTTTGTAAAATTACATTCAGATAGTTACTTATGCACTTGTAGGTTTTCGAGCTCATTCAGTCTCCGACCCTTCGTTGGAGTCCGAGAAGAGCTTCGAAGGAAAAAAATGAATAAAAAAGCAAAAAAAGCCGCGAAAGCGATGATCAAAACACCGTCTCCTGACCATCAAGCTTCTCACACTGACAAGTGTTTCCATACGCCTACTACGGTGCAAGGTAAGCCTTAGAACACGTCTGACCATCACAGCAACAAACAGAATTTAAGTGTCACTATGATTTTCAGTCATCGGGACGCTTCAAGTGTGAAGAGGAGACCGTTAGCGATCCGTTGTCAGAGTACGTCAGCCGAATCTTTGTGGATGCCTAGTTCAGGCACTACAATGGAGAGCCTTGCTTGATTAAAGCTTCCGGCAATAAAGAACATACTAGTGGAATATGACTGCGTTGTCTTCCACTACGTACGAGGTCCCATCACTGATAGATCTGGAAGGTTTTTGATCCCGTTTGCGCTCATCAGTACAAACCATTTTAGTCCGGAAGTGATGAGACATCCAAACAAAGGAGAGCAGAATAATCGAGCGATCAAACAAGATAAAAAATCTATCCATGTTGTGGTATATAGAAGCAGGTTACAGGTATGGTGCACTGCAGAGCTTTTTAACTAACCGTAATAGTAATTAAGAACCAACAGAATATCGCAACGCACAAATGGTTCCATGATCCAGCAAGGGGGCGTCAATGAAACGCTGATCCTCTGGATTCCAAGACCTTCATGCTCAGTTTATCCATCGGAAAGTCCTTCGTTGCTTCTGTTTGGTTCACGTGGCCGGGCTTCAGCAGCTCTCATTACCACCAACGGTTGATGATTACCTTTCGGGTGTTGCTGTTCACCATCGAGTGCGTCTATTGAGCGATCATTTGGCAAGCAAATAAATTTGCACAAGATGGTACATCTCTTCTTTCCCTCGCGATCCAGCATGCCGGTGAATTATGATCATTCCACACGATCGCAATATTTCGCTAAAACTATCAGAAATACAACGAAAAATTTTAGCGCGGAAGCGATGAAACATCCAAACAAAGAAGAACACAATATGCAATCGAGCAGTCAAACAACATCGAAAATGTGCCCATGTTGCGGCATATAGAAATAGGTGACATGTATGATTGTGCACTGCAGTGCTTTTTAATTAAACCGTATTTTGATTAAGAACCAAAAGAATACCGGAACATACAAACGGTTGCATGGTCCAGCAAAGGGGCGTCGACGAAACGCTGGTCTTGTGGATTCCAAGACCTTCACGCTGAGTTTTTTCATCGGAAATCTATTGCAGTTCTCCTTCTGCCCAAATAGCTCACTGATCTCGAAGAAAATATGTTGTTAGATGTTCGTAAAAATTACATTTTACGTTAAGAATTGCCCCTCACATATTCCGCCACTAGAGCAAGATCAACGAAGTTGCAGACTCCGATCCCCGATGTCGGCTGTTCGCACATTTTAATTGTGAGAACGGAATGGAATGCAACATATCACACTTTGTCAGTGTCGTTCCATTTGCTAGCGCGAATCTTATACTGATTAATATCAACATTTGTCGTGGTGCAATGAGAGATGTGATTTTACAGCGGCGAGAGACGTGCCGAACGATCTCACCGCCTGTTGGTTAATCACTTGTGCGGGAAGTGCTCGCTGTTAGCGGTCGCTTCCCATCCGATCTGATAATATTAATAAACGCCTAAGCCTCCAAATTCCCCGCCCCGACAGTGTCATAGAATGAACAACGAGTGTTGCTCTGCGACGATATGAGATGATGAGCTCTACGCGCTGTGCATTTCCTTTAAGTTAATAAACGGCCAAAAAAACTGTAAAGTTTCAGGAAACTCGAACCGACAACTCTGCTGGTTACAAAATAGGCAAAAACTGCAAAACGCTCAAAGTTTAGCATCGCCAGAGACATAGTGGAATTAGAGCGCTACCATCTCAACTGTCTGTGAGGCTCATTGGGAACGTTCTCCGTTTGTAAACATACACACACAGAGCGCTGTCGGGTTCAGTTCCCATCGGGGTCCTTATTTTGTGTGGGTGTTTTCCTCGTGCGCACGGAAAAACACACACACACACACAGACCAACCGACCCATCGGTTCTCCGTTTATATATAGGGTACAGGGCGCTGTCGGGTTCCTCTGTCGGTTCCGCCACGAATTGAGATATTATTGATCATTCAAAGTCTTTTGTGCACCCAGAACTCAATGTTACTCTTGCTAAGGCTTGAGTAATCACTTTGGTTACGTTCATCTCGCTCTTGCTCAGTTTGAGGGTGCATTTTTGGAAAAAGGGTGCCAAATTCCGTATGATTCCCTTCTTCTTCTTTGGATTTTTTGAACACCCGATTTTCCATTCGCAACAGTTTTCTGGTTTTCTGGCGCCTAGCTGACCAGGAAAAGTTGTTAGTGGATACCAGGAACATGTTTAAAGAACGATACGAGCAATGCGATGACAGTTTTTAGAATTCCGCGTGAAACGGTCACTGCGACCGAAAAATGGATTTTACAGAGAATCGTTTTCAAGAGCGGTTTAAACATTAATCAACAGATGAAAATCGGTGCTTAACATAGTCTGTGGCTTTTTAGTGACCACCGCCCCCCTAAAATTTAAAAACTTTTCTTGAGTGCCGGTTAAGACCACGCAAACCACCATTTTCTGTGTCTTCATTTCCGCCGTGTTTTCAATTGCGAAAAAATTGAGCAGTGCGTTGTTGAGTACAATAAATTCTTACCCTACACCATGATAGGCCACTTCTGCATTGCATTCATCCTGATGATGGAGTCCTATTCTGTTTTGATGGCTATTTTTTTGGCACCTTGAGATGGCGAAATGTGAAGAGATGTACGGGCTTCCTATAGATTTAATTGTGTCATGGACGGTGACTATCTTTAACCACGTACATCGTTAGGTCTTACCTACCGAATACACCTATCGCTGTGTTCGTCATATACGAAAACATAAGTTAATCTCAAAAAGATGGAACCGCCAAATAAAGATGTTCTCTTAACTCCAATGTTTCCACTTGGTTATGTACCACAACAGACAATGGGGATATGCAACAGGTAGCTAACACTCACGGCTATCATACCCATATACCGACTCCACGAGACATCAGAGGAAACCACTATGAATAAGATAAGGAGGTCGAAAATTGGACCTAAACTTTTTTCGACTGAAAACCCCGGATTTTCTGTGAATGGTGAATCCGGCTCTTGCGCACAAGATGGGCTCAAGTTGTCCACTCGATTGTCGTGTATATTAAATCAAATGTTGAATAATATGTCATAAAAACCTCATTACAAAAGTGCGAATTTTTCATCGAGCCAAACCAATATATTAATGCTCATGCTGTTTTCACCAGCGCTGGAAAATGGCAGCCTAAAAACATTGTTGCTACCGCTGAGCCATCCGTGCTAACTGATTTATTGTACACAACGGGGATGTTATATACAGTCTTAAACATAAACACATACGGCAGCATTCCTTCGCAAACGTGCCGTCTTTTAAACATACAAAGTAGATGCCGCGCTAGAGAAGCGACTGTCGATCGATTAGAGAAGCGACAAGTCGTTACAAACATGGTTTCTTTCGCGCCGTAAAATATCTCTCCGTCCTAAATACTAAACTGCTTGTGATTCGCTAAGAGTTTTGCCTCTAATTTCCGGATAAACTGCACTCGACCTATTGCTTTTATGGATAAAGTTATTTCTTCTTCTTATTTCTTGTAGCAGTTTCAAGTCATTTTTTGGCGTCATTTAGTAAAACAAACAGTTCCGTTTTTTTGTGCTTCCATCAATTCTGTCACATGGGATGTTTCCTGCTTTATAATCGTTACAAATAACTTAAGCGCAGATGCAAAAAACCTGAGAACCTTGCGTACCCTTGGGAGACTCGGAACTCCCAATCGGAGTCTAAAAGAAATTGCTTTGTTGTATTTATTGAGATCAGGCGAACTCCAGTTTACGTCGCACTTGTGGAACCGAAAGCATGCCAAGCAACTTGAGATGTTGATCTTCAAATTTTCAGCTTTCCATCCGGATGTCTTCTGAGCGACACTCAGACACAGCTTGAAAGTGTTCATCGTCCGAGTTATCGACGAGAAAGCCGTGATGATGGTTAACTTCGGAACCTTTATGGGCAAAGAAATGCTACCAGGAGGCACTCCGAAGGAGATTGTGCGTATGCCAACACTAACCATATCACAAATGGTGAAATTTAGGGTACTCGACTTACCCTCGGCGACTTCGTCGACTTAGAACAAGGTTGTTTCGCCCACTCAACAGCAAACGGAGCTCATGACCAACAGGAGGAATACGAGAAATGTCTATCGTTTAACGTTATCTGCGTTGAGACGGACAAGAAAGGATTCCCGCGATTGTGGCATGATAACTGGAAGCCATCGGTCCTTAATATGACGGTCCGTTTTACGTCGCAATACACTCAAGAACTGTAAGCTTGATGTCAACACTCTAACTGAACTCATCCCATTATAGAATTCTTGAAAGTGTGACCGATGGTGACTTCGATTGGGTTACAGGCGCGCAGGGAGATTACCGACGTTCCGACGTTGATCCAGATTCGATCGGGAAGTGCTGGAATTCAACGGGAACCAATTGCCAAAATCCGACGGCGAAATATCAGTAATGTTAGGATATGAGCCCATAACTTTTAAGGCAGAAAGATTAGGTCGGCTGATTCTGGTGTTCAGCTGATCATACTTCACAATTTCGAAACTCTTGTGATCAGCTGTCGATATCTCAGTCAGCCGCTATAATTCAAAACATTAATGCTTTGTGTTTAGGCTTCACCACCTCGCCAGCGTCCCCGACGGAATCCGCCGACCAGAAGGCCAACCGGAAGTCCCAGAAGCCCCGCCTAAGAAGAACTAAATATAAGCCCCGTCCCACTTGTATCTTGGTACCCGGCAGCCCCCGCGAGAGGCAGACAATAAAATCTTTTATTGTCAATCTTTCGTAGTTGATTTGAGTTGATTCGTGTCTCACCAAAGAAGAGAGGATTGTAGAAAAGAGAATATAAGGGAGAGAGTCGTCCCACGAGGTTAATTGTAATGAGAAAGCCCCCCCCCCGCGTATAGTACTCGTATTCTTTTAAGATAAAGACGAATAAACATATATTGCATGCTATGCTTTCATTGATTTCATTGAGAAATATAGGATTTTACGGTATAAATGGCTGAGATTGAAATATTGGGTTCGTGCATTGAAAATGGGCCACTTGGTAAACATCCTTTAATTTCATCATGTTTACTCCTAGGGCACAATTGATAGGCGCGTTGTTTAGTACAGCGCACGGTGCCTCAAACGTCACATTTTCAAGTTGACCCCCAGAATGGCTCTCCACTTCGAGCTGAGAGATTCCTTTTTTGTTATTTATATAGCAATCTCTTAGCTCAATCTAACCGTCATATGTACTCATCCATAAATATAGATATCGGAGGAAATAACTTCCCATAAGACAAAGAGGTCGAAAATGGGATCAAAACATTTTCCGACTCCAAACCCGACTCCAAATATGTATTCTGCGAACAACGGACCCAGCTTTTGCCGACTCTATTATCAAACAGTTGCCGGAATGGCACATGCGTTGCCGGAATGTTTTGTGCCGAAAATTTATGAACACAACAAAGTAAGGCGTTAATATTGGGTTGGTAAGTTGAAAATGCACCATTTTTGATTCGCGTCTATTTTCGCACTGTGTGATCCTTGGATCAGATGGAATAGTGCGTCCGTATGGGCGATTGGTTGACTTTCCAGTCGGTACGCTCCGATGCCCCACCTGCATGCCCTCCGCTTTCTTTGAATCCTTTTATATTCATGGTCCGCGAAGCACCACCTGGGCATCCGAAACACCGAACCTTCGACAACCTCTCCGAGGGACTATTTATTTGAAAGGCGGTATGCTGTCTTAGCTGCGCATACAGCAGGAGCTTAGCTTCCAAGCGCACACGCTGATCTCTTCTTGCAATGTCACAGTGAGAACAAATTCCAAGAAGATAAAAAATTTGCCCATAAAGCACTTGACCCGAAAGTAGTTAAACTTTTTGTTGATTTAACAAACTCCAGCTGGGGGTGTACAGACAACATGGACGGCCAGCTAGGGTGCTTCAATGCCATAGTGGCTGATGCTCCGATGCCTTTGGCTACAAGTGGAAATCGGGAACTCCGATTTCTCACGACTCTCCGAGCCCTTGATCCGCCATCGCAACTCATTGACCCCTGCTTTTATTTGTATTTCTAAGTAAAAATCTTTTCCTTTATTTTTCGTGACTCTTGAGTTCAAGGGGGTTCTAGCCATATGATCCCCAGAACTACTTGAGGGTATGGATAAGGAAGAGAAGTCAACTATTGTGCTGCGGTCAGAACCAGGTTGAAAAGTAATGCTGCACTGTCTTATATGCGATATTATAGAAGCACGGGGCTGAAACGTATTTATAGGATAGAGCAATCTCTCAGCTATAGTTTGCGACTAACATCTAGAAAAACCTCGTTCTCTTATTCAAGATAAGGCAAGAACTAGTAACTGGTTTTGGGATTTCAGCAGATCCAGCAGGAGCATGAATGTTTGATATTTTTGATTGCACACAAAACTGCTGCTCATCTTCAGCTGGGACTCAGGTACTTGTTATGCATGTAGGTCTCCCACAGCTCTATCGGGTACCTACTTGTGCGGTACTGTCGGAAACATCAACGAATAAATTGAGCCAAAGTTTGCAATGAGGTCAAAAACGGACAAAATGGAACTTTTCGACCCGGAATCTCTCCTGTTCTGCAGTGAAATGGCCAGACTTCTCGCCAGAAAGTGTACAGAGGCTGAGCACTTAAATGGTGAATACACCCATTCAAATCTGTGCCTTTGCAACAATAAGGATTCATTTTTAAAAATGGTGCATTTTCAACTTACCAACCCAATAATACAGAAGCGATTCATTAGTGAGTACAGACATTATATTACGGATTTTTGCGGTTTTTCTTGCGGAGGAGGCTGGGACTGTTTGAGATCTTGGTGCGATGTCCTTGTCTTGGTCGGAGCAGTAAGAAGGAGTAGCGTTTCCATGTTGGTGGTGAGTGAAGCAGCGACATCTATCTTATGTAACCACCATCACTCCCTTCGGTTCTGATAACGCCCGCCGCTGACCGCAAAAAAAACCGCGACAAAAAGTGCACTTTCCCTTCGGCCCTGATAACGCCCGCCGCTGACCGCAAAAAAAACCAACATGCTGTGAGAGAAGCGGCATATTAAAGCGAACACAGAATGGGTCACCTCAGACTCATCATTCATCCTTCTCTCTACTTCCTTCTCCTCCACGTGGCCGTCATTTCCGCCTTCCCCATCGTCGAGATCGACGAACAAGATGGCGACGTTCTGCTCCGTCTTCCAAGAAGGTGCTCAATGCTTCCCCGTTAACATATCTGTTAACGCTTCATGATTCTAGTCTAGCAGGCGTCGACGTCACCGTCGACTCCAAAGTGGACGCCCTCTTCGACACCGCCACTGATGTCGCCACAGACATCAGTGGCGGTTCGTACCGCCACGAGGGCACTCGCCATGGTGGGAACCGCCACGGAGGCATGCGTCATGGCGGCATGCACCATGGTGGCGTCCACCGAGGGCGCATCACGGGTGGAAACAACCACCTCAACCAAAACCTCTCCATCCCCGTGGTCGTCCACGTCTACACCCCACCGTCCGCAACGCCCCAGAGACGCCAGAGAAAGAAGCCCAGCTCCGAAGAAAGCTCCGAAGAGGGCTCCGAAGAGGGCTCCGAAGAAAGCTCTGATGAGCTCGACGAAGAGCTCGAGGAAGAGGCCGAGGAAGAGGCCCAAGACGACCGCGTAGAAGAAGATTATTGAACACTTAATGTTCTGTTTTTTTTAATACTTTTAGAAACTAATCAGGACATCATGGCTCCATGTTTAGCCGCTTTCTGTCACGACTTCACGACTTGACTTTCCGCATTTGTTTGACTTTCCGCTTTCTGCATCAGTGTAAATTACAGTATTGTCATTTGGTCAACTATCACCTGTGTATCTCAACAATAAAACGTTTTAGAGTCTGTAAAAGTAGGATAACGTAGAATTAACACGCAGAGCAAGAAGCCAAACAAAATTGAAAACTACCGCTGTCACCGGGCTTCGAACCTTCGAGCAGAAGTTTCGTAACCAAGAGCGTTACCGCTTGATCACACAGACACCGGTGTTGCTTCTTTTTGACGTGCTGTTTTCTCTGTCGCAGTTTTAATAAAGAAATGCACTGAGTTTTGGTGCTTTGCGCGCAAACATAATCTCTGTCCAACCCCTTCCAGCATTTTACGTCTTCTATTTTGAACGATTTCGGAGCATCTTTCTGCGTTCCAAAACTATAAACACTCATCATAGCAACTCACGATTTCGTAGATATATCTAGAATACGGATTCCAAATTCCAATGCGCTCCCATTGAAGGTTATCGTATAAGTAGGTTAGCGTGGAATTGCTATTTACGTAACCAACGGAGAATTTCATGTCCATATCGTTTCCCGCATTTGAGCAGTTGGATGGATTGATCGAAATCTAAATTTAAAATACAAAACATATACAGAAAAGTCAAACGGCAAGCACTACCTGAAGATGCGCTTCTGATCTTTGATACAATCGCTTAACTTCTCGCGATCCTACCTGCATTGTTAGGGCGACAACACATAGCAATAGTTTCATTGTAGTGATCATTGCAGCTGCTCGCACATGGGCAACCGCTGAGCAGAAAAAGACCTAACCATAAAAAGGTCAATGTCAATGTTTGTGCGACGGCCCATGCGTCTATAGGTCATGAGCTTAACGGCAAGAGGTTCGCTTTATCGATTGACCATTCGAAGTGTCAGTGGTCCACCACGATTTCCTTGAGAGCCCCCCAATTCACTGTTGTTCTCTGGGTTGCTTAGGTGCAGTTTAAATGGATTACATGACAATCGTCATTCTACAAAAATCGTCATTTTGACAAAATCGTCATACGGTTGTTAAGACTAGAGGGCTGGCCCTTCGGGCTCGCATTAAATCAACAGGCATGGTCCTAAGCCGGAGGCTAAGTCAAGCTGGGGTTTGCCGAAGCCACCACGGCAACAGGGCTCGCCCTTCGAGCTCGCATAAAGTCAAAAAACTTGAGCTTAAAAAGGCGATTTTTGTAGAATGACGATTTTTGCAGTGACGAGTTTGTCGGTGGCGATTTTTCAATGGCGATTATGTCATGTAATCGTTTGAGGGAGGCGGCGCGGGGCGACCGCCTAAGGGTAAGGCCGCCGGGCGGGCTGCGGACTCCGTCGGACTTCTTCTTTTCGAAAGCTACGTAAGAAAGCGGACAGCACCATCAGAAAGAGCACTCAAAACTACAGCACCACACGCAAATTGCCCACTGCTTATCAAATAGTTTTTATCAGAAATAAACATAAATAGGAATTTGATTCGGATTTACCAACGCATAATGACAGGTCCACTCGTAAAAAACTGACTCAAGCATTTAAATAATCTTAAATTGATGTCCGATCTTCACTTAACATTGCTGCTGTGCTGCTACGAAGGAGTACGTTGAATAGTTTGGGTCTTCTTCCTGTTTCGGGATCTCTGGGGGCACAGACTTAGAGATCTTGTGCCCTTCTTACTCGGGTAAGGGTGACAAGAAAGTTCTGTGAAATCTTTTAACAGCCATATTTCCGAATGCTTTTCGCATCTGCAGTGTTTTTCGTTATTTCATTGGTGTTTATCGACTCTTTTTACCCCTTTTTCACGGTTACTAATACTGGTATCTACTGTTTATCAAATAAATTGAGATGTAGATATTTTTCCCAGAATATTTCGGGTATAAAGCTGATGTCGTTACCTCCCTGAAACATTCCCTTGTTTCAGAAGTAGTAACATCTGACCATGATGACTATCCCTTCTCAGGTCCATTCCCATTGCTCTTCCTTGATCTATACCCCGCTCCACGACTATCTAGTGACTATATACAATATCTAGTGTCTCTAATCTTTTAAAACTTTAAGCTAAAAAGAAAACTAAAAAGCCGCCAAAACTAAAAAGCCGCTTACAAACGGAGAACGTTCGCAATGAGCCACCCAGACAGTTGAGAGGGTAGCGCTCTACTTCTACTCTGTCTCTGGCGATGCTAGACTTTGAGTGTTTTGCAGTTTTTGCCTATTTTGTTACCAGCAGAGTTGTCGGTTCGAGTTTCCTGAAACTTTACAGTTTTTTTTTGGCCAACTTCAGCCATTTACATGAGCGCCAATCTTGCCGCCCGCGGGGCCGTGGTGTCTCAATCCGAAAGGCCGTGAGGCCTTTCGTGTGTTTACCGCCGGTACGCTACTGATGTCTTGCCGCCCGCAGTTTACTTGGGTTTTAGTAACTGGAGGGCGCAAATTCGCGCACAGCCCGCGTTTATAAAAATATAAAGTAAGGGATTACGGTTTAGGTAAAGGTAAGTAAGGGAATACGGGCTGCGCGCAAATTCGCACCCTTCAGTTACAAAAGCCAAGTAGCCCTGCGGGCGGCAAGACACCAGTAGCCTACCGGCGGTAAACACACGAAAGACCTAACGGCTTTTCGGATGGAGACTTCTGTATTTTGATTAAGAACCAAAAGAATACCGCAACATACAAACAAAATGTTTGGCTGACGTAGCCAGGCTTCAGCAGGTCTCCTTGCCAACGAAGATCAACAATTGCCCTTCAGGTGTTGCTGTTCACGATCACTTGGCAAGCAAACAAATTTGCACAAGATGGTACATCTCTTTTTGCCGTCGCTATCCAACATACCGGTGTATTATTATCATTCCACACGATCGCAATATTTTACTAAAACTTTTATTTCGTCATTTCACTTTCAGAAATACAACGAGCCGTCACCGATTTACACGCAAGCAGCTTTTGAACATTGAGCTGCTGATAGCCGTTGATGAACACCATGCGCTCACAAGGGAAGGTCCCAAACTGTCCGACGCCGATTCGGCTGAAATTTGGTAGGCAGGTAGAGGTGCCAGAGTGTAGCAACACCTGATAGGTTTCATCGGTGAATGGGGGGTTTAAGCTGTAAACTAACATGCGTGTAACCCCTGGCGGCTTTTCGCTCTTCACGAAATTTACTAGAAATTCCGGGTAAAACAAATCTATGAATCGTTTCTGCATCGTTCGAGAAGGACTGTGGATGAATTCCCACGGCGAATAGCAAATCCTTTGCGTATTTTGAGTAATATTTAAGATAGGCGATTTTGTCCTCTGTCATTGTAAGGCGTCCTGGTGCGATGTCCCTGATGCCGCAAGATATACGGTATGTGTGTCTATTTTTGTCGTTTTTTGACCAGTTTTCTTGCTACAAGGACATGGTTGTTAATATACAATGTTAATTTGGGCTCTAAATGCCGAAAACATCAGAAAACCCGCCAAAAAATGACAAAGACTGACAGGAATACCGTATATTTTGAGGCATCAGGGACATCGCACCAGGAGACCTTACAATTAAGAGGTCAAAATCAACTATGAATTGTAGCTAAAACCCCCATTCACCGATGAAACCTTTTGCTACACTCTAGCACCACCCTCTCCCTGCCAAATTTCAGCCGAATCGGCGTGGGACAGTTTGGGACCTTCCCTTGTCAGTGAATCTGTTACCAGGACTTTTAAACATGGAACATGATAGCAATTTCGCAGGTAATTGTAATTGTGGTTCTACGAAACATAATAAATCTGTTCCATATTTCGCAAACTTTGATCTCAGACAGTAACAAAACAATGATATGGATCATCTTCCCATCTGGATAGTGTTCTTTTGAAGCACCTATTGCAGTTCTCCTTCTGGTCAAATAGCTCACTCATCTCGAAGAAAATATGTTGTTAGATGTTTGTAAAAATTACATTTTACGTTAAGAATTGCCTCGCAAATATTTCGCCACTAGAGCAAGATCAACGAAGTTGCAGACTCCGATCCCCGATGTCGGCTGTTCGCACATTTTAATTGTGAGAACGGAATGGAATGCAACATATCACACTTTGTCAGTGTCGTTCCATTTGCTAGCGCGAATCTTATACTGATTAATATCAACATTTGTTAGTGTCATAGAATGAACAACGAGTGTTGCTCAGCGACAATATGAGACGATGAGCTCTACGCGCTGTGCATTTCCTTTAAGTTAATAGTACCGAAAGAAATTTTGGAAGATAAAATTCAATTTTGCATCAATCGTTTTTCTGAGTTTCAATTTGGCGGAGCGATTGTTGCATGTAGGACTGAGCCTGAGTTTACATGGTTTGTGACCGATCGATTGGCTATCAGATGTTTCAATGCAAAGTCGCCATTCGAATGTCCTCTTTTTGTTGGTGTTACAATGTCCGCCCCATTCAAACAGAAACATTCTAAGCGGATGTTTAGACAAAAAGTTCAAAAACGCAACAAAATGTCCGCTGCGATAGCTCGTCAGTCTGCTGGCCATGCGTCTTCGAGCATGGTTGATTGCGGCTACCTGGCTCTTCGGGGCTACGGTATCAGCCAGCTGCAACTTCTACTGCTTCTACTTCCCCGAGGTATATCTGACCGCTTAGAGCCCACTCTTATCTAAACTTTTAGAGCAGAAATGAAACCGTCAACGTGGACGTAGTCCGTAACCTTTCCTGCTCACACCTCGTCTACGGTTTCTTGGAATTTCGTCGGCCGTACTGGCTGCAAGGGCCAACCGACTGGAAATACGACCATGGAAACTACAAAGCCGTCGCTGAGTAAGCGACTTTGTGAATTGTCTTTAGAGTAATAGTTTGGTTCAGTCTGAAAAAGTACATTCCAATCAAGATCCTTCTGGCGGTAAAGGCGGAAAGCTGGATGGATTTCCTAGACGATGAGTTCAAGACGTCCATGATGGTCGAAAGTCTCTTCAACGTCGCTAAGAACTTTGACGGCTACTTGTTCGATGTCGGTTCGCTTAATATGAAGAGCGAGAAGTTCCTCGAGTTTCTGAAGGCAAACGTCGAAAGAGTTGTGGAAGTTAATTCTGAAAATTTTAGAAAATCGACGACACAAACATTAAGCGACCGAATCCGATCAACATTGTTCTTTCAGTTGGCGCCCGCCACATAGGTGCGGTAGGCGAGAACTGGCGCCTCATGGAGCCCTACTTCGACGCTGTCTACATGATTGCCGAAGATATCAAGGCTGGGGAAGACCCAAATGTTTCTGTTCACCATCAGGCACTGTTTCCGAGTGCTGAGATTCAAAAGGGGGATACAATCTCTCACAACGCCGGTAACTTTTTTTTTCTTTAGAAATATCAGTAAAATCTTTTACATTTTGGGCTTCAAAAGCCATATATGAGTACAAGTCAGCACCATCCATCATTTTCAGAGCAGTTGGCTGATTTTGGTTTACCCCGCCGAAAGATTGTCATCGGATTAACAACATGGGCAAGAGCTTATGTCCCGGAAGATCCCAAGAACGCCGGACACTTGAAACCGTCGCTTGGATGGGGTCTTCGTGCATCCGACAAGCGACCGAGAGGTGGCCGTGTGCCTCTCAGCGAGGTACAAACTGTACAATTAATATATCTGGACGTGATCGCTGCAGTTCTGCAAACTTAAATTGACTGCGACCGAAGTCATCCACAACAAGGCCACTTCTACCTCTTCCCGTCTCGATTCCGATGGATACTGGTACAGTTTCAATGAACCGGGCGTTATCCTGAAGCAAAAAGTGAGATTACTCTTTTTAGAACAGTGTTACAAACTATAAGTTTGCAGCTGGATTGGATCCGAAAGGGTCATTTCGGTGGTGTCGGCCTTACCTCCATTCGTGGAGACGATGAGGAGGGCACTTGTGGAGAGGGTTCAATGCCGATGCATCACTTCGTTGCTGACAACTTCAAGTGTTCTGGATCCCACGAAGTCCGCCATCCCTCCTTGGACTGCACTCGACTTTGCATTGCCCGTCCGCAGAAAGCGAAGCGCCCCTTCAAGCCCTCCGACCTGGAAACCGACTGGTGCTCCCACCTCGTTTTCTCTTCGGCGAGCTTGAAACTCGGTGGTTTCGTAGATATTCCTTCAGCATTGGAGGTCACCCTCGAGCGCTACAACAGTTGGACTTCACCGAACAAGCCTCCTGTGCTGCTATCACTAGGAGCAGCCCAAGATTCGCTAACCTGGCGAACTGTCCTGGCGACTGAAGAACACAGAAAGTTGTTGATCACACGTATTGGCAGGGTAGTGCTTCTCCCGAAATCCAACTTTTTCATCTCTTAGGATCTGTCCGATCGTCAAGTTGATGGACTTGACATTTCCTGGACCTCGGAAGTCTTGTCCTTAGCAGACGGCGCACTATTAGGTGAATTCATCAAAGACCTACGTGAAGGCCTTCCCAATAACATCATTGTCGTCTCGATCACTCCGCAATCTACATTCAATCGAGTATACCCTATGGATGTCTTGAACCAGTATGTTTCCAAGCCACTCGGTCGCTGCAGATTGAAATTAAGGTACGCGGACTTCGTGATCCTTCAGGGCCATCGCTTTCATGATCCGTCTTCTGCAAAAACAGGCCACCACTCGATCATGTTCAACATTTCCAGCGCTGTTACAAATCAAACACTTACCTTGGCAAGTCGTGTTATATTGCCTATTTAAAAAACGCTCGGATCATAACAAAAGATATTCTCTCGGATCATAACAAAAGATATTCTATTTTAGGAGGGTTTCGCCAAAACTGTCTTGAGCATGGGCAAGCTTTCACCGTCGAAGATTATTCTTGGTTTTTCGGCAGAAGGCATAAGCATGCGAGCGGCTGACGTGCCAGTAAAGTGGGAAGAAGGCATTGTTCACGACGCCATCATACAGACCTACTTTAACTTAGGGGACCTGTCACGGCTCTCACAGGAGGAGGTAAGTGTGTTGAACCGAAGTCATTCCTCTACGCTCCTCATTCCCAGATCTGCGAAAAGCAGAAGACCTACGAGTATAAATTCTTCGATGAGATGGGTGTTCCAATGATGAGGAAAGACAACGAAATGATCGCTTTTGACAACGCCCGCAGCATTCGGATCAAGACAGCCTTCGCGTCGATGAACAACCTTGGAGGAGTTGCTCTGTACGCATTGGAAATGGACAACGTTCACGGAGAATGTGACTCCAAGCGGCAATACTCTCTTCTCCAGAGCATCGTTTCGGCTCAGGTAATGTAGAACAAGGTTATACAGTTAAGGTACTTGTTCAGGTGTGTGATACCTGCGAGCAAAAGAAACAGGCCGCTCTTCTGAAGCCAGTAATGGCTTCTAACCAGTGCAAAGAAAGCTTCCGCGTCGTTTGCAGCTACAGAATCCCTAGTTTGGCGGACACCGATCCGATGCCAGCAGAGAAGTTGCCTCTAGACCGCTGCAAGGAGATCGTTGTTGAAGACATGGTGCTAGCTGCCGACGGGCATGTAAAATTCGCGGATCAAACGGCGACGCGCTACATGTGGAAGCTTGTAAGTCCTTATGCTTTTTGATGTTCAGCACATATAAATTATTCCGATGATCAATCACTGTAATTCATGTAAACACTTTCTTCTTTACTTGACCTCTAAAATATCATTAAATAGACGAACCTTTAGCTTGAAGCAAGACAGTGCTTGTGCGGAAAACATTATGTTCTTCTCTGTTTCTTAGATTCTGTGCTATTCACATTTGAATACGTGGAAAAATCTCGCCAAAGCCAGAAAAATAAAGCACGTAAAGATAAAAAAATTTAGGTCGAAGCTCGAAAGAACTTCAAACAGCACAACATCTCCATCATTGCAGCCGTATTCTGTACCATGAGCGTGAATGAATTTGCCGAAATGATAGGCATGTTCGACTCATATCCTTTTCCTGAAATAGCAGTTACAGATTCCGAAAGTGGGCGCACTACGATTGCCAGGAACATCATGAGATCAACTCGGTTCAACTCATTGCAAGGCATTCAGTTCAAGTGTAACCATGTGCTCACCCCAAGTACGAAGAAGAACTTTGCCAAACTGCTCGATGAGATCAATAGGCTCTACAAACACCCGATGACCAGAGAATGCCCTTACACACTGAGTGTGCGGTATGGAAAGAATCTCATCTAGAAATATTGCATCGATGTTGTCTAGGATCCCGGCATGGGAGATGAGCGTTGGACGCCTCTACGACGTGAAAATGCTGAACAGCCTCGACGCGGTTGTTCTAGAGCCATTCCAGCGTCACGACCATAGAACAGAGCTCATCAGCCCGATGTTTGCGATGGAAGAAGATGAGCGACAATACTCTGTGGACAACACTCTAAAAAGATGGCTCGGCAGTGGACTTCGCGAATCACAGATCATCCTTCACATCCCCACATACGGAATCTCCCATCAGCTGCAAAACCATAGTGAAACGCAGGCCGGCGCAGTGACGACATCAACTTCGCTGCTGTCGCGCAAGGATGTTTGTCTAAGCGTATACCTATCGAAACACGAATTGCTCGTTTCAGATCTGCCACCTTCTCAACAAATCGACCGGCGCGAAGATCCTTTATGATGTGATCGCTTCGTATTCTACAACTCCTGACGGAAAGTGGCTCGCTTTCGACAACATCGAGACGATCAAGTACAAGGTTCGCTATGCGCAGCGTGAAGGCCTCGGAGGAGTCGGACTCTTCACCCTTAACGATGAAGACTACGACGGAACGTCGTGCTCCGCCGGTGGTTACCCCATTTTGAGCACCGTCTTGAGCTCCATGTGCCCTGCTCAGTGATCACATGTTATTGCTTTTTTGTAAGCGAACGAAACTGGAATAAAAAGAAAGTTTTGGACGAAATTGTGTACATGACTACTGAATACTCTTGAAGACCGAGCGAATTGAAGGATGTTCTTCAAGACTGTCTATCTTGGCTTTACAAGGGTGTTGCCAACGCATTCTATCGGTAGCGTTTTATGCTCGGAGGAGCGACAGCGTGCCGCAAAACGTGTAAACAAGAGGCCGCCTTTGCTGACAGGCGAGCGTTATATCGATTTGGTGTGCGTCGCGGTGCCCGATCCTCCCAGCTGCCTGAGTCTTCCTTTTAGCTAATGTGCGAGTGTGCGGACGTGTCGCCTTCGGCATTTCGGCAAGCCATGAAAAGTTGGCATCCTCCTCACTGAGTCCGAGAATCGCATTTTTCTACATTCATACGCGGTCGTCACTCGTATTAAACGAATTGTGATACCGCTCTTTCAGCTTCGGCTCAACTTGGGTAACACAACCGCAACATCGTCACAGGTCCGTGTTGTTGCGTACCACCAAAGCAGTGAATGCATGGCTGGGCCAGAAGGTTGCTACACTCATAGAAGGTAAGATACATCCAATATTCAATTTAACCTGTCATGTAAATGTCTTAAAGTAACCACTGAGCATAGAGGCTGCTTGATAGAGGCTGCTTGATGAGTGAGATATACAGACACATTCCTGTTTCCTTGGCAACCAAAAAAACATGTAGTGTTCAACGCTAATGGCTTTCTTATGAGATATGGTGACATTCTGTTGCCTTGACAACGAAAAAAAAACATGCAGAGTCGAACGCTAATGGCTTTCTCCTTGCTATAGAAACGAACATTTACGGTGTTGCTATTACGGTAGTAGAGTCCATCCGGTAGCAGGTAGTAGGAAATTCATCAAAACACCGTTGCCTACGAACTTACCACGGTGGCATGTTTCAGTCAGCAACTCCATATGGATAATTTCGTCGGCATCGGCAAGCTTTCATCACAGCATGGACGTAAGTCGTGGGGCGTTGTGGCCACACTTTATTAAGACACTTAAGAAACGAATCGACACCATCTCAAGTAATCGGGCACACAGAAAGAGCGCATTTTAACCTACTCAGCTGGATACCACCATCTTTGGACACAATATCGTAAAAGGTACCGACTTATTTCGAAAATGTGAGGCTGATGATAAATTACAGCCCGATTCTAGTCGCAATTGCACGGCTGACAGCGTTTTTGACCTCAGCTTCGTCTTGTCATGCATCGAAATGAATGCCACCACTCATCGGCCTTGGTGACCCATTCCATAATAGGAGCGAACGAGATCAATTTTCAGAATCTCGGACACCTTCATGCCGAAATATCAATCCGATGTCAACAAAGGTATCCCAATAGGTGTTCTGTAGAACTCCTACAAGACAGCGTTGCACTAAAGTGCACAAATGTCAAACACCGAGAGAAAAAAGAAAAGAGAACCAGCAAAAAACGATTTTCACATAATGATGCAGCGCTCCGTTCGTATGAAGTACTGAGCCGATTCGAGCCGCCACTTCCTTATGTGAAAAAAAACAACTTTTCGCTTATTACGCTGGGCAAGTAGAACCGCGGATCTCTTGATATTACAAAAGCGGTTATAATTTAAATGCCAGACGCTACGCTCCACTTCAACAACCGGCCAATAAGACATGGCTTAAAATAACTCTCCATTTTCATGCTAATTTTGCTGAAAAAAAGTACAACGAAAAAGAGAAATGGGAAGGACGCTCTGATAATTCCACTCCCAAAGGAACACCAGCACAAAAAAAAACGATTTTCACGTAATGATGCAGCGCTCCGTTCGTACGAAGTACTGAGCCGATGCCACTTCCTTATGTGAAAAAAAACGACTTTTCGGTTATTACGCTGGGCGAGTCGAACCGCAGATCTGTTGAGTTATAATTTAAATGCCAGACGCTATGCTCCACTTCAACGGCGGGCTAAAAACCCATGACTTAAAATAACTCTCGGCTTTTGTCCTTATTTCACCGATTTCGCGCGTAATGGAAAAAATACAAAAACTCAAAAAGGAGAGATGGGAGGGACGCAATGATGAGTCCACCCGCTTGCCCACTATCAACGATGGCTTCCTTCTTTGAACGCTATGGCAACTTAGTGGACAAACCACTTAGTAGCAGTAGGTTCTTAGAAAAGATGCACCGTTGTGTGCGGACCCAATTGCTCACCCACTTCAACGTTCCTGAAATGAAGAAATTACATGGAAATGTCAGCCGCCGAGTCATCGTCCATCGGCACACCCGTAGTGGCCTGAAATTTATGTACATGTGAACGGCAACTTAAAATCGTTTCGAAGTAGAATGGCGCCCATTGTCGTCCTGCAAGAAAACGACAGCATTTTGATGCTGATGTCATCAAAAAGTGCTCACACACTGCTGCCGAATTCTAGAAAGAACAGAGGGATCCCCCATCATAAGTGCATGGAACCGTCTACTCTTTCGTTTGCTGCACTGCACACCGCATTACTAAACGTATCAAAGACGTATATGACACAAGATGTGTTCGGTTATTTTAGGTGTTTCTCTCGCTCTTCGAACATCCGATCCTGAATCCCAATTTTGCGTTATCATTGTCATGACTCCAACACCACTGAACTTACGCGCTCGCTCCACAATCAATGATGGCTTCACATACTTTGTAAGAGAGCATCAAGCGACTTTATAGCTGATTGGACATACCGCTCGTTTTGTCCTTACAAAATCCTAAATTTGAGCTCCTGACTAACTACCAACAGTTATTGTTTAAAACTAGTGTTTTTTCAGTTTTCTTTCTGCACGGACACTTTCCTGCAAGTCTCGTACCAACGCGCTGCTCAGAACGCTACGAACACAATACGCTGACCTCGTCCCACCACTGCAGCATTCAAAAACCTTCGAATCCTTCGGTATCAGACGCCTGAACTCTTTTGTTAGAAAGAGTACTTACATCTGCAGGCAGCTGATTCACTGGTCGATGTTCAGTCCGCTTCCCGCCGGCAGTATCCCGAAAGCGTTTCTGCAGCATGCCACGCTCGCTCCACTTCAACGACTTCATTTCTTTGTACGCAAGTAGTCCAGAGAGAAGCAACTAATTGAACACGTTTTAGTCGCCTTTCAACTTCTTTGTACTTCTAGTATTATGTACGCATATACCAGCCCGGTATGCACGTGTAAGAACGCAGCATTTAAGCAAAGTCCTACTGTGGTGCTCTTGTAGGATTCTGCCCTATGAACATGGATACCGCTTATCACAGCGTCTGCGGATCCATTGCATTCACATCCAATCAGTTTTTCTGCCCGAGGTCCGCGGAGACCTCGGTGGCCTCACTACCGACAACGACGTCTCGTGATTGTAAAAGTGAACAATTGGTTTAAGAAACTCATTAAGTGATTTTCAGCTGCTTTTTTAATTCTACGCACCTACGCTCCCCCGACTCAATACGAATTATGTAGGTAATCTTACTGTTGCCTTTACTTATAATGACGATCGAATATTTCGTTTTGACAGGCACTGTTTGTCTCTAAATCAGCGATGACCGCAAACGGACATAATATAAGCGAATCGCTCTTGATTGCCTTCATCTCTATGCTTTCAACAGTTGAGAGCAAAGTGCTCGTTTGCTCTACTTCACCATTTTTTAAAAAAACATTTGGCATTACGTGTTTGACCGGCCAAGATTAAGCGTTCTTTATCCTTCTCGAAATGGATATTATCCACGTATTATTCAATTGCAGGTTTCTGCCTCTGCCCAATCGAACGACTGAATCGTTTCAAAGTCGAATGACTTCAATGCCCCGCCACGCCGATATGGCTCATGAACAAAGCTGCTGCTACGTACTTAACGTCTACTCAAGAACGTCCGCGTCTGTTTGATCGACCGCGACTACTTTTTCGTAGTGAAAATATCCACTTACACACTTGTCCAAATTTTTGATGTTTAGTGACCGTCTTCACCTGCAGACGAATTTTTTTTTGAAACATGGCACCAAATGCCGCCAAACCCGATCGCTCGCTCCCACTTCAACGATGCTTCTTTTGTGAGAGTGTGCATGTACAAACGACAATTAACTAGGGTAATTGCAGGACTTTTTTACCCGCATTCCAACGGCTATATGAATTACGTCGAATTGTAAGAACAGCTTTTTCATACCACTGTTCTTAATCGCTCGCTTATAGGTTTCTGCCCGATGTTTTGCGCCTTGATGCGCTGAGTGTCTTTATATTCTACGGCTTCGAATACATGCGATTTTTTTGTACGTTACCTTTTACAATGGAACCAATTCATAGCACTGTTTAGAAAGCTACGATGGCTTCTGGAACATGTGCATTGACGCGAATTTTTCTGCTCCTAGTGACACCAATGTAAGACAATACTTGAACCGTTATAGCGATATTTAATCTGTTTGCACAGGACGGTGAATCACCTCTTTCTTATGGCCTGCTAATTAACGATTCTGATGGAATGCTGACTAATAAATGTCCACAAATGGACATCGCTTCAAGTACGTTCGTTATTCTGCCCTAAGCTCGCAACAGCTTGCGACCGATGTTTTCCTCAGAGCTCTGAGGGACCCGCTTCCCAAAAATGTATGAAAATGCGTTGTGTGGTGTATATAACTACAATACTGTTGCAGACATTCTTCCCATCGAGCCGGTTTTGCCTCTATTTGCTGAACGAATCAGCATGAGTTTTTAAACGTCTACGACCAATGTTTCTGCCCACTACTGAAAACGCCGAAGTACTTCCCGATTTTACGCAGAGTTTGTTTGCCAAGCCTAGCAGTCGTTTTAAATCACACCATTTTCAGTTCTTTTTCTGACCAGATTCTCTCTTTAGCCGATTGGCCGAACGCTTACGATGCACTGACCCCCTCAACAAGGTAAGGAGAATATACCAACGATCTAATATAACAAATACATCGTATGATCAGGCAATGATGTGAAATGTAGCCTTTTATGTACGTACCGATGAATCATGATCCATTCTGCCGTGTGCATGGGCCATGGACACCCTCTATGTTGCCGGCGGCACTGAGTGACTGTATCACTCATTTTCTGCCCCGAATCGTGAATGAAAGTGAATGAAATTGCTATGAGAACTCGTAAAAAACGCCTCTGCACTTTAACCTTTGGCGAAAATCGAATCTGGTAAGACACTGCTGTTGAAACATTAAAGTTATTTCTGTAGATTTTTTATCGACTACAATGGGGCTGCGACGCATAGAAGAATGCCTACAGCAACGGCCGTGTAAAGGAAGGGCCTCGCCGAAATCAGCCGCACACACACAGTGGAAGAGACGAGTGTTTTTCTCAAAACTCGCCTGCGACTGGCCATGTTGAATGTTCTGTGATTGTCCGATTACACTGCTGGAAAGCGAAGACTGTACAGATTCGCAAAGAAGCGATTAAACAAGGTTCGTACGACTTTTGTTCGACGTTGAAAATATATGGTAATCCTTTTTAGTGTAATGTGAAACGGTAATGTGACACAGACCCTTCGACATGAAAGCCGCCGTTTGCAGCAAGTGGCGCACATGGAACTGCTTTCGACATCGTGTGTTGATCCCTTTCTTTGTAAGTTGTTGAGTACAATGGTGAAAAAGATGGTCCGCCTCTTTGCAGTTATCCTGATGGAGAGACGACTGCGTCCTCCGAATAGCATCTGCGGCTTAAGGAGAAGCGAAGATCTTGAATATGTTGATTACGTGATGAAAACCGCTGAATACGTCGACAGTCGACGATGACGATTATTTCTCCTTGTGATGCTCCTTGCGTCTGCCGCCAAGTTGTTGTCCTTTGAAAGAACAAATAAAGGAAGCTGATTTATGTACCTTGGACAAGGACCTCAGAAACCAGTCGAATTTGAGTAGCATTGCTCCTTTTTTATTGGCCAGACAGGGAAGTCGTATAAAAAACACGTGTTATTAGTTTGTTGGCTGTCGGTCCAAAGACTGTAAGAATACACGTGTCCCAAGAAGGAAGTAATTGACAGCAAATCGCCTCACGATGAATTAGCGTCTCTTCCTCGTTGGTGGTCGATGTTCACATAATGGAACATGTTCTCGATAAACGAACCGTTACCTCAAAATCCGGTGACTGATGTGATGTTAACATGTCTGCTGATACATAAGTCTAGTGTTGACATTAAATCAGTCTCACTGAGGAAAGTTGTCGGTCTTGATCTTAAGCTACACTTATAAGTATTGCAGGATTGCATGAAATGAGACACACGACTGCTTTATTCATACATGACTGGGATCGAACGGCATAGATAGAAAAAAAATGGTGTGTAAGCATACAATTCCTTATTAAATTTGCAATGCACTGTTATTTTAGTTTATTCATTCAGCTCATTTTATTCGCTATAGTTTAGGGCACATGTGGAATGCACGGTTGTCTATGACTAGGCGGTTCTCCGCATAGAAAATACACCGATTTCAAGGTAACTGTAGTTCATTTGATATCGGATAATGATGCCGATACACTCTTCCACCTTCATCTGGGATAAAATGCTTACTGAGTGACTAACACGCATACTCGGGAATGCTAGGAACACTTAGTCACTTGTAACCTCCCCCTTATTTACTCTTCACATTCCCGTTGAGATGAAACAATTAAATGAAGAGAACAGGTTCTTCAGGGGCGAGTAAGTTCCGTTTTGGTGTTATGACAAATGAGAGATGTTTGTATTTTGTCTATTGAATTACACCGAAATGATTATGAACTCGAAGAAATATTTGGGTTTGAGGTTACTATTCTGCACGAAAGGTCAAAAGTTGAGTTGAACTCTACTAAAATCGTGAGCGAAATTGACACATTGGTCGGATTGTCTTGACAAAATGTCATCCATTTTGATGGGGTAGAAGTTGACAGACGCATATCGATTCCTTCTAGATGGATGTGGTGATCTGTGCGACGATCCAGGACATTGCTGACTTTATTACACATGAGATGCCGGCGGAAAACGAACAAATATTAAGTGAAGTGGATAATTGAAAAAGAACAATATATACAGTTACTCGCAACGGTTCGAACTCCGACAGTGGCTGTGGAGAGGTTTAAAGCTATGTTACGACCACGCTGACGCTTAGAATGGCCTCGTCTTGCTAATTTTCGCGCCGACTGTCAGCTCCTCTGCCAAGAGGATGTTATAGTCTCCAGCGGCGAACAGCAAGTAGCGTGGCGAACGGCGAGTAATCGTGTAGGCGACGTCGAATTGGTTGTCGAAGATGCCAACCATCCAGAAGCCTCCGAACACCTTTTCCATCTCCTACAAATCAGAATTCGTTCCTTTCTTTACTGTTTCTCAGAGCACTAACCGTTCCGATTTCATGCGCCTCATTGCCAGATGAGACTTCTACCGTAGTGAAGTGCTTAATTATGGCTCGCTTGGCAACGTCGACAACTTGCTGACTTGCGCCGTATTTTGCTAAGAGCTCAATGCTAATTCTAACTTTCTTCCCCACAAGGTATCTAAAGTTAAAACCCATGAATTGTAATCCACAATAGAGAACTTACTGTTGAGCTCCGTCACTCATCTGCGGAACGTAGCGATTGTAGACGTTCGCGTACACTGACAACGTACAGAAAGCGTAGAAGAGAGTCACAGACCAAAGCACGGAGCTCATAGTGAGTCTGTACTTCTGAAACGTAAAAATTACGAATGCGTTCTGTAGTGCCGGAGGGAAGAAAAAAACACGACAATTTCACGGGATTATCCGATTCCGAAGACAAACTGGAATTCGACAGGCTCTTCTGGGTATAAAAAGCGAGAGTTGGCACTCTTCAGAGAGCTGGGCAAAGGCCTCATGGAATTATCTCGTCCCTTAGTGAAAGCCAAAACAACTTCCACCTGATTGGGCGTGGGTCAACGGCGTCTCTCGCTCGTTCGATCAGCGTCATTTAAGTACGGCGCTACTTGAACGACGCCCATCAAAATCAGAGAGTGGGCGGACGTTAAGGCACGACGTCACCGTCTGGACCTACTGATCGGATGTACCGGGGTCGGCACTTTTTACTGATCTTTCAAAGAACGGACTTGTCTTTAGAGTATACAGTGTACTCATCAGTCCTAACATGTGATTTGAGTCTAACAGTTCACATGTTCGATACTCATTGATTTTCAGGTTACAGTCATTAATAACAGCCCCATATGTGTCCTTTCGTCGTCACCTAAGGACAATAGTTTATATATCAGCTGCACTATTGGCCGCTGTTTTTCAAAACAATCAACCAGTTTATTGTGTAATGTAAAACTTGAATACAATAAACGAAGAGAATGTTAACTGTTCACTGTTTCATGAATGGCACAATTAGAGTTTTTAATAAAGCGCTGAAGCGAAAAACGTTTGAAAACGTCCGACAGACGGAGAAATTGGCGATCACTTCAGAAATTACTTAGTGCACGTGACGTAACAGTCTTTACAGAACCTTTAGGAATGTGGACTGTCAAGTACATCTCTTAACGACTACCAGAAGAAGAACCGCACAGAAGCCCCTCGTATAACCTAGATTGAAATGAAACTAAGCGGAACCCGATTGAAAGTGCGTGTCGCTATATTTTATGGGCATAACTATGATCATCAATGACGAATGTCCGTAACTATGTTATTTTCAAAAATCGTTACAGTGTATTCTTCGAGCACACCTCTTGATAAATGAAAATGTCCTTGATACACAAATGCTCAGACTGTACTGCCTGAAAATTAGACGGTCAGAGATGATACAGTGCAATGTTTAATGGCAATCGAATGAAAAGTGCAACGTAAACCGGACATTGTGTGAAGGCTCGAAAAGGCAGACGAGAGACATCTCCAGGTTCAGATAATGATGGCTTTTATTCAAATATTCATGTTTCTTTGAATCTGTTTGGCTGTCCATAACGATCGATAACGATCTGTGACCGATCATGAGTTGTCCATGGATTATCTATAGCCATTCATGTCTGTACATAAATAAAAAAAAACTAAAAAGTTTTCAAAAATGAAAGTGAAGGCTGTCCGTGAAATTGGTCCCGATTACGGTGTCCATGTTTTCCCGTCCATCAATGCTTTATACCACTCATCCATGTCCATGTTTTATATCTACCGTTAAGTTAAGAGTACTGAATAGTCATGTCCGTAGAAACATAAATCTCCCTAGAAAGACTTTGTGAGTGAATTCCACATATCATTTCCGTAATTGGAACAATTCGTTGCTTTTTTTTATGAAATTAGTCATATCATTCCATTAACCTTTCCTCCCACATGGCGATGCGTCACTCTCGCCCTATGCTCAATGATGGTAAAACCCGTTTTTCGCCTTCAAAAGTGAGCGTTTAACAATTAGTCCCGTCAACCACTGTGACCTTCGTTTAATGGTGAAACGGTTCAAAGGTGCAATTTGTAAATGGTTTCTATAAAATAACAATGCTCCCTCTTCGCCGAACAGCCATTGTGACTGTGTCCTCACAATCAGCTACTGTACGTCTTCGCGATTATGTATTTCACAGTAAAACACGCAGTACTAAAGTGAACGGATCGAAAAACCGACAGTACGAAAGTTCATGTGTCGTACGTCACAAAAGTGGGTAAACTAGGTACTGTCCCTATTAATAACAGACAGTCCCTTGTCGAAGAGCTCAATTCAAAAATATCTTATCAGAGTCAGCCGATCAAACTAAAGAGCGTGTAAGGCACCAGAGCGGTCGACCATAAAAAAGTGGCTGTTGAAACTAGATCAGTACCAAATAGTTGTCTGATTGATTACTATGTGACCGTAAGAGGCTGATGTGCCGCAACGGCGGTTACACTACAGTGTATATGAGAAGTCAATTGTCTCTAGGGTTCTGTAGCAATCACTAAACGTCTTTGGGAACTATCGAGAAAGTTGTTATCGCATCATGTTCAAGCATTACAAGAGCTGCTGCCCGCCAGCTGAGTTTCATAGTAGAGCTTAGAATCCTCGACGTGTTCCAAGTCATAGCTCTACTTTCGAAATGACGAGGCACCGAAATTTTAACCTGTTCTCTCTCTAAAGCCACTATATATAGTTTACAAACACGACTTTTTTTATTAATTGTCTCTTTTGACGTGCTTTTTGGATCAGAGAACATATAGCGCCGCATAGATCGACCATACTCGGGCGTCAGTTCATCAGAGATCACCAGAATCGCTTGTTGTGACGCAAGATATGGTGTTCTTCGATTCACAGGAGGACAAAGCCGATTCGCCTTCATACGGTGGAATTGATGAGGAAAAGCTGTTGGAAAATCACGCTTTCCTGGTTTTCTCGTAACTATTCTACGAGCACATACTAGAATCTATAAAACTGCATAACCTCCGAGAGACAATTTATCCTTAGTGTGTTCTTCTATCGTTGCGAGAGGTCGTTTTCTGGAACACACAAGTGATGTGCTTTGTAGTTGATGTATCTAATTGGGTTTGGAACCCGTTCTCAATCTGACTCAATTCGAAACACAAAGTTCATCTGGGTCACTTGTGAGTCAGCGTGATCTTTGCCGCCATTTTGGTCAGAAAAACGATTTGCACGAACAGCACCCATGAGCACTGAAGGGCAAACGGTCCTGCGATTCTGAAAGAACATTCTTGTTATCAAGCGGTATGGCAAAAAATCGGACGACATATACAGACAAAAATTACCTTTTTCCACTTGGCGGAACCGACGAAGCTTCCTTTTTCTAAATCATCATTTGCGGATAAAAATCACCACTTCGTTCAGCACGTGAATGGTCGCCGCTACTTCAAAGCTGACTCTACTCAATTCACTGCGCAATTCTTGCTCTTTGGCTTCGGCCCACTTTGACGACCTTTTTATTGTCAGTGATACATTGCCGTGGCTGATTGGTGTTTTCTCGTTGTCAGGCTCATGTCTGTGAAACAAGTTTTTAAGCGCGAAGCTCACGTAACACGGAGCAAAGCAAAAACAAACCATGACAAGTTCTCTATATTGTACATTGATTTTCTAGGGCCACACTCACCGTTTAATACGCTTAGAACACAGATATTGGCTCGTCTTTGGGTGATTGTTGGGTGGACTGAGTGGTGGTATGCAAACGTGACTGAACATTTCATTTCGTTCACAAACCTAAGCGCTGAGCTTTTCTTCTCAGCTCACGATCAAGCCTGATTACTGAAAACATTTTTTGTGTTTTTATGACAAACGCTCTATGCATCGACTTGAGTTTTGTGGTTTCACTTTCTGCCACGTTACGATTACATCTCTGTATGCACTCTCATCTTTCGAACAAAACAAAAACATGTTATATGCTGTTCGCTAACGATGAACTTCCTTATTTCCCGCTTGAATCACTCCGTCAATCACTCAGTGGTAGAACTTGTTTATATTCTGTTATTAAATACTTATGTACAAACAGTTTGTGAACACATACGTCTCAAGAGATCATTGGGCTTTGACGCGCTGTGGCGCCGTCGGCTGCGGGACGTTCTGGAGCGGCGTGGCGGTGCCGTTCATGATAACTGCCGGAGGCAGACGAGGTTGAATCGGTGTAGAAGGGGTGCTGGTTGCAGGTGGAATTACGTTGTTGTTGACCAGGTAGTTAGGGGAAGTGTCGAACTCTTGTCTCAGAATTGCTATCATCACAAACTCTTCGTTGTAGATCGCTGAAATAGTCATATAAGTAAATCAAGATTTTGAAGAAGTGACTTGCGGAATCTGCAGTCCATCAGGTAGTGGTACAAATGAAGATCGGCATCACATCCGATGACGAAGTATGGTCGCTCGTACTGCAATCCCATGATATCATAGTGAACGCAAGCTCATACAATACCTCGATGCAGTCTGCAAGATACTGTGGCGAAGGCCTCTCATCTTCGACGATTCCTCCAGCTATCCTGATGAGTTCACAAAGAATCTTGTGTGACGGATGGACGCTGGGCATAACGTGAAAGATGCAGTCCTCAAAGATGAGTTCCCTCCGCGCGCGGAACACGCTGGTCTTAACGTTGTAGCCATAGTTCTTCTCGTTTTCATCATCGCGAAGGTAGAGATCGTAGGTATCTAAAGACGGTAGTGAAATAATGGGTACCAAATGTGTAATGTACCAGGAAAGTGTAGAATAGTGTAGCCGTAGACGATGAAATTGTGGCTAACTACGTTTTTGCCCAGCGCAATAGCTTTCATCAGTTCCACTGTCCGGAAGAGACTCACACATACGAAGTGGGTGCACTTCTCGACATCCATTGTGATTTCCGCACCAAGAAATTCGGCTTTCTGAGGACAAGAATTTTCATATCTTCTTCTAAATCATCATACCTTAGCCAAATTCTTTTCGTCCTCGGGCAACATGCCACTGAAGTAGATCACACACTTTGGTAGTGTTTGACCCAGATCTCTGAGTAGTTTTTGCGCTTGAGCGATTTGTTCGTCACTAGGCGGTGGACTGAGACTTCTGAACAATAAACTAAATCTCCAGAAAACGTGATGAAGGACCTACTTGACTTTTTTGAAAGGAAAGATGTTCTCGTCGTTCTCGATGCTTTTCCGTAGTTCCATTCCAATGTTGAAGAGTTCCTGATTGACAAGAATTGGGATTTTCCATGGAGCTGTAATTCAGAAACAATAATATATTCACATATGCTTTCTATGTGTGTTAGCTTTAAAAGAGTCGCTTTTTTCGCCAACATTTTTAAATAACATACCTAGAAGCTTGTTATAAATATCGCTATGGCGTTCCATAACATAAGGAGTGGTGGACACCTCTGGACACGGCTCACTTGTTCCAAGACCATAATGTGGATTCTCAGGATCCGGGTACCCGTTACAAATTCCCGTATACGCGTCAAGCAGCCACCGGTAGTTGAGCACTTTTACACCCCAGTCGCGCGCTTTCTCCACCTTTTCCGATTCACTAGAAGAAAAGATGGATCAATGAAGATACGGTACAATTTCATACCATCGAGCAATGATGTAGTCGTTTTCGCAAGAGAGGTGAGGAGTGAACCTCGCCCCTATAGCTGAAATCATCATCTTCACGTTGATCAGTTCGATATCGGTCCATCCACAAACAGCAATTGCCTTGCCCGTCCCACTTGGTGGACGTTTTACATCGTTCCAGAAGCTCGGCAAATGACAGTATTTCCACGGCGCCTCCATCCGTTTCCTCATCAGCACCTCATTCAACCATTGCAACGTTACGCAACGCTTTCGACAGTTTTCCTTAAAAACGCAACCATTTCCCTACAGTAACAGAACACACAACTTACGTTTCTCACAAACGGATGTTGATAGGACTCGCACAGTACATGAGTTGTCCGTTCGCTGTATCCCTGGTTGCCCCATTTGAGATCTCCTCCGTGGTACTTGATGACGGCCGACAGATTTGCCAGATCGTGTTTGTCGTTCAGACTGCGCTCGTTCTCCACCAGGAAGAAGTTACATCCCATGAGGCACATGTCTAGCGGCACTGAACATGCCATGTTTAAGGAGCACAAACGGGAGGAGGGTGGTCAATTTGTAACTGAGATATGTACAGCCAATTGATTAACTTCCCCAAAAATGCTTTTGGCGCCAAAACGAACATTAGACATTTCAATGTCGTACTGTGCTTTAAGGATTCTTCAAAATAATACATAACTAACAACATTAAATACAGAATTATTTAATGACTTAATTTCTGCCCAGTATTAAGCACACAATACTTTGCGTGGAACCTTATGAACTATGAACGTCACATGGGTGTGCAAAAACACCTGCTGGTGTATGTGTAGCAAATCACTTCCATCTGCTCGTCTGGTTTTTTTGTAGCTTTTCATGATGTGGAAAATAGGCTTCCGATTCTTCTCTAATTCACGCATTTTTTGCTCTACTAATAGAGACCTTAAGAGGCTTAGTTCCCCTAAAACCCTGCTCTTATCTGATGAAAGACTCCACCACTGTCCCTCGGCGGTGTACTCCAATTAGAACCGTTAATTACACAGAAGAAACTCACTGCTGAAATGCTGAAGGTCATGCCCAAAGAAGTGACTTCCTTGAGTTGCCACTCTCATGATGTTCGGCACTAGAGGTTCTAAATTCAAATTTGTCGATCAATGGTCCTTTGTTGATGGTGTATTACCTCCGGGAAGGCACTGAGGTCGAAGCGCCTGAGTCGGCGACATGAGACCAGGAGATCGCAGATCGGACGCATTTGGATACTGCGGTGAAACACCCTGAACTGGTGGTCCAAAGCGTACTGTGAATGGAGGTGCTTGAGACGGTGTTACCGAGCCAGACGGGTACACTAAACGTTGTCCTTTTAGCGTTACCGCACTTTTACGACTTTTTTTGAATGTTATTAATATTGCGCTGTGCGTTTTTCCCCCGTTGCTATGCTAATGAGGTGTTGGTGCGGCGCCATGAATCGACCGAATTGTGAAAGAAAGCACTTTACCGACCAGCCGGGCGCAATGGCGCCGCCGTGGCTGAGGACGGCGGCACTGTGAGGTGCTGTCATGTTTGTGCACCGAATAACACACTACGTTTCGTCGCGCACCAACCGTCCAGCAACGGGCGGCGGTCAAACATGGAATACCAATCAGCAACGAGCGCAGCCGCGAGCACAAAAACCACACGCAGCACGCGTAAGAAGGCATGACATCAATCTTTGCGACGCCCGCTAGTACGCTTACGTTTGATTGCTGACAAAGATGGCGACGAAGCGTCTTCGCCGTCTGGCGAGGATGCGGCTTCCGAGTCACCATTGGTCGAAGCCTCCTCATCACTCTCGTCACTGGCTTCCGACTTCCGCTTCTTGACAGATAAATCTATCGGCTCCGGATCCGGAGAAACACTTCGCTTAAGATGTATCTCTAAGGGTGCCGGAACGGTTTGAGCGTTATCGTTCGCTGAGCTCTCAAGTTTCGCATTAGGCTCGGACGACTGGCTAGCAGGAGGCTGACCACTTGAGGTCACTTCGTCGTTCGTACTATCAACAGGGTCGACGTCCATCTCGGCAATGGTCGCGTCATCGTTTTTTGCCGGGCGCGTGCCGCTATTTTCCTCTGAGAGCTGAGGAACCGCGCAATTCGAATGAGAGGACTGCGACTTTACGTTCTCATTAATAAAATCGTAGCTCTCATGCTCAAACTCCGTCGCGGCTTCGTCTATTTCTACACTCTCCAGCGCTTCTTCGAAATCGTCTGGGTCGAAGGCAGATTCCGAGTCTGCAGTCTCCACAGAGTTGCACTCCTTCTCGACCACCTGCGCCTGTTGAGTGGGAGGCTCGGCAGCAGGTGCCACCTCCTTTAGCACCTTTTTGAAGTTCTCCTTGTCATCGTGGAGCTCGGAAACGCGCGGCTTCTGAGCTACGGTAACGGAAGCGAAGCCGACGAGGTGGCCGTCGGACGCGATACCGATCGGATCTTCACCCATGGCAAGAGAGGAGCGACACGGGCACTCGAAAATCACATGCAGCACAACAAAATGCTGCCTGAAATGAGTTCATGGGATTGTGTCAAATTAATCAAACGCGCGAGAAATCGGCGGCGCAAAAACAATAGTACCAATTACGCTAAAACCACACGACGGCAGCGCGACGAGAAGAAGCGCAGGAGTGGAAGAAGCGGAGATAAGCCGCGATATGGGCAACTGCCGCCATAGTAACTACTCGCAAATGCCACCGTATCCAACGAAAACACGGGAACATGAGGAGCGCAACGACGAAGTTCTTTCCCACTGTTTATGAGTGCTGCTCAGCGTTGAAATCGGAATGCGCGATCTTAGGAGGAGCGGCATCACGAGGCTGGGGAGAGAAGGAGGGAAAAGGTGGCGTTTAATAATTACCAATGAGAAAGAGCGAATGGTCTCTAATTGTGCGCGTGTGCGAGAGGAGCGACGGCTCTCCGTAATGCCACCCATAGCACATGCCTTCGGAGGAAACACCGCTGATTTCGGACACTCATTATTCGATTCCTTTGAGTTTTATGAGAGAATACGTCGGCGCGCGCCTGTTATGAGGTTAAATAGAAAAGAGTGCGCGAGAACAAAGTTGGGCCGATCGCCTCCCTCTTTCCTTCCTTCCTTCCGTCTTTGAGCCCTTATTCCACACAGCTGGCGCTCCTCTTCTGTCGTTTCCTCTCCGCATATACCTCCTCCCCCTTCACCGCCTTCGTCCCTCCTTTTCCTTCAAAACCTCGGCGCGCGATCGCCATCGGATAGACGACGGAGACGATCTAGTGAACCGGCCAGCCACTCAACGACACCAGGAGCATCGGTGGTAGAACCACTGCGCGCTCGCGCGCAAAATTGTGCGAAAGATGACAAGTGACGTTCGAAAAGGTTATCCACCACTATCGCTCTCTATCTCAGCTGCTTTGCTTGCTGCTCTCCTGATGCAATAAGGGTCCGCGCACACCGTGAAACGGAAGCAAAGGGAAAGCACCCGAAAAGCAAGCGAAAAGACGTAAAACGGAAAGAGAGTGAGAACCAACCAATCTCCCTGCATCTCCACCACATCTAAACAATTCATTGAAAAACGGCTTGGAGAAATGGCGGAGCAAAGAGGAAAGCGAACGCAGCCCGAAAGAAGAACCGTTCGGACATCGCGAAAGTTCGCAATTGCTGAGGGTGGTAAGCTGCACTGGCTGATTGTCGCCGGTATGTCCGTGGCTGCGAGGATTGAAGGCGCAACCCTCGTCGCCAACAGCAATGCCCTCACACGCACAGATGCAAGTGTTTTCCGCCACCGCTGCAGACGACATCGCGGCGCAAACAGATGAGCGCAATCGGTCAAGAGACAAAAAAGAGGCGATGAACGGATGTTATGCAGTGATATCGCTCGCGCGATGCTAAACGGGAGAGATTGACGCCGCCGGAATAAAGCAGCGACGACGGCGGCGGCGGAAGAAGGCGCCGAAGGAGAAGAAGCGTGAACGCACAGAACAACGAACGAATAACGTTGGCGACGTCTATGACGATGAGACAACGAAATTGAAAAGAAAAAGACAAATCGTAGCCATTTCGAGCAAAGGGCCGGCACCCGTGTGTGTGGTGCCGAAGATAGTGGTGCTGTAGAAGGCGCGTAATAAAGCATGCAGAGGCAAAATGAGCAGCAGATGGATGATGCACTTGCCCTATATCAGTCGAACCCTTTATGCCCTCAGCGAGTCGCTGGCAGCGCACCTCACCTCGATAGCGGCAATCGCATTTTCGTCTCCTCCAGGCACCACCCTCAGAGAGCAACACCACGTCCTCCCCTTTCTTTGCTCTACTTGGGCGGAAGGATTTCAAAGCCGCTTCCCCCTTATTTAGACCTCGCTTCGCGCTGTTAGCTTTTGCCACCGCCAGCACCACTTCCACGACATCACCGCGAGTGCATAATTGTGAGCACGCGCTCGCTCTCCGGAGGACTTCATCAAACGACAAAATATGCATCCGGGCAAAGAGTTAATTCGTGTTGTTGTCATCGTCGTCATTTTGACCGTTGTTCTCTCCTCGCTTTCAGCTCCCGCTCCTGGCGCCATAGCATCGAAGCTCTTGCGCACGCCGCCAGACATTAAAATATGAAAGTTACGACGCTGTTTCCGTTGAGGGTGTGAGAACGTTCGACTCCATTGCGGGGTTTAAGGGACACAGACGAGGCAGCCAACGACGGAAACAGCACGGATAAAACGCTCGGTCAAAATGAGTACGTAAAATGGTATAGGCTAAAGATCGAGGCGACAGTCGTGAAGCATGGCGTGACAAAGCACCAAGTGCGCGTCTCGGGAAAAGGGCAACGTGACCACAGAATCATCATCCCTTCCTTTATCGTCGTCGGCCCTCCCGCAGCAGCAGCCGCAGCTAGAAATAATGACGACAATGTATGTGATGCTCCTCTAAGGGCGAGGTTCGGCCCGATGACCGATCAGGCCCCGACAGTGTCAGAACGGCGCGCGGAGAGGAAAAGCCACCCTCAATAACGACCGTTTTACTGACAGCAGGGGACACTCAGTGCAACATCACCACGGGGAGAGAGAATTTGCGTTCCTCCTTCCCCTCTAATATCATAGGCAAAACATTTTGATGCGCCTTTCGCGCTCAGTTGTTCCGCCAGTCGCGGTTGAGCGGCGACATTCCCAAGTGACCAAACGGCTCTTACCAGGTTCGTCTAATTGCGATGTCGCGCTTGATCAAGTAGCGGCGACGCCGAGATCGTCCGCTAAGTGAGTGCATCGGAACGAGTCTTATCGGAGGCGATGGCGCAGGTAAGCGTAACAAAAGATATTCGCGCAAACGCTAACGGAAAGTGGTTTGGCTAATTACACGCCTCATTCTAGTAAAGAGGATAGGGAGACGGTTGAACAGAGTGGAGCGGATGCGCCGCCTTCCTATCCTGCTTAGGCGCATGGAGGGAGATACCCTTTTGAAAAGTGTTATAATCACGAAGTCGGAGGAACGACGCGCCTCACTCAAGGAGTGGCGGCGGCGGTAGCGTTACCTCAACGGGAAGGCCGGGAGCACGTGAACTCCGGACACGCAACACAAGGTAGGTCGTTTGGCTACAAACTGAAAAGCTCGCGCATTCATATGCTCAGAACGACGACGAGTCTCTATGTCTGTGCTGCTTGCTTACGCGCGCCAGAATGAAAACGAAGTCGCCTTAATGGCGAACTCATTTCTTAGCACTCTTGGCACCCAGTTTTCGTCTCTTTTATAATACTATACTTTCACTTGACGGCGCACCAACGCAACATATTGTTGCGCGCGAGCGCGCGAAAGCGAACGATTGCGGCGTGGTCGGATGATAAAGGGCGTTAGGCTGTGATTCAGAAAAACGTTTCGCGGTGTTTTCTTTTTCTCTCTCACTCCTTGCTGCTGCTGGTTCTGCGGAAGAAATTTGTTGTTTGTCATTGGAAACTTACTGCTATGAGGGGATGTGATGTGTTGTTGAGGAGGCTGAGGAACGGCATTCATCAACGGTGGTCGCACTTGAGGAGTCTAAAATGAGGATTAACATAAAACAGCTACACAAATAGAGACAGGTGTTTTTCAGTTCCAGCCCTTTAATTGTCTTCGTTTAAAGTTTTGCTCTGTATCGGAGACCTCCATCCGTTCCGCCTTTGCTATCTTTTATGTTCTGACCAGAGCAGTGGGTTCCCTTTTGACTACAGTTGTCGATTCTGACGAGTTTATAGTAACGCAGCAAGCTCTGTCCATCAAATGTGTACCTTCCTAATTTGTATCCCATGAAATGTATTTTGCATTTGGCCTTTTTCTGACACCTGGGGCAAGGGGGATTCAGAAAAGCCTTCGAAGTAAAGCGCTGCTATAGCACTGATTAGCCTTAAAACAGCTAATTCAATATGAAATGTGCCGCAATTCAATAAGGCGAAATTGCGTGAGGTCCTGCCTTTTCATTCACCCCGTCTAAGAACATATTAATTTCGGAAAGTCGTCCGTATTAATCAAATTTTCCAAAATTCTGTCTCCCCACACTCGCGTGATCTGTGGCCGTGAGCTTGTCATCCCGATCCTCCGTTGCGGAGAAAACGTTGTCTATAACGCGTCTTGCCTCTATATCTATTATACAAATGACTCGCTGCGTTTTGCCTCGCGCCTGCTGTTGTTGGGTGTGTCAGAGATTGAGGGCATTGATTACGGTAATTAAGCCGAGGGAAGATGCTCTAATTGTCAAGCTTGTTTCTCAGGGTATGCTCATTTGTTTGCCACCCTCATTCGATTCATTCGTTCGCACAATACACGCGCAGGTGTCTGCTGTGAGGTTTGTGAGGATCAGTGACGTCACCGCCGACGATAATTGTGTTGGTGATGAAAGATCATGATGCATTTGAAGCCCTTACTCACCAGAGGTGTCCGCGGAGTCATAGCCTGAGGAGGCACTTGTGCCCCTGGAGGGGGCGGGAAGTTCGGAAGGGCAGTCGGAAAGCCAATGGGTGCTTGTGGCGTCGGCTGTGAAATCGCCTGCGGCGGCGGAACGACGAAACCATTGATGTGTTGTTGTTGTTGTTGATGCGCTTGCTGCTGTTGTTGTTGTGTTTGTTGTTCTTTCGCCTGCAAAGCCGGCGGGTAGGCGACCGGCGGCGACGTCACCGCAGACGGCGGCGTCTGCTGAGACGGGGTTTGCGACGACTGCCCGCCCTGCTGTTGCGACGCAGGTGCGGAAGGATTTCCCGGCGGATATGGAAGACGGGTCGGTCGAGGGTAGCCCGGCTGCGCCTGTGTCATTGCTGTGTTGTAGCCTGCAAACGATTGCGGGTAAGTGAGCCGGACGAACGCATATAATAAGAGACCGCGATTGTAATTTATGGTAAGGCAGTCTGCGCTTAGTGAGATTCATTTATTATAACTGGCTCTTCGAAATTGAAAATTGACCGCTCGGTTTTTATTCTGCCTGCTCATGTTTGTCCCCTAGTCTTCTCATCTTTGCCCGCACCCATTGTTGTCGCTTGGAGCTCTGCTCTGTAGTTGTAGATTTGCCCGGCTGCTTAGGTTTACTGTCCTTTACACCGTCTTTCGTTACAAATTACTACCACATTATGCAACATTTCTCGTGCTTATAAAAACAGCTCCCCTGTCAAGGATAATCACCCAGTTCAGTCTCATAAACATCTGCTCACCCAATCAATTATTTAAACACATGTAACGAGCACTGACTGCTGCCCAAAACTACGCCTTTTTCCCGCGGAGACCCTTTGTAATATTTAATGAATTCTTTTCCCTCTCGTTCCGTTCCCACAGGAAAATAATTTCTGATTCACAACAACCTTTGCTGCAAACCCATATATTTCTCTTTCGCCGTTGCCAAAGACAACAGCCAGCTTAATTAAATTCTTTACAAGGCCAAACGCAATTGATCGGCGTTCGCGTTTTTAGAGTGCTTTTGGAGACGGAAACGTGTGTAAGCGACCTTTGGTAGTGCGCGTTCTGGTGCCTCTTCTACCCCAGCTCACTTGCTCTGGAGGTTCTTTGCTTGATTGGACCAACCGCATGAGCCAACCGCTCCCAACGCCCCGTATGATACTCAGCTACGTGGAAAATATTGTGTTGCGTTCATAATCGCCATCTAAGACTAAAATCCCGGAACTTACGAGAAGTTGTTATTTCGAGGCTTGAAGCACGCGTGAAGCGACGTGTATTTATAGTCGTCGACAAAACAACCCTAACATCTCCCCTCGAACGGAATGCGACGGATTTTCATCTAACCAGCTGCGGTTACGTCTTCGCCAACAACAAAGTAAGTTTTTCTGTTTCCTAATATCGAGATTGTCACGGAAAGACGTTATCTTTTCCAGTTGACCATGACTGGCTAGCTTTGCTATCCTTACCAGTCATGGTCAACTGGTAAGGATAGAAAAGCTCCTAAGTGCTTTTCAAATCCGCTAAAAAACCACGATTCCAATAAAAGCTATAAATGGAATTTGATTTAGCTGACATGCCTTAACTCTTTTCAAAGTCATGGAAATATTCATTACATCGCTTTGAGAATGTTATTTAGTCCTTTATGATGAAACTGTTTTTCTCAATCGTTTTTTTAATCAAACGCATACTTTTAAAGAAGGCTTTGATGATAGTCTTAGACGTAGATGCTTATAGCGCGGAAAAAACAGAGGCTTTGAGTCATCGCGTTCCCAAATCTGGCTTTCAAATTGTCTATGCTTCCCGTGCCTCAATACATAATGAGCTATTGATGACAATTTCTGTATTTGTGGTGTTTTATTCCAAAATCAGAATTATCGCGCAACACCCTATATGGAATCTCGATCGTTTCGAACATTTTTGGTACTTTTGTCCAATACGTGACTTTAGAAAACTGCCACGAAAATTGAAAATAAATAATTGTTTTTTGAAAGAAAGCATCGAGAAGTAATTGCAAAGCCGAGATCTAAGGGAGAGAAACCAGCTTTCCAAGCCACTTTTGTTACAACGAACTTGATATAGTACATCTTCCCGAAAAGAAATGCGCTTATATTCTACAGCCTTAGGCAAATGAAGCAAGAACTATCAGGAATCTATGAGCAAAAAGGACGAAGAAATTAATTTCTGCAGAAAGTTGACTCGACGCAACTCGAGTGGACTACTTGGGCAAGTAAGTGCGGGTCGCAAGCTTTGGCCTACGGCCGTCTGCGTGTCGACGACGACTCTTCGCGTCCGTCTCCGTCGTGCTCTCAATCGGTCAGAACTCCGTTGGTGGCCCGGCCCCGTGGCCGCCACCCCCATTGCGACGACGAGGACGTCGCCGTAGCACAGAGCGTATACATTTATAATGGGCGCAACAAACCACAACCTTGTCGAAACGAAAACAGAATACGCGCGAGAGCGTTCATACTTTGCGCCGAAAACGGAGGGAAACGGCGCCGCCGCTACCATGAATCGTGCGCAGTTGCTTCCGGTGCTCGACAACTTTTCCTCTTGTTCGTCTTCTGCGGCCCTCAGTGATTGTCTGCTGCGGCCCCTTCCCAACTCGGCACTTAAGGCCGACTTTTCAACTTGCTGTATCCAGCCTTGGGACAGCACAAAAAGTGAGCAGGGCAGCGCTGGTTTCGTTTTCACTTCGCCTAGGCGAGCTCCGTTGTGCATCACGCTTATAAAAATATCCATGAATTGCTCTCTCGTGATGCAAATCAACAACAAACGGCGCGACTTCGCTGGAGCCACATGACAAAACAAAGACGACGCGCTTCGAAAGCGCCGCGCGCCGTCTCTGTCGTCGTCCATGGGCACTCCCCAGCGGCCAGGGGTCAGGTTTCATCGTCGATCTTGATTACCAACTTGCATACTCTTTCTCAATTAAACATTTCTGTTTTCCAGCATCGCCTTCGCCCCTCTTTGAAGAAAACCTCTTTAATCGCCAGCCAAAGCCCGGGCAATTCCCCCTCGGTGTCTCCTCCTTTTATCATGTCCCATGTTCTTCATGTTCAGCCTTACCTTGCGGGTACGGTACCCGTTGAACGACGACTCTCTGTCCTCCTGGGTTCCCAAACATCCGTGGCTGCCCGGCGAAGTGTTGTTGCATCTAAAGCACAGCGTGTCATTTTTGTTCTGAGTCTCTTCTAAGATTACGAAGCTTTATAGCCGAAGGAAAAGCCATTATATCTATATTAAAATCGATGGCGACGGACTTTACGTTGAGTCACTTTCCAAAACCTCACGCCTTCCGCTGCTGTACATCGCTTCGCGCATGCTAACCACCCTTCAAATTATGCATCAATGCGGCCTAATGACTTATTTTTCCACGTCGCTATAAATGAGCCGTTAAGCGGATAGTAGTAATTTCGACGAAGGCAACAGCCTCGAACTGCCACTAAGGGTCTCTCGCATGAATCGTGTTCTCGCGCAAACCAGTGGCGTTATAAATTAAGCCATAAATTGATGCTATATGCGTTTTCTCGATAGCTGCAGCCTTTGTGCACTGAAATATAGGCTCAATGTGGTGAACTGGTGTTTTAATATGGTCTTCTTTCGCTTATTCTTTGACTTTTATTTGTGTTTATTTATTAATAAAACCGGACAAAGAAGCAGCCTTTTCCATTCACTGTCCAGCTATTGATCAATGATCCTTTCCTAACTTTCACTTAGTAACGTTTAAGCAAATACTATTGGATACCAATGAACTCAAATTCGAAACCCTGGGAACAATTCGCATGCGCTGACATGGGACCTTTATTTGCCCAACGCTGACTCGTATTTTCCGTTCGCTTTTCGTTTTGTCTGCGCTCTAAAGGGCTAACGATAGACAAAGACTAATATTTAGTGGAAGGTAAATGCGAACTTTAGCTAAACAACATATATCTACGTGTTTTTCAAATTTTACAAATAGCATGCTTTTATCTGCGAAGACGCGAAGCCACTTCTTGATTTGGGCCCTTTTCTCATTTTTGGCCGCATTGAGCTCAAAGTAGTTTAATTAAATCAGCGCGCGCTTGCGTTGAAAATATCGGATTTTCTCTGTTTATTCCGATTATTTCGTTTTTGTCGACGGCGAAACCTCTCACGCTTCGCGGTTGCTTTGTTTATCGTATAGTACGCCGCATTTAGCGTGTCGATCTAATCATCGTCATATAATTATGTTGTTTTCCACCGAATTACCAGCACTCTTTTGCCGCTTTTCCCTCATTGTGCTGCGAACTTACTTGCTGGGGACTCATCCACTGCTGCTGCTGCTGAGGCGGAAGCTGCGGTGCTTGAGAGCCCGGAACTTGACCGGCGTTTGTGGGAAACGGATATGACGTGTGTTGGGACTGTGCCGCTGACGTTGGCTGATTGGAAGCAGGATACGGCACATTCCGAGGTGCTTGCGCATTGGAATAGAGGCTTTGGTTCTGCGATGGTGACATATTCACTTGATTCGCCGGATTTACGTGGTTCTGTGGGGTTTGCGGCGGCTGCGGTTGCCCGATGGCGCCCATCCCGTGTAGCCCTGCTATAAGGTGTGTATAGCAGCACCATAGGCATGAGTGTTCTTACCTGAACTCGGCGATTGACCCGGAAAGTGATTAGATGATAGCGGAAATGGGGACGACGGGGTTATACTTGGCCCCGGTGTATTCCTGTTGAAGGGTGACTGAACGGATGGCGGACTTCCGAGTGGGTTTTGACCTGAAATATTAAAGTTACACTGTCTAAAGAACACGTTTTGTAATAGTGTTCCGGTTTGTGTCGTCATTAGAGGTTCCGAGAAAGCTGATTCACTCCGTTACTAGGGAACAATTTGCACTTTTTTGGAGAGGCGTGGTGAATTGAGAACAACGTTCAAAGGAGAAGCCAAAAATAGCTTTGTCTAAGATGTTACTCTTCAAAAACTGCACAGACAGAAAGGGAAGTACTGTTCTAGCCTGTTTTATAACTAGCCTCACGGGCAATGTTTCCATTCAAGAACTTACTGCAAATAATTGCTTTTTTGTCGCTTCCCACTGGAGAAATCGAGTAAAAATTACAAAACAATTCCAAAATCTCACCTCTTTTTGTTACTTAGTATTCATAAAGGAGCTCGTGCCGAAAGAACACCATAAAAGCAACCCGTACTCACAACCCCGTAACTACGCGGGCTCTTTTAAATTTCAAAATTTCTCCCACAAACTGCCTGTTCTCGCGGTGTTTGTCTTATCACAATCGTACAGCTACAGTCTTCTCCCCCTCCTACTCCACTAGCCTAGCCAAAATAGAGGGTCGGAAAATCTGTATCAGTAAGCGAGACTTATCGGCAAAAGCAGATAAGTATCACCAGCTAACCAACCTGGGAGCATTCCAATCGCTGAGTGTTGTGACGTCTGCTGTGGAATCGACATTGGAACTGATCGAGCGTTTGGTGAGTTGATTTCGTTGTTTTGATTGAAGTTCATTGGCGTTCGCTGTTGGTCATTGAAATTCGACGACGGTTGGCTCAACTGGGGAAGCTGCTGCATGCTGTGCGAGTCGCTTCCCGACGATAACCTGCGTCGCTGCGCCGCTGGTGAGCCGGAGTTGTTGCTTTCTCGGGAGTGGCCACGAAGGGGGGACTGACCGGCTGCTTGGATGAGGGCCGGAATAGCGGAAGGTGACCATTGAAAACACTGAAACTTTAATAGTCGGTTATATCCGTGGAGTTCTAGCGAACCTGCATGCTCTGCATGCGTTGAAGATGACCGCCCGCGGTCATATTGTGCTGATCGACCACCATTTCGCGTAGCCTGTGCGGGTCGAGGGGTTCTAGAGGGCTCATCGGTTCGTCTTCGGTTCGGTGCACGGACATGCCGTCGACGGCTCCCTCCATACCTTAATTAACCCAGTCTGCAAACGCACTCGCCAATGGAAAGATCAGAAATCAACGAACGCGCAAATAAATCGGAGCTAATAGGGAAAAAGAAACAAATTACGAAGCCCAGAGGTGATGCTGAGCCTGTGAATAGCAGTGAACCAGGTGTGCAAATGCCGAATGACAAGCGCGCAGAAGTGATAGGTCAAAGAAGAACTGCGTAATGGCATGTCAGCAGGCTATATTTATAATCGGAATGTCAATACTATATTATAGGTAGGAGCAAATGCGCATTAACATTCCATAGTTAGTAACAAACATACGCTGAATATAGCTGCTTTCCTCTTCGATACCAAAGAACTTAATACTTCTGCGAATTCTGATGCAGAAAGAGATTAGCGATTAGGATCTATGTTTCAGTTTCAAGTAAATAACATCAGAATAAAGCATGTTAGACAAATTTCGACTTCTGTATCATTAACATCGACCTGAGTTCCATGTAGTTCACAGCTTTGTAGACGAGCTGTTTCAGCCGAAACGTGGAAAAATCCCACGGTTTTGGATTTTTGTAGGCTATTCACAGTTTTCACATCCGCAGAACAGGGTCGTGGGACTCTTCTCTGAGAAAGCAGAGTTTCACTTATCGTGCTGATCAAAGCAAAAGACGTTCATTCAAAAAATTTTGCATTTCACACGATGCCTTCTTTTCGTTCACACTGTTTTGACTTTCTTTCAAATATTTGGCACTAATTTCTAAACGTGGACAGCAGGGAAATACGTAAATGAGAGAAATAGGAAGACAATAGCGAAGAGACGTCGTGAAACATCTGTGTTCAAGTTGGTTGACCCGCCTGAAATCAATAGTTTTAGCGACGTCGACGACTCAACAATGCACATACCTATTCGGACGGTTCAGCCGCGGCCGGCTCTCCGGGCCTGCACTGATCACCTTGTTCGCCTGTATGAATTTATCCGAATTCTCGCCAATCGCTTTCGCGTTGTTTTTGCCGTTCGATTTCGCTGTGGTGGTCAGTTTGTTGTGGCGCGTTAGAACGATAAATAGAGACATGCCCGTCGCGGCAAGACCTACCACGCAGCGCGAACGTCGATGCGAATCGATTGGCCCCGTTGTTCGCGATGTTTGTCTTGCAAATGGCTCATTTTTTGATGAATTTTGTTGACTATAATGCGACTGTACATATCGTAACGAATCAATCGAATCATCAAATTTTCCCGTTTTATTTAAATGGAAACAAGCTTAAGCACAAGAAATCCTACTAGTCCGTATTCTGATCAGCAGAAATCACATCAGACGCCCGCCTCGTAGGTAGATAGGTGGAGTCTTGTCTATCCCTACTATTCTAGGACATCTTCCTACTCTACAAATTTACCAAGAAGGGAGTGGGAATTGCAGATAAGCCCAACGTTTAGACATAAAGAATAGGTGGTAAGTATCGGAAGTTGCTGTCAATTTTACAGCATACATAGAACACTGAAGATTGTCTGCATTGAACATCAGCGATCGTTGTACAAGAGGGCAAGAATAGGTGAGATCGCCTGAAAGGACAGCGATCTTAAAATATCGCTCCTTCAAAGAAACATCCTCCCACCGATGAAACATTGTGGAGAGTTGGAGAAGTGCTACGAATCAGCTACGTCACCACTAATCCCCACTTGTGAAAGGAATACGACAAGGAAGTAGGTGACCACGGAAACTAAGTCGGTTGTATGTTGCTGCAGCAATGCTGTCCATTCAATGCGGCTTCCCACCACAGGCATGTTTTCAAGGACAGTTCATCTATTTTAGTACACCATGTAAGAGTACAACAACCTGAGTCAGAGATCAGAGCATTAAGTCTTTTCCGAGTGTTCACATGTCACGTCACCACTATATCCGTTTCAAGAAGGATGTGCTTGTATCCTTCCTTGACACGAATTTCCGTCTCCATGCTGTAGTCGCAGACGTATTGAAACACTCGCCAGACGACCGCCAGAGAGTACACCTCAAGGGCAATTGCACCAGTCTGAAAAAAACGTTCTTTAAGTCACGTTCGCTCAATTAAGTTCACCTGTGTCGCGAAGCCAATTAGTTGGTGCGTTTCAAGAGTATCTTTTGTGTTCGCACTATCAAGAAGATCAACAAAGTAATGTATGACCGCCGCTAATATGGAGATAAACGACACCGTGAAGTACGGTATCATGTACGTATAGTTCTTAACTGATATACCTCCAAGGAGAAAGCCATAACTGGCCATTGCTACAAGATAGAAGAAGCCACACCCTGAAAGCAACACAAAAGTATACGTTGAATCGTCCGATAACCTTTGGTTGTCTAATCGACCTATTGTACCAGGAACCCCATAGCTTGTATAGAAAGTTAAGAAACTTAATGACATTGCAGTGCAACAGTAGTGCGTAAAAGTTCACGTGTACGTGATTGTCTATTCCGAAATAGAATGATTCACAGACGAGGTGATATTCGATATTTTTACACGATCTCTTTATCAACTATTTGAGTACCAAACATGAAGAATTTCCCTAGACTTTCCTGGCTATGCATATTCAAGAGAGCGACAGTCAAAGGAGTTGAAAACTCTAGAGGATCAGTGATCTACCTAGATTATTCGATGCTTCTGTTTTGCATGATTGGTCTCCTAAAGAAGCGTTGTTCAACTGTGGACGACACGATAGAAAGTGGTCTACCTATGCATGCCATGAGTAAACGGTTTCTATTTCTGGAAGTACAGGCTAGAGTGCAGAGCTACGGGCGTTAAAAAAAGAGTACCCGAAGCGGAAAAATCAATCACCCATTGATTGATGTCGACAAATTCCCGAAAGAACAAATCGTCGACCTGATTAACACTCTCGAGTTGCACTTTGCATTAAAAGTTTGTTTTTCGAATAATAGTTAAAAACCAACCTACTACCACGAGCACCGAGGTGTCCATTAAAGCGACGGAAATAATAAACAACGTTAAGAGAAATGCTTTGACAACGACGAAAATAACCGCCATTTGCTCGACGTGAAAGGCTCCGCAGAGTGCACGGTATTCTTTGCGGTCATCCTAGGCACGGCGTAGTAAGGTGGCTTACACTCATTGCGTACCTTGAATTCGTAAGGATCGGGAATGGGTCGGTTGACAAAACAACAGCAAAAGTGATCGATGAGCAATTCGAGCCACGGAGGATAATCGCCACGTTCGGACGCTTCTTCGTCGTGCTCTGACATGCGAGGGTGCGATAGCGGGTTTGGTATTATTAGGCGACAGGCGTTGAAATCGGGCGAGAACGACGCCCGGAGCACTGAACCAGTTCGAGAGGAGAGCGACGGAAGAAGCGCGTAATTAGAATGATGTACGCGTATGTGAGTGGACGACTGATTTGAATATTAGCCGCGAGCTTTTGTAATCTGCGCGAATGGGATGAGATTTCTGCTGCATCGGGCAGGTAGTACTGGAGACAGTGGCGGGTGCGTGCGTCTGACGCGCAGAATAACTGGAATGACAGTTCGTCTAGATTAAAATGTTTGAGTTTGACTTCCGTTAAGTTTAATGTACTTTTATGGCTGATGCTCATCTCACTGTCTTTCCTGTAAGGCATAAGATTACAGTTTCTGACATGGATGTTTAAAAAAGATCGTTGTGAATGTCCTTAATTGTCAGTATTCCACAGAGCTGCTCCGCCATCCATCTTCCTCTATTGAGAACTGTGTTGCGGACTTTGCGCTAATCGGTCGACCAATCAAGACCCCCGCAAACAACAGTATAGTATTCCCTCCAGACAGAGGAATTCAACATGTTTTCGTTTGACGAAAGACCGCAGTAAAGCGATTAATCTAGGTTGTGTCGTTGTTGAGAGCTTCTGAACCCGTCACGAAGGGAAACAATGACTCACGGAGCTGACGTTTGGCTGCCCTTAGCTATTTCGGGATTAATAAGAAATCCAGGAAAACAAAAAGTTTATGAGAATTAACGATTTAACGCCGCTCTCAGGAACGCGACGCTTACAGTTTGCGTATGGCGGAGTTGGAAACAAACGAATAAATGTCCATGTTAAGTGTCTGTTTGGTATGCTACAGATCCCCGAGGTTTGTCGTCTTCATTTTTAACAAACCATCATATTCATGTTCGTACTGAACGCCACCCCTTTAGCAACTGGTAGTGTGCCGTGATACCTATAGGTTACCATTCAACTGTGGGAGTTTTCATGGTCAGCGGTCATGCTCTACCTACGAGTGTGTCGAGCACCAAAAAGATTGAAAAAATTCGTGTTGTTACAGCTTGTATTTGCCTGAATTCACTTATTTGTTGGATGGCAAGCAGTTTCCTATTTCTAGGCAACACACAATCGCAGAACATTCATAGTGTTCTCGCAAAGTACAATCGATCGCCATCGATACACAAAAATACACACGACACGCCTCTCAAAACGAATTTTACCCCAGACCAGATCGATCGAAAAAACCGCTCCGCAAATATCACTTTTAGCAACATTGCTGCTCCCCAGTCTTTGCAGCTTCCAGAAACGATCGATCACTGCATCCGCCGTCCGATCGACGCAATTCTCTGTCAGTTCAATTCAGCCCTCCCTCTAATTACTGTGATTTATCTACTATTGTGTACGCACGCCTCTTAAACATGCTACGAATTTCCGCTATATTCTGCACGATTGACATATTGAGATGTTCGACTAATTAGGTAGGACGCATCGGCCTTGGACGAACCGGTTTGTTGGACAAATAACGATTTTGCGTGTGTATTATAAGAGTTATTATCGCATCATAAAAAAAAGAGTTAGCACAGCCCGGTCATTAGAATAGTAACGACTAAATATCAGGCGTGTCAAGCAGACAATGTCGTGATGGCATCTCTGCCTTTGGCATAAAAGCCTTCTGGTTCCTGTAGCATTGTTGTATACTGACGAAACTTGTAAAGATACCGTGAATCCATGTATTCTTTTACAGACCAAAGCCCCAATTTACTTTACTTTTTTAATGGAATTTGGAAAATGCATAATGAGATCCGTAAATCTATCTAAGCCCCCATTATATTGTTCGTTTTTACGAAATTTGAGCCAGCAAGAACGTTGAGGAATTTAAAATGGCGTTGTTTTTCAAGCCGTTGTGTTCTGGGCAAAGTGACGCAGTCGCCATGCGACGAGAGCGCGGTGAGAAAAAAAGCCGATGACGTTAGCGGGCAGAAATCGTTTTGAAAATTGTGAGGTGTCCTGAGGATGTTTGTATTCTCGCGCACTATGTAAGTCATGCTTTGTACTTCCTCAAAGAATTTGTCAAGCGGGAAGCTAACACTGAATACTGGTGATAGCTATATGCTAATGATTGCATGTAATTAGAGCGATTTAGATGAAAATGACTATAGTTAGCTTGCCTTTCACAACTGGGAACTAGCACCTTCCCTTATGAGTCCGGTTTCCTATGTAGCACTATCGTTCTCTGATAAAACTTGTGAAGATTCCATGTATTCGTGTTGTCTTTAACCGATCAACGTTGCAATTTGTTCATCAGCGAACACTCGGCATCTGCGAAATCCAGAATATGTCCAGCGTTTTCATCTTCACCATATTGAACATCTTTTCGCGTGACTTCTTTTTTGAGAATACGTCCAGAAATTTGCAGATTTCGCAGATCTAAAGGGCCGTTCATAATCAGCGGAGGCCGCGCGTGCGTCCTTTTTACCGCGGGGTAGTTTTTTCCCAGATACAAAGGCTTACGCCGCCGACTATGAACGGCCCTTAAGGTAGCATGGTAGTCTGTGCCCGGGCCATAGGCCATGTGTAGTTGCACTTTGCGTGCGGGCTAATTGAATTGAGTCGCGTTCTGCCAAACATTCAATATTTCAGCACTTGTTTATTGCGCAATTCAGTAATTATTTAATGTTTGTGATATCTAAATATATAAACTTTAAGGAATTGCTTTCCAGTCAGAGTACTACTGGCTTACCTGTTCACCAATCTGACAGATTTAAAGGGGAGGTGAACCGATGCGGAATTGTTCATTTAGGGTAACACGTTAATGCCTCTGGAGTTTGATTGTGACGCCATCATTGGCTCCATCCCTTCTAATTTCAGTAACGGTGAATGCCGCTCATGTGAGGCATCATCACTACATTGATGCCACTTTTCGTTAAGCAAATGTCTCGGTTTAACCGGAAAACGTGAATTCACCCAAACACGCCCGCTCTTTGGTGTAAAACGCCATCGCTTTTGCGGCTAAAGGCCAAGCACTCCTTAGAAGGTTGATTGGCAGGCCTCACTGACGCTAATTTGATTTTGTTCTTTTTCATTTGAATCAGATTTTTATAAAAAGAAAAATTATTTGTAGCCGGGCGCATTTTTACCGTGTTCATTCGAAGCAATAAAAATGCCAATCAGTCCAAATCCTGTTGTGTCCGCTCGGGTGTTCAATGCACTGTCTTTAGGCCGTTTCTTTGTTCGAGAGAAGGGTCTGGTTCAGGAAGTAGTTTGTAGGCTAGAAACCTTATTGGTGGAAATCTAATTATCCTTTATTACTGATCGGTGTTTGTCTTATTCGTTTGTCTATGTGTTAAGAATCCAAGTATAGCCCATGCTAGGATAGTTCGGGGACTCGCTAGCGTGGGCCTTCGTCTTTCGTTCTAATTTTTTTTCAAAAACAGTGCTGCTCATATATTTCTACCAACAAACGAATATAGCGATTTCCACATTGGCGATCCCTTTGAATGATATGAAACTTAGTATTTTTTGAGATATCGCTGCCGAACGGAAAATGTTTATCCCTCTTAAAAAATGTATTTTTGATGTCTCATCCTGTATGAGCAAACACTTACTAGCGTTAAGCTGTTGTCACTGGCGCCGATTATGACCACACGCCATTCTTCAGACGTAATCCTTTCATTATAGTTGATTGCCTCTCATATGACTCCTTAAGCATCTACTGCAAAAACCACCGCTGACTTCTTTATCCTTTGGAAGCGCGCAGAAGATCACAATGACACTATATCCGCTCGTCTCTCGCCACGAGCGTCCTTTCATAGCCTCCGCTCTGTGTGGTGCGTCGGTGGACCCACTGCATTTTTCGTGTTCGTCGCCGAGTACACGCCTTGTCTCGTGCATCTCTCCAAATAAGATCGGGCGCGCAAACGCTTTCTCCCACCGCTGCAGCCAAAACGCTTACTCCGCGTTCCCCAGCGGCCTGATCCTCCGGCATCCCACCGCCGTCGCCGCTGCTACTCCTTCTGCTGTCTGCCATCGCGCCTCCTTCGTCGCCGTCGGCGATTTGTAGCCCGCGGCAGACGTGTCGCTCGCGTTCAAGCCGTCGTCCAGGCAACGCGGATGATCCCAGCGGAAACTGCGCATATAATTTGGATACCTTATTTGCTTTTATTGTGAAGATGAGCGACTCGCCGGAGCGCACAGCGATGACTCCGCCGCCAATGGCCCCATCACTCGTTACAGGTATCATGGCTGACCACAAGCCACTGCTGAGTGAGGACGTCGGAAGTCTGCGTTATTCGGAGCCGGGCACTCCGACGTCGACTGCCAGCGGTGTTATCGACGATTCTCGCCTTACTGAAGAGGATATTTTCATGATGAAGAACCTGAGAAACAACCGTTCATTTGCACCAAGTGAGATGGCTGAACAGTCTGTAATGTCGGTGGCCGACTCCGCTTCCAACTTCGATGAGCATGTGACTGAACAAGACGTTGCCGATCATGAACAGTTTGATGGAGCCCTCACCAAAAACGGCAACAAGGACGGCACTGGTTCGGTGAGTTTTAATATTTAAATGAGATCAATGAAATGGAAAGAATCCATGGCATTTTGTTGTTTACGCCATATCTAAATATAGGTGTGACGTCACCGCGTCGAGAAGTCGGAAAATAACAAGAGATGCGATTACGATTTCACGAATTCAATAACCATGGAAAATGGCGGTTTTCAGGAGATGACACAGAATTCAATAGTCACATGCTACAATCGTGGATATATCTATTGAAACATAGACATGAAGGAGAATTACTCCCTTATTTTATACAAAAACTAGAGCTGTTACTCCATGTTATTCGAACATAGCATGTAAAGGAATCGAAATTTGAAAATGATAGAGAACACAGAGCGAGAATTGTCACACAATTCTACTATCACTCACATCAATACAAAGCGCTTTCCACTGTTTGCATGCCCATTCAAACAAAATCAGCAGGCAGGCTTTGGCTAGCACAAAAATGTGTTTCATACTATGCCTCGCTTCAATTATAAAAAACCAAAGAAGTTATTTGACGAATGGAAAGTGAGGAAATAGTGAGATCAACAGTAAGTGGCAATTCTCGCACCTCTTATTTCATCATCAAAGTGACCAAAAGCGCATATGTGAGCTGTGCTATCACTTTTCACAGCTCCCATCTGATGAAGAATGAATAATGTCCTGAATAGTTGCTTCCTTGAGAAGATAGTTCATCTGCTTCATTTCGCAATTCTTGCTCTGCAGCTACAAATTCATATCCTACTTCACAACTCATATGTGAGCTTTTATTTCAATCTTGGTTTCAAAATTTGCCAACAGCCGATCAAATGGACTTTGTATCTAAAAACGAAAAATGTTCATCAGTTCTAAAGGTCTTTTCAACAGTGCGTGATATATTATGTTTAGTTGGCCCCCTGTTCCACGCCTGAACCACCAGCTCCGTCGCATCCCAGTGATCGTCTTACCCAGGGCGACATCCTCTACATGAAGGGGCTGCGCAACGTGTTCGCTGCCAGTGAGCGAGCCGAGTCGTCTGTCCTTTCAAATGCCGATTCCACCTCGAATTTCGAAGAGCACGTTCCCGAAGAGGACTTAAATGACACTGAAGGCGAACATATTGAACAAGAGGAGTCATATGAAGACGAAGAACTAGAGATTGAAGATCAGGTACCGAATGTACTTTTAATTCAGACTTCATTGTTATGATTTGTTAAGGCCGTCATTGCTGGAAACTTCGCTTTCCGCCGCAACCGGATCGAAAATCCTGACCTCCCTAAAGATACAGTTGTCGAATTGAATTATGCTTTCGATCCCGATGCCATTCCGGCAGGAGAAGACCCGGAAGCGTACAAGGCAGCGTTCAGACAAGCAAAAGTCTATCTTGTCGGTACTGCGCATTTTAGTCCGGAAAGCCAGAAGGACGTCCTCAAGACCATCCGCGTCACTCAGCCTGACCTTGTCATGGTTGAGCTATGTCCTGCACGCATTTCCATCCTCCAACTCGACGAGAAGAGTCTTCTTGAGGAGGCTCAGAATATTACCTATGAAAAGATGAAGCAAGTCATCAAGCAGGTGAGCAGAGCATATTCAGTCAGCTATGGATTGAATACATTTCAGAGCGGCCTTATTCAAGGAATCCTTCACATTCTTCTCCTTACCACCTCCGCCAACATCACCAAAACGCTCGGAATGGCTCCGGGTGGAGAGTTCCGCGCTGCCTACCAGGGCGTGCTCCACGTCGAATCGTCCCGTCTCATCCTGGGTGACCGTCCCCTAGCCGTCACTCTCGCACGCGCCCTTCATTCACTTGGATTCTTCCAAAAACTGCGTCTCTTCATCCATATCCTCCGCTGCAACAGCGACGAAATTACTCAGGAAGATGTCGAAAATTGCAAGAAGAAGGACCTGCTCGAGGAGCTCCTGAAAGAGATGTCCGGCGAATTCCCGCAACTCTCGAAGATCTTCGTCGACGAGCGCGACAAGTACATGGTGAGCACTCTGCACTCACTCATCAAGCAGAACACGCAAACGAAGCGCGCAGCTTGGAGGAGCCTCAACGATCCCACCAGTATGTTAATGTGTCTCTACTGTGTGTATATCTTCATGTTCCAGTTCCGTTCCAACCGATCACCATCGTCGGCGTCGTGGGCATTGGTCACATGCCCGGCATCATGAAATACTGGGATCAGCACATTGATGTCGCTGAGCTCTTAAAGTATGTTATATAGTTGTATTTGCCACCATGAACCCTCCTCTCTTCAGGACACCGCCACCATCGAAGGTCGGCAAGTACATCCGAGGCTCGTTCTACGCCGTAGGCACCGGAATCACACTCTGGGCTACGTATCGCATCGGAGCGATCGTTCTCCGTCAGCTGCGCCGCTGAACGCTTTAAGCTTAGTCAGAGTCACCGAATACTGACTGTTCTCGATCGGGTTTTCAAACATAAACTTTTATATCCGCTGATGTAATTATTTTGTTTTCTCAAATACTCTATCTTTTCGGGATAATTGCACGCAATTCTCTTCAGAGATGATATTATTACGTAACTATCGGTGCCACTGTTGGCCTATTTATAATTGTAAAATAAAATTTCGGTGCACACGTCGAGTGTCTGTTGAAGAGACTGAAGAACTGAAGAGAAGCCTGTCAATATTCTCAAATTCTATACGCTAGTTTCGGAAAATTATGTATTTATTAGGCGCTTCTAACACTATTCACAATCACTACGTCTAAAACAACACCTTCAGAAGAAGGCAAACAAGTGAAAGAATAGGCCGCGTTGTCGATCCTAAGAATATGGCCATTTACTGCTCCTTCTTCTCTTCCTTTAATTGAGTCTCTTCCGAAGGCTTGTTCTTGAGATTCTTTCTACAGAGTTGATACAAATTGTTGAGATCAAAGTCGAAAATGCAGTTCTCCGCGCTGAAGACAAAAGGAATGGCACGGCCGTTCTTGCTGATGAGAGGACGACGCCGCTGCTCCACTCCGTCAGGACCAAAGACGGACATCGTGGGAAGTTGACGGCTAGACGGGTGCGTGTTGATACGGAATCGTTCGGCTTCTTTCGGGAACTTGCCCACATCCAATTTTCCGAATTTCAAGTTAGGAAGAGTGAACTTCTCGCTGAGCTCCGCGAATACAGGAGTGACATGGCGACATTCGGGAGACCACGTCGTATAAAACTGAACAAACCGCATAAAACAAGTAACAGCATCGAACACGTACCTGAATAACCCAGTATGTCTTGCGCGGAGATTCAAGCTCTTTGATGAGAGCATCGCCTTGGAAGTAGACGACCTTCTCAGGGCCCTTGTAGGCTGGTTCGGGGAACAGAACTGTTACGACGATAGATAGCAGAACGTAGACGGTGCCAACTAGAGGATCAGCTCGCAAGAAGAGGAAGGTGGATGCGACTTTGGTGAACAGAAAGACATTTGCCAAATAATGAAGCCAATTGGTCGCCTTTCGATTTTTCCAGATGATGACAACGGCAAGGAAGATGAGAATTTCGTGCTCGCGAGAGTCGAATCCGCATTCAGTTCCGTTGGGGTAAATGAGCTGACAGGCGCCCCGAATACCCTTCGTCAGTGGAAACAATAGGCAGAGGATGATGTTGGCAACGTAGTGGCCATTTAAGATGTGTTTAACGTCGGCCAAATTTGGAATCAACATCTGGAACGTTTCAAATACATCCACTAGTCTCACGCCACGGGCAGCTAAACAGTGGAGTGATCAGCAATCAGAGACTTGACCGGTCACCGTTTCAACAACAAGCGCAATATTCATGTTATGACGAAACAAAGGTTTCCGCCACCGGATACTTGGCTGACACCACTACAAATAGCGTATTAAAAAGTCACTCCCATTCAGAAACGTAAATAAGATCGTTTTCTACACATTTTTAGCGAAAAGTCAACATTTGTGCGCAATACAGATTTAGCAGATTTGCAGATTTAGCTCACTGATTCGGCAAGCAATCTACGAAGCTGGGCAGCGTCATCGTAGTTATGCCACTTATGGGCGTAAAGGCTTATAAAACGAGATAATGAGACATCATCAAGGACAATTGCAGCCGAGAGAAAGTGCGCATTGCAGAGGAAGTTTTAGCAAAGCGATAGTTGGACGAGTGCACTAGATCACGCTTTTCGTTTCGGGAACCATCCATGGAGATGCTGCTCAATGCTGCTAGCATTGCAATATCCTTTACGGTATCTTGTGATTATGTAATGCACGATGTGATCAAGATCAGTCCTCCACGAAGGTTTGAACTATAGAAGATGCGCGCCCAAAAAATGTGCGACATACATGTGCAAATTTTAGCACCTCATAGCTGTCGATGCTAGTCGTTCATTCTTTAATTAATTAGTCACATTTTGATGCTAGGTGGGTTCCAATTCATTGCATCAAACTAGAGTCTTTCCTGGTGTCCTTTGAAATACAAGATCTTGTTCAGTGATACCATGCCCTTGCGTAAGCGTGTCTTGGACCCACGTCGTTTTTCGACACGACAATTCGAACATTTTGTGCGGGAAAGTGATATGTGCAAGCGGCGCGACAGTGAGTCACGCGCTGCGTTCCATTTTAGTTCACTGTAGCTCTATTCACTATTTCGCTATATTCAGATGTTTAACCGCCAGTTTGAAGTTGTTCCTATTCCCGGTCGTGAAGTTGTTCAGCGTAACTTCGCCAACCTGCTGAAGAATGGTCATGAAGTGGGAAAGAAGAAGTACAGCTCTGGAAAAGTAAGTAAACTTCAACGTAGGATGTCAATTATTTTGCCGTTGTTGGGGGAAGCTTCGGAAATGCCATGTAGGTTTTCTCAGTGAAAAACAGTTTTCTGTGTTGTATCCAAACATAACTGCCCTATATTGGATATTCGGGTCTAAGCTCAGTCATTATATCACCAAGTACTGCTCATGGTAAATAGCGTTCATCTAGATCACCTTGAACGACCGTTTCACGCTCATGTACCACGGATTCAAGCTACGCGAAGTCGAGCCTGAAGCTCCCAGCTCATCGGACTCCGACTCAGAAACCGAGCACGATACTTCTCTCGAAAGCAAGTCGTCGGGAATTGAGATCATCGACCTCCAGGAAGTCGAAGAAAGGGAACCGATGCCTTCCATTGGAAAGCACTTCGTTCGTGTTTTCATTGATGACGGCAAGGAACAAACCGAGGAAGGTGAAGAGAAGGTCGAGGAGAAGACTTCGGAGAACTCGTCATCGGAAGCTGCTCCTAAGAAGCGTAAGCGCGTGCGTCGTGGAAAGAACACCAGGGCCAACAAGGCCGCCGCGAAGAAGGCTGATAATAACGGGAAGAACGTCGTCGACGACGCTGCAAAGGCCGTTGAGCGTCTATCGCTTGAGGGCGGTCAGTAAATAAGATGCGGGTGTCATAATGAGTATTTTCTTACCCTTCCTAATTGTTACGATAAGCAACAACCACATAAATATTTGCGTCATCCAATTTTCATATACATCCATAATTTCAAGCGCTCTATTTATAGGATTTCGAGTTGGCACGACCCTTGAATGGAAGTTGATGGTCATGTGGTAGGTAAAAAACAGAAAAGAACGTAATAATATGCGTGCCGCACATACGACTAAGGAGACTTATAGAAGCAAATGACACGAAATCGTTTAGCATCTCTCGCTATGAACGCTGACAAATTCGATCTCCTTACAACCCTAGGTGATGTCCCTTACAACGGCAGTACAAGATGGCGAACGATGAGTAGACAGTGAATATCACAAATGAAAGATGCAGACCACTTATGATGCTCTTGATTGTACTGTAATAACATCGCTGTTAAGAAACAATTTCAGTTCTAATTGCGCTGCAAAATAAGCACTAATTTTGCATCATGCGAATGGCTGCAGGCAAAAAAAATGATTGAGCTCAGTTTCACAACGATCACCCGCGATTTCTAAAAGTGCGGCTATAATCTCATGTTTCTGTACAACATTCACTTCGGCGGTGTTACGACTGAAATTTGATCGTCCTTTCAACAAGCTGACAATTTAATGAGACATCGAACAGTAAATATCTTTCACAGGTTACATCACATACCTTAAGCAATTGAAGAACATATATTTATGCAAAAGCCTAGGTGAGTGACGAAGCTTTTTATTCATCTACAGTCGTGTTCTTTTGTTGCATAACCTGCTGAAATCTGTGCTGTTTTCTCTACATTCCATTGTGCCAAAGCATGCGTGGCAGCATCGTATTTGCGGAACTTCGGAAAAGTTTCAGTTGGCTCACTCTCGATGACGTTGTTGCCCCACGCGATGCTCCCACCGCGAACATCCTGCTGCTCTTTGCGTCGTGGTCAACCGATTTGAGAACTTCCAACTTGTGCACAATCGAGCGAGCCGACATTTCAACGCGTTCCACGCCTATTTCGGCTATCTTATCACTTATTTCACACATTGTAATAGCAATGCGCGAAATATCATAGCCTATAATTACAGCCCTTGTATGATAGTCGGATGCACGAAACGTCCATAGGGTGTAGTACATTTATGACATACTAGATATTTCAACATTTTCGAGCATATCCACCTGCGTATATTTTCCAATGACTAGCGGTTCAATCAACGACCTTATTAAGATTTAATGCGTTTATCGTTTCAGCCACTTGAGCTTAGAACTTGCTGTCATGACTATCGACTCGTTAGTTGAGTCGGTGGTCACCTATCAGCTCAGGCCACTATGGGCTCACGCTTATTCTGGTCCGTTCTTTATTCTCTACGCCATCTGGTTCTACCTATGGGTCAGCATGGGAATGGAGGAGAACTGGGAACTTGGCTGCATCATCATGGCCGGCATCGGTGTTTTTCAGGTAGACCTCTATATTCAATAAATTTAATACAGCATAAACCTCTAGGTTCTTACTGTCCTATTCTGTCACTGGTTCGTAAGGATTCGATCACTGTTGACCTGTTCTCATGTGAGTTCTGAACCTGCTGCAGGTGCAATGGACATCTGATCTTTTAGGTTCCCGATGCTACACAGGCAACTCTAGCCCGTGTCACTCCCACTCCCAATAATGGATGGGCTGAGATTGTACCACTGAGAAGGACAAAGGTGATTCAGAAATTTAAAACTGGTCTGGACCTGCCTGAGTTTAGCTGAAGGACGGCGAAGTCAAGTTGTGGTTTGAGTTCCAAAAGGTTCACTACACGTTCGACGCTGACAAGAAAACGTTCCGCTCCTTCGAATTCGATGTCAATCGTCCTATGAAATATTTCCAAGAAAGCAAAGGACTGGAAACCGATGAGGTTGTCGAAGACACGAAGCTCGAACTTGGCGATAATCTGTGAGCTCGACATGCCGAAATCATCCGAGCAATCTTCTAATTTAGGATGGAAATGGTGATTCCACAATTCATGGAACTGTTCAAGGAACGAGCCACGGCGCCCTTCTTCGTCTTCCAAGTGTTCTGTGTTGGCTTGTGGTGCTTGGAGGACATGTGGTACTACTCGGTCTTCACTCTGTTCATGTTGATGACATTCGAAGCGACGCTCGTCAAGCAGCAAATGAGGAATATGTCTGAAATTCGTAATATGGGAAACAAACCTTACTTGATCCAGGTGAGGGCAAAAGAGTTAAGTAACTTAGGGGCAATGTCACTATTCAGTGCTATCGAAACAAGCGATGGAACAAGATCAAGTCGAGCGAACTTCTTTGTGGAGACATCATCTCCATCGGTCGTTCTTCTGACGACAGAGGAGTGCCGTGCGACCTGTTGCTGTTAAGAGGCCCATGCATCGTTGACGAATCAATGCTCACCGGAGAAAGTGTCCCTCAGATGAAGGTAGTACTCAGAACAAGTTGGTTTCACCTAGTTGATGTGCTTAGGAACCAATCGAGGAAGTGGAAGCTGATAAGTACTTCAACTTGGAAACCGATGGCCGCCTTCACGTTATCTTCGGTGGTACCAAAGTAGTGCAACATACTCCTCCACGTAAGATTTGATATGCCGCATCCTGCGTTTATTGAATGAACAATTATAGCCAAACAAGAGTCCGGCATGAAAGCTCCCGACAATGGCTGCATCTGCATGGTTATCCGCACGGGTTTCAACACCAGCCAGGGCCGACTGCTGCGGACTATTATGTTCGGAGTTAAGCGTGTTACCGCCAATAACCTCGAGACTTTCTGCTTCATTTTGTTTCTTCTTATTTTCGCCATCGCCGCGTCGGCTTATCTCTGGATCAAGGGTAATTCTCTAGTTGATACGAGCGTGATCTGGAAACATACCGATTCAGGTAGCGAAGATCCCACTCGCAGCAAGTACAAGCTTTTCTTGGAATGTTCACTTATTCTCACCAGCGTGATCCCGCCAGAACTGCCGATTGAGTTATCGTTGGCCGTCAATAACTCACTTATGGCACTCCAAAAGCTTGGAGTGTTCTGCACGGAGCCGTTCAGAATTCCCTTTGCCGGAAAGATCGATGTTTGCTGCTTTGACAAGACGGGAACCTTGACAACCGACAATCTGGTCGTTGAAGGAATCGCTGGATGCACGAACGGCGATGATTCCACTGAACTTATCAGATCTCCAACTGACTTGGATATTAACACCGTCCAAGTTCTTGCCACCTGCCACAGTTTGGTCAAATTCGATGAAGAGCTTGTTGGTGACCCGCTGGAAAAGGCGTCTCTTGCTTGGATTGACTGGATTCTCTCCAGAAGTAGGCGTCGTTTCACTGAGAATGCTGAGACAGTTTGGCTGTTTAGATGATACTGTTGTTCCGAAAAAAGCGAAAATGGGAGCACTGAAGATATTCCACCGGTACCATTTCTCAAGTGCCATGAAACGAATGACTGTTATCGCTGGATACATTCCGCCCGGATCTCAGGACACTAGGCATATTGTCACTGTGAAGGGAGCGCCTGAAACTCTGCGTGATATGGTACGTATATGTAAATACATGTAACTATGCAGTCATGCAAATTTAGTATGCAACTCTGCCTGAAGGTTATGAAGAAACATACCGTAAGCTGACGAGACAGGGAGCTCGCGTTTTGGCGTTGGGAATCAAGGAAGTTGGAAGTCTCACGCACAATGAGATCCGTGAGAAGCAGCGAGAAGACTTTGAGAATGGACTGACCTTTGCGGGATTCGTTGTTATCTCCTGTCCCCTGAAGCCGGATACTAAGGCCATGATCAAAGAGATCGTCGACTCTTCACATAAAGTCGTGATGATCACCGGCGACAACCCATTGACCGCCTGCCACGTTGCCTCTGTTCTTCGCTTCACAAAGAAGGGACGAGCTATTCTTATTTTGGATGAGCCAGGTATGAGATTTTTACATTCTCCGCTAGAAACCGTTCAAATGCATTGTCCAGAACACGAAGGTGATGAATGGGCGTGGAAATCTGCGGACGATAGCATTGTGGAACCACTGAAGACCACAGTAACCAAGCAGTTCCTCAACCAGTACGACTTCTGCATCACTGGAGCGGTATTAGTTGTTCTCGACTATGACGGTCTTCATACGCTTTTGTTAAGGCCTTCAAATATCTGATGACCCCCGAATATCGGCCACTTCTGCGCCGCGTTCTCTTGAGCATCCGCGTCTTCGCTCGCATGGCTCCTAAGCAGAAGGAGGACGTCATCAACCAGATGAAGGCCCTTGGCAAAGTGACACTGATGTGTGGAGATGGAACAAACGATGTCGGCGCCCTCAAGCACGCCAATGTCGGCGTTGCTCTTCTTTCGCATCCTTATGACGCTCTCAAAGAGGAGGAGAAACGCAAGGCAGAAGAGGAAAAGAAACAACAACTCGCCCTTCAGGCGCAAATGCAACGAAATACCGAAATTGCCGATGCACCTAATGCACTCCAGAAACGCCACAATAACGCTTCCGCTGCTCGACGGGGTGACGCACCTGCCGGAGCACGTGCTCGACCTAATGCGGCCAATAGCGCAGCTGCGCGAAAGTTGGAGGAGTTGATGAAGGAGATGGAAGAGGAAGAGAAGGCTCAGGTGGTGCGGCTCGGAGATGCATCCATTGCTGCTCCGTTCACGTCCAAATATACATCTATTCAGTCAAGTACGTAGCACATCAATTATCGTGTATATTGTATAAGCTACTTTCAGTCTGTCACGTCATTAAGCAGGGACGATGCACCCTTGTCACGACTCTTCAGATGTTCAAGATTCTCGCCCTGAACGCTCTGATCCTTGCTTACAGTCAAAGTGTACTGTACCTCGACGGCATCAAATTCTCTGATACTCAGGCCACCGTTCAGGGACTGCTGTTGGCTGCTTGCTTCCTTTTCATCTCTCGCTCTAGAGTAAGCCCTATAGTAACGTTACAGATTAATAATTTATGATTATAGCCTCTCAAGTCACTGTCCAAGCAGCGACCAATGCCGAACATTTTCAATGTCTACACTCTTCTTACCGTAACCTTGCAGTTCGTCATCCACTTCGGCTGCCTCCTCTACATTGTGCAGCAGGCTCACTTGGCAGACCCACGAGAGGGAAAGATCGACCTGGAAGCGAAGTTCTCTCCAAATCTTCTCAACTCGTGTGTTTACGTTATGGCCATGGCTCTGCAGGTCGCGACGTTCGCCGTCAACTACAGGGTGCGAGATTTATCATTTTTTACATAAGAGACAAAAACCTTTTCAGGGAAGACCATTCATGGAGAGTCTCGCGGAGAACAAGCCTATGCTGTACAGCGTTCTCTTCTCCGGAGGAGCCGTCTTCATGCTTGCCTCTGGCGCATCACCTGACATGACCGCACAGTTTGAGCTCGTCGAGTTGCCCACTGAGGTATGTTCATAATAGACGGCAGAGAGATATGCCCCTGTTTCAGATGCGAAACATTCTTCTCAGCTGTGTTACCATTGATCTCGTCGCTTGTTATGTTATTGATCGTGTTCTTTGTTTCATTTTCGGAGATATGCGGGCATAAGTCATTCTTATCACTGCGTAAGCAGCTTTCGATTACTTGAAACATCTAAGTCATAATGCGGTTGTGTGATAATACATAATATTTATTGTTTTCTGACTATACGCTCTGTAAGGTTGTTGCCGCAAAATGCGAAGTTCCGTGTTGCTCCCTTGTTGATGTTTGTAACATATCTGTCGAAATGTGAGGTAGCTAGGTTGCTAGGTGCAGGTGATAAATCGTATTATGATTCCATGAAACATAAGCAAATACAACACACCAATGTTGATGCATAAGCGCATGGAATGGCTGTATTAGTATGGGCACAAAATGGCGCCATCATATTTCTATCTTGCAGACGAATCTAAGCTTATTCTTCTGACCGCTCAATACCATTATAATCAGGTTTTATAAAGAATTTACATTTCCACAAATATACAGACAAAATCCTTTAACGAGGTGCAGATTAGCAGCAGGGAACATAGGACGGTGCGTCTAAAATGGTTGGGTAAGCATCTACACTCCGGCGTTAAACATACTAATGAAGTTTCGTCCAGCACATGGAATGCACTGAGGACCGAACTGGACACGCGGCGGTGGGCATCCGACTCCACCGAAGAGGCAAGGAGGAGGCTGGAAGTTAGGTGCGCAATTGGTTCCTATGCATGGGTCCTGAGCTATTGTGGGACAAGCCACTCCGACACAAGGTGGCTGATATTGCTGATAGGGCTGTGCTCCGCATCCGATTCCAATGCATGGGGAACAGTTATTTCCTGTGCACGGAGGTCGGAAGCTAGGGTTATAGAAAGGTGGACAGTTGTTGTTCACGCAAGGAACAGGACGAGGAGGGGAGCAGTTGATACCAACACAGTTTGGCTGCGCTCCACAGCCGATTCCAGTGCATGGTTGCTGAAGGGGTTGGATTCCGCATCCGACACCGACACATGGCGTTTGAAGGCTGGGAATGCAGTTCGTTCCAGTGCATGGATTCTGGAATCCTGGCGCACAAGCGACTCCAACGCACGGCTGTTGCTGAGGCTGAGCTCCGCATCCAATTCCGTAGCACGGACTTCGATTTCCAATTATGAAATTTGCTGCGACGACATGAAGCACTGAGTAGAACAGTAGCGCTTCAAACGTAGTAAGCATGCCTGCTAAAATTAACTGTACCGTTACTAAGACAATGCCTACGTACAAGAATCCGTCGGAAAAAACTGCAATAGGAAAACCCTTACGAACGTGTTATATACCTCGCTGCCAAAACAACAGATCGGTGAGTCCCACACTGTCCAGTCCTACGGCCACAAAAACGCCCCCTAATCTCTTTAATTCCTCGTAAAATATGTCCCACAAGTGATTGTTTTGGTGCAATGTCGTGTCCACTCCGCGGCAGCGAGTCCATATCGAACCGAATTTGTTCCCACGATCACTTGAGACGTTCGAAGACAAAGGGTTGTGTATGACTCATCTCTGGTCAGAGAAGCCAGGAGGCTGGAATACGTTATCGCATCGGTGGTGTTTGTTCAAACATGAGGTAACAGGGTGCTGCTCACTGACCAGCTATTTGCTGTCTAATCTTGCCAGCCGCTCTTCCCATCGGGCTCAAGAGCCTAAGTGCGACTTTTTCACAGCCGACGTCTATAGTATGCACCGATGTCGGCTTCTATGAGGGTGTTTGCCTCACGATGAGTGCAAAGAACGACTGTGACATCACTGACACCGCTGGACTGTTTGCACAAAATTACGTCGCATTAGCCAAGCGTTTTAGAGTGCAAAACAGAAAAAAGAGGATTACAGTATTTACGAAAGAAGCTTGCTTGTAGATGATCGGATTTTGCTCGTTGTTGTTGCGTATTTTGAACAGTTTGCTGCGCGTTCAGTTCACCATCGAGACAAGAAGGGTACTGTACAAATGGCAGGAGGATGCCCACATAAAGGCGTACCGGTTAATGCATAAATTGGTGTTGATTGTTTCTGAGAGTAAAACGTGCACACACATACACGTTCTTCCGTTCGAAGTATAGATGTTTGTTTTCTCTGGCCGAAGGTCTCAATTACATGTATACAGGTTTTCACCGGAACACCAGTTCTCCAATACCTCCGGTCCTCATTTTCGTCAAGAGGTGATGATTTCATCGCCTCAACTGTTCATTAGTCACAGAGAGCACAATCGGGCATGCATCGGACACAGTCGCGCGCTTGCTCACAATGTTTGCTTTTGACTCGTCCGCGGCGATTAGTGAAGTGAGAAGGACAGGTTCAGGTAATGTCTGGGAGGAGCGGCGAGCCGATGTCCACTTCTGTGATTACTCATCACCGGCTATTTAAGTGCACGGCAAAGTGCAAATTTCCATACCTTCACAGACTCTCCGCTTCGGACAGACTTCGACAGGTGAGTTCTCTTAGCTCTACTCTCAAGATTTCGTGAGTTGATTTAAGGTTGATCATTATGTCGAACTTCAAATGCATGATGTTCCTCGCACTTTTCGGGCTGGCCACGGCTCAACCACCTTGCGTTGGCATTGGTTGCGGTGCGCAACCTATCCTGCAACCACAGCCATGTGTGGGAGTGGCTTGCCCTCCGCAGGTTGCCCAACAGCCATGCATCGGGATCGGCTGTGGGGCCCAGCCATTGCCACAGCCTTGCGTTGGAGCTAATTGTGCTCCTCCGATGCTCCAGCCTCTTCCATGTGTTGGAAACGGCTGTACTGGCCCTCAACGCATGCCTTATTCCGGTCCTTGCGTTGGAACCCAGTGCTCTCCCCAGCCCTGTGTTGGAGTAGCCTGCCCTCCAGCAGTTGCCCGCCAGCCTTGCATCGGAGTCGGATGCGGAGCTCAGCCTTTGCCTCAACCCTGCGTCGGCATTAACTGCCCTCCGGCCCGCCAGAACATCCAGCCTCCATGCGTTGGTGTCGCTTGCCCTCCCCAGGTTCTCCGTCAGCCTTGCACCGGCCCAGCCTGCCCAACTCCCGCGTTCCGTCAACCCTGTGTGGGAATCGGATGCGGAGCCCAGCCTCTTCCTCAGCCGTGCGTCGGAGCTAACTGCTTCAATCCAATGGTCTCCAACCCTGTCATCGGTGCTCAGCCGTGTATCGGAAACAACTGCGGACGTCCGCCGTGCCTCTTCGGTGGAATCGGCTGCCCTCCTCCCCGTATGCAGATGGGTCCGGGCCCTCAGTGCATCCCTTGTGCCGGACGCACTTTCATCAGTACGAATAACTAGTCTCAATACGGCTTTAATGCTTTCATTTTCAGATGCTCCTCTGAACATTCCTTGCTGCTAACCGCCGAAGGAAGATTCATTTCGTGAAACTGTCTGTACATTCGAATTGTCGTTTGAGTCTGTCGACACATAAATCCACTAAATAAATCAACTCAAGCTCATGGCAATGTTCTTCAATCGTGGTTGTTGACATATTCACAAAACGACACGGGTCGGAAAAGACAACGGAAATGCTCGAACTTATATATTCGGTGCTAACAGTCTCGGTTAAATAAGAGCTGACGAAATATCACATTCGCAGATAATTTCGCACGTAAAAGAGTGTCTGCTCGTATCAGTTGTTAGTTGTGTTTACGTGTAATGGACGTACGTTGTCTGTGAGAGTCAAGTGATGAAAAACGCTTATGAAATGTTTTTATTCGATTGTCACTGGACCGCATTGTAAAAATGGGTGCACCAACATTTCATGGAATATTCCTGCAGAATTGTTTGCTGCTCAAATATATCTCAAAAATATCGACTAGACTTAACGATTTCGATATGATCCTATATGATAGGCTATTGCAGTTTCGTAACCGGCTTCAGCCATTATCATACACTGCGACCTAAGATATAAGTTGATCAATTTAAGCGCTTCTTAGAGAAACTGTAAAGCCAGGAACAGTAACCATCGTCTACCGCAACCATCGTTCGGCCTCTCTAAAAAGACCGACTTTTTTGTAGTGCAGTAAATGTCAAATTCAGTGTTAAGAATAGGTGAGATGACATTCAATCCATGTGCCATAATGTCATATTCCACACTTAGAACCAAACGAAAAGTATGCTGGCAGACAAGCAGTCTGTCGAGTGCCTTTCGAGAATGTGATTCCACTGACGTGCACAACGGCGTTTTTCAGCTTGTTTGCTCCGCACGGAGAACGCACTGCACAGCTTCCGTTATCACTTTCTCAAAATTGAGACCATTCAGGTTATTTCTTCTGTACTAAGTGCCACATTTCATCATTCACTTCATGTTTATTTCGAATTTTGTGTTTTCTTGGAGCCTTTCATTATTATCGGTGGCAATTGGGCGGTTCGCTTTCTCAGAAGTGAGAGGTCGATCACCCCGGCTCGCAAAAGGCCTGAAAAGAAAGGTAACCGCAGTTTCATTGTTTTTAGTTTCAAAGACCATAACTACCGCCGACTCCACTCGCATCACACTTTCGCTCTTAATTACGATCTATTTTTCTTGTGCCACATGTTGTGTTTTTTCGTGTTGTTGAAAAGTCTCACTTCCGCATATCCTGCATCGACTTGCATAATGAGTAATTAAGGCGGAATGATTGACAGCGTTGCTAAGCAACTTAAAAACCTAGCATGTTTTGCATACTGCACCAATGATTGCAGAGACAGGTGCACGTAGTGACTGAAATGCCGAAACGAACTTCTTTGGTAGCAATTCGAGGTGCATTGAGCATTTATTTTCGAATTGTTGCTTCCTAGAAAGCTACTAGTTGAAGTGTTCGTTTTCAAATATCTTTTTGCTTATTATCCTAACGCTATGTGTGCAAAATTTTGTGAATTCCACTAATCGACCGTGAATCGACTCTGAATGAATGTGAATCGACCATCATATCATGTTGACTCGCTGGATATTTTTCCTTAAAAACAGTATTATTTCTTTCCAAAAACAAGCTGTTTGCTTGAACAGCCAATTTAGTTTTTCAGTGTCATCAACCACGTCTTCGTTTTTTTTTTCTCAAATAGTTTAATTTAATGCGATGGTTACCCACCCGCAATGTTGTCGTCTGTGACAGGGACTGGAAGCGGTCATCATTAACTTTATCTCTTAGAATAAGCGCAATTACACCACTCGCACTTGCTAAGAAGGGGGTGACAATTGAAGATTTATCGCAATCGATTCTTACATCGTACTAACACTCTTACACAATCACCTTTGCCCATTTTGCACTTATTCGTTTGGACACACACCAATTTTTTGGAGAGGTTCTTTTCTGTTCCACATCCTTTTTTTTGCTAGCAACCTCCAGCGAATTGGTCCACAATTGACAGATCTATAAGTTGATTAGTTGTTTGGACATTTAGTTGGTTTCGGTACCTTAAATGCCGATTACTGTCATGTTCAACCTTAACTCCGATCTTCAATAGTAAAGTACACACCTTTTTTGCCACACTACAATTGACCGTGACCATCTGTTCTTTAGCAAAACGGAGCAATTAAATTGGTCGATCTGTGCCAATCGATCGTCTAAAGTAGAGCTCCACTACATACCTTCCAGATTATACCGTCACCCACTCAGTTGTCAATTCCTGTTATTGCCTTTACATGATCTCTTGTCTCCGGTGTGCTCACTGTAAATAAGTGACTTTGGTGTCTGTGACTGCAACACACCGGAAGAGATGACAGAAAATAGCAACCACGATTAAGTGATCACCGAGTCGCGCGGAGTTGATCAGATCAAAGTCGTCGGTTTCGACTCCACAAAGTTGTCACAGTGACGTCTTTTGCCCGCTGATTAGCTGCCCACCTGCTTTCCGGACACTATGTCAAAGAACTGAGTTTGTTTTTGTTTCAATCGATCGTGTCGTTCGTGTCTCATTTCCGATTCTCGAATTCGGGGTTTTAGCGAGAGTCACACTACTACTGCCTTTGCTCAAATTCCTGTTCAGACGATGTTTCTAGGGTAAACACGAGAGCTGCACGCATGTTTTGCATTGAAACTTAAGGTAAACAAAACGACAGAGCGACAGAGAAGCGTGGAAAGACGTGGAAGCACATCTGAGCCAGTGTTTAATTGAAATGGAGCCGACGATCACTTTCTCTCAGCGGAAGGGCTGTCGAGAAATCGAACGGAGACATCGAATTAGGGAACTCGTTTCGCGATTTTTTCTCTTTCCTTCCTCACAAAGTCAAGGTGAACGAGAGCGGCAGAATCCTGTACTGAAGTTTGCGATTTCCACTGTTGAACAGTTAACTTGCCGTTGAGGGTCATGGTCTTCCATCTGATCTTTGTATTTTTGCCTGCATGGATGAATTTCGCCGTACACTCTCTGTATTTACTGTGTGGTTCATTTCTCTATGGAAACTTACTACTTTTGCATTTCATTTGAGAAATAGGCCTTCGAGAACACCCTACCGTATGTCTTACAAATGTCACAGAAAGTTAACTTTTGGCGCTCTCTATGTTCTTTCCATGTCTCGTAGCCGTTCCGGAGTACACTTTCGAAGCGGTCTGCTGTTTTGATGGTTTAAACTGACGGAGGGTAGACGCTTCCTGTGCTCATCGCAGCCGTTCGTGATTATCCCGAACTGAAATGGCTACTTTTTCAGAGATTTTTACGTTTCAGTCATGAATCCGTATTGTTTTAGTGAAGCGGTCAGACAGTTTTATCTTCAAGAACTTTTGGAAAGAAGCCATTGCGGATTAAAAACGCCTCGTAACCAAGTGATCGCTATTTGTTTTTATGTTTTCATCAGATGAAGAGGAGCATTCAGTTATGTCGCATAACTTTCTAACTACGACCAAAGCACATATGTTGAAAAGTCAGTTGCTGTCGTGGCGAATTATTTAACTCGTATTTGCTCGTTGTTCTTACTGTTTACATGATTTACTGGGTACCTGTTCTTCAGTACTGTTGTTGTTATGATCATCCCAAGCACAGACCCACTCAAGTACTTAAATAGGAATCCCCGTTCGAAATAATGCCTTTGCTGTAGTTCGCTCCTTCCAAGCACTATGAGTTCTGGTAGAATTCAGGAATCGGGTGAGCTATGATGCAATTGAATTTGATTGCCTCCTGTTTACGGAATTTAGTCTCTCATATGTGTATACCCTGCCTTCAATTTTTGCAAAAGCTGCACTGGAAGGGGAGTGATCGGCGCTATTCAATGACGTCGATCACAGATCCAGTTCATCTGTTCGCAGAACGAACGAAGCACTGCACTGTTATCTTGTCATTTTCCCTAAAAGTCCGTTAAGAACTATTCTCTTGAGAGGATGTACCACTGACACTGTTGCTCTATCGCACCCAATAAAATTTAAAAAACGCGAAAGACAGCTGGATTCGTCGCGGATCTCAAAGTTTACCTTGATTCTCGTTGTTTATCTTGACTCTCACATGCTTTCCAGCCAGCTCTAGATCTCTGTTTATTTGCAGAAATGGACAGCGATGTGATCATCGGTCTCGGAGGCTGTGCGATGGCTTCTTTAGCTTTCGGCAGCATGTACGTACCGATGAAGCATCAGAAATCGAAAAATCCCTTTTTCTTGCAATGGCTAATCAGTGTGGGAATCATCCTCATAGGCTATGTGATCCAGATGATTGAGGGATTCCCACCGTTCTATCCATTCGCCATGATTGGAGGATTCTTTTGGACAATCGGTGAGTTAGCAGAGTAGACTAGATCTGTCGTCGCATGTACTATTATGCAGATTTAAGCTAGTCTCTGCTCTCTACCTGTAATCGAGCGGATCGGCATGGCAGTGGGCATGCTCCTATGGAATACGTCGAACTGTCTCATCGGATGGGCCAGTGGACGGTTCGGTCTGCTAGGCATCAAGCAAACGATCCCGGAAATGCCGTGGCTGAACGTTGTTGGCCTGTGTGTAATGTTGACAGGGTAAGTTGCGAGTTGAATTCCTGAATGTGCAGGTACTATGATTGATGTGTTTATAGTGGTGCAGCCTTCTCCCTTGTTCGAATCGAGAAAAAGTCTGCAAATCGTCTTCCAACTACCATCGGCGCTCCGGTGAGTACCAAATGTTAATTAAATGTGACAGACTGCACTAACGACCAAGGAATGGTAGACGTGGTGAAGGAAAGACGTTAAAATGAGAGGGAATAGGCTCTTTGGAATGAGATAAATGAAACAAACAAAGGGTAATATCAGTGAATGACGGTTTTCCTTGAAATTGTGAGAAAGAAAAACTGCAATCAACAGATGTAACTAGCTTGTTCGTGACATCAGTGTTCGCTTGATTGAGGTTGAGTTTACTACAGAACAAAGTAAAACGATTCTTTTAAGCACAACTAATTAAGTAGTGTGGGGGAGAAATCTACTGATTCATTCAGGTTCCCGATTCTCCACTTTTGAAACCTGTCAGAGAAGAACGACGATCAGCAACGGTTACGGTGCATGTACGGTCGGCTTGCAGATCTCGAGCCAGGTAACAGGAGCGTATCATAAGTTAATAGGATAAGTATCGTTCTAGCGGCATAGCGCTTGCGTTGTTTTGCGGCATTTTCTACGCATCGACGAATTTGCCCGTTTTCTACATACAGGACAATATCTCGCAATTCAAAGATGCTGTCCCACGGGGTCTTCCCTACATGTTCTCCTTGTATTCAGGCGTGTTTCTTGGCTCATCTATATCCTTTCTTGCCCACTGCATAGTGAGGTGAGTGGCCACCGATGTTTGACAGAGAACTAAGGGTTCCATTCAGCCGGTTAAGGAAATCTACTTGCACTATCGATGGGAAGTTGGTACTTCCCGCCATAGCGGGAGGCATGCTGTGGGGCTTTGCCATGGCGGCCCGTTTCGTGGCGAACGACTGTCTCAGCCAAACCGTTACATTCCCCATCACCACCACTGTGCCTGGTTGCACAGCAGCAGCGTGGAGTCTCTTTTACTTCAAAGAAATCAAAGTATGCAGTGATTATTGCCCCTCCTCCAGCGTTCACTTTCAGGGCTCCCGCAACTACAAAGTTCTCTCGATCGCGTTCTTGTTTGTCCTCATCGGTGCAATCATGGTCACAGTGTCGAAGCTCAAACTGTGACGAGACCAACGTTATAAATGGATGTATTAAAAGTACATATTTGATCGCCGCCGAAGCGGGTCTATATAACAGAAGAAGAGGAGCAGTTATTGAAAGTGGTTGTGTATTTGGATCTGAAAACGAGTATCTATGAACCTGGTTACAGGGATGTACATATAATGATGATCTTAATAAATACCGGTTAAGATAAGCACTTCGCAAACTGATTGAAAGAGCAGCTCTAATACATACAGGTTTCTCTAAGTAAAGTAGCTTTCTGGTAGAGTTTTAGGACTATTGCGGATGGGAAGGGTATTGAGGGCCAAGAGTAATTAAATGTGTTAGCGCAGAAAGAAGTCTGCCCTAAGAAAAGTTGGTCAGCGATCATTTTTCGCAAACAAGGAAGTTATGAGCAAATTGAGCAAACGAACGGTACATGTTTCGCAATAATCAAGCCTGTTTTCAACGAATTCTATTTACATTTTGTCCACATCGACGGTGATCGAACTGCAACTTCTGTTGAACTTTGATCGGCAAACGATGAAATCACCATGATACAAGATTTCTATCCGTTCATATCGATGCTTGTTTTTCCTAATTTTAGCTACTGACTCACTTCACAACCGATGATCACTTCGCTAAGGGGTACAAAAACTAGCTGATCGATGGACGCAACATTTCGGAGAACACAAAGTGTTGCTAGTGTGAGTGAATGATTCGTCGAAGTATTGGAAATATGAAAAACATACAAAACGAGATCAGCGTTAGTCCTTTTTTACGTTAATCCTTGTCCGTCTTTTCAGCTTCAAATGGTTATTCAAACAGCTTTGTTTTCAAACGGCTCCACGAGCCTATAAATACCAGAACGATTCACGTTTCTAAGGATTAAGGTGTCTATTCCAAAAATATCGATAAAACAGGAACGTCTCGTAGTCAGATAAATCACTCGTGCCTTAAAACATAGCACAGATTTGCCTTATCTCATTTCACTAGCGTTACAAGCATGTGATTTCTGTCGGTCACATACGGAGCTATTCAGACATTTGCTAATCCTTTCCGGAACACTCGGACATCTGATTGGCATTTTGCATCTTTGATTTTGTGCTTCATTGGCCCTCAGATATGACTACCACAGCGATCACCTCTTCCTTTTGTTTATCTGTCCTTTATGACTTCGCTCATAACTGAGAGCATAAAGAGCGTGCGTTAATCTATCAACGTTTGATCTGTTGATCGACGAACGGACACTTGTCGGATGACGCGGCATGGTCAGATATCGCATCACTTTGACCGGGGGGCAGTCAGTCATGCGGGCGTTCGTTGATCTTTTGAACGCGAACGCGGGCCATGTACAACTTGCTCCGCCCATGGGCGTCTGATCGCAGAGGACATAAATAGCCATCTTGCATAAAGAGGGCCAAACTGTGTTCAGTGGAACGATCGGATTCTAGCAGTTACTAGTTTTCATGTTCTACTCATGTGCTTTTCAGCGGAACTCGTTCGTTTATTTTTTTACTTTCGTGACCATGTTGAAGTTGTTGCGTGTATTTTGAATATGATGCTTCGAAACCTCTAATCCGTTTCTTGTTTTTAAAGTCTTCTAAAGCTCTAAGATGCATATCCACCGTGATACATTCAAAACCGACAAATCGATCGCTGAACGGTACTACCAACTCGGTAAGAACCTCTCCGACTGCGTCGCCACCTACGTCTGGATCGACGGTACCGGCGAGCACCTCCGCTGCAAATCCCGTACGATCTCCACATATCCCAAGTCGGTCGAGGAACTGCCAGAATGGAACTTCGACGGCTCTTCCACTGGTCAAGCAACCGGAGCCAACTCCGACGTTTTCTTGAAGCCTGTTGCAATGTATCGTGACCCATTTCGCATGGGCAACTGCCTGCTTGTCATGTGTGAAACATATGATAACACTGGGCGGCCACATGGTAAGACATATTAGAAGTTAGCATGTATGACGTTTGTTCCTATTTGCAGCTACAAACCATCGCTATAAGTGTGCTAAGGTAATGAGCAAAGCGAAGACCTTGAAGCCGTGGTTCGGCATGGAGCAGGAGTACACAATGCTCGACGCTGACGGACAGGTTTTCGGATGGCCGAAGCATGGATTCCCAGGGCCTCAGGGACCGTACTACTGCGGAGTTGGACCCCAAAAGGTTTTTGCCAGAGATATCGTCGAAGCACACTACTCGGCCTGCCTTTATGCCGGAATCCAGATCAGCGGCACCAATGCGGAAACTATGCCTGGGCAGGTAAGTCTAGATGTTGAGCACTTGAAACTAACATAGTAATTGAATCAAAAAAAGCTCTTTGTAAGGACTGCGAACATCGCTATCTTTCTTATCGCTAAGGAAGCAACCCTTTGCAACATTTTTATTTCAGTGGGAGTACCAGGTTGGCCCATGTGAAGGAATCGAAATGGGCGATCAACTCTGTATGTCTCGCTTTATCCTGCATCGTGTCGCTGAAGACTTCGGAGTCACCATCACCCTCGATCCCAAGCCCATCCCGGGTGACTGGAATGGCGCCGGCTGTCACACCAACTTCAGCACGGAAGAGATGCGCCAGGATGGCGGCTACAAAGCCATCGAGGCCGCCATCGCACGTCTCGAGAAAGCTCATCAGACGCACATTGGCTACTACGACCCTCAGGGAGGTCGCGATAACGAGCGTCGTCTGACCGGACAGCACGAGACCGCGTCGATCAACGAATTCTCCGCTGGCGTCGCGTCTCGCGCTGTCTCCATTCGCATCCCCGCGCAAACTTTCAAAGATCAGAAGGTGCAAAAGTGCGCTCACTTGCAGTACTAAAAGTTTCCATTCTTGCAGGGTTACTTCGAGGACCGGCGTCCTTCATCCAACTGTGATCCGTACGCCGTGACCGGAGCGATCATTCGCACCTGCTGTTTGAACGAGCGTCGACTCTCCCGCTGCTATGGAAGTAGCAGCGAAGAGTTTATCGAAGTCACAAAGGAGCTCTCGATCTCTCCTAAAACAGAGGCGACTGCCGTGACCAGCAAGCACGAAGACAATGCTTCCAGCTGCGGAACTCAGTGATCCGATACTCATTGTTGCCAATCCACTCATTGTACATAGCATTCAAGCATTTCTTTTTTTTATTACTTATGTTCCGTTTATTCGTCTCCATTCGCATCCCAAGCGCGGGTGCGTTCTATCTTGTGAAATTTATAAAATAAATACATACGGACTATTCTGTGTTTATTGTTTATAACGAAATACACCGCAGCTCAGAATCACTGTTGAGCATAATAACACAGTTGAGAATGTGAAATGAACTAGTTCATCTAATTGGTTCCTGAGTATCTTATGGCCTTGGAAATCCAGAGTCACTGCATCATATAGCTGCAGTATCACCGATATGACATCTTTGGCTTTTCACGACTATGATTTGCGGTTAATGTCTCTGCTCAGTCGATCACTTCACATCGGAAGTTTCCAAATGAGAGAAGATATTCTCGAGGTATCTGTACCTAGAAGCAAATGTTTGTGCCCCCTTTTTCGAATTTCCGTTCAATCAGCTGACAGCATGAACGACTGTTCTACCTTCTGTGTGAATTGCCCGCTTAGCATCTGTCACGTGTACCGACGGTCCACGTCTGGTCCACGTGTTCTTCACAGGAACCTGTTTCGCAACTTCATTTGCTCGCAAAGATCTTTCTGACCTTCAAAAATTAAAGATACCGTGACAAAGCTACGTCTTTCTTGATCACCTCTACAACACCACAGCCACAAATGTGCCATATTTTAGCGCTACACATCACCGTGAAGTGCTAGAGACAACGATTTGCACCGACAAAGCTAGCCATTCTTAAGGGTTTGTGTCGATAAGGCTAGATTTTGTTCATTACTTATGATAGTCTGTTGGTGAGTGATTCGCAGTGCTAGTGCGGTCCACCTCCACTGTCCCCAACAGCAGTCTCGCGATCTTCGCCCGAACACAAATACGATTGTGCCCTTGTGTTCGAACAACAGCCCATCGATACATTCCGAACAACATTAAGCGGGCTGTATAATTTAGCGCGAAAGATAAATAGCAATATCATCGGCGCTTCGAATGTTAGCGCTCGACCCTTTCGTCTTCCATCAAATCTGCAAACGTGTAATTACATCTGCTTAGGCTGAAGAAGGTCTTTGACCGCTCGTTCACTTAGACAACTGCTTTGCAAATCCCAGTCACCGTCGGCGCCATCTTCCGCCGCTCAGAGTCCACGAGACTCGCCGGCTTCACGCCGCGATCACGTGCGGCCCGTTTGTCCTCCGCTTTGAGCGTTCTCTGTTTTTGAGTGAGCGATGAAAGTGCCACCGATCGAACGAGGACTGTACGTCTGCTGAACTCTTCGCCGTTATCTCGGATGCAGTCATCGCCGTAGGACAGCTAATCGATGGAAGTGCATTGCAGACATCAAAATGCTTCCTCCGGTTGGTCCTTGATTGGAAGACGCGAACTCGTCATTGCTGCGAGCGCCGATTTCAACGCCAAATTCGTTCGGAAAGAACAAAAAACTGTGCACATATTGAAGTGTAGGTCGAGTGCAAAAGGGCGTTTTGGAATTCTACGCACTTCAAGCCAAAGACAAAGAAAATTCGAAGGATTTAATAATCCAAAATTGAATTTTGCACTTTCTGGTAATTCATATCATTACAGCTTGAATGATGCTTAATCACGCAGTGCACTCCGAATTATATGTAATTTGCGAATTTTCAATTTTTTTTCTCTCCTGTTCGTTCTTTCCCTTCATCACTCTTACTACTGTCCCTCAAATGTATCGTTGTTTTCTATTACATCAGGTGTCACATTGTTGTGGTCGTCGAAGATCAGCCTAGAATCTGTAGTTTGACCTCGCGTGATCAAGTGCAGCAGCGTTCAAAGATACCGAAGTAGCAAATAAGGTCACGACGTGCTAGCATTCGAATCGATGATCACTGATCATCAGCTCCACGTATTTTTAGCGATCGGGCGCTATGTTTAAATGATAACCTCGGTCTACACCTTTTTCCTTGTTTTCACTCGGTCGTTTTATGAGTGCACCGTCGTAAACCGTCGATTTCGTTCTGGACTTTAATGCTTAATGCAAAAGAACAACAGGTCACGTGACTCTCAGTGGGTCAAGGTTCGACTCATAATTGTGCTATTTTACGAAAACAGTTTTTTTTTCGGAGCGACAGCAGTACGTTACAACATGAACAACTAACGGCAAACCAGTTGCTAGAAATCCGTTAAACTAGAAAGCGTTACGGAAGTGAACAGAGCAAAGTTCTCTGAGAAAGGTGTAATTCTGGCGGCCCGTTCGGCTATAAGGACTTCACGTGAATTTCATTGCACAGCACTTTGCACTGCTCAACGCAAAGACCAAAAGATGCACGTGAAAGCGCCTGAGTCATGCTGTGTTTTGTTTACATGGAGACAAACATTTGATAAATGAAAGAAATGAACGATGGAAGCAAATGTGTGTGAGGAAGCGCAAATAGAGTGATTCTCGTGTTCGTATAGTTCAGATTATCCAAATACACAAGACCATGAAGATCATATTTGCTTTGCAAAGACTCAGACTGAGGTTGGGAAGTCACGTGATTGTTTGTGGTTCAAAGTTCAGCCAAACGTCATAAGGACCACAGGAAATACAAATTTTGATTAGCAGGATAACACTTCAAGAAATATTTATGTCCAGATCATCAACTGAACTGAGATACGACTCATTTTTGCACCACGTGACGGTAAACTTCACGTGGACTGCATCCACTGCATTGGCACATAATTCCAAATTCACGCACATCCGATAACAGTTGATTTCATTTTGTTGATTCGTTCTAATAGTTTAAAGAGTTGACTATTGAGGCTTAATTCCTTTTTATATTCTACGAAGCATTTGTTTTTGAAACGGTCATGGCACGCGCAGGTAGCAAACAGAAATGGTGCGCGTGTTCAAGGTTCTTTGGTGCAAAATTTCCGATTGCTTTTCACGTGACAGAACGCGCGAATGTGCTCCGAACGATGATCACGCTGATTTGACGTCAACATTTTTGTTGATCGCACTAATTGTTCCCATATTTGGTTCATTTCGCACGTACGAGTACGATAGCGCCGCGTATGTGAGCTCCTAAATATAGAAGTCGTTAAATTTAACTGCAACTCAGTGCCTTTTAGTGTTTATGCAAATGTTGGGAACGCCTCGGAAACGAAGGGCATAAAGTTGATAAATGCTCTGAGTGGTCTTCGAACAATGACTGCTGTGACCGATTCACGTCTCCGGTTACCCTTTGTCCTGCTGATATGCAAAGTTTGTGTGACATCTGAACCGACGATCAACAGTCACGTGACTGAGTGGTCGGCAGAATTTCAACCGCAGATGGTTAGTTGATCTCGTCACCGTGTGCAGTTGCTCCGCCTACAGTCTGGGCCGGACTTCAGATCCACACGACGGTATAAGAACCAGAGGCATGCAGCTCTGAGGCCATTGCTTTCACGTGGCGCTCGTTTTTCTGTCGACTTTGCTCCTTGTGATGTAGACCGCGAGGAGGTGCTTGACTGCCTGATTTGGCGCTGAGTTGGCGGCCGCGTCAGATAGCAAAGAACACTGATAGCGAGCCCTCTATTTTAGCTACCTTTCAAAACGAAGTGATAAGCGTCGCCGCCTCGTCGGACGCTGTACTTTCGGATTGTACTCTCCCATCCCCATTGCAGCGCAACGGTGATCGCTAAGGGCCGCACCTGACTTACTCAATCTGAGTGTGATTTTACAGCGCTAGAATTGGATTTTGACCCTTAGAGGCTGTCCTTCTCTCAAAGCGGCTCCACGACATCCAGTCTGGCTCATTTGCCTGCAGCAAATGGACAGATGGGAGCCCATGTGAGCGCCACGTGATCTTTATGCTTCTTCTTGCCTAAACGATCATTGTTATTATTGTGCGGACGCGGATGTGCGCGCGGGCGTGCGAGGTCCAAAGTCCACGGCGGTCTCGAAAAGTGTGAAGAGCGCTGCACTTGGTCGCCACGTTACCACATTGCAGCGACAGCCCGTTATCGTCTCCGACTCCTCCACTCATCCACCGTATTTGCAGATCTTCTTCTCTTCCGTCTTCTGCCTGCAGACCGCAAAACAACAACGATGATGAACTACCGGGATATGTTCAAAACCGACAAGGCCGTGGCCGCCCGATTCCAAGCCCTCCAGCTGGACGAGAACATCTGCCAGTGCACCTACGTTTGGATTGATGGATCTGGCGAGCACCTTAGATGCAAAACCCGGACTCTGACCAGTGTTCCTAAATCCGTCGATGGTAAGAGCTTTCTTTTCAATGTGAGATGATTAGGATAGCGTGGAGAAGATATTTAAATTGAGGGTTTCAGCCATGCGGAAAAAGATACGGTATAATGTAGCTATAGGACTGGTGGCATTCGAATTTTTTTACACAAAAGCTGTGCGTTCTTTAGCGGTGGTGATGACGTTTTGTTGCTCCAAAAATACAGTATCAATAGTCACGTGACTGAGCAAAGGTCACACAGAGCGCTCACATGCCCACGTGACTGAGCACGACCGGTTGTGACGTCTCCAGACTACGGTAGCAAAAAAAACCAGTTGGCAAAGGGGCGAGCATGACTACCATTCTACTTATCCTCTTGTAGCTCTGGGTGCAAATGAATATCATATCCGAAGGTTAACGAAGCTATTTCAGAACTTCCCATATGGAACTTCGACGGATCCTCCACCAACCAAGCTAGCGGTGAACACTCGGACGTCTTCCTGCACCCTGTCGCCATGTTCGACGACCCGTTCACCCTTAAACCCAATAAGCTCGTTATGTGCGAGACGTACGACAAAGACGGCCTGCCTCACCGTAATCAACATTTGCCTCCCGAGCATTTGTATGCTATACAACGTTTACAGCGACGAACCATCGCTTCCAATGTGCTAAAGTGATGGAGACCGCAAAAGAACAGATTCCGTGGTTCGGCATGGAACAGGAGTACGCTATTCTTGATGCCGATGGTGCCATTTTCGGATGGCCCAAGCAGGGATTCCCAGGCCCTCAGGGACCCTACTACTGTGGTGTCGGAACCAACAAGGTCTTCGGCCGCGATCTCGTTGAAGCTCACTACGCCGCTTGCATTTATGCCGGTATCAAGATCTGCGGAACCAACGCCGAAGTCATGCCTGGACAGGTAGCTGAGCTCCTGTTTTTAAATTGCCGAGCTGCGTATTTAGTGGGAGTTCCAAGTTGGCCCCTGTGAAGGAATCGAAATGGGAGACCACCTCTGGATGGCCCGCTTCATCCTCCACCGCGTTGCCGAAGAATTCGGACTTGGCATTTCCTTCGACCCGAAGCCCATTGAGGGAGACTGGAACGGCGCCGGATGCCACACCAACTTCAGCACTCTTGCCATGCGCAAGGACGGCGGATACAGCGTGATCGTCGAAGCCATCGAGCGTCTCAGCAAGGTTCACCGCGCCCATATCGCCTACTACGACCCTCGGGAGGGCCGCGACAACGAGCGTCGCCTTACTGGAAAGCACGAGACCGCTTCCATCAACAAGTTCTCCTGGGGAGTCGCCTCGAGAGCCGTGTCAATCCGTGTCCCCGCCCAGACCCATCTTGACCAGAAGGTGAGCTTTGCGAGCCGTGAGTCACTTCACTCGGCGTTCTTCCCTAAGTACCGATCAGGAACTAGTCAAAAATCACAATGACTATCAGTGTCTGCACGTGAGAGGCAGAGGTCACGTTAGACTGTAGGCTAGAGAAAAACGAATCGCTCCTATCAGCTGAGTGATTGGCTGCTTTAACTGTAAACAGGTTTCGCCACTCGATTTTGCACAGATGTTTTTGCAGAAAACACATTGCATACTGTACCTTTCTCTATAAGATTCAGAAGGCTTGCAAACTAATCTTTCAATCAAGGACGCCTGAATACAGTATACATTCAGGGATACTTCGAGGATCGCCGCCCGTCTTCTAACTGCGACCCCTACTGCGTCACCGGAGCCCTGACCCGCACCTGCTGTCTGAAGGAGCGTCGTCTCTCGAGATGTTACGGCTCCGAAGAAGAAGAGTTCGAAATCATCGCGAAAAAGAAGGAACCTGTGCAGAACGGTCTCTGCAACGGCGTGAGTAATGGCCACGCGAACGGCATTACCAACGGCGTCTGTAACGGTGTCGCCCACTAACTTAATTAATCCAAGTCGCCATTTCTTTATCTACGTCCATCAGCCCATCCCTTAACATCTATTTTTGTGCTGTACATATAAATAGACCAATGAAAAAATAAACTGTCATCTGGAATGTGTAGATGAAGTACAGATGTTCACGTGGTATCCACGTCGCACACAACACAGAAACAAAAAACAATTTTTGATCGGACTGAGTTGTCGTGCACTTGTCATTGCGGCGGATTGACTGCGGTCACGTGGGTACCAATTATAGCTCTGCATCATACTAAGAGGTGTTTATTTACGACTCAATCACAAGAAGTAAGTTGAACTTACAAGCTGCCGCTATTTATGGCACATTTCCCAATGGAACGTGAAAGATAGATGGTCCCCGAAATCGGGTTCATAGTACAATAATGACCACAACTTCCACCATTATATTACGATGAAAAGGCGTGCCGATTTTTCATACTCGATTCAGCTGTGAGTCAGGTTTTGAAGCACACTAAATTCTACAATATTCAAATAGGCTATGAACTGTAAATATAAGATATTAAAGAAGCACTGATCCGAAACGAAGGCAGATTTAGTTTTCAAAGTATAGCTTACATGTATACACTAACTTCCCTTCCGCGAACGCACTTGTATCGTTCACGTGCCCTGCCGGGACAGAACTACATAATAAGCGAAAAGGGACGTCGCTACCACGACGACAAAGAGATACACTCGGCACAATATAGCAACGCGCGCAGTGAAGCGTTGAAAAGTGGTCAAGCGCCGGCGGTGTATTCGGCAAGGTGTGTGCCCCTCCGTGTGCCTTCTATTTTCGCCGTAGTCGTCGCAATTTCGAATGTACAACAATGGCGCGCATCTGCCGCCGATCGTTGCTGCACCAACTAAGACGGTAGGTACGGTTTTTTGTTCCCAACAGCAGACGGACTGCGTTATCGTTTCCTAATCTGCGATCAATCATTCCCCCAACGCCCGATTGGGTCCGAAGTGCACGCGGTTTTCTGACGCGTTGTTTTGTTTACAGGCACGACTACAGAACTACCATAGCAATCTTGAAGAGTATCTCCGGAAGCTCAGCTATCAGCTCGAGGCGCTTGTCAGCGAGCAGGTAAGCGCTCGTGATGATCAAGCGTCCAGCATGAACATCATGGGACCGATCAAAGTTTTATTTTTCAACGAGGTACTCACTAAATTGGTGCTGAAATTTGTAGCTATGCATGGTCTTCTAAACAAAGAGTACGGTATGAATTTGACTTATGAATTTGTTGAGATGTGCGTGAAATTGATGAAAGGAGCGATTACTCCAAAACACGAAACATTGTGCAATCGCAAGACCATTTAGGTAAATGCGAATTTTAGCAATCTTGTACTTTTCTGTTCCAATTTACCCATCAGACAGATAAACGTTCGTTCAAAAGAAATCGAAGAATGGCATCCAAACACTATACTAACTGCACTGTTATATTCGTTGTTGTGAAATCTATTTCCACTCACACATTCCAGCTGGCAACCGTCAAAAAGCAAAAAGCGACCCAAGCTAGCAACGCAAAAAGCAGAACGAAGTTGCAGTCCGAAAAAGAGAAACTGCAAAAGCAGATCGAAGAACACACGGAGACGAATCATGACTTCCGACTGAGGTTGAAAGAACTCGAACGGAAAGCTCGAGTGGTGGATGATGATTCGTTTAAATACGACTCAACTTTGAAAGAGCAACAGCGAGCTGGTATGTTTATTAATGACTGTTTTGTCTTATGGCGGAAATTCGTTTCGTACATCATGTAAAACGATAGCCGTTACTGAGCACATTCGCATATTAATTGAGATGAAATAATGTTACTCGTAATTGTAAGAGAACTTCAAAGAGCTTCATCAAATACAGGTGCAAAGGGCGCAGGACGACCTGTGTAACTGGAATTTCCCCATAACCTTACAGTCCAAAGTACCTTTTTTATCGTGGTAGGCGATTACGTTTCTGTTCACGGAAATAGCATATTTTCGGAAAACTAGGTTGCTTTTGCCCATTTCCCACTAAAGTAACTGTTAATAATGCGTTCGGAATTATGTACCGTTGTCTACCGTTTCCGACGATTATATTGGTAGGTGTCGCTCTCGTGCCTAAGATCATTTCTCTGATCTCACGTTCAAAGTTCAGGAGAACATTCTGTTCACCCGAACAGTGACGTTATCGCGAAATTTGCATAAGAGATAAGATGATATAGCGGCAAATGTCGTATCAAAGTTTGATCTCTGAGGTTTGGACACTCACCTACTTGCATCTTAAGCGAAACAGAATTGTTTGTACTGATGAGTAGATCTGAAATTGAATTCAGTAGAATTTCCTTATTTTGCGCTTTATGGAGTACAGTGACGATTAGTAGCTGAGCATGAAAAAATGTATCACGAATCTGTGAACTGAAGTGGAGAGCCACCGTAGATACGATCTAGGGCAATACACTATATGAATTTAGAGGTTATTTTCAACATTTGGCATCTATTTCCATGAAGACGAAATGAGCTAGTAGAGCATACAGTGCGTCCAGTAATGATACGTCCACCTCTTTTTTCTCGCATATCTCGCGATTAACGAACTTTGACAAACTGTAACATCCACCATTTGAAAGAGCAGCCAAAATAACGGTACTTAGCATAGAACGTTCGGAGTTCGGTGTTGGAGGTTGGTGAAAAAAATATGGTTTTTTTAAAAATAGGCCCAGATTGCTGTCCAGAAATGATACGTCCACCCAACGAATAATTCGCTGTTTTCTGTTTTTTGCGTTCGTTTTGCTTCAGGTTCACTGTTATTCATAATTCTACGGCGTTCCAGGGTTGTTTTGTGAGTGGTGGGCCGCGACCCGTGCTCAAAAGATGTCGTAAAAGGCCATATTGTAGTCCTCCATGCCGAATACCTATCTAGCCGTCAAACTGCGTAAATTTTCTTCGCAAACAGCTTCCAAACCACGCAAAACACCGTTATCTGCGTCGAGAATTGCATAAGTGCACAAGTGAGATCATTTAAGCGTTTATGGGCATCACTTGCCCTTCAAAACTTAGAACCCCAACTTGACCTGTTTTCTTGCCCGGGTCCTGGAACGATCCGGAATACGGTATTTTCGGCTTTTTTCATCACCACCACGTCTTAGAGCGTATGCGAAAACCCTCCATATGTTTTATTCCATGAAAAATGATGTATCTTTCAACGTATTTCACGATATGCCACGTACCATGGAATTTACAATGGAAAAAGGCAGTTTTTCATGGGATTTTTCAAGATCCACAAATATTTTGAAAAGTACTCCATTTTTCATGGAATAAAACATATGGAGGGTTTTCGCATACGCTCTAAGACGTGGTGGTGATGAAAAAAGCCGAAAATACCGTATTCCGGATCGTTCCAGGACCCGGGCAAGAAAACAGGTCAAGTTGGGGTTCTAAGTTTTGAAGGGCAAGTGATGCCCATAAACGCTTAAATGATCTCACTTGTGCACTTATGCAATTCTCGACGCAGATAACGGTGTTTTGCGTGGTTTGGAAGCTGTTTGCGAAGAAAATTTACGCAGTTTGACGGCTAGATAGGTATTCGGCATGGAGGACTACAATATGGCCTTTTACGACATCTTTTGAGCACGGGTCGCGGCCCACCACTCACAAAACAACCCTGGAACGCCGTAGAATTATGAATAACAGTGAACCTGAAGCAAAACGAACGCAAAAAACAGAAAACAGCGAATTATTCGTTGGGTGGACGTATCATTTCTGGACAGCAATCTGGGCCTATTTTTAAAAAAACCATATTTTTTTCACCAACCTCCAACACCAAACTCCGAACGTTCTATGCTAAGTACCGTTATTTTGGCTGCTCTTTCAAATGGTGGATGTTACAGTTTGTCAAAGTTCGTTAATCGCGAGATATGCGAGAAAAAAGAGGTGGACGTATCATTACTGGACGCACTGTAGTAGCTGGGAGTGTCACTGACATACTGCATTTCTCCACTATGAATAAGCTCGCTTTAGAGAAGCATGCGCGACAGAAACTCGATGGAAAATCAGTGCAAGTACCGGCGGCAGTCGGAATTCACGATGTTCCTTCCCAAGAAGCCGGTGACCTAAAGGTCATCCAAAGTGCCATTGAACGAGTGGCAGCAAACGAGAAAAAACTTGAACACGACAAACGTAATCAGGCAAGATTCATTCTTAATCATCTGCCCAATAGGTAACTTATTGAATTTCAGGATGACTACTTGCTGGAGCTTCAAACTGAAATAAGCAAAGCCGAAAAGCAACATGAACTTCTTGAAGAAAATATGGTCAAATTCTTAAGGTACGATCCAAGGGCTGGACAGAAAATAAACAGGGAATTTAGGAGAACGAAAAAGAACACCGACTACCAAAATGTGCGAACAAGAATGGATGTTCTCGAGAAGGAAAAGTATAGAGAAGAAGACAACTGGAAGAAAATGATAGATAGTTTTGAGGACAGGTATGATTATCGCGGAAGACGTTAGTATCGCTAAGATTTCAGACGTTATACCGTACCTGGTGAGGTGTATGACCTGGACACTGAGGAGGATCGTAAACTGCAAGCCGATATTAATGCCAAAAAGGTATGCTCCACGGCTCAAAAGTGTACAATACTTATTCGACTGCTCAAAGAAATCCCTGCTAAAACCCAGTTCTACATCCTGTTTAAATGGCTGATCATTGTGTATTCAGAACTTGCTGGAAAAGCAGAAAGACTACATAGTGCTTCTCGAAGACTGGGTCAGTACCACGCAGCACGACATTAACGAAACTGAGGCCCTTGCACTTGTTTCCAAAGACGATCAAGATGTAGAACTTCCGAAAATATCGACGCAGGACGGGGAAGACCAAAAAAGCCGTTCTAAAATCCTCGCGGAACGAAATGTAAGAATTCATCGGAAAACATGGTTCTGAAGGTGTATTCCAGCTGGAAAATGTGGAAAGAGATCTGTTCAAAGTGAAAATCGACATCGACAGCAAAAAAGCAGCTATAGGACGATATCGATCTCTACTGGAGGCTCTCCGTTCAAATGTATAAGTTGAAACTAGAGCAATTTCTTTGTAGTTGTACCTTTTTCAGAGAAAGCTGCTTCAGCGCTCGAGGTCAGCCGAGTACCCAAAACCAGAAAGGTCAAAACCAGTGGAAAGGAAAAAGACAGAGCTGATAGAGATGTACCGTAAAGAAGCTGCAATTACGAGCAGACAGGAAAGACTGTCGAAGACTGTCAGTTATGGACCTAGGGCTAGTTCACTATACCGTATAATTATAGGCACTGGATTTGCGTGAAAAGTTGAACTATGCAAAAAACCTCTCACAAGCCGCAGAGCTGGACCTGAAGAAAATTCTTGAAGCCAAAGAAGCCAGACTTGGTAAGGAATAGATAACGGACTTTAATTATCGAGAAAATTGAAAAATGAGATGATACTAGCTGTTTTTCTACATACTAAAAACTGTTTCCTTTCAATCAACAACATGTAGCAGAGTGGAAAATGCAGGAAATTTGACACTGGTGACCTTCAAAAACATATTTTATCCTACAAGGCAGGTCAGTAGTGACACAAGGACCCATCCAAGCTTGAGTTGCGCAACAAAATTTAATATCTAATTAGGTGGGTTTGCTCTCGTGTATAACGGCAATCCGCGAGCAACGGAAATTTCGATTTCCTAGTGGTGCCTTGCTCGATATTTGTTAAACATTAATCTGTACCCTTCGAGAATACGTGCTAAAATCGAAGCATGTTGGCAAAAAGGATAATCACCAGCAACTGTTTTATATCGTGTAAATGTTAGGTTAGCCACTTCACAAATTTTCTTTCGTTTTTCTTTTTTTGCATGCAACTTTGATAAAGTTTTTTCAGCATCCACTGAACTTTTGGCAGCTATCTTCCTTAAAATACAGATGCGTAGAGTTTCAATTTTAAGCCACATGTCTAATTTTTGCATTCCAGCGAATCCTCACTATGGTCATCTGGACCATGATCCCAGCGTCGAGGAACTCGTTCGTTTGGAAAGTGAAGTGGCTCAACTAAGGGCGGTGATTGCCGACAAAACTAACGAGGCGAATCGGTTCCAAGAAGAGCTGAGCCAGATTAGGTTCGTTTGAGAGTCACTGAAGTATCACGATTTAAGAGTTTAGAGAGAACGCGAAGCAGTGGAAGACAACGGCACAAGACTTTGCTAAATTGCAGAAAAAAATCGTGGAGAAACACAAGCTGAAGGCGGAGATCAGAGGATTCAAAATGAACTATAGCAACCTCCAGAAGCAGCTGCGTGTTGCTCAAAAGGTGCGAACGCATTCAAGCATATCTAATGTAAACAAATATTTCTTGTAGGACCTCGAACTAAGTGTGCTGAGAAGAGAATGCATTGTCGATAAGGCGCACGCATCGGTTGTAGCAAAGAATTCGGTGGTTCGTTCTCAGCAGATCGAAGAAAATGACAAGCTTCAACGGTCGATTGCCAGTATTAGAAAGGTGCCATTGATGACGAAGGTCAATTAATGAAAAAGAGATTTTAAGGACCTTCAATTAGCGAAGGATCTCCGTGGATTAAGAATTAACCAAGCTCAATGAACAGACAAGAGAAGAAGTGAAATCCGATCAAATTCTTATTTATTGCAACATGGGTACAGAAGAATAAGAATATTTATTTAAGTCTTTCCGGTCTTTCCTTTTTTGTCCCCAGCGTTCGGTCCAACTCCAAAATCTGCGCAGCCCGCCGATCCGACGAATAGCTTCCATTTCGTCCGCTGAGCCCAATCGGATTCAGCCTCTTTGCCGCCTCGAAGTTCGATAGGATAGTAGTATTCAATTCCGACATGGTATCATGTGCCGGAGAACGAAGATAAGCAGTGACTAGCGGTTCTTCATTGTGCATTATGAGATATCTTGAATGGCGAATGCCATTGGTTGAAGTTAAGTGTCTGCACAGAACAGCAAAATAAGAAACGATAAGATACAAGGTGTGCCAACAGTTGAACGCGTTTAAAGGCTTGTGTCGTCGCAAGCAGTCATCGACGAGCGGTTAGCCGCCGTCACAGCTTGTACTGCACTGCAAGGCAGCCATTACGAAGTCAGTCCCCTATATTCCATGTTCTTTTTGTTACCCTTTCACTCGACAAATGCTGTTTCTTTCAGCTTGTCCATATATGACTGATTCTTTGTTGTACAGCTTCCTGTGCACTCTAGAAAGCTCGAAGACCGTTTCCGCGAAATATCTTTCGCCGCACCATCTACCCTAAATTGGTTTCCCAGCTTCTGCACACTACCTTATCGAAGCACGTTGCAATAGTACCGTAGAAATGAAAAATTAATTGACAATTTGTGGGAAACGGATTAATAATTGACGAGAGTCCGCATTTTGCACGTGCATCAAGAGTGTGATATTCATCCAATCAAGTTCGTGCATGTAGGACGGTTATATCAAGCGCTGATTGGTGACATATTATTGCCGAGTAATGAGCTAAATTTTCGTGATCATGCGTGGTGTAATGACATCACTGCGTGTGATTCATGACTACGGTAAACCAAAAGCTAGAACAGTTTGCATAAAATTCATATGAAGATGATTGTTTGTGATCTCAGATGTGATGAGTTCGGTTTCAAGAAAGTGAAAGAGTCCACAAGGCCACAATCCGTACATTTTCTTCTGACTTTAGCTCACCGAATTCCGCTTGATATCTCTTATTTGTTTTTGCCGAACTCGCTCAAGTGACGTCATGTCTGCGTTATCTCACGTTCGCAAATTAAAAATTCGAGTGGATGCATGAAAGATTCAGCGAGCTCCGAGCAGCTAGCATAAGAAGTTCCGTCCGTCACTTCTGTCGACAGTTTGCCTGACGTTAGTCGTCTTTATTCTCGCAATTAAACGTTGTACAACAAGAATTCTGTCTCAAAGAAAGGGAAAGAAGAGAAAAACAACGTGCGTTGAAGAGCGAAAGAACTAGATTGTATTTTCTTTTTGTTTGAAGGGGTGAAACTAGAGCAAGAAGAAAAGAAGACGAAAATAATGGGAGCATGCTTGAAGGACCGTTTTGTTCCGTTCAAAAGTGTTCAATTCACGTTAAAGGGCCTGCGCAAGATGTCAATGTACATACAACGGAGTGAGGCGCTAACCCCGGGAGTATACACAATCCGAATTGATAAATACCGTCATAGTCTACATACGCTTTGTGGAGGAGACAGGGGAAAGAGAAAGTGTCAAAGGAAAGCAATATCCGAAAAGAAACTGGAAAGAGACCAGCGATCACCAGGGAAGTGTGTTGAATGAAGGTGGATGGAGACATGGAAGCTACAGTGTTCTTCTATGCTCTACAAAGTTATCAGAGGAAAAGCGACGAGAGAGGCACAAGTAAACACAAGTCGGTGAAGGGATAAAAACGTTTGATACGCACAGAAGAAAAGAGACTTTTTTTGTTTTGTGAAAGGGGAAGATGACTGGGGCTTCTGCTGTGCATTACGGTAGACAAAGATCGGAGACGATGCCGGAGGCCGGGTCGCCGCTACGGTGCACGTGTACGGACAGCCATCCGCGGCCGTTGCGCTTTTGCCAGACGCGAGTCTCCTGTGCCTGGCGTGTTCGCGCTTCGCCGTTCCTGGAAACAGACGATTAGCCCGTTGATGATGTGATATGAATGTAATGTTTTGCGTGGGAAATAAGACGCTTATGCTAAGAAGATAAGTGGAAAACGTACTTGTCGACGTATTGCGTGAGACGAACGTACGCTATACAAGCGCCCTCTTCACCCATGAGATGAACATTCGGATTGAGCAACGTCGTGTGAATTTGGAGCTTCCTGCTGGCTGAGCTGGCTGAAACGATCGCGTGTCATTTGCATATAGATGGACTGGTCAGTAAAAAAAACGAGAAGACGTCCATCACTTCGAAGATAATTACAGTTTTTCAAGGTTTGTATCCGTAAGATTTACGAAAGCGAATCTTGCCTAATGATTCAATCTACTACGACTGTTGGCGTCGCTCGCTCTGTTTGAACTCACCTGCAGAACTGGCAGAGGTGTCAAAGTAGAACCGGTGAAAGTCCATACCCTCAATCAGATTGCCAAGTGTCTCGGGCTCGAAGCAAGTCATCGAAGGATCGCATAATTTACTGCAGCGGCGTTTATGGCATAGCCAACAGAATGACGAACTTACGCGTAGGATTCGTAGTCCTTGCACGAAATCGCATCGAGGAGCTGCTGGGTGACGCGGACGATCTCCTGCTTCTGTGCTAAAATGTCTCATTTGAATGCCCAGCTCTGTGACGTTGGATAGAAGCAACTCTCATAAGGGATGAGATGACCAACAACATTTCGGATCTGACGAGTATATTAACTAATTAGTACTTTGCATGCATGCTCTAACATTAGTCGGTACGGCCTATGGTGCTGGGTGTTGGACAAGACGACTGATTCGTCGTCTAAGACAAGCAAGACAAGTGCAAACTCACTGCGAACATCAACTTTTCTCGTGGCCATTCCTCTGGGACACAGATGGGCAGAAGAAGCAGCAGAACAGACGGACTGCGAAGGTCTCCCCACTCCTCGGATCTCTCTCCCGTCTATTGCCTGTGCGATGTGCGGACTGAACTCAAGGGAACGCCGAGAGTGGATAAAGAAACTCCCTATTGAACGCGGCAGCAGTAAATTGAGCACCAAAGTAGGGTGTGCCTCTGTGTGTGAATCTCAGGACTTATGCGGAAGAGATAAAGACGAAAGAGGCAGGAAGAATGGAGTGGGAAGGCACTGCCGCCAATAATTATTTCGTGCGCGAAACCATATTTGTTCTGTTTCCGGCGGCAAAACAACAAAGGTGACCGACGCCTGCTTGAGGGAGCGTCGATGGTTTACTGCTGTTGCTGCTGCTGCTGCTCCTGGGTGGGTGGCGTTTGTTGTGACAGCTGCGACCTGAGGAGACTTGCAGACAAACTAATGACTTCCGTTTATTGTCGCGCTTCGTCGCGGAGGTACGAACGTGTCAACGCGGAGCGCGCGGATTTTTCGGTTAGGCGGATTAGCCGTGGCGTTTGCAGGCTTCGAGGGAATTAAGGATTTTTTCATAATTGTTTACGGGCGTTTTGTATTATGAGACTTCAAAGTGTGGATGTTGTAGTCGATTCCAGACGTGCTGGCTCAATCGAAAGCCAGAAGTCATTGGTTGGTTCGAAGAAACGAAAAGGAAATCGCGGTTTTGAAGTATTTTTAAGACCCGCTTGCAGCTTTAGAGTAAACACTGTTTTGTTGAAAAAAGAAAAGTGAACCTGCTTTTTTTTGGTGCATTCGATGATAATCGATATCACGCGATCTGATTTTACGCAACTATTTTTGTTAGTATGCTAGAAAAACGACCCTAAACATTGGGAATTTATGACAAGGAAATTTATGAAAAAGTTTTGTCTGAATAGTACAGGTGGTGCACCTCTGAAGGTGATCATGAAGACAATGGCAGCACCTCAAATTGGACGGACTCTTCTCACTTCATCATCACCGCGCAACGAACCACCCCTATTATTCAAACAACACCAGGCGAATCGATTAGTGGGCGGACTAAAATAAGGCGAAATGATGTCCTAGGCCCGAAAGCACAGCAGGCGGCGTGCCCGCCCGATTCTGGGAGGCCTCTGCAGGCATCAGCAGAAGAAACGCTCGAAGTGCTACACCCACAAAGTCTCCTTTTAGTTTCCACAGCGAATCAATTATCTCGGATTCGAATCGGATTTCCCGGGCCACATTGCCATCGTCGCCGCCACCATCGTTGGCTTTGGTCGCCTACTTTCGGCCCCCGTTCGCTCGAGTGGATTCGCTCCGCTTCGAGGGGCACCTGTTCGGAAGGAAATTTATCCGAGCGAAGAGGAAAGCGCGACAAAAAGGGCACTTATCTGCCATAGGACTACGATTCTTAAAACACTCGACGTGGGCCGTTTGCAGCGTTTCACCGGATGCAATTCGCAAAACACCACAATTTGTGATGAACTTTTGAATAATGCTTTAAGAGCAGGAAATTTGGAGTCCATCCGAATGAATACTCATATCATCACTGCTTGAGGCAATGATAATGCATCACCTAATCAAAACTAATCCCCAACGACTAATACTCACCTGTGGCAGAGCAAACCAGTAAATCATTTCTCTGCCAACGTAGTCTTTCTTCATTGCAGTGAGTGCAAACCACCACAAAGTTTGATTTTTAGTGTTTTCTTTAAGCGTTACACAACTTTTACTAATAAAACTCTCGGCGATGATAGAAAGTCTGAGCGCTACACGGCCGTCACCTCGACATCATATTCATGCACGCAAGTCGCGCCATCAACTTCCTCCGAGGCATTCACCTAATCCGACCGTACTATCATTCCAAAGGTTCATAGCGCAACCGCAGCGAGCGAAGTCAACGTCTATTAGTACGACTCGATCATAACTTGTTCCTCTTTATGTGTTTGTTGTTGTCTTGTGACTTTTCGATAATTAGTTTAGACGTTCGTTCTACAGTCTATCAACTACTACAGTCTACTCTTGTACGTTCTACGCCTAGAGAAGCCCAGCCAACAGAACCCGAAGGAAACCACACAGAGCATGCTGTTAGGAAATGAACGAAAAGGTGAGGTGAGGCAGTGAGTGAGGTGAACAAGTGAGTGTGTGCACATCCGAGAAACATTCAGTTGTGTGAACTCAAACGATTAACAATGGAAACAACAACGAAATGTAGGCAACTGATAAAATGAAACTTGTAAAGGTCGAGAAAACGGACAATCGAAGAGAGCTGCGTCTTCGCAGTCTTCCGCATATCGTTCACACGCGTGCGACAGAATGCTAACCTGGAAGAGCGGCAACAGGGACCTGGTTGCCGCGAGGCGTAGACGACGAGGAGGTTACATGCGCGTTGTTCGTCGCTGTCGCCGGCCGACTGCTACCGCCGGCCGCTACCGCCGTGTCCACACGCACTACCGTATTCTCGTGCTTCAGCGTGTTGTTCGCCGCTGCAGAGAGATTCAAATAGGTGACAATACGAACCGACCCGAAAAATGTGGAGAAAGGAAGGAAACAAGTGGCAAACGAAAGGAGCGTCAATAAGTTATAAGTTAGAAAGAAGAAGAAGGGTTCAAAGCAGATTTGACAAAGGCAAAATATTGATTTCTAAACAGGAAACCTCTTTTTCAGTAAGGCAGTTTTGGACTGTTTCCATCAAAAAGCATTGATATCGAGAATAATCTTTTAGAAAAAGATAATTGAACAGCTCAACAATTTTTCAATCTCATTGTTGCACTGTTTAGAGGGTAAACTAATCCAAAACACTGTTCTCTTTCCATAATTGAAAAGTTTCGATGAATCGCCGTGGTCATCTAGGCTGTCAACCACTCTTTTCAATTGACCAAATCTGCTTTGATAGAATTACGTTATTGAAAGGAACACAAAAACGACACGATATTGTTGTCGTTGTTGTTGTTGGTGTTATCCAGACGCGACAGATCGAAACAAATGCAAACCAAAACCGAACCGAAATTGGAACAGCGGACAGAAGTATCTCGACTCTCCATTCTCATCTCCGGCATACCCATGCATCGCATTGTCATCATCGTCATGATTCAATAAACGCGGGCGTGGGAGGCACGTGCGAAAAATCGAAGTGCTGCTGTTGTTTTCTCGTTTTTATGTCGCCTTTCGGCAACAACACTGAGACGTTGCTCTTTTTTTTGCTTCTCTGATAGACGGGACCAACGCAACGATGAGCTTGGACGGTGGGTGGTGTTGCTATAGCGTTTTTAGGAACAGTGGGAGCGGAACGAAGGTTAGCAATGCAACACAGCGCCGCAAGAGGGTAACCTTGTGTAGAAAGTAGTTTGAGCTCGGTTAGGTAGGCGAGCAGAGTAGAGCGGAGGAGCGCGTGCACATACCTTTGTCAGCGTCCTGGTCGTCGATGGTCTGCGATGATTCGCTTGATTCTTTGATCGTAGAAGGAGGTGCTTCTTTCTTGTTTAGAAGATTTCGACCTAAATGAGGAAGGTAGCAATATTGAACTCAAATCACCGTTTAAAATCTGCAAACTCAAAACAAAATTCCTTTTTTGGAAGGAATGGAATGGAATTATAATCATGCCCAAGTCTGCAAGCGTAGAAACAAGATCAAAACGAAAAAATCGTAATACATGGTACTGAATGAATTTGGTGGTTTTTTGACAATTCACTAATGAGAGTATTCCAAATAGTGTTGGAATTTTATATTGAAAACATGTACTTCCACAGTCCACTTGAATCGGATCGCTCGGAGGCGACACCCGCGACTGTGCTTCCAGATAGTCACTCAGGTCCCGCGTGGATCTTTCCAGATCGGCGAAGCACTGGAGTAACGAGGTCGCCGAATCCTGAGATGTCGTTGAGCACAAGGCATCACCGTTACAATTGTTTTTCATGTCATCCAGCAAGTGAGACAACTGAACGTTGATGCATGAGGTTGTCAGTGATGAAGCTGACTGAGTAGGTCGATGTTGTTGTTGCAGTTGATGCGGCTGCTCCTGTTCTTCACACTGTTGCTGTTGCTGTTGTTCCTCTTGTTGTTCAGCAACAGGCTGATAGGGGTCAGCGGCCAGGTAGGCGGCGAAAGAGGCAACCGCAAGCAGAAAGAGCCCCCAGATCTGGCCAGAGTAGCGGAGCACAATGCCTATCCAGGAGTCGGCCATCCTAGGCGCACAAAGCGCTCCTCACGAACGGAGGAGAACACGTTGATCAGTCGTTCGGATAATCAGAACACAATAACTTCCGAGTCTGAGAACGACAATGAGGACGACGACGGCGGAGACGACGACAACCCTCGTGGCTGAAGCAGCTGACGATCGGACGAAAATACCGGCATAGGAGAGGGGGTCTGCGTGGAAGAGGGGGCTGAACCGGGCCAGTGGCGAGCCTCTCCTCGGGTGGCCTTGCCGAGGCTGCTCTTTCGCTGCTCAGCCAACAATCGAATCAATGCGAAGAGGAGTGACGACGAGTGAAGTGAGGAGTGTAAAAGTTATAGAGTAGAACGGGAACGGGAATACCGGAGATCAAGAGGAAGTGGAAGGTGAGGGCGGCGAAGTGATTGCAGACAAACAGCCGTGGCTGATCGCTTGATTAATTGATTATATCCTTTGCGGCAAAAACACCCTTCATTTATCAGATGCAACATCTGCGATTTGGCAGAAAACAAAACGGCTTTCCACTGCCAGTGACCAGTTTTTGTCTGGCGTTGTCAACGTTGACCTATTATGCAGTTCAAGACGATTAAAACCCATTTAGCTAAAGTGCGCAAGCAAATATTTGGAGTGAACCTGTACATAAGCTAACGAGTAATCTACTTCAAAAGAAGAACGTTTTATACAAATTCATACTCAACCTATATCGACTTTGATAAGGCGATACAAAGGGAATATGAAAAACACAAACGCAGAAAAAGAATTGTCACGTCAACCTGACAACCCTTAGCCGAACCCCCAAAGTACAAAGTCACTATAACCAAGTGTATGTACGTACCAAACTTAAACCCGTGCTCTGTGCCCTTTATGAATGAACCTGTTTTCGCTAACTGCTAATCGTGGTTACCTTTCCTAGCAGAAATCCTTGAGAAAAGCGAAAGTACAACACGAGGACGAACCATTGCACATTTCCGCCAAACGGTTCTCCTAGAGACGAGAGCAAAATTGAGAGTGACTCAGCCAATGGCGGACCACATCGTTCGTCGATGCAGCCACTTCTGCATCGTTAGACGAAATAGGGCATCACATTTATTTTCGGAAAACGCGCAAATTTAGCCGCCGATGAAGAAGATGTTACACGTCAATGCCTCTGCTCTTAGCTATGGTCATGCCCCGGAGACGACTTATAAATGTCTCTTTTGCATTTCAGTGACATCATCCTAATTTAAACAAAGATCGTTTTTCCACCCAAGTGCTGCATGAAGGTCGCATAGCGCAAAAGAACGTCTCCGATGTTCTTTGATCTTTCACATGTCTTAGTCTCCGCAAAGTGACAGGACGTGAAAACAACATGTCAAGCACTATCAAAAAGTTTCTGATGTTCCAACGCTCAATTTGCGACCACACTTCGCATCCATAAGTGCAAATCTATTATTGGGAATAAGGACAACCTCAAAGGTTTGCCTGTCGTTCCAATCTGTATACCTGCTTTTCACAGTTAAATACAAAATCCTGGTCGTTCTTGGCTATAGGCAGCTTCTATCCACAAAATTCGTTTCGCTCTTTTCATACCACCATTAGGAAAACGATTATTTCGAAAGAAATGGCTTAAAATTAGGGAGCACGTAGTTCACCATGTTATTACGCTCTTTCAGTTAAGGGTTAAGATCGCCCCTCGGGATGAACGCGCCAATGGGTTTTCCAATCGCCTTGCATAATAATAGGTCCAACGAAATTTACGACTTCTTTAATGTGTGAGTCGTCAAAAGATCCAGGATCAAAAGCCCAGAATAGACTTCGCACGCTAGGTTACGGTAGTCCAAGAGCAATGATAATCGTGGCTGCCGCCAATTCTTACCTGTTCCCTGTGGATACTGCACCCTGACAATCGGGCTCACCGGATTCTGCTGCAGCGGAACCCGACGTTGAGCTGGTGAAACAGGAGGCTTCGAACACGACGGAGCAGGATCGGACGGCGTGCTCTTTGTGCCATTGGGTGCGGACGGCCGAGAAGAGGAATTTGGACGTTCTACGGTGGAAACAGTAGAGTTTGGAATTGACGGAGAACGCCCAGCAGGTGGAAGGACATTTGTATTGCTGATCGGTTCGGAAGTTTTCCGTTGTTCAGCTCTTTAATTTTTGTGCACATTACATAAATATGTGCACAAGGAGCGGGCGGAGGGGAGTCGCCATGTGAAAGTTGTCGTTAACTCAATTCTTTGCTGTTATTTTTGCTTTTGTGGAAGACTGTATCCAAAGGTCACTCCAAAAGCCGATTATTCCTCGTTTGGGCATTTGAATAAAAGCTTATTATAAAGGCGCCCCTCAGGCACCCACTTCTTCCCACGTGCCCCAGATTGGCTCTTGCAGAATTAATTAAATGATCAGCCATCAGGGAACGTGGGAAAGCGATTTGTCAATTTGCGGATTTAGGTAAACAAGACTAGTTCAAATCAGATCCTTTAAATTCTTCGCAACAACCATGGCTAATTTCTACGAAAAGCTAATATAGAAAGTCTTGATTAAAAAACGTCAGATTGCATGCGAACTTGGCATTTGCCTTCTCACGCTTCCTTTCATCCGAATACAAAACAATCCCAGCGTTAATTGTCGAGCTAGCCAAACAATCGCCGGCAAAAAAAACCACTCAACGACAACTTTCGACTGGCTTCACCCTCCTCACTGCATAACACCGCGCAAGTTTGCTACCTTCTCGTCGCGGACGGCGATCGTTTACGTGACACGAGATCCACCAGTCCGGCCATAACATATTTTGGGGTATTGGCAATGCGATAGTTGGACGAGGACTTCTTGCCGCTGGATTTCTGCGACTCGAAGTCCTTCTGGATGCCCGACGAACTCTCGCTAATGCTCGAAGAGCACGACATGGACGCGGAGTCGGCGTCAGATGCCCCGGCGGCCTTCTGACGATCGGACGACCGACGCAGAATTGTGTAGCGTTTCAGCGTCGGAGTGGTGCTCATCAGAGGGCTGCGAGATTAAAGGGATGACGGGACACACTGCTGGATTTGATACAGCCCAAGTGGTTTGGTTCACAGTGCGGGATAGGACACGACGAGGACCGACACTTCAATGGGGCCAACGCCCTCCAGCCGATCGGCGATGGATCGGGCGGTTCTGGACCGGCGGACTGCGTTGTCGGGACAGGACACAGTCTCGGCGCTGCTGAACGCGTTGCTCCGCTCGCGCTCCTGGATTGACGAGGCACGAAATAATAAAGGATTTCTACGCGAGAGCGAAAAAAGCGAAGGGAATACAGGAAGACGGGCGGCGAAGAAACGAGAAGCACTACTACCAGATGTTCTTTATTGCCCCGATGCATCGCATTTCGTTGCACTCGCCGAAGAAGACACACGCATAATATACACCAGGACTAGCCGAAGCGAGTAGATCTTATCGTTTTCTCTTTTTTCTGACCTGATTAAACGGCCGCTTGAGTGCGCGACGGCGGTAAGTGATCAGGCATCGGTAGAATCAACCTTCCAGGCCGGCTATTGTAAACACGCGACGAGGGTTCGGCAACACGCGCGCTGGTGTAAGTGGCGCTGAGAGATCACGCGCGGAGCCCCTGGAGACCGTTGTTATTAGATAAGCGAATTTGGAAGCCAAAATTGTTGCTTTCAAATTGGTGGGCTTTTTGCGGTTTTCTCATTGGAAGCGGTTGGACAAATGCGAGAGATTGAATCGACCTCTTGGCGTGGAAGACCTTCTGAATACACACAAACCGTATGTAGTTAATCCAGTCTGGCTTTTCACCTCCTTCCGGATTAGTGGTAATCGCTCCAGCAACGATAAAGTGCACATTTATAGAGACCCAGATTTCAAAGTTGCTCAGTTGTTAAATAAACTGACAAAACCAATTTTAAGCATGTTTTCCGCTTTGCCGGTGGATTGCACTTGCACAAAGCTTGCAGAAAATTTGCTACCTCACAATTCTCAAAGCCTCTCTTTCCGAATAGACTTCCGGTTTATCCATAGTGCCTTATTAGAAGAAGATATAGTACACGGTCGTTTAAACGTTGTCTAAAGCAGAAAATGGGGCTATCTATCCGAGAGCGGCATACTAAGAAGGAGAATAATTGAGACGCTTCCGTGAAAGGAAATTGAGAGGATAATTATTCACAATGGGCTTCGTCCTTCGTTATTTTCTTAGGCACCGCGGAGTGTGAAATTGATCAGAGCGCGAGAACAAATCAGAAACGCCATAAATGGTAAACAGTCAGGGGACGTGTTCTATGTACCGAGGGCGGGAACAGGAAATCGGGACATCAAGCACCCCTAATGTGATAGATGACGCGATGAGGGCTCCATGCCCTCGCAGTTGTGACACCGCTCATTAGAAATGAGACCGAGAACTTGTGCGCTCCGATTGATGCGCGCGTTATGACACTCTCTTTTAAGTTCTTTGCCTACTCCCCCCATTCCATTCCATCCCGCCACCACCACCACCACCGCAGCCAAGAACCGCCCTTTATTGGCAACAACACCACGCCGCTGCCGGCCCGGGTGGCCGCGGTGGTGAGTGGAAATGAAAAGCGAAAATGAAAAAGAAATGAAAGAGTTACTTACTTGAGAAGTTCGATCTCGTCGCAATCATCGTGGTGAGGATGGCGCCCTGAAACGAACAACGAACGTCACTACTCAGCACGTGTGAAACGCTTGAAATGAGAGGCGATTGTGGCGGCAATTACGGTAGCTATGGTTAAGGGGATTCGAACTCAATTAAGTGATTCTCGATTCAATCGGTTTTAGTCTCTTTCGATTGGTTAGATGGCTGATTCGTTAGGCGCAAAGAGCAAAAATTAATGGCATTGTTACATGTTCGGCTGGGATTATTTAGAAATTTCAGAAGCAAACGACACAGAACGCCATGCCTGCAGTTGAGCAGTGCGCTACTGCGGTGAGGCTACGGTACATGCCTGGCATTCGAGTTAAGGGGTAATAGCGTTAGGTGCCCATGCAGAAAGGTAGAACACACGTTGTTAACACACACACACACACGCGCTCTGCAGAAGCCACACAAACGTTACGCGATACGATGAGAAGAGAATTAGAAATACACCGTCTATTTCAGATCATTTTCTTTTTTTGTTTTATCTCTCTAAAAACTTCTTGAAAAGAGAAGCTTTCAGCTATTCGGCCATTAGTGGAATCTAGCTGTCCCGCCACCAGTAAACGAACCACAAACCACACAGAAATTCGACAGTACAACTGAACAGATTCTGGAAGATGACAGGATAGAGAAAATACGGAAAGTTAAACGAGACAAGGCACAAACGAAATGAAAGTAAAATATAAAGAGGAGTAAAGAGAAAGCTGAGCGAAAGCATCATCGTCAAGAACTTTTTGTTTTTTGCCGAGTTTGCAAGCAGCTAAGGTCAACCGAGGATAGAAAAAAGGAACAAACAAATCATAGAAGCACAGCTATAGGTTAGTTCGTTCTACGACTGATTATGACGACACATATAGTTTGAACAAGCGTTAAGTTGTGTGTTGAGCATTCCGAAAGGACAGAACGGTGATAAAATTTGAATTAAATTTGACTGTTTTCGAGACATCCGGTTGACCTTGGCAGCGCTGTCGGGAGGCAGCTGGAGCGCACTGAGGACGGAGCGAGCGGAGGAGGGAGCGTACCTCGACGAGTGCGCGAATCGGCTGCACCGTGGTCGTGGAGGTGATCGTCTTCGATGGGCTCGTCGTTGGCGACGACAGCACGCTTGAGGAGGAGGACGTTGAGGCGATGCTGGGGATACTCGTATCGATAATGGTCACTTTTCGCGCTCCGTTCAGCGGAGTCGGAGTCGCCGAGCTCGAGGTGTAGGTGGCCGCCCCCGTGGCCGACGTGACCGTCGTTGGCACGGTGGAGGCGATTCCGTCGGCAAACGACGTCGACGGCGTGGCCAACGAGCCACTGTGTGAACCGCTGGGACTCACGCCGGCCGACGAGCTGCTGGAGATGTTGCGGAACGCGCTCGACATCCGATTCACCACGGTGACAGCCGAAATAGCCGCCTGTACAGTGACCACAACTAGATTACAGGAGAAGGGACAGACGAAGACATCAACACATATAATTTAATGTTTGGCCCGTTGTTTCCGTATCCCATTGTGAAAGGCGTTGTTATCCCAGAATTTATGATTTCTATAGCAATATTTCGAATTTACTCACATCGAGCTCGCTCACACAAGAGTCGACAAAGCGAACGCACTGCGACAAACACAATGTCGATTTTCAAGCGAAACGTCAAAACGTAATCTTCGAGATAATCATGATCGTCATCTCTCATCGTCCGCTTCTCACGTGTGAGAAGCACGCTTCTCGGTCCACCCGGTCCTGTGACCATGGACGGCCATCATGTGAGAGCTGCGAGTAGGGAGAACGTTCTCGAGCAGGGAGAACGTGAAAAACGAAAATCGCGCATAGAGAGAAAGGTGAAAGTGAAAAGAGCGACTCATGCAGAGGGATCGCAAACTTACGTGGAAAGTGGCCAGCACTTCCGTGCACTCTGCAATTGCTTCTACGGTGCAAAACTTCGGCCGTTTTAGGCGACTCCTCTTCGTAAAGCCTATGTTCTTGGAAAGGAAGGAAAACAGGCTCACATGCGCAAAATTAAAAGTTGCCAAAAACGGTGTGGAACTCGCATGCACTACATACATCGTCGCAGAAAACGAGAACAATCGGAAATTTCGTGCAAGCTATCGCCATTCCGGGAAATTTGACTCAGAAGTCGTTTAGCGTTTAGGAGACCCGCCTGCGGCCCGAACTAATCCTTCTTTCGGCTAGACTCGGCCACCTCAAACCGACCTTTAGCTTCCGGCGAGCGTTGAACTTCTTCAAGCAGTCCACAGTATCCTGGCGATGCATGACCGACGCAACTCTCTCGCGGTTCTGAATTTTGACTCTTACGTCCAGCTAAAGGATTCGGGACTTACGCAAATCCATGGCACCTTGAGCGCCTGCTCAGCCGTGATGCGCTTCTTCGGGTTCACTGTGAGCATATTGTCGATGAGACTCTTGGCTTCCGGTGTTACCGTATCCCATTCAGGGCTTGGGTACTAGAGAGGCAAGTGTGATTGTAGCGTATTTAAAAGATTTTAACCATTCCCTTTAAAAAAGAGAACTTACATCGTAAGCGCCAGCCTTGATTTGAGCATAGAGCCGATGCTGATCCTCGTCCCAGAACGGAGGATATCCAACCAGTAAAATGTACAAAATCACACCTAAACCGCGGGTGAAGCCAGTTCAGAAAGGTATCAACTACCGCATGCCCAAATGTCAACGGGCTTCCCGTACGGATCCTTTTTTAGTACTTCAGGCGACAAGTAACCGGGTGTGCCAGCAAACCCGAACCACGCTTCGGTGTCGCCTTGAACCTCAATGGCCAACCCGAAATCGGCCAATTTTACAGCGGCTCCTTTCGCCTTGCTTGCCAATAGCAAGTTCTCTGGCTAAATGACGTTCTGTTAGATGATCAGAGGGGACGAAGGGCACATGACGGTGAGAGCATATGGACTAGAAAGCCGACAGTAGCAAAACAGCAAACACATGCGGAAATCTGAGCAACACGTGCAAGCATGACACGAGGATAGGGCGAAAAAGAGCACGAGGCGATGAGCGAGTTTCGAGTGGGTAGTGAGAGAGGACGGATAGTGAAGAACCAGAATTCGTCCAAAGTTTTACCTTCAAGTCGCGATGTACCACGTTATTCAAGTGGCAGTAGGCTATTGATTCAAGAATCTGTTGAATACAGTGACTGAAACAAAGACAAGTTCAAGCAAAAGTCGAAGAAATACGAAGCACACACAGAACAGTTTAAATTATTCACTAAAATTTAGTACGATCTACATCCCTATCTTCATAAGAACAACTCAAATTTCCACATTTCCTACGTTTTCATGCCCTACACTGTCGTTTGCATGTTAGTCGTATTATTCCGAAGCGAAACGATTAGAGCTGCGTGATTTGCGTGGGATTAGGAAACGACGTAAAAAGCGCCAATAGGAAAGAAAGGGGAAATCTATACAAGAAGCCAGCCGCGAAACGGACGGACGGACCGAGGGAGACGTTCGGAAAAGAGCACGGAGCCGCTATACCTTCAGGTCTCGATGGAGCACATTCGAACGATGGCAAAAACTAACTCCTTCCAGCACTTGCTGAATGCAGTTACTAAAAAGCATCAGGGTAGTTTTTTTACAACTGACTTTCCATTTATTACCCACATTAATAGAAGCGCTTTTTGTTATTGAAGTATGGATTGGAGATGCGGTAAGTGTGTTGTTGTTAAGCAGTGTAGTTGAGTAAAATGTTAAAATGAGTGTAGCTGTTAATGGTCAGGTAGCTCTGTGCTCCCACCTGTGATTGTATCTGACATTTACTCGTGGTTGACTAAGTATTTACATCGAAGGACCACCATGTTAAACATGTAAACAAAGCTGCAAAGTGTGAGATATCTGGTTCCCTCCGTGGATTACTGTATCTAACCAACGGTGCTCGTTCAAGGAAATAATTTCTGCTAAGAGTCCTGTTCCCACTTCTGTTTTTATGACGCAAATGCATGATTCATTATATGGTGTACAAAAAACAAGGTATGCTTGTTTATGCCCACATGAATACAAGTGTGTCTCACAGGCTAATGTTCACAGTAGTGCCTTTGTTATCTCATCATAACAATCTCCGCTTGTAGCGTCAAGTCAGTCGGGTAGAGTAATTTGTACAAAGGGGTCGGTGTTTACTGAAAGAAGCTACTAATGCTCAACGTTGCTGTAGTTCAAGGGTTTTTTTCGCTTATTTCTAAGAGGGATCTGTAGTAAATGAACGATAAGGAAGCGCAGTGGAAAACATAACAAAACCCATGTCTCCATCACACTAGGTGTACTTCTCTTGTTATTTTGCATAAGATAGGAAGATAATTTACTGTGAAAGAGAGTTGTCTTTAAACGTTCAATTCGAGCCCTTAGCTTTGGCCATCGATGAGTAAATTGGCCGATCGATAGGTCATCTTTGTTTTATAGGATTCAATCCACAATTCATCGAGCCCCTTCCAAAAAGCTATTATTCATGCAAAACTTTTTTTGCACATCTGTACTCTTCCACGCTCCTTATCGATCGCTTCATTTTAATTTCGAAACGGCCGCTAGTCATTGATTTACGACATGTTCGTACCAAATGGGTTCCTCCATTTACGATAGTTTTAAGCTTTTATTCCCCGAGTGATGAATACGATGTAATAGATGTGAAAAAAGTGATCGATGTGGGTTAATTTCACTTTAGTATCTTAATGGGAACTCTTTCTCCCTTTTTCAGTATTTCAATTGAGGTAGTTTTATATAAAATTTGTGATTTAACATACTAAAACGTGCAAAACCATAACTGACCTGGCGTCGGCTTCGCTATAGAATTCACGCGCAACAATGTCTTCGAAGAGTTCGCCCCCAGTAACCCTAAAAGTGTACATGGCCATTCGCTTCCCTGTTCTGAATTAACTCACAAATCAAAAACAAGGTAGTGGAAGGCTTCTTCCTGGATGCTGTCGTGTAAACGGACTGAAACGACCAATAGAAATCAACACAGGCCGCTTAATGGCAACAAACCTATGTTGGGATGTTGAAGTTTGCGACAAATGCGAGCTTCGCGCTCGAGCTTCTGGAAGTCCCGGGCGGAGAGCTTCTTGGTGTTTATGATTTTGGCGGCAAACTCGATGCCCGTCTGCTTCTGGACGCAGCGGCGCACGACTGAGAACGCGCCCCTGGAAGATAATGGCGGTCACTAAGTTACAGTAACATAAAGGAATATGCTGCTTCTAGAGTGTTAAGGACTCTGGACCTACTCATGACAAAAAAATGTGAAGTGAGACCGAAAAAAAAACAATAACATAGAGGTGAATGAAACACGCAAAACTAAGTCTCAAAATAAGAGTGGGAGTAGTACTGTAGATAGATTTATCAGTTCTCGCGATCACTTCAAACTCCGATAGCGAATAAGTGACTATTTAAATGGCAAAAGCTTTCACATATCTGCGCTGGATGTCGGAATGCGAGCATAATATTACACCTTTTCTCGCTGAACCCCGCCACAGGAAGTACGTCAGCGGGAATTTAAGCGAAAACCAATAAACATTTACTTTGCTTGTGGCAAAACAACAATACAAAGTTGGGCATGTGCCAGCAGATGACATAAATCAAGTCAGTCTCTTTAAGCGAACAAAACAGTGGTATAATGTGGTCGTGGGTTTAACAATACTATGCCATAATCTCCGTTCAAGAAACATTTGTGCAATTTCAGATATGGCTACGGTGACATGCGTACTTTCATCTAGTGTCATTTGCGATAAGGGGAAGTTCGATTTATCTACGTATTTACGGTTTTGCTGATTACAGTTTCAGGTTGGAATATATTCCACGGAAAGCAACTGATTCATAAATAAGAGAATAACTTCGGATAACCGTTTGAATGAAGTTCCTAAGAGACTTACTTTCCCAGCTCCTCCTTGACATCGTAGTTGTCGCTAAATTTGGTGCTTGCGTTGTTCATCGTTGGGCCAACCACCATGTGTTCTGTTAACAGCACATTCTACGGAAACTCCTGCTCTGTTTGTCGCTCCTTCTTCGTCCTCAACCCCTCAATGTGAGCGCCGTTCGATCCCGCTGGCCGCCGTTAATCGAACGTGGTTCTCCTTGAAGAAGCGGTTATTGCGATGTTGCGAGAATAACGGGTGTTGAGCGCAAGCGATTCAATCACACCTTCAAAAAAAGCAAATAATTACTTAAGGATGACACTTCGGCGCGAACTAATCAGCGACTTTCCACGCGATAAGGGGTGACCACGGCTGGCGACGCACAAAAGCGGGAAAGAGAGCGCGCGTAGGTGCGCACGACGAAGGCGGCGGCGGCGGAGAGGAAGCGGGAGAAGAAGGGCCGCGCGGTGGACGCGAGCGAAGTCGCGATGCTCCCAGCTAATCGTCGCGGTTGGATCGCCCAAATCGCGGATTCGTTCCTTGAAACAACACGTCAAATAGCCCCTGATAATACAGATTAGCGTTGTCGTCGCCGGCGACCAAATCAATAACGTCGAGAGCGGAGAGCGGCGACGACGACCACCACTACGACGACGCTCAACGGACGACTGCTGCGAGCAGCATCCTTTCCTCCTTCTCCTCCTCCTCGTTGGGAAAAGGCTAACAACGGGGAGAACCGAAACGTAATGTCCCGTCTTGTCTCATCGGGAGTGTTGTTTTTTCTTGCTCTTCTCGCCCATTTTGTAAACGTATCATCAAGTAATCTCTTCCTCTCGCCTCTATCTCGCGCCCGGATGAGCGTCTCCCTCGCCACTATTGCCGAATTTGTCGCGAGTCTCCTACCTTTTCTCGGCCGCGTCGGAAACGTCCAAAAAAGGTAGATAAACTACGGCATTGCATGAAATCGGGCGGCTTCTCATTCGCTTTTTTCGAATGATTAATGACGACAAGAGTCTGACAAGTCCTCCGGCGATCGCTAGCCACTTTCCATGCATTTGAAAGATCTCCACTCAGCGTGCTCTTTTTGAAACATGACCGAAGTGCCATCGGCGCAAGAATGGCCCTTATGGAAAGTCAAATGACGGAACAGTCCAGTCCACAATGGAGAACTAATCGCTCGGGGACAGAAGACGTGATAAACAACAAGTGTTTTGAGGTGGAAACGGGAAAAGTTTTGTGAGAGAGGAGACGTTGGTCGAGATGGGAAGACGAAGTTAGTGGCATGTGACAAAAACGAGAAATTTCACACCGTCTAATCGTTTACAGTCAACTCGTTGCCCCAAATGCCATCAGCAAACAACGCTCCTCTATGCGTGCATCGAATGACTGTGCACGCACTCGGTTTCCACGTCTTTTCTAAGCTTGCAATTACTGCTAGAGATGACGTTATGCACAGAAATGATAAAAAGCGGCACGAAGCGCACCCAATTTGCACTTCGGATCATCGGAAATAAATCCGTTCTTGCTGTGCGGCGATGGCTCGGCGTTCTTGGAGAGAGAGGAAGCGCAGGATCACCGGCATCTCGCTGTAAGAGTTGTTTTTTACACTAACGGCTCGTATCTGTTCGTTAAATGAGATCATCGCAATCGGGTCCAAGCCAGTCGCGGCAACATACTAGATCAACTCGAAGTACTTCTCCTTAGGGGTCATAACAACCCAGAACAGGAAGCGATTCTGCCAAGGGGACAACGGCTGCCTAGTAGAGCGCGAATCGGCTCGACTGAGTACGAGCCGCGAAACGGAAGGAGAGCTTAGTTTTTCTAATTAGGAGCCAAAGAGAAAACGGAAAAAATCCAATAATTAGCCTAATTTTGTCTCATTACTTCTACTTTCGCTCGCGGCATAGTCGCTTTGCCGTCGTTTTCACATTCCCTTACGTCGCAATTTAGCTTGCCAGCGAGGGCAGCATGCGTTTGTTCGTTAATGAGTGCACGCTGGTATCCACGAAAGTCAGCCCCTTGCCAAACGGCCACTACAACAATCTCACATCAGGCCCGGTCAAAACTCGGTCAAAGGTATAGCGATTGGCTAATGCGTAAAGAGCGAACGTGGTGGAAAGCCGTTACGCCAATTGCGGTCGCACAATTATAAGGCGCTTCTAAATTACAGCGCCGACGCACAAAGTATGCGTGCACTTATTTTCGCGCATTTTGCTTCGTACGCTTAGGCCGGCGGCCGAGGAGAGGAAAACGGAGAGCTGAATGAAAGAGGAGCCTCCTCCGCCTCCCATCCCTCTCTCGGACGTTCTTCCGCCGATGCTGCATCCGTCCGCGTTCTTCGCGCTACTGGCGCTCTCCAGAGGCACAACACAAGCGCACACTCACATGCATACACCGCGCGCCTCGAGGCGATGAAAACCCCACATATATACTCACTCAATTATAGTAAGACTCACGGCGACCGCGCGCCCACATTTAATTGGAAATTGCCGAATACTAATGAAATCGAAAAATGTCAGCTGCAGCGCAGTAAGTATTTCATTACTTATAACTCTCGTCGAAAAATAACGACTCCAGCAAGAGGCGAGGAAGCGCAGCACCGTCGTGAACTCCTTCTCCACACTCAACTCGTTCGCTAGCGCGCGCGCGAGGAGAACTCATCGGCTAAAGACACCACTTACATGCGCGTAATCTGAACGACGCAAGCAGCACAACTGTAATTAGCCGCTAACGGAGCACCCTCCGGCGTCGGCAGAGGCTAAGCGCACACGGACGTATCCACACAATCCGTTAAATGCATATCAATGAGGAGAGTAAAAAGAATGGCAAAGAGGAGTCGGGGCAATTTGCCTCCCGCCTCCAATTTTCATTGTCCGTTAAAATCCAATAGTCAAAGGATCAGAGAGTTGTGGAGCTTCGCCGACCCAATTTCTGACTAACCGCAAATTCCCATTTATTACTAAGACGGACAAAAACGCAAATTTGGATGCCTTCCCATGGAAACATATATTTTTCGTTTTTCGCACTCGAAAAACCGTTCGATTTTCTCGATAATCGTCCTTTACATTATACAATTCTGAAGGAAGCTAAGCCTCAAGTTGAGATTCGTTGACGCACGCATATCGTCACGAGATAATGAGTCGAGAACAAAACAAGATGATTATCATAATGAGCTCTAAATTGATGGATAAATATTTTCCGTTTAATGCGCTCATGAAAGCCGTGCGTAAAGGAGGCAATTTCCCCGGCAGCTGATATGGTGAGTAAAGCAGGTGACACAAAACAAACGGCCCATACGAGCTGCCCGGCCGAATCCAATCGCTTAGATTCAATTAATAATCCAATTTCCCGCCTTGTGACGTCTACAAAAAATCCGACAATATACAAATTAGGTTTGCGTCAAGGAGCCAAAACAATGCGTGTACAGCATGCGAAAGGCATATTAGCGAGTCGGACCAATTTTCTGGAGATTGGCCGTTCCGCATAGACCATCTGGCCGCTTTAAGCAATGCCCTTTGTGATCCTTTTCTTTGTATGTCAAGACGGAAAGAGAAGCACGACTAAAAGCTCAGGCTGACCTTTTTTTGAGTTACATTAACAAATCACATTAGCACAGTTTACAGGCAAGCTGAGCCTGCTTCTGCAGCTATGACACTGGCAGTTGATGTCAGTTAGGCGTAAAAATGGAACCCAAATTAAGATGCGGGATAATCCTGCCAGCAGACCGACGCCACTGTCCGCCGTAAGGTCAAGAGTAAGCCGTCTTATCCGCCAAAGCCCGCCCTCTGGGTCGTTCCGCAAGACGGAAATTTTATGGATGTTCATGTTTCACATGTAGAAACTGATAGGCAGGGACGGAAATAGGCTAAGACATGACAGAGATTGGCTTCTGTAGTGCTTCTTTAGAAATATCACACAAAGCACTAAAGATAGATTATCGTGTACCTGTCGCAGCGGAAACGGGAAAAACAAGATATGCCCTAAATTGATGTTTATTCTGTTCAGTGAACTACTAAAACGGCGCTTCCACAAATTGTCTCCTGTGTCATTAAAAGTGCATTTTCCTATGTGATCCGAAAGCGGGCTGCAAAATTATTTTCCCGTCTATTTCGTCAGAAACAACTTGCAATTTTGAGTGAGCATACATCGATAAGGTTTCTAAGAATATCCACGCCAGTAAATACAATTTAGTAGACCAAAAGACTCCACAATCCACGAACGAAACCAGGACGTTATGCGTAAAACCCTCGATACAAAAACTCTTCATATTTTGTTAACTATCCATTCCCTCAGTAGCCATTGAAGGTTACCTGCGGCAATTCCGCGGATCACTCTTCACGAATTTACTCAGAAAGTTGAGCAATTACTTGGTATTAGAAGAGAATAACAGCTTTCAATTAACCGTCTAGACGCGTCGTCACTGAATAAAAATAGGTCAATGAGAACCAAAAGGGTTGCTGCCTTCCAAGTACGTAAACGACAATATCCATTTTTGTAGTTGCGTGTGGGAACCTTTTGATTGGTTCATGCACGAAAGATCACAGCAAAGGGTGGCGTTCAATTGGTCCAATAAGTCCAAAATTGTGCGGCATTCGAAATTCAACGCGACGTCAACATCGTTAAATAAATACAAGTTCGTCTTCAACAGCGTTAATTGGATCAATTTGGCGTAGTCAACGTCGGGAATGCGCGTTTTCAGGATGGCATTTAACCCCTGCAGAAAACAGCTTGCAGAAAAGAACAGTATCAAAGGGTAGCCGGTCCTATCAAAGGGTATCCGGTCCTATCAAAGGATCGCCGGTTTGATTATGAACTACCCTTATCATCCAGTGAAAAATAACAGTTCAAGAAATAAGAACATATGCCTGACTTTCAGTTTTGAGTTTAAAGTGCCCGAGTTTCTGAATATCAAAAGGTTTGTCCGGAATAAACCGTAGCTCTAAATTTGCGATAAATTTTTAAAAAGGACAAAATGCCCATCTCAAACAACGACCCTATCACCACGGTACCGCTGACTACAATTCTCCGTCGCAATGGTGATTAAAATATGTGTAGAAGTACTTTTTTTAAATAGGCAAACATTGTTTATGCTAGCAGATTATGCACATTTCATAAAATCTAAGGGCATCAGATCGACACGCTAGACTTCAGACGTACGCCTGACTCAGTAGAGCCAGCAATCAACGAATGGGCGTCTGAGTCTACGGAATGCGGTGACATCAAAGATAGTTTTTCGGGGATTAATTTCGCTACTGCTCAATAAACAGGGCTACATTGTGTCCTCGCACGGACAATGAGGAGGCGGGGATTAAGGGCACACAGTTGAACCGTACATGTACATCGACGATTATCTCCTACGTTTGGCAAGTGCATCCAGATACTATCGACATACGTCCAAATTTGAGAAGCGCTGTAAACAAGCCGTTCTTGCTTATGCATTCGATGTGGGAGTGCGCGTCCAAACCTTCCGGTTCATGAATTTATGTTCAACAACACTTCGATCAAACATTAATCTTCCTTACTGCAGCGCTACAAATGTTATCGAAGACGTTTCTCAGCGGATTATCGTTTAAATGCTTCACGAAGCCGGTATTTGTTTTTATCAGTTCCTATAGGAGGATGAAGAGGCAAACAAATGCCGACTTAAAGGAATTTACTCACTTTTATGACCCATAAGCACCATCCGACTGTGTGCATGTGATAAGCGTAAGCGGCTATATTTAGATTTCGTCGTTTACGCTAGCGTACAAAAAAAATAAAATGGTAATAAGCGATGGAGAATAGTGGCCACTATGGACCTTTGCCCTTGCCTACATGCGAAAAGGTTAACGTACGGATCCGTAAATCGGCAACGGCAACAAACGAACTCGAAAGTGCTATGTGATCTTTTTGTACTCTAGGAATGTTTACTGCCCAACACGGACCCTTGCCTTCGTATTACGCCACGAATCCGTTTTGAAATAGCGGAACAAATGAAGGTCACGAAAATATTTACGCGATAATAATTGAAATCGAAGAATAAATTGCGACTGATGATACTTAGGATATGAGAAGTTGTAATGTTTGAACAATCTCTACGTACCCAGCTAAATTTCAGATGTAATGGAAGATGTCTTTCAATAGAAAAGAACCGTAGAACTCGAAACTACTCACTTGTTTCATATCACAACTCCGACAGAAAGAGCAACTATGAGTTTATTTTTGGTTTTGTACCTTATGTTAGCAAATGTTTTCCGAGGAATTTGGTTTTTGATCCGAAAGATATTAGATTTCCGTTGTTTATCAAAACAAGCAAAACCAATTTTCTCATTTTTTAATAAAGCAGCACATTTCGTACGTGGTAACGCATCAAATTTCATTCATTGACCAACGCCGCGACTAGTCTCGCAAACTACGCCACTGTTTGCTCTCTTTATACCCTCACAAATAAAAGAGGCAACGTTGATACACTCATAAACAGAGGAAAAAGCAACAAATCACGTTCACGCGAACCAGTTCCATACGATCGGAGAGAAGTTGCGCATGGAAACCTCTCCCGGTCGCGTGAGAAAGCGACGAAAGTCGCGAAGAACGAAGCCGGTGAAGGAACCACCTGCGCGCGTTCTTCAGATGGGTAGTGCAAACACACAAGCGCAATCAGCATCAGCAACAGCAGCAGCAGTCGAAGAGGAGGCAATCATTTGAGCGAATCGATCGTGCTCGCTCCAGTCGGTTCGTTGTGTTTGAGTCGCGGCTCAAGCGTATTGTCAGTTTAGAGCACAGAAACGACTGCCGCGAACCCTTACCGAACGAGACGGGTTCGTGATGTGTTCCCCCCCGAGTGAAGTCAACACAGACGAACAGTGGGCGGAAATGATGGCGGTTGCGGTTAAAACCGCAACGGAACTGTTGACTCCTAGCCCTTTATTGTGTTTTTGTTTCTGCTTTTGCCTCTCTTTCCCAGGCCACTCCTAACGGCTTCAGTCTTATTACCCGAAACGGGGCGTCAAGCCGATAGTTCCCAAATCTGATGCGAACCAAATAGCTAGCTGCGTGCCGCATGCATTCATTCATTCGTGCATTGTGTGCCCGTTCAAAGTTCAACACAACAATCGAATTTCACAGAGTACAATTAATCTGCGTGCAATTCATTCGGAAGCTGTGCAATTCTGAAACAGGAAATGATAATTTTTTCGATCAGCAGTGATAAATTGTAAGATGACAGCAGAATGCAATTACTTCCTCAAACCGCCAGATACCCATATTAAACGGCAAATCATGTTATCTCACCAAGAAGGTATTCAGTTGGCTCCAAACCTCCAAAAAAGGTTGACGATTTAAGCAAATACTGTCTCCCAAGCATTCTTGCCATACATTTCAAATAAAATGGTCGTGTTTACGGTGCACCAGCTCGAGATATATCTACTTTGATCCAGACACATTTGTTTTCTGCGATTTACAATCGCCCGAACGCATCGCCTCAAAACACGAAAGGCTCAGCCAATTCTATTACAACGCTGTTAAATGTCAACGTCGCTGCATTAGGCATCAATAGTAAATTCCAACCGAAAACTGGTAGACGCAGTAACAAGAAGACAAGGTTTCTATTTTTTCCCTTTTCACAACAGCGAAAGTAAGGGCACGTCATCTTAATGCGAATGTAAATTGCCCATCAATATTTAAGGGGTTTTCGACCTCCGCTAATGATGCTCTTATGTTGGCACACACAGAACAACAGCGTGAGACCTGCCCAATGGTAAAGGAAAAGGAAGGGGAGCGTGGACTGCTAAACGTTGGGAACCTTGATGAGCGTTGAGGAAAGTGGTAGTCGAACCGCTAGCGAAACGGAACAATTGAGAGTGCACGAGTGTCCAAAGAGAATTAATTCGGCTCGCCGAACGCTCATCAACAGAGGAGGAGGACGGAGTGGCAGGCAAACGACGTCGCCCCCAGCGGATTCGCCTCCGAAAATGAGTAAAATGAGCTACTTTTGAACATTTGACGGATCGTCGATGTGCATGGAAACCCACGAATTTGGAGAGAGGAGCAGCACTGAAAGGATTTCCACACAGCGACTGAATTCGCAAATATGACAAGGAACGAAATACGTCATGTCTGAAGCAAAATACGAGACGTCTCTGCTGAAATCAATGGACGCATATTTGAATCAAATTATTTTTTGTCGAAAGCGATCCCTCTTAGAGCCGAGCAGAAGGACATTATAGTCTGTAGACCAGTACTAATCGGCCTTACGGCCTCTTTATCACATCTGCCGGACATACTAGACAAATATATGACCGTTTTATATAGTTCTTGGATTAGTGATTGCATTCGAAAAAAAATGTAATAAGGAAGTGGGTGGCGCAAGGACCCGAATCGCCCGGGACGCTTTTGGCGTTCGCCAAAGATTGATGTTTAGTGAGTCCGATATGCTTCCTTCCCCTGTCAAAGGGCTTCATCAACCACAAGAACTTTCGTCAACTGAAAATGACTGTCTAGAAAGTGAAACGATGTAGATAAACTCATAATTGGGATTAGATTACACTGTGGATTTTGTTTTCGCTTCTAGCTATTAGCAGCTTGGCATTTGCCAGACATCTGCTTTGTTTTGATGAAAGTAACGAACGGCACTTCCTGATGTATTTTTGCTTGTTACGGATCACGGATTAATGTCAACAGATCAAATGTTGAAATAATAAAACAAAACAATTTGACTTTAGTGTACAATGACCGCCGGAATTCGTAGCTTACAAATTAACGATAGATCGCGGCGCGAGGTTAGTGTTATTCATCATTCCACTTGTTTCTCAGTAAATATCTAAAACTAGATACAAACAAATGTAAACAAGACTTCTTAAAGAAGTCCACAGGATAGGTATAGCAGTGATTGAAATGCATCCACCAGCAGACTACATTCAAAGCGAGCAATTGCGTTTACGTCAATTCGGAAAAGGCGACCGTCACGCAACCGCCCAAAAACGACATTTATTGTCTGAACGCACGGGGAAATGCTCCCAAAATATATGCAGCCACGTACTACATCGTCAAAATAAGCCTACGCGACAACACATGTGCGATGAGCAACAGCGGTGGCGTAACGGAAGATGAGGAGCCGCGAGAAACCCATCGATTTCGGATGAGAGAAGCTCCAAGAGGTCCCCGGAACAAGGACGTCCCACTACTTGTCTTTTTGCATTCTGTCAAAACGTTTCCTCTCATTTCTGACGTTTCTCTTTAGTGGTTTACGTCTTATAGGTAGCTCTAAGAATAAGTCGAATATTAGAAATGAAAGAGCATTGGTTGATCGACATCATGCACCGTTCAAAGTAGAGTTTCGATAAAAAATGCAACGATTTCACTTGGTTCCACTATTCCTGGAGTTTGCACATTTCACAAGTACATCTCTAAATAAAAAATTTGATGTATATATTGGGCTGCTATGTAATGGTGAATGTCATGAATACCCTCTAATATCGAAGTTCTTAGCGAGAAAACTGAAAAGATCACATGTCGATTTTTTGGGACACGTATGTCCATTTTCTATAAATTGGACTGTTTAAATTAGGTGATGAAAATACGACTTCGCGCGACCGCATTTTATCTACTTGACCGCAAAGACACCACAATCCATCCGATCATGCCCTAAATTATTTGACAGGAAAATCCTTATCACAGTGGCGAACTAGTCATTGACTGCACATGTAACCTTTCATTAAATCTCCACAGTTAGGTCACCAAATAAGCATTAAAAAGGTCCGCCACTATTTATGCCCCGATCTTAGCTGAAAACGACGCGAACTTGTCGACAGAACCTATCCACATTGATTTGTCGCTTACTGATGGTGACAGCGTTATTTGATGAAAATCATCCTCCTGAATACTAGCGAATGTAACACACACTCACTACACACATGTGATTAGAGGCATCTTTCAATGACGCATTCTTTTGAAATTCCTGACGTCAGAATAGTCTTGTTATGACGTCTTCTTCGTAAGCGCCTTTCCGAAATGTATATTTGATTTTTGCACATAGGCTAAAAGGTGTCTGCAAATTCCAGAATCCGGTTAATTTTAGACATAGCTTATTCGTACACGAACTACACCTTCGATGACAGCACATTGTCCAATGAAGTATAGAGACGGAGTTGAGTTGAATTAAGCAAATGGTAGAATACGATAAATACGCATTTCAATTTGAATGACATCCAACAGATGCTACTTCGTACTATGAGCTGAAGGACAAAAAGAGTGGAGAGGTCAACTGTGACGGTGTAGCTAATTATATAATTAGAACGTGGGGATGCCGAAAGGCGGCGACTGAAATCAACGCTATTTCTTAACTCAAACTTAGCGTTAAAAACACCCGAAGTTCAGTAGTCGGTTTAGTGAAAGACAGTCGACAGAGAGAGAAAGCGATGTTGCCCTTCACCCTGGTATCGCTTTCAAAACAGCACGCCCAATATTGCGAAGTGGACGTGGCGACGCCACAAGAAACTTAATTATAAAATTTAATTTGGCGGCGACGGTTGATCGCGCTATTTCGACGCATCCAACGTTTGAGGACGGCACCGACAGCGTAACCCGATCGGTGTCATCGTCCAAACGAAACGGGGGCCGGCCAGATAATTGAGAAGGTTGGAAATTACTTAGATAACCCTTCTCATCTGCGATGGTGACATTCAATAGCCGGAAGTTTGTGATTGCTTCTGCAAAAATGGATATCACATGGAAACATGTGAGTGGGAATATTTAACAATGTGAAGCTGGGGATAAAAGCCGATTTCCTCGCAATGAAGACTTGAAAATCACTCGGAAAACCCGTCTCATTTACGATGTCGATATCCAGACGCCCAACGGCCACATTACAAGGACTCAAAATGAAGGGACCATTAATGCTTGCGTACGTTTTTACGAAACATTTCTGAGATAAAGACTCCTACTACTAACATAGAGCTATTATGCGATTTTCATTATAAATCCATGCATGCTTAACTGCATTAATACAGTCATCAAGTAGCATAACATAAGGCGTAAACGTAAACGAGAAACCGAGTCTAATTAATACATTTAGTGTTAAATTAATGCGATCGACAGAGACAGAAAATCGTTGCACGCAAACAGCGATAGCGGCACGATGTTATCGTTGTTGTTGCAGCTTTTCTCACATATAACGCGTTACAAACAGCTGTCAGCAATATGCAAGTCAGACAACCCAAAGATAACAAGACGCCCGCCTTCCTCATCCAACGTCAAAGGGTCAAATGCGCAACGGCCAATAGCGTCTTTACTCCACCGATTAGGCTCTTTTTGCCGAAGAGACTCTCGCATACATAATTGATGTGTGTTCGATTCATTTCGCTTCCGTGCGACAATGAGGAATCGGTTCCTGCTGTGGTGCAAGCACGCAGGCCCGCATCGTCGGCTGTCCATCAAAACGCGCTGACCCCCGGTGCAAAAGAATAGCTTTCACACTAAATGCTCGTAAGCTGAAACAGCTGATAATTTGAGGGCCGCACAAATCATCGTTTGAAAGCAATTCCGAGCTCATCACATCGGTCGTTAGAGGAAGTGATCGGAGACACTGATCACTTCCAGAAGCTAGCCGTTCGGCACTGGATAACCGTCCACGATCGCTGATTAAAGACCATTAAACATCAGTTGCGAGGCTCCGTATTCAAGAAATGTCGGCGTATGTTCGTACGTTCTGATCATTTTCCTATTTAATAGGATACATTTTGAAATATTGAAAGATTTAAAATCAGTACATGTTGAAAACTCCGTTTTCCTCAGCGCTGGAAGTAATGAAGCTCGGCTCTACTAGAGAATAGTAACCAGTTTTAGAACACTTGCATGTAAATGATGGGATGGGAAAGGCTTGGTTATTTGCTTGCTATTCTGTATCGTGCAGAACCTAAACATCTTCCCTGTCGGTCTAACATCAACTACTTCTTAACTACTTTTCATATGTGCTACCGATCTAAGCATATGAATGAAATCTACATAAAATTGATTACTAACACTGCATGCTATTGACGAATTTTAATTTCTAGAACTAGTGCGTTGTGTTCCGGAGCTGTTTTCACCGATGACCAGTTAGATAGTCTTAAGACGTAAAACGTAGTATGACGAACTGAGCTGAAAACGTTCTCCTTTGGGAATGAGGGAGCATATGATCTGCCGCCATTTGCAAATTTGCATTGCTTCTGTTGTGGCGCGAGCTTACTAGTTACTACAGTTTGGGTGTAACTTGCTCCTAACGCAATCTTTGCAGCACAATAGTTAGCTGAGTCGTTCTAGGTTGTTCCGGAATTTGCGCACCTCCAGTGCCACTGTTTTGTTAGGTTTATGAGTACGTTTGGGCGTGTTGCACATGAGTGTGTTTATGGTAAATGGCTAAATTACCTACATTTGAGGAAATATGACTTGCGTATCAGTGGAATACGCTAAAAGCAGCGTTAGAATCAAAACATTCTAAACAAGTACTCAGAAGTTTCGCTCATTGACAGTCGATTTGTAAAAAAAAACTTAAGAAAGTCGATACTTGTTTTGTAAACTGTGCGTTTCGCCTTTGACATGTTCGTTGTTTATGAGATGCTCGGCTTATGCCGGCAAAACTTTAAGGTCTTATCAAGCATATTCAGTCCGCGCTTCTTATTCTGCCTACAGAAAACAACAAATAACAGCAAAACCGATAACTACTTCTTTCCGCGGAGTTGTGCTCGCTTTCCTTGCCCGATTGCAGGTCGAACAACTTTTCCACGCAGAATTTTGAGTTCATCCTGAAATGGAGCGACGTGTTACGGAACTACTTCCAGTTAGAGCAGCAAACCTGCAGTTGACGGAACACTACGTGATCATCGAAGAAAAGACCGTGCAATCGTAGCATCTTTGTCAAGTAGTGGAACATAGGCTGATTTGGGAAATATCCAACGCTCTTATCTTCGCGTTGTTCCAAAGGTTCAGCCGACATCACGCGGATAACTTTTTGCGATTTTATGTCGGTCGGCCGAACAACCTAGATCAAAAAGTTGGCAACGCTTAAAATTACAGCAAGACGTACTTCGCCGAATATACGATTTGAAAGACGGTCCATACGTTTGCCGTACGCGGAAGCTTCCGAAATTCCTCGACCCACATGGGCAATGCGTGAGGCCATCAAGCGACCAGCCATTGCTGGCGTGAATCTGTAAAATCAAGAGTGTTTCGTGAGTGAAGCTGACAGTTTGAATATACGATATGTGAGCCTGACCAATGCGTGAGAATAAAGTATAAGCAGAGTTGGTTAGTATTAGAATAGTATGCTATGGAGGATAGCAATCATAAACAACTCAGGTCCACGAAATAAGCCTAGTGCAGATGCTGTGTGCGATACCAGCAAAGACACAGAACTCCTAAGAGTCTCAGCGGCTTATCCACAAAAAAAAATACTAGTTCATTCGGGAAAATCCGAAAACATAGAATAAGAAGAAGCATATGAAGAGCGGTCATAGCCGACGATAATCTCGAACGGAACCGTTAACATCTTACGTTCGGTCGGAGACGATGGACAGCCTGATGTCCCCTTGTTGGTTCTGCTTTTGATATGAGACAGCTAGTTTGTTGACAACGTATGCACGTGGGAATTGAAATACAACTAGCGTATATGAGACTACATGGCTCTTGATTCGGGAAGATAAACCGTAAATCACTTCCAAACATCAGCTAACTTCTTTAACGAACATAGCCGCATGCACATGTCACAGGTTAACGTATTTATTTGCCGTAAAATTATAGTTAACCTTGTTCACAGGTTTTGTCAACATCATCAGTTCTTGGCAGGTGCCTTCGCACCAAAGAAGGACATCAGTGATTTTGTACCTTTGCTAGCTTGCTTCAGCTGCTTTTGAGCTGCGGAGATCTTTGCTGGTTGTTTCTAAACATTAGAGCTAAGCATAGAAACTGAATTTTCTTTTGGCACCTTTGGAGGTTCCTTGATGGTTGTTGCGAACTCTTGCATATCGTTCACTTCGGCACTTCTTTTGTTCGGATTGGGAGCAACCTCCAACTCTTTGATTTGGAACCGTTTCTTCGCTTGCTCACTTATTGAGTCGGCAAGGTACTCTTGTAGAAGTTGAAACGAAACTCGCTTGAATGCATCATCTACGTCAACACGTTGAAGTTATCGTTTGAAATGAAAGAAATTACCATCGTCCAAGACAAGTTGCGATACCAACTTATTCGTTTTTATGTGTTCTTGGATCGTTTTGAACTTCTTTTCGAGCCAAACAAACATTTTATCTTCGTTGTAACGATATACAGTCGTATCGCAAACATCTAAATCAGTTGAAGGCATACATTGCGATATCATATATTACCTCTCCAGTCAGTCACTTTCTTCAGTGCCTTCAGCAAAACAGTATTCAGGAGTAACCCATGCATTTCATCCGCTAACATCTGATCCAGAGGAACGTACTTTCCCTAAAGATTTCAGCCATTGTATAAATGCGTTTTTGTCACGCTAAAACCTACCGTTGCGTGTTCGATAAGATGAGGAAGGACCACGAATAGTGGGTTGATAGGAACAAAAGCCACGACATCTCCATCGGCAACTACCGTATCGCCGTAAAAGAAGGAACGTTTGCCTTCTCCAATCTTGACAATCTAAACAGACAACGATGGTAGCCCTAACTACGAATAGCGATAGACCCACTTCGCACAAGGTGTCACCTGAACCAACTCCATAGTAGAGAACTGACGCTTTGGAACGAGGGTGAGGGAGCAGTTTTGCTTTGAGAGCGCGGTTTATTGTTCCTTCTAAATGGTTCCCATTATAGCTGTTTACTTGATTTACGATGAACCTTTGGCAATGAGCAGTTTGCGGTCAAACGAACTGTCGGATTTAGGAGGGCCGTTCTTAGGCGAAGCAGCGATGTCTTCTGCCTCGGAAGGACTTTCTGATTTTTGAGATCTTAACTGGACCATAGTGCGAAAACTGAAAACAATAAAATGAAGCAGTGATACATGCTCTTTATCAGTGTTTGGTAGCGTGTTGGGCACACTTATTTTGGCAACTAGCAGCGAATACCGGAGCACAACAACAACTCGGTTCTTATGCACAAAACGTAAACGGTCGACTACGGAACTTTGCGATATATGCAATGCCAGGATCACGAGCATTCGCATTAAGCAGCGCAGATCCAAAATGTGCGATTTACCGCGCTTTCACCCATGTCCCGCTCGGTCGCCCCTTTCCGATGAGTTGGAATACAGCCAGTGCGACCCGTAAATTTCTACCCTGCTGTCGTCTGCCAACAGGTCCTGCGCTTATTATTGGCGTGATCGTCGAAACTGTAGTTCGTGTTTCCAAATCTTTCCAAGGATTGTTGTGTAGTATTTCGCACTTTTTAAGGCCGCTCCTGATTCAACATGGTGTTAGCTGATTTGGGACGTAGTATTCGCAATGCCATCGGCAAACTTGGCCAGGCAACGGTCATCAACGAGGATGTTCTCAATACTATGCTTAATGAGATCTGCGGAGCACTGCTCCATGCTGATGTTAACATTCGCCTCGTCAAACAACTTAAAGATAATGTTCGGTAAGCTGTGATACGCTCATGGCCATCCACTATGGTGTTTGTCTCAGAAAATCCATTGATTTCGAAGAAATGGCCGGAGGAATCAACAAACGCCGGTTGATTCAACGTAGCGTCATCACCGAGTTGATGAAGCTCGTGGAGCCAGGCAATAAGCCTTACCAACCTCAAAAAGGGAAGCCGAATGTGTTCATGTTCGTCGGTCTGCAAGGTTCGGGTAAAACTACAACCTGTACAAAGGTAGAAGCTTTCCGAACGATGCACAGGCACACTGTTAACCGTTTCAGCTCGCCTATCATTACCAGAAGAAGGGATGGAAGACTTGTCTCATTTGCGCTGATACATTCCGTGCTGGTGCCTTTGATCAGTTGAAACAAAACGCCACAAAAGCCCGCATCGCCTTCTATGGAAGCTACACCGAAATAGACCCTGTCGTCATCGCCCAGAAGGGTGTCGAAAAATTCAAGAAGGAAGGCTTTGAGATCATCATTGTGGATACTTCGGGTCGTCACAAGCAGGAAGCGTCGCTCTTTGAGGAAATGATCCAAGTTTCCAACGCGGTGGTAAGCAGCAAACTAAAATTCACCAGAGGGTCTAATATCCGCCGTAGAATCCAGACAGCACCGTCTTCGTTATGGACGCTTCTATCGGTCAAGCTTGCGAAGCCCAGGCTCGGGCCTTCAGTGAATCGGTCGACGTCGCCTCAGTCATCATCACTAAGCTCGACAGTCACGCGAAGGGTGGTGGTGCTCTTTCTGCGTAAGTTGTCCCACATAATGTATTTTCGTTCACGTTGCAATTGCAGTGTCGCTGCCACAGGAAGTCCTGTGATCTTCATCGGTACTGGTGAACATATCGATGACTTCGAGCCGTTCAAGGCACAGCCCTTCATTCAGAAGCTTTTGGGCATGGGAGACATCGAGGGGCTCGTGCAGAAGGTCAACGAGATGGGTTTGGAGGACAACGAAGAGTTGATGAAGCGTCTGAAGCACGGATTGTTCACGTTGCGTGACATGTACGAGCAGTTCCAGAATATCATGAAGATGGGGCCGTTCAGCCAAATTATGGTATTCCTCCTGTCATCATACAGAATTCTCTAAATCGTTCTTATTCAGAGCATGATTCCCGGATTTGGACCCGAGTTCATGACCAAAGGAAACGAGCAGGAATCCGTGTCTCGATTGAAGAAACTTATGACCATCATGGACAGTATGTCAGATGGAGGTATGTGTTCAAAAATCACTATGGCACCATCATATTCTCTGCATAGAACTGGACCATCCCAAAGCGAACGACCTGTTCACAAAGGAATCAACGAGGTTGACTCGCGTCGCCCGTGGAAGTGGAACATCTATAACGGAAGTGAAAGAGCTTCTTTCCCAATACAAGAAATTTGCTGAAATGGTGAAGAAAATGGGAAGCATGAAAGGTCTATTCACCGGAAAGGACATCAACCCAAAGAACGTCAATCCGGCACAGATGCAGAAGCTGAACCAACAGATGGCAAAGATGATGGACCCTCGAGTGCTGCAGCAAATGGGAGGCATGGGAGGACTGCAGAATATGATGCGACAACTTCAGAGCGCTGGTATGGGTGGCATGGGCGGCCTACCTGGAATGGGTGGAGGACGATTCAAATAACATTTTAACATATATAACTTTATTGTTCATTCTATAACCTATTATCTGTATCTTGTTGATTGTTCATGAATTGATCGATTCCTTTAACGTGTGACTTTGGTTATGATGCCTCCGGCGTGCTCATCGCTCGTCACTCCTACACTCATCTTTCACATCAGTTCGCATGTTCCACTGTACATTTCGGGGTAGTAGTTTCTCTAATAGCCGTTGCTAACGTGTACACTCGAAGTTTAATTATACTAGATGGCAGATTCACATCCTCGGCCTAGTAAGCAATGACTTGTCTCATAATAAATTTATGTCCCATCTCAAACGTTAAGCAAAACGTTCATTTAAATATGGTTTTTTATGAATAAATTATATACGATTTCTTGTCATATGTATTGGGTTGGAGTTCGAGTTATATAAAGTGTTTACAACTAATATCGCTGCTTGTATCTTAAAAAGCACATTATTGTGTCAACTATGTAACGCATTGTTTAAAATCTAGAATGACCGATTACCAAAGCCAATAAATGTCCAGTTGGATGTACAGCACATCGCGTTCAATCATATCCAGATGAGTTCAAATCGATCAGGCCATATGAATGGATTTGTCCAATAATAAGCGTTCACTAATGTTGCCAAAGTGTGCGATTTTAACCATGTCTAATTATCTACATGATATCGGAAAACAGTGAGAGGTGGTAGCTAAGAAATATGATATGATTACAACATTGCTTGATCTACTGTGACCCAGAAACTCCTTGTCCTAGTCTTACTCTGAATGGCAATATGCACTTTGTGTTAGTTATGCTACTGGAGTGTTGCCAACGAAGTGCATCTTATGAAAGACGTCACTATGTGTGTGATCTGGCAATGCGAATAGACATACATGCATGCTTGTAGGCACACAGTGGACAGAAGTTTATTATATGACCAGAATAAGAATTAATGCTTTGCATCAAAGAGATTTATATCTCATTTGTGATGATAGAGAAGGGGAAATGTACCAGGGAATGAGATCGTTCGAACATTTTACATGCTTCCGCGAGCAACATTCGGGGGCATAGAGCCAGGGCCACCCGGCGGGGGAGGTTGATTGGGCGCACCCTTCTTGTTCATCAGATAGCGATGGATATGTGGGATAACACCTGAATATGGGTTGGTACAAGAAAAAGATCATGATTGCGCTTACCACCACCGGCGATCGTCGCCTTAATCAACGTGTCAAGCTCCTCATCTCCACGAATAGCCAAATGCAAATGACGAGGAGTGATACGCTTCACTTTGAGGTCCTTCGATGCGTTCCCAGCAAGTTCCAGAACCTCGGCGGTTAGGTATCTAAACTAAGTGTTTTCCGCGCTTTTACGCTTGCGAATTAGGCACATACTCGAGGATGGCAGCGCTGTAAACAGCAGCGGTTGCTCCCACTCGACCATGACTGGTCGTTGACGACTTCAGGAGACGATGGATCCGACCGACCGGGAACTGAAGGCCAGCGCGAGAACTCCGAGACATGCCCTTGTTGCTCTTCTTCGCCTTTCCACTGTCCTTTCCGGCCTTTCCCTTACCGCCAGCCATTCTTAAACTCTAGGTGTGCAGCATGAAAGGAACGATGAAAAGGGGTTCCGTCGCAACTGAGAGGCGCTCACGCATCAAACACGACTTGGTGAAAGCACAAGGCGCGTTCAGATGAAAAACAAAAAACGGCCATCGTATGAAGCACATATCTTCATCCTTTCGTCAGTGCGGACCGCGGGCGATCGACGGCTGGAGAGGACCGACGAATAAGCATTGGCTAGATGTGTCGCCGACTGGCATGGCGAAATGGCGGGAATAGGCCGCGCGCCGCTGGCTTAATGCCAGTTCTGTTGCTGTAGGGCACGGGCTGGATGTTTTGTTTGTGATCGGCGATTGCAACTGAAGAGACACGACCAGGGAATTTGTTGCGTCAGATAATGCAGGAAGTGTGGGAAAAGCGATGAGGCGTAGATGTCACTGCATTCACAGCTGTCTGACCCTCCCTGGGCACTCCTGATGAGGCTGCATGATCTCAGTATGTCGACGTTCCTTTCTTTATTGAACAAGCAGTCAACCAGCCGTGTAAAGCAAGTTAGTTGATGTAATACTGATAGACACAGAAAACACAGAACCATTTCCAAGAGAAACTTTGAATATCAACGAACTGAATGTCTTTCCCATGTCATATTAGCCAATTTCCGTGCAGAAACTGGCAATATCCACCAAACCATCCAATATCGAGTGCTTCTTTTCACAGGCGAAGAGTAGAGCTGTACGTCGTTCGATAGTGCAAGAAGGAACTCTTTTATTAGCTCAATTTAGACAGAACAAGCCTCGCCATCTAGCATCGTCAAAAGAGAGATGCATTCATTCCGTAACATGTATAGAAATTAATGTGCCAGATACGGACGAAAACGATATAAATATATATCTGGCGTAACGTACAGAAACATCCCCGAGGCTCAAGATAACGCCTGGAGCCACCGGAAACGACGTAAAGCGCACAAATTACGCCTGTTCGCTCTCTTATGTTATCTTCCGGCACATCGTTGTGGCAGAAGCGTTAATGTATAGCTTAGGCAAGGTGAAGAGCGGCCATCCGTTGCACAAATTGCGAAAAACAACTGCGCAAGCATGTTCGGAATGTTCCCAACGCGAATGTCCTTGTTCGCTTCGTTTCTCGTACCGTAGCGCCATCCGTTGATTTTCAAATGGACCTTGAATAGAAAACAAACGGGAGCGCGCGAAAACTCGGTGTATGATTGTTTGTTTATATTGTCAGGTGTTGGAAGGTTCGAGTTGTGGCTGCGCGCAATTTCAGTTACGGTAGAATGCCGTACGGCAAGTCTGCAACCGAAAACTGAGACTGAAACTGAGACAATTGAAAACTCAACTTGTTTTTTGCCATTATCTTTCGTTATTTCGTGAGCCTCTCGGTTGTATGTTACGAATTCATTGTTCAATATTGCGTTTTTTGTTTAGATTTCAACGCTTAACCTGTTGGACGAGTATATGCTGTTAATTATCGCATTTTAATATATTTATATTTATATGTATTTATCACTTCAGGTGAGACTATGTCAAAAACATACGGGAAGGCCAAAGATAAGGCGTCGTCGCTTTTTGACCAAGCCTTCAAGCGTAAGCCGAAGTCAACATTTTCTACCGAGGCTACTGAGAGCGTAACCGCCGATTCAGATGCCGCCGTTTCTCGCATTTCGTAAGTTTTCACTTTGTATATGTGTGCATACTTTTGCAGGCCGCCATCGCCGTCGAAGACAGCAAGCATTTCGCAACCTTCTACATCTGTGTTTGACTTTGACGACGATGATAATTCGACGCCCGGAAGCAGTTTTCCGGGTCCTTCGAAGCAGAAGCGCTCTGTTTCACAAACCATGGAAGTCGATGATTTGCAAGAAGAAGAGCCGCTGCAGAAAATGTTGAAAAACGCCAATATCACTGCCGGTCCAAAGCGACCCCTAGAAGACGATCCGAATCACGCTACGCAGTCGGGCTTTAAGAAGCTGAAGAATGTTGATGGACTTGCTATTACCAGTTCCGACGGACCTACGAACCCAGCTACGACAAAGAGCAAGTTCTTCACCAGGAAGAATCGCCCTCCCGCTGTTTATCATCATGAGTGGACTGATGACTGCAGGGGACCAAAAGATAAACCGACGTATTCTGTCAATGTCACGCGAACCAGCAGGGAAAACACAAGTCCAGAGAAAGAAGACTGTCCGCCGAAGCTTGTTGTGTTACAAGGACGTGGGAAAGTTCGTTTCACTGTGCCAGTGATGCCAACACGGCCCATCCAGAAGATTCGCAATGTTCGCGATCCGGCCCAGTGTTTGCAGTCCGGTGAACACGATGATTTTAAGCAAACTTTGGATTATTTCATGGGAACGTTAATGGACAGGAAGAATTCATCAAAAATTCACGCATTATGGTATGTAAAATTTACAGATTTGGTAAACTTTGAAACTTGTTTCGTTTAGCATGCTTCAGGTAGCTCGTAAATGCGCCAGTTCTTCAGGCTTTCGGCAGTTCATCAAGTCACGTAATTCGTTCAACCATATCATGACCATTCTCTCGTATGAGCGTAACTACGCCGTAAGGGATATCATTTACAATCAAAGTATCATATCGTAAATTCAGGAGCTGAATCTTTGTTTGGCGGGCTACATGTTCATGATGACGCGTGAGAAAGGTCTCATGCCTTTGGATGATAAGACTGTCCGCGCGGTTGCATCACTCTTGAAGGCCGCTCCCGCTAATATGCCAAATGATTATGAGAAGTATCGAACGAAATTGTGGGAGGCTATTGAAGAGTGCCATAGCGCCCCGCTGAACAAAGAATACGATTTTGAGCTTCGCAACCAGTCACAATTAACACCTGAATTCCTTATGCTCGATTCGTTAGCCGCAATGGCCTCATGGAAGGTGGACCAATCCGGACGTTCTACATTCCCCAAAGAAGAGCTGTTGGCTCACGGATGTGTTCAATTCATCACTGATAAAAGTGAGTTTTCAGCGCAGAGAACAAATCTCATTTGTTATTTCAGTGGACGGTCTCGTTCAGGAAATCACCGGCAACGAAATTTCTGATGCAGATCGCCTTACGTACATTATCGCCTTCCTAAATCGTGCTTTTCGTATCGTTGAGTTCGTAAGTTAGTTCGGCATCGCAATGTTGCTCATCTTGTTCGCTTTTAGGCTACCGAGTTTCACAAACGAAATCAGGCATTCATGTTGTCACACCGTGCAGGACTCCTCATTCAAGTCTGTGCGAACTTTTTTAAGTTCTGTTTGAACTTCTTCACCTCAGCTGACTATTCAAGTCCGCAGTACCAGGATTGTCACGTGCTGAACTGTCTTGAGGCCTGCTGTCGGGCTTTAATCAATTTGTCTCACGGAAGTGGTATAATACAGGTTTAGTGTTCTTCAACGTCAGCGTTTGCAATTTAGAATTGTGTGCTGGACGACTAGGTGCCGATGATGAATATCTGCACACGGCGGTGTATTTATTTGTTTACGTTCTCCCTAAGTTCGCATCGAAGTCCTACGACCTTCGCGTTATGATGTGCAGTCTTCTCATTAACCTGGTAGAACGCTGTGAAGACAATCGCATTACCGTCAGCAAGCTGAAACTGAAGTTCTTTATTGATGGTAAAGAGAAAGAGTACAACTGTTTGGAAGGGTTTGCTAGAGTAAGTAGACTGTCTTACTAATGAGCGTAACTCTTTTTGCATGTAGCTTTTCCTGTACCACGAGAGCTCCGCAAGGACTATCGATGAAGATCTGGATCGGGATTTGGTCGATGCAGAACAATCTGACGAAGATGAAGAGGAGAACAATAAAGCGGATGGAAGGTTGAAGCGTCCACACGAGATGACCGAAGGCGAAATGTTGAAGACCGTCCAAGATGCGATGAATAAAGCTTCTTTGCATATGGAAGACAGTGTTTGCGCATCGTATGTCGCACTGCTTGTCGGATGTCTTCTTCAGCGAGATAAGGTATTGTTTGGTGTGTTAAATTGCTATTAACTGTAAGTTATAGGACTCCGCTGAAGTGGTGCGTAAAGTGCTGCCTGACCGTTCATTTACTCCAATGATTGAGCAACTTTCGCGATTTGTAGAATTCATGAAGGAAGCGGTAAATCTATTTATGTGTGGATGAGTGTTGATTTATCTGATTGCAGAGTAAGGGCAGCGACAGCAGCTCGCTTCTAAAGATCATCGGTGTGTTGGAAGAATTTAACACGCATTGAGCAAACGTTGTTACTGCTGCTTATACCTTGTTTATCTGAATGTTGTTGTAAAAGTTCATGTCGATAAAGAGAAAGGAACGCGAAAGCACCGCGAAAGCACCGCGAACTCATCCGAAAACGGAAATGGCTAGAATGGATGCACGAGAAATTGAGTGGTGGTCGGTTCTGTGATCATCTCCACGTCAAAGACGTCCACTATTTCAACGGTGGAAGGGGATTTTCGAGTTTGTGCGGGGACATCACCAAGCTCGTTGAGTTATGAATTTTTCATGTTCTTTTCCTTCAGTCAGCATTCAGGTCAACATTATTTATGAATGGAATCAGATGATATCTGAAAATCACAAACTGTCTGTTTCAATACAAGTGATCGGAATTCCACGTTGAGTTCTGAGTGGTATGGTTTGTCTAAAACTTCATTTACATTTCTCCACAATCTGTGCCGGCTTACTTTTGGGCGGAAATCAGTCCTTCGGTACTCCAGGTAGCCGATGTATTTGTGTGTGAGGAATAGAACGGCGAAGTTGAAAAGAAATGCAAACAAGCTGTAGCCACACACGATGCAAATTATGGTTTCCTCGTACTGTGTTACTCGATACTCCGGCGAAGGACTGGCCAGCCGTGCCACGAGGAAAGCTGAAACAGTGCTGCCAGCATGCATTTCACCTCTATGCCTCACCGAAAGCGAACAGGTGGGCAACAAAGCCGAAACACAGTACCACGACGTTCGGCACGACGACGATAGAGCGATAGTAGCGGAACGAGAGGCTCGCGAGGAGTACGGTAAATAGCCAAAGCGTGCAAAAAGCGACGTACCATGCGAGACCCAGCTCCAGCCAACCGTCAGCCCAATTCGACGTTCCCGAGTTTGTGCCTTCGCCACCGTTCTGCGGAATAGAACATACAGGGAATGTAGTGAGAGGCGGCTGTAGATTAATTATACCGTTACAGCGCGATAGTTATCATGCTACGTGAGGGCAATAACTTTAGTAAATGTGGGTTGTTTTTCGCTTGCAAAAAGTTCGATTTGTGGTAGGGAAGAGCTTCTTTTTTTTGGGACGGAGTTTGAATGTTGGGCGGGCTGTGAATGATGTAAAAACAGAGCAAGGTTGTGCCATCGAGGTTTATTTTGCGCAAGATGAATGACTTGATTTTGAGAACTTGAGTTTTCAGTTTTAGAATTCAATTCTTCACGTAATAGTGTGATCGATTTCATTGTGGAGGTAATAAAAATGAAATGCTAACCTCAGTGGTCGTTGACACGACCAGCGTTCGCTCTGAACTCTTCCATCGCCGATATCGGTCGAGGATAAGTCCACCGCCGGACAGAGCGAGCAGGAGGACGATGGCTTGAAGGGTGAACCCGGTGGCTCCGGCGGTGATCGGACGGCAACCACAGACTTTCTGCACGTTCATCTATAGTGCTGATTCTTGCTTGTCCCTTCTCGACTCCGCGCTTAGCATCAATTATTCAGAACTTGGGATCAGTTGCTGCTGGTAACGGTCCTTCTCGAGAAGACCCTCCGCCTATGTTAATACTTAATTTTTGTCGACGATGTTTCATGTCGCAAAATACGGTATTTGACTTCGAGATGTACGTAGGTGTAAGTTCTTTCTATGCATGGCTGTTGAATAAACGCTTAGGAAGAAATGTGTAGCTGCATTCAAGAACTCTATTATGACGTTACGAAGATTTCAGTGCTGGAACATGGCATCCTAGGACATATTATCAGCCATGCACAGTATTTTGGTTGACCGCCTTTACAAGACACTACTTCGTTTACTGACTTGTCCCTTTTCCAAAATACTGGATAAATCATGTTCAGCTGCTTGTGTTCAAATCTGCTGACGTCAATTACACCATTTTTATATTCTATTGTGTCATGCAGAACGCCCCAAGAAAGGCAAGTATTGTATCGTAGACACTGGTTCTATGCTTCCTCCGATGGAACAGACGGCATCCGAGTAGAATACAACAACTCCATCAGTTTGTGTGGGCATCGAAGAAGAGAAGGGCTGCATCCGATGGCGTCGAGATAGTGGAGCATGACAAACGAGATTCACGTCATTGGAACGCCTGGAGGAGTATGGAATTGCAGCGAGCTTGAGTGGGAGGCGCGGGTGAAGTCGGGCGGTGAAGAGCTTTTTGGCAAGATGTTGGAACTACGGGTCCCCTGAGTTATGCATTTTATATGGGACTTGTTCAAAATTGTTATTGCCTGAGGTCGCACTTCTGTTTATGCAATCCGAAAGAGATCCGATTCAAAGCCGCTTTCATCTGTTCATTCTCGACACCGGAATGCGTGTTAGTAGTTGCACTATTCGCTTCTATACTTTTAACTGAACTCATTTCGTTGATTACAAAAAACAATCTTACGATGGAGCTCTCGCATGCTATCGTAAGCTCCTTAAGTAAGCTGAAAATACCTCCCATTCATTGAATGTCTAGGCAAAAGTAGCGCTAAGCATCGCTATGTACCAATTTATATTATTAATTAGCGTTTCAAAATCGAATCCGTCAGCGTTGGCCCTGCTGTCATGTGAGCTTTGCGTCGGTTAGGTCTGTGCGTTAAAGCTCTGTGAGCAGAGCTCTCGTAGCGACGAGATTGCGTAGTTCACCGTATTTCATGCAGTTAGCAGTTGAGCGTATTGTGGCTCGACAACAACCCTCGGATAGAGTAGCACCGCTTCGTTCTTCCTTTTCTACGCATCGCTGTCGACATCTCCTCCGATCGCGGGTGCGATGTCTCAGTCTCAGCAGAAGCACAAAGGCGGAAACAGACGTTGGACGCGTCGCGCACTCATTCGTCTATTCGGAAGCGCTCCGACGGTGCGATGCGGGTTATTCACACGGATCGGCTGCTGTGCGGATTTCGGCATTAGTCATCAGTCTGACGACTGAAACGTAGACTCCCACCGCTTTGCAGTTATTCGAATTTTTTTAAAAATAGTGTTTCGTGAACGTGATCGCTTTCGCAACAACTGTACTTTTCGTTTTGAGGTACTCTTGACGAGTTCGCAGAGATTTTTAGACAATTCGAGATTTACAGCATTTGCCCAATTCCTTGTAGTGCAGGTAGTGCATTCAGAGAACATGACAACTCCTTCTCGACGTCGTCTTATGCGTGACTTCCGCAAGCTGCAAGAGGATCCCCCATCGGGAGTCAGTGGCGCACCCACCGAGGATAACATCCTTCTGTGGCATGCCGTCATTTTCGGCCCCCAGGACACGCCATTTGAGGATGGAACTTTTAAGATGACCTTGGAGTTCTCGGAAGAGTACCCAAATAAACCTCCGACGGTAAAGTTCGTCTCCAAAATGTTCCATCCCAATGTTTACGCCGACGGAAGCATCTGCCTCGATATTCTGCAGGTTATTTTATTCTGCTTTATCAATCATTTGGAAATTGTGGTTTAGAATCGGTGGTCGCCCACGTACGACGTTGCAGCCGTCCTAACATCGATTCAGTCACTCCTCGACGAACCTAACCCGAACAGTCCGGCCAATTCGCTGGCCGCCCAACTCTATCAAGAGAACCGTCGCGAGTATGAGAAACGCGTGCATCAGATCGTCGAGCAGTCGTGGGAAGCATTCAACACGGATCTGGACGACGAGACCAAAGCTACACTGGACAATGAGCTGCGAGAGGAGTTCGAGAACAACGAACGGGAACTCCTTCGCCAACAGGAGCAGGCTGCAGCTGCGCGGGCAGCGCAGGCACATCCTGCGGCTCAGGAGGATCAGCCGTTAGAAGCAGTCGGTCCGTCTTCGTCCGGCGATGAACAACCCACTATGGCGCAAGCTGAAGCTTAACAACGTGGGCCGATGCTAATATCGTCCGGAAAATGTACAAACTTTTCTTATTGACATTTAAAGAGTTCTGCGTGAATTGGATGTTGTAATTATGAATGCCTTGAAACCCGTGAAAATAAATTGCTGAATTCGATGTGTTGTCTTTCTCTCTGTTCCAAACAGCACGTAATATTTATGATCTACAAAAGCGGTGGAAACAAAAAGCGTGCTCGACCCTTGTTTGGAACGTTCGATTTTTCGATTTGGTGATACAGATCGGGACGGCATTGTTTGGCGATGCCGCGGACTGCATCTAAAAAATTTGTATTCAATTGATGACGTTCAACGCTGTCCAGCTCAACGTGCGCTGGCGTGAACTCGTCGTTTACTTAGTGTTAGGACAAACGTTTCAGATATAACGCTATGTGATGGCCCGTACAGGTGCTAACTTCCGAGCAAATCTCCTCGAACGCATCGGCGGTCAGAGGAGCGTGGTCGGCAGTTCCACGACGAGCACAGCCTCTACACCTGCTGTCGAAGCACCCAAAGATCTTTTGGAAGACAGCCTCTCCTGCAGTCACGAAGCCGATTTGGAAAAGCTGCGATTGTATGCCTTGAAGAACACTCTGCCTACGGATAAGCGAATTTTCATCTGGAAACTTCTGCTGGGTAATTGAAGGCAGTTTGTGTTGGAATGAGTTCTTCCATTTTTCAGGAGTGGTTTCTTCGATATGGGCCGTCAAAGATGAACTGGAAAAGCATCGTAGAGCAGAAGTAAGTTGTCAACACTGAACATCCAGATTGAACATGGAACTGCAACTTTTGAAGCTTTTTGTTTTAGGCTAAAATGGTACTTCGCAGTCTAGTTATCATGAAAAAAGTCCCACGGCGCAAGCTGGCAGAACTTCTGTGCACGTATCCAGACATAGTGCACATGATCCGAATTGCTGACCCGTCGTCTCCCCTTCAATTTACAAAGAAGTCCTCTCGCCCAAGCGATTTGGCTTTGTTCTCCGTATGTTGAACTTCACCGTCGGAAACGCAAAGGAGATGTTCAGATAGTCAGTCGTATGTACAAGCTCTGCACAGAAGCAGATCCTTCGGATGGATGGATCGACGCTTATTGGCTCTCGTCCAAGATGAATGCATTGCTGCGCAAAGAGTTCGGATCGGAGGAACTCATGGCAGAGGCGATTCGGAACGTCCGCGAACTATTGATGCATGTTGAGACGGAAGTTTATGAAGAGGTTGAAGCAGCGTCATCTACCGGGGGCCAGGACTCCAGCAGTCTTTCCTCTGTGCTATGCTCTACTTCACTACCGTGTGGCGAGGTAGATAGGGAATCGCCCAGGCCAATGGATGAAACAATCGAAAGCGACGAAGTGGACAGCCTGCTAAGGAAGAGGTATGAACTCTTTCCATCAATAATGATTCACAAAGTCGTTTCCTTTTAGGTCAACAGATAACAGCACGGATGTGACTAATGACCGCCGTTTGACTTGGCCACCAAACGAACTGAATGTAAAGCATGACAAAGATGTAGAGAACTGCGAACGGTAAGACTTTACCTTGGCTGACAGGGCACATATTGGAAATTTCACAATTTTGTGGACACCCTGTTGGATAGCTACATCAAAATCAGTTAACTTATAGTTTTCTAGAGCACGCAAAGGATCAGTAGACAGTGTAATGATGAGGGCCCGGATATTCAAAGAACAATGTGATGTCCCCGCGTCATCATATTCTGCAGATGTTCTTAAATCACGAGCAAAGTTGATTTCGAAGATGGGGCTTCTTGACAGAGATCGCTATTCGAGATCAATGGAACACTTGCTGAGAAGAGAAGCACATCTAGAAGACACAGAAAGCAACAGCAACAAGCAGCAGCCCACACTGGACGAGTCTAGGAATGAAGTCGAACTGAGTGAGCGTGAATTCTTCGAGGGATCATCGGATAGTACAGCGGCTCGAGATAAGAACATGACATCCGTGGATGCGTCAAGTGCCGGTGATAGTGACTCGTCGCTGGACAGAGCTCGCAGAACCATGAGTGACGGCTCATTGGCAACTTCGTCCGCAGCCGAGCGCAGTGTTAAGGAGTCCAAAGTGAAGTCCTTCCGCGAAGTTAGACGACGTCACAACTCGCAACGTGTACAGAGCACAAAGAACTCGAAGCACATAATGATAGACTTCCATGTGAGCAGTCCCGACTATCCAGGAGCTTCTATGGAAGTTCATCATCCGGACGTACGTTCTCTTCTGAAGCCACGGACAAAGCTTCCACTTCCACTTCCAGTTAAAGGTATACATTGTCTTAAACACAGATCTCACCACTTCTTATTAAGGTGATTGCATAGAACTACACACCCCAGATCCTGCGGTTCCATTAAACTTACCCAGAGACAACGAGAAACCAGGATTACCAGGACATGGAACCAGAACCCAGAGCGAGGACACAAAAAGCACAGACTGCACAGTTGAAAATGCATCAGTTTCTCACTCCTTAACTGTATGCAAGAAGTCCAACGAACCCGACATACCTCCTTTGAGGTGCTATTCTCGATCGAACAGCGAAGAGACGCTGTCCGATTTGCCAAGTCTTACGGATCATGAACGCTTTATTCCCAAAGACACAGAATCAACGGGCCTGCCCGAACCTGCAAGTTGCGAACGGCCAGTAGAACAACTAATAAGGAAGCCATCTGAAGAAGAAGCGGAAGACGGAGATGAAGTAGAGACCCCCATTGTCGAAATGGTCTATGGCGAGATTGATAATTCGGATTTAACTCCACAGGCTAGTGCTAATAGCTCACCGACTATGCGCCGAGACATGTCAGAGTGCACAGTCCCCGAGAGTCCCACAATTCGACGCCAGCTCCGTAGACCTAAGTACGAAAACAATCCTTTCGATGGACTTAGTGACGATCACATAAAGATGTGGTTTTTGTGCGGAGGATCTCGATATCTAAGCGAGGAATCTACACTACGGTTGGTTCTCGCACGGGGTTCATTCAGTGGAGATGGTCTTGTTTTAGACTCTGGGACAAAATATGCACAGGAGAAAGCATTACTCTGCTGTTGACTACTTTGCTTGTCGATCTTCTGGAGCAAGCGATGGAAAAGTGGGCAGCTGCCAACGAAAATGAGGTGAGTGTTGAGTAAGCTCGGAAAACTAAACAGCTTTGTTTCAGGAACACAAAGCCACCTCCGTATTTCCCGTTAACCGACACATATCGCCAGAAGCCGAGCTGAAAATCGTCGCTAAATCCATCGAAAGCGTCTACAGAGATCGCAAAGTTCCACCGCTTAAAAGCGAGGAGAAATGATGACGGGTTTATTCACATCACTTATCTGGGCTCTCATTTCTGTACCAAAGCATAATAAAGAGAAATTCACTCATTGTCAGGGGTGGGTGCTGGCGAATCGGTCGCTTGAAGAGACTCTATTTGTCGTTGCATGTTGTGCACAACTTGGCGAAGTTCGTCGATTGCACTCGCCTTCAGTTAACAGATGTTTCCCAACAAGAAATTCGAATTTTACCTGCATGATGATGTGATTCTTGGCGAGCAAGAGTGTTGCGATTTTTGACAGTTTCCTAACTGAATTCCCATGGGCATACGGTATCACAGCGCGCAGGTCATCAAGTGCCTCGTTCAAGTCGTGCATTCGGCACCTTTCGCGCATGTTGATGTTCAGTCGCAATCCAGCGTCGGCCATTTTCTGGAAATACTACCGTTTACCGCGTTATGCGTCGAACTACCGTATCCCCGCCGAGAGGCACTTGTCGCTCGCGAGACATGACACTCGAGAAGATTCGATGTGACACTCTATTAAAATAACAATGGCTCGCCATTGGCTGAGCGAAAATTGAATTTGAATAAGATATCAAGCGCTGGTGGAAGAGGAAGGGGCAGCGAGGGGGTTGACTTGGCTGGCAAGTGAGATGTGGCCTGGAAACTGGCCGTAACGGAGGCCAACTTGTCCCGACTCCGCCTGTTGGGCTTGTTGCGCGAAAAGGTCAAAGAGGGGAAGGGATATGCTAATGAGCGATTATGATGGACGAGCATTCCTCATTTAAGCGCTTCGCTGATTTTGACGCACGATTTGATTATAAGGTGAGCGATAGAATTGTGGGACAACATTACGTGAGAAAAGCACAACTTGGACAGTCTTGGACAACTTGGACAATAATGGCTATGGATCACTAAATGGATAGATCAGTATCGCATGAGAAACAGAGTGCAATGAGCGCAAATTGTTGTACAATAACAAAGCTATGTCAAGGAAAATAGTGGCAGGAATCCAGGTTTTATGCTCTGAATTCGATGGGACCGTAATTACATAGGTGGTGTTAGCTTCCGTGGTCACTTAAAATAAGTCCTTACGGCAACTATTGCGCAAGCGTTTCCGACAGCAATGACTAACTTTGACTCCGTTTATCTGGCAGTGCTTGAATTACTTGACCTGCTAACGAAGAAGAGCATTTACACTCAAGAGTCGTGCGCAGATAGATTCGTCTTCTCTTTATCGCAATACCTGAACATGAAACAACATCTAAAAAGCCAAGCTAAACTGGCACCATGGTCGTGCCATACTCTTTGCGGCAAGATAAAAGACGGTCCACGGCCAAATCGTCTGTGCTTTGACAAGTCATATATCGTGACTTCATTAGCATAATACTGTCGATGGTCGTTCTCTTGGACAACAGTTGGGCGCCATGATTTAGCGCCTTTTACGCCCAATTAGCCGCCTGAGTGCGATATGCGAGATGAAGTGCGCGATATGGGACGATTGTGGGGACACAAAGGTCGTTGAAGAAGCTTGAATTTTCATAGTCGCAAATGGAGGTATTCGATACATGTATGCCTGGTGACGAGTTCCACTGATTGTTGGTGCAACGCCGATGCATATTCGCCTTGAAATAAAAGAAGCGATGCAAATTCTAGACCATAAACTTGCGCCTTAAGGTTGGTCGACTGGTGGTGAAGGCCTCTATTAAAGTGATATCATCGGTTCCATTGGTAGCGATTGAATCTTGAAAAGTTGTGTCGTTCACTCTTCTCTGTGGTGAGGCGAATCAGTGAATTTCGGTGATATCTCAAACCTTCGATGAATTATTAAATGTTTCTTAACGATGGGGAGAGTTTATGTCTGCCTTTGGCCCTCACCAGAAAAGGCAACTTTCTTGTAGACCCTCTAAGCTTTGGCTACGTAGTCTATTTCCAATGTAGGCTCGTGGGAATAAGATTCAGTCTTGTTTAAGAGCGGTAAGTTAACCGACTACGTCACTGAATCATTAGCCGCAGCCGTAGGCGTAGCCGCATCCTTTGTGAATCGCAAACCATTGAAGAAATTAATTCTTCGTTGACTGACAGACTATATGTCCGTCGCCAACACCGTTCAGACCAAATTCGTTTCCCCTGAGAATGGTTCATGGTGAAGGTCTTTGTATTTATTTTATAGTAATATTTACTTTCTACGATTATTCCATGTTGTTATCGTGCAGTTCAAAAGAACAATCGATCACGATTATAACTACTGTGCTCGTTACTGCTAGTGGAAAAATCTGGAATGATTACCTAAATTTAACGTGCTTCTACATGCCTCTAAGGCCGACAAATTAGAATTAGAAAAGCCTAGAGCGCACGTGTTGATTTTTGCACGCACCCATTTCTGCCGATGGGACTACAAGGTTTGTACTCTCTACCCTCCTTTGGTGTAAGACGCAAGTCGGCCATCGAACACAGATGATCACAACAGCAACTCGTATCATCATAAAACGTGCTGACCGTTCTTCTCGTGTGGCTTTTGTAGTCTACTTTAGCGTTAAGCGATAAGACGTCCGCTTTTATATATCATGCATTTATTGTTGTTTATGAGCTGTCCCAGTTCAGGTGATGCCTCCCTTCGCGCCCGAAATCGACTGGACCACTGCGGGCCGTGTACTCACAGCTGAGCAGAAGGCGTTTTACGAGAAGAATGGTTTCCTAATCATCCGCAACATGGTTCCCCGATATGAGTTGGAACGCTATAAGTAGGTTTTGTATGGTAATATAAACGGCGACACTTCTTGATGTGATTCGTTGAAGTTTCTAAACGTTGATAAGAATTATAGCAATGTGTTAATTTTTTTTGTGGAAAAATTGTAGGATAAGCGGGAAACACACCTCAATCACTCAAAACAGATTCATTTCAGGAAGCGTTTCCAGAGCATCTGCGAAAGAGTCGATGTTCCTGTGAACATGACCGTCATGCGCGACATCTCAATTGCGAAGTCGGAGTTCGTGAGCGGCGAAAAAGCGATCACTAAGGTTCAGGACTTCCAAGAAGACCCCGTTCTCTTCGACTACTGCAAGTACCCGGCTGTGGTTGACGTTGTGAAAGACCTGATCGGCAAACCTTCCGACACGATGATGGCCATGCACACCATGCTAATCAACAAGCCCCCAGACTCCGGATCGCTCACTTCTCGCCATCCTATGCACCAAGACTTGCACTACTTCCCCTTCCGTCCTGCGGACTACATCTGCTGCGCTTGGACCGCCATGGAACGAGTCAATCGAGCCAACGGATGCCTGGTCGTTGTTCCTGGAACGCATAAAGGTGACTTGAAGGTTCACGAATACCCTAAGTGGGAGGTAAGTCATATCTCAAAACGCCGAAGTGTTCGGTTTTGAGGGTGGTGTGAACAAGGCGTACTTCGGCATCCAAGACTACGATCCAAGCATGCCGCGCCTTCATGTTGAGATGGAAGCTGGAGATACGGTATTCTTCCATCCGCTCCTCATTCACGGTTCCGGTGCCAACAAAACTGATGGATTCCGCAAGGCTATCTCGTGCCACTATGCCAATGACAACCTTTGCCACTACATAGACGTTCGAGGAACGACGCAGGAGAACGTGCGTGTCGAAGTCATCGACATAGCGAAAAAGAAGATGAGCAAGTACGGTCTTGAGCCTACAGACATGGAGTACGCCGAGATATGGAAGCTTCGTGGACGTCCCGTTAATGGAACCCGTGCTAATCTATAGTTTTATTGTGACTTTCCTTTTGCTTTCATTCCCTTGTATTTATGCTCGATTCCTGGACTATTTATGATAGCATGTAGTGCTGATAACCGATTTTCGCTGAACTTTTGATCGGGACAGACCTATCAATGCATAAAATCGACTAAATGAAGGATCATGCGCATGTAGGTGATTCAGCTCTTTCTGAGATGCACATAAAGTTCTGCAGATTTTCTTAAATATTGTTTGGTCATCGGTGATCAGGAAATGATTTTGCAATCTCATAAGTTGACACAATGTGGCTCCCAGATATAACCACCAATCAAGTATGTAGGATCTTCTTGTCTTCACGTTATTTGACTTCATTGCGTCTTGTATGTCTTGGGCGTCGGAAGATGTTGATATCGGCACAACACCATCGTTCGTTTTCTTCATTTGGCCTTTTCTTCCAGTCCAGGCACTGCCGCTTGAAGCTATCAGAACCACAGTCTTATCGGTGTCCCATTTGCGAGGCCACTAGAACCAACTGAACACTCGCGGTTGCCCTCACCTAGCCGCTAAAACTGCTTTGTATGCACTGCAAGAGCAAGGCGCCCTTGTTCCTATCGTAGCAATGATCATGAAAAGCATATTTCTTATATTACTTAGCAGTTACAACAAATAGATAGCCCCGATAAGACAGGAGAAAAGGAAGAAGCTAAGAGCGCATATGAACTTCACTACGGTAGCGAAGTATGGGGCATTGTTTTCGATGTCGGCAGGTTCGTCATGCACTGTGTTTGGAACAAATTTGAGTGCAAACTGTGCAATTCGGCCAGTGGAGCGTCGATTTTGTGCTTCCAGACGGCGGATCCACATATTCAGCATTACGGCAACGATCGTTTCGATGAGGGTCCACTCGCCGAAGCGCACTGAAAATGTAGTCCGGTTTCCGTGATTTCATCGTTCTTTTACCGATTTTCGGCTTCCCCCCAACAGCGGGCGGAAGCTCGTAAACGAAATCCTGCAGAAAGACGGCTTGAAGAAAGAAGTTCGCTACTAGGATGTAGAAGGACTGGTCGCTCTGGGGACTCAAGAAGGAGATCGTGTTGAAAATCATCGACACGACGCCCGGAAGCACCAATGCTACACTGTAGTAGAGTGCAATACGCTTTATTTTAATCCACGTTAGATGGATTGACCTTAAAGAGTATGATATCTTATTAACTGTGAGACAGACGATTACCAGGTCTTTGCGATTTGAGCTCCTGTAATCGGGACATTGTACGAAAAGCCGCGATCAGCATAGTATGTTATATTGTTCGTTACGTCCAGAAGCTCCCAATCAGAGATGTGCCTCTTGGCGGACTGCAGACGATACAACTCGTGTAGAACAGTCGCTATCGTAACACTGACCTGAGACCCCCAACCTAAGAGTACGGAAGGGTTTATGTTGTAGTAGACGGAAAGCTGGACTTCGCTCATTGGTTGAGCCGTATACAGGCGAAGAGCGCATTGCTGTTCATCGTTGGGATATGCTGAGTAATCGAACTTACAACCCATCTTGATGGAGAAAGTCGGGTAGATCTCCACTCGCGTCGACTACAAAGGCTCCAGCAATCATAGTGATAAGCAATCCCATCGAGTGACATACCTCCTGTCCGTTTGAGATGAGTGTTGCGTGCGAACGCTTGGAAATCTCGAAGTACTGACTGACGCCAGCGACGCTGTTGGCAATGCGAAGGTCTGGCGTCCAGATATCCCATTGTTTCACCATTGTTTGAAAGACGCCGTTGAAGTCTCCCTTGTCCCAGACGGCGATTTCGTCACGCCACGTCATGTAGATATGCCCGTGGATGGTCATCGTTTGCTCCCGTTGGTCTACAGAGAGATGCATAACGTAGATGTGCAGCATGACGTTAATCGGCAGCGATTGGTTCTTGACTGGGCGAATACGTCGATTGTAGTTCCGGAAGATACGTTTTTGCAATTCGGTTTGCTCCTCGGAATATGTTCGATTTGCGATGGCTGTCAATAGGGATCATGAAGTCGATGGAAAATTGCACGACGGAGCTATGTTGTATGGAATTATAAGCATCATCGGAAATTATTTCTAATCTGATGGCCTTTTCCAGCAAAAACAAATTTATTAAGCCAGATACTTTTCTTCTTATGACATCGCTCTTTTGAGAGCAATCACACTTACATTCAGCAGCATCTTCCTTTGTGTCAATCTCCGAAAAATCCGAAAGAGAGACTTCTTCATCGGCAAAAGCATAAAAAGAGGCGAGAAGCGCGAAGACAATCCAGATCGTCCGCGTGGTAAACATTTGGCGTGACTGACGCCTGGTCGACTGTTTACGGTGGCATCGGATATCGACTATCGAAATAAACAAATCTGGCGGAGGTGTACTAACAAAGGTAGCAAATACGAATTGCAGACTGCTTACGTGACGTCATCACTTTATGTGAAAATCGTTGAAGTTAGTTACTTGAGCATGTAACAATAATCAGCAAAATTACCTGTGATATCCGGCTAAAACAAATGCTCTGTGCCAGAAGTGAACCACTTCTGATAAAGCGATGCTTATTTGTAATACATGATAGCTTATTTAAGTGTATTGCACTTCCAATATATTCTATTATAGCAACAATGTCCAAGAAGCGTGTTGAACAGCTTATTATCCTCGGAACCGCGATTATGAGTGGCGATGAACCGACACTCAAGAAGGCACTCCTTTATTGCTTGGATGACGTCGTTGCTGTACGAGACAGCAGCTTTCTTCTGTTGCTACGCTCTTCAGACTGTCACGAAGCCCGTTTCAAAAAATTAATCAAGGAGGCCGCGATATTGACAAAGGAGATACTGATGCTCGTTAACTCGCGAAAGCTACCGGTCAAACACGGCAACGACCTTCTAGAGATGCAGGTGAAGACATTGTCAGTCATCTTTGAAGACCCCAGAAAAATGGGTGACATGCCCAAGGGCGATATCAATGCTGAGAAGCTTCCCAGACCAGAAGAAGGGAAGCAAAAGAACGACGAAACAGTACCTAATGAGAGTGTGGAAAAGTCGATCAAAAAGATTTCGAAGTTTATCGGAGACTGTGGTGGACATCCCAGAAAGCGTCATCTTCATGAAGCGACAACCAATTCATCGGTGAAACAGCCTTCTCCAAAGAGAATGCGTTCTTTAGGACCTTCGAAAAAACAGCTGGAAACGAAGCCTTCTATGTGCAAGAACGTTCGTATTCACAAGGATTCCTCCACGTCATTAACTGTCCGCGATCAATCACAGGCACCTTCGGACGCACAGGTCTCAAAGAGTCAGACAATACGCCGTAGAGCCCGCTCTGCTTTTCCGGAAGAGCGGCCGGCAATGCCAACAATCGCAAAGGAAAAAGAACCAGAAGAACGTCGTGACAGAAGTAGATCCGTACACCGAACTGCAACCCAGGAAGTCACTTCTTATTCCAAGCGACCCCTTCAAGAACCACTTCAAAACGCTCCAAACGCTCGTCATGTTTTGAAATCAGTTCTGCCCAGAAGTCCGGAAGCGCCAAGTAACAAGTCACCTCCTCATGTCAGAGCGGTAGCGAAAGTATCTACGGCTAAACGAGAAGATCAGTCATTGAAGAAGGAAACGAAATTCGATTCTGCAAAGCAAAGAATGGTAGAATGCATTATGGCTGCTAAGAGGGCGGCTGCCGAGAAGGAAAAACGACGGAACTTCGAAACAGCGTCTCGAGGACGATGTCGTAGTCGAGCACGTTCAGTTCTCAGGCCCGCACACAGCGTAGAATGAAAAATTGTCGTTTCTGAATAATGAAAATAAATAGAAAATTTTCGAATACGAACATCTTTTCATCTAATGCAGTGCATTGCGGATTCGTTTTGGAGAACGGAGAGCAAACAATGCCCGAGTTGTTTCAATCCAGGCTTTCACGGATAAGTATGCTGTTTGATATGCACAACACTCGTTAGACTCGATCGAACTGGCTCTTAAGTGAACAGAAGTTGTGGATATGGATTTTTGTGAAAAGAACTTATGGATATGAAAACCTGAATGCACACACATTCCTAAAACACTGATTCTTCGGCCCAGACGCCAGTCTGTCGTTTCTGACGCGTAAACTTCCCGTACGACTCACTGTACATGCTTCTTGCGCGGTCAGCGAGCAAGGTTGAAAGACTAGACAGAGGAATCCAGGCGAACGCGGCCGTTAGGTGCGGTAAGAGAAGGACCAGCTGTTTAAGAACGACCAGCACCCAATCCGGCATTTGAAGTGACCAATTCTGAATGGTGTCTCATAATTCTTCAGTTGAATATTACCTCGGCTACAAAGAGTAGTAGAATCGCCGTCCAGTGAGGCAGGTAGGCGAAGAAGTGAAGAGTCGCCAACAGCATCTGTTATTCATTGTTAAGTTACACATTTCCTACACTTGAAACATACAATGAAAGAATTGATTTTCCACTGGTTCACATGAGAAGAGCTGTTGCGCCGTGTGTTGACCTTGCCGAGAAATACAGTAATCAGCACGATAACGATGGTGATGGGCAGAATGTAGTCAAAAATGAGGGCGAACGCATTTGTGTAGAGCGACAAGTGCTTGGGAAGGATCGTGGAGCAGGTGTATGTGTCGATGCGAAAATTCGGGATCAATCCATACTCTTCATAGACAGTGACCTATCGTAGCTGAGTTTTAACCGAACGCTGTGAATCACAATGGCAGCCAAACAGTTGAGGGTGCGTTCGAGAGCAAATTCGGAGGGATGTATATAGTATACCTTGATAAAGAAGAGCGAAGGCGCCACTATAAGGGCGACGAAGACAAAGAGGAATATAAGTGAAGCGATGAAGGCGCTGCGATGGGTGACGCGCTTCAGTTTACTCCACAACTGGCAGTGGAGTATCTGAAAACGAGATTCATATGTGGAGACACAGTAGTTCTGAACGAACCGCTTGGTCGGCAACAATGAACACGACGATCCAGCCGATAACCGCTCTTCCGGATGTGACGAGTATAAAGTGTGATGCGCACGTCACCATGCCGAACATCCACATGTTGACGAGGTTCTCGATAATTACCTGAGCACATTTGCGTCATTTGCATTTAAGGAAATTGTTCAGCTTTGTGTTGCACTAGACCAATTGCGGAATGAGCCGGAAGTGGATCAATTTGATTAGGTTGAATGCGGCTAAACGGTTTGAACTGAACCTTCCAAACGATTGTCCTCTACGCAAATAGAAGTGATGCGAGCGTTTAAGTATTGTGCACTTTTGAGGAATTCATTACTTCAGACATGAAGACCTTTTCCTTCTAAAAAAAGCAAACTCACCGACGGAAGCGCTATCGAAATGAGAAAGTAGACGACGTGTAGGATGGAAATGTAGTACTAGAACAAAAGGTTACGCAATCTAACGGTCACTCATCTGCCTGCACCTGCGACAGCTCTGACGGCTGTGAAATGGCGAATCGATTCGTGTATATCTGCAACGCTAGTTGCGATGCGTTTCCGGCAATGCCGATGGTGAAGCAGGCGAGGAGAAGTACGGTATTCGCGAGCGTCGGTGGCGTTGGCTCATCGGTGGGAGGATAGAGGGCGTCAATTTTGTTGTATAGAGACTGATTATCCTGCACTGACGAGACTTCGGCCATCGCTGAAGACGACACAGGCCATAGCGTATAAGTTGTCAAAGTGTAAGCGCGTCCAAATACAGCACACAGAACAAGGTGTTATCCCGAAACGAAGTGCCCAAATCCGCTTAGACGCCCATTTGGCCAGGCATTGGCTGTCACTGAGTCAGTCCCCCTGAAGAGCCACTACCTATAGGTTGTGACGGGGAAAGTAGTCGTCAGCTACCGGTGACTAACTTCATATTTACGAAATATGAAGGACAAGCCAGATATTTTATAGCGTTTTTTCTGCACACAATCGGAAGGAAACAAACGAAAAGTTGAAGTTCAGCTCGTTTCGTTTTAAATGCATAATTGCTTTCTATTCGATTACTAACTTAGCGGAAATTATTATACATAATGCGAGGTCAGAAGTGGGTGTTGCAAAAGATTCTACTTGAATGGAAAGGCAGAATTTTGAACAAAACAAACTGTGCCGGAACAAGAAATATTGCACTGATGTAACCACTTATTTCGATGTTCTAGAATACCCTTCAATTTGGCGCTGACTGTCCCGCCCCTCGCTACTTCACCTTCTTCTTGGCATCCACCTGTCACGAACAACGCGAAATCTCGTCGTTAATCCAAGGTTGAAAAGGCTTAACGGAACCAGCGCTCACCGCAGGGGTTCAAATGAAAACAACACTGTTGCTGGTCACTTGAAGGCTTTCTATCTTCACAAAATCCGCTCACAACATCTGAGCGCGAAAACAACTGTTTAATGCCGAAACTCCGGGATTCAGTAAAGGATGTCCTCATTAGCTTTTGCCAGAGACTCAACCCCGTCAAAACAAACGTTTTATACCTGTCGATGTATATGTTACAGATCGTAAGCGGCGAGTTTTTCCACGAAATGGAGAGGCCTTCGGGAGCAAATGCTTCCGAGAACGAAGAGCCGAGTTGTTTGATCATAGTCTGAAATGCAACGTTTCTAGAAGCTGATGCAGGACGTCAATGGAAATACGAGCAGGTAAGGAGTAGGACAAAGCGATGACAACGGCACAGGGGACACCGCAACACTTTCAAAACAAAATAATTGATTTCTTTATATAGTGTTTGTAAATATTTAGTTCATCTTCTCTGTATTTATGTCCATTTTTACGAGTTTTACCATCATAGACACGACATCTGCGAAGTTCGGAAGAAAGTTTTGTTGATCTAGCATTTCCGTCTACTTTGTGAACGGTTAAGACCAACGCTGTATGTAATTGCTGCTTGAAAGTTCAATATTTTTATAGTGTCGCATAAGATCATTGGATGGTAATTTGCTGGGACGATAGAAAAAGTCGGGAATAAAGATTTTTTTATGACCTGAAATTCGGTAGCTTCAGGGCGGTGTCAAATCTAACCGGTACTTGTGTGCCTGCATCCTTAAGCGTTATGTACGATAAGGGTACCGGGGTAGTGTGCGGCTGCCAAAGGAGAAGAAAACGTAAGTTCCCATTTGCCGCTATTCAATTGAAACGAGAAGTTATGAGAAGTTAATGTCTGCACAACTCAGCGCAGGCAACACCTTCGTGGAAGCTTCTGAAATGTTAAGATTGACCGTGGTGTGCAGGACCTGTACGGAATTCAGTCGTCACTGAGCAAGACAACTATCCGTGGGGAAAACCAAATACAGGCTTCAAGGGCCAATGCAGGTCCTAGACTAGGCTGCGCTTAGGTTCCGGCTTAGGACTGTGCCAAGACATTTAAGGTTGCGAGCGAGCGAAGCGAGCTCCGTATTCATTTTTGCGCATGGGCGAACGTCCAGGTTGACTTAGGTTCCGGCTTAGGACTATGCCTTTAGATTTAAAGCGAGCCCGTTGTCTTCACCGTAAGTATTTGGAAAAGGAGTGGCCATAAGCCTGCATTTAGTTGTCCCCGCAGCGCATTGTCATGGACCGTAGTCATCAAGTCTTGTCTTCGTTTTATTTTGCAAACAACTGCATCTGTAGGTCATTCGTAAGTAGACAGGTCGCAGTCAAGTATTGTTAACGCGTTTGTACAGAAGACTACGGTAAATGGTCCTCGAGCGTCATGAATTTCGACTCTTCCCTAGTGGTCCTACCACGCTGTGTTTCACACATTTGACAGATCTTGAGAATGATAGCAATGCGATATAGGTGATAAGCTGAGCCCTCCTAGAGAATCTTATCCACTTTCCTGTTCCCGGACATCCTTCAGAATGCCTGTCGACGGTCGCCGTTTCCTTTTATGGATGAGATACGATGGCTCAATGTTTCCGGAGATGGCGAAAGGGGGTTCCAAGTATGGGGTCATGGATTTGCTCAATTCGGTCCTGTCTCTGACGTTTCCACAAGGAGTCAAAATGGCTCCGAGCAGCAGGTAACGCTTTGTAATTAACGAGAACAACGTTTGAATACCTTGATAGGTTTCAGGACAGATGCTGGGGTGCATGCTCTTCGCAACACAGCATTAGTGCACATTCCCCTTGAGAATCGCACATTGTTGGACACGAGAGAAAAGCAGAAGAATCACCTAAAGCAGTGGAATGAACTCATCAAGCAGTGCAACACTGGACTGGAACTCATGGATGTACATGCTGTTGCTCCTGGATTTTGTGCGCGTCGCAATGTTTCTTACAGGTCTGTCATAGGCGAACGCTTTCAAATACACCCATTTCTATCTTCTAGACGGTATGTCTACAGACTGGCAGTAGCAAGAAGCGATGAGATTTGGGCGAAGATCGCCGATGTGCCTCAGCCCCCTTGCTTTTCAGAGCGCCACTATGCATGGCGCCTTCCTCCAGGATTCGACTACAAGGCAGCACAGCAAGCGGCTGACCTGTTCATAGGCTGTAACAACCTTGCATCGTTTTTCAAACATCCAGAACGTGCTCGACGGAAAGAGACTGAATATCCCACCACACTTCGCTCTATTCCATATATCAATGTCGGTCCAGGTACGACTTTTGCCGGACCGACCATAGTGACTTAACGCTGCTTGTTTTAGGGGCAGCGTACTCCATGGAAAACGACATCTACGACTACTTTTACGTCACAATAGTGTCGCGTTCTTTTCTAAGGGAGCAAATCCGTCGAATGATGTCCGTCATTGTACAGGCAGCATATGGTCGAATTGACATGAGCACCATCAAATGGCTGATAGATAACCCAAAGCCGTGGAATTTCTTCGACCGGAAGATCAAAGTAGCTCCACCAAATGGCCTTTTTCTCGCAGACATTGCTTATGACAGTCGTATGTTCTCTGATCCAGTACCATCTTTCAAACATGGTTGGGATTATGAAGAAGATACAGACGATGTTCCCTTTATAGAGCATGAAGAATAGTGACTCATCATCGAAATAAATCTTGTCAACGCCTTCTGTAGAATATACGTATGAGTTCGGCCTACCTCAATCATTCGTGACACTCTGTGAGATCTTTATAAAACAACATTCGCGTCTAAGCCCAAAACACGAAATGCTGTCTGTCGTCACTTAACAGAAACAGCTTATTTTTAACAGAAAAACAGAAAATCATTTAAGTGCCACGAATTTTGGTTATTTGAAAGTTATGTTCCTTTAATGGTTACAAGTCCACTCAATGAATTATGCGGACTTCCATGGCTACGTTAAATCTCTATGTTTGCCTTGACCTGTGTAGAATACTTGTGTCACAGTAAATATCGAGTACGCATAAAACCGGCATTCTATGACGTCACCCTTGCGTTCCTTTCAAATTATTTTCAATTCGAACAGTTGACATTTCAAAATTTGAGATTGCGATTCTCACAGCAAACAGTGATGCGTTTTTGAAGCGCGAACGTTCACAATTCGAAGAGTTCTCACAATGGATGCGCTATCACGGCGTCGTTTCGTGCTGCTCTGTACATTTTGCCGCCACAAAATTGCGATAATAACTGCTGTTTATTCATTTTTGTTGAATCAGCTAGTGTGTTTGGGGTATACCTTGATTTTGATTGCTATCGAAGGGTGAGCAGTAAAATCGCTTCTACCACCTCATCTATTTCAGGCGTGACTCTTTTACAAGGTGCTCATTTGTGATCCTTTCCTCTTTCAGTATACACCATGAACGACCCGCGATATGAATTTCCCGGAGTGCCCACGCTTGTTCTGTTTGACGAGCACGGTCCAATCTCCGAATATTGCATTTATCCGGACAAAGCTCCCAAGTCCCCATTGCGTTCTTTAAATCAGGACTTCGACAACAATGCGGTACGCGTTGGAAATGTCGTTGTCGAACAGCAAGAATTTCTCGAAGCTGTCACTCGCGAACCAGAGCCCGAGATCATTGCGGCAGATATTGCTATTCATGACGAGTTCGAAGAACAGGAAGCTGCTGTGGAAGCAGTCAATCAACCCGAATTCGCACAGTTGACGCCCATCAAAGTCCAGGATCGCCCTGAACCTGAGAAAAGCGGCGCCAAAGAAGAAGCTGGCCATGTCAGTACCGAACCTTGCGTTCAGACTGACGGAACAGAAAACACTGGTGAAGAAGATATTCGTGTAGATGATCAACCTGAACCACTTGTACAGGTTGAAATTGTTGTATTTAGTCACAAATGATAAGCCTCTTAGGAAGGTCAGTGTCCGCTTCCACCGAAAAACGAGCCGACTGCTCGTCCAGAAGAGATAAGTGCTGACATCGCTTCGACTGAGTCTGCTCTCACAAAGCTCAAGTTGGATGAGAAAACAGAGCCTGAAAATCCCGGTCAGGTTTCTAAACCTACCAATGCCAGCAGTGTACTCGCACAAAAGAGCCCGAAGAGAATTCAAAAAGCGGAGATGAATCAGCGTAGACCGGTAACAATTAACCCATTAGAAGCAGTCGGCATTTCCATTTGCAGACCGGCAAAGAACCGACTCCAGGACTTTTCGCTCGCCTTTCTCAGCCTAAAACCGCCCAGCAAACCACACAGCGGCCAGTCCAAACCAGCCGAGTTCGTGGTGTTTCACCGAAGCCCGCGAGCTTAACTGCTAGACCTCGACCTGCTCCATCTACAACGCTCAACAACGGACCGAAGCCGTCTTCTGTAAGCATTTATTTATAGAGGGGGCGTGGCAAAGAGCTTAATGATGATGCGCGATTCGCGCATATGGGAGTCTCCGTACAATACATTCCCTTTCGGGGCAGCTCGTCTATAATTTTACTAACTTTCGGATCGAAAAACCACTGTTTTTAGGTTACGAAGCCCATTGAAGCTCGGGCACCTAGGCGAGCTCCTTCTCCAGTTCCGGTGGCCTCTCGCCCGAAGGTCGCTGCTCCACCCTCGAAGCCGGTGCCTCTTCCAGCACGAGCCCGTGGTACTTCTCCTCAACCCGTAGCTAAACCGGCCGTTTCTGTAAGATGCAATGTTTGACCATTCAGGTTCATCAACAATTCTAGAGTGCAAAAGCCCCTCGTTCGAGTCTTTTCGATCGTCTTTCACAACCGAAGACTGCTAGTACTGGTTCAACTAACGCGGCAGCTCCGAAGCCGAGAGTTCTACCTCAGTCTGGAAGCATTTATGACCGTCTTTCTAAGCCAAAAGCTCAGCCTGCTCCGACAGCTTCCACACACTCAAAATCTGAAGGTTCGTTCTATCACATGTATTCCATCAGCATAATAGTTCAGCGTCTCGTCGAGCAATTATGGTCTCCACTGAACAAGCAATAAAGAGTGCCGTCGACAACTATGGAATGAATCCATCTTACAAGGAGTGAGTCAAGCGCTAACCTAATTTGCATTCTTCTGCTAAAAATTTAGCTTGCGATCTGCTCGAATTCCGGGTCTTGTTGGCTTTAAAGGAGCTCCTGTGAAGCGAGTGCACTCCGTTGAGCGCAAGGAGAAAGATGCCAAGCCTTCGGAGAGATAAATGGATTTTCCACATTCGATGAATTTAAGATGACTTTCCGATTTATATGATTGTTTCCGATTTACGTCATATGATATGATTGTTTCCGATTTACGTCAATACGATTGGTTTGCTGCGTACTTGTGGAATGCTGTATAATAAAATACCAGCACGTGATCTGCAGAAACATCACCCATCACCAATCGATGGACCATTCCATTTTATCGTCATATTCTAGAGCATGCAACACAGCTACATTCAGGACTTCTTAACCTTTGTAGAGCGACGCGAAAGGCAACTGGTGACAACTCTATACGTAATGTAGATGAAAGACACTAGGAGCACCGCCGCGGTCAGCACAAGAGGAATGATTATGTCCAAATTGAAGTACACAAGAAGGCTGAGATCTTGTCCGGCAATCTGGAGTTCCGGAAGGCGTCCATCGTTATCTGCGACAAAGTTCGTGTACCGCACAAGCCTCTCCTCGGCGCTGAAAGGCTTCGACCTCACCAGTTTCTGTGTGCGAATGGCGTTCTCCTTGTATCTAGAGATCGCATGCATTAGAGCTAACTAGCACCATCTTACTCCGGATGATCCAGAACTTTCCGAAGAGTTTCGATCAACTTCTCGGGTCCTTTCAGCAGTGAATACTTGGAGCAAACCGCTCCCCAGCCATTCCTCTCCGCCACATGAGCATTGCGTACTTGATCGAAGAAGAATGGGATGCTCACAAGAGGGACGCCAGCGAGAGCTGCTTCCATCAAGCTGTTGTATCCCCCATGCGTGATGAAAGCTTTCAGTCTGTTGTGAGCTGAAAATGGCTAGCAAATTATCATTTTGTATTTGGTAATTTGCCCAAAATGTCGGTTTGCGGGGCCCATGTAGTCACGTAGACATTCTTCAGCTGCTTTGCTTTCTCAGGAATTACAGTATCCTGATCTTCGTGTTTGACGATGAAATGGTATTCGGGAAAGGCTGCAACGGCTTGAAGCATGTATTCTCGCACCTCGACAGGCAGAATGTGTGTTTTGACGTTTGAACCAAGCGAGAAGAAAACCACTCCCTTCTTTCCCTTCTCCATTTCACTTTTTAGAGGCTACACAACGGCATATTACCTATGAACGAAAGTTTTAGGCTAACCTCCTGTAGTATTTTTGCTTCATGACTCATTCCCAGACCGCCGATGTAGACAAGGTTGTGAAGAATTGGTCGTGGGAAGTCAACGAGTTCGTCGGCCGCAACGAAAACTATCGGCGAGCGTTTAGCGATGTCATCGGCATCAGGAAAGTCATCTCTACAAAAACACGGCCATCTACAAAATCACTCTCTCGTGATTGCTTACCCATATCTCTCGCGGAATATTCTTGTTATTTCGCGAGAGCCATATCGATAGACATACGCGTTTGAGAGAAACTCGGCTATGTTGCGAACACGATCAAAGTACGAAGGTCGGTCGGTGATGTCAAGTTCGCCGATCGTTGGAACATAACTGAGCGGTGTTGGCACTCCAAGTATCCAACTCATGTGATCCATTAGTGCGCAACTTTACATTTAGTTCATAGAAGACCGTCTTCTTATTTGACGTACCTTGATACCCACATGTGTGTTTTGATTCCCAAATGATGAGCGAGGGCGGTTCCGCACAGAGTTATCTGCTCGCCAAAGTACATATCGAATTTGAAGGAGCGAAGCTTTTCTATGACATCGGTTTTGTCGAGAAATTCTACAAAGCCATGACATTTTACTCACTGTCTAATCCCTCTACCTTGACAGGATACAGTGCAAACATCGTGAAACACGCTGAGTTTCTCAATAGAACTAAGCATGTGCACCTCTTCGAACGCTTTCGTGCTGAACTGACTAATTCCGTGAAGATAAGCCCCCGAAAAGTTCTGTATAATCATTCTTTCTGCGTATTTTGCAGTCTCCATAGTTGACGCTAAGGGTAGATATTCTGGTTCCACGAGAACCTACGAAGTAATTTTAAAAAATCGCTAGTTTCGCTTCTTTTATGACCTACCACTTCATGCCCCGCTTGAGCCAAAGCATCTGCTATTCGTCCATTTGAAATAAGATGACTGCGACTTATAGCTAGGCTGAATACCAATATCCGATGGGAACTGACAAGCGCAAACAGGAAGATTGACAAAAAGAGCACTTTTGCCATCATTGCGCCAATTGCCAAATGACTACAATAAATCTCCTGTTTAAGAAGCGACATGAAGTGGCGGCGCCGCCCCGATTTTCGCTTCGCTGCTGATTGATTAATTGAAGGTAAACACTCTGTCTGCAGTTGATATGGTCATCAAAACTCTGTGATATGAAACAAACAGTGTTGTTTACAGGGTTGCAAGGTATCAAGTTCGTTAATATGCAAGCGTACCAAAAAATTATAATTATGACAGGGTACAAGTGAGCATTAAGTGTACCTAAAAAGTGTTTTGATCTATCACACAACACAGAGCAGTCACACATTTCGTTGATTCGTGTTGCTTTCAATGCGGCGAACCAAAGATCTTTGTTGTGAGACCTAACATCACAGCACTTATTCTTCGGAATTTAGAAATAGTCCTTGCCAATACAGTTAAAACCCAATGATACGCCTTTACAGTCGATTCGTTGAAATGGTTTTTGCAGATCCGAAAAATCATTTCTGATATAACGGTTCGCACAGAAGATGCAACATTTGCAAGACCAAGATGATGACGATGAAAGAAGCCACGACACTACTGGTTGGATGAAAAGTAGATTAGTGGAATCCTATCTTTACACGTACGTCTCCGCACCAATCAGTGCAGCTGAAAGCGAAAGCTCTCACATCACGAATCGGTTGGAAAACTGACTGCAAACGGGCTGACAGCTCACGTCTAACTGTTTACATATGACAAGTTACAACACGCACGATCTGATAAGCATTCCAATTCCGTCTTCTATTTAACACCACTGCGGCTACAGTACATGGTAATCCACGCCAACTCCTTCAAGAACACTATCGATGTGAACATCATAAAACCATCTGTGCCAAATCTACAGCCATCGTAAATTTCGGTGAACAATGGTCCGCGTGCAACCGTGGCCCTCAACTTCGTGGCCAACAGGTACGATCCCAGTAACTTCCTATGCAGAGGATAAATTTCATCGTGTAGAGATGTTAAGCGATGCTCCAGCATTACAGGAATGAGTTTGTGAATCCTCTTAGTCACAATCTGCAAAAGAAACATCAGCAACGTAACACATGGTCGCCCACCTTTTGCGAGAAACCACACGGCACATCAGAGGCGAGGGTTTCGCCCAAAATTGAAGTAGCTGTGAAGTAGCCGCAATGAGCTTTCTCTATAACTCTTGATTCATATCCCGTAAGGAAACCAAGGTTCCGGGAATATTTGAGCATCTAGAATGGAAATAAACGGGTGGAATCGGTTAAACGAGTATCTACCTTTTCTTCATCTTTGTCATAGGCAGCCCTTATAACATGCATACACCTGTCAACAAATAAGCTCGAATAGCTTCGAAACCCTCCAAAGTCCAACAAGGTAAATCTCGGCTCACTCGTCTCAGGATGTTTTCCAAAGAAAAAGTTCAACCAGTGAGGATCTATCTGCAAAATCTCGCTTAGGATGACTCGAAGAACAGCGTGACGCAAACCTGCATAAACCTCAAGAGGAACATCTCAGGCATAGTTCTATAAACTTGCTAACTATATAATCCCCAATAACTTGATTCTCTTCCATACATTTGTCAACCGGCTTGCCTTCGATAAACTCCGTTGCCAATACTCGTTTCGTCGGAAGTTCCCGAAACACCTAAACAGAACATATGAAAAGTGAGGTGCAAACAGCTAACCCCAGGAACGAAGAAATCCTCCTGGTTCCCGAGCAGTTGTCGGCATTTAATCATCACTCGAGCTCATAATCACACTCATCCTTCCCTTCTTCGCAACCTATAACAAGAAATAATTGAAAATCGACGTGTACATTATTAAACGCACGTAACAAAGTTGTTCAAGAACATGTCCTTAGGAAATAGTAGACCAACGTTCAAAATTGTCACGAGGTTGTCGATGTCCGAGTCTATTCCTTCCGCAACTCCGGGGTATTGCGTTTTCACTGCTCCTTTCTCCCGTCAAGCGTAGCCTCAGGAACCTATAAAGCAATTGTGTAAATTACAAAGCAAAAATAAACAATTGAAGCAGATGCAGCTCGAAGCAGCTGCAAAGGACGTTCGTCAAAATCCGCAAACTTACAAAACAATTGTGATATTTCATCGCATTTGACAAAAAATCCAATCAGCTGATGCCACAATCGAGCAGTCTTTTGCGCAAAAAAGACTGATGCTGTATTTCTTTGATTTTTTTCCTTTAATGGGTGGTTTCTCTATTGTATTTGGTTCTCTGTTTTATTTGGTTTCTCTGTTATATTTGTTTTTCAAATTAATCGTTTAATGTGAATTTTTGTCATTCCAGAAGGCGGTCACAATGTATATGTTTTACTTTAATTTAAATGATTTATCGAAAGATTTTAACTCCTTTAAATATAACAACATCAGCTTGCACCAAAGGAATATAACCCTTTGATGTCAAAGTAATTTGGACCCTTGCGCCCTTTTATTGGATAGGTTGAACATCGACTGTTTCGACGCAACGATGCGAAATAGGGCAGACGAGCAGAGAAAAACCGTCGCGGTTATTTGCTTGTTCTTCTCCAAAGCGCGGTTGTCGGTGATTTCTTGTGGCCAGAAGGGTCAACTATGAACGCCTGAGGTAGAATTAAAAAAAAAACAGAGGAAAACCGCGAGCCAAGTTGTTCGACTCGGCGGCGCCCGAGGTGAAGACGATCTCTCGGGCGTCAGCTCCGATTAGGGAGGCGACGTTCTCGCGTTCACCACTCGCGGGTCGAACTTGGCACAAAGTTTGAACAATTCTCTTTGCATTGGCCGGAGTCAGGAAAGGATTGGACGAGCCTACAACTCGTTCCGCAGTAGATAAATCATCGTCCTAAAATGGTTCGTAATATGTTCAAATTGTTTAATCAAGCGATTCAACCTTTCCAAAGCGAAAACTTCTACGAGTGATTTCCGCGGCAGCACCAGCTTCCAAGCCAAGAGACAGTTGTCCAAAGGAAACCAGCAGCCAGATGCGGGCTTGGAACTCGCCGTTCAACGCTGACACCACTCAACGATTGAGGTGCGCTCTCAGGCTAGTGGACCCGATAACCCTGTACAAAAAGGAAAATATTGTATACTTTACCCAAATCCTTATACAAACCTTAGGCAGGCGGATGTGAATATCTGACGTTCCCGCTATAGCATTCTCTGCAGGCCTAAACAACGAGATGAGACTAAAACGCCGCAATCAACAATCATACATGTTACGTGCTGCAGCGACAACTTCAGCGGCAGCTTTCAGCAGAAATTCGTGTTCCTTGCGAGTTATGGCAGAACTTTCCTTGATGAACGGAGCAGCCGTTTCTTCAACATGCTGCGGCACATGAGATCCTTTCGGCAATTCATTAGCTTCGTCTGTTACAACATAGCCTCCATGACCTAAATATCATAAAATTCACCGATGTTATCCATATAACAAATCACTTACGTCAGCAACCAGGATATTGACCACGCATTGCACGCGAAATAAACGTCTGGATCCCCTTCGAAATCACGTCCACTTTGCCAGCAATATCACTCGCTTGTGCGATCACATCTTGTACTATACCAGGGCTGGAAACAGATGAATTCATTGATGAAGCGGTCGAATGAAAAGTTACCGTGCTTCCTTCGGCATTTCTCCGACAGGATCAAAGTGTAGGATCAAACGGCTTCACGACATGTAGAGCTTCACTAATGCAATGTTGGACGGCGTCTTCGAGAACTCTGCAGCGGCTCGTTCATAATATTGTCTAGCGGTGCTGCTGCATACCACTGAAACAATCAAATATGAATGAATGGACGAGATCTCCGATGTACGATAATCGGATTGAACAGCAAATCGTCGATTTACAGAACTCAAAAAATACAATCCGTATTACACAAAGCGAACTAAACGTACAATGGAATTTGTAATTAATATGATTCAAAAAATGCATAAAAACTCACACAACTCACACAATTAATGAAAAGGATCGTACGTGTTTTTTTCTAGAACGTTTCACGTCACTTAGACAGACAGATGACCCATCCAGACAGGATCTCTAGACACTTACGTAGCGTTCAAACTCACGCCGGCGATCGGCTGCCGATGGGCGACGGGGTGTTCAAACTGATCGTCCGTCGCCGGTAATTGAAAATGCGATTTCTGTGGAAAAAATCGCCCGTCGGCGGCCGATCGCCGTTGCCCGTCGCCGTGAGTTTGAACGAGGTCTTACGGGGCATGGCAAAGCGAATGTTATTAGTGCTCTACTGCAAAGTGCAGAGAAGTCGTTTGCCTACGCAGTCCGCAGAACTTCAAAATTTTGTGAGATGAAGAGACTTTTCCAGTTCGCCCGGGAGCTGCAGTCACCGTCCGCCGTGAATGGAAACGATTGAAATTGGCCGACTAGTGTCAAAGTGAAATTGACAAAGAAGGTGTGCGGTCAAAATCGCCAAAAAATAGCCAAAAAATAATTGCCAATGGACAAAATCGCCAAAATGTGGCAAACGCTACCAGGGACAACCGAATTACGAAAAAATGGAGGAAATTTTTATTTGTTTTTCGATTTTTACCTTTTAGCTTATCAATTTCCAAAAATTTAGGCAAAAAAACAGGCAAGTCTTTCGCTAAATATAGGCGAACTGTACTAAATCTAGCCGAGTAAATTAACTTCATTTAAGTCATGAAACATGTATCCACCTGGCAGAAAATGGTTGATTTAGGTTAACAGCCATGTATTTAATTCGGCTTCATGTAGTACTCATTGCAATTTTGGTGTAACTCGTTGAATTGTCCACTAAGAAGTAACCTGAACTTGCCGAGGTTTCCTTTCTGAGAGCGTTCATGATAGCCCGAGCGAGCGCAACGAGCTTATACGTACTGCACTCGATACAGAATACGCGTAACCGGTCGTGCGAAACACAGGGAGATCGAATAACCTTATTTGAACAGTTCCCTGCAATGATCCCTAGAACATTGATCATCCAACTGCATACACCGTGCGACAACCTAAGTCTAGAAAGTTATGATTAGATGTGTTGTGTCAGGACAGGCACGGTGGCAGCATATATCCACTTTGCATATGTTCTACACCTAGGCTTTACCCCGTCTTAGAGCCGATACTTTAGGTTGCTTGAGGACCCGTTTTCATTTTTTGTGCGGCCTATCATCTAGGCTTGGCTTAGGCTATGCCTATGGATTTAACGCGAGCTTCAGTTATCCATAGGGTCAGCCCTGTTGTCTGAACAGCTGCGCTGATATCCTACTACTTTTGACGGCCTAAATTCCAAGGTAAATATGGAGTATAGAATTCATCAGTTATCCCATTGGAGACTCCATAGTGGACAATCTGATGCATCTTAGAAAATTTATGCAAAAAATTTTGGGCTAACATACTTCTATACTTTGAATTTTTTCGATATGTTATTGAAAATGTGTGAATTTGAATTTCTAGAAGGGCGAGCGAAGCTCTTCAGACAACAAGGCTCGCCCTTCGGGCTTGCGTTAAATCCATTTTTGGCGATTAATGTCTTCCTACTTTTTACTGCATCCAGCCATTAGACAGCCTTGCCAATATTTTAGGCATTTTTTTGGCGATACTGACCACCCACCGTTGTAAATAGTTCTCGTAATGAAACAGTTATATCAAACAGCTCTAATTGTTTAATAAGATTTGCACTCCAGGTGGTAAGTATGCTACAACCGCAGACGCGACGGTATCGGTCTCTTCAATGTACATTGATTATGTTCAAACATTTGCCGATGATGACCTGACTAGTGTGGAAACATAACAACTGTTTCCGTAAGTGCGGTGAACTGCGGCGCCCACGAAGTAGGTAGCAAACCGAAAACCGAATCGAGTGTTGAAAAAAGAACGTACAACATCTTCGACTTGTAGTTTACTATGCTAAATTCTCAATGGAATTTTGTCAGTTTACAGTAAAAATGGCCAGTTTACCCCTTTTTTCTCGGCTGGGGTAGGCATAAAGGGGTCTATCCGATAGCACGTGGCTTGATAAACGATCATATTGCAAAACATAAGGCAAAATGACGATTTTTCCACAAAAGTCAGCCTCTTAGGCCAAAAACCGGCAATGAAACATAGTAATTTCGATGTACTGCTGCATAGAGCTAGGCGAGCTCTATCGATTAGACGCTACTTTACTCCCCCCCCCCCCCCCCCCAGCCAAGGAAAAAGGGGTAAACTGGCCAATTTTGCAATTCTACCGTATCGTTGCGGGACCACACGCTAAACCTCCTATACTCTGTTTTTTTCGATACCAAAATCAGCCTTCAATCATCTCGTTGTGGGACTCAGAAATTTGACGCAAACGCATTGAAAACGATGAAACAACCGCACGAAGTTCGCATGTTCGCTCGTCGTTTTCAACGCGTTGGATCAGATTTCTGAGTCCCACAACGAGATGATTGAAGGCCGATTTTGTGATCGAAAAAAAAAACAGAGTATACTTCACTTCAATGTTACTTCAATGCACTGTCGCTAGGAAGTAATACAATTTGCCGTCGATAGTGAAATGCGAAAATAACACATTATTTATGAGGATTTATAGCTGACGAACGGTATTTATTCACTCCGACGATCATTGACCGTGTCAAACATCGTCGAGCGTCTTCTGCAAAACTCAGTAAGTTACATCGATCTTCCAACTTTTATTTACTTATAACATTTCAGGCTTTATCGTCTCCTTAATCCATCACGACTAAACTGTCTTTACCTCCATCCTGTCCCAGCACTGCATATTCTTATCCCTCCAAAAATGAAAACCTCCATGAACTTCGTCTATGCCGAGACAACACGAACATTATGGAAATCGAGATTGGCAGACGCTGTTCTTGAATTTGAGTGGGGTAGCCTTCCACAAACCTTAAGAACGGAAATTTTTTGCATCTCCAACTAAACTTTTTTGTACCATTTAATTATTTGATGACTTCCACAAATCTTAAGAATACGGTTTGTGGAAGTAAATGGGTGGGGAAATGAGTTACCCGCCGCTTACCTAAGCAGCACCTTTTTATTTACACCTGTGTGGAGGGTAGTGTGTGATAATAAAATATCTTTGTCGATTCTACAACCACAGTTTATAAATTGAGTTCAACGAGTTAATAGCGTAAATGATCGTGCGCTTATTTCCAGAACATTTGAGGCGTTCAGGACAAAAGTCTATACTGCACTTGCACAGACAGAATTTAATTCGTCTAGACAGGGGTAGAGAGGTAGCTGCGCTGAACGCCATTTGCTGTGCGCTGGTTTGTGACAGTCGGCTTCTTGCCTGCTGCTGCATTCTGGGTACCGGCGCTGGCGGGATTCGGAGCAGAACCGGGAGCTGCCGAAGTGGTCGCTGTCATCCACATCGATGTTCCATTCCGCAGGGCGACGTTTACGAGGCGAGGTGGGCGAGGTTTCGGCGGCGTCAAGCGGCACGAAAACGCCCTTATCGGACGTTGCTCTCCCTGGAGTGCGTCGCGGAAGGCAGGGGTGGCGCAGGGCTTCGAAAGCGTACTCGTGAATCGGGGCAGGGCAATTTTTAATGTATGATTGTTTATATTTGCAGCTTCTATAAATTGGGAATTCCCGTTCTATGTTGTTGCCCGTTGTCCATTACCTGCTTTTGAAGTGCAGATTGGTGTTTTGTCCAGCTGATGCATTTTCATTCATATCAGGTATAGAAAAACGCCATTCAAGCGCTTCATTCTTTCCATTTGATCGCCGCAAATTCGCCTCATTTACAGACCGAGAGAGACACCGTTTTACGCACTCCATGATCACTCAAAAAGTCTGTAAAATTCGTTTCGTGATTATTTCTCTTCGAGCTGCCTCGAGAACCGGCTGTTCATCTGCTGTTTGTGCTGTTCGTCGTCGCACGCGAGTTGAAATTCAGCGAGCTTTGAACAGAACAAACTATCAAATCAGTGGAAAAATACCGTGCGTGTTCATATGAGCAACTGTGCTGCTCCGGGTTGTGCTCCTCTACTCTTTGTGCTCACCTCTGTAAGTGTGCATTTGGACGCTTGATGTATGTCGCTCTGTTCGCGTTGTCGCGTTTCTTTTATCCGCCAATATCTACGTACTTTGCAGGTTATCTTCGCTATGCATCCCTTAAACGAACTCTCGTGCCGCAACAGGTTGAAGAAACGGCTGCTCCGTTCAGCAAGGAAAGTTCTGCGATAACTCGCAAGGAACACGAATTTCTGCTAAAAGTTGCCGCTGAAGTTGTCGCTGCAGCACGTAGCATGTATGATTGTTGATTGCGGCGTTTTAGTCTCATCTCGTTGTTTAGACCTGCAGAGAATGCTATAGCGGGAACGTCAGATATTCACATCCGCCTGCCTAAGGTTTGTACAAGGATTTGGGTGATGTATACAATATTTTCCTTTTTGTACAGGGTTATCGGGTCCACCTGCCTGAGAGCGCACCTCAATCGTTGAATGGTGTCAGCGTTGAACGGCGAGTTCCAAGCTCCCGCATCAGACTGCGGGTTTCCTTTGCACAACTGTCTCTTGGCTTGGAAGCTGGTTCTGCCGCGAGAAGAGAATTGTTCAAACTTTGTGCCAAGTTCGACCCGCGAGTGGTGAACGCGAGAACGTCGCCTCCCTAATCGGAGCTGACGCCCGAGAGATCGTCTTCACCTCGGGCGCCGCCGAGTCGAACAACTTGGCTCGCGGTTTTCCTCTGTTTTTTTTTTAATTCTACCTCAGGCGTTCATAGTTGACCCTTCTGGCCACAAGAAATCACCGACAACCGCGCTTTGGAGAAGAACAAGCAAATAACCGCGACGGTTTTTCTCTGCTCGTCTGCCCTATTTCGCACCGTTGCGTCGAAACAGTGGATGTTCAACCTATCCAATAAAAGGGCGCAAGGGTCCAAATTACTTTGACATCAAAGGGTTATATTGTCCGATCAACGGCGAATGTCACCGCCGCAGTTCGTTGCAGGACCGCAATCAGGGACACGATTGAGTCCGTTATAAGGGGATTTCCGGGTTTCTGACTGAATAAGTGGATTATTTCGAAGACAAAGCCGTTTTTCAAAATTCCGCTTTGATAGAAGTGTTCGCCAATCGCCGAAGAAGCGTATGCATCGGTTTGCGGCGCATTTTCTACTTTCCTCACAAAGTTATAACGGTTTTGAGGCGCGCATGTTCGTTTTAGCTTATTGTCTCCATCATTTCGATGGACCTTTCGCACTACGCACGAATTTGATCAAGCTTTGTCAGCCACATAGCCCCAATAACGACAAATGGGACTGACTGACAAGCGCGCGGCAGCACAATATGGTCGTCATAGGCCATATCAAAAGCTTAAATTCATTTTCTACTTTCGAGACATGCTTTAAGTAGTTTCGAGCATGATTGCCTGGAAGCAACTCGACATGAGCCCGTAGAAGCTCTGTTCAACAGGTTTAGATTAAGAGCTACCTTCTCTAGTTCGCAGATTCGTACAATCTGCGCATCATTGTTTTTCCTTAGCAATGATATTTCCTGATGCGCTAACATCAGTTGCTGGTTAGCATCTGCCAAGGCGTTCCTCAGCTCCTCAGTTTCACACTGAGCGTGTTTTCTTGATTCCTCCTTTTCGGTCGCCCGCTTCCTACTGTATGACTGTCGAGCGAAAGTCAACAGCCTTGCTTTTACACACTTCGACTTTGATAATTTTACCATATCAAGTCGTTTGGAGTTCTGCGAATAACAGAATTAGTAGAAAACAATAAATAAAGCAAAAAACCGCACGATAAATCCATCGAACTGATGGAAACAATCAGCGAACACGAACGTGCGCGCCTCAAAACCGTTATAACTTTGCGAGGAAAGTAGAACATGCGCCGCAAACCGATGCATACGCTTCTTCGGCGATCGGCGAACACTCCTATCAAAGCGGAATTTTGAAAAATGGCTTTGTCTTCGAAATAATCCACTTATTCAGTCAGAAACCCGGCAATCCCCTTATAACGGACTCAATCGTGTCCCTGATTGCGGTCCTGCAACGAACTGCGGCGGTGACATTCGCCGTTGATCGGACAATATTCCTTTGGTGCAAGCTGATGTTGTTATATTTAAAGGAGTTAAAATCTTTCGATAAATCATTTAAATTAAAGTAAAACATATACATTGTGACCGCCTTCTGGAATGACAAAAATTCACATTAAACGATTAATTTGAAAAACAAATATAACAGAGAAACCAAATAAAACAGAGAACCAAATACAATAGAGAAACCACCCATTAAAGGAAAAAAATCAAAGAAATACAGCATCAGTCTTTTTTGCGCAAAAGACTGCTCGATTGTGGCATCAGCTGATTGGATTTTTTGTCAAATGCGATGAAATATCACAATTGTTTTGTAAGTTTGCGGATTTTGACGAACGTCCTTTGCAGCTGCTTCGAGCTGCATCTGCTTCAATTGTTTATTTTTGCTTTGTAATTTACACAATTGCTTTATAGGTTCCTGAGGCTACGCTTGACGGGAGAAAGGAGCAGTGAAAACGCAATACCCCGGAGTTGCGGAAGGAATAGACTCGGACATCGACAACCTCGTGACAATTTTGAACGTTGGTCTACTATTTCCTAAGGACATGTTCTTGAACAACTTTGTTACGTGCGTTTAATAATGTACACGTCGATTTTCAATTATTTCTTGTTATAGGTTGCGAAGAAGAGAAGGATGAGTGTGATTATGAGCTCGAGTGATGATTAAATGCCGACAACTGCTCGGGAACCAGGAGGATTTCTTCGTTCCTGGGGTTAGCTGTTTGCACCTCACTTTTCATATGTTCTGTTTAGGTGTTTCGGGAACTTCCGACAAAACGAGTATTGGCAACGGAGTTTATCGAAGGCAAGCCGGTTGACAAATGTATGGAAGAGAGTCAAGTTGTTAGGGATTATATAGTTAGCAGGTTTATAGAACTATGCCTGAGATGTTCCTCGTGAGGTTTATGCAGGTTTGCGTCACGCTGTTCTTCGAGTCATACTAAGCGAGATTTTGCAGATAGATCCTCACTGGTTGAACATTTTCTTTGGAAAACATCCTGAGACGGTTGAGCCGAGATTTACCTTGTTGGACTTTGGAGGGTTTCGAAGCTATTCGAGCTTATTTGTTGACAGGTGTATGCATGTTATAAGGGCTGCCTATGACAAAGATGAAGAAAAGGTAGATACTCGTTTAACCGATTCCACCCGTTTATTTCCATTCTAGATGCTCAAATGTTCCCGGAACATTGGTTTCCTTACGGGATATGAATCAAGAATTATAGAGAAAACTCGTTGCGGCCCGCAACGAGTTTTCTGGAGCACCGCAAGTTGCGGCTACTTCACAGCTACTTCAATTTTGGGCGAAACCCTCGCCTCTGATGTGCCGTGTGGTTTCTCGCAAAAGGTGGGCGACCATGTGTTACGTTGCTGATGTTTCTTTTGCAGATTGTGACTAAGAGGATTCACAAACTCATTCCTGTAATGCTGGAGCACCGCTTAACATCTCCACACGATGAAATTTATCCTCTGCATAGGAAGTTAATGGGATCGTACCTGTTGGCCACGAAGTTGTCGACGAGGTTTATGATGAGTACGCCGCGGCCAAGATGGGAATCGACCACGTGGGACAGGTGTGCGTTATGCTCCATTGCGGAAGTCGCGGTCTTGGACACCAGGTAGCCACTGATTCCCTTGTTTCGATGGAGAAGGCGATAGCCCGCGACAATATCCGCGTGAACGACAGGCAGGTGGCCTGTGCAAGAATTAACAGCCAGGAAGGCAAGGGCAATGTTTGAGGGCATTATTACGGCAGTCTTAGGTCAGGACTATCTCAAAGGCATGGCTGCTGCGGCGAACTTCGCGTGGGTGAACAGGTCTTGCATGACATTTTGTGTAAGACAGAGCTTCGCGAAAATGTTCAACTCCACGCCAGATGATCTCGATATGCATGTTATCTATGACGTTAGCCACAACGTGGCGAAGATGGAATAGCACTGGGTGGATGGAAAACCGAAGCAGCTGTGCGTTCACCGGAAGGGCGCCACGCGCGCCTTCCCAGCCCATCATCATCTGATCCCTGTGGACTGCCAATTGACAGGTTTGTGTGGCTTCTTGTTGTCATTTCCCATGTATCTTTTCTTGCAGGTCAGCCTGTTCTAATTGGCGGAACAATGGGTACTTGTAGCTACGTTCTTACGGGAACCGAAAAAGAAATGGCGGCAACATTTGAAGCCGAAAAAGAAATGACGGAAACATTTGGCTTGCGCCGGACGAGCCATGTCCCGAGCAGCTTCGCGTCGAACTATCGGATTCGAATCGGTGCTGGAGAGTTTGAAGCAGAAAGGAATTTCCATCCGTGTTGCGTCGCCCAAGTTGATCATGGAAGAAGCGCCAGAGTCGTACAAGAACGTCAGCGACGTCGTGGACACATATCACGAAGCCGGCATTTCGAGAAAAGCAATCAAATTGCGACCTATTGCGGTGATTAAGGGCTAGTCCTGCATAATGTATTTTCAGATGTGTTATTATTTTCGGGTGAGTTCTACTTTGTTCTATACATTTGGTAATAAACCTGGCCTGAGTATCTTCATCCGATCAGTCAGAAGCAGTCAGAAGGCGATTCGGTTTTCCCCTCTGGGGCCTTTCTTCTCACAATGCGAGCGGCGACAGCGATGAGGAGAATCGCGAGCAGGGCTGAGACAGCGGCGCTGATTGCCGGGACATCTGGAAGGAAGGTGAGCCACGGAGGTTGGAAGCGAGGCGTACCCGCGGGAGTCGAGGACGACGGAGTCATGCTGCAGGTCGAACTCCGGGTTGACGACGCAGTCGTGGACAAAGAGGAACTGATTCCGGGCGAGATTCTCACACTTCCAGCGGTGCTCGAGGCGGTCGCCGACGCGCACCTGCCTGACACCGACCTCCGCGGATCCAACCTCGGTAGCGCCGTTCCTTGACGAAGACGCGCGCTGGCGCCCCGAGGGATCCGTCGAGGAGCACGTGGACCTGCACCGTGCAAACGAGCTCCGCCGCTGGAAGGGACGCGATGAGGGTCTTCGGCAACACTTACAGAGGATCCTCAAGAAGCCGAGAAGGAGTACGAGGGGGACGAGGCGCATCTCCGTAGAGCAGTAGTGGAGACTTCGATTCCCCGAGGCGAGGGAAAATGGGTCTGTTTGTCAAGGCAAATGGCCCGTTTCGGGGTTAGCTTCTGTCCCGATATTCCCGTCCTTCCCCTCGATGCCCCGGTTTGCAACACATCTGTCTGCAGGCCTGTTTTTCCCTTTCAACTTCTAGAGCCTCAAGGTTGCAGTCCCAACTAATTCGTGATCGCAAAACAGTTTTTTGATTAGTACAGCGACCAGTGGAACCGAACACTATCGTCGGACCCTTTTAGAACGCCCTCCAGCGACACTCCCCTACTTTTTGTGCCTCTTATGTCGCCCCATCTGATCGATGCGTCGCCTTCGTCCCCGGAAGACCTCCCGCTTCGGCTCCAGAAGTCGGACGACTGAGCCTCTGAGCCTCGGCCTCTGAGCAAACAAAGCGCCGAAAGGAGCGAGCGGTGAGTCAATGCGTCTCCGTGGAAACTCCCGCTCGGCAAATATGTTTGCACTCGGCGCGAGGCGGCGACTTGTGTCGGCGACGTCATCTTGTGTCCTTGCGACGGAGCGAATTGCACAACCGATAGAAATCGTCCTTCGCACCACCACAGCGCTTCTTAAACGGATCGGCCGCCCGACTCCGTCCAATCCTGATGATCGACGTGGATTCGGTCCTCTGCGACCACACGACCACCCAGCAGGTGCCTTCCGGCGACCGAACCTCCCTGACCGCCTTGTTTCAGGGCTGCGTGCATCACTCGTACCTCGTTGCCGTCCCCACGGCGACGCTCTTCCTCCTCGCGCCTCTCCTCATCCACCACCTCCGACGGAGCAAGAATGGAGTCCTCTCCGCTAACTCCCCCAACTCCTTCCGAATCGTGAGTCCCCGTACCGTCCTCCAGAGGGCCTCGTCCCCTTCAGGTCCTCTGCGCCGTTCAATGCGTCGTCGTCGCCTCCCTCTTCGTCTTCGGCCTCTTCGAGCATCTCAGCGGCCGCGAGCAAAGTCGCCTCGAACTCCTCTACCCGCTGCCCCTTGGAACAGCGCTGCTGCTCGCCCTTGGACTTCTCGTCGCCTGCCACCACTCCGGCGTCCTCACCAGCGGCGTCCTCTTCGTCTTCTGGCTTCTGCTCGCCGTCTGCGGGGTCCCCGAGTTCCGGAAGGTCCTCGAGGTCGTCGGCCAGGTGCAATGAAGTCCCCTCTCTCCTCTAAACGGCCCTTTCAGGACATCCTTAGCCACCCGCGCCTCTTCCTCTTCGGTGTCCACTACATCATCTGCTGCGTGCAGCTCTCTCTCTCCTGCTTCGCCGACAAACTCCAGGATCGCGCCCATTCGGTGAGAATGTCGCCATGCCCCTCGAATCCTCGAATCTTGCAGGAGAAGGAGAGCCCCGAGCTGCATAGCTCCTTCCTCAACCAGATCACCTTCCAGTGGTTCGACCAGCTCACCTGGAAGGGCTTCCGGCGACCCCTCTCCACCGACGACCTCTGGAACCTAAACGAGTCGGATAGGTCGGCGTCGACGGTCGCCGCCTTCGACGTCCACTGGAAAGAGGCGGTTCGCAACGCGGAGCGAGAGGCGAAGGCGCGGCGGAGCGCCGCCGGCTCCGCCGAGGAGCAGCTGCTCCCCGAGGACGCCAACCCGCGGCCCTCGGTGCTGATCCCGCTGCTGAAGACGTACAAGTGGTCGGTGCTGGGCGCCTGCTCTTTAAAGCTGCTCCACGACGTGCTCGTCTTCTTCGTGCCGCAGCTCCTCAGCCACCTCATCGCCTTCATCGAGCAGCCGACGCAGCCGCAGTGGATCGGCGTCGGCATCGCCGTGGCCATGTTCCTGGCCAACCTGGTCCAGTCGTTCCTGGAACACCAGCTGGAGTTCCTGCTGGCGCGCGTCTCCTTCAACCTGAATTCCGTGCTGATCTCGACAATCTACTCGAAGGCGATGCGGCTTTCCCAGGCGGCGCGCCGCCACCGCACCATCGGTGAGATCGTCAACCTGATGTCGGTGGACGTCGGTTCCTTCGAGGAGATGTGCACCTTCTCCATGTACGTCTGGTCCTCGCCGCTGGTTATCGTCGTCGCACTCGTCTTCCTCTTCCACCTCCTCGGCGTCGCTGTTCTCATCAGCGTCGTCGTCCTCCTCCTCACCGTCCCCTTCAACATCTGGATCACCCAGCAGATGGACGAAGTCCAGGTACCTACCGTAACCGGACCCCTCCTGAGTGTCCCTTCAGGACAAGCGGATGGCCGTGAAGGACGAGCGCGTGAAGCTGATGAGCGAGGTGCTCAACGGCATAAAGGTGGTCAAGTTCCAGGCCTGGGAGACGAGCATGGAGCGCCAGATCAGCGAGATCCGAGATCGCGAGATGGCACTCCTCCGGCGGGTGGCGCTCTTGAACGCGGCGCAGAGCGTCTCGTGGACGTGCACGCCGTTCTTCATCTCTGCTAGCTGCTTCGCCGCCTTCGTGCTCCTCGACCCCGTGAACCACGTGCTCACTCCCGAGGTCACATTCGTCGCCATCGCCTACTTCAACATCATCCGCTTCCCGCTCGCCTGCTGCGCCATGGTCATCGGCAACCTCACCAGATTCCTCGTCTCCAACCGCCGCATCAAGACGTTCCTCGGCGAGGAGGAGGTCGACAACTACGTCCTACCCGGACCCCACAAAGGTACTCCCCTCCTAAGGACGCCGACCCTACGGTAGTTCCAGATGGCACGGTGGTGGTCTCCAACGGCACGTTCACCTGGAGCCGCGACAACGCGCCTTGTCTCCGGGGCTTCGACCTGAGAGTGCGTCGGGGAGAGCTGATCGCCGTGGTGGGCAAGGTCGGTGCCGGCAAGAGCTCGCTCCTCTCGGCGCTTCTCGGCGAAATGACGAAGACCGCTGGCGACGTGCACGTAGACGGCTCCCTCGCCTTCGTCTCCCAGCAAGCGTGGATCCAGAACGCCACCGTCGAGGCGAACATTCTCTTCGGGCGGCAGCGCGACCAGAAGTTCTACGAGAGGGTCATTGAGGCGTGCGCCCTGAAGCCCGACCTCGAGACGCTCGCCGCCGGCGACCAGACCGAGATCGGTGAGAAAGGCATCAACCTCTCCGGGGGCCAGAAGCAGCGCGTCAACCTCGCCAGGGCCGTCTACGCTCAGAAAGACGTCTACCTCCTCGACGACCCGCTTTCAGCCGTCGACTCCCACGTCGCCAAGCACCTCTTCGAGAACGTCATCTGTGAGTGGCACGCCCTCCGCCACCTCCAACCTCCTTTCAGCGTCGAAGACTGGCGTCCTGCGCAAAAAGACGCGGATTCTGGTGACACACGGCCTCGGATTCCTGAAGGACTGCGACCGTATCGTCGTTATCAAAGGTAAGTCCCCGGAAGATTCCGCGGAAAATAGATGGTTTCAGACGGCGCCATCTCCGAGATGGGCTCCTACAAGGAGCTCGTGACGAGCCAGGGCGCCTTCGCTGACTTCCTCGAGGAGTACCTTGTGGAGCAGGCGCAGCGTCGCTTCAGCGCCGAGGAGCCCTCCGAGGATATCGAGGAGGTGCTCACGGAGCTCGAGGAATTCTCCCCGTCGACGAAGCACCGTCTACAGTCGCAGATAAGCGTCATAAGCTGCCAGGAGTCAGTGCCGGAGAGCGTCGTCCGCCGACGCCTGACCTCGGACGAAGGAGCGCCGAAGGAGGAGGTGGATGAGGCGCAGAAGAACGCGAAGCTTATCGAGGAGGAGGAGGTCGAGTCCGGACACGTAGGCGCCCCGCCGTTAACCCCCACAAGACGCTGTTCCAGGTGAAAATGTCGATATACTTAGACTACTTCCGCTCCGTGGGGCTCTGCTTCATCTTCTTCTTCTTCGTCGCATACGCCTTCCAGTCGTCCTTCGGTGTGCTCGGCAACCTCTGGCTCGCCAAGTGGTCCGACCACTCGAGCACCAACGCCACCACCGCCGACACCTACTACAGCCTCAGCGTCTACACCGGCCTCGGCCTCCTCCAATGTAGGTGGCCCTCAGCACCTCCTGACCGCCCGCTTCAGCGATGTTCGGCTGTGTGGCGTCGATCTCCACGGCGCTGTCGATGCTCCGCGCGAGCAGATTCATCCACGAGGGCCTCCTCCGCAACGTGCTCCGCCTCCCGATGGCCTTCTTCGACGCGACGCCCATCGGCCGGATTCTGAACCGCTTCGGGAAGGACATCGAGGCCACCGACCACGAGCTGCCCGGCTACGTCGACGAGGTCATCTACGCGCTCTGGGAGTCCGTCGCCGCCATCGTCATCATTGCCTCCAACACGATCATCCTGTTGCCCGTCATCGGCATCCTCCTCTTCTTCTACGCCGTCGTCCTCGTCTTCTATGTGCGCACCTCGCGCCAGCTGCAGCGACTCCAGGCGACGACGCGTTCCCCGATCTACTCGCACTTCCAGGAGTCCCTCCAGGGCGTCTCCACCATCCGCGCCTACCGCGCCGTCGACCGCTTCGTCGGCGACTCCCAGAGGAAGGTCGACTTCAACATCCAGTGCCACTACCCCTCCGAGGTCGCCACCGGGTAGGCTCCCCCAGAAGCTTATCACCGCCCCTTCCAGATGGTTCGCCGTGCGACTGGAGCTCGTGGGCAACGCCATCGTCCTCTGCGCCGCCCTCTTCGCGGTCTTCTTCCGCGATTCCGCCTCTGTCTCCGCCGGTTTCGTCGGCCTGTCCGTCTCCTACGCCCTTACAGTAGGCGCCTCACCTCCGAAAGACCCTACCAGAAGCACTTCTTCAGATCACACAGACGCTCAACTTCGCGGTGCGCATGTCCAGCGGCATGGAGACGCACATCGTCTCCGTGGAGCGCATCAAGGAGTACGCCGAGAAGCCGCGCGAAGGAAGCGCGACCGTCGAGAACGTACCCCCTAAGAGCTGGCCCGTGTCGGGGGCCATCGAGATCGACAACCTGAAGCTGCGCTACCGTGCGGGGCTGGACCTGGTGCTGAAGGGCATCTCGGCGAAGATCGCGTCGGGCGAGAAGATCGGCATCGTGGGGCGGACGGGCGCCGGCAAGAGCTCACTCACGCTGGCGCTCTTCCGCATCGTCGAGCCGGAGTCGGGACGCATCCTCGTCGACGGCCGCGACATCTCGCAGATGGGCCTCGCCGAGCTCCGCTCGCGCCTCACCATCGTCCCCCAGGACCCGGTCCTCTTCTCGGGCACCTTACGCATGAACCTCGACCCCTTCGGCGACTTCGACGACGCCGCCATCTGGGAGGCGCTCGACGCCGTCGCCACTCTCCGCCAGCTCGTCGCCGAGACGCTCTCCGGCGGCCTCGGACACCTCATTGCCGAAAGCGGTGACAACCTCAGCGTCGGCCAGCGCCAACTCATCTGCCTGGCGCGCGCCCTCCTCCAGCGAAGCCGCATCCTCGTCCTCGACGAGGCCGCCGCCGCCCTCGACGTCGAAACTGACGCCCTCCTCCAACAGACCATCCGCGACAACTTCCGCCACGCCACCGTACTCACCATCGCCCACCGTCTCAACACCGTCATCGACTACGACCGTATCCTGGTCCTCGACCACGGCCACATCATTGAGTTCGACGCCCCACAGGCGCTCCTCGCGCGCTCCGATTCCGTCTTCTTCTCAATGGCCCGCGAGGCTGGACTCGTCTAGAAGGCGAGCTTCTTCCGCTCTCAGCATCTCCCTTCACTGTCTATTCGAAGGTGCAATCTCAGAAGACTCCGTTAGGCTTGTTTCGAAAGCGAGTACATTTCGAAAATCTGTGATAATATAATAAATAAACAAAGTCCCGATTTTCGTCTCTCAACGACGGAGTGTTCTCGATCCACGGCGTCCGTACCTACTATCTGTCCGTACCTAATAGCTACTTCGCCGAGGACGAATCGTCGATAACGAATGAATGCAACTCATTACGATCCCAGGTTCTATCGATTTGTGTTCTGTGTCCAGGGAACGAGCCGAAGTTCGGAGCTCCTGAGCTCGACGCTCTCGCAGATCACCTTCGCGTGGTTCTCCCCGCTCGTGAGCCGCGGATTCTAGCGTCCTTTGCGGAAAGAGGACCTCTGGGACCTTGATGAGAGGGAAACCACACGGAGCGTCGCCGCCGCTTTCAGAACATACTGACAGGCGCCGACTGGAGACGCCCCTCCCGAGGAGGAGTCTTCGGTGGGAGCGCCTCTACTGGAGGGGGAGCTCGGGAACCGCCAGCTCGCCAACCCCCAACTCGCCGACGCACGAGACTAGGACATTTGCGCGTCTAATTTTTTTTGTACCAGATTATGACCACGCGATTAACACGTGCAATCCTCTTAGCTTACTCTTGCAACCCTTAGTGCCCGGACAGACCCATTCCTTGCTTTGCCCCGAAGCCACAACGACTACAGAGCTCGCTTTAAATTAATAGACTTACATTTATGCATAGACATGAGTCTCTCCCCAGAGGCGCGCCGGGGCGCACCGTCGGCGAGATCGTGAATCTGATTTCGGTGGACGTGGACGTCATCTAGGATTTTACCGAATCCCTCACGGCCGCCTGGTCGGGACTAGGGTTGGCATTCGAGTCAGAAAACGCCTGTCTTCCTCTTCTTCTGGGTCAGGGATGTTGGAACGATTCTTGAACAGCTGCTTAACCATCAGAAGCTTCTCAGCCTTGCTAGTAGATAGTCGGGAGCGAAGTTTGTTGGAGAAAAGAAGACTCACTTGTGAAAAAACTCGTTCGGAGTCTACGCTAGACGCTTGGGCAGCAAATAGCTTCCGGGCGAGTTCGGCGAGGTTCGGAAAGTTCATGTGACACATCCTCCACCACAAAAAGGCGTCTTCATGTGCGAACTGCGATCCGACATGTGATCGTGGTAGGAGACCCCAAGTGTTAAAAAAACCTTCGACTTTGCCGTTTGAGTTAAGTCGGAAATTGCCGAGTCGAGCCGAGTCGTGAAGGGCCGAGTCGCCGAGTCGAGTCGAAAAAGGCGACTCGAACTCGATTCGACTCGACTCGAAGTGCCAACCCGACTCGGGACCCCTCTGCGTCGGCATCGGCACCTGGATGCTCTGGAGCCTCCTTGTCCGAACCCGACACCGCCCGCTTACAAACGGACAACATTCGCAATGAGCAACACAGAAAGCTGAGATAGTAGCGCTCTACTTCTACTATGTCTCTGGCGATGCTACGTCCGCAGGGCTATGGTGTCTTGTCGCCCGCAGGGCTACAGTTTTAGGGCCCAACTTCAGCCCTATCCATGAGCGCCAATCTTGCCGCCCGCAGGGCTATAGGCTTTTAGTACCTGGAGGGCGCTTGCCGGGTTTATGACAATAAAATATATATGCTGAGTGACCCGTTTTCAACTTAACAACCCAATATAAAGAGTTCTGCTCTGCCTCGTCGTCGGTTGAAACTCAAAAAGAATGCAATCATTATGCTGCTTAGAAACTTAAATATCAAGCAGGATCTATGTAATGGCGTGAGAATGGATGTTCTGGAGATGAAAGGAAATGTTTTGGCATGGAAAATTGTAACGTATTCCAAGAATACCCGTGACATCCAATGGCGAAGAGTTGCCATTCCCTATCATAAAGCACCTGTTTCCAGTGAGGTCATCATATACCATGGCGATCAACAAGTCGCCAGGTCAGACTTTCGAGAGAGCAGGAATCTATTTGCCCGAAAATGTCTTTTCACATGGGAAATTGTATGTTGCCTTTTCGAGAGTTACATCCATAGAGGGGATTTCGTCATTGCTTCCAAACCAGAGCGATCCGAGCAAGAGCGTGAACAGGTAAACCTCCAAGAGTCACCGAGAGCGAATACGCTTGAATCTTATTACACAGTTAGAGCTGTTTGATATAACTCTTTTATTACGAGAACTACTTACAATGTACATTGCGATCTTCATAAATACTCTTTGTCAGTACCAGCAACAACGAAGGGAAAAGGGAAACACCGAGATAGAATATAGGTGAATGCGTGATAGAAACTATTTCTGTGCTGCTAACAGCAACTACCGTATCCTTGAGATCGGTAGACCGGGAAATGCTCTGTGCTGGAGGTCGGATTCAGTGTGCCGATCGCATCGGGGTGACCCTGAACGAGGAATGTAAGCATGAAGGGAATAATTAAGCGCGTGACTGACGATAACTTTCCCCTCTTTCCGACTTTTGATGAGCGTATGAATCGCCTTCACATCTCCGGAAAAGTTCTTCGATCGTGGGCCGGCGAGGGACGACGCCATCAGTGCTCTACAAACACAACACACCACTGCTCGTGCAAACAAAACAAGGGCAAACAGCACAACAACAACAGAATTGAAACTATCCACTTGTGGTTTGGATTATACAGCTCTTACAGTGTTCATAACTTACTTGTGATCTTCGAAAGGATCGGGAAGCGGTCGGCTAGAGAGCATGTTCTGCGCCACTTGTCTCGAGATCGTCTCGACATTGTAGGGACGAGGTCCGGCCGACTGACTGTCCACCATATACTCGTCGTCGTTGCGCGGAATCGAGTGGCGCCGTTTGCAATAACGAACTAGCAGGAAAAGAGTGATGCACGCGGTAAAGAGGAGAATAGCACAGATGATAAGAAGAATCAGTTCGGTAGTAGTGATCTTCATGCCGGTAACAGGAAGAGAGATTGCGGAAACGCGAAGTTCCGACGCTCCGAGATGGTCCATTTGCTGGGACAGCATCCTGAAAGATGATTATGCGCGTTTGAGATGGTACGATGAGAAACGGACGTTTTTAATTCACTTCCGGTCAACGGCACTCGGGACTGCTTGTCGATGGCGTAAACATAGAGAAGAGAGCTGAAAGATGAGGCCGTCAGGGTCCATTTGGTGACTGCAATTACCGTTGTGTATCGAAGTTGCCCTGATTGTCAGAGTAGGGCTTCTTGTCAACAATCTTTACATCTGCGTTGATCGTCTCACTTAACTTCTTCGAACTCAACACTTCATTGATGTCGTCTCGGTTCTTATCAGCAACAACTACTGCGATGTTATTCTCCATGGAGATAGTGTATATCTATAAGGCGAATTGTTACGGCGCCATCAAATAAACTTTTGTGTTTACCCAAACGGGCACTGACGTCTCATGGAGACCATCTGAAGCAACGGTCGTAAATTTGTATCTAGCAGAAGTGAGAGGCTTCTTCAGATAGATCACTCCGTTTGTGTCGTTGATGAAGAAATGATCCGTTGGAGTGGCTTCGGAGATGTTGTATGTGAGCTTAGCCTTCTCATCGGGATCGAACGCCTAAAACAGTCGGTAAAACTCTAAAGTGTACAATGTCGGCATACAAGAACTCGAGCTATAGCACTGGGCGGATCTACTTGAGCGTCGATGGAGAAAACGTATTCTCCTTCACGATTTACTTTCAGGAACGTTGGAGCGTTGTCGTTTTCGTCGAGAACCTGAAGAACGATCATACTCTGGCCGGGAGAGAGTTTGTTCTTCATGACTAAATGTAACTTAATTGCATGTGAATTGAATAGAACGACCTACAGTCAGCGATCGGATGGATGACGGGCGTGTGCCGAATGTTCCTCTCTTGACTCTCGGTCTGCTCGGTCACTTCGGTCAGGTTCACAATGATGAAATGGGTGCTTCGCTTCTCGCGGTCAAGAGGGGCATTCACATATACGACGCCGGTGACCTCATCAATTTCGAACTCCTCTGTAATACTCGTATCATTATTCGGTTCATCGTTTTGGAACGTTTACTTGTCGCTTGAACGATAGCATATCGAACGTTCTTGTTCATCGTCTCGCAGTTCGAAGTGACTCGTGTGAGATTGTGCCGACCCGAGAGGTTTTCCCTGATCTCCGCGTTGAATATCTTCGACGTGAACTGGCAGGGACCTGATTCGGCCGGGGTCTCCGTTGTGGTACTGACGTTAATGACGATCGGTTTTCCTTCGAAGAACACATTGAGCTGGAATAAGCAGTGGTTAGAAACCGCTTTCGTACCTCATTGAATACCTATTATAAAGACTATTTGCTTGCAATTTAGCAAAAACGTTGCACAAAACAACATATTTGATAGAGTCTGTTTTTGGGAATTGTGAGGGATGCCTGTTATCAACTGCTTCTCCTTACCTGAGCCGTAGACATGTGGCCTTTCTCATCTGTGGCTGTGACATTCAGCACTTTGTATCTGTTCTGCTCAGATTCGATGGGTTTTCGGCCGAGTATTAGAACTCCGTTATCTTGGACGACGAATAGTTGTGAATAAGAATCTGAAAAATGGTACGTAACCACTCATATTCGGAATATTGTTCACCTGACAACTCGTATGTGTAATTCTCAGTTCCAGCGAGAAGCTGTGTTACTACAAAGCCTGTATCCGCATCTAGAGGAACAGACGCTTCATACATTTCATCTTTGAACATGGGCGCTACGTTGACAGAAGAGAAAATTTCGATGTGCACCTAGAGGATCCTTAGTAACGGTTACGCAAATGGCTTTGCTACCTGGTATGGTGACTTAAGTGCGGGACGTCCACCATCCATTGCTTCAATGATTATATCGTAGAAACTTTCATTCGAGCTCTGTAGGGATTTAGCCAGCTTCAGCTCTCCCGTCGGCGTGATTTTGAAAATCTTCTTGTCGTCGTTTCTTATTCTATATGACACCTTTCCCAGAGGCCCTGCGTCATCGTCGACGGCTTCGTAACGGCCGATTACGGTATTCATTGGGAGAGAGTCGTTGACGGCGATCAACTTGGGCCCCCCAACAAAACGAGGGTAGTTGTCGTTGACATCGAGGATGGTCACATTGATGGTGGTGCGAGTTTGCTGATTAGGGTCTAGCGGGTCAGAGGCGACCACGTCGAAGGTGTAGAAGGGATTTTGTTCTCGGTCAATGTCACCGACGATAATGAGCTGCCCCGTATCGTTGCGAATGAAGAACGGTAGCGATGAATCAGTCGTGTCGATGGAGAAGATCGGTTTGTCCTAAAGAATGAGCTTATTGCTTTTTGTCTCTTAAGTGGGAAAGCCTTACTATTCCATTAACTTTAAAGGCTTCGGGCTTTACAGTGAGAACCGTACCACCTCCGTATCGTCCTTCCAACATCGACGACCTGTAGTTGTTCTTGTTGAAACGGGGACCAAGGGGTGGAATTGGCGGAGATTGCGTAGATTTGCTGACGGTTTGGGTTACTATAGCCTCTGTCACTGCCGGTGATTCAGTTGTTGTTGGCTTTGTCCTTCTTCTAGTCGTCCCCGTTGGCGTGAGCGGTTTGCGTGTATTCGCATTCGTTGTCGACGAAGATGTTGGTAACGGGGCAGAGGTAGATGGAGGAAGGGCAAGAGAGAATGACACGACAGCCGATTTGTTTGGATCTTGTACATTTTCCGCCACAACTTTGAGATTCTTGAAATCGTTGCCCAATAAGTGATCAGGAATGTGCTTCAGTCTGACGGTTCCGGTCTTATCAACGCTGAGGACCTGGTTTGCCCAGTCTGGTTCGAATCGAATTATTAAATCGTTTGGATCCGTCATGCCGTTCACTTGAAGATGACCAACTACAGCTTCTTGTTCAGGGTTCTCAGCAGCGGTCACCTTGTAGTTCTGCTGAGCGAACGAAGGTGTTGAAAGCTCTCTGGAATAGAGCGAATGAGATTTGATCAAAATGCTCTCAGATCACACCTTTGTGGCTCAACTTTTTGCACCTCAACTGGAATCGTTACTTCGCTAGATTGCCCTCCAGACTCAGCGGTGACCACAAGATTGTAGACACCCTCTTTTCTCTGCGACTCATCCACAGCATAAGATACGTCGCCAGTGACTGAGTCAATCTTAAATTGATTTTCGGGATTGTTCTTTAGCGTGAAGATGACTGGCTCTGATCCTTCGGGAACGCTTGCGTTGACTTTGTAGAATGGCTCGTCTTCTGGAGCACTACTTTGCACCTATGAACAACACGTTGATACTGAATACTGCTTATATTGTACTGCTTACTTTTACTTCTTCTGGCGGAGGCTCAAAGACGGGAACGCTTCTCTTTTCAGGGAACTTGATGCTGATGTTAGAGCGGAAGAGGTTGTTAGGGTCACTTTGGTCGATGCCTTGAATCACGATCTCTCGTTGCAGGACATCCGGTGGGGGTGTTCCAACTATGTGCAGCTCAGCCTGTAATTAATGACTGTAACGAGAAAAGGCGTTGCCTCGGCTAATGATATGTTACTTTCGTACTGTAACCTTATGCTCGCAAAAGGCCTGTCTCTTACCGTATTATCATTCAAAGGATTGATCTCAATGAAGTTATCATCGTTTCCCACAGGAATCGAAAAGGTCCACTGTGTTTGCGAATTTGGAATCGCAAAGGTAAAGCTGGCGTTCTCGACAGGTTGGTCTGGAATTTCTCGGTGACTATGACACCAATAATGGATAGATTTACTGTTAGGGAGAGTCCAGTTGACAGTCGGAAGCTCTTCCACATGTAATGTGGTAGAAGTGGATTGGGTTGTCTCAGTTATAGGAACTTCCTCGACTGTCGTTGTGGATTCCGTGGTAGTTGAGGTCGAAATGCTTTCTGTTATTGTTGTTGTAATAGGTTCGGCTCCAGTAGTGGATTCGACGGACGAAACAGAGGTTGTTTCCGGCTCCGCCGATAGTTCAGTTGTTGCTGCAGCAGCTGGAATTTTCACTTCGGTCTCCGCAGAATGACCTGATGAGTCCATAGCAGCAATCTTGATGGAAATATCCTCCGTTGGTTGTTGGTTAAGCACCAAGCTTCCGTTTTGCAGTACGCTAACGTAGTTGTGTTCGTCACCGGACAGCTTTTTGTACTGTAAGTTTCCATCGGGCCCGGAAGCGGCAATCGTTCCGATTAGTTCGCCTGCCTGTTGCCCGTCGATACTGAAATCGTACTCGGGTTGCTCGAAGACTGGCGCGGCGTGGATGTGTTCTTCGCCACCAACTTTAATTTGAACATTAGTTGTGGTGGATTCGTTTCCGTAGTGTGCTGTGACCTATAAGCAGTCGTAGAATATCCATTGTCAAACTGACAACTACCACAAGATCTATGATTCTCTTCGACTCGGGTGGTAGAGATTCTAAATCGAGTGGCTTGATGAGTCTTAGACGCGAGTTGTTGTCGAAGGCGAAGAAATCGGACGGCTCAACAGTGTAGGTGATATTTTCAGCGAACTCCGCGTTCAGAAGACGAATAGGAGTGCTGAGGACTGTGTCCACGCCCGAGAGCTCATCGATTTGCATGCGATAGAGTTTTGTGGGGAAGGAGAAGACCTCGTTGCCGTCGGATAGTTTTATATTCACACCAGCATCGGAGTAGAAGTCGGGGAACTGTTCGTTGATTGCACGAACGACCAAGAACAGTGGAGTTCTTCGGCCGTGTGTTTGAAGGTACTCTTTCTCTATGGTGATCACACCCTGAAACGTGGAAGATATGCAGACAGATACGAAGAAAGATTTTAAGAGAATAGACAACGGGAAATCTGTCTAGATTTGAAATATCGTACCGTTTCAGAGTCAATGACCACTCCAGTGACGTTGTTCTCAGGGAAGAGGGTGTATGTGAATGTTCCCTTGGCTTGCACTGCTTTGACGACGTCCAACTTTACTGGATAACCATCGAGAAGGTTAATCTAAAGGAGCTGATTCGTTTAGCTGTTTTGGTGTCGTTAATACCGTAGCCTGATAAGTAAGCTGACTGAAGACAGGATATTTATCTCTATCCTTCATTGCCACTATTCGAATCTGGTGGACTCCGACTTTTCCTGACGGTGTCGTCGCCTTCAATGTGATCGAGTACTCTCTTTCGGGCAAAGCGGCCTTTATGACGAGACTGTTGCCAACCATTTGGAAGAGGTCGATTCCGGGCTGGTCAACGGAATATTCAAGTTCGCTGTCCTGTGCGCTTCTCGCCGGAGCGTGCAGGATCGTGGTACCGGGAGACTTGTCGACGGATATATAGATGGTGTTTGGGAGCGGGTTGAACTCGACGTGGTCGTCATCGTTGTAGTTGACCGTGATAGAGACGACCGTCTGCGTGTGGCGCGGGAACGTCGAGGACTGATCGACGGCCTCAATGACCAGTTGGATGCTCGAGCCGTCATCTTCGGTCAACTCGTCGATGGTAGAGAGTTTGCCATTCTCTGGGTTGATGTAGAATTTGTCGACAGTGCGGTTGACCACAGGAAAGTCGGCGCTGGCTAGGCGGTAGCGGACAACGCCTTCTTGTCCTGGGTCGGGATCGGTAGCGTGAACTTGAACGAGGACAGCGCCGACAGGAACAGGAGCAGTTCTGTTGACGAGGTAGCGGAACTAAACAAGATACAACTAAATGTGCTTTCAAGCTGTTGTTGATGATTGGCTTTTTAAATATTAGTAGTAAAACTGTCTGTCTACTTTTCAAACGCACCTCGTCAAACTCAGGGGCCGACGGATTGGACCCTCCGACAAAGACGTCAACGGTGGTATCAGATGTAAGAGGGGAAGAGCTCTTGTCGGTCGCTTCGATAACCAGCCGCTTCGGCTCCATTGAAGTAAGCGATTGGTTAAGGAAGATCTGACCGGTGTTTTCGTCAATGCGGAAGGTGCCTGAAACTTCGTGTTCTTGCATCTGCTCCCTGTACTTGTAGCCTACCATCGCTGTTCGTAATTGAGTAGCTGAGCTCCGAGTTTTTGCCACTGTCGGCATCGGTGGCGTGGACTGTGACAACCTCGTTGCCGACGGGAACGTCGAGAGGCACAGTGATATTATAGAGAGATTGAGTGAAGACGGGTGGATTGTCGTTGACGTCGTCGATCATTACAGTAAGATCGCTGTGACCGCATAGCGTCCCAAGTGATCCCAGGCACGCTGACACCTAAAAGGCAAAATGCTTTTTCTTTACATTTCATAAAAATCTGTTTTAGGCTCTTCAAGGGTATGATATCGTATGGCCAAAACATTTTTATTTTGTTCATGCGAGACCGAGCTACTAGGTTCACAATGAATGAAGGAATCACAGCGAGACATCAGTTTGTGGGAATTTCCATGAAGCCTGACATATCATTTTTAATGTCGAATCGTTGAAAACTAAGAAGAACAACGGATGAGTTATCCATGTTGCAAAAATTTCAAGTGAGTGCCCCAGAAGAAACATCAAAATGTTCACTTATACCGTGTCTTAAACGGTTATTCAAGAAGCCATTATTATCCATCTGATACAAGGTGATCCTCGACAATTCCCATCACGAATCCCCCGCTCAAAAAGCGAATTCAAGCTTAGCCGAATCCGATCACACATATATATCGTCGATAATCACCTGGTGGTAAACACCCTATAACTCTTCGCTAATCGCTTGTTTGTAAGGACAAAACTTTTAGCAAATTGCTTGCTAAAATTACCAAACGCTCTTACCCGGAGATTGTAGATTTTTTGGCTTTCCGCATCAAGCGCTTCACGAGTCCGGAGTTCACCACTTTTTTGGTCGATTTCAAAGTGGTCTGAATCATTCGACGCAGCGATGCCATAGTTGAGTTTGTCCTTCTTTAGTTCAACTGCTCGATGATAAGCCTAGAAAGGTCTGATGTGGGCTGCAAACATTCAAGGATTACCTGTACAAATCCGATGCTGCTCGGTGCAGTGTTCTCGGGGATTTTGAATCGATAGAGAACTTGTTCGAAACGGGGTGCAACTTCGAAGATCGACTGGGATTCGTCCAACAGTACGGTAACTGTGCAACTAGCCTAAAAACAAAGACAACGAGTTAGACGCAGGTAGCTTTCATTAATTGGATCATTACCAATATGATCAAAAACTCAAAGAGCGTGCGCATCTAACTGCCCAGTGCGTCATTAGGGTAATGCGCGTGTGGATGCAGCCGAGGTCGGCAATTTGGTTCTGTGCGGGGATGTCGGAAAACGGGCTGATTGGTCTGTTAGTTTCGAGTGTGGTGGTTGCTATGCGCGTGCGCCGTTGTCAACCTGCAATCCGGCAATTGCTCACGCTCAAGTGTTTAATCCCTGGCTAAGCTTAATACGTGCACCCGCCAATATTGCCGGCGTCCAGGCTCGGAAGCTCGCGCAACGTCGCGCTGTAATTAGCTTTGCTACCGCCAGCGGCCTGCGGGGTCAGGTGCATGCAAGCGGCGTGCGAATGTTGTCGCGTCCCGGCTGCGTGATTGCCGTCTCGGAGGCAGACAGACTGAACAGCGGCTGTTTTGCATCGGAGGGAACGAGTAGAGGGAGGCGCACGAGGGTGCGCGGATTGAGACAGCTTAGGGAGGGGAAGCGCGAGCCGCAGTTAATACGCGAAGGCACAAAGGGGATAAGAGGCGGGCAGGTGTTTTAATGGAACATTTACGGTTTTCTGGTAATGTCAGGTGAAAAACGCACGATATTCTGTGCTCTGTTACAACTCCCTGTCAGGGTAATGCTAACCTGCGCAAAATTAGTGGACAGAATTGAACTTTGTGAAACATTAGAGACATGTAAAGATCTCCAAAAGTTGCTAGTACCACCCGGTTACTTAGCGCATCGGTGAATTTACGAACAGCGGCCTGGTCTCAAATATTCTCTCACGGCGAAATGTAGCAACAGCATAGGCATCGAGCACTCACAAGAAAGGCACTGATTGTACACCATGGTACGAGCTGGATTCACTTCTAATTAAAGCTGCAGATATCCACCAATTAGTTTTGAAAGGCATGTCAAATGAGTTACTAGAATTCCAAGTTTGGACTGCAAAACAGCGACGTATATGTGGATCGTTGGATGAATATGCGATCGAGTGTGAACATGTAAACAAGCTTGACGTTACACATGAAAACACATTTATCCGTTAGCGGATCCGAGCAAGGAATCTATGAGAATCACCCAACCTTAGCTGGGGAGCGCGATTGGATGTTCATGGGAAAAATCATGGGACTTGCTGCCTTGGAAACCTTTGTTGCTACGAAGAAATGCGAAATGTGTCCATTTTAGGAACCCGGCATGCCTTTTGTTTCGAAAACCTAATCTCGAGAAACTTCATTCCAGAAGGGTATGTATATTATAGGACTCTATGTGCTATACAAATAGCACATAGAGTCCGAAATTTATCTAAATAATTTAAAAAATTTTAATTTAAAAAACGACAGGTTCAGTCAAGCCCGTTCAATGTCTCAATCAAAAGTAAATCAACTCACCACTTCCTTTCCACCTCTCACAGCCGTGACCGAAAATCGAACTTCGCTGTAGTCGTTCAACATGGTGCTGTTGTCGATGTAGATTCGCCCATTCGTTGAGTTTATCTTGAACAGCTGAGCTACTTTGTCTTCGAGCTTGTAACTGATTTGCGTAGGCTTCGATGGAACCATCACAGAGCCGATGTATTGTCCGTCGCCGATTCGTCCGTAGACCGAGAACGCGTATTGAGCAATCTCGAATCGATCTCTGCTTTGTGGCTTAAGTTTCTTCTGTCGCACGATTGGCTGGCTCTTCTCTTTTGATGTAAGGAAATCTTCATATGAACCAGGGGGTAGCACGTCAATCGTGACGGTCACTCGAGCAGCTCTGTACGAGAAACGATAGGAAAAAAAACGATGGAAAAACAATTACCTCCTCGGACGACCATTGTCCAATGCTTCCACGTAGAGAACATACTCAGGGTCGAGTTTAAAGCCTACATCAGGTTGCACGTAGTAGAGTTCTGACCCATACATATAAAATGGTGCAAACACGCTCTCATCATTCAATATGCTGTAGCTGATCTTAGCGTTGTCACCCTGAACATGCCAGTTATTCCCAAACTGTTGCTTTACACACGATACCTTGTCCCTATCCTTAGCTTTAAGAACCCCAATCAGAGTGTTGTTGCCCGGATTGTTTTCCAGTTTAAAGTGGTAAGCGTTTCGGTCGAACACAGGAGGATTATCATTGACGTCCCTTAGTTTGATTGTGATTGTAGCTGTTGGGCAGTTACTCTTCAGAAGGTCTTTTTCGGGTAGCTAAATAATTTACTGTATCACTCTAGAGTATGCTGTATACTGCTAATACCTGTATAGAAGCAACCACAGTAATCTTTTCATTTCTTTCTCTGTCGAACATCACGCTGTCGGTCACTTTTACCTCTCCCGTTCTGTCCAGTGTCAACATACTAGTGCCATTTTCCAACGAAACGATTGCTTCACTTCCATATGTCCTCAGCGAAGCTACGACGACTCCGTAAGGCGGATTCTCATCCATCGTGATTTCGTAGTTACACGGATCGAAGTAGGGAATTTCATTGCCACTTGACGTTCCATTAGGTTTTAGTAGCCACAGCTGCGCGCTGGCAAACCGGTTTGGAAGGTCAGTTTGATAGGCCTGAAAGCGGTGTAAAAAGTACATGTGTTGCAATAAATATTTGCAATGAACTTGTCAATGGAATTCTCGTTGTGCGCGGAACATAATTCAGATTTTTTTGTCCTATTATGCTAAACCTTGAATCACGAAAATGGTACGAAAGTGGTTGAGGATACTATTGGACAAGTAACTCTACCTGGACGGTCAGACTCTTTCCTAGATGCATATCCTTCGGAGGCATGTTTTTCACCAGCAGCCGTGCGGTTTTGGGATCGAGGTAGAAGAGCGATGCAAATTCGGTCTCTTCCAGGAAGTAGACAATCGGCCGATTAAGAGTTTCGTTTCCGTCGACCGCCACAATTGGCTGATCAGGAACGATTTCGGTTCCGACCGCATATGACGGCAAATAGGTGGCGGAGTACTCATCAGAGGAGAACCTTGGAACCACATCGGTCATGGACACAACATTGGCAATTAGCGTAGCGTAATTTTTTAAGGAGTAGTTGGTTTCGTCCTAGAACAGCTCATAGGTAGGCACAAATAAAAAATCCCTTTTGTACCGTTGCTGATATCCGCATCATGTACTTTTCCTGTCTCAACGGCTTTGAGATCCGAATTCCAAGCAAGGGTGGCAGTTGTTCGTGAGTGAAGTTATCTCCAAAGTTTTCTGGCAGTAGTCGTGGATCAAACCCGTGATTATCCATAATTTCGAGCTCGAGAGCTCCATTATCGTTACCCGACTGAAAATGCCGCTTTACGATGAGTAGAAAATGTCGCAAACCTCAATTTTGTACGTGACTGAGTAAACATCTGCAGGGTCCCAGTCGATAGCAGTGATAGAAGTAGGAATGACAGTGCCAATGGTAGCATTCTAAAAGCGAAAGTCGGAGTGTTAACGAGAGAGAGATGCATACTTCAGGAATAAATATGGAATAAGGCGCGTTGTAGAACCGGGGCTTAAAGGAGTTTCCGGATCGGACCCGTAGTGTTATCAGAGGATAGGCTTGTTTGTTGCACATCACAGTCATGTAGAGGTAGGATTCGACGATAGTCGAGGGATAGCTTGGCAGGAAGAGAGGCTCTTTGTTAACGATCATGAACTGGCCGCTGCTTCTGGATTCGAGAGCAAAGCGTCGTGTGAAGTTGACCTAAATTAAGGGTATTTGTTTTTCTGCAAATATTGAATTGCGAAAATAATTATGGTTGTCTATGGAAACAAACGTTGTTTACGTAAATAAAAATCGGTGTTTAATGCCTGACGTAGAGGAGTGCCAATGTTCTTGTTCACTACACAAAGCAGGATTATTGCAATCAGAAAATGGTTACCGATACGGTTTAGCAAATGTTGGTGGGATTTCGGTCTACGGAAGGAAAAGCGTCGTGACGACATATGTAGTTTTAAACAAAATGAACCTGGGGTAAGTCTGCAGATCTGACGCTAACGATGCGTAGCGTGGCATTCGAAGGCTCGACGACAGTGTCGACGAGCACCGAATCGGGCGGAGTGTCAGCTGAGACATCGAAGAAGAACGGCTGCAACTCGGATTCGGGAAAGATGCACTCCTGAGGGGAGACGACCGCAGTCAGGGCGACGAGCACCAGCAGCGCAGGGAGCCATGACGCTCTGCTCATCACTTCCGCGGCATTCGCTGCAACGAAATCGGAATCTGGTCATTGAGTGGTTGAAGTCCGTAAAGGTGAGGGAGCAGGACTCGCGCGCGGTAGTAACCCGACGACTCGACAATGCGGATAACGGAAAACAAGACCGATTCGCACGCACCTTTTATCCCCTCATCAATATTTGCAATTGGCCGCCATTGCCCACCGGTGGACAAAAACAAGAAACAAATCCGCTCGAACGAAACTGAAATTAGGCACAGATTAAGCGATGAAACGATGAGATCTCGGAAGCTGATAGTGATGTCGAACAGTATGTGCGAAACGCGCGCCTGAGGGGTCAGTCCGAGAGGCGAAGGAGGCGGCGCCGCCCTCCGAGGCCAGCCGGCTCTCCCGCTCGGCTGACCGGCTGACCGGCCGGCCCTTGACCGGTTCTAATTTTTTCAGAACTTCCGATAATTGCATATGAAATGGAAACGTTCGTTCTAATAGAGTGGTCAGTGCGCGGCGCGATCGGCGGTTTCGCACGATGTACATACATCAATTAAATTCGGCGCGACGACTCCACGGCAACATTGAGAAGATGGCGACGGAATTGAAAAGGTGTGGCCGAAGAAGAGCGAAAGTGTTACACGACACGTATTAAAAGTGAAATCGCGTGGTTCCTGAGGCACCGATAGACATCGATAATTGCATCACCATAATTGCAACGGAAGGGTGGCGGCGATATGCTCAGTGACTTCTTTTCACTTTCACCTCTTACATGAACAGCTTGCTACGGGAAAACAACATGTATATGTATTTTTGCATATGATTTTGAGAGTATTCAATGGCTAGAGTATTAAAAACATTGAATTTAGTCGTTTGATGGACAAAGGACTATACTAACCTGCAAAGTGTACTCATCCAAAAGGTTGAAACCATCTGGATTTAGTAGTCGCTATACACCATAAGACTTGATTACTCGAACACCACATTCGCTACTATGAAATTGCGCCGTTCAGAAGGAGACGTGCGCCATGAGTAGCTTATTAGTCAGTGATCTTAAAAACCGTACCCGAATTATCCTTACTTTCGACTCCATCCACGGAACGATGTCCGCAAGGTGTAAATATAACTGATGACAAACAATCGGCCGATTGAGAAGTAAATGGGATTGAAATGTAGGTGTTGTTCGTACCGCGCAACCCAATTTGACAACTGTCAAAAAGGTCTGTGCGTACAAACAGAGACAGAAAACACTCAAAAACGGCGCATCTTTCGTCACGCATGACGAGATATTAAGGAAGTCGTCGGGCACGACCGTTTGCATTTGCTTTTCGCATGTACATAAATATTCAGTTCCATCACAAATAGTGGTGTACTTCCGTTTCCAAAACTTTATAAATGCGTCTAATGAAAGCCTCGAAGCCGAGGCCAATATCAGAGGAGGGTGTTTAATGGTTCCATTAAATGGATAGCGGGAACTATAGTAATATGAAAACGAAGGACCGAATGCCTGCACATGAACAAGTACACCGAAATTGCGTAACCCGAAATTCAGCCACTTAAAAAACCGCAAAAAAAGTGAGTGCGGAAAAAATGCGGATGGTAACAAAGAAGAACAACGCCGAACTAAAAGGTCACGCGCCGGCGTTGTGGGTTCTTATTAAAGGTGGAAGACATGTGCACGAACAAGTAAAGAGACGACAGTGTCCACTGCGGTGACGAGCGGCCACCGCTGCCGCTGGCAGCCGAAGAAGATGATCTGGGTCAGCATTTGAGTGGAAAAACCCAAACCGTCGACAAGACCAGATATCCGGCAGAAACAATACCGTCGGGTCTTCAAACGTTAATTGCATCACAATCAGCGACAATATCCGCGACACAAAGGGAAGACGATCGCATTTCAGTTGAAATGGCCGATTTGGAATCGTCACCTCGGGAGCGCGCACGTCAAAGACGACGGTGAAAGGAGAGAGTAATGAAATTTTTAATCCCGAATTCCGAGCGTCTCCGTTGCACTTTGTTATCCTCATGAGAAAGGGAGTGTTGCTCCACTTACCCACGCATTTTGCCACCGTTTCATTTTCGTTCAACGGTATTTTTTGATCTCCTCGAAGGAGAGCGGAACGCTGCACTGAATATAACTCATCACAGGATATCAAAGCTGTCGGTTTGAAGTGTTGCTGCATTTAAATATGCAAAGGATAGGGAAATTGATTCAGACGATCTTCAAATCTTTCAAAACGTCAGCTGGAAGTGGTCCTAACTGTCTAGATTGCTGCTGCCGGCCCACATAAAAAGCACGGACTACTACAATTGAGACCAAAAAGAATTTTTTACTGGTTATACGACGGATTTGGCAAATATAAAGTCCAACTCATATTCGTATCACCTGCAAAAGCACGGCAAGGCGTTTATTCTGCTATTCGCCCCTTAAATTAAAGGTAAGAAGTAGCAGAAGTTCCTAAAATAACGAGACGATCACCCACAAAAGTATGTTCTCTTCGCTACCACCTACATCAGTGCTGCACAGGGGAGACTAACACGTGAAACCCGTTAAATTTACACCTGGAGGACGCTACAAAAAGACACAAATTAGCACCACAACCACAGACATGAAACTGCGCTAATGGAGTCGGGCAAAAACGGAGCGAATTTCCGCGCGGCACAAAAGAGCAATCGGATGCTCTTAATCCAGCCACCCTAACCAATTCGGCGACCGTGAGTGCATTTGCCTCTTTTTTGGAGACCGGCGCGCAGTTGGAAGACGACCGCAAAAAACAACACGACGTCGGCTAATCGTCTTCCGGTGCGCTCGCAGATTATCTTCGCCCGCATGCACGACAGGTGTTTGTGGCGGAAGAAAAGGAGCTAACGACCCGCGGCACGGGCATGGAACCCTTTGGGCCATCGGGCGGCGCGCCGTTGACCACCGGTCGTCTTTGCGTCTTCCTCGCGCACTGTCATGACCATCGCCACCGTGGTCATGGCTTTCACTTTCGACGCGAATAATTGACGGACGTATTCGACAGTCCCTCAATGGCTGCGTGCTGGTCGCATCGAACGGTTTGCACTTGTACCTAAACAGCACAAAGCTGTGCCTTAAGGCGCGAGTGACAATTGAGTTACGCCGTGCGGTCAGTGCACCAACAATGTCGAAGATTTGGAATGTCTTTTGTTGTTGTACAACTCTTCGAGTTGCGTGTCGACAACGGTGTAATTATGGAATAGACTCTACAGTGCTACGTTGTCATCTTCAGCTTATGGCGGATAAGAGAAGGTAGCACGAAACTCTGTCGACAATGGTCATGAAAGGGACACCATTGATCCGGAGAATTGAAACGGGATCGCTGCCATTTGTTTGTATATTTATTTTATGCAAATGAGAAAAACAAACATAAAATAAAGAAAGTTCGACGTATTGCAGACGACACTAGACATAGAAAATATGCTCCCTTTCGTTGAATCGGTAAAAGATCGAGGGAGAATCACATTCCAGCCCACAACTATTGCCATAAAATTTACGACGGTGAGAATGATTTTCGCGTGTACCGTATCAATGTGTTTTCGTATCTTTATATTTCTTTGTGATGCCTCCGCTTTCTCATGAACAGCTTGAACATCCTCAATCATAAAATCAGCTATCAGTCTACTTCCTGTCTTTCCAATCCAAACCATGTTACCACATAACCTATGAGAGTGCACTTTATATCAACAGTTTACTTTCATAATCCACATGATTTTATGCAATGCCTGCATGGCAGCTATCGATGAAAGTAAAATCATTCATTGCGGCGAAGAGCGTCCGCAATAGCCGAATAGATGCGGTGAGAGTTGGCCAACGCATCTTCGTACTGACGCGTCTCGAGGTGCATGGAGGCGACCTGACGGGTGAGAGTGTGAAGCTCGTCGCGGGTGTCGCGCAGGTACTCGATGAGTGTATGGATGAGGACATGGCTGTCCTTCAGCTTCCTGTCCACTTCCTCCTTCTCCTTGGTGGCGCAAAGGTAGCTCATGAACCAAACAGATTTCTCAAGCTTTTCTTGGGCTAAGCATCGGAAGACGTTCTCGTTGTTTATCGATAGACGGCGGATCAAGTCGGCAAACTCGTCTCCAGAAGGTGGAAGATCGTTTGGGTTGGGATTGTTGGACATCGTTCCGGGTGTTTAAATACTGAAACAAAAACTATACCGATTACGACGAGTGCTATGGTAGGCTCGCCCGAAATTGTAGGGTACCAATTCACGCACAATGGATTACGATTTCAAAACGGTGGCAAAAAATCAGTGTTTTTGCTATGAATATCCACACGCTGATTGTCACGACTCCTTGTCATCCTGGTAATGATGACTTTGCACAGCCAGGAAACAGGAGAGTAAGAAGTGCCTCCGCAGCTGCCTCCCCGTCGGAGATGGTTTGGCACATCTTTTCAAACATGGACAGCACAAGATGTGCAATAGCGCCCTGCTATGCAAAGTGACTGCGACTTGGTTAGTTCCGTTTTCGTTGTGCCACTCCTTCGCGCAGTATTGCGAAAGGCAGCTGCCTGTCTGGATCATAATCGGAGGGATGTGCGATCGGCAGCGGCGGATCAGGAACGAAACGAGGGGTGTTGCATGGCAAATTTTGTAACGGTGCTCGCAGGGGTTGTATTTAATCACGCTGCCGATCCAAGGCGGATGGGTCAGTACTCGCTTGCAGCAACCTAAAGTCGCGCTACAAATTCAAAACACACCGAATTTACAACTGGCACAAGCATCCTGAATCTTGTGTTAGGCAGGTAGCGGTGACTCCTCAATGTCTTTGACAGTGATCTAAGAGTACAAGCACATTAAATTACCCCTTGCTATAGTACGAAAAGAGCCTTACACCACTCTTCTCCACGTATTGGCAATCCTCGTTCCACAGAAATCGTCTAATTAGCTGACGGTAAATGGCACTTCCCATGTGGACTTTGTGACCTACGGTCTCTCCATTACGTCAACCCCAGAAGAAGCTAAATAAATGTGGATTATGCTAAAAATAGTGGTAGAAATTGTGCTTCTAATGTGTACGGTATAACAATGAAGCCACAGAACTTCATCTATACATTTAATCACCATTTCAGAGGAAGCATCGCTGTAAACAAGATGATCGACAAAATCCGCGGTAATCCTCCTCACATAGAATACCAAAAATATGCGTTTCAGATAAAGCCCGCAGTGGAGTCTAATCAAGCAAACAGAAAGTCAGTTTTTAATAAGCAGCGTTAGAATCACGAGAAATTTAAGAAGGACCAAACATCCACCTTGCCAATACAATTGCCCAACAGAGCGCCCAGTAAGGAGTATGATCGTTTAAAAATGAGAACTAACGTAAAAATATTAAAGGTGTTGCCGGAATATAAATCGCGAAGAACCTTTCCTTCGTGACAAAAACATGCCATTCCCCAAGAGGCGCAGGGCAAGCCAAATTCCTTTAGGAACAACTTAGAGCCATGCTGAGAGGATCCAGAAATTGTGGAGATGTTGGCCGGCGAAAGAGTGGGCTAAATAAGCACTTCTAATTTCCCATTCGCATATCGTAGATGCGATGAAGTCTGCGAGGTAGAATATCGCAATGAGGACTAAGTCGGGCCATAGTGGTGTGTCGCGGATGGTTCATCGATGCACTTTTGACAACAAACGACTGTCGCACTTTGGCCGGAATGGAAAATCATAAAGTTGCCGTCTGCATTTCCGACTCCGTCCTCTTTGGATGGTGCGGTGACTGTGCTGACTGTGAATAACTATGACGGTAGCGTCACTTTTTGTGAAGCAGTGGTGCTGAAGATTTAGAATCCGGCTGTGAGTGAGTAACTGAGAATCGTGAGTCACACTCCGACAACTTCGACATGATTGCGGCTGGAGCGTCTTTTTCTCATAACTTTTTCTGTGACTTTATCAGCTAGGCTATGCTCTGAAATCGCTGTTCGTGTGCAGAAAACATGACATTTCAGAAGGGCATTTCTCAACAATTGCCGCGCTGTTTTTGCTGTAGTCTTGGTCGTGCCAGAGTAGTGATTTAGTAGCCACTTGTAAGAACAGACCACATTCCATAAGCCCCACTTTGTGAGAGTTTGATTCCACCTATTTTGGGCGGGCAAGTGGTGATAGACGTTTCAAATGAAGAGACGAAGCCAAAAACGGTACGTATTTGAACGCTGCACGCTGTAGTAGAAGAACAATCAGTTTGGGAAGCATTGTAGAAGCCGTAGGGCGAAGTACACATGCACTTCGCCCGTAATTTCCGTCTTTCTGCCGCGCACCGTGTACTTCGAACGAGATTCGGACGCTTTGAAGAGATCCAAATGGCGTCGATGAAGTGCCATCGATCATAGTAAGAGTCCAGATAGTCTTTCTTGGCGCTTGCTGCAGCACTGAATAGAACTGTGCTCATTACCCTCGCTCGTTGTGATGTATTAATACCCGACTTCTGTCTTCTTGTTCAGGTTACCGTTGCGCAATATCGTGGGAATCATACGGTATATCACTTTAATCATGACGCCATTTGATGGGGAGCGTCAGAGCATTTTGTTATTTAATAAAATTTACGTGTAGCTGGGCAGACAGCGGATTGTGAGTCATGCTCAAGAGAAAGTGTATCGTTCCAGTCAGGAACATCTAGTCCGAGTTTAAAGTAGATCGCGGCATATCTCTTGCTACAATTGGTCAGGCTATTGAAGAGTTTTGGTGATATTCGGAGATACATAAGCGTGCATTGAGCAACATGACTTCTTCGAGTAAAGTTGATCTTTAGCTTGACAAATAACAGCCCCAGCTTCTGTTTTCGCTTTCGGCGCCTACCCAATAACAATCATAAGTCTGCGTCGTGTTAAATATGCAATTAAAAAAGTGATCATTAAATTTCAAGCGCGCTCGAAAAGCATTGTGAGTAATTCCTGTTGTGGAAAAAGGCCAAGCACAAAATAGAGGTTCCGGGTTTAACACAACGAGCAACTTACAACCAACTTGCGAAATGTTGGAGAAAATGTCATATGGTGTATAAATATGCTTGCACTGCGATAAGCTGCTGTTGTTCTAGTCTATTTACAGCAGCTATGCACTGCGCTGTCGATTTCAGTTCCTGTAAACTTTCTATAGACTGCTCGCATCCGGGCCACCTTCTAGACTAAGTTCTAGTGACGTGCTAACCAGTTTATCATTGGCGTCGTGTGGTCATTAAGTTATCCAAAGGTACGTAATTGTGCTCTGTGGTTATAATCGAATACTAGCAAAAAACGAGAATAAAGATGACTCATGGATATGTTGGGATAGAGTTGTGTTTATTTCAGAAAGCCTGATCCTCTCCGGTTCTCCGGGCAACGAACTCATCTTCTCCATAAAGTTCACCCAAATGGCACCTGTGACGCGCAGAACTTGGCGCCGATTGCCCGACGGACGCCTGAGTAGTGGTAAGAATACTTAGTGGATCTTCCCGCCTGCCTTTCACGTAAACAACTCTAGACGACGGAGACGATTCGAACGCCGTGGAGCAGCGCGGTCCCGACGGTCGACCAGCTGGATCTCCTGCGCAGCCGGAGAACCCTCGACGGCGCTATCGCGATCCGACGCCTTTTCGCCAGAGCTCCGTGGTATCGCGCTTGCGTTCGTTGCGTCCCTTACGCTTCCGCACACTGCGCAGAATGAACCGACCGGCCCAGGCCCTCGTGGAGGGAGTAAGTTGTTGCATTCTCCTTTTAAGTTCTGTGTCATCACATAACATATGCATCTCTTAGACGAGAAACATGTGGATGTTCCCAGTGAATCATCGCATCCAGCGTGGCGCTGCCCTCAACGAGTTCTGGAGCGACTTAGTCATGTTTAAATGTAAAAGTCGAGAGGTTATTTCTATTCTTATCGCTCTTTCAGCTGGCCGCATTCTGTCCGTCGAGGAGCGCGAAATAGTTATTAAAAAGTGGAAGAGTAAAATGAGGCGATTCCAGGTACCCACTACCGGTAAGTGTCGGTAGCAGAACGAGGCTACGATGTCTTTTTAGCTCACACACCACAGTGCTGTGTTATCTGCTACGACGACGAAGCGAAGGAACCAGTCGCCTGCAACGGCTGCAAGCAGCCGGTGGGATGCACCAACTGTGTTGGCGAGTGGTTCGTTCGGCACCGCGGAGTTCCTTCGTGTCCACTATGCCGCGGTATTTGGGCTCAAGAACCCGGAGTGTTCAAGATCGTCTGGGATGTCTAACAAGGACAAGGACGATGGTTTACTGTGTCGAAAGGTTGTGTTGACATTTTAAGTGTTTTGATTACTTGTATACTTGAAACCATCTAAACTGCTCCAGAAGTAAATTGAATTAAACCTTTAAGCGGTATAGCGCAAGGCGTTTACGTTTTATGAAGTTCTGTGAAAAACACCTAAAAACGTGCGCAATCCGCTCATGTGCGCGCGGCATGAAAAGCATATGCTGGACGAAAACAGGCGTTTAGTGTTTTCAAAAAAAAAACTATTAAATCACAATTAGGGATGTTCTCATAGACATCAATTAGGGCAACGGAGTCTTTGTACCAATGTGATGTGATGGCACTGATCACGTAATCTGAAGAAAACGACATGTTCGTATGTGAAGATGATCCAACAACACACCACCCACGACAACTAATTTTGCTTTGTTTAACTCGTGTTACCTCCATATGACGATAAACATTTCTGGTGAAGTTTATTTTATATGGAGTGATAAGGGACCACGTTGTTATATCATACGTTATATCTAAAAAAGTATGCGTCATCACTCGAAGGGATTCTTGGGTGGCGGACGGTAGAGCGAAGGGAATGAAATCGTATAGGATTCGGACAGTTCAAGCTTATTGCCCTTCTTATTCTACAATCAGAACACCAGTAATTAATTTGCATTTTCTCTTACACTTGCACTAGCCATTGTCTTCGGACGATCACACTCTTTTTCCTGCCGTGCGATGTTCGACATAGCCTTCTTGCTGGAGAGTACAGCGGCCGCTTCTTCGATCTCTCTTTCCAGCAGTTTGTTGCCACGTTCAATTCGTTCTGAATTTTCTTGCATCTGTCGGATCGCTTGCTGTATCACAACGATTCGGCCATCCTGTAATCAGATAATTCGGTCTATGGTCTGCAAGCTTTAGCGTACGGTCTCCGCTTTTGGATGTGGATGGCGGGTTGGTGCTCGAAACGGCGTTTTGGAACCGTTCATTAAACAGAACAGCGAGATTGGCTTGAAGTTTTCCTCTCCTGCCTTTTTGACAAGAACGCTAGGAGTGAAGTAGCCCGCTGTGAACCAGTCGTGCATTTGCTTCGAACTGAACGAGCCATGTTCATTTCCATAGGGATCCTTGTAGCACCATGTGATAGCTTCCTCGCCTTTTGTAGACATTGAACTCTGAATGCAGCCCTACAATGTCGCAACACAAATCGCACGAAAATGACACAAATTGTCACCCATAGTGTTACGAACAACTATCAACTAGCTAAAGGAGCAGAACGAATTACATGTCCCATAGCATGCAACCTACATAGACCAGTACACTTCTCATGTGAAGCTGGCGGCGCACCAATTAATTCACCCCGATGAGCTTAAATCGCATGACAAATCGACGTGGAACAATAGGGGCTTTATTTCGAGATCAGGTCACATGAGGATATCAAAGCTGTTAGGGTTACGTCAGCGCAAGTAACAATGCAATGTCCAGAAGCGGGCCACCTACGTGGTAAGCACATCGCATGCAGACCTAAACGTAGAGAACGAATCGCATGGGGAATCGACGAAGAATCGATTGATCACTTTTTTACTTTTTTGCACAAATTGGACATGAATACCGACCAAACGGCGCAGCTGATCACTTACTTTCTGTCCCAAACATTGTGCACCATGTGAGACGAAGGTCCTTGTTTTTGCCCTTTATCTGCGGGTCATCATCGCTTTTGCCGCCTCCAGGCCCATGCCGACTGTTTACGCAAAGCGCACATCCAAACAGGCATGCCGCACACAGATCAACCTTTAACCCGAAGATCATACGGTTCCCGTGATGATTGGGTTGTATACATATGCTGTATGAAAAGCAGGCATTGTCAACTCGCCTCTAGTCGAAATGGATGAGTGCATGAGGGTTGCAGTTAATAGGATGTAAGAGTTCAGAGATGTAATTGCGAAAGTGAAACAACCTAAAAAGGTGGTGTACTTGTGGAAGACGGTCGATGGTGACGTAAGTCACGAAACCGTTTCTGATATCCCTAATGTCCACTTGATGCAACATTTCAACGCCTATCACGATGAACAGTGGCCTCTCTGCAGACTGCAAAAGGGCGAATACGCGACTTTCCCTTCCGATTTCCGTTTCAAATGTTACTCGAGAAGAAGTAGACGTCTTTCCCACAGATGTTGAAGACAATGCACACTCGTGATCATCGCGATGTTCCCGCCATTCACCGCTCAAATGGCTATTTCATTTTAGAACCTTTCAAGTTCCATTGTTCCTACCGAAATAAGGCGTGCAAAAGGTCGATGGAGTAGCCGTATGAAACGTTTCAGCCTACTATAGGGCAGGCATAGCATAGGAACAAGCACAGGTAGGGCAAGCATAGGATATTTTTACGCGAATGGCAATCCAGTACTTTTATTTTTGCACATTAACCGATCGGGTTGCCAACAGCTTTTTTGTGACTTGGCTTTCATATCTCTTGTAAATAAATATACATTCAAAACGAAGAATAATATATTAGCGGAAAAGTGGACGTTGTACGTGTATCATCACAGAGCATCCGGATGATGAGGTCCCTCGAAGTCGGACATCATTACGGTTTCGGAAGTGTGTTCGTCCGAGCAGCGCTTGTAGAGTCCGATTCTGGACTTGCGCCGCAACTGAATCGTCACTTTCTGTGGGTTGTATAAATGGTGATTCAAGAAGGCGGCATTTGAGATGCGAATTTGTCTCTAGATATCAAAATCATTTCTGCAACGCACACGGCAGCAAACCTTTCTGAGAAAGTCGAGATCTTGCCTGACGTTCCGGGCGTAGTTTGTCGTCCACAAATGTGTAATCACCTCGAACTTCTTGTGCTCGATGTGGATCAGCAGCACTACTCGGCAACGATTCGGGTCTTCGATACGGTAGTAGACTCGAATGACGAAAGCGCGGTTGATGTTGCTGCAAATTCATAAGACCACGTTGAACTCTCTGCAGAAAATAAACGTACAGGATGGTACTGGACTTCCAGTAGACAAGGTTGCTCATCGGACTGTTCGGAACGGCCAGAGCAAGCGACGAGTGAGGTTCGAAAATCGCTCGAACCATGTTTCTGTCCACTCCGTCTTGGCTAGAGCAAATTGGAGGGTTTCTTTCAATGGTCACGTTGTGAAAGACGAAAGTCTTTCCTTCAATCTATAACTGACACTCTACTGGACTACTACAAACAACTCCCTACTTGACCACAGCTCAAATAGACCAACATGTTGTGAAGGTTTAGGGCCGTGTGGACGTTCATCTGGAAAAAGTTGAAAGCGATGATCGACATCTTCATGGATGGATCGATGCCATGGCAAATCAGGACTAAAGGTCGGTTGAACTTGTGGAGGTGTTTTGCGATGACTGAGTCAACGGTAACGCAGAGTGTGCTAAAGCGTATCTGTTAGGATAATGCTGCCAAATGCATACGTCAGAAGTCCAGGGTAGTGCAGTCGAATGATCTGTCTCGAGAAGTCCTCGCTCATGGTGAGTGTTAGTGGCTACAACGACGGCCAAACAGAAATATCAAAATTGGCACGCAGGTAATGATAGCGAAAACAATGCGAATCGCCTTGGAGACAAGAGTGGATAGCATCAAATGGTAATCATTAAAAAACATTCATTGATTTATTTTACACACTTAAGAATAGTAAATCTACGAAGGGCGCCTATGTACTGGCCGCAAATGCAACAGCTAAGAAAGTCGCATCCTTGCGATGACCTCACGACGATACCTTATGGAAAAGACGCTGATGCTCCACCCATGCCGATGTGTACCGCCTTCATAAACAACGCATCGCGAACGTGGCCAAAGGCTGATTGAGGTAAACAAGACATTCGTGCTCATGTAAAGTCTACAGTAGTGGCAAGACACCACTCAACGGTAGCAAAGTAGGGTGAACTGCAAAACTACTGAGGAAGGAGCCACACCGCGGGATTTAAGTCACTAATTGGCAAAAGAGTTGACCTGCGGCTTCAGATTATAGTCGTCACGCAACGAAAAATGAATGCGACCGTCCGAGTGAAAGTGCGCTCTACCTCACACACAGAGTAGCCGACGTAGTGGAACGAATTCAAAAATTTGAAAAAACGCTCCGAGAGCGGCGATCTTCTGTGCATTTTCCTCCTCACTGGCGCTACAATGTTCCAATTCAAAGAACGGTTACTGTAGAACGTCCAGCTATGTGCTCTTCATCCCAGAACACAAGGTTCGTTTTGCCAATTACGATTTTTATGAGGGCCACCAGGTGCCTTTTTATTTGGAATTTCCTAGAAGCGCACACTTTGCGAGAAAAGGGCAACGGCTATCGAGACGACGTGCAACCTAATAATGAGTTGTACGTATAGGACGAGACGGATAATGTCCAATTCGGAAATGTTTTCCGCCTCGTTAGAATGACGGAGATTTATCAGCGCATTCAGCAATTAGCATCTTTTTTCCTTGTCTTCGTTCACGTCATATGCGCTCATTTCCAAAAGTACTGACGTTAGCCGGCACGGAACAGGCTCAGAAGCAAGACATCTGTAGTCGATTGCGTAAGATTCAGAAATAGCATCGGGGGAAGAGAAGGGTATGGTTGACAAATGCTAAGACAAAGTTATTTTAGTCCCTGGATATGTACGGCGTTATCAAACCAATTCCTAAGTTCTGTGGTACGGAGAGAAGGTGCAAACGTGGTAGATGGATCGGTAGCAGTGAGAGCTTTATTCCAATATGCAGGCCATAACATTACAACTATAACGGCGCGCGCATGAAGTGACAATTACATGTGGGACCGGGGCTGAGCATTCTGAATTAACAGAATTTATCCACTCTCGCGGTTATTAAATGCTGGATGTGATCAGTACCCTATGCCTTTCGACCTGCAGGAGCAAGAGGCACGTGCTCATTTTGCCTGTAATTATAAGCCGCCCTACCTTTAATCAGTAGTAAAGCAATAGCTGTGCTCTCCCAAATAAGTGATTATTGATGTGACATCGGTGAAATTCATAGGTGCTACCATCTGCGCGTTCTCATTAGTCGCGGAAACGGATTAGCCTGTGACCTATCACACCAAATTAAATCGTCGAGCGGAAAGGCTGCAAGCAACTCAGGTGGGGATGGGATCTGGCGCAATAAAAGCAAGCTGATCATTCACAGGACAAATCTCAATAAATTAAGTGTATTGATGTATTTCGCAATATCTCCTTCATAGCAATCAAATTTGTAAAAGGTGTTCCCGAATCTTCGGTTTGTATCTGAGCCGTCACTGCGGATATTGCCCATTCATTAATTCACAGCGTAGGCGTTTCCAATAAAACTCGGTGAAATGTGTCTGAGAGTGACTATTTATGCCCACCAAATACACCAAGTATTAGCCAGTGGACTGTTCTTCAACTTTCACTGTGTCCTCTCTTTACTGAGCTTTAATGAGAGTGCCTCTCATGGTTGTGCCTCCCACCTTTGCGCCGTTCCCTTTCAGCCAACTTTCACGAACAACTGCTCCAACCTTCACGCAGGTGACGAACTCCACCGGTGCTTATTGATTGACCGAAAGTGAGAACCTTCCTTTAAACTACGCAGTGCATCTATTACTTTTAAAGGAAACAAAGGCATCCTACGTGTTTGGCATTTTAGCACGTAGGTAAGGGGCAGTTACAGGGAGTAAAGAGCTGGCATTCAGAGAACGGAGCTGTGCTAAAAATGTTTTACACTTGACCGAATGTCGCACGAGTAAAATAGACCAAGAAGATGTGCTGCAGAGAACACTAATTAACACCGCTACAAGTGATGCATTAATTGCAAAATGGTACTCACCTATAAATTCATTTCGGAATTTAGGAGACATTCTTAATTAATCGCATTGTGTTTTGTCGACATCACTTGTCATTCTGCAGCAACTTCCAAATCGTTTCCATGCACAAACACAAGTGACGTAAGCAATCGGTTGTATGCACCATCGTTTGAAAGCATCGCGATTAGCTTGTAATAATATTTATGCTTTTCATGCACATGTGCGTGTATTAGTTAGTGCAGTGTTCACTCTGGAATGTAGCACCGTATCCTCTCCACATCATCTGTATCCTCCAAGAGAACAAATGCTCCCGCGCCCCAGTAAAACTGTTTTCCATTTGACCAATTATGTCAGTGACATATGCGTTGATTACATTTTGTCGCCAAGCGACCGCAATGACTTTATTTCTTAGAAACATCGATCGAGCCATATCACTGCCAGATTTATACCCAGGCATCGCCTTTTGGTAGAGAACGGATCCAAGTTGTCACGTGCATTCTTTCTTCGATTTTCGCGAGATAATGACGAAAAGAATTGAGATAGCGATGACGCTTTCAAGTGCCTTTATTCTCGAATCGTTGCGTAGTGATTAGTACAATTACGCTTCAGACGACATTCAACAAGAAAGTCCGTTTCTTTCCCCCGTATTGTGTATTTTGTAACGACTTAAAAGGAAATATGAAAGTTTTTAGGCCCCGGAAGTACTTAACGGTACTGAAGGCGTTAAGTTAATAACCTTAAATGTCGTCACGTAAATTTGTGACCGCCTTGTGTCATCACGAAATCCGTGGGCACTGACTACATTCCTGTAATTCTATCTTAAGCCGTCGTCTAAGCCGGAAATCCTGAAGTTGCGGCCATCGCTTAACCCAAGAGAAGATAAATAATAGGTTTTAGCGGCTTTGCCATCCTTTCAAAACGACGATAGTGCAAACTTCTAACTTTGTTGGCATTTTGCCTGGTTCCCCGTTCAGAAATATTGGGATACTTGCGTGTAAGAAAGATAAAGATCGACCTTTCCATAAAATACCGCGGATTTGGAGATTTACTTGGGATAAATGCTTGAAGTGTGGAGCCAGTGTTATAAGGCTTTGGTGGATTGTTTAGTTGGCGACGGTTCTTACTCTACGCATGAGGGATTGGAAATACCGCATGCCCAATTAAATCAGAGCGATTCTGTTATTCATGTGGAAGCACATGTCATACCTTCAGAAGATTTATGCGTTAGTGGCGAATGTTGCGGCCCCTATGTCCGCATTTATTACGTTTACTCGCTGCCTCCTAGTAGGTAATTGCTGCTTTGTGCTTACATTTTGCAGAGATGCCGTTTCTCGAGTTGCTCTAACTTTATGAGCTCCTCTAATGAGTTTGACCTTTTCATCGTAGCCATTGAAAAGTTTCGTCCTTAAAGCGTGGTCTACCGATATGCACTTTAATACAATTCGCGGTGCTCACTTCCAAACGCTCAGTGACCAGCGCTGTTGAAAGTGAAAGCGACGTCGGAATATCAAAGATTGCACTGAATGGAACGCGGTGCTGATCAAATACCACTGCCGCGCTTCTCGCCATTGTTCCCGCCACCTGCATTCTGGCATTTTAGTCCAAATTCGAAATGGCGTTCGCTGAATGCTAATCAGCAACGCGGCCAGGGCGCATCGGCGATCGAAGGAAGGAAGACGGCCCCAAGAACAGCAAATCGCTCGCTCGTCCGACTGAATGAACGAACAATCGTCACGTGCTGGTTTAGGTCGGCGACGTCGCCGACTCGCATCTTCTCTCGTTCACCTGATCATCATCAGACTGGCGGCAAGCATCTCCCGCGCTCATTTAATATCCAACATCGTTTTTCTGCGATCTTTTCGACCTGCATCCCCGTTTTTTGACGTTCCAGTGGCTAGCAATGCGACTGCTCCAATGCGACACAAGAGAGATCGCGCGAAATCTCTTTTCGCATATTTCCAAACAGCTGTTCACCGGTCGAGACTTCCAGCTACTTGCAAGTTGCAACAAAAATTCAAAGAGAAGAGGAACAGTCAGCTGGATGTGGCTTGTTCCAGGAAAGCAAAAGCCGATCTTTACTAGTGCTCTCAGTGGAGATGTCTAGACAGAGACTTGTACTGCGCATGGTATAGTCTAGCCCACAACCAGACAAAAACGTCATTTTTGTGGTTGTCAGTATACGAGCAGTCTTTTGTTCAGAGCTGACATGTCGCCATCTTCAATGCCCGTCATCGCGTGGATTAGCTTTGTTTGATTAGCCGTTCTAAATTGTGCGCTTCTAATCTGGGCGAAGAAATTCTACAGTCCTAAATATTTCGCATCCATATTTCGAAAGTCATGACTGTATTTGCTCTCGGTATCGAAACAGCGGTCTTGGTCTCCGCTGTCCATGCACTGACATCGTCGCCACGTCGTCTAAAGTTACTATTACCTGTGCCGCTTTTTACTGATAAGCTGTTACATGCGTTGTAGGTTCCGACCATCCGATTATCGAGCAGTTTAAGCTGGATTTAGTAATTAGGTTTGTTCGCTGCCGTAGCTGATGCGAGTATGTGTGTGTGACTGTCGCGAACGATCAAGAAGCGGGGAATAGATCAAATTTCTGCATTTGCACGAACTGACGCGCGTGTCATGCTTTTCGGTTCTCGCAAATTTATCATTTTTCCTGCCACAGTACTCAGCGAACGCCTCTTCGTATAGTCGCTGATATTGAGCGCGAGGTTATTGTGACTACAATCTCGTTTATCCTTGCGTGACTCTTTTAATTGTGTTTTCTAGCTCAATTCTCACAGTATTATGTTCTCATAACCAAGGTTTTCAGGCTTCACTGCCGCCAGGTCGTGGGCTCTCTCCAGCTCCACATACCAATGGCAAAACGCGATGAACCTACGGTAGGCAATGAGTTATTTGAATAACTCTAACTGTTTTATTCTAGGCGAGCTGGAGCACGATCGCTTTGGCTTCAAGCGACGAGTCAGATAATGATACGGGACTGATAAATTCAGTGCTGCCAACAGCGAAGCATGCTCACAAACGCCGCAAGCTGAGGTACATCTCGAAATTCGCTTGTTTACGGTGAAAACACGTGTTTATCATTCTAGGCATGTCCTAGATGAGGATGCAATCGCTACTAACGCAGCTGCTCAAGCAGAGAAGGAACGAGTCGAACGAATGCAAAAGATCAGAGAACGCCAAGAAGAAGAGGACCGCCAACGGTTACAAATTCGAAGCTTAGAAACTCCCAGTCCTCCTGGAGCCAATAACGATGACAACGACATTCTCTTCATTGAAGAACAGAAATTCAGTGAACCCTCCACTTCCTCACCTGCGTGGCTGACTTCCAATCAAGATACTTCACAAGAAGTTCCGAGCAGCAGGGACGTTAAGAATAACATGACGCAGGCGTACCGAGAATATCAAGAGTACATCGGAAACGACATCAATCGGCGTCGGGTTATTCCTTCCTATCCGAGCACATCCAATGGGTCATACAGAATAGCTCCGCCATACGACGAAGCTACTTCTAGGCCACTGTACGGGAGGTCTAGCAGCAATCCATGTACCCCTTCTTCATATCCATTTCCAACGAAAGAAGAACTGGTATGTATCGGTACTTGTTTCATTTCACATTGTGTTCGATTCAGAACGACATGGACATGTGGAGAATTTTCAGTAAGGCTCAATCAAATGAAACAAATCGTACTAAACCCAGAGAAGCCGAGGATTTGGAGAGCACGGCAACAAACCTATACGGAAAGTTGCCGGTCTCCGATGTCGACCGATCGGTTTTCTTTCCACAACACTTGTTGAGCTGCCTGAAACCACATCAGATCTCTGGAGTACGTTTCATGTAAGTCTGTAACAGAAAACGGACCACAGTGAACGTTTCATTTCAGGTACGATAATGTCATAGAGTCGATTAAAATTTACAAGGAAAACGAAGGACTCGGATGTGTGCTGGCACACAACATGGGACTCGGGAAAACGCTTCAAGTAATAACATTCTGTGACATTTTCTATCGCTATACGGGTGATCGGCGGATCGTCATCGTCGTCCCTGTGAACACGATTCAGAATTGGGCTAACGAATTCAACAAGTGGTTACCAGAGTGAGTAGATATTCCATCATAAATGTAAAGGTGCGTTCTTTAGGCGGGATGAGTACGGTCTGACATGTCGGCCCTTCAAAGTGTTTGTTATGGGAGATACAGTTAAAACAAGAAGAGACCGAGTAAATTTGCTTGGTAAGCGCCAATCTTCTTTGCAGACGTTTGATATAAGGTCTTTAGATAAATGGTTCCAGGAAGATGGTGTCTTGGTTATCGGATATGAGATGATCCGCCTTCTACAGCAGGATCCAAAAACTCAGAAAGAAAAGCTGCATACAAGATGTCCAATAGAACGGGAGGAGCAGGAACACGAAATCGACCAAATGTACAAGATAGTTAAAAAATGCTTGGTGACTCCTGGACCGAATCTTGTAATTTGCGACGAGGGACATCGCATTAAAAATTTGAAAACTGACACGGCGCTGGTATTGAAAGGCATGAAAACACGGTACGTTCTCATAGATGATTATTTTGGCAATTGTTTTGTTTCAGTCGGCGCGTCATCCTGACAGGCTATCCACTCCAAAACAATCTGCTCGAATACTACTGTATGGTTGATTATGTTCGCCCGGGAATACTTGGCTCAAAAAAACAGTTTTGCGCCATATTTGAGCGGCCTATAAGCAACGGCCAGTGTATTGATTCAACCCCTGAAGATGTACAGCTTGCCGCCAGAAGAACTCATATTCTGACTAAAATTTTGCGCCCATTTGTGCAGAGAAAAGGACCGGCGCTGCTAAAGAAGTCTCTACCACCATGCATTGAATACGTTCTCTACGTGCGGAAAAGTCCTATTCAGCAAATATTATATCGGCACTTCGTCATTCGAGCTACGGAAGAGATGAGGAGGCAGAAGAGCGCAACCTTCAATCCGCTGAAAGCGTTTGCTATTTGTTGTAAGATATGGAATCATCCGGATCTGCTGAGGCAGGCCGTCGACGGAGAAAAGAAGAAAATGCGACAGAAGGAACTGAAGAACAAGAAAAATGAAGTTGGGGATGACCCGTCGTATTCGCTAGACCGCCCTGGTTCCTCCAGGTATCCGTACGGATTTGATATGAATCCAGCTACACCTTCGAGAAGCTCAGGTTTATCGACTGACCTCAATGGAAGTATGTTGTAATTTATTATTATATGTGAGTAACCATGATTCAGCTCACGGCCTCAAGAACGAAAGAAGCTCAAAGTCAATGCTGATCGGTACCCACTACGAGTCTGTTGAGGATATTCAGCTGGAAAAAGGTGCACTCGACTGGGTATAGCTTGAGCTTTTCGACTCGGTGTTTGTATGTTTTCGTTTAGGTAAAACAAGCGTTGGGAGCTGATTACCGTGAGAATATTGTCGAAAACAGCTATAAGATGAAACTGGCTATGGAGATAATCGACGCTTCCACGCGCAACGGAGACAAAATTCTCTTCTTCAGCCAGAGTGTACTTACATTGGACGTTTTCGAAACAATGCTGAAGCTGCGCACACTACAGCTTCCGAATGATGCTGTATCTCACTGGAAGAAACACAAAACCTATCTTAGATTTGATGGAACTACTAAGGGATCAGAACGCCAGTATTTAATTGAAAAATATAACGGGAGCGATGAGGTCAAGCTGTTCTTGATATCTACGAGAGCTGGCTCTCTAGGTATCAATCTGGTATGCTCAAAGCAAACTCATAGTCACATTATGTTTGCATGTTCAGGTTTCCGCTAACAGGGTCATAATCTTCGACGTGTCATGGAATCCGTGCCACGATGCTCAAGCCGTTTGCCGGATTTATCGGTTTGGGCAAACGAAGAATTGTTTTATCTATCGTCTTGTTGCTGATAACTGCATGGAGAAAGCTATCTTTAAACGACAGATTGGCAAGCAGGGACTGCAAAGTAAACACATTGCGATTTGTGATGCACTACGATCTGGTCTCTTTTAGTTCGAGTAGTTGACGAGCAGAGAGTTGACGCCAATGTGAAGCGAAGAGAAGTCGAAGAATTGCTTGTCTACAACGTAAGAACTTCTTTTGACCGTAAACTAGACAATACATTTTTTTCCGTTTAGGAGGCGGCAGACTTACACGTGAAAGATCATAATGTGGACCAATGGATACTTGAGGATACGATTCTAAAAAGTGTTTGTACGCAGCACAGTCGATTGCTTTCTGTGGTAAGTGTTTTATCATGTTTCTACCAATTTTCATAATTCTCATAATAGTGCGTTTCTTTCCGTCACACTGAAAGTTCCCCATTTTTCCGTAAAACTATGCAACTAATTTGTTTCCAGGAACCAGAACTCCATGAATCCAACATAATCGAACGTGATGACGACCTAACAGAGGAAGAAAAAGCTGAAGCCGAGCAATGGTATAATATGGCGAAGAATCGAAAATCTCCCCCTGCGGAAAGTCCTGTTCCATATCCGCCATGGTTGCATCCGTATCCGTTTCCGATCTCCTAATCTGATGTAATAAACCACTTTCAGATCGATGCCTCCTCCTTTCAGCGTCCTATCAAATGGCAATCCGTTGGTTGCCGTTCCGCTTCCGAGAGAGGTCGTTGCTGTCGGTGACAATCATGGCAGCGCATTCCGAGGCTTCGCTGTCAATAATTATGTAGCTCCGATGACTCCGCCCATCCTTCCAAGTCACGCAGCTGCAGTTCACGGATTCTTAAGACCCTCTCCTACTTCCACGCAAAATCAGGACCCTCGGATGAACGCAGCTGCTCTGAAGTCAGCACAACTAAAAAGCCACAGGATCAGCAGCACCTTGATTCCTCAGTCGCAAGCAGCAGGCCTTATCAACAGCTGCCGTCAGGAAAAATTTATAACAAGAAATGGTAGATCGTTGAAGTCGACATGATTACGTCCATTCATTCCATTCAGGATATATCTTTGAACTCACTCAAAAAGATGCGCAAAAAGATTCAAACAGCGAGATTCGTGTACCATGCGGCATTCAGTTAGGATACTTCAAGTGCCGGAAGGGATCAGTCACGGTTCTTCCCGACGGTCGACTTCTTAATGTTACGGGCAACCCGCTTTTTCAAGGTGTGCTCATATGCATAGCGCAAAGTGAGGTGCCAACTTTCAGAACTCACACATCCAGAAATTCCGAACGACGAAGTGGTCGTGCTCGATTAATTTCCACGAACTTGCGCCCACATCGTCACTTTGATCTCAACCTTCGACCTATCTCTTCAATGCAAGGAAGATGTGCATACGCTGTCCACTTTCATCGAATGTTCACTCAGATCTCAGTGCAACCAGTATCCGTTTCCCAGTTCAAAAAGCGCATGATACCATTGTTTATAAAATGTAATTAATTGCTCATATAGAATGTCCTTTTCCCTTCCCGTATTCATCATATGAAGAAGCATAACTTGCATAACATAACAAGGTGAGTAGATTTTGAAGAACACAGAGTGCAAACTAATCAGTCATCTGTGAGTGTGAGCGTCGCACAACACCAGCATTTCTATTATTCGGTTAAAATCGATAGAACTGCCCTTTTTATGTGCTCTGATTATTAAATCTAGACAGAGTGTTGCAGTTGCTCCTAAAGCTCCATAACGAGCTACACATATGGGATCTTCCGTAATTTGACGTCCTCGCGTTATTAAGTTGCCCTCAGCAAAAGACCCCTTAAAGTACAACCTTCGGTCATTTCTCAAGTGGTCTATGGTAATCAGAAGTGTTCAACTTTCCTGACTGAGTGTGTTGGCGAATTTGTCGATCGATACTTTTTTCATATGCGAGGATTTGTGATGGTCGATCAGTTATTGTATGATCGAACTATCTCCTTTTCATCGTTTGAGTGCGACTTTTGCCTTGGCGAAACGCTCCTGTGATGTTCTAGTGCTTCTAAGGCTTAATTATCGTTCACAAAACTGCTCGTTTGTGCCTGTTAATATTTTAAATGCAGATCTGTTAAGTGTAATGCAATTGGCCCTTGCTGGCCCAGAGCGGACTTGACTTTTGTGGTTTCTGTGACTCATGCCTTCTAGAACAAGTCATCCGGAACCAGAGAGTAACGGCCTCGGTCATCGGGAACCCCTTTGTGGATAACACTTTGTCGGTGAATCGACGACATGATTCACACCGCTCGATTCCATCCACTTTCCTCATAATTCATCATTCTATTCAGACGACCTCTGAAAGGTCGGTCTGCTGGACTCCCTCTGATCATTCTGTACGGATTTTACTTGATACCATTCTGCAAGTTGCTTGGCTTTCATAGATTCACATCTCTTGATATCCCTTTTGAGAAGAATATATGTCGCTGACTTACGGTCCTTTGACTTCATATTTGCTGAAGACCTCTCCTAAAGGCCACCAAAAACAAAAAAAAAAACACACAAGGCATTTTTTTGTTATGTTGAATTTTTATGACCTTCGGCGATGGTGGACTCCTCACTCGCACATACCAGCTGTCCTTTTCCCCAGTCCAGACACTAGTGAGGCGCGAATTGACCTCTGCGTTGTCGTCACGTGGCCATTGTTCAGTGCTTGATTGCGAAGGGCAGCGCTCATCGCGGCTACGAATCTTTCGGCGAGCTGACCGCCTGCTTGTCTGGTCTAATGATGGAGCACGCCGATTGTTTCTTGTTTCGAATGTGTTTCTTTTGAAAGCGCCGCACCCACGCACCCGTTCGAACTTTCCTGCCAGGAAAAACGGAATTCTGTGTATCTATTTCACAGTTCATTTGCTCCCAACTTCATCCTCTTGAGAATAGTGAAAAAAGTGCGCGCGAACTGTTCTTAGTCGGCGCCATTAACGGCTGTAATTATACTGTGTGTTTTATACATTTTTTCAATTGTTCTGGTGAGGATCTAGTAGTTAACGAGTGCATTGCTCCACTTATGATGTGCCCAAAGAAGAAGGAATTCTTATCGCGGAAAATGGTGTTCAAATTGATCCTCCAAGTCAACTTTACAATTGTATCATCCACTTTAGTCAAACTTTGATCGTTCGCTGATGCGTTTTTTTATTTGTCGTGCAACACCTGTTTATCGGTTCATATGGAAACCTTGAACACTTTCTTCTGTCCTATTCAGTTTTTCGTGATAATCGTGAGAACTTGTTTTTGAGTGACACGCTGGTAAATGGGCATCTGCTCTTCAATGTCATTTATGTGCTAGTGCTCTCTGTGTAACATCAAAATTCCCAACTTTCGCTTTCTGCCTGATTATCGAAATTTCATTTTGGTACGTCGCTTAGAGTGTCGTCGAATGTTACATCGCAGACTGCCTTTGTTATCTTTCCCGGTATTCGCGTGCCCACTGTGTCCTTTTTTCCTTATCACATTACGAGCGAATTTCCATTGTGGAAGCGATGAACAGCTTATCTCTATTCAGTTCCCCGTTTGTTGCAACAACTGTTTTAATTGGACTCGAGCTCATTTTCATTTTTGTCGTGTTCACCTTTTGCGCATTCGCAGCTCTGTGCACTTTTGCGTCATAGCGCGTTGCACGCTTTTTCAATCCCTGATAAGTGCGCTTCTGTCTGATGTTTCAGACTGATCACACGTGATCGGACTTTTTATCCAAGTGAAAAGCGGTCGTGTTCAACGAGCGATCATATGCGACTTAATTTTTTATGTTCGTGCCGCACTATCCATTATCGGCGCACTTAATTTTCAGTGTAATATATTCCCACAAATTGGTTCCATGCTTTTTGTATGCCATTATCCCATCCACGCTGATGCATGGTATACAAATTGGAACATTTTTCGTTATCAATTTGCAGCTCTTAACCCTTATGCACTTTCTGTTCCGTGTTCTATTCTGGTGCATTGGCAGTGATTTCTGATAGCAAGTAATATCTTGTCTCATTTGTAAACTTTTTCAGTGTACGACCAAACTTCACTTTGTAAATATGGTTTGCCCTCCCGTCGTGAACAAAGATGTCCAGGACGATTTCAATTTCCCGAAGGTTAACCATTTTATTCACGTCGTTTAATGAGTATTGGTTTTATTCAGGTCGAACTTCATCTGCATTTGGACGGTTCTATCCGCTACGACACAATTCTTGATCTGGCCCAGTAAGTGCACGGCATTTATAATACGTCACATAAGTCGGAGCTTGCAGAAAGAAGCAGATTGACCTGCAGGGCGCTAAGACGGTTGACGAGTTGAAAAAAACTTGTTGTGACCCACGAACCTGCAAGTTTGTCCAAAGTGCTGGCGGCATTCAGCATTTTTCTGCCAGTCGTTACGTAAGTGATTGTCAAACATGCAACAAACAATCTTGCTCTTTCAAGGGGTGATAAGGAAGCCATCGAACGTATTGCGTACGAGCTCTGTGAAGATCAAAACAAGAATGGAGTTGTTTACTTTGAGGCTCGTTACTCTCCTCACTTTCTCTGTGACACTGTCCCTCATCACTTGTCGAACGGAGAGCCTGCTACCGGAAAACTGACTCCTCGTGAGGTCATTCAAGCTGTGAAGTGTGGACTCGATCGTGGTGAAGCTAAATTCGGAGTCAAGGCGCGCTCGATCCTATGCTGTATCCGAGGGTTTGAGGATTGGAATAACGAGATTCTGGAGTTGGGTTAGCCAGAGTGGAAAATTGAGATGTTTATCTCTCTACTTTTAGCAACCACTATGCGGGAATATGGAGTTGTGGCAATTGACGTAGCCGGGTGCGCACATGGCGCTGATGAGCAGTATGAAGAGAGCGTTGTGCGTGTTTTCCAGGAGGCTGCAAAGCGCGGAATTCATCGCACCGTCCACGCCGGCGAAAGTGGTGGAGCTAAGGAAGTGTGCATTGTAAACGTGTCTGGATTAACAACTGTTGAAATATTCATATTTTAGGCCATCGAACGCATGAAAGCACAGCGTATTGGTCACGGCTACCGGCTAATCCTCGATGAAGATGCTTACAAGAAGCATGCCATTGAAGAGCAGACACACCTTGAAGGATGTCCGTATTCATCAGTCATGACTGGTTCTGTTGAACTCGACTGGCCCAAGCATCCTATCGGTCGCTGGGTAAAGGATGGTGTCAACTTCAGCCTGAGTACCGATGATCCCACGTGCTTCGATAATTCGATGCTGAGTGAGCTTGAATTGGCTAAGAATGAAATTGGTTTGAGCATCCACGATATCTGGAAATGCGTAAGTTACTTCTGTATTCTGCGAACTCATTTTACATGTTCTCGTTCATTTGCACTGACGTTGGTGTTAGGTTCAGATCATTATGCCAATACAATTTTCGTTTCAGCAGCTGAATGCCGCTCGCTCTTGCTTCCTGCCCGACGACGAGAAGAAGCCTCTCATTCAGGCGATCATCAAGGCCGAGCCTAAGAAGAATTAGTAATATGCAGGGCCCTTTTGTAAAAACGGTTTTATTTTAACGATAAAGAATATATTGAACGCCGAACCGTCTATTTGTTGAAAGCTGCAGAGGCAGGTGAGCTTGACCCAGATGATTTCTGATTCCAGCTACTGAAGAAAAACCATGATACTGGGTCATATGTGAGAAGGTGATGGATGGTCGCGTGTAGGCAGCGCGTCTTATTCCAATTTCGGGAGCGAACATAAAGGATCGTTTATGGTGGGAAACAGGCACCGCACCACACTTCAGCGTCGCTATCGTCTCTATCTCCGAAAGACTATTGGTTGCTTTTCTTAAATTTCCGCAGTCATGATTTTCATCCGCGGTGGCATCTTTTTCCTCGCCCTCATAACCGTTTCGTTCGCCTTCGAACTACCTCCGGGCCTGCGTCCGGCTAAGGCAGTCGGCGATCCTGCAGCGCCGATCGTTCCCGTCGCCGAACAGGAGCAGGTAAACTTTACCCTATCGACATCAGCTCACTTCTCTTAAGGAACAGCCCGCCTCTGAAGCTGCTGATCAGAAGGCACCTCCCAACGTCACGTTGCGGTCGCGCATGATGGCGGCTATGGCGTCGAAGGAGGAGAAAGAGAAGTCGAAGGAAAAGCTGGCATCGTCAGATGGAGCGACGGCCGATGCTGCCGTCAAGCCTCCGGTTATCTTCCACAAAGCTCCAAAGAAGACGAACAAGACGCCGAACGTCAGTCCCGCGAAAAACACCCAGTATCGTATCAACCTTCCGGTGAGCTCACAGTTCGTATCTCTAACCTAAAGCGTGTAATAAATCTGGTCTAACACAGGCTAAGGGAAACTAGTGCCTTTGGGAACATATGAGGTCTTCTACACTCTGATGCTTCTAATTGTCACAATCCCTCTGCTTCTCCCCTCAACTTCTGCTTGGATATCGTTTCGCTGTTTTTACGCAAACATTGAGCATCGCAGAATATGCCGAAATTTCGAGATAGTTTATATTGTCGTTTAGGCTCCGCCCAGTAACAAGAACTACGGAGTCAACACTCTCCTGCAAACGAATCTCGTCGACTCGAAGGGTCGTGTCATGAAGGGCGTGAACGTCGTGCCTATCCGCGTTCCAGGCTCCGCCGAAATGAAGAACGCAAAAGGCAGCCGAGCGACTGCCAGTCAAGTGGAGAGCGAGGCAGAGAACGTCGTGCCCATCAGATTTGGAAAGGCAGGAGGTCGCCGATGATTCTCGATGACTTAATATTGACTTAATAAATCTTAACTTATTTAATATTTATTTCTCTCTTTTCTTTCTAACAGAAATGTGCACTTGAACAAATCATCAATCTACAAACAAAAACAGAACATGCATAGGACGGACGCCTCGTTATCCTACAGAACCCGGATAACTTTGTAGCCGAAGGGAAAGGAATAAAGGTCTGCAATGGAATCTTGAGATAAATGCGATGAGTAAATGCCTGGATGCTCCGGCTGGATGAGGGAAAGGGATGATGTAGGAGGGAAATATACAAATCTATGAACCCGTGTCGAAGACAAAAAAGAGCGTAAGAGCAAATTCTGCAAGTAAAGTAGCTATTGAGCAGATCATCCGGATCATAAGTAGGTGTATGGTACGTTCAGATTTTAGTCATTTCTGCTGCGGAACACATAAGTGCGGACACTTTGGAGAGTCGGCTGACTGAGTTCTGCGCCTCCAGTCGTACAGATCCACAGTTATCTTTCAGCGCAAGGAACTCTAGTTGTGGAAGCGGCTTCTGCTGCTCCAACACGACGAGAGCGCGACAGGCACCCCGACGACTGTCCTCATCAGAGTGTTCCAGGAGGCACATGAAACAGGACGTCAAATCCTCGACCATCTCATCACTCGCCGACTGCAGATATCGTCCTGAAAGCGAAGATTTGCCGGTAACTACTTTCAAATTCAACGATTACCGATTATCTCCCGTAGTGTCGAGTCGTTCTCCACGAGGATAAGACCCATTTGTCGGAGGGTTTCGATCGGTGGAACCACTGGCACTGTGCTGAGACGAGCCATCAGCTGATCGATCACTTCGTGGTTTCTCGTATTTAATTTGTCAGCAATCCAAGCTGAAACATTGCACGTAAAATCGTGGGCACAATGGGGTTTCATTGGCTTCTCATACGGTATTTGTCATCGGCCAAATAGATAGGGAAAAAGTGAAAAAACGGCCGAAGTAATTAAGATAGAATGGTTACCTTCGTGTGACACGTTCTCAATGAAACCAGAGAGGTGCATTCCCCTGAAGAATGAGACGAACTGGAAGACCGAAATGCTCTTCGGACACCATTCGCCACGATCCGAAATCATCGACATCACCATATCGACAACTAAAAGAACAGTGCCATCAAAACGCTTCTTTTATTAGAGCCTTACCAGTGTCGACGAGGTCCGGGTATCTCATCTCGATCACTTGCTTGAAACTGTTCTTCACCTCCCGCCGCACATGTTCTGCCGAAACCACGAGAACAGCGTTGACGGGATAGCAGGCGGAAAGCCAAATTTCTTGTAGATCAGAGCTGGCGTTCAGGTCAGCGAGTACTGAAACGTTCACATTGTGCAATTAGCGAATAAACAGCGCGCAATACCGTTGCTTAGATTAGGGAGCGTCGGAAGAGCGCCGCATATATTGTACAACTGGTCCAAACAAAGCGAGTCTTGCTCTAACCTGTACAGCATTTCGTAGGCACGATACTCCAGTGGCCCGTTCAGCGCTCCAAGAATCTTCACCGATGTAGTCGCTCGGAGGAGGTGATGCTTCAGACAGTCGTCGATCTCTCGATGACCAGTGGCCGAAGCGCCATCGGCTGCTCGGACCGACGACGAAGCGAAGCTCTCATTGTCGGGCTCCCAGAATTTGTCGGAGTTCAGAAGCGCTTTTTCGTAGTCGTGGTTTGCCGCCGCGTCAAGCATTATGCCTAACGACTTCCTCCTCTCTTTGAACTGCTTAAATCGTCGCTGGGACGGTCCGGATTCGTTGCGCCCTGTGGTACTGTAGCCACCGAACGGTGAATCGTGCTTCATGAAATTCTGGAATCCGCTGTGAGTGTTGTAGGGAGATATGTGCTGTCTCAGCGAGTCGATACCGCTATCATTCTCCGATCTAAATTATTCGTTTTGCATATCGCTTGACAAAGGAAAGCCTGGGGTTATTTTTGACCCAATGTTATGTTGGAATTTTGGCCTTTAATGGATTGGCCTTATGCGGTGCATTCTTTTTGCAATCCGCTATAAAATATGAACATTTAAACTTACATGTGATCGCCTGAATTGAGAATAACGTTGTCGTCAAGCTCGTCAGAAGCCGACGAAGGCGAAGGCTGATGGTACATGCTTGCCCTTTTCGTGATTCTTTTGTTTTTCGGTTTTCTCATATCGTCTATGGCATTCCTATTCATCTATAAGAAGACACCTTGGCTTGCGGCAATGAATTTTCCGATAGGATACCTTTAAGAGCGCCTCCCACTTCAAGAGTAGCGATTCGAAGCAGATCACCTCAGTATCTCTGCGAAGTTTCAAAACGTATTTTCTCAGTCCCTCGACTATCTGCAGCAGTTCGTCGATCTTAGCCAAGTTGTCCACCATCGAGCCGGAGATGCCCGAATCGGACGAATCGTCGTTATTCATGAGATGATTCATGCTGATCGAGCGGTTCCACGGTTTCAACGTCGACGAGAAACGGGGACTTGACACGCAACTGTTCAGATTCTGCTTTGAGCTGGACGTATTCAGGACGGACAACTAAAGGTTACACCAAAGGTTCAATAGATGCTACGGTAGGTCATACGCTGTCAATGGTGGGAATAGATTTTGATAGGTCGTTGTAGACGCTGTCCAGCATGTTCGTAGATGAGCGCCAATGTGCGTTCCCACTGTTTAGATGCTGACGACCTTTCTTCTTCTCACGCATCAGAACACGTGGTTTTTCTCTTTCTAAATGTTAGGGTATTCAAACGGATTCGTTTGCAAATGACCGACCATCGGGTACTCCGACAAAGGACTGCGACATGTTCAGTTTGGATGCCTTTGCATTAACGCTCACGTCGGCGACCTTGGAAGTCGTGCGTAAAAGCTGAGTAGATTGCGATTGCATTAGAGTGGATCGCCCGGTCTTCGATGTTAACAGCGGACTAAAAGGACATCTTGAGTAAAGATTGCCCCCGAAGGGAGGTTCCTACATCCATGTTGCGATGAGTTGGAGCCTAATGGTGCCGACGGCATTCAAGTTCATCGTGATGACTTGCGACTCAGTGATGAAAAACTTGCATGGATCGAAGGAACGTTCGCTGAGGGTTCGCGATCGGAACAGTTTCACTTCAATCACTTTCACTTCGATGTTGTGATTCGGAAGAACGTTCATGATCACCGAGTTGTGGTCCCATTTCTGCGTCTTGTCGGCGAGCGTTTTCCCTCGCGCCTTCCATTTCTGAGGCCCGTGACGAATCGTCACTTCGAACACATCACCGGTTCCCAGTCGCGCAAAGCCGATAATCGCTAAAACGTCGTTCGTTTTGCAAAACAAACACCTGCGGCGTAAACAGAACGTACCCTTGATGTCGATCTGCACCCTTCCGAGCATCTCTTGGAGGTCTCGTTCAATGGCCGAAGCGGCGGACTTCTGCTTTTGATCAAGGAGGCGTGAGTGATGGTTGATCAGCGGGGAGGGATTGAACAGCCCACTGACTGACTTGGATGAACGTAAGTCGCTCACAGATTCGCTTCGTCCGTCTGAAAACAAAACGTTGCATACAAAAAGTACGTCTCGCCGCTAAGCAGATACCGGAGATATTAACAACCCGCGCGCGATTCCCCTCTCGCGAACCTCTCGACTCGGCGGCGCCGGTAGTGCCGAAAACCGGTCAATGTGACACCCTCGACAAGCCGGGTGACACGCGGATAAGCAGATTAGAGATGTTAAAACGATAAGAGAAATGAGTGATGTGGTAAGTGCCTGGAACAAGGTTGAAAGCGGAAGGAAGAAGCTGATGCGTTGCATCACTACTTCGAAAGAAAAGCGACAGCGCGGGTTCGAGAGTGCTTAGCGCGATGATGAAGCATAATCATTTGCAACGAGACTGTCCGGAGACGCGCGGAGGTGGCCAGTGGTCGCACTGCCGCTAATCTATCGATAGGGAACGCCGCGCGTAATCGTTCGATCCCGACCACTTAATTACTGTTTGTTCTTTCACTCGAAGAAGGCGAACTCAGCCGGAGAGAGCGACGAAGAGGTGAGGTGCGGAGATGAGGTTAATGAGGAAGACGTGCGAATTACTAACCCCGATGCTCTAATTGCACAAAAGACGACGCCATCCAGTTAAAGGCGAATGGACCATGATTGATCGGCTGTGATAATCATACGAGATGAAATTTGACCCACAGGTCGCCATGTACATAAGAGCCACAGGCACCAAGTTGCCGAGTCCGCCGCCGACGCAATAGCAGACAAAAGCCAAACAATATCAAAAGCGATACATGATCATATCAAAGTGGTGTCGATGGCGGCATCGAAGCGTCGATTTCTCGTAGCTCACCAGGGCATGAGCAGAAATACACACAATGGTGCGATGGCAAACTTTCCGGCTGTTCCAAAATTGGAAACAAATACAACATGATTCAAGTGGTATTTCGAAAACCGGCGAGCATTGTTTTTCAAAAGGTCTGGAAGATTTTCATCCGTATTTTCAAAAAAAGCACTTTTGTCGAAAACGCTCAAGAAGTACAATCTGGTCCAAAACAAAACGTTGACTACTATCTATGGAAAGCACAGGAATAACAAAACGGAGTATTAATGAGCTTGGCAGAGCCAAAGAAGTACACAAAAGAAGCACATCGATCATCGGATGCCTAAAAAGATAAAAAAAACGGTTAGTGTGCTAGATCGGTAAAAAGATATTTGTTTCCTAGATGTAGGTATCACTCAAAGAGAAGCTACCACTGAACTCATCAGATGAATATTTTGAATTTCCTTTTCGTCCTTTCGATGGTGAAACCCGAAAACGGCGAAGGTCAGAAAAAGTGAAGGCAAAAAGGGGCGACGGACAGCAGAAGAACTACGGCGGCGCCGAGGTCCAAGCGTTAATCACAGTCGTGCGCGCGCACCAAACAGACGGTCATCACGATAACGGTAGGTGCGCGCCGTTGTAGCCGACAGCGCCGGACCCAACCACGCGAGACCGAATATATAATTACTGACGGCCTCGGTTTTCGAGCCGGCCACATACATACAATAGCGACACATGAAAAATCAATATACGCGAAGCTGGCTTTGAAGTTCAGCGACGGGGTCGGCGCGAGACTTGCACAAAAAGAAACAGTTGCTCTCATTCGGTGGCGCGCGTGATGATCCGATGCCCTTAACTCGGCGCATCCCCTCAAATAAGGCGAACGCAAAGGACACGACGGAGTGAAGGACGAGAGTGAGGCGAGGCGAAGGTCGAGGAGCCCCGGACGGAACTAGTGTCTATCCTACGAAAACGTGAACGAATTGCAACATTTCGGATGCCAAATGTTATCATATGCGAAAAAAGGGGTCACTTCGAATTCCGACCTTCTTTTTGCGACGTTTTAGAAACTCGACTACACGCATTCCAATCAGGAGATTCGAAGGAGAAGGAGTTGGCAAAAAGACGAAGAAGAACTTTCTCTGAGTGACCATTGCGCGAAGATCATTCGAAGTGCGAGTCTGGTAATCCAAAATGTTTCGTTGCCGAAACAGCGCGCGGGAACCAGTCGTTCGTTGTTAGCGGCTCCGAAGGCGCCAAAACAATGCCGCGCTGCGCGATAAGTCGATGGTAATCCGCGGACAGATGGTCAGCGCGGATTCGAAATAAGAAGGTACGCGTCTCACCTTTGAGTTGTCGTCGCGTTCGGAGGTGCTGCTCGTTGAGTTTGACCACTCGCACCAGATGCGACTCGTAGAGTTTAGCGTTCTCTTTCGCTAGTTTCAGGGCCTAAAATGGTTCGTTGAGGGCCGACGATCAAGTGACATGTTAAATTGGGTGCACTTAGATGTGTACATAATCACTTAAATCACCAATGGCAAACATGCCATAAACTATTTGAATTACTTAGTCATGACCAAACACGTCCTTCAAAGCGCTGAAATGGGAAATGCATAGGTCTGGAACGACATGACTGATTTAGCAATCCTAAGTGCGCTTAAAATGAATCGAGAAGGAAAGGGCATAACATAGCAAGACAAGATCGAGAGAACGGTGGGGCTTGATTGATGGATAAGTGCTGATTGCGTACGGAACATCACCTACAGTCAAGTAAACATAACAGACAAGATACGCGATGGTGATTAGGAGCTAGTTGTTTTCACAGAGATGTATAAGGGGTTTCCTTGTGTTGATTATACTCGTTTTTGTAATGTCCTAACAAGAATTGCGTCTTTAGCTAATCGAAATTCTCATAAAACACATCTAGTAAAGTCATAGGACTTGGATCTAAACTTACGTCTTCGATTTCCTCAAGAAGAGAATCGTCAGTGTCATTCGATTCATTCGTAAGTCGTGATTGCATCTCCTTCGCCTGTGCATCGTAGAAAGCCGAGTAGGCCCTGAAGAAGTCGACGTCAATTTCATGCATATTCATAACTAGGAACACACCTGAAGCCCTCTTGCAACGCGGCGAAGAGTTCGGTAACACGAGGTTCCGTGTGTCTCTCGCTCATAGCGCACTTCCTGAGAACAAGAACGCTACGGGCGTGCTCTGGTCGTCTCGGCGTCTGGAAACGAGAGGAACGTTCACCCAAAAATTAGATTAAAATAAACAATTGTGCTCGTTCGTTGGCCCGATCGCGATCACTGGGTCACCGGTGCGCAGGTGAACCACACGGCGCGGACGCGAATTGGCATTACTCATGACGCCCTTTCTCGCGAATTCTTTTTATCAAAATGCGTTCGGTAAAGAATTACTCATGACGCGGCATGTTTCTGCCAGTTTCGGACGATTCCTTCTTTAAATTCGGCAAGACGCGATTCGGTGATTAGGCCACAAAGAGAACTAACGCCAAAGCGGATAATGCAGTGTGAATCGGTATGCACATGCAGCTCATGTAGACTGATTTTCACACTTTGTCAAGAGTGTGAAATTTCGTACTACAAGAGGACCCTATACATCGAAGGAGGTGTCAACAGAAGACTCCTATAGAACGCGCTTCATCACCGACGACGTTCACAACAGAACGAACAAGTCGTAAACAACGCAAACAAAACATTGGACAAACGCCGTTGTATTACAGATAAAGAGGGGCCGGTACCTCGAGAAGTCCGCAATTCCGAGTGATAGGGTGACTTGTGATCGATGTGCATCATTAAACAAATGCAAAGGGGAGAGACAATTGGTCGGCCTCGGCTGCTCGTAATTTATAAAAGAAAAGTTGATGGACTTTCGCCGACGTGGACGAATCGTTAGTCGCGTTTTTGACCAGAAAGCCGATCTGCTTAATGAGGTCCCGGGCGGACACGTGCTCGCCTGGACGACCGACGTTCTGGTGGAATTCCGATGTCTTCTGTACCAACTACAATAGATCCGGTAGGGTTTACAATACCTCGTGTGATACATTCAGAGCGCGAAGAAGATTCCTATTCTGTCATGGGAAAGGATGTCGTAAACAGGAAAAGACAAACAGACGCTTCGTGTGCAAAAAGCCTAATTATGGGATCGCCGGATTCAAAGGCGTGTTTGCAGAAATCAGAAATGAAAATTAGGATTGATTATCGGGACCGTGATGAGGTGATTCAGAAAAGAACATTTACCAGAACATCAAACTATGTATTATCGTGAAGCAGGATAAAAACCTGCAAGAAAAGGGGCTTCTTTCTGTGTTGAGAAGTAGTTCCGATTTCAATAGGCTCACTATAAGTATAACTGCGGCCAGTTATACCGCAACCTCATCACAAAAGGTGCGTTTTGTTCTTTTATCCTCATGCAGTAGTTGTGACTAATACACTTCCGCTTCCGGTGTTACAGTCTAATGAGGCAGAAAGCAATCAAAATTCTCGTCCCATTACAGAACGGCTCATGATGACACGGTCATTAGAGCGAGAAGACAAACAGTTTCTTCCCGTCTTCCCGGCTGACTCATTCGAAATTCCGGAGCGGAACGCGCATGTGAAACAACTGTGGCTGTGGCTGCTTGGATGGCGTCTCTCACAAGGCATCCTTGCCTAAGGGTCGTCAGTGTCGCGCCTGAGGGTATGGGATGAGGAGGGATAAAGGCGAGGGACGTACAGGAGGAGACGGTTCATGCATCCAAAGAAGATGGTGCAGGCGCGCGATGAACGCGTCTCATAAAATGAATTATTATTAGAAAAGAGGCGGAAAAAGAATGCGTGCAGAGCGATGTCGCGCGGTTGGGGAAGACGTTTTGTTCATCACTCGAGAGGTCGTTCGGTGCAACACGGAAGGAAGCAAGCGGCCGGGGAGCGGGCGTCTGGACACAGCGTGAACCTTCGGTCGAATCACCGAGAATCGCTGTTATTTAGTGGCGGTGTCAGTGGAGGTTCAAACAGGTTTGCAAACGGCTCAATGCTCGCTTTGTCGCCGGAGCGGCGAAAGACGCCCAAAGGAAGGCAAACAGTGACGGCGACGCTCGAAACCCGAAGCATTCTCGATCACGCGGATGCCGTTTGCGCTGACCATGACCGCCCAGAGAGGCGAGCGAGAGGAACAAGAATCGCGGAAGAGGTGCTAACTAGAATAAACACTCGAGTGCGAGGACAACGAACGTCGGGAACACATTAGAACACCGATGATGTGCTCTAATTTGCGATGACCGCTAAGAATACTGTTATTTTCCTGTAAGTGCTTCTGAGAGTCCAAGGTACTAAGCGAGGGAAGCGTCCGCGAGTCAACATTCCTAGCCTCCGACACCTATATGCTCGGCGAATTGAGGCCATGGGAATAGGGAAATTGGGGTGCCGACGTATGGGACTTTTATTAAAGGCGCATCCGCTTGGCTCTAATTAATTTTTGCACGCCACTACCGTAACATTGTAATTTTTGTGTGAACGAATAATAAATAGGTCGTATAGGTCGCTGCAGCTGCATGTGCAGAAAACAAAAATAGTGGTCGTTTCCCATGAAGCCGTGTGAATAGGTGCTAAGTTTACGCATCGGAAAATAAAGGAATGGGAAGGAACGTGTCTCATCGAAAGGAATTGTTTTTCGCGGTTGAGTGACTCACTGGCGAAGAATCTTCGGAAACGCCAAATTACTGTACAAATAATTGTGAAAGCTCGAAGTGCTGATAACAAGCCTCTCTCCTTGAAAGATCGTCTGTGGTCAGTCATCACTGGCCTCTTTTCAGCGGAATCTTTCCCATGAACGTGTTTGTCATTCAATCTTGCCAAGCCTGGGAAAGGACAAGGAACAAAAATTGCGGTTTCCCGAACACTTGTTCCAAAGATTGAGCACAAAAGGTGATAGTTCAAAAAGAAGGTGCGAATTTTTTAGCATCGATAGCGGTGATCGAACTCTCATTATCAGGTGGAAAGAGTCAATTTCAACACCGGTAAAAAGACGAGGAACCAATCCCTTATAACAGGTCTAAACAATATCAATCGTTTAGCTTTTTCCGCGTCATCTGAGAAACATCGCTACGGCGACATTTGTTCTCGATTGTTACAATGAACACGTTTTGGGGAACCCGTTTGGTTTCAGTCTTCGATCTCTCAGCAAACCGCGAAACTGGAGATGCAATATAATTTTTTAGAAATTCTCGAAGCTCACAAGATAACAGAGCTTACAACATTAGAACACCTTGAAATTTCGAAAAATAACAATCAATTATGTAATGGGAGACATCAAAGGCAACGTTCCATTATCTAATCTACAACAGAATGTTTTGAAAATGTCCATATGTGGCGCAACATTCTCAAAAGTTTTTTTTGTACAAAACGATATGCGCGTGAATTGCAATCACACTCCGTGACCTTGAAGCATTAACTCGCTGAGTACATTCGTTTAACAAGAAAAACGACGCAGACAACTGCAACTGCAACCATTACGCGTAGAGTGAAGGTCACCACCCCAGGAACCTCATTGAGGGCACGTCGAGTCAGGCTCAAGACAGGTTCTAATTGACTTTTGTACGACTCGGAAATAGAGGAAGTTATGCAAATTCTCAGAGACAACAAAAGACTAATCACCTACGATCACGCCACAAAGGTCACTTTCCCTCAATCCTAACTGACAGATGAACGCTTATATAGAGATTACTACATGCAAATCCGCAATCAAATAGCGAATAAACACAGGTGCCAAGGTAAACAGAACGTCTGTCCGCGTACACGCCCGAAATAATAAATATTAGAGCAGATCAACAAAGGCAGGCGGATTCGATTTACCGCATAGGCGATGCGATTCCGAGCCGGGCACTGCGATCACGTAACTCCATGGCGACCAGTTCGATTAATTAACGCCTCGTCGCATTTTGATGACCACTGAGGAGACGGCGGCACGCTGTCAAAAGCGGTGGTTATAGTGGTCGAACACCTTCGGGCATTATTATAGCATAAACCAGTCGAGTGGACAGCGCGCTAGCCGAGCACTACTCGAGCATCTTCGCCACCAATTAACACAAGCCCGTTGCCCGGAGTCGAGAGTTTCGATGCTTGAGGCGGGTAGGTGAGGGGCGCCGCGCCAGCGTTCACTTCTAAACGCGGATAATGATGTCGTCTTCCATGAGGCGCCAAGGGGCATATGTAACCGGCGGACCACCGTCGCCGATTATAGGTAAGAAGTGACGGAAGAAATTACAAACTGGATCGCGCGAGTGGTAATCAAACCAGCCTACTGCTATCAAATGAAGACACCGCCGACATGTCGCAACAATGATACGCTTACGCGCCGGTGAGTGTGAATCAAAACTGGCCGCCGATTAGGAAGGTAGCGAAGGTGCCATCCGCAAAAACAACAAGTGGTTTTTGGGTAACGTGCGCGCACACAAAAACCGAGCGTCGTCTTACCGCAAGGGGTAAATAACGACGGCGGAGACGATCCGAAATACCGACGGACAGGAGAAGCTGCCGCCGAACTCTTCACTCGGACGGCTTTGGTGATATTTACGCTAAGCAAGTGTTTTTGTGTCAACCGCTCGTCGCCGACACTTTTCGAGTGGAAAACAATGAACTCGAGTTCGTATGGATAGCAAATACGGTCGTAAGTGCTCGAAAAACACATCAATGTGGGGTAATTTCCGAAATTAGCTCCAAAATTTGTTTTTTTTTTTGCACAAGTAGAAAAATAAAAGTGCAGAGAGCTTTAAGCAGAAAGCCATGGGAACTGTTTTTCAAAGCAGATGCCATATCCTTTCTCTGACAAACCGTTAAATAGTTAAAAATATGTGAGAATTTCACTTATTGTGACCTTGATTAAGTTGTGATCATATTAAAATCACGGGTTGGTAAATATAGCATACATCCAAATGGACCTCTGCTGACTTTTCTCCAGGGAGACTGAATGGATAAACTACAAGGACAGACGATAAAAAGGAATAACAAGTCTGGCATTGTTTTCGGAAGCCTGGCTTTTCCCGGGTTTCTTGTTGACCTCTCAAACAGCATTTTGAGTTCGGTCTGATCAGCCGACTTCAAACATTTTCGTAATCTATTAAAGGCCTTGACGCAAACACCAAAATACTTCTCCTTCTGGTGATCGTTTCACCATACAGGAACTATAGAAGTTGCGAACTCGAGAACATAGATGCCACTGTAAAAATATCTTCCATGACCAAGCAATTTGACAAGGCAACAATGGATCGAGAAACCTGCTGCTTGAGGGCAGGAAGACCGCGGACATTAGCGATAAGCTGATGTTGTTTCGACTTGAGCGGAAGCAATCACGCTCGACGCGTTGCAGACTACATGCGCCGCTTTCATCAGTTCGCATTTATCAAAAAACGTTGTTTACGCATGAGAGCATGGTACAAGTCAATCATTTTAACTTGAAACTTGTTTTTGCAGTAATCAGACAGCGTTGATAGAAATGTCACCTTTACTTGAAGTCACTTTTCGTGTTGAATGGAAAGTTAAGAAAGGTATGCAACGAATGAACAACTGATTCGCGCTTTTACGCTATTTTCAAAATTCAAGGAGCGGAAACGGAATGAAAAATAAAATAAGACAGGGATCAGGCCGCAAAGCGACTGTCGGAAAGCGTCGGATAAACAGTAAGAGCGGAAGGCGAGTGGCAAGGCCCGACGTGCGCCAACCACTTCACCTCTTCTTCTGTCACGTCACATTATGAAGATGTTTACAAATTGCTAATGTTACAGCACTGAACGCGCGGCTCAGCGGTGCCTTTAATGAAAAAGGGTCTTGAACGCAAAAGCGTTGTTTGTCCCGCCAGTCGCTAATGCAAATAGCAGCAAGGGCCAAAGGATGAATTTATGGATTAGAGCCCGTTGTGCGGAGCGCATGTGTGCCGGTCAGCTGTTCCCATGGAAATTGGTCACGGTCCCCAAACTGACACATAGGGAGATGATGGAAAATCTTCAAATATTCTTGCCGAGAAAACACTATGAATGATGGCCGATGATCAATGTTGATCCCACGCGAGATTGAACGCTCGGGAGGCGCTCGAGGCCTGGGACTAAAACAATTTGTCAGAAGAATGTTTGCGCAGTGTCATACTTGAGAAAAACGGAGTCGCCAGCTCTGTCCGCTTCAGCTTTCGTCGGCAGACCCCGTATATCCACAGCACATCGGGAATAGTTTTTGTTTGAAATGTCTCCGAGGCTTATTTGCTCGCCCCATGAAATGGTTCCGAACCTCTCAGCCTCAACAACTCTCTTGTTCCAGTACCTGTCTTTGAAGGGTTCGAGGTTTATTTCGACGACTGACTATTAATGATTTTGGTTTGTGTATGAAACATCAAATGAATGCGGAGTACTTTATTGCTTGAAGTACACGACAGCAATGCAAATGGAAGCAAGCAACGTCTTAAACACGTCGTCGATTGTAGCCCTCGGCTCCACCACCACCACCACCGTGACCTCCCGATCCGCCGCCGTGGCGAGCGCCGCCGCCACCAGCTCCATGGGGCGGGCAGGGACAGTACTCGGCGTCGCGACCGGGCTTTCCGTCTTGTCCTTCCGGTCCAGGCTCGCCATCGGGTCCAGCAGGTCCTGGCTCTCCGGGTCCTCCAGCAGGTCCAGCAGGTCCAGCGGGTCCAGTGGGGCCATCCTTTCCGGGGTTTCCGTCGGGTCCAGGAGGTCCGGGCGGACCGCGTTGTCCGCGGTGTCCAGGACGTCCGATGGGCTTGCGTCCGTCTTGACCCTTCTCGCCAGTTGGGCCGGCAGGACCATCGCGTCCTAGAATGTCATGTCTTGTAAGATAAACTGGATTACAGTGATACCAGGTGGTCCGGGAGCTCCAGGTTCTCCAGAGTGTCCGGGCTGTCCATCGCGTCCTTTGTTTCCATCCTGACCGTTGGCTCCGCGCATTCCACGAGGTCCCGGGCGACCAATGGGACCGGGAGGGCCAGGAGGACCGACAGGGCAGTGGAAGCAAGCGCCAATATCCTGGCTTTCGGGAGTAAGGTCCTCGGCATCCTTGCCAGGCTTGCCGTCTTGTCCAGGAAGACCGTTAGGACCCGGTGTGCCAGGAGCTCCCTTAGGTCCAGGTGGTCCACCAGGGCACTTGTTATCGGAGCCAGCTTTGCAGTTGCAAGTGTCAGCAGGATGAGGCCCGCCGGGAGGAGCACCGCCTCCGACTCCAGTGGCCGGAGCTCCGGCATGAACGGCTGCACTGTGATCACCTTCGTAGTTCTGACGACGTTGACGAGCTGGTGGTTGAGGACGAATGCTTCCGAGTCGGATCATGTCTCTCCACAGGTCATCGGTCATGGTCTAAAGGCGACAGTCGCTATCGTGATCTTTCCAGAGAGAGAGAGAGGCCCACCTTGAACTGGTCCATCTCGCTATCGAGCTGAGCCCAGATGCTCTTGACGTCTGAGTAAATGTTCGACATCGCGAGCATGCAAATAAGAAGCGCGATGCCGCTAAGAGACGAGGCGATAAACGTTACCGTATGGACCTTCATCGCTGTGATGCTGATTTCTCGACGAACGCCAATCCTTTTATACCGATCTCGCGAAGTAACCTAGTTAATTTTCGATCAAAACAACTCTGAATTAGATCAACTGTTTTGCGCACATGTGGACGCATGATCAACGGAGAATTGCGGTCGGAGGATCTGATGAAAACACGTTTATTCGCTCCAAACATAGTACCACCAGTACAAAATCTGAAAAGAATAAACTCTGTGCTTACAACTAGGTTGCAGTACCACTCGTTCAAGCTTTTAAAACTTGGCCCAATCAGCATTTATGTGCCTTTTGTAGGCCTTTTTATATTACCTCATGGAAATGGAATTTGTTGAAAGAACAGAACAAAAAACTGCGAGAAAGTATGCCAAAAATGACCTAAAAGGCAAAAAATGTGAGGGGCAATTTAAGACAATTCTGAACATTAAATTAGTTGAGAATAAAAGATTAAGATGAAGACAGTTTTTCGTCTACACTACTAATGTAAAATGGCCGCTTAGCGTAAGGTCAACTTACATTAAATATGCTATATCCTGCTGGGAATATAAGTTTAGCATATTGATCTATCTGTTCGCTCTTTCTAATTTTGAAACTCTGTATACTCTGCCTGGAAGTTGATTCCTCCTGCTTCAAGAAGTGACCAACAAGTGCAAGTTCCATAAGGCTGAGGAAGATGAACGTCATCGAGACCAATATCCAGACATCTGAAACTCTATCGCTCATCATAGCCAGACGGTTATTGACTTGCCGATTGCTTTTATATATGAGACCCTCGGAAGGCTTCTCATTATACTGCCAAACTGAAAGATCATCGCCAAAAGGGCGTTCACTCCCAGCATGGTCCTGGCGGGAATTGCATTTGGACCCAGAGAAAAGGCCACCCAACTGATGAAGATGGTTAAGTAGGTGGGAACGAAGCACTGCAGGAAGTACCAGACATAACGCCGTCGAAATGTAAAAGTTACAACCAGCTCATCCCAGTTACCGGCTGGATATTTCTGAAAATAGCCTTTATGGAAGCTTAGAAGGGCATATTGGACGGACCACCATTATTCGCTTTGGTTCTATCTTTTTTATATCAAAATCGGGAAGTTGAATCGGCGCGAGAGAGTAAACTGGGTTTCTTCGTGCTGAGTTCCACTGCATGCGGACTTGGTCGATGTTATAGCTAAAGCTGAAAGATGTGCAATTAGCTGGTTACAGGATTAAACTCGAAAAGCGAATTGATCATATTATCCAAAGGCCCAGTCTGCAAAGTTAGAAATTGCTTGAACTTTACATTTACGACTTTTGCGGTTTCTTAATTGGGGGCATTACTTTTGCGGGGAGATCTTTAGGGACACTTGCTGTTTTAAGGCAATAACAAACCTTTCATAGATTAAGCTGCAGCTCTGTTCGTCCATGGGAAACTTCGCGAGATCCATCGTACAAGGACCCTTAACCCTCAGTCTCTGAACATCATTCATTGCGATAGAAACTGCGCTGATTTCTTACGTAATTTGTCCAAACAGAGCCGTTTGAGAACAGTGTTAAAAAGACGCTCTCGGAAGGAGAGTCGTGAATAAGCGCCTTTTTCGAGTTCACAAAGCAGCTGTTGGGAGTCCATATTTTGCGAAAGCACGACTGACTCATTGTCATGTTGTCTTTGCACGAGTTGAGGTGCTTGAACGAGAGGTTTGGATCGTCCCACAGTTCATTTATATACATGTCCAGCTAAATTATTTGTAAAAAAATTGCCCTCACTTTACTGGATTCACCTCAAAATCGTTAGTGATCTCCGATACCGATATGATCTGCTGAATCCAGAATTCTACTCTAACGAGAACGGCAGATGATGCTGCAAGCGTTTTAAGGTGCAAATCAAATTTCGCGAACCTACATGGAGCTTTATGTTTGCTGTAGATTTGCGAATCCAACAGCTTGGTGACCACTTGAGTATCAGTGGTACAGTTGCTTTCCCTCGGCGCCAAAACTTCCAAATCGAGAGTTCCCATTGTTGGGGGCCGTGTGTGCGTGTGAACGTTCTGGACGCTCACAAATAACGACAAAAGAACGCAGAGCTTTGGTGGTGCAGGGGCAACCGCTCGAGGCATATTGACAACCACTGAAATGCAAAACAAATACTTCGATTCTCATTCTTCCGCCGTTCTCAATTTACATTCAAACGCCGAAAGGGAACTGGAGGGGTACTGCTCAGGCAGGCTGTTGACAAATCAAATGGCGATGACAATTTAGGGGCAATTATGATGCCGTCGTATGCTAAAGCCAGCGCAAGTTCAGCACGTTGACAGCGTTTAGTGGCTTTATATCCCAAATGAGGCTTGTGGACTTTAATCTGTGCTCGATGAAAGCCTTTGAATTCTGCCTTATGCGTCAGGTATCGATAATGAATTGCAAAGCAGAGAAGACAATCATTTCTTGAAGCCAAGAATTCCCCATAATCTGATGGCATCTGGTTTTCATGCAGTCTGTTGGAACACTTCAGACGAGTGTTACACTTCCAGCACAAAGAAGATATTTGTGATTGACGTGAAGGCACGGCGAACGACGATTGAAAGCTTCCGTATTTTCTTGCTTAAAGAACTCGATTCCTATCAAGTAAAAAAACTCCTTGGATACGTTTGATACCTAAGCGACCTCTCGGGTCGCTTAGGTATCAAACAAACGAGCTTGTACTCAAGCGACTCCTTTCAGTAACCGAAAACTCAATCTTCGGTCCTTTCCCTTTTCTTGCCTCGCTCTCTTTTCTTTGTTCAATGCTGTGACTACCGTTCCGAAGGTTCCGAACGGCATCGGTCTCCTCCTCGTATCTTCCCTGTCTCCCCCCTATCTCCTCCCTGTCTTCAAATGTCCAAACGCAAAAATGGCCGAGGAAAAAATGACCAATTGGCACAAATGTCCAAAAAGCGGTAAACGTGACAAGGGATTACAAAAATGCAGAAAAACGGAAAAAAATTTCCCGATTTCAGTCATTTTAACTTATCATTTTCCAGAAACTAGAGAAAACAGACTTCTTTCGCTAAAATTAGACAAACTTTACTAAGCCAAACAAAATCAAAAAGGTTACTTTAAATATTGAAACATATATCCCAAACAAAAGGCTAGTCGGCACCAGTGATCACTCAACTTTTCCTTGATAGATGATCACTAGAAAATATGACATCTGTACACCCTGGAGCGTTGCGCTCGATAGTCAAGATAACGTATGATCTGGACCCTTAAATACCGATCAAAGTGGTTTCGCAAGCGGTCTTTCTGAGGGCCCATTAAGAATGATGTCGCAAACTGTCTCAGACTTCGCAGACTGTCTCAAAAATCGCTTTTCCTACATAACACAGAGACGACGGAGCTTCTTATCGACCACTTCGGGGTAAAGTCAAGCACCACGGTCTTAAAAAAACATAGTGTTAGGGCCCTGGGCGTGGAGTAAAGTGGGGCGGGAGGAGGGTAAAGTCATAGTGAAGTGGGCTCCCCTACAAGATACTGCAAAAAAAAAAAAATACGCGATCGTCATTACAGGTATGGGTCAAAACATTGAAGTAAAGTAGGAGGTTTAGCGTGTGGTCCCGCAACGATCTCCCTCAATGGCAGGTAAATACGGTAAATTTACATAAAATGACCTGTTTACCCCATTTTCCTCGGCCGGGGGGGGGGGGGGTAAAGTGGGTCTAATCAATCGAGCTCGCCTAGCTCTATGTAGCAGTGCATCGAAATTACTATGTTTCATTGCTGCTTTTGGCCTAAGAGGCTGACTTTTGTGGAAAAAGCGTCATTTTGCCTTATGTTTTGCAATATGATCGTTTCTCAAGCCACGTACTGTCGGGTAGACCCCTTTATCCCTACCCCAGCCGAGAAAAAAGGGGTAAACTGGCCAATTTTACTGTAAACTGCCCACAAATCCACCATATTTTACACTCACTCAGGGACATCGCCGCGGGACCATCGTGACGTGTGATAAAGATGGCCCATTTAGGCCAGATTGAGCAATGTGCTTAGGCTGTTTTTACACACCATCTGTTCGAGGAAGGGATGGCCTACAAAAAAACCCATGGGCGCTCTTTAACTCCGCTCCCACGCGACCGTCGCGGTACATTGCGAATTCAGGGATTTCGTTGCGGGACCACAATCGTTTCACCCCTTGCCCACCTCTGGATCGTGATGCGCACGGCGCGGCATCCGACGCCGGTGACCCTCGAGCTGGACGGGAACAGTTGACGACGGGACGGGAATAGTGGTCGAAGACGACGCCGACGTCGAGCTCAGTGCCCGAAGGGTCGCATGGGGGAAGTGGCTGAATTGTGGCCAAACCTGCCTGGCGCCGAACTACGTCCTCATTTCGTCCGCTACAAAAAGCCGATTCATGGACACGCTGCGGAAAGCGATCTTCGAGTTCTTCGAGAACTCTTTAAAGGCGGCGAGTGCTCGCGCCTTCGACCTCTTCGTGCTCCGGTTCTGCCGATTCGCTCCTCCGCGAATCTCTCGGAACCTATCGCCTTCATAAACAGCGGAGAGAAGCCGCTGGCCGCCTACATCTTCACGCGTTCCGAGACCAGCGTCAACTCCTTTTGTAGAGAAACTTCCAGTGCTGGAGTCGCGGTCAACGACGATGCACATCACAGGTTAGCCGTTGAAAGCGTCCACCGACGAAGACACCTCCTCTTCAGTTGACACACTCCCTTTTGGTGGCGTGGGGGCCAGTGGAATGGGGTGCCACAGAGGACAATTCGGTTTTGCCTCTTTCACGCACGAAAAAGCCGTTTTGAAGAGAGGATTTTTTGGGGAAGCTCTTCTATAAGTCTCATCCCGAGCGAGATCTGAACTTGTTCTGCAGGGCACGCTACCCTCCACTGAACGATTCGAAGTACATCCAAATCACCCCACTAGCTTGTTCGCGACACGGATTCCCGAAGTCCCTGAAGAATCTCGTCTCTTCGATGCCAATAATTCTCCTTGGGATCCTCATTGGACTATTTTTCTACAAGTTCACACGAGTTCATTTGACGAGCTACCACTAGCGTTGAGTTCACTTGACGAGCCGTTTGAAATCGTTGGAGATAATATCGGACGTTTCAGAACAGAGTCCCTGGAATAGTAAACGGTCAATGTGAATCTTTGAACGTTTTCACATACGTCAGCGAGCAGATAATGTTGCGCACCTCGCACCTCGGGGAGCGACACTTCATTCAGGCAGAAGAGGAGACTCTTGAAGAGTTGGCTTCCTGGTGGATGAGGTTCTGTCCTCGACTGATTTGATGTCGGTGCAGTGTTCAGTGCCTGGGCTTCATGAGTTCGCTTTCTGCAAAAGAGAAAGATTAGCAGCGCTGTCTGCATGCGTCACATACATGAGGTTTTGACAAAGAGCCTGAACATCGTCCTGGATGGCGAAATTGCGCTCATCCATGCCGGTCGCGAAGAGCGAAACCACAGCATGGCCTTCCGGGTTGATGGAATGTTTAAACACTCCTAACTTTTCGTTGATGCTGACACCGTCGACGTAGAAGTTATCCAAGCGCATTTTCTGGCGCAGTATGGGGAGTGCCGCATCTACGAACAAGTGGCGGACAAGAGAAAGAGACGCGTCTACAGACAAGACAGTTCACAACGCGTACAGCGGTCGGTAGTAGTCATTCGAGCAGCACGACTGATACGAGTCGGCTGCACATGGACAGCGCGTGCCCTGCGCTAGAAGGAAAAGTTGTCTGCTCATGTCAAGAACAAACCGGAATCCGCACAAACCCCCTGCGGTCAGGCGCGCAATCTGGACACAAATTAACCTTTTTCATAGGCAATAATCGTAGCGACCTGAGAGCGACACTTGCAAAATTCAGCGCGCGGCTTGCGTCCAACTCGCATTCCCACCACGATAACGATGAACGCTCAACAACAACGACTGCTCTACATGTGCGTGTGGCTTGTCTTTTTCATCTATCCATGTTCTTCCTCGGCGGAATAATGACCTTCCGTGAGAAAAATCTTAACGTCACAATAGAGCGTTTAGCTGGCGCCTTAGTCTAGTCAACTTGGATCCTGCATTCGACTCTATCTTTGGCCTTAGCTGTTAACCAGACGCTGACCTTCGTTATGCCTACTGTGTGGTCCACTTTTACTCATATCTTTGCGGACGTTGCCTGGTTGCTCATTCTCTTTGGCTCATCTCATCTTACTTTTATTGCCGAATTTTGGTTTCACCTACTGCAACAACAGCGAAGACTATTTTATTTGGTACTATTTTTATTTATTTGGAGAAGCTGCATCTCAACGGCTCATCTAAGAATATACTCCAACTTTCACCGATTGAAGGCGACGTTTAGAACGTGTTTTACTTTTTTTACTACTGTGTTATCGATAAATAGTATTGTCCTTAACTGCCCGTTGTGTACAACAGCTCTTCTTTCTAACGGCATAGGTAGGAATTCAACAGTCAAATTTGCAGTCGACGGAACTGGACGAATTTTCGCACATCCTGCACCCTTTCCTAGGTCTACTCATCGATTTTAGCTTCATTTTTTCGTAGAAACTTTATCCTAAACTTTATTGATACCTGTTTTCAGAAAATTTGTTAATATGGCCTACGATGAAAGCAAAAGTGGATCGATCAATCGCCACGAACGCAACGTGCTCAGCAGAGTGGCAGAACTCCGACGGGAAGGCCTCTGGACTCTGAGCCGACTTCCGATGTGCGTTGGTCCGCCCCGAAACAAGACCACTTGGGACTACATGCTGGATGAAGCCGTTTGGATGGCCGCGGACTTCAAATGTGAACACGTATGGAAAGTTAGAATGGCGCGATCAGTGAGTTGTTCAAATTTCAATGAATACGTTGAGTTCCGCGTGTTTCAGATAGCGTTCGAAGCGAAAGACTATGTGAAGGAGAAAAAGAAGAAGAAGAAGCGGTTTGCGAAATGCGTTGTGCGTATGTGCGTTGGTCCACCCCGAAACAAGACCACTTGGGACTACATGCTTGACGAAGCCGTTTGGATGGCCGCGGACTTCAAATGTGAACACAGTTGGAAAGTTAGAATGGCGCGATCAGTGAGTTGTTCAAATTTCGATGAATACGTTGAGTTCCGCGTGTTTCAGATAGCGTTCGAAGCGAAAGACTATGTGAAGGAGAAAAAGAAGAAGAAGAAGCGGTTTGCGAAATGCGTTGTGCGTATGTGCGATGGTCCACCCCGAAACAAGACCACTTGGGACTACATGCTTGACGAAGCCGTTTGGATGGCCGAGGACTTCAAATGTGAACACAGTTGGAAAGTTAGAATGGCGCGATTAGTGAGTTGCTCCAATTCCCTTGAATACGTTGAGTTCCGCGTGTTTCAGATAGCGTTCGAAGCGAAAGATTATGTGAAAAAGAAGCGGTTTGTGAAATAGTGCTATTTGGAGGTGCTTTGTTACGTTATCAACAGTAAAAAGATGTTGTTCACGTGTTTCGCTTCTCATTCTGTGATTCACTGAGTACTATCGAAGAATACACCAAATTATACCAATAAAAGTCACTGGTAAATTTGTACAAAAGAGTGAGAAGGCCACATGAAACGATAGAAAAAAGGTTCACGGGCGAGAAGCGACTGAATTTACAGAACAAATAAAACATTAGAAGTGATTATCCGTAGAATGAATATAGCAAAAAACGCTGAATTTACTGTCGATCTACTCCCTTTCTATCCAATCTCCTTCTATCTGCATTTTGGTGCTAAAAAAGGAAGAAACTGAATGCATTTTTTGTGGTCCTGCCACGATAGATTTGTGTCTTGGTTTAAATGGCGCTGCCACGTCGTGCAAGAGAAATGACGGCCGAACGATGGGAATTCCCAGTAATAGTTTGAATTCCTGCTAAAATGTGTCTACCCTATTGCAATGATACTCAGTCTGCAAACGCGAAGTGTCGCGGCGTCCTCTTGGGATTTCTTTCTCGCGCTGCTTGGAGTTTCATTCGCGAGATTTTTTGAAGTTTCATTCGCGAAGTTTTTGGAGTTTCATTCGCGAAGTTTTTGGAGTTTCGTTTAGAAGATTTTTTCCAGGAAATGACCTCTCAACAATGTTGCGAACTCTGTGGCTGCGTCATGGCTGCGAAGAACTCACACGAAGCCCGTATCAGGGATCGTGAAGTGCTGTTCACAAAACGATCAAAGGAGGATGCTGTAGCCACTGAGCGAAAGGACAAGTGCAGTAACGCCTTTGTGCGCATCGTTGAAAAGTTTGGCACCGTTTTCCTGCAACAGCCCCGGCATGCGCTTTACTACGATTGCCAGTCGATTCTGTATGCCATGCAGCCGATCCCTGATTTGGAAGGCAAGGTATGCATCACGCTCTCTATAATTAACTTTCATCTGCTTATTTTCAGAGCTGTCACGAACTTGTGCTTTCAAAGGAAGAGCTGGCTGGACATCCCGTTTTCGGTGACCTTGACAACGTTGCGCTGGAACTGAAGAAGGTGTCCGATCACTTTAAGCTCACCCTCAACAAGTTGAACTTCCAGCGCATTGACCCATTTAAGCAAGATCATTCGTTGCAACAATTCCTGGAGTTGCTCACCAGGCGGCACGCCTTGTTCACGCCGTACGTCTTTTTGGCTTGTTCTGGTTTTATTGGTTCCGGTTTAGATCAGACCATATTTGCTATCGATCCGGAACGAGTTGCCTGCTGAAGGCTCAGCTCAAAGGTACAACAGCCTTACAAGTCCATGACCGTTGACCATTGTGATTATTTTAGGCGTTTTTGTCCAAACGACTCATAGCAAGCACCCTCATGTGTTCCCCATCGCAGTTGTAACAGAAGAGACCACGGTTGAGAAGGTGTTTGACGAGGGTCAGGGAGGCAGCATCACTCTGATCGACTACTGCGAACTCAAGTACGACATCGCTCTCCGGTATGAAGGTCGCGAATGGGACAATCTGCTGATGCTATGAATTTCAGCTACCCGAGCGCTCCACTGATCGTCGTCAACGGGAACAGACAGACCAACTACTACCCATGGAAGTGTGCGACGTCCGTGGCAATCAGCGTGTAGCCCAGAACCAGCAAGCGCCGCCCCAGATCCAAAAGATAATCCGCATACAGATACTTGTGTCTTAGAACGGTGCTTAATACACTTATTTTGTTGGTTTATTTTCTTCGGCATATAGATATCGTCTTATTCGATAAACGTCTTGTTTAAGCATGTAGTTACGTTGATCTCCTCAACGCAAAATCGCCGGATTGCCGGATAGTGATCGAGGGTCTTGAGGTTGGGTCGGAGCTTCTCTGCGAGATTTGGTGAATCATTTAGTGTCACATGTAAAATTTAGCGGTTCTCTCAAGTATGGCACTGTTGTACACAGGAAGGACGCCTTTGAGTTCATATATCGATTTGCGTCGTCCAATCCGACTTTTTTCCATCGGCTGAACGCGAAGAAGCGGTTTGCGAAATAGCGCTATTTGGAGAAACGTTGTTACGTTATCAACAGTAAAGAGATGTTGTTTACGTGTTTCGCTTCTCATTCTGTGATTCACTGAATACTACCGAAAAATGCGACCGATGGGATTTCTGGGCCAGTCGAGTTCAACAGAACCAGTCATGACTGATAAATACGGACATTCTTCAAGGTGTGTCTGCTCTTCAATGGCATGCTTCTTGTAAGCATCTTCATCGAGGATTAGCCGGTAGCCGTGACCAATACGCTGTGCTTTCATGCGTTCGATGGCCTAAAATATGAATATTTCAACCGTTGTTAATCCAGACACGTTTACAATGCACACTTCCTTAGCTCCACCACTTTCGCCGGCGTGGACGGTGCGATGAATTCCGCGCTTTGCAGCCTCCTGGAAAACACGCACAACGCTCTCTTCATACTGCTCATCAGCGCCATGTGCGCACCCGGCTACGTCAATTGCCACAACTCCATATTCCCGCATAGTGGTTGCTAAAAGTAGAGAGATAAACATCTCAATTTTCCACTCTGACTAACCCAACTCCAGAATCTCGTTATTCCAATCCTCAAACCCTCGGATACAGCATAGGATCGAGCGCGCCTTGACTCCGAATTTAGCTTCACCACGATCGAGTCCACGCTTCAAAGCATGAATGACCTCACGAGGAGTCAGTTTTCCGGTAGCAGGCTCTCCGTTCGACAAGTGATGAGGGACAGTGTCACAGAGAAAGTGAGGAGAGTAACGAGCCTCAAAGTAAGCAACTCCATTCTTGTTTTGATCTTCACAGAGCTCGTACGCAATACGTTCGATGGCTTCCTTATCACCCCTTGAAAGAGCAAGATTGTTTGTTGCATGTTTGACAATCACTTACGTAACGACTGGCAGAAAAATGCTGAATGCCGCCAGCACTTTGGACAAACTTGCAGGTTCGTGGGTCACAACAAGTTTTTTCAACTCGTCAACCGTCTTAGCGCCCTGCAGGTCAATCTGCTTCTTTCTGCAAGCACCGACTTATGTGACGTATTATAAATGCCGTGCACTTACTGGGCCAGATCAAGAATTGTGTCGTAGCGGATAGAACCGTCCAAATGCAGATGAAGTTCGACCTAAACAAAACCAGTACTCATTAACGGGAGGGCAAACCATATTTACAAAGTGAAGTTTGGTCGTACACTGAAAAAGTTTACAAATGAGACAAGATATTACTTGATATCACAATTTACTGAGCTACACAAGAATAGAACGCGGAACAAAAGGTGTATAAGGGTTGAGAGCTGAAAATTGATGACGAAAAACGTTCCGATTTGTATAGATTTGTACATACATCAGCGTATATGAGATAATGGCATACAAAAGCGTAGGCACTAGGTCTACTCATCAATTTTAGCTTCATTTTTTCGCAGAAACTTTATCCTAATCTTTGTTGATCCCTGTTTTCAGGAAAATTGTTAATATGGGCTATGATGAAAGCAAACGTGGATCGATCAATCGCCACGATTTGCGAAGTAGCGCTATTTGTGCGCAACCGTGCGAAATGTCCGTGACGACAAAAATGACGACCGAACGATGAGAATTCCCAGCATGTCGTCCTAGAGCTGCTGTTATGTCACCATTTATTTCCTTCGCACAAAGGACCGTAATTCTGGAGCTGCTTTGCGCCTTTGAAGGTGACAGATGCACTGGAGTTCCACCCTGTAGGCAGCAATCACGGTGCTGTTGGAGAGCTTCTTAGAGGTAACAGCACTTTATAAACTTATGTGCAAAACTAGTTGCCCTCGCTCAAGTACTATCGAGAAAAAGAAACTTCAATATCGTCTATAGCTACTTAACATGCTTATGGGCGACCACGTTTACTGATACGAATCTGTTATGAGCCTTATACCCGATGGTTATGGGTCGCTTTCTTGAAAAATAAATCAACAATAGCCCGCGATGACAAATTATCTCGGCAGAGCACGACACTGACTACTACTCATAAGTGACATCTCAGTTCGCTCTTCGAAAACTAAAAACGCACGTACGCGCTGTTCGGACACTCACTATTCCGAAGTTCAAATAGTCCCTATTTTATATGTACAATCGTTTTCATCCAGGTCCTCTTGTTGTCATTGTCTGAGACATATCCTGAACCCGCATTTCAGCATCACTCTGCATAAGAAGTTTGTTTGACGAACACGCAATTGAGGTTAAACTGTCAGCAAGCAAACAGTTGACACTTGTTCATCCAAGCAACAAATAGTGACCATTACCGTGCGGCGCGTGGTCACTTCAGTTCGTAAGCCGTAGTGGAGACAAAAATGAGTCATGATCTAGTATTGCGTAACTTTCCCTTTGGTGATTACGGCGCTTGGTTATTGGATTTTAATTAGATATAGTTTCTTCAGGAAGCTGTGTAAACATGTTCGTGTACAAAAGAGCATTTCCATCGCACTTTAGACGATACAAGGCTGGATAACAGTTCTCACAACCCAACTCTAGACCCCGGATTTCTGCGTAGCTGGGCTTCTCATTGTGATGTTCTAGTGCCCCCCACAACATTTTTGCGCTCTGCGCGGATTTCGTGTTTGTCCAGTCGAGCACTCCGTCGACAGTCCGCCACCTCCACTGGCCATCGCCCATTGCGTTCAATTGTGTACTCTTTGCCTCGCCGTTGGTCACTCCCTCGTATCGGTACATTTCAGTCAGGTACATAAATACACCCCGCATCTCTCCCAACCCTTTCCTGTCATGGCTCAATTTCCTTTCTGCTCGAACTTGATCTACACATGGCTAGCTTCTTGACAGGTGCACACGCACCAGCCATTGTGATTAGTCAGTGTTTGGACAACGTTTCAATTCGGCTGATCGTTGGATTAGCTCTTTGTCTTCGCGCTTTCGCTGCTCACTACGCGATGATCTAATCATATTGGAGGCTTATCTGGAACGGTCGAACACCTACGACGACATTTCGTCTAAATATTCGTCTCACACCTCAAGCATCAATCGCATGTCCTCAGTGACAGGCGATCGTTTTCAATGACCAGTTTTCGGGCGTTTGTTGCATACGATATCCTTTGAAGCTTGCGCGGCACCACCAAACCTGTACCGCAGAATCAGCGATTCATTTCAGAGAATGACGTTTAGTAGTCCAGGATTTGACATTCTCAAACTACTGACCCTTATTCTGTTACCCACTGTAGCGATCGCTCAATGCCCAGCTCTACAAGGGCCATGCCGATGCGCACCTTCCATATATGAGCCAGTGGCAATTATTTGTGAACAAGCTGGCAGTCTCCAGAATGCTCTAAACAGCATACAAGCTGCGAAGAGTCTTGCTGTAAGTTGGTTAAAATAAAGTCTATCAAAATTAAACACGCTAGTCATCGCTTAGCTCGATTCTTGTGAGCTGAGGCGCCACCCCAACAAACCACAGGGCTGCTTAACTGTTTTTTTAGATCGATTCCTTAACTATAATCGATACTGCCATCTCTATGATACCAGCAAACGCCTTTCAAGGCTTCACCATAGCTCGTCTGGTCCTCAATCGCAACACCCTCAGCATGATCCACGAAAATGCTTTCGAAGGCACCCTTATCAGCTCTCTCGTCGAACTGGACCTAACCGACAACACCCTTGGTCAAATCACTCAAGCAGCTGGCATTCAACGTCTTAGAAATCTAAGAAAACTCTACTTGAATAGAAATCGGCTGCAATTTTTGACTGCCAACGCTTTTGCGAACTTCGAAAGTCGCGATATACTTTTGAAGCTTGAACTAGCCGGAAATCGTCTGACCGACGACAGCCTGAGCGAAGAAGTGTTTCGTCCGTTGAGGAGTCTTCGGGAACTGAGTCTCGAAACGAACAATCTGCGTCAAATCCCCAGTGCCGCTTTGGTTAATCAGGAGTCCCTTACGAATTTGAATTTGGGTCTTAATCAGGTAGAAGCAATTCCAAGCGCGTCGATGAGTTATAAATCTTTTGTCTAGATCAGCGATGTTCCACGCGGTGCGCTGTATTTTCCTCAGCTCACCTCGCTCTCGCTCGAATTCAACGGCATCGAAAACATTCAAAGAGAGGCACTGAAAGGCGTACCGAGTCTTCAGTATCTTTACGTAACTGGAAACAAGTTCCTTGAATGGAATACCGACATGTTCTTCTATGTACGGGAACTGCGAACGTTGGGTATCGGCGAAACACCCATCGTCACCATACCGCAAAACGCTTTTGTGGTATGTAGACGTGAAATTAGATTACCTTATATATTCCATTACAGTACACACCCAATCTTATCCGATTGGAAATGTCTGAAGCGGCAGTCGACACAATAGAGAAGGGCGCGTTCCAGAAAGCAAACAAACTCCAGGCGATTATTTTGAACAAAAACCGACTTTCAGTGTATGTTAACTCAAGTTGACATAATTCATGAAAAAATGATGTTGCAGTCTAAGAACGGACATGTTCTTTGGACTGGAGGATCTGTACTCGATCGACGTTTCCGGAAATCGCATTGGAATCGTTGAGCCGTTTACTTTTGCAAATCTTCGCAGCATCCGCCATCTCGACATTAGCAATAATCAATTGCAAACACTTCCAATGAATGTCTTTGATAGCAGCTTTCAGCCGGAACCGAACGACAGGAGAGTCATCTACGCCTGCAGTAAGTTACGACTTGCTACGGCTCTGTTTTTGGTTTTCAGCTGTTCCTATACATTACAAAGTGCTGTTTGTGATGAGTATATGAATTAGTCAAACATTTTGTGAACTTTCGTTTAGACAACCCGTGGCTTTGTGATAGCAACCTTGAATGGTTCCGCAAACTCCTTCGAAGCAACGCCGACATCGACATAGACAAGCCTAACTGCGTGGCCGTCTGCGAGGCGTCCTTCAACAACTGCCCCATTCCAGGCACCCGACTCCGAGATGAAGACCTCTGTCAGTTCGATGTCCCCCAACCGCTGCAAGCAAGAGCATTGAACTATGTCGGATGGATCATTCTCGGTAAACACATGAATTATTTCCGATTCGATACGCAAAAGTGTTCAGCGATCATTCTTACAATCCTCATGATCAGCATTTGCCTACTTGCCCTTATCCGCTATGGCATGAGTCATCGTCACAAAAAACAGAAGGACCAAGAGATCGAGGACGAGCATAGGATAATGAGTGGCGGTGAGTTTTGTGTCCGTTCGACGTGAGCTTAGAGCGGAAGTTGCAAACAAAAAAAAAACGACGTGGTCAGCTGGGCGCTATTGGTATCGACACAAACAGCTAGTTGACTATTTGCGATTGCGCTTATCCGCGCGGGCGTAAAAACTGTCACTTGAGCCGAGTGGCGACGTCTCATCCTGTCATCCTATGCGCATTCCGCTAACTGTTACGCTGGGTATAAAGTGAAAGGAAAAAACGTCAGTTGAAAGATGGGGAAAACAAAAACAGATTAGTGGGTCTGTAAATAATGTTGACGTTCCCTCATTGCAGCTTACCAAGCGTCGATGATTAGTCGATCTTACGCACCGTCGCACGCAGGCATCGATCTCGACTTACCAAAGGCTCACACCCTCGAGGACCGACCCACATATCTTACTTAACTTCCATCACATATCCAATTTGCTCGTTACTGCTCAACTCCTGTTTTCCACTTAATATTGTGCCGTCGATTGTTGTTTTTTTTATTATTCGCTGTTTATGTATTTGATTCATAAATTAATTTATTGTTTGTTCAATCAGATCACTGTCCAGATGCACAGAAGTAAGTAGAGTGTGAATCCTTAAACGGTCTATGAGCACTTAGCTTTTATAAACCCAATTCGAATACGTAATGCACGATCCCATCAAAACAGTGACAGAAAGAACCGAACTTCTTGTATTGTACATCTGTTTCACAATGAGCAGAATAAAACTAATCTACAGAGCATAATAATAATCGACATAAACAGTACTTCTTTTTGCCAAGGTTCGTTGAAGGATTCTTCGAAAGAGTTCCACAATGCGGATTTCTCGACTTTGCTGTGATCTTGAACTCTCAAACGCTCTCACGGCAACCACTGGAGTTACGGCTGCACGGGTTCTGAACGCTCCTACAAGAAGCGTGAGTCAATATACATCAGAATACAGACGGCTAACCTCATGACCTTGGAGTCTTCCTCGCGGAAAAGGAGGCGGAGTGTTCGCAACTAGGAAATCAAAGGTTTCCTGCCTCCAGACCTTTATGTCCTCCACGGTTATATCGTGAAGAGGCGTGCCGTGGACGACGCCGTATGCAATCATGCAGGCCAACGGTCCACAGTTGTTCCCGTCTTCCTGCCTCACGAAGGTCTTCGGCGACGCCCTCCTTATGCTTACATCCGGACGTTCTCCATTCGGACCATGGTAGGCTTCCATGAGCAGGTCGGCAATGATAAAGAGCTTGCTGACCGCCTGCTGGCTGAGGGTTTGGTGCAAGGGGTCAAAGTGGACAACGAGACCTGCTTCAAGATCCAAAACAGCCATCATCCAGTGGAGTGGATGACTTTGCCACACCGGAATGAGCGCGCGCGTGGAAGCAAACGAAGTTCGTGAAGTCGGGACATGGTATTTTTTGAAATCGTAGTGAGTTTTGCTCCACACGACGGTGTCGACCACGACACACTCCGGAAACTTCATTCGGAGATAATCAAAGACGATGTTGTCGTCCAGCCAGCCATCGCCTTTTAATTTTTGAAGAGACTGCTCTCGTTCCGAAAGGCTTTCCGGGACAGTGGAGGAGAGGTCAGGAGGTGTAGGTGGTGGGTCCAGAACAAAGGAAGACATCTAAAAGTTAAAGATGGTCAAAGGCAAAAAAACTGCACTCGCGCGTCGAAAATGCAAATATTACATTCAGTATCTTATAACCTTAAAAGAATATCGGTTATATGCGCACTTTATTGCTTGCGAAATAGCTAAGAAATGAAGCGAAAACGCGAAAATGCTCACATGCGTTGTGTGTGATAGCGACCTATGAATGCACTTTTGCGCTCAGCCATCGACAGCCGCACAGACTGAATAAATTAGCGGTGTCTGGTCGTGGTAACTGATAGACATCAAAGGAATGAAGTCGTGCTGGGCATTGTTTGCTGCTAATCGGAAAAAAGAGTTTTCATGTGGCCAAGTGATGTTGCTACCGATTGATCTAAATCGGCTCAACCTAAGCATTTGAGCACCATGCTCATACGCGACGTTTTAGAGAACTCGTCTCCAACATGGAAAGAAAAAAGAGAGTGAGGAACATGTTCTCTTCATGAAATCCTTCTTAACAGCTTGACGTGCAATAGCCTTCTGTTATCGATTGCCGAGCCGAAGCGACAATCCGAGGGATGAAGTTCCGGTGAGTCATTAAATGACACTGGCCTGTCGTTCCACGTTCTGAAGTTTGGGTTATAGACATTTGAACGTAATGTTAATAATCCACATAATAATTTTAAAAAACAACTAAAACCGAATTATTAACTTTATTTACATTGGCACTAGTCATATCTGAACTGCTCCACAGCAGCAATACAAGTGGGTTTTGAGCGGAATCTAGCAATTATTAAGTAGCGCCCATTGCTCGACGTGTCGAGGAACGTCTGCTAAAACGGCTTCTGGAGTTAACTGCTCGTCGATCAACGACACCATCTGCCTCTTCATTCCAATGCCCCCTTTCGTCTTCAATGTAGGACTAAGGAGCTTCTTCAGCCGCATCGCATCTCCTCCACCGATCGGATGTGACTGATTGTAAACGGGAACGAAGACTACGCTAATCGGAAGATATGAACTCTCCACGAGAGCGTTAACTGTCGCCTGGTCGTCTTTCAGATTGCCATTTGTGAAAATGACGAGTAGAAAGTAGAACTCCAACGGTTTGGCTTTGTTCCGTGTGGAGGCCTTCGCAAGGCTATGAATAACAAAACGATTAAGATCTTTGAGTGAAACGCTTACGTCAATACATGATAGATGATTTCGGAATAGTCGGTCGGCGCAAAAGGCAGTACATTCATTAGCATCTTCCGGTAGTTTTCGATGAGGCCGCGAGATCCTTCAACGTATTGAGAGCCGGTCACGTTCTATAAGCATACTTATATGTCAAAATTTTCCTTCTGAGTTCATATTGCTATAGATTTACATCAATTCTCAACGCTCCCAAAAATTATGTACCATTGCTTGAACTTACCAGAGGGAACTTTTGCTGAAGCGTATTATCTCGTTTAGCACCAAAACCAAACGCGGATAGGCGGTTGTGCTTGTCGAATCGACAGAATCCTCGGGTAACGCTAGACATAGCATCCGTGTAGGCATTCCCAATATAGGGATGTAAGTAGTGCAGCGAATTAGGCACATTCGGGCTGCCGTTGTTTGCGGTGAAGTCAACGGCCACCGTAAGGAAGAGTTGCGTTCTTCGCGACGCCAGTATATTAGTTATGTCGTTGAACGTGTGGTTTGCTTCGATTTTCAACAATTCAAAATCCATGTTATCCTTCTTCAAGCGATCTTCATTTGTTAACTAAATAACGCACATTACGAAACGGCATACATGTGCGGATTACCATGTATTTATTGATGGAACCCACTCCACGGAGAAGTTGGCCGTACTTAGTGGAAAACTGGCCAATAAGGGTATCGGACGAATTGACGTTGTAGTTGTAACACTGGATTTCGATGTAAGCAGTAGGATAAATCTCGAAGTATTTTGTTGGAACAGTGAACTCATTCCATCGAGGATTATGCTCACTTTGGATTGTTTCACTTCGGTAGAGGACAATCTGTAAGAATCTCAATGTTATTAATACTTCATACTCACGGTGACAGTGACGTTGATGGTGTATTCCCCATGTTGCGCTCTGAAAGATCACTAACTACGGCAATTCGCCATTTTTCTTTTTCTCTAGCAAGGGGATTTATTGAGCTTATTGAGGGTTTTGAGTGCAGTGCAACCGTGAGTACGTGTGTATCGTAGATTTACCTTCCTATGTTGATTGTGTTCAGATCCCTCCACCAATTTCATCAGAAAGTAGGGAGCAATGACGTGAGAACTTAGGGAGTTCAGTGCATTGCCTCCGAACTTGAAAAGCGTCGCCCGTCTTCGTACGTCGCTGATATCCGCTTTGATTGTAAGCATGCAATTTCCAAAAGGTTCGAACCCTGTCTGAGGATCCGTACGTCCCATGGCCAGGGCCACAATTCCGCCTTGGACTATGATTTCGTGCAGATCGATTTTCGTCTCGGCCAAAGGAAGCATCCCTCCAGTTTGATCATCGACGTAACTTAAAGAGGACTATTGGAAAGAATAATTCTGTTAACAGCCTACACAATGAAGGTCAGGATTTGATGAACGGAGACAAATCGGTAAGAATATGTGAGGAGCTTTTTGAAGGTGAAACCGACATGAATGCAGGGATGCGGTTCAGATTGGTATACCTCAAATAAGGAGTTGATCACCGTTAATCTGTCATACCGTCTCACCTCCACTTCCCCAGCGTGCTCCGAAGAGTAAGCGACGAGTCGTATGTGGTCGTTTGACGGATATGGGTAATTGCTAAAACACGTTAGAGGCAAACATTCTGCTTCGAATTGATACCTTATTGACAGTTCGAGGTGCACGGTTTCTCCCGTGGCGTTCATGGCGCTCTATAGGAGATGGAGGGAAAACCTGAAATCGACGAGAAAACACTATCCCAATAGTCAGTGCGAAGTTGAAGAAAAGAACCGCTGGGAGAAACACGCAACAGCTACTAGTCGCGCAGCCACAAAAAGTGTCAAACCGACAGCGATGATCACGGAGTGGAAGAAGTGGGAGGAAGGAGGTGCGAGCGGAGCCAACAGTCAGTTCGTTCTACCGCATCGGTGGCGATAGCGGCGAGCAGAAGACGAAATATGTCACTGATGGTGGTGGCGCGCAATCAGCGAGATAGATGAGTAATCAAAGGAAGTAAACAGCAAGAGATGCGGCGAAATCAATATACAAGATGTGATTTCACCTTAAACACATAGTTGACACATGCAATAAACAAAATAAAACGGTGGCACAACAGTTCCGCGACGATTATTTCGCGAATTTCGAATTCACGACAGCTAAATTAGCTCATTCGTTTTTTTAATTTTTAATTTTTATTTTTTTAAATTCAAAAAAAAACCGACATTGTGGTTCGTGGAACTGTTGCGTAATCAAACAAAACATGTTGTTTGGACAACATTCTTTCAAAAGCCCACTGTTGCTAACAAGACCACCCACGCGGGTGCCCTTTTCAGTTACACATTTTACTGTCCTCACTATGCTTTCTTTCTTGATTTTTCACCTCTGAAGACGAGTGTTGCTCCCGAGATTTTCTTGCGATAGGGACTTTGGTTTGTGGCTCAAATCTCTACATTTTCTTCTATGTGCACGCTTATTTATATATTCACGCGTATTTATGATTTTAACTTGCTCTTCTTTCGGGTGGGCATTGCCGCATTCGACTGCTGGATGCCCTTCTAAATGCTGTGTCTCATTGACTCAAATGGAGTCTGCAGACGAACAAACTTTTGCACGCAGCTAGACACTATCTTCCAGACATTCCGAGTATTTGTGAAATTCAAATACCACGGAGCGGTCAGTCACATGGTCGTGTGACAGTGTGAACACAGAACATTCAGAGCTCCGCGAAAAACTTGGAATAGCAGGAATCTCGCACGTTCATGTCGATTATTTCACAACATGAACAGTGTAAATTCTTGCGATATTCGGGGCTGAACTCAGTTCGTGGTCAATAATCTGCATAGGTATAAGTATTTAAATCGGTGCTTTTTCGACACCAGAAGATGGCCAGTCGACTCCTGACGGGCGTTAGGTTGTTGCCAAATCCATCGCGATTGGTTTGTTTCTTCTTTCCTGCCGAATACCTGGTTATGATTCCTTTCAGCTATTGCCGAGGAAGTTCTCTGTCGCACAACCGTCATCTGCACATGTCGTGGACGCTCCGCCGACACGGATCAGTAAGCTCTTATCGGGTTTCACGGTTGCTACTGAATCGCGGAAGATCGACACTGCGACTGTAAGTCAGAATAAGATGTTGTGGACGAACTTTCGCGAGCTCTACCAAATGAAGGGCCGTGAAAAACAGCGGTATAACACATACAAACTAGTTCCCTACGTCTTTTTGTGTGTTGATCCAGTTGTCAGTGGATTTGTAACATGTTTCTAGCACAAACGAGGGACTGGAGCTTCCTGGATGTGGGAAACCTAATGGTGGCACATAAGCTGATGCAGTTCCCGAAAACTGGGGACACCCAAGGCGTTGAGTATTGTCCGTTCGTTGTGGTTGCAAAATTGCGCGAAAAAAATTGTGTGGAAGTAGTATTCTGCCGCATTGTGCACATACGATAAAAGGAAAAAGAGGAAAAAACTCCAATAGGATCGTTTACGACTGCTAAATTAATCGCTCTCATTTCAGGTCGGTGTGTGGATTGATGCGGGAAGCCGCTACGAAAATGAGAAGAACAATGGCGTTGCACACTTTTTGGAGCATATGGCCTTCAAAGTAAGACGATTCGAACTTCCAGCTGTGAAATATTCGTTACTCAATTGTAGGGTACTGCCAAGCGGACGCAATATGGTCTGGAAATGGAAGTCGAGAACATTGGCGCTCACTTAAACGCGTACACCTCTCGTGAACAGACCGTTTACTATGCGAAATGCTTTACCAAGGACATTGAGCAATGTAGCTGAATATCATGAATTGCGTTCTGTTATATCACTCCCTGTTTAGGTGTCGAAATCCTATCTGATATCCTCACGAAAAGCAGATACCAGAATGATGCAATCACTCGCGAGCGAAGCGTTATTCTGAGAGAAATGGAAGAAGTAGAGCAAGACCTTCAGGAAGTCGTTTTCGACCATCTTCATTCACAAGCTTACAAAGGCACATCTCTGTCACGCACCATCCTTGGCCCGTCGAAAACATCAAGTAGTGCTCTGTGACAGCAGTTCAGTTATTCTTTTTGTTGTTTTAGGAGTATCAACCGAGAAGATTTAGTCAACTACGTCACTGAGTATTACAAAGGTCCACGCATGGTGCTCGCTGGTGCTGGTGGTGTCGATCACGACCAACTTATGGAACTTGCGTCTAAATATTTTGGAAAAATTGAACATGGCGGCGATAAAGTGCTTGAATACGAACCTGGAGTTTTCAGCGAAGCCTTTGTAAGTGCCAAGAATGTGTTGGTTAGCTATTCTATAAGTATTGTTTAGCAAACCATTGAGAAGCCGCACATGGAGTTGACGTATGGTTCTTTGGCCGCTGAAGGCGCAAGCTGGATAAGCCCGGACAACATTCCCCTCATGATTGCAAATACGGTGATGTTGTTTTCAAGAAGAATGCAGATATCAACTCATGATTAACACTTGAAGATGATCGGACAATATGACTGCGTCAACGCTGCAGGTGTTAACGGTCCTTCTCGACTGCTCAACCGCCTGCCTACTGAGGGCATAAACAAGTTCCTGGCTTATAACACATGTTACAAGGACACTGGACTAGCTGGCGTTTATTTCATCTGCCACCCTGAAGCTTGCCGAACGATGGCGAAAGCAGTTTGCGATGAATGGCAGTCTCTTTGTGAGGATGTAAGTGAGGAAGATGTTGAAAGAGGGAAGCGATTACTGCTGACTAATATGTTGTTAATGTTGGATGGTTCAACGCCAATTTGTGAGGACATTGGAAGGTACTACTGTGTAGAACTGCTATATAACACTCTAGACTCGTTTTCTTCAGACAAATGCTCTGTTACGGCCGTCGGATCCCGATACATGAGCTCCACGCAAGGATTGATGTAAAAATATGCGCCCTGCTTTCAGTGATATTTACTTTTATTTTAGGCTGTTACGCCTGACACAATAAGAGATGCTGCACGACGTGTTTTTGTTAACAAACCAGTTGCGTTCACCGTGATTGGTAAGTGTTTCTCAGCTGTATGCATCATTTGTTTATGCAAACCGGGAACATCCATGTTAAATCAGGCGACCCTGTATGATTAGTCCCGTTGCAAATAGCTGCCATGTTCTAGGTTTTGCTTAGTTATACTGATACCTGGACTTGCGCCAGTTGTGGTAATCCGTTGTTAGTTTTCTACTCAACAAGCCATTGCTCTTTTGAGGTCTACTTCATAATAGCTGATATATTCGCTGGTTACTGAGTAACACTGAGTTGCGGGTAATACGTGATATTAAGTGATTGTTTGTTGTCAATAAGTTTCTTTGCGACTTATTTATACATGACGATTTATTTCAGGAAAGACATCGAATTGGCCCAGCGGACAAGAAATCAAATCATGGCTTCAGTAAAGGCTCGTTCATACTCAGCGTGACGGTGACGGTGACGGTGACCGTGACGGTGACGAGCTGTTCATACTGACCGTGACGTCACCGGTGACGTCACCCGCGATATCACAGGCGACGTCACCGGTGATCCAGTATGAACACCTTGGTGACCGTCACAGTGACGCCGCTGGTGACGGCGACCGTGACGCCCCGTCTCTTTCTCCTTTCATCTCTGCGCACTGATGCTGCCATGAACTTTTTGTATGCGTACCTATAGTTCTGCTTCACCCATTCGCCTTTTCAGATGAGCATCGACGACGAAAACAGTGTTTTGATTGAGCTGATACAAGCACAGCCGATACTGTATGATCTCCGAGCCGAAGGCTTCTGCAACAAACGAAAGAAACAAGAAGTTTGGGAGAAGGTGAATTCAGAATGGAATGAGAAGCGCATTGTTCCCACTGATGTCGAATCGACCAAGGCGCGCTGGAAGAACCTCCGTGCAACATACGGGCGCAACAAGAAGAAGCTTCCATCTGGAAGCTCGAGCTCCGACGCTATTGTATGGCCGCTCTTCTCGGCAATGCGTTGGATTGATAAGTACGAAGTTGACAGAGCACAGTAAGCCATCTTCTCGTACTTTACACTGCATGTCTTGCAGGCTGTCGAGCCAGGTGTCCGAAGACATCGATGTTTTTCGATACGAAAGCGATCAAGATGAGAACGATTATGGAAGGAGCCGGAACGAGTGCACCGAAACCGAAGAAAAAGAAAAGGAAGTCGACTGAATGCACTGCGCTGGTGGACTACCTCCAGAAAACAAATATTGAAATCAACGCTGAAGAACGCGCCAACCAGGATCGCCATGCAGACGAAGGTAGCGAAAACTTCCATTTCGCCATGGATATTGCTCATACGCTCGATCGCCTGCCATACGAGAAGCAGAAAGAAAAGAAGCGACGCATCATGAACATTGTGTACGAGGATGACATCTAGTAAAGCTTGTTAACACATGTCTCTATGATTTAAACGTAGCTTAATCCAGTGAAACGTATCTGAATTATCCTATTAGAGTTGTCTTCGGACATAGTATCTTTGTTCATTTAGATGACCCACTTACGTAAACTTCTTCTGAAGAGGAGGGCGATACTTCTTGGAATCTTGCTTTCGAAGCAGTATGGTAGAGCTCGAAGAGGGCCAACACGATCGTTTTTGAAGACCAGGAAGAAATATGGAGAATATTGGACGCTGTTTCATCAACTACGTCGGGATGATGACAAATTTTTTGAATACGTTCGAATGAAACAGTCAACCTTTGACAACCTGTTGTCGAAGGTGGCTCCGCTTCTGCAAGGAGAGCGAACCACATCTACGACAATCGCTCCAGAAGAGATGCTCGTCATCACTTTGCGCTTCTTGGCGACGGGATCAAGCTACCGTACCCTCCAGTTCAATTTTCGGATTGGGGTGTAAGTTATTGGTTGGGCTACAAATGTATGTTGCTTATAGGTCAACGATCGGATCGGTCATCCGCAGAACATGCCGCGCGGTCACAAAATGCCTCTATGGCAACGTAAAACTCCCAGGAACGCCTGAAGAATGGCTAGAAATCAGTCGTATGTTCGAGGAGAAGTGGAATTTTCCGATGGTACTCGGTTAGTTGCCTTCATGAATCACCTTTTAAATCATCATATGCTAATTAGGAGCCATCGATGGTAAACATGTAAAGCTTAAGAAGCCGCCTCTGTCGGGAAGTTGTTTCTACAACTACAAGGGGAGCTTTTCAATTGTGCTGATGGCTGTTTGTGACGCTCGTTATCGCTTCATCTTCTACTCTGTTGGGAATCTCGGCCATGTTCATGACAGCCATGCTTTCCAGAACAGTCCATTTGGCCGTAAACTGTTATGTGGATCCCTCAGATTACCAAATGATGCTGCGCTTCCAAACACAAACCAACAAGTCCCGTACTTCTTTCTTGGTGATGGCGCCTTTCCACTTTCGGAACATCTAATGCAACCGTATGCTGGAGCGACAAGTGCCATGCGAACAACTTTTAATAGTCGATTATCTCGCGCACGCCGCGTCATCGAAAATGCCTTTGGCATACTGGCAAGTAGGTGGCGGGTTCTCCTGAACATGATCGAAGCAGATGTCAAGCTTGCCGACCATATCGTTCGAACAACGATACATCTACATAACTTTTTGAGTGAACAAGAACCGTTTGACTTCATAGCAAGAATTCCAGAAGTTCACCAGGTCCAACAACTGGCGCCCATGTTATTGGATCCAACTCCAGCAAACGATAGATCTCAAGAAATAAGAGAAGTTATTGCCAGATATTTCCAAGAACAAGGTTTACTTCCCCGGCAGGGAAGCCATCACCGTTAGCATTATCTGTTATTGTAAAAAGTTTGGTACGTTTCCAAACAATGTTGCTGTTATACACTGTTGTTACAAAGGTTCTATTGGCGTATCTATCGCAAACCTTATCGTAAACGCACGTTCACATTTAAAATTTTGAGGTAATGCAGATTCGCGGGGGTTGGGACGCTACAAACTGACCTAGCCGAACTTATGACATTTCCTAAATTTTGAAAAAATTGGCATAAATCAGGCAATCGTGGCAGGACCGAAGTGGTCTGAACATACGAACTCTCCTAGTCACCGACACTGGATCACCAGTGACGTCACCGGTGATGGTCACCGTGATGGTCACCGTGACGGTCACGCGCGTGTTCATACTGGATCACCGTCACCGTCACCGTCACCGTCACGGTCACGGTCACCGTCACCGTCACGGCTGAGTATGAACGAGCCTTAATACGTGAAATGTTATCGGTTATGTTGTTGTTGTTGTTAGGATCCTGAGAGCCGGTAAAGAAAGTATTCTCTCCTTATTTCGGGTATTTCTCTTAAGGTGCTTGTTTTATGTCCACGTGGGGAGGCGATGATCGGGTTAGACGGCACGTGTCAGTCGGGATTGTGGACTTTTTCAGACTTTTTCCTCATGAGTATCTCCTGACTCCTCCCAGATCCCAAAATCGAACACTCTCACACTGAAAGCAACTCAGGCTGCCGGTTCAGTTTGATGGTACTATCGAGAAGAGGAAGTAGATTGAATGACTGATTCGGAAGAGAGGAAGCTCATCAGCGACAATTTGATTGGAGCTGAATGGAGCCGTCTTGAGCGATGATGTTGTTTTAGCAAGCTGATTGAGGCGGACGTTTCATCCGTCCACTTTTGCATCTGGTTGTTGTCGCCGTACGCTTGACTGATTCCGGAGCTGGCAATACGGGCTATTTTTCAATGTTTTACGTATTACTTCTCGATAGAGTGCGGCTTTGAACGGGCCGAGGGGGACGGCCGAGCACGACGAGATATGAGTACTCGTGGGGCGCGACGCCTTTTGGGGCGGGACTTGTGATTGTCCGTTTCCCCTTCAGGGAATAATTACGACTTTCTTGTTGTCGGTTATAGTGTGCCCGCCCGTTTGCTCACCGAGCCCTTTGACCGACCGTCTCGAGGTTGCTGCGATGTCTGGCAGGATATGATTCGAAAATGAACTACTTCATCAATGGTCCTCTAACGGCTGTACTCGTCGCGACGGGTACGGTGCTGAACACAGTCACTGTGTGTATCCTTGTGCGCCGGCGGTTCTCGCGTCAAGCGTCCAACTACTCAGAACGAGAAGTGATTGACCGCCACAAGGTGACCGCCTGCAGCTATCAGTCCATCCCCTCACAAGTCACCGTAACGCACAAGACCAGCACCAGAGCAGCCCCTCAGCAGCAGACCTGCTCTTCCCCTCGACCCCGAATCTACACCTACGTCCTTTGGCTGTCCTGCTCCGACACAACGTTGCTTCTCAGCGCGTTTCTGATGTACTGTGTGCCTACACTTCTACATGGGTCTTTCGGCTACTACGCCTATCTGTTTCCCATCTACTACGTCATGAGCAACGCTGCACTGATCGCCAGCGTCTGGCTCATGATCGCCCTGATGGTCGACCGTTATCGAGCGCTGTGCAGTCCTCTCACCGTCGCCCTCAGCTTTCAGAAGTCACTTCCTGTCGCCTACGTTCACCGGGTCCTTGCCATCGTCTCCTTCTCGGCTGTGATGTTTTCCTTGCCGCGCTTCTTCGAACTCACCCTCGACCGCGAAGCACAATCGGGAGAAGTGTTTGTGCGTCAAACAAGTCTCGTCGACAACATGGTGTACATGGTTGGCTACCGTATCGCCGGCGGGATCATCTTCTACTCGCTCTTCCCTTACGTGGTCTTGTTCGCCCTCTCCGCCAGGATTTGGTGTGTGGTGCACCAGTCGGCCCGCGAGCAACAGAAGATGCACGTTCGAACGCTGTCCAGCTCCAAAGGGCGCACCGACTCCGAGATGATCCTGTTGATGGTGATGGCAAAGTTCTTGATCTCACGCCTGATGCCAACGGCTCTTGACCTGGCCGAACATATTTCCGGAGCCGATACATTCCTGCATTCGCCAACTGCTACTATGTTCGTCGACATAAGCAACCTCATCGTGGTCTTCTCAAGCACAACAAACTTCTTCTTCTTTCTTCTCTTCTCCAACTCCTTCCGACGCATCGTACTAGCGTCGCTGATATGTGACCCACTTCCGAAGACCAGGTGCCATCTACTCTCGATGAAGCAGCACTTCCAATGGTCTCACCGCGCGACTCCAAATGTTTCGTCGCCGGCAAAGGCGACAGCGGATATTCACGTCCTGCCTGCTGCGTGTCCGACCGAATTTCTGATATGAAGGTAGGTAAGCAAAAAGGGGCTCGTGCGTGTTTGGGAGTCGGAAATGCGAGCATTACACTTAATGCGCGATCAAGCGCACATCCTGGCTATAAAAATCGTGAAAGCCGAATTCGGAAGCCTTTTACCGGAAAGCTGGCGGGGGCGCTACAAAGCAAGCGCACCGTCTGGTTCCTCATCCAGTTAGTCAAACGGAACCTCGGCAATTTGCGTAACAAGTTGTTTGGAAGTCGCCCGTGCGTTGTCTGCGCACCTCGCAGGCGAGTCCAGATGATTTGATTGGCGGCGTAAATTCCCCTCTGCCCTACACTCATCCTGCTCTTTTCCCATGTGAAATTCTCCTTGCTGGAGGCACATCTTTGCATCGTGCTCGTCTCAAACATTGTTTTAAGCCCCGCACTCTTTAATCACCCGTCGGCTTCCCTGTTCGCCGCACTTGGCTTGCTTTGATTCGATTCGCCGAGTTTCGTATGCACTCCGAAGTGAACATTGAGCTCTTTTGAGGGAGACCTAAATCGCGCAAGGGGTCCTACATCGTCTTACACCCACATCCGGCGTTATAGGCAACCACAGTCACACTTTACTGAAACCATTCGCTCCCTCCACATAATGAGGCTTTTTAAGATCTTTATCGCTCAAACGAATTGGCCATATCGTTTGGTCTTCGGCAAAACCGAAAAACCCCCGCGGGGCTTGGGACATTGTCGTCTCATCATCTTTTATGCGATTCCAGAACATTATGCTGGTAAATAATGTCTGTTGTTTTCAGATTCACGACCGGCGAACGTCTGACGACTTCTGGTGCCAGGAAAAGGCGCAAAAGGAGACGAAGCCAAGGCGGAAAATACGCAAATAAACCCTTTACACGCGGGTGTTTGCTTACATTGTCTACGATATTCTGTGCTCTATTCTAGATGAGGCTAATTAGCTGGAGCGAAATATACTTATCCATTCTGAGATATGCCATGTCACAGCCATGTCATTGATTCGGTGAATGAAACGGCTTAAGAGGATTGATGTAAGCGAAGAGGGGAACATGCCGAAAATGCATTGGTCGCGCTTCGCAGGTGTCAAGTGTCGGATGCAGAATTTTTCCGCACCCTAATGCTCTTTGCCGCCTGAAAATTTGACTACTTAGCACAGCAGCTATCGGCTTTTAGGATTACACACATAGCCTCAAGGAATAAGCGACGTCTGAAATCTTTGATGCCCAACTCTAATTGGGGGTCATTTGAAAGGCCTTCTGCTGTGCCCTCTTGCCGATACCACTTTAACTCAATAAACATTAAAGCACATTCATTCAGCCGTCTTTTGGCCTTGGCCCACAGCGCAAATTGCTTCACAGTCTACGTGACGCACTTCAGGGTTTTGAGAAGGCGCATTTTTTCATATCGCGCATACTTAAGTGCTATGGAGAAGAACCGTGCGTTCTCGATTTCCTCGTGCACTCCAGCATTCCTATACCTAGTTTATGTTATACCAAAAGTTGGCTTAAAAAGTGCATGTGAACTCAACTCAGAAGGCTGTTTTCAAAAAGGAAATGAGTGAATTTCCCATAATATCCGACCAAGCCAAAACCACTGTCTAGAGTTTGAACGGATGGCGGATGATTAGGTTGATATTTTGAGTCGTGATTTAGCTGTTCTTCAAAGGGTTCGCCCGCCTCATGACCTTCGCTCTTTGGGGAGAGGGCGAACATTTAATCGAATTTTCTGTCCGGGCGTCTGACGTACGAGCGACGATAAACATATCAACGCCGATTGAAGTCACTTGTCAGTCTCATGCACGACAAAATCTCGCGTAAACATCATCTGACGAACGTCACTATGCATAATACAGTACTCTAGGTACTCGATGCAGGTATGAATCAAGGTCGACTTAAGTTGTCGTGTAAATTGCCACATTTCCTAAGGAGCAATTGAAAAGTTCGTCACGTGGCAGCGACCTTTTTGTCAAAAAAATATTTAATTTCCCCCGGCTCAAAAGAGTCAAGAGTTGAAACGCAAAGGGAACGTTTTTTTGGTCAATTCTTCACTTTTTCTGACATTTCAGAGACAAGGCTAATCACTCGTTTTTGAGAGTAGCCACCGACGGAGAAAAAGAATTTTTTATTCATGCAAATAACAATGGATGGATTTTTTAAGTCACGCAGAGTTGTTGTTGTTGCTTCGAATGAACGTGAATGCTTCGCATTTTTGAGTCGATCACACCGTACACAGCCGGGCGGAAGGTGGACGTTCCTAATTTTAGTTCATCACGTGTTGCTGATTAAAAAAGCTATTTGCAGCTGAGGTCGTTGATGAAACTAGAATTGCAAATTTGTACTTTTGAACTTTCGGCTACAAATATAAGTTAAACGTCTTTATTTATTTATACGAGCACACGCTATGTCGGTATGGCGGATGTGAAAAATTTGTGATTACGCTTATGAGTGGCACCATTGCGGAAGGAGGTCGGGAATCAACAAAACACGAACTTCCATAATCCGGATGTTTACAATGAAAACGTGAAGCGCTTTAATATTTATGTCCTCAACTCAGCCAAATTAATCCATGCGAAACAGTTGAGCCGAACGTTTCTGATCCTAGAAGCTTTGCTCATTGCGCATGCGTGAAGAATAAAGGCCAGTTCTGGGCAAGCATGCTATCAGATTAAACTAAAAATGAATGTTTTTGCAATAAGATTTCATAGAGACGGCCCTGTCTTCGAACTACGTTGCTATTCTAGGATTGTGTAAAGAAAAGCGGGGGTGGTGGAAGCGGGCGTAATTGCTTGTTGACATAGAAAATATAACCACTCATTCTTCAGCACTTCGGAATTTTGTTTCATCAATATTTTTGCATATTACAATGAAAAGAACATTTTAATCATAAATACAAACACCTAACATTTTTTTGATTTCATGGGAACCGTTTTTATTGAAAGGGCAGCAATGAAGCCACAACGCTTATATAGGCGTTTAATTAGGATAAACGTTAGGTATGGGTACTAAAAGCCAAGTAGAAGGTTCGTATCCCAGCCGGGACCTCAAAAATACGTTTGTCATATGAATTCTTGCACTTTCGTATTTTTTTTTCATTTTTAAATTAAACCACTTGTACACTACTTTTTTACGGGCACTAATCACGTTCACCAAGGCAAGATAAATGTTAACCGCTTTCGATTGATGCGATGAAACAGTCAACTCCGTTTTCCCCTAGTTCTAGCCACTACAGCTAAATTCTCCAGGAAATTCTACTTGCAAAACACCCGTTTTCGATTGGATTTCTGGATAAACGTAAATGCACACGTCCAAATAGAAGCATAACTTATATAGGCCACGGTGGCTGATTGTTAGTGTCCTGTGCTGATCATACAGAAACCGAAGGTTCGATTCCCCGCCGGGCCAGCCTCATCTCATCACTCATTCTGTCTTTTCAAAAAGAACGTCTCTACATTTTGATGTTAAGAAAACCGCTTCAACATAACTTTTTTGAAAGACACGTTTTTGACCACATTCACCATGAAAAGACAAATGTATAGCGTTTTTCGAATGACGCATTAAAGTTTTGGTGGGATACATTCAACAAGTGGTTTGATTCGGGATGGTGTAAAAACGATTTGCAAATCTTTCACTTCTCGTGATGTACATCTCTATTTTATCTGCAGTTTGAAAACAGAAAGCGTATATGTTTAACATCTATCAAAAGCGCTTGCATTAATACCGTTGCATATGGAAAGATCTGGGCAATTGTGATACATTCTATAGCGTTCCCTTTGGCGATTTACAATTCGGCAAAACAAAAGGAAACAAAGTGCATACCATACTTAAGAGCGTACGTCTTCTTCATTTGACATAGATTTACCTCGCACATTGCTTTGAATGAAACATGAGTGCACTTGGCCGAATACGGTGAAATTGTTTTTGTCGTTTTTGCATAAATCAAGATGGAGGGTATAGAGCGGCCTTTGAAGCCCACCGACAGCCGCCGCTTTTTGAGAGATTTGTCGCTGTTCGGGATTGGTTAGCAATCTAGTCTACTTAAAGAAGGCAATCGGTCGTGTATAATGTAAGGAAATGCATTCGTTATACTTAACATGTGAGAATGTCATGTGAACTAGATGATGTATGTCCTTTGGTTCAAAGCAACATCTAATTATTGCGTTTGATATGTCGTTTCGTCTTTTTAAAATATGTACCAAATATAAAGCAAGCCAACAATGATCCCGAAGTTCATAATGCAGTTCCTTGTTGAGCGAGGAAAACAAAATTCCCATGGATCCTTGCACTTTCAATCCATTCAAATTGATTAAAAACACCACTTGATCAACTTATTTTTTAAGCAGCTCAAGGAGCCATTGTTCAACAGCATAGTTGTATATTGACTGCTTTTGGAGAGAGCATCGCAAGTGTTGTTTGTTTGGGGTACATCCAGAAACGAAATTGAAACTAAAATAAGAGAAAAACATCGCGATATATGAATTGTTTTCGTGCAAATTACCAAAACATGAGGCTCCTTCCAGTGAAAACGTCATGTTGTATGACAGAAAAACGTAGCTGCAATACATCAATCGACAAAGTTATGCACTCTAAGAGGCACATACTGGATGTAGGTGGGGATGCTTGCGGGAAATACTACCGTACTTCATCAGTTGGGCGATTAATACACGAAGTTATGTTAGACCATTTACTGCCCTTCAAGGATCGTCCACTGTTAGGCATTATATGTTTTTTCAGGCAATATATCCACTTTGTTTTGAATTAAAGATTGTTTAGTAGTGGCGAACCTTCGCAGATCATGCTCGTCCGGGAGAATTCGTTTCACATCCAGATCAGCTGATGATGATCTCGCGTACTTGAGGTGTCGAGGTGTGGGCGTCACATTCAAACACTTTTTCTTTCAGCTTATGCCACAGATTTATCAATAATTTATGGACCATCTTGCAAATAATGAACTAGAGACGTCTTCGCTTTGTCAATTTTGGAAAAAGCAACTAATTGTCAGAGAAGACGACTTTTTAAAATCCGCGATGTCGACCACTGACGGCGGAGATCTTTGAATTTAAAGGTTGAGTTTGCACTTTACATTTAGTGGCTTGAGAATTATGGACGACCCTGCGAAAAAAAGCTGTGAAAGAAAGAAGAAGAAATCTGACCCGGATGCCACTGTCATGTTTTCTTTCGAAAGGAACAGGTGTATTTTGTAGAGGATCCGGATTCAGATTAATGACAGCAAGCGAGTTGGATGTGTTTTGTCCACAAAATCGCTCTGTGCTTCAGAACGTCCTGTAAAACTCGAAGGGAATCGAAACTCTCACTTTTAAAAGTGTTTCTGATCAGCTGTTAACATGTGACAAGTGAAGTTGCAGATGATCCGATTGCAAATTAAGAATGATCGTGTCACCGGGGGTCGATCGGATGTCAGATCGCTTGTTGTGGTCCTCTTCAGGTGGTTGGTCCTTTGGCCGCCTGGCCGCGTTCGACCGCCACCGGCGTCGGCCACCAGGATCGGCACCCCCACCCGCTGTTCGCTGCTTCCCGGGCCTGTTAGGCCCCGCGTGCCCGGAGGCATGTTGGAGGGAAGGGCGGATCTTGTTCGTCAAACCGGTCAGGGCACACATACACGCATACACAACACAGTTGTCTTGCATTGCTTCGGCCCGGTCCGGAGCCCTCCGTCTTCTCCGTTATCACCTTCTCGCCTATTGCCACCTGCTAACTCAATTCGTCACCAACGTTGTCGCGCCGTTTAGCTCCTGTGGTCCGTGACAGGAGTGCCCAGGGAGTCACTTTTTGTCCTGTCCCGCGGTGACCGCAGACCGACCGCGGGCCGGCATCTCAAGCTCTCGTGTGTGTCGACAAACAGAATGCCGACACAGCATCATCCACTGTAACTGAGAAGAAGGAATAGCCAATCCTGGAATAGTGAAGAAGCAGAACCAAGTTGCAGTAGAATCAGTGACTTTTCGTCCTAGACAATGCCGGTTCTTTTCCGCCACGGAGCCCCGAAGATCTCTTCGGGCTCGCACCATGCGGTGCCTTCTCAGCCCGAACATCTCAGGCCTTCACCGTCGCAGAAGTTCCATAGGGCTGATTCACAAGCGTCCCATTCGAGTAAACGTACATTTCACTCGATGAACACAGTGGGAAGTGCTGGTACCGTAATTCACCGAGGAGGAAGCAGTGTTCCACAGGCGCCTCTCACGGCAAAACAGAAACTACGGAAGGTGTTCAAGAGACTGTACCGAAGATACCATATCAAGTATCTGTTTCCATTGATATTCATCATGATCTACATGTTCGTCGGCGCGATCGTATTCCTTTGGCTGGAGGGATCGGCTGATGAGAGGCGGAAAGCGGAGAAGTTAGTTATCAATTGACGAGATTTGTGACTCAGTCACACCATTTAGGTACGATACTTATGTTCGCGAAAAAGAACTTTTATTAAAAAGGATGGAAGAGATCGTTTCTGATAGAGCGGCCGACAACGTCGATCAAAGAAGAAAGTTCCTAGAAGTTGCTGTTGACCATTTCCACACTCAAGTAGACGTGGACTTTAGTGTCCAGCACACGTGGGATTTTGCCACGGCCATGTACTTTTCCGGTACCCTAGTCACTACTATCGGTAAGTACTTAGATGTACATATACATAGTATGCTTATATTTCGAGGGATATGTGAAGGGACAGCAACCAGCAAGCCATAATATGACTATGTTAGGAAGGTCTTGATATAGTAGGCGTAGAGCTTTTCATTAGTTTTGTCTTCTATAGTAAAGCGATTTCACTTGATCGGCGATTAGTCGATCAAGCTTTCTTACAAACACAAAAATCTCATTTGTCTTTGGACCGCCTGTACGTTCATCCAATCTGTTGCCCGTTCGATCTGATATGAGCGCATCGTCGCCACCACCTCAACAATACACTTCCTCGACCGGGTGTGATTTATGGTGATTCACCTAAATCCCATTAGCGCACAGTGTGATATGACCGTCGCCGATTTCACTCTTTACCCGCTGAACCTGTCAACGATTGCCCCTGTGACTAACGAGCGTTCAAGACTATTAATCACGCACACACCGATGCCAAGCAGTGTGGGTGAGCGTCATTTCCGATGCCCTTGCTCCGATTGATGCCGACATTTCCCTCACTTTTCCGTCCTCCCCCACTGTCGTCGGTCTTGTGAGACCGCTGCGGCCCGTGGCCCTGAGGCCCCTGTTTACGCAATCGTCATGTTCGAAGCGCACCGCTTTACAGCACTTACACCGGTCTTAAACAAACTGCGGATTATTAATGTCGAATCGATTAGAGAACCGATCAGAACGATGTGCCACGGGGAAGAACATGTCGCCGATGCCGTTTGTCGTCGGACCGCTTTGCAAAAACGAGGTCCGCCGGCGGCGGCTCGCTAACAATTGTACTAATAGCTGGGTGGCTGCGGAAGGTGTCACTGTTGATGATTTCGCTCATCAGAGCTGCTCACTCACTAAGTGGCAGCCGATGCAAAACAAGGCATTTGCTATGGCACAAAATAACACTATGAGGGGGCTTTTCAAAAGTACCGATTGATTTAAGAAATCATCGCCAGGGGGTGCTTCTAGTATGAGGTGGTCGTAAAAGTGCGTCAAATGTTTACGGGCGTTTTTAGTGCTACCTCGAACGAGTAGTCTGGCATGGCCGGTGGTTGCAGTACTTGACATTACGGTGTACTTCAGAGAGTTATTTCTAGATGTGGGCAAGCTACTTCCAGAATAAATGCCCGCAGTTCGATGCCGAATTTGAAAAAATTGATGTGTTCGGAAGGCCATTACATACCTTTCTGGGACCCCAAAGTGACGTACATTACAAAAACCTTCACAAAGCAGTAAGCGTAAAGTGGACATTGTTCCCGAAGGAGGAATTACTATATTTGCTACTTTGGAACAAACAAACCTTGCGAATAACACCATCTTATTTTCAGACGCAAAAGATATTACTGTATCGTATTGGCTCACTAGGATGTCCAGCTAGGATATCATTTAAGTATTATAATTGACGCCAGTTAAATCAGGGGAGATAAGCTTGAAACGATTATCCGCCTATGCAATTTATCAAACTTTTGATCCCAAATGACAAGGCCAGATAAGCAGTTTGGCATCTGATCAAAAACGGGCTGTTGTTAAGGTCGCACGCGTACGTGGATCAACCACATTATTCCACGAAATGCGGAAGTGTACTTAGTGAAAGCTGATTATCATGATGTTGTTGTTTTTTTCTGAAAGTAGGATCTTGCAGGAGATGCTACTAATCCTCTAGACGAGTTTCAAACATCGTGATCAGCTATTTGAGGAATAGACAATTAGGGTAGTTATCATCATGAGTTTATCGACTCGGGTTTGATCGAAGGGTCTTCATGGGTGCATTTTTATCCTTAGAGAAAGAAGCTTGCAGAAACACACTTGCAGAACTTGTTTGTAATGTGCAGCACTGGCTAACTCTAACCTTAATGCAATGTGTACCTTCTGGTGGCCATCAAGGCTACTAGTGACACGTATAAGAATGGCCTTTATACATCATGTGCCCTATGCTAAACTCCAACTATTCACGTCATTCACGGTGGCGTCGTTTATTCATTGCACGGCGTTTAAGAGAAAATTGGCTTCGCTTTTGTTTTTGACGAATTCATCAGATTTGGCACTCACTTCCTGGCGCTCTTTTTTACTTCCCCATTGCGAAATGACAAGAACAATGACGAAATGCGTTTACGGATAACAAGGGGTGAGCAAATTTCTCATTTTGCTATGACGACTTATTTCAAACGAAATGTGAAGCGGTGCAAATGACTTCTGACAAGCTGCTTTCTTGGGGCTTTTTGTTTCTTTGCCACTGACACTAAGTGACAACGGCGGCTTTGCTGTCGTCAGAACACTATCCCGGGGAGACGATGTTAGTCACGGTGAACGGTTTTTTACACCGTTGTCGAAACGGAAGTTCAAATAAATTACGATGTGGAATTCATGCGGAAGTATGTTCTAATAATGCTCGTTTGCTCAGTCGATCAGCGAACTTTTTAATGGGCTAGCCATATTTGAGCTAATTGATGACTGGATGACGAGACCCGGAAGCGTTCGGCGAAAGCAAGCAAATTTGCCGCTTCAGTGCGTTTTGTCAAATTGCAAGCAAAACCGCCATTATGAGATTTGTCAACGGCGAGGGTCGGAGTCGATTTCAACAATAACAGTGTTTTTAGGTCCTATGAATTATTCAATGTTCCCGCACTGCTAGACGTCGAACAGATTATTACCAAAAAAGCAAAAGCAAAAGCATAATAACACATTACAGTATACCGGACAAGATTGACCTACCTCATAGAGATCGACATCAAATTTGGATAGTCGAGATTTGAAAAAGTTCAATTTGAACATTGATGACATGAACATTTGATACCTAATGAAATAGTTGAGCTTGAACTGATTCTAAAGGTGAAGTAAGAGTTAACCAGATCGATTTCACGATTTATCTTCCCTGGCAAGTGGCATCATGCCACGGAGGACGTCTCAAAGACACAATGAAGTACAAAATCACAATATTGTCGCTGACTTCTTCTGGTTCCGGTGGAGCAGACAAAATCCGACTAAAATACAGAAATCCCATTAGTATTAGGAGTTCAATTGCTAATTATCGATGTAATAATTCGACAAAAACCTTTTTTGTTTATGTCACGTTCGCCTTTATTTATTGTTTTGTGGACGATTGCGTCAAGCGGCTGTAAACTGAAAAATTGCAGGCTACGGTGACGTCGCCTGTGAGACGCGATGGGGCCAGTTCGCAACTGTTATTTACGCGATCTTCGGCATCCCCATCATGCTGATCACACTCAACGATCTCGGCAAATTTCTCTACAAGAACATCAACCAAATAATCGACAGAGTCCGACACTGCGCCGACTTTTTGCCTAGATTCGTTAGAAGGAGGGCAAATGACTCCGGAGATGACAGGGTGGAGATCATGGAGAGGGGCGAAGCGAATGCGTCTGATGCCCAGTCTGATCGGAGAGTTAGCTTCAATATACGGTACTACGGTTAATAAGACGAATTAAGTAAAACATGGTCATTAGATCAGAGTCGGAAGATCTGAACCTCGAAGTCATCGAAGATGACGGCTCCGTACCACTGAAGAACATTGCGGAAGAAGAGGTGTTTGTGAACGAAGAAATCGAAGAAGACCATCTTCTGCAACCACCAAAGCCGGCTATTCCTAGGATGCCCGTTTTGGCGGCCGTATCCATCACTGTTGGATGGATCTTCTTCTGTGCTTTCCTGTTCCAACTATGGGAGAAGTGGACTTACCCCGAGAGTCTCTATTTCATGTTCATTAGGTGAGTTAATCGACTTCGATCCCGTGGATAAGTTATGATTGTCGCTTTTTAGTCTCCTAACAATTGGTCTCGGCGATGTCTCGGTGGAGCGAAAAGAGTGAGTGACATTTCTAATGCCAGAAGATGGGGTGATCGATGGTATTTTCAAGTTGATCTTCGGTCTAGTAACTTTCCCTGATCGGTGAAGAGAGAAATCGCACTTCGCGGGTTACTGCATCTGCACTCTCAGCACTAAAATCTAATGAAACCTTAAGTACGTTGCAAGTATAGCCTAAGGTAGCTGACCTCTTCGGTAAGGAAAGAGGCTGACTGAGAGGTTCCTAAAGGACAACTCCAAGGCATTAAAAAACAACAGATTGTAGCAAGATGGCAATGAAGAACTTAGCAAAACTAACTGTGAATTCTTTCAGCATCATGGTTATCTGTTTCGTTTTTGTGATCGTTGGTCTTTCGCTGGTCAGCATGTGTATAAATGTTATTCAAGCTGCAATTGAAGATCTCTACACCAAACTGTTGATGAAACTCCTACTGGAGTATCAAGCAAAGCTTGCTCAAGGTTAGCCTATGCCGCCGATCAAAATAACTAGGATTCGAACATTTCAGGTAGTGACGCAACGGGTGCATCCGTTGGAATGATGCAACTGTGGGGTAAGAACAAAGCTGCCAAGTACTTAATGCCACTGCTGAGGTGCGTGCAACAGGGCATCAGATGTGTGTACACGTAATTTTAGTGCCGAAAAGAGGCGAACGGCGATGGCGAGAGTACAAGAAGAAGCACGCGAGACCGGCATAGAAATACCGGCAGTTTTCGAAGACATGGATGAAAAGACTGGAATGCCGAAGATTTTGCAGATTAGGGAGGATGTAGACGAGGACAATGTTTCGGCGATTGTCGAAGAGATTGTCCGCACCACGCAAGCACAGAAACTGAGCTGTGACGAGAGTCGCGTCACTGTTCCTACTGTCGTGCTCTACGATGACAGCACTCAAACTGACGTCTTGCATATGTCAGTCCAAAACTCAGCAAGAAATATAAGCGCTTTTTTCGCTTTAGGAACGACAAAAACGATCAGACCACAGTAACGGACTTGTCTGACTCAGGAATCCAGACGGATTCGGATAGTGTTGACCTCTCAGATCAGTCCACTCAATGTGAATCTGTCGAACTGGACACAGCCGAAACGCAAACTACGATAACCGAGTACTCTGACGCTGAATCGATGACAAAAGTGACGATTTTCCTCGACTCGGAGAACCAAACGGAAATCGTCCAGACCATGGACGAGGAGCTGCAAACTCATATTGTAGATTTCCTGGAAATGGAGCAGCAGACAGACATCGTGGAAACGGCCAACATTCGCATTCAAACGCCCTATCAGGAGTTCGAAGATGCAGAGGTTCAAACCGAACCGAGCGTAAGTGTAAGTGCAGAGAAGGGTGTGGACTCTGGTCATTTCTAGGAACATGACCAGAGAGCTTCCAAAATGTCGCGGGCAAAGAAACGGTTAAGACGGGCATTTGCAAAGTCAAAGTCTAGGCATAAGCGGCGAAGTTCTTATGGTGACGCTCCTGCCATGAGTGGATGGCGCGATGTGGATGAGGTACTTAGATGATGCTTGTGCGGCTCACTTTGCTTCTCTTCTCTTTCACTTTTTTTCTGCTACCTTTTTGCTTCAAGTTTTTTTTTGCTTGCACACATCGATGTCTTCCCGTTCTCACAACACAAAATACGCTTCATTCGCTTGTAGTGTGGTTAGCCATAGAAGCAATGACGAGAAGCGCGTATAACGGTTGATTTTAGGAGATAATGGAAGAGGATGAGACGGAGAGTTCGTACGACAGTTTGGACTGGGATCCAATTGATGGTATGCACGCTGAGCGACAGCGTAAGGTGAAGGATCTGACGAGAATGTTCGACAGTTTCCGCGAGCCTAGAGGCAAGGATGGCAGTCAGAGGAGCGATAGAAGCGAGAAGGACAGCAGCAAATGAGACTCCAAGTCGGTTTTGAACATGTTTTTGCCTTTCGTGTACATAAATTTTGACTATTTGCGAAATCAATAAAAATTTCCTGTCTCTGACATGCATACAGAGAGATATGGCACCTTGTACTGTTAACTTCGTGACTTTATGAGCAAAAAATGAACCCGTATTGTAGATTGCATATAAAATATTCTCTTTAGGCAGCTAACTCTTCCCACCAATTCTTGATATCATTGCAGCTCCCGATGGCCGTCTCAGTGGGGCCGAAGAAACTTTGCTCAGTCATGGCTGACGGTGCTGGTGAAGCGGATGAGCTAAGTTTTCGTAGTGTTGTATGCTCTAAAGTACAGCTAGATTTAGAGCATTATTTAGGAGAACGCATTACCGATATTCAAGTTTTGGTGGTTCGGCGATGTACCGGCACCTTTCAGTTCTTCAGGATTTTGAGGGCTTGTAAGATTTGTCGTTTCCTCTGACCACTCTTCGACGTCAGCCAATTCATGAGGGACGATCTATGGAATTGGTTGATCAAGGGAAGATTGCAGATAAGCTACCTGGAGACCCTTCGGAATCGATTTGCTCTCTGTGCGAAACTTTGAAGGGATGGGGGAGAATTCGCTTTCGTGGTTGATGTTCGCTCCGCGCCCGCCATGCGTTGACCAGGACTTCTTTGATGTTCCAAGAAGGAATTTCCGGGCTGCCTCTTGGATCATCGTGCTCGTCTAAAGTCAGAAGACATAGTGAATAGTCCTTTCATTTTTTTTGTACACCCACCTCGACTATATGGTCAATATCAATGCTTTTCCTTCTACTTCGAATCGCCTTCTTTCTTTTTCTTTGATCTGGCTGATCGTCGTCAACTTTTATTGCGTCCGCATCAGGTTCAAGTACCGGTCTCCTGACAGTATCGGAACTTCCAATTTGAGGGTGCACTTCTCCGGCTTCTAAATTCGTTCCAAACTCCCCGTGCTTTTCAAGAATGAAGGCTTTACCGTATCGGGCAATAGAGTCCTTGGCTGAAGGATTTCTGATCTTTCGCAGGCAGCATTCCAACCACGTCCGAATCGTCTGCTTTGCAACTTCCTCTTCAATTATGTATTCCATCTCTTCGCGCTGCAGAAGTTCTTCCAGCTGCAGCGACTTTCGGATGTCCACACTGCGATATGAAAGCATGCTGGAAAGTGCTTCTTCACTCTTAAGGTTTCAGAACGATAGTCTTACTAGAGAACATCATGGAAAGAAACATCATCTCCATTGTGAAGACGTTCCATTTCGTAACACATGTGCTTGAAAAGTAGCCGGTCCTTGTTGGGATCGACTTCCAAGCGACCTTTTAGGAGGCGTAGGAGGAATTTAACCCGGCATACTGGTATCACGCTCTACAATAAAGATACAAATCACCATTCTACAGATCAGATCGAATCAAAAGAAATCTGCACTCAAATCAGATTCCCTTACTTTTTGTTCGATGTCCACCATGTTCCAAACATTTTGGAAATTCCTGATGTCGGCGTAACTCAGTAAAGCGTCTTCCTCACTTGAGTAAAATAGAGAGAAGTTCTCCATGATAATAGCTGCCAGACAAAGTTAGAGCAGTATGACAACAGCACATCTTACCCACAAGAAGGTTGCGAACGATGTAGGTGATGATCAAGTAGAAGGAGCAGAAGTAAATAATAGCGCCGTAGTAGTTTCCACAGTCCGTTTCCCAGTAGTTGATACCGTCTCTCCAGTAGCAGAACGGTGCGCTCCTCATACAGTCGTGCATGATGTCATTCCAGTCCTCGCCTGTCACACTTCGGAACAGAACGACTAGCGCTTCCGACCCAGAGCGAAAGTTCACGTGTCTGCAACGAACTGTGTATTGTTTCCATCCAACGAACGGCTTACTTGGAGACTGCTTGGCCATATTTAACCATTCCGAAGAGGATTACCCCGGTATAGGCATAAAAGAGCACAAGTAGAAACATGGCTGTAATAATGAAGAAACTTCGAAACATGCTCATGACTACGGTAAGCATAAGCATCTTGAGCGTTGTGTTTCTCCCTGAATAAAGCGCTGGGCTAATTCTTAACTGCAGAGCTTACCAGTAATGGTGAAAAATCGCATGATCACAACGATATACCCAAAGGTGTAAGTGAATTTCTTAAGGCGTGTCTCTCCGCCGACCACACTGGCCGGAAGAGCGACGAAGAAGTGAGTGATTACCCAAAAAATGCCAAGCATGGTGATAAGAAGATCGATTCTGTTGCGTCTGCTTTGCCAGAAGCCGGGAACGGTAAAGGCCACTATTTTGAGCAGAATCTACGAAGCTGATGTGATACATTTACAGGGTGGATTTCATTACCTCTCCCATGAAAAGGACATTCACAATACCAGAGAAGGCCGTGAGGGCGTTCAAGGTGACATGCATCTGGTCTTCCTCCTCCACATTCCAGGGAACGAAGAGAGTAAAGGAGTTGAGCAAAACGAGACCCGCGAAAAACTAAACAATACAATGAGCGAAATATATCGATGGTAAGCTTACATTATTGAACCAGCTAGTCATGGTGATGTCATAGAGCACCCTCCTTAATTTGGCCGATTCCGCTGGTTTCGGAGGAACATGCAAAGGCTGAGCCATTTTTAGACGAGCTTTGAGGTCGTGCCATCGACGCTGATCGACAGTCAAGAGTGCTGTTCCCTGAAGGTAAGGCACAGTTGCCCGTCGCCAATTTCAGTCCTTACTCTGTTTTGAGTGTAGTTGGCAATGACGACTCCGACAAACAGAGTCAGCCCGATCATGCAGCCGATGAAGACGTAGATGTGAATGAACACTACAGCCCACTGAAAAGTATCTTCAAAATCTGCTAGAGACAACCATCTACCGGTCCCTGTCGTGCCCACAAGATATCCCTGATGACATTCCAGCCCTTGTAGGATAGCGTTTCAAAGAGGGCAAGCATAGCGTTTCCAACGTGGTCGAAGTTGAAGTTTCGAGGATTTGTCCTGAAATATTCTTTTTCAAGAGGCCTCATAAAAGTTTTGCAGCAATTACCAGACTCGAGGAACCAAAATCTTTGGATGTATTTCATCGTCGTTCTTCCCATATACTTCAAGTCGGGTAACGAAAATTTTCTGCCAGAATACTCCTGTGCAGTTTTCCTAAAAGTGACATTCGAAAACCATAATTCTAAAATCAGCCCACCCTTGTCGAGATTTCTGGATCATTGCAAGCGGCTAACTTTCCTCCGACCGTTTGCACTCCGAAGCTAGCAAATATGAACATGACCACGATCATGAGTATCGTCACAAGAACGATCTCCTTGAACCCTCTGAATAGTTCGACAACGACGCGTCGGATATGGGGAACGAGGGTGTAGATGCGAAGTGGGCGTAAGGCACGACATATCATGAGCAGCTGTGAAGGTGAGTTGATTTCTACATGCTTTGGCATGGTGAGCAAGAATATAAGACTGGTCTAGAAGTCACCTCGGTCTAGAGAAAATTGGTTAGTTATATAACTTACGATGTAGATGAACACGGTCATCATTCCGCCCACATCTCTTACTGCGGCTTGAGGGGTGAAGAAGAGTCCATTAGCGATGATCTTGACGGCCAGCTCGAAGGTCATACACAGAACGAAAAGATAGTCCATAATCTGTAAAGCATTATCCAAAAGGGACAAGGTTGGACACGAACCTGCAGGTAGAAGTTGTTCATCACTAAATTCTCTCCTGTGGTTGGCCAAGGACTTTCAAAAAGCATTGAAGCGCATGAAAGTGCTGTTACAATGACCATTGTCCAGTCGAGATAGGGCATTAGACCGACCAAAGCGCTAGAATTCAGTTGCCTGTGGTGCGCAGTGACGGCAACCTACTAGAGTTCTTTATATCGTCGCTTTATTTTCGACGTTCCTCCGTTTATTCCATCACTATTATGTTCGTACTTGGCGTAGACGATTTTATGACAAAAGCGGCGGAGTTTTGAATCTCTGCCTATGAAAAACAGAGGACGGTCGAAGTATGGATGGTTCTCGCGCATGTCTTCTTCAATGCGGTTCCTAAAATATTCCTTCTGCATTCACGAAATGTGATCAGGGTACGCCTAACCTTGTCATCTCGGCCATTTGTCGTTTTTGCTGCAGCGCTCTAATATCAATTTCGCCCTGCTTGTGGTCCTTCTTCATTCCGGCGTTTGTTGGACTCCTCAGATCCCCGTTCTCCGTCATCTGCTCGTACATAATCTGCTTTGCGCGAATCGCAGGCGTCATTGCATTGGAGCTCTGATTTCGTGATTTACTAAAGCGTAGTTCAGTTTTAAGTATGCAACGAACAAGCGCTTATGCAACACAGTGGAAAAGGTGCCAGGTGATTCGAAGGTTCCATGTGACTTACTAGAGCGTCTCCTTGCGATTACCGTAGCGAATACTCGAGCGGCCAAAGGAGGGAATGAGTGGAAATGAGTCGGTGAGAATGTGGCGGTTGCGGTTGGACGAGCTGCAAAGTGGTGTGATCACAACAAACGGTTCAACAGCACGGCAATCCGTGAAGGTGAGGGTGCGACAGTGAGGGACCGTGACCAACTCTACGACCACTTACAGAAGCAGACTGCTGATGCTGTGCTTCATCGAGAGCGGTCCGACGTGACGGACCAGTGGGGCATGCTGCCGGTGACGGAGATGGGCTATATTCCGAAAGAGCAGTTTGTGGGAACCACTATCTGAAAAGCAGCACTTTGGTAGTGAAGAGATCAACTGCCTACATACCGTTAGAGTCGTCAAAGTCGTACGTTTCACTCTCGCCGACGAACAAGTGGGTGAAGCTATCGCGCACCTTTGGAACAGGGAACTCGGCATCCACTTTTTTCAATTCCACCATTTGCGGTCTTGTTGGAAACTTTTCAAACACTTGAAGTCGAAGTGGAAGTGTTGTCCTCATACACGTTGTCGCCTCTCTGGCCTTCAACTGCTTCACTCTCTTCAAGTCCTCTTCCATTTCCAAGTTATCGAGAATTACAGCGACAAACAGACTGAGCACAATCTAAAGGAACGGTTCACAACAGCTCATCATCTTCCAGCGCTTTTCATAACAGCATCTCGACCAGTGACTTACTAAGGTAACGAAGAAGTGATATCCCACAAAATATGTGGCCGTGAAGATCACAAAGAAGGGATTGTCGATTGTTCTGAGCACTTCGATGACGAAATCAGTCCATCCTTCCTGAGTGATGATTTGAAACATCGACATAAATGCCTTAAATGTCAACATATTCTCCTTATTTCCCCCCAAGAGATGAGAGTCATACCACAGGAAAGGTCTGAAAGTAGGGTAGGTTTGGAACATTGCAAAACAGCTGTAGGGAGACGGCAGACGCAATGATAACGAAGGTCACCGTAAAAATGACCAGCCCACCGAGCTTCTTTCCAGGACTGAAGATCTAAAAATATGGAAACCTTTCCATCATCTAACAACAGTGAAGTACCTTAAAAACAAAATCTTCAAGCATTGGCGAGGCCTTGATCAGTCTCAACAGTCGAAAAACTTGAAAATAAGTGAAAATATTGAGATCGTAGAAGAACTTGATAATGTTCAATGTGCTTCCAATGCACAGCAGTAGTTCGAATTTGAAGATATTTCTTTTGATAAACTGTCGAAATCCGTAACACGCTATTTTTACGAGACATTCTATGTTGAACAATATTGTGAATCCGCACTGCAAGAATTTGTCCCATTATGAGTATGGAAGGTCTGCCCAAGCATACCTCTATGTAGTAGTAGATCTTTTTGCGTTCCTGGTCTGACGGATCATGATAGTAGACAAAAGAGGCATTGATGAAGGAGTTAAGTAGGACAAAGACAATGATAAAGCATTGGAAGCCCATGCTTCGCAAAATCTGCAAAACTCCGATCAAAGTTTTGTTCGCACGGAGGTTTACGGGATTCTCGACCACCGCTCTACTTTTAGATACAGTCTTTAGGTCTTACCGCTTGCATTTTCTTGATCTTCCCATCAACCACCTTGGCATCGGCGTCGAGACGAATCAGACGCCATCCATCCGGCCGCTTCTCCAACTTCTTAAACCGTACAAATTAGTATTCACTTTGTGACTGTGTGTAGCACCTGTCTAAAGTCGTCGTCAAAGGCAACTTCCTTCTTTGTCCACATTTCACTGAACTGAACGCGTATTTCGGCAAACGTTTCGGTAATGACGGCGATAAACACATTCTGAAGTGATCTTTCTTTTGAAAATACAACCAGGAATAGAGCACCTTGACAAGCCACGCCAAAAAGAAGATGAGTGTGGCGAAATAAATAAAGGCAAGATAGGATGGCAGTGAATCCATACAGTCGTATAATACGTATACCCATCCTTCTTCAGAGGCAGCTAAGTAGACCGTAAATAAACTGGCAACTGAACGGCGGACTTTTAGCGCTTGCTGACCATTTGTAGGCTTACCGAAATTGTTAAACATCCCGTAATATCCTTCAGACTTCGCAGTCATGTCTAATTTCATGCAGACCATATTGTCTGGGCACTGATATCCTCCTCCGCCGGGCTTTGAGCACATAGTGTCCGGTATTGCTAGATCAGCTATTGAGACGTTCTTTGGATCAGTGCCTAAGGAAGCATGTTGTACTGGGATGAAGAAATGACTGGAATACCTGGTAGGACACAGTGGTAATCCATACGTCCAAAAAGCTGAATACCCATAATAGCATAGAGCATCATGAAGAAAGTCATGAACAAGCAGACGTTTTGTACTTGTTCTCGTGAGCGTCTAAAGGAAATATGTAACTGGACCGGAACATTAAGGTGCATTGAAAATGTGCTTCAAGAAGGGATTTTCAAAGTTCTTTGATCCAGTCATGTTTAAAATTGGCTGTTGATATCTCAGGGGAATTCAAGAACTTGAAGTTGCAGTGTGTTACAACCGCATAGGCACTGAGCCGTCTCCACTTGAACCATTGTGATCAACTAATTTTCAGTCTAATTATTAAAAGTGCATAATATGTTTTATGTTTTCGCCATTGCTATATAAGGCTAAACCAACTAGACGTCTTTCAGGGCACACTAGCACACTAACACTGCGCATAGCTGACACAGACGCGCATCAGCATCATCGAAAACAGCCCGCTTCCAATGGCCAGTTTAATGAGATTTTATACTTACTTGAGCAATTGTTGAATTCGATTCTTCGGCAGTTTGAATTTGATTTGAACTTTTATGATTCGTATAACGACGACTGGACGCATACATCTGACAGTGGAGCTTATCTTATGTAAATGGGGCAGTTCGAATTGTGGAAAATAATGTGCGGCGATCTGATTGGCGTGTAGAAGCAGCGACGCGATGTGCAGAAGTAAGAGAAATAATTCAAATAAACTCCAACGACTTTGGACGTAGGAGTCGCGCTTCTGCTGAAACACGTTCGTTTTTACGGGAGACATTAGCTGAAACGGACCCTGGAGATTCCGTAGAATTTCATTTTTGCAATGCACTCAAAACAGAAGAACCCGGTTGCGAGGAAGTCGACGACGAAGATGATGTGTGATAGCGGTGGCCATATTTCTATGGTCATTGGAGTGTGCAGGCATACGGTGAACAGTGAGAGCACACAGGCTATCTGAAGGATTTTGTCGAATAGTGGCAGTTCCAGGAAATCTGAAAAATGACTGTTCATACGTTGTTTTTCTTTTGTAGTGTTAAACAACCAAAATGAGTCTAAAGACAATTTATGATTAATGGCATCAGTATAGTAAAAATGTGTATTTGAATGTCGTTCTTTAGGTCAGTGATTTGAGCACCGCATGATCATAATGGACCCAAATATGGTGAATCAAGAAGGGTGTTTCCATTCTATCAAAGGAAGGGAGATGGAAAAGTTCCTAGTTTGAATTTTTCTGGCCAAAAGGATTCACTGTTTAATTCTGAATACTATCTAGGGATAGGTATAAAACGTGGGCATAACCGCGTTCAAAAGTAATTACTCCATTCCCACCCGGACACATTAAGAAGACTTCAGAATGCATTCCTTTTTTTTTGTTATACTCGCTGACTTCGTCTATCATTAAAATGCAAAAGAAATTTGCTCAGTGGTGATGTCACGCGTCCCAAGTGTTTAATTGATCGCAAGACGGCGTTGCACCCTTTCATCGTCTGCATGTCGACGCCTCTGGCCAAGAGGCGATGATGCGACGAGGGGTCAAATTGTTGAGGATCGACAATTGCGTGACCAGCCGCGCGTAATTTTGTTTGCCTCAATTGAAACGTCCGAGCGTGTGTGAGCGAAGAACGGGATTGCTTCGCGCCACGGTGCTTGATCGTCTGATTTAAATAACGTTCTTTAGTCGACACCGAAGGGCCATTAGCGAATTGACACACGACGTAGAAGCTGTGTGTGCGGGGGTGCATTTGCTGTGGGATTAATGACGTTTAGGCAATCGGATGAGATGGGGAAAAATAAGCAAAACGTAATGTAAACTATGTTCAAAGGGCATTGAAGGAACGAAGCCAAAGTCAATAACTTAAATTTCCAAAAAATGGTGGTGGGTTGTCGAAAATGGAATCCATGATTTCCATGATGTTAACTTTGAAAGAAATAAGGGTAATAACCAGGGAACTAGTTTTGAAGTATTATCTAATGTGGTTGCGATCATTTCCATTGACATATGTAATACAAATGACATGTAAGAACTTACCCGAACTGGAAGAGGCCTTTCCAGATGACCCCAAGGCAATAAGATCGGCAATGGCAGTTATCGACTCCCTCCGCGCAGCGCCAACGATTCCAGGTGATAGTGTGGAGACGCCCGATCGTTGCATGGTCGAGTTCTTCCTGGCCAACATGGCCGAGCTGATTACCGCGGCTTTGGCCACTGAAAACTTTTTGCTCTGATGCTGTACGATGAGACTGCGTTTGCGGTTGTCCATTTCGGTACGGATAGAGAGACGGAGGCCAACTGCCGAGTGGGTATATTGTGGTAACAGTCAACGAGAGACGAACGCCGCCGGCGGCAACTTTTGATGGTGCCCGCGGACGGCTTGAATACCCTCGAAGGGCTAAATTAGGGGTTGAAGGGCGGGCCATTGCATAGCGTGCTCATGGAGCGTCGTCTGTGGATGCTCAGTTAAGACGTATTCAGACGAGCAATTTGATATCAACAAGCATTAGAGTTGTTATATGTATGCCATACAAGCAGAGCGCATTCGTCGCGTGGGTTTCCCGTTCCTCTCCGCCGTTCCCTACCCGTTTTTGGTTCCCCCGATTCGTGGTGCCAATTGACGTACAATCTGACAAAACAAAGCCGGAAATCGACTCGGGAACTTGAGTCTTGGGAAGACGGGAAAGCTTCCACGCTTCAGTTGTTCCCCCGTCCCCCCGGTTTTCCCCAGTGTCCATGTTTAGAGCACATAAGTATATGGGTCCCTTGGGACCGTTCCGACACCCTTGACGTCCAAAAGTCGCGAAACTCTCTGCGAACATTGTGCAGGGCCACAGCTTGTGCGAAAATAAAAAAAAACTTATGGAACACAAAACAGAAACAGTTGTTTTTCCATGGTTTTTCCACTAATTGTGTGTAGTGATTTGTGGAATGTGGTAGCTAAACGGGAGTTGGCTCACAAAAAAGCAAATTGGATCGGAATATATCAAATTTGCATCTGAGATAAAAGAACCTTGTATGAAAAGCACCTCGTCCAACAACGTTTCCTTCTGATTTACCTGAACTGAAAACACTATGTAAAAAAAGAATGAAAAGACTTGATGCTAAGCCTTAGTTTATCTATGACTACTCTGCAGTAAGCACTCTGCTTGCACTGCCTGTTTAGAACTTCCGATAAGCCAGTGGCAGAGCTAACCAAAAATTAGCTTTGTAAGACGACGTGCAACATTTACGATTTTTGCGATTCAATACACTTTTAATCTATTCCGTTATATTCGACTAAAATTCACTTGAAAACAAACTAGCGAAAGGACATTAAGGGGTAAAGAATATCAGTGCATATGACTATACGGAATCAAAATAGATACGTCTTGCACTATATAGTCCAAACGCCAGATGTTTTCGACTCTCGGCCCACCCACCGACTAATTAGTCAGGCGAAAACTATTCGGCTATTGATAAATTAGGCTGCTTTTCTAAAATTGTAACCTAAAAGGCCAATTTGCAATTGCTCTTCGTGACAGCAGACGCTCAGGCGTTGCGCTAGTGAGTAACTCAATAAAGCATTACTACCGCTTACTCTCGCGATCAACATAAACTAACACGAAAGTAGTTTGAAACAAGGAAATACGAGTGCGCATCAGCTGCGTCAACACACCCTCACGAACTCTTCAACACACTCTGGCAGTCAGAAGGTGCGTTAATGAAATGGCACCATTTCATTAGGCAATGTTTACCATTGCAATCAATACCCAACCATCCTAAATAGTCAAGCGCGGGACCAGGCGAATCTGTGCTCGCATCGCGTTGCTGGAAGACGATGGCCCAGTTTCGCGCAACTCTCTGCGGCGCGCTTGCAGCGAAACATGAGAGTATAAACCGAATTAAGTGTATCTGAGGAAGAGGGAGTAAGTGGATAGAGTGACTCACCGAGTAATCGAGTAGGCGCCGACATTTCAGTATTCATTTTGAGTGCGTCTGAAATGATTGCTGCTCAAGAAAATGTTATCATTAGGGAGAAGTGGATAAACAGGGTAGTTAGCAGAAATCTGATAGCACAAGACACAAAGCGACATGTTTTCGATGCACTGGGAAAAGAACAAACGATTCTACGTACAATTACTTCGACTATTGGCGTTATCTCGAAAAATCTAATTAGATCCAGGAGTGGAATTTCACTGAAAATGATCAGAAACTGTACTTATCTGTCCCTTCTAAGAGCTGCACACTTGTAATAACATTACTAAGATGAATACAGGCTATTCGAATAGTTACTTAATCTCTAGAGCACCGAGAGGTTTCGAATTAAGTGTGAAAGGAAAAATATCAATTATCCTACCATGGCCAAGGAGGTCGAGACACAAAGAATTAGTTGCAGCTGTTCGTCCGCCTAGAAAATTTAATTGGATTCTGCGAACAAAATTCAGCTTCAAATAACAAAATACTGTTGTTCTGACGTCCCTAGCCGCACCTCTCAAGATAAGAAGCGAGGTTAAGGATAAGAAACGAGGTTAAGAGCAGCACTTTGATTTGCGTAGGTTGAAGAGTGTCGAAATTTTCACACCATTACAAGTAGTATTGAGTATTACTTTCTCAAATCGGATATGCTTCTTTTGAGAAATACTTTTCTTTCTGGAATACGACACATCGGTAACTTCATATCAGAGATAAAACTGTGCTCGATGTATCTTAGAACCATACTTTATCGAATCAAGGTTGTGAAAAGGGTATTTCTGCTACCAAAAAAGCAACACAATAGAACCAATATTGGACATGAAAGTTCAATGTGGTAATAGGGAGTAAGAACTAGGGTTGGCATTCGAGTTTAAAAGGGCCGAGTCATTAAGGCAATTCGAGTCAGGTCGGATAAAGAACCTTCCAGTCATCGAGTCGAGCCAATCAGGGTAAAGAAGATCATCGAAAAAGGCAACTCGAAATTCGGCGACTCGAGTCAAGTTCCAACCCTAGTACGAACAGGTGTCTCTGCATGATCTAGAAACCGGAAATTGCGTGAACAAAAAGCTCACAAAACGTTTCTCGGGATGTCATTGTATCTTTGTGCCAGGAGAAAGTAAGGAGTCACCACACTTACACCACGCCTGGTCTGATTTTATCTCAATAGCCAGCAAGACGAAATCATACTCTCAGCGCACAAAAGGGCTTCGTAATGAAAAAAGAAAATATGATACGGCATTGAGTTTGTCAAAATATTGACTTGTTGTGATTCAAAAGCGCGAATGCAGAGTCTAGTCGCGCAAGTGGCAATTATCAATTAATTGGACGGGTAAACATAATTTTCTTTCGATTGAACGCTGAGTGGCTATGGGGATAGGGAAGGACAAACCTGCAAATGCGACCGACCACACGAAAAGAAGCGAAGAAGCCAAGGCGGCGGGGAAGACGAAGAAGAAGAAGCGAAACGCTTGCAAGAGGGTGGTGGCAATAAATTCTAGTTTTCAAAGATAGAAGACAAGATATGAATATATATGACGATGTGGGAGAGGAAAGATGTCGGCCCAAGTTGAAGCATTTGACGGCACGTTCAATCATCGGATCGCTTTGCCGTTGCTCGTCCGTTACTCGCGTCTACTTCGAACTCCACAACGGAGCGACGAAGCGAAGCGAAACCGCTGCAGGCATGGAACTGCTAACTGTAAGAGCGATTATAGATGGATGGTCGAGGAACAGGCGGTTTTGAAACATCACGGGAGTGTCGGCGACGAAGAGACCTTCTCTTCTTTGCCGACAAATTGAAATATCTTTTTCGTTATATATCGAAAAACGATTTGGACCATCGCCTTTTTCGCTTAAATAAACAAACAAGCTTTTTGAGTCAACGCCCTCCTGTCGCTCCTTTGTGCTGATTGAGGCGGCAAAGAGCGCCCTGGAGGACACTATTATGGACATCATAGGCGTCATCATAGCGGCAGCCCCTTAGCGGCGGAAATGAAAAATGTCCGTCGAGACCGGGCGCCGAACTTGTGCTTCCAAGAAACAAGAAAATTAAGCGATATTTTAGGCGGGAGATTAGAGCAGATAAGTGCGACTTGTTTTTGACTCTGCCGTTTGGGACATGTTTTTCATTTCGAAAAGTTGTAAAATATGGCCACGCTTCTGGGACAGATGGATGCCTTTGTGGAGTGTAAAAAGCAGCACGCGCTTTACCGTGTGATGCGTCAATTTACGCAGCCAGTTCACGCTGTCAACCGGGTTTCACATGTGAACCCTGAGGAGATTTTTGATGACATAGCAGATGAAACGATAGCGGAAACAGACACGCATTAGAAATGTTGAGGTACTGAAAATATCGCCTTTTAAAAGTTAAGGTTTGTTATCAAAGAGATGTATATTTCGATTCACCGTTCGATTGCACAACCTCAACCCATTTTTGGGAAAGGAACTCTAGATTCTGGTATCGTAGAAAACCAGGGGTCCAAAAATGTTTTGCCCCGCTTTTTGCCCTCTTTACTTTCTGAGTGATTTCCTCTGGTGTCGTCGTTTATGAAGGAGCACAGATGACGGTAAGGTAGAGCTAAGAGATTGTGGTAAACCAGCATATGGTACAGTACTAAACTAAATGGAGACGCTGGAGTTAATGGAAAATGGAGATCGGATGGGTCACCCTATTTCAGATTTGTTCATTCATGGTTGCAGTGCCTCAACTCAATAGGTAGTTCAGTCAACTAGGTAAGCCCTATGGTTTATAAAAAGCAGCAAATAGTTCTACCCGGCGGAAAAGGAAATGACCATTAAGAACACGATGAACTGCGTCGGTAGTCATTTAAAAGAAAGAGTGGGAGTTAAAGAAATGTTTCTTTTATTGACGTAAAAGATGTCATCTCATGCGTGCTTCCTTCATTGAAAGGCACATTTTCGGTGCTATCCTATTCTACGTGAACTCAGGAACTCATTCCAAAAGAACGAAACGTTGAACTGAGTCTGCGGTGGACAGCTTTATGAGCTATATCAACTACTGATATTAATATCAGAGGTGACAAAGCAAATGCTCCGTAAGAAGATCATGGCATCTGGAACACAACGCCGCTCGTTAATTATTTGAAAAATCGTTTTGAAATCGACAAATTTGAGCATTTTGGCTTCTTTGAAATGAGCTCCGTCATTTGAGGGCATAGTCTGTTGAGTAATGTGATTGTGGTAGCCTCCCAAAGGAAATCGATATCAATAAACTCATATGCAGTAAAAAGTAGTCTTTCGCTCGGTTTTAAACTACCTCCGTGTTCGGCAGTCCACTAATACCGGAATCGTATGCGAAAAAAGCCGGGAAGCACACAGATTCCGTCAGAAGAATATGAAGAGGCACCAAGGCACTTTCTCTGCAACTGACTCAACAATGCGCCTTGCGAGTTCTATTCTCAAACATAAAGAATAACATTAAAGATGCGTAAACCAACATAATCAGGATGACATTCTATAACCATAACGCAAAAGACGTATTTCTGCAGAACCACTCTAACCAAATGAACCAACTAATTGGTACTTTCCGCATGTTAAATCAAATGTTCAAAAATGCAGGATTAGTGCTGCTTTGAAATTTGCATAAAGTCTCCGGGTGCAAAGTCTTAGGGGCATGAGAAAGTGGCGTCTTTCAATTCATGTCAAATAATTGATTTCTTAATGATACTCTGCCACACATGTAACGTCCATGAAGCAGAAGCAAGGACTTTGTGGCGAGAATATGTGAAAAAAACGCCAACCAGAGCCAATTCATGTAGGCAGATCTCGGAGGTGACTTCTCATTTATTTTTTTTAGAGTTGAGATGAGTAGACTTACATGTTAGAATGTTAAATGGCTTTAAAATAAAGTTTCCTGTGCTTCATGTAAGTTTTTGCACTGCATTGGGAACATTCTAATGTATATTTGGGGTATTTTCATCACATTTGACAAAAAAAAATCTAATCAGCTGGTGCCTCAATCAAGCAGCAAGTCAAAAAACTGATGCTGTATTCCTTTAATCTTCTTCCTTTGAATCGTTCCTTTGTTTTAGTGGTTCCTCTATTTTAATGATTTCTCTGTTTTAATTGGTTTCTTCATTGTATTTGTTCCTTTAATATATCATTTAATATCAATTTTTGTCATTCCAGAATGGGGTCACAATGTATATGTTTTATTTTGAATTGAATGATTTACCGAGAGATTTTAACTCCTCTTTATACATATAACAACATCAGCTTGCACCGAAGGGATGTAACCCTTTGATGTCAAAGAAATTTGTACCCTTGCGCCCTTTTATTGGATAGGCTGGACTTCGACTGTTTCGATGCAGCGGTGCGGAAGAGCGTTGACGAGCAGAGAAAGACTGTCGCGCTTCTAGTGCCGAAATCCCGCTTCGCGAATATTTGCTTGTTCTTCTCCAATGCGCGGTTGTCGGTGATTTCTTGTGGCCAGAAGGGTCAACTATGCACGCTGGAATTTTAGAAAAACCCGAAGGAAAGCCGCGAGCCAAGTTATTCGACTCGGTGGGGCTCGAGGTGAAGACGATCTCTGGGGGGTCAGCTCCGATCAGGGAGGCGACGTTCTCGCGTCCACCACTCGCGGGTCGAAGTTGGCACAAAGTTTGAACAATTCTCCTCGCATTGGCCGGAGTCAGGAAAGGATTGGATGGGCCTAGAACTTGTTCCACAGTAGATGAACCAGAATCGTCCTAAAATGGCTTGTAATATGTTCAAATTGTTTAATCGAGCGATTCAACCTTTCCAAAGCGAAAACTTCTACGAGTGATTTCCGCGGCAGCACCAGCTTCCAAGCCAAGAGACAGTTGTGCAAAGGAAACCCGCAGTCTGATGCGGGAGCTTGGAACTCGCCATTCAACGCTGACACCATTCAACGATTGAGGTGCGCTCTCAGGCAGGTGGACCCGATAACCATGTACAAAAAGGAAAATATTGTATACATCACCCAAAACCTTGTGCAAACCTTAGGCGGGCGGACGTGAATACATGACTTTCCCGCTCTAGCGTTCGCTGCAGGTCTAAACAACGAGATGAGACTAAAACGCCGCAATCAACAATCATACATGTTACGTGCTGCAGCGACAACTTCAGCGGCAACTTTTAGCAGAAATTCGTGTTCCTTGCGAGTTATGGCAGAACTTTCCTTGATGAACGGAGCAGCCGTTTCTTCAACCTGTTGCGGCACATGAGATCTTTTCGGCAATTCATTAGCTTCGTCTGTTACAACATAGCCTCCATGACCTAAATATCATAAAATTCACCGATGTTATCCATATAACAAATCACTTACGTCAGCAACCAGGATATTGACCACGCATTGCACGCGAAATAAACGTCTGGATCCCCTTCGAAATCACGTCCACTTTGCCAGCAATATCACTCGCTTGTGCGATCACATCTTGTACTATACCAGGGCTGAAAACACATGAATCCATTCAAATGAAGCGGTCAAAAGAAAAGTTACCGTGCTTCCTTCGGCATTTCTCCGACAGGATCAAAGTGTAGGATCAAACGGCTTCACGACATGTAGAGCTTCACTAATGCAATGTTGGACGGCGTCTTCGAGAACTCTGCAGCGGCTCGTTCCTAATATTGTCTAGCGGTGCTGCTGCATACCACTGAAACAATCAAATATGAATGAATGGACGAGATCTCCGATGTACGATAATCGGATTGAACAGCAAATCGTCGATTTACAGAACGTCGAGGTTGGCGACTCGACGCTTCGAAGGTAGGGCATCGAGACATATAGACAGATTCCCTGTCTGAAGAGCTGACGCTTCGGACGAAGGGTATCGAGGTTGGGGACTCGACTCTTCGGAGGAAGGGCATCGAGACATATAGACAGATTCCCTGTCTGAAGAGCTGGCGCTTCGGACGAAGGGTATCGAGGTTGGGGACTCGACTCTTCGGAGAAGGGCATCGAGACATATAGACAGATTCCCTGTCTGAAGAGCTGACGCTTCGGACGAAGGGTATCGAGGTTGGGGACTCGACTCTTCCGAGGAAGGGCATCGAGACATATAGACAGATTCCCTGTCTGAAGAGCTGACGCTTCGGATGAAGGGTATCGAGGTTGGGGACTCGACTCTTCGGAGGAAGGGCATCGAGACATATAGACAGATTCCCTGTCTGAAGAGCTGACGCTTCGGACGAAGGGTATCGAGGTTGGGGACTCGACTGTTCGGAGGAAGGGCATCGAGACATATAGACAGATTCCCTGTCTGAAGAGCTGACGCTTCGGAGGAAGGGCATCGAGGTTGGGGACTCGACGCTTCGAAAGTAGGGCATCGAGGTTGCGGACTCGACGCTTCAGAGGAAGGGCATCGAGACATATACACAGATTCCCTGTCTGAAGAGCTGACGCTTCGGAGGAAGGGCATCGAGGTTGGGGACTCGACGCTTCGAAAGTAGGGCATCAAGGTTGCGGACTCGACGCTTCAGAGGAAGGGCATCGAGACATATAGACAGATTCCCTGTCTGAAGAGCTGACGCTTCGGAGGAAGGGCATCGAGGTTGGGGACTCGACGCTTCAGAGGAAGGGCATCGAGACATATAGACAGATTCCCTGTCTGAAGAGCTGACGCTTCGGACGAAGGGTATCGATGTTGGGGACTCGACGCTTCGAAGGTAGGGCATCGAGGTTGGGGGCTCGACGCTTCGAAAGTAGGGCATCGAGGTTGGGGGCTCGACGCTTCAGAGGAAGGGCATCGAGACATATAAACAGATTACCTGTCTGAAGAGCTGACGCTTCGGACGAAGGGCATCGAGGTTGGGGACTCGACGCTTCGAAAGTAGGGCATCGAGGTTTTGACGGATCCCTCGATGACGCTTCAGAGGAAGGGCATCGAGACATATACACAGATTCCCTGTCTGAAGAGCTGACGCTTCGGAGGAAGGGCATCGAGGTTGGGGACTCGACGCTTCGAAAGTAGGGCATCAAGGTTGCGGACTCGACGCTTCAGAGGAAGGGCATCGAGACATATAGACAGATTCCCTGTCTGAAGAGCTGACGCTTCGGAGGAAGGGCATCGAGGTTGGGGACTCGACGCTTCGAAAGTAGGGCATCAAGGTTGCGGACTCGACGCTTCAGAGGAAGGGCTTCGAGACATATAAACAGATTACCTGTCTGAAGAGCTGACGCTTCGGACGAAGGGCATCGAGGTTGGGGACTCGACGCTTCGAAGGTAGGGCATCGAGACATATAGACAGATTCCCTGTCTGAAGAGCTGACGCTTCGGACGAAGGGTATCGAGGTTGGGGACTCGACTCTTCGGAGGAAGGGCATCGAGACATATAGACAGATTCCCTGTCTGAAGAGCTGACGCTTCGGACGAAGGGTATCGAGGTTGGGGACTCGACTGTTCGGAGGAAGGGCATCGAGACATATAGACAGATTCCCTGTCTGAAGAGCTGACGCTTCGGACGAAGGGTATCGAGGTTGGGGACTCGACTCTTCCGAGGAAGGGCATCGAGACATATAGACAGATTCCCTGTCTGAAGAGCTGACGCTTCGGATGAAGGGTATCGAGGTTGGGGACTCGACTCTTCGGAGGAAGGGCATCGAGACATATAGACAGATTCCCTGTCTGAAGAGCTGACGCTTCGGACGAAGGGTATCGAGGTTGGGGACTCGACTGTTCGGAGGAAGGGCATCGAGACATATAGACAGATTCCCTGTCTGAAGAGCTGACGCTTCGGAGGAAGGGCATCGAGGTTGGGGACTCGACGCTTCGAAAGTAGGGCATCGAGGTTGCGGACTCGACGCTTCAGAGGAAGGGCATCGAGACATATACACAGATTCCCTGTCTGAAGAGCTGACGCTTCGGAGGAAGGGCATCGAGGTTGGGGACTCGACGCTTCGAAAGTAGGGAATCAAGGTTGCGGACTCGACGCTTCAGAGGAAGGGCATCGAGACATATAGACAGATTCCCTGTCTGAAGAGCTGACGCTTCGGAGGAAGGGCATCGAGGTTGGGGACTCGACGCTTCAGAGGAAGGGCATCGAGACATATAGACAGATTCCCTGTCTGAAGAGCTGACGCTTCGGACGAAGGGTATCGAGGTTGGGGACTCGACGCTTCGAAGGTAGGGCATCGAGGCTTGGGGGCTCGACGCTTCGAATAGATATAGACAGATTCCCTGTCTGAAGAGCTGACGCTTCGGACGAAGGGCATTCGAGGTTGGGGACTCGACGCTTCAGAGGAAGGGCATCGAGACATATAGACAGATTCCCTGTCTGAAGAGCTGACGCTTCGGACGAAGGGTATCGAGGTTGGGGACTCGACTCTTCCGAGGAAGGGCATCGAGACATATAGACAGATTCCCTGTCTGAAGAGCTGACGCTTCGGATGAAGGGTATCGAGGTTGGGGACTCGACTCTTCGGAGGAAGGGCATCGAGACATATACACAGATTCCCTGTCTGAAGAGCTGACGCTTCGGAGGAAGGGCATCGAGGTTGGGGACTCGACGCTTCGAAAGTAGGGCATCAAGGTTGCGGACTCGACGCTTCAGAGGAAGGGCATCGAGACATATAGACAGATTCCCTGTCTGAAGAGCTGACGCTTCGGACGAAGGGCATCGAGGTTGGGGACTCGACGCTTCGAAAGTAGGGCATCGAGGTTGCGGACTCGACGCTTCAGAGGAAGGGCATCGAGACATATAGACAGATTACCTGTCTGAAGAGCTGACGCTTCGGACGAAGGGCATCGAGGTTGGGGACTCGACGCTTCGAAGGTAGGGCATCGAGACATATAGACAGATTCCCTGTCTGAAGAGCTGACGCTTCGGACGAAGGGTATCGAGGTTGGGGACTCGACGCTTCGGAGGAAGGGCATCGAGACATATAGACAGATTCCCTGTCTGAAGAGCTGACGCTTCGGACGAAGGGTATCGAGGTTGGGGACTCGACGCTTCGGAGGAAGGGCATCGAGACATATAGACAGATTCCCTGTCTGAAGAGCTGACGCTTCGGACGAAGGGTATCGAGGTTGGGGACTCGACGCTTCCGAGGAAGGGCATCGAGACATATAGACAGATTCCCTGTCTGAAGAGCTGACGCTTCGGACGAAGGGTATCGAGGTTGGGGACTCGACGCTTCGGAGGAAGGGCATCGAGACATATAGACAGATTCCCTGTCTGAAGAGCTGACGCTTCGGACGAAGGGTATCGAGGTTGGGGACTCGACGCTTCGGAGGAAGGGCATCGAGACATATAGACAGATTCCCTGTCTGAAGAGCTGACGCTTCGGACGAAGGGTATCGAGGTTGGGGACTCGACGCTTCGGAGGAAGGGCATCGAGACATATAGACAGATTCCCTGTCTGAAGAGCTGACGCTTCGGACGAAGGTAGGGCATCGAGGTTGGGGACTCGACGCTTCGGAAGGTAGGGCATCGAGACATATAGACAGATTCCCTGTCTGAAGAGCTGACGCTTCGGACGAAGGGTATCGAGCGGAGGTTGGGGACTCGACGCTTCGAAGGTAGGGCATCGAGGTTGGGGGGCGGTACTCGACGCTTCGGAGGAAGGGCATCGAGACATATAGACAGATTCCCTGTCTGAAGAGCTGACGCTTCGGACGAAGGGCATCGAGGTTGGGGACTCGACGCTTCGAAGGTAGGGCATCGAGACATATAGACAGATTCCCTGTCTGAAGAGCTGACGCTTCGGACGAAGGGTATCGAGGTTGGGGACTCGACGCTTCGAAGGTAGGGCATCGAGGTTGGGGACTCGACGCTTCAGAGGAAGGGCATCGAGACATATAGACAGATTCCCTGTCTGAAGAGCTGACGCTTCGGACGAAGGGCATCGAGGTTGGGGACTCGACGCTTCAGAGGAAGGGCATCGAGACATATAGACAGATTCCCTGTCTGAAGAGCTGACGCTTCGGACGAAGGGTATCGAGGTTGGGGACTCGACGCTTCGAAAGTAGGGCATCGAGGTTGGGGACTCGACGCTTCGGAGGAAGGGCATCGAGACATATAGACAGATTCCCTGTCTGAAGAGCTGACGCTTCGGACGAAGGGTATCGAGGTTGGGGACTCGACGCTTCGGAGGAAGGGCATCGAGGGCATCGAGACATATAGACAGATTCCCTGTCTGAAGAGCTGACGCTTCGGACGAAGAGTATCGAGGTTGGGGACTCGACGCTTCGAAGGTAGGGCATCGAGACATATAGACAGATTCCCTGTCTGAAGAGCTGACGCTTCGGACGAAGGGCATCGAGGTTGGGGACTCGACGCTTCGAAAGTAGGGCATCGAGGTTGGGGACTCGACGCTTCGGAGGAAGGGCATCGAGACATATAGACAGATTCCCTGTCTGAAGAGCTGACGCTTCGGACGAAGGGTATCGAGGTTGGGGACTCGACGCTTCGAAAGTAGGGCATCGAGGTTGGCGGACTCGACGCTTCGGAGGAAGGGCATCGAGACATATAGACAGATTCCCTGTCTGAAGAGCTGACGCTTCGGACGAAGGGCATCGAGGTTGGGGACTCGACGCTTCAGAGGAAGGGCATCGAGACATATAGACAGATTCCCTGTCTGAAGAGCTGACGCTTCGGACGAAGGGTATCGATGTTGGGGACTCGACGCTTCGAAGGAAGGGCATCGAGGTTGGGGACTCGACGCTTCGAAAGTAGGGCATCGAGGTTGGGGACTCGACGCTTCGGAGGAAGGGCATCGAGACATATAGACAGATTCCCTGTCTGAAGAGCTGACGCTTCGGACGAAGGGCATCGAGGTTGGGGACTCGACGCTTCGAAGGTAGGGCATCGAGACATATAGACAGATTCCCTGTCTGAAGAGCTGACGCTTCGGACGAAGGGTATCGAGGTTGGGGACTCGACGCTTCGAAGGTAGGGCATCGAGGTTGGGGACTCGACGCTTCAGAGGAAGGGCATCGAGACATATAGACAGATTCCCTGTCTGAAGAGCTGACGCTTCGGACGAAGGGCATCGAGGTTGGGGACTCGACGCTTCAGAGGAAGGGCATCGAGACATATAGACAGATTCCCTGTCTGAAGAGCTGACGCTTCGGACGAAGGGTATCGAGGTTGGGGACTCGACGCTTCGGAGGAAGGGCATCGAGACATATAGACAGATTCCCTGTCTGAAGAGCTGACGCTTCGGACGAAGGGCATCGAGGTTGGGGACTCGACGCTTCAGAGGAAGGGCATCGAGACATATAGACAGATTCCCTGTCTGAAGAGCTGACGCTTCGGACGAAGGGTATCGAGGTTGGGGACTCGACGCTTCGGAGGAAGGGCATCGAGACATATAGACAGATTCCCTGTCTGAAGAGCTGACGCTTCGGACGAAGAGTATCGAGGTTGGGGACTCGACGCTTCAGAGGAAGGGCATCGAGACATATAGACAGATTCCCTGTCTGAAGAGCTGACGCTTCGGACGAAGGGTATCGAGGTTGGGGACTCGACGCTTCGGAGGTAGGGCATCGAGACATATAGACAGATTCCCTGTCTGAAGAGCTGACGCTTCGGACGAAGAGCATCAAGGTTGGGGACTCGACGCTTCGAAGGTAGGGCATCGAGACATATAGACAGATTCCCTGTCTGAAGAGCTGACGCTTCGAAAGTAGGGCATCGAGGTTGGGGACTCGACGCTTCAGAGGAAGGGCATCGAGACATATAGACAGATTCCCTGTCTGAAGAGCTGACGCTTCGGACGAAGGGCATCGAGGTTGGGGACTCGACGCTTCAGAGGAAGGGCATCGAGACATATAGACAGATTCCCTGTCTGAAGAGCTGACGCTTCGGACGAAGGGCATCGAGGTTGGGGACTCGACGCTTCGAAGGTAGGGCATCGAGACATATAGACAGATTCCCTGTCTGAAGAGCTGACGCTTCGGACGAAGGGCATCGAGGTTGGGGACTCGACGCTTCGAAGGTAGGGCATCGAGACATATAGACAGATTCCCTGTCTGAAGAGCTGACGCTTCGGACGAAGGGTATCGAGGTTGGGGACTCGACGCTTCGAAGTAGGCATCAGGTTGGGGACTCGACGCTTCGGAGGAAGGGCATCGAGACATATAGACAGATTCCCTGTCTGAAGAGCTGACGCTTCGGACGAAGGGTATCGAGGTTGGGGACTCGACGCTTCGGAGGAAGGGCATCGAGACATATAGACAGATTCCCTGTCTGAAGAGCTGACGCTTCGGACGAAGGGTATCGAGGTTGGGGACTCGACGCTTCGGAGGAAGGGCATCGAGACATATAGACAGATTCCCTGTCTGAAGAGCTGACGCTTCGGACGAAGGGTATCGAGGTTGGGGACTCGACGCTTCGGAGGAAGGGCATCGAGACATATAGACAGATTCCCTGTCTGAAGAGCTGACGCTTCGGACGAAGGGTATCGAGGTTGGGGACTCGACGCTTCGGAGGAAGGGCATCGAGACATATAGACAGATTCCCTGTCTGAAGAGCTGACGCTTCGGACGAAGGGCATCGAGGTTGGGGACTCGACGCTTCGGAGGTAGGGCATCGAGACATATAGACAGATTCCCTGTCTGAAGAGCTGACGCTTCGGACGAAGGGTATCGAGGTTGGGGACTCGACGCTTCGAAGGTAGGGCATCGAGACATATAGACAGATTCCCTGTCTGAAGAGCTGACGCTTCGGACGAAGGGTATCGAGGTTGGGGACTCGACGCTTCGAAAGTAGGGCATCGAGGTTGGGGACTCGACGCATTCAGGAGGAAGGGCATCGAGACATATAGACAGATTCCCTGTCTGAAGAGCTGACGCTTCGGACGAAGGGTATCGAGGTTGGGGACTCGACGCTTCGGAGGTAGGGCATCGAGACATATAGACAGATTCCCTGTCTGAAGAGCTGACGCTTCGGACGAAGGGTATCGAGGTTGGGGACTCGACGCTTCGAAGGTAGGGCATCGAGACATATAGACAGATTCCCTGTCTGAAGAGCTGACGCTTCGGACGAAGGGTATCGAGGTTGGGGACTCGACGCTTCGGAGGTAGGGCATCGAGACATATAGACAGATTCCCTGTCTGAAGAGCTGACGCTTCGGACGAAGGGTATCGAGGTTGGGGACTCGACGCTTCGAAGGTAGGGCATCGAGGTTGGGGACTCGACGCTTCGAGAGGAAGGGCATCGAGACATATAGACAGATTCCCTGTCTGAAGAGCTGACGCTTCGGACGAAGGGTATCGAGGTTGGGGACTCGACGCTTCGGAGGTAGGGCATCGAGACATATAGACAGATTCCCTGTCTGAAGAGCTGACGCTTCGGACGAAGGGTATCGAGGTTGGGGACTCGACGCTTCGAAAGTAGGGCATCGAGGTTGGGGACTCGACGCTTCGGAGGAAGGGCATCGAGACATATAGACAGATTCCCTGTCTGAAGAGCTGACGCTTCGGACGAAGGGTATCGAGGTTGGGGACTCGACGCTTCGAAGGTAGGGCATCGAGATATAAAAAAATTCCCCCTTTTAAAAGCTCACCCTCCGGAGAAGAGATCGTTGGGGACTCGACGCTTCGGAGGAAGGGCATCGAGACATATAGACAGATTCCTGTCTGAAGAGCTGACGCTTCGGACGAAGATCGAGGTTGGGGACCGACGCTTCGGACGAAGGGCATCGAGGTTGGGGACTCGACGCTTCGGAGGATAGGGGCATCGAGACATATAGACAGATTCCCTGTCTGAAGAGCTGACGCTTCGGACGAAGGGTACGACGCTTCGAAGGTAGGGCATCGAGGTTGGGGACTCGACGCTTCGGAGGAAGGGCATCGAGACATATAGACAGATTCCCTGTCTGAAGAGCTGACGCTTCGGACGAAGGGTATCGAGGTTGGGGACTCGACGCTTCGGAGGTAGGGCATCGAGACATATAGACAGATTCCCTGTCTGAAGAGCTGACGCTTCGGACGAAGGGTATCGAGGTTGGGGACTCGACGCTTCGGAGGTAGGGCATCGAGACATATAGACAGATTCCCTGTCTGAAGAGCTGACGCTTCGGACGAAGGGTATCGAGGTTGGGGACTCGACGCTTCGAAGGGAGGGCATCGAGACATATAGACAGATTCCCTGTCTGAAGAGCTGACGCTTCGGACGAAGGGTATCGAGGTTGGGGACTCGACGCTTCGGAGGAAGGGCATCGAGACATATAGACAGATTCCCTGTCTGAAGAGCTGACGCTTCGGACGAAGGGTATCGAGGTTGGGGACTCGACGCTTCGGAGGTAGGGCATCGAGACATATAGACAGATTCCCTGTCTGAAGAGCTGACGCTTCGGACGAAGGGTATCGAGGTTGGGGACTCGACGCTTCGAAGGTAGGGCATCGAGACATATAGACAGATTCCCTGTCTGAAGAGCTGACGCTTCGGACGAAGGGTATCGAGGTTGGGGACTCGACGCTTCGGAGGTAGGGCATCGAGACATATAGACAGATTCCCTGTCTGAAGAGCTGACGCTTCGGACGAAGGGTATCGAGGTTGGGGACTCGACGCTTCGGAGGTAGGGCATCGAGACATATAGACAGATTCCCTGTCTGAAGAGCTGACGCTTCGGACGAAGGGCATATCGAGGTTGGGGACTCGACGCTTCGGAGGTAGGGCATCGAGACATATAGACAGATTCCCTGTCTGAAGAGCTGACGCTTCGGACGAAGGGTATCGAGGTTGGGGACTCGACGCTTCGAAGGTAGGGCATCGAGACATATAGACAGATTCCCTGTCTGAAGAGCTGACGCTTCGGACAGGTATCGAGGGACTCGACGCTTCGAAGAAGGGCATCGAGACATCGGAGGCAGGGCATCGAGGTCTGGGAAGAGCTGACGCTTCGACGAAGGGTATCGAGGTTGGGGACTCGACGCTTCGGAGGAGGGCATCGAGACATATAGACAGATTCCCTGTCTGAAGAGCTGACGCTTCGGACGAAGGGTATCGAGGTTGGGGACTCGACGCTTCGAAGGTAGGGCATCGAGGATGGGGGCTCGACGCTTCGAAGGAAGGGCATCGAGACATATAGACAGATTCCCTGTCTGAAGAGCTGACGCTTCGGACGAAGGGTATCGAGGTTGGGGACTCGACGCTTCGGAGGAAGGGCATCGAGACATATAGACAGATTCCCTGTCTGAAGAGCTGACGCTTCGGACGAAGGGTATCGAGGTTGGGGACTCGACGCTTCGGAGGAAGGGCATCGAGACATATAGACAGATTCCCTGTCTGAAGAGCTGACGCTTCGGACGAAGGGTATCGAGGTTGGGGACTCGACGCTTCGGAGGAAGGGCATCGAGACATATAGACAGATTCCCTGTCTGAAGAGCTGACGCTTCGGACGAAGGGTATCGAGGTTGGGGACTCGACGCTTCGGAGGAAGGGCATCGAGACATATAGACAGATTCCCTGTCTGAAGAGCTGACGCTTCGGACGAAGGGTATCGAGGTTGGGGACTCGACGCTTCGAGGCACAGGTAGGGCATCGAGACATATAGACAGATTCCCTGTCTGAAGAGCTGACGCTTCGGACGAAGGGTATCGAGGTTGGGGACTCGACGCTTCGAAGGTAGGGCATCGAGACATATAGACAGATTCCCTGTCTGAAGAGCTGACGCTTCGGACGAAGGGTATCGAGGTTGGGGACTCGACGCTTCGGAGGTAGGGCATCGAGACATATAGACAGATTCCCTGTCTGAAGAGCTGACGCTTCGGACGAAGGGTATCGAGGTTGGGGACTCGACGCTTCGGAGGTAGGGCATCGAGACATATAGACAGATTCCCTGTCTGAAGAGCTGACGCTTCGGACGAAGGGTATCGAGGTTGGGGACTCGACGCTTCGCATGTAGGGCATCGAGACATATAGACAGATTCCCTGTCTGAAGAGCTGACGCTTCGGACGAAGGGTATCGAGGTTGGGGACTCGACGCTTCGGAGGTAGGGCATCGAGACATATAGACAGATTCCCTGTCTGAAGAGCTGACGCTTCGGACGAAGGGTATCGAGGTTGGGGACTCGACGCTTCGAAGGTAGGGCATCGAGACATATAGACAGATTCCCTGTCTGAAGAGCTGACGCTTCGGACGAAGGGTATCGAGGTTGGGGACTCGACGCTTCGAAAGTAGGGCATCGAGGTTGGGGACTCGACGCTTCGGAGGTAGGGCATCGAGACATATAGACAGATTCCCTGTCTGAAGAGCTGACGCTTCGGACGAAGGGTATCGAGGTTGGGGACTCGACGCTTCGGAGGTAGGGCATCGAGACATATAGACAGATTCCCTGTCTGAAGAGCTGACGCTTCGGACGAAGGGTATCGAGGTTGGGGACTCGACGCTTCGGAGGTAGGGCATCGAGACATATAGACAGATTCCCTGTCTGAAGAGCTGACGCTTCGGACGAAGGGTATCGAGGTTGGGGACTCGACGCTTCGAAGGTAGGGCATCGAGACATATAGACAGATTCCCTGTCTGAAGAGCTGACGCTTCGGACGAAGGGTATCGAGGTTGGGGACTCGACGCTTCGAAGGTAGGGCATCGAGGTTGGGGACTCGACGCATCGGAGGTAGGGCATCGAGACATATAGACAGATTCCCTGTCTGAAGAGCTGACGCTTCGGACGAAGGGTATCGAGGTTGGGGACTCGACGCTTCGGAGGTAGGGCATCGAGACATATAGACAGATTCCCTGTCTGAAGAGCTGACGCTTCGGACGAAGGGTATCGAGGTTGGGGACTCGACGCTTCGAAGGTAGGGCATCGAGACATATAGACAGATTCCCTGTCTGAAGAGCTGACGCTTCGGACGAAGGGTATCGAGGTTGGGGACTCGACGCTTCGGAGGTAGGGCATCGAGACATATAGACAGATTCCCTGTCTGAAGAGCTGACGCTTCGGACGAAGGGTATCGAGGTTGGGGACTCGACGCTTCGGAGGTAGGGCATCGAGACATATAGACAGATTCCCTGTCTGAAGAGCTGACGCTTCGGACGAAGGGTATCGAGGTTGGGGGCTCGACGCATCGGAGGTAGGGCATCGAGATATATAGACAGATTCCCTGTCTGAATAGCTGACGCTTCGAAGGTAGGGCATCGAGGTTGGGGACTCGACGCTTCGGAGGAAGGGCATCGAGACATATAGACAGATTCCCTGTCTGAAGAGCTGACGCTTCGGACGAAGGGTGATCGAGGTTGGGGACTCGACGCATCGGAGGTAGGGCATCGAGACATATAGACAGATTCCCTGTCTGAAGAGCTGACGCTTCGGACGAAGCGTATCGAGGTCTGGGGAGCTCGACGCTTCGGAAAGTAGGGCATCGAGGTTGGGGACTCGACGCTTCGGAGGAAGGGCATCGAGACATATAGACAGATTCCCTGTCTGAAGAGCTGACGCTTCGGACGAAGGGTATCGAGGTTGGGGACTCGACGCTTCGGAGGTAAGGGCATCGAGACATATAGACAGATTCCCTGTCTGAAGAGCTGACGCTTCGGACGAAGGGTATCGAGGTTGGGGACTCGACGCTTCGAAGGTAGGGCATCGAGGGGGACATCGACGCATCGGAGGTAGGGCATCGAGACATATAGACAGATTCCCTGTCTGAAGAGCTGACGCTTCGGACGAAGGGTATCGAGGTTGGGGACTCGACGCTTCGAAAGTAGGGCATCGAGGTTGGGGACTCGACGCTTCGGAGGAAGGGCATCGAGACATATAGACAGATTCCCTGTCTGAAGAGCTGACGCTTCGGACGAAGGGTATCGAGGTTGGGGACTCGACGCTTCGGAGGTAGGGCATCGAGACATATAGACAGATTCCCTGTCTGAAGAGCTGACGCTTCGGACGAAGGGTATCGAGGTTGGGGACTCGACGCTTCGAAGGTAGGGCATCGAGACATATAGACAGATTCCCTGTCTGAAGAGCTGACGCTTCGGACGAAGGGTATCGAGGTTGGGGACTCGACGCTTCGAGGGTAGGGCATCGAGAGAGACATATAGACAGATTCCCTGTCTGAAGAGCTGACGCTTCGGACGAAGGGTATCGAGGTTGGGGACTCGACGCTTCGTAGGTAGGGCATCGAGACATATAGACAGATTCCCTGTCTGAAGAGCTGACGCTTCGGACGAAGGGTATCGAGGTTGGGGACTCGACGCTTCGGAGGTAGGGCATCGAGACATATAGACAGATTCCCTGTCTGAAGAGCTGACGCTTCGGACGAAGGGTATCGAGGTTGGGGACTCGACGCTTCGAAGGTAGGGCATCGAGGTTGGGGGCTCGACGCATCGGAGGAAGGGCATCGAGACATATAGACAGATTCCCTGTCTGAAGAGCTGACGCTTCGGACGAAGGGTATCGAGGTTGGGGACTCGACGCTTCGAAGGTAGGGCATCGAGACATATAGACAGATTCCCTGTCTGAAGAGCTGACGCTTCGGACGAAGGGCATCGAGACATATAGACAGATTCCCTGTCTGAAGAGCTGACGCTTCGGACGAAGGGTATCGAGGTTGGGGACTCGACGCTTCGGAGGTAGGGCATCGAGACATATAGACAGATTCCCTGTCTGAAGAGCTGACGCTTCGGACGAAGGGTATCGAGGTTGGGGACTCGACGCTTCGGAGGTAGGGCATCGAGACATATAGACAGATTCCCTGTCTGAAGAGCTGACGCTTCGGACGAAGGGTATCGAGGTTGGGGACTCGACGCATCGGAGGTAGGGCATCGAGACATATAGACAGATTCCCTGTCTGAAGAGCTGACGCTTCGGACGAAGGGTATCGAGGTTGGGGACTCGACGCTTCGAAGGTAGGGCGAGGTAGGGCATCGAGACATATAGACAGATTCCCTGTCTGAAGAGCTGACGCTTCGGACGAAGGGTATCGAGGTTGGGGACTCGACGCTTCGAAGGTAGGGCATCGAGGTTGGGGGCTCGACGCTTCGGAGGTAGGGCATCGAGACATATAGACAGATTCCCTGTCTGAAGAGCTGACGCTTCGGACGAAGGGTATCGAGGTTGGGGACTCGACGCATCGGAGGTAGGGCATCGAGACATATAGACAGATTCCCTGTCTGAAGAGCTGACGCTTCGGACGAAGGGTATCGAGGTTGGGGACTCGACGCATCGGAGGTAGGGCATCGAGACATATAGACAGATTCCCTGTCTGAAGAGCTGACGCTTCGGACGAAGGGTATCGAGGTTGGGGACTCGACGCTTCGAAGGTAGGGCCGGTTGGGGACTCGACGCTTCGGAGGAAGGGCATCGAGACATATAGACAGATTCCCTGTCTGAAGAGCTGACGCTTCGGACGAAGCGTATCGAGGTTGGGGACTCGACGCTTCGGAGGTAGGGCATCGAGACATATAGACAGATTCCCTGTCTGAAGAGCTGACGCTTCGGACGAAGGGTATCGAGGTTGGGGACTCGACGCATCGGAGGTAGGGCATCGAGACATATAGACAGATTCCCTGTCTGAAGAGCTGACGCTTCGGACGAAGGGTATCGAGGTTGGGGACTCGACGCTTCGAAGGTAGGGCATCGAGGTTGGCGACTCGAGGCATCGGAGGTAGGGCATCGAGACATATAGACAGATTAAGTGTCTGAAGAGCTGACGCTTCGGACGAAGGGTATCGAGGTTGGGGACTCGACGTATCGGAGGTAGTGCATCGAGACATATAGACAGATTCCCTGTCTGAAGAGCTGACGCTTCGGACGAAGGGCATCGAGGTTGGGGACTCGACGCTTCGAGGTAGGGCATCGAGACATATAGACAGATTCCCTGTCTGAAGAGCTGACGCTTCGGACGAAGGGTATCGAGGTTGGGGACTCGACGCTTCGGAGGAAGGGCATCGAGACATATAGACAGATTCCCTGTCTGAAGAGCTGACGCTTCGGACGAAGGGTATCGAGGTTGGGGACTCGACGCTTCGGAGGTAGGGCATCGAGACATATAGACAGATTCCCTGTCTGAAGAGCTGACGCTCGACGAATGCGAGGTTGGGGACTCGACGCTTCGGAGGAAGGGCATCGAGGTTGGGGGCTCGACGCATCGGAGGAAGGGCATCGAGACATATAGACAGATTCCCTGTCTGAAGAGCTGACGCTTCGGACGAAGGGTATCGAGGTTGGGGACTCGACGTATCGGAGGTAGGGCATCGAGACATATAGACAGATTCCCTGTCTGAAGAGCTGACGCTTCGGACGAAGGGTATCGAGGTTGGGGACTCGACGCTTCGGAGGTAGGGCATCGAGACATATAGACAGATTCCCTGTCTGAAGAGCTGACGCTTCGGACGAAGGGTATCGAGGTTGGGGACTCGACGCTTCGGAGGTAGGGCATCGAGACATATAGACAGATTCCCTGTCTGAAGAGCTGACGCTTCGGACGAAGGGCGGTAGGGCTCGAGGTTGGGGACTCGACGCTTCGGAGGTCGAGGTGGGGCCCGCTCGAGGAGGGCATCGAGACATATAGACAGATTCCCTGTCTGAAGAGCTGACGCTTCGGACGAAGGGTATCGAGGTTGGGGACTCGACGCTTCGGAGGTAGGGCATCGAGACATATAGACAGATTCCCTGTCTGAAGAGCTGACGCTTCGGACGAAGGGTATCGAGGTTGGGGACTCGACGCTTCGGAGGTAGGGCATCGAGACATATAGACAGATTCCCTGTCTGAAGAGCTGACGCTTCGGACGAAGAGTGATCGAGGTTGGGGACTCGACGCTTCGGAGGTAGGGCATCGAGACATATAGACAGATTCCCTGTCTGAAGAGCTGACGCTTCGGACGAAGGGTATCGAGGTTGGGGACTCGACGCTCAGGTAGGGCATCGAGGTTGGGGGCTCGACGCTTCGGAGGAAGGGCATCGAGACATATAGACAGATTCCCTGTCTGAAGAGCTGACGCTTCGGACGAAGGGTAGTCGAGGGCTTCGGGGCCATTGCTCGACGCTTCGGAGGTAGGGCATCGAGACATATAGACAGATTCCCTGTCTGAAGAGCTGACGCTTCGGACGAAGGGTATCGAGGTTGGGGACTCGACGCTTCGAAAGTAGGGCACGAGGACTCGACGCTTCGGAGGAAGGGCATCGAGACATATAGACAGATTCCCTGTCTGAAGAGCTGACGCTTCGGACGAAGGGTATCGAGGTTGGGGACTCGACGCTTCGGAGGAAGGGCATCGAGACATATAGACAGATTCCCTGTCTGAAGAGCTGACGCTTCGGACGAAGGGTATCGAGGTTGGGGACTCGACGCTTCGAGCGTAAAGGGCATCGAGGTTGGGGACTCGACGCATCGGAGGTAGGGCATCGAGACATATAGACAGATTCCCTGTCTGAAGAGCTGACGCTTCGGACGAAGGGTATCGAGGTTGGGGACTCGACGCTTCGAAGTAGGGCATCGAGGGGAGGAGGTAGGGCATCGAGACATATAGACAGATTCCCTGTCTGAAGAGCTGACGCTTCGGACGAAGGGTATCGAGGTTGGGGACTCGACGCTTCGGAGGTAGGGCATCGAGACATATAGACAGATTCCCTGTCTGAAGAGCTGACGCTTCGGACGAAGGGTATCGAGGTTGGGGACTCGACGCATCGGAGGTAGGGCATCGAGACATATAGACAGATTCCCTGTCTGAAGAGCTGACGCTTCGGACGAAGGGTATCGAGGTTGGGGACTCGACGCTTCGAAAGTAGGGCATCGAGGTTGGGGACTCGACGCATCGGAGGTAGGGCATCGAGACATATAGACAGATTCCCTGTCTGAAGAGCTGACGCTTCGGACGAAGCGTGTCGAGGTTGGGGACTCGACGCATCGGAGGTAGGGCATCGAGACATATAGACAGATTCCCTGTCTGAAGAGCTGACGCTTCGGACGAAGGGTATCGAGGTTGGGGACTCGACGCTTCGAAGGTAGGGCATCGAGGTTGGGGCCGACGCCGGAGGCGGAGGGGCATATAGACAGATTCCCTGTCTGAAGAGCTGACGCTTCGGACGAAGCGTGTATCGAGGTTGGGGACTCGACGCATCGGAGGTAGGGCATCGAGACATATAGACAGATTCCCTGTCTGAAGAGCTGACGCTTCGGACGAAGGGTATCGAGGTTGGGGACTCGACGCTTCGAAGGTAGGGCATCGAGACATATAGACAGATTCCCTGACACAGATTCCCTGTCTGAAGAGGCTGACGCTTCGGACGAAGGGCATCGAGGTTGGGGACTCGACGCTTCGGAGGAAGGGCATCGAGACATATAGACAGATTCCCTGTCTGAAGAGCTGACGCTTCGGACGAAGGGTATCGAGGTTGGGGACTCGACGTATCGGAGGTAGGGCATCGAGACATATAGACAGATTCCCTGTCTGAAGAGCTGACGCTTCGGACGAAGGGTATCGAGGTTGGGGACTCGACGCATCGGAGGTAGGGCATCGAGACATATAGACAGATTCCCTGTCTGAAGAGCTGACGCTTCGGACGAAGGGTATCGAGGTTGGGGACTCGACGCTTCGGAGGTAGGGCATCGAGACATATAGACAGATTCCCTGTCTGAAGAGCTGACGCTTCGGACGAAGGGTGTCGAGGTTGGGGACTCGACGCTTCGAAGGTAGGGCATCGAGGTTGGGGGCTCGACGCTTCGGAGGAAGGGCATCGAGACATATAGACAGATTCCCTGTCTGAAGAGCTGACGCTTCGGACGAAGGGTATCGAGGTTGGGGACTCGACGCTTCGAAGGTAGGGCATCGAGGTAGGGCATCGAGACATATAGACAGATTCCCTGTCTGAAGAGCTGACGCTTCGGACGAAGGGTATCGAGGTTGGGGACTCGACGCTTCGGAGGTAGGGCATCGAGACATATAGACAGATTCCCTGTCTGAAGAGCTGACGCTTCGGACGAAGGGTATCGAGGTTGGGGACTCGACGCTTCGGAGGTAGGGCATCGAGACATATAGACAGATTCCCTGTCTGAAGAGCTGACGCTTCGGACGAAGGGTATCGAGGTTGGGGACTCGACGCTTCGAAAGTAGGGCATCGAGGTTGGGGACTCGACGCTTCGGAGGAAGGGCATCGAGACATATAGACAGATTCCCTGTCTGAAGAGCTGACGCTTCGGACGAAGGGTATCGAGGTTGGGGACTCGACGCTTCGGAGGTAGGGCATCGAGACATATAGACAGATTCCCTGTCTGAAGAGCTGACGCTTCGGACGAAGGGTATCGAGGTTGGGGACTCGACGCTTCGAGGTAGGGCATCGAGACATATAGACAGATTCCCTGTCTGAAGAGCTGACGCTTCGGACGAAGGGTATCGAGGTTGGGGACTCGACGCTTCGGAGGTAGGGCATCGAGACATATAGACAGATTCCCTGTCTGAAGAGCTGACGCTTCGGACGAAGGGTATCGAGGTTGGGGACTCGACGCTTCGGAGGAAGGGCATCGAGACATATAGACAGATTCCCTGTCTGAAGAGCTGACGCTTCGGACGAAGGGTATCGAGGTTGGGGACTCGACGCTTCGGAGGAAGGGCATCGAGACATATAGACAGATTCCCTGTCTGAAGAGCTGACGCTTCGGACGAAGGGTGTGGAGGTTGGGGACTCGACGCATCGGAGGTAGGGCATCGAGACATATAGACAGATTCCCTGTCTGAAGAGCTGACGCTTCGGACGAAGGGTATCGAGGTTGGGGACTCGACGCTTCGGAGGTAGGGCATCGAGACATATAGACAGATTCCCTGTCTGAAGAGCTGACGCTTCGGACGAAGGGTGTCGAGGTTGGGGACTCGACGCTTCGGAGGAAGGGCATCGAGACATATAGACAGATTCCCTGTCTGAAGAGCTGACGCTTCGGACGAAGGGTATCGAGGTTGGGGACTCGACGCTTCGGAGGAAGGGCATCGAGACATATAGACAGATTCCCTGTCTGAAGAGCTGACGCTTCGGACGAAGGGTATCGAGGTTGGGGACTCGACGCTTCGGAGGAAGGGCATCGAGACATATAGACAGATTCCCTGTCTGAAGAGCTGACGCTTCGGACGAAGGGTATCGAGGTTGGGGACTCGACGCTTCGAAAGTAGGGCATCGAGGTTGGGGACTCGACGCTTCGGAGGAAGGGCATCGAGACATATAGACAGATTCCCTGTCTGAAGAGCTGACGCTTCGGACGAAGGGTATCGAGGTTGGGGACTCGACGCTTCGGAGGAAGGGCATCGAGACATATAGACAGATTCCCTGTCTGAAGAGCTGACGCTTCGGACGAAGGGTATCGAGGTTGGGGACTCGACGCTTCGGAGGAAGGGCATCGAGACATATAGACAGATTCCCTGTCTGAAGAGCTGACGCTTCGGACGAAGGGTATCGAGGTTGGGGACTCGACGCTTCGAAGGTAGGGCATCGAGGGCATGGAGACATATATCGACGCTATAGACAGATTCACCTGTCTGAAGAGCTGACGCTTCGGACGAAGGGTATCGAGGTTGGGGACTCGACGCTTCGGAGGTAGGGCATCGAGACATATAGACAGATTCCCTGTCTGAAGAGCTGACGCTTCGGACGAAGGGTATCGAGGTTGGGGACTCGACGCTTCGGAGGTAGGGCATCGAGACATATAGACAGATTCCCTGTCTGAAGAGCTGACGCTTCGGACGAAGGGTATCGAGGTTGGGGACTCGACGCTTCGAAGGTAGGGCATCGAGACATATAGACAGATTCCCTGTCTGAAGAGCTGACGCTTCGGACGAAGGGTATCGAGGTTGGGGACTCGACGCTTCGGAGGAAGGGCATCGAGACATATAGACAGATTCCCTGTCTGAAGAGCTGACGCTTCGGACGAAGGGCATCGAGGTTGGGGACTCGACGCTTCGAGAGGTAGGGCATCGAGACATATAGACAGATTCCCTGTCTGAAGAGCTGACGCTTCGGACGAAGGGTATCGAGGTTGGGGACTCGACGCTTCGAAGGTAGGGCATCGAGGTTGGGGACTCGACGCTTCGGAGGAAGGGCATCGAGACATATAGACAGATTCCCTGTCTGAAGAGCTGACGCTTCGGACGAAGGGTATCGAGGTTGGGGACTCGACGCTTCGGAGGAAGGGCATCGAGACATATAGACAGATTCCCTGTCTGAAGAGCTGACGCTTCGGACGAAGGGTATCGAGGTTGGGGACTCGACGCTTCGAAAGTAGGGCATCGAGGTTGGGGGCTCGACGCTTCGGAGGAAGGGCATCGAGACATATAGACAGATTCCCTGTCTGAAGAGCTGACGCTTCGGACGAAGGGTGTCGAGGTTGGGGACTCGAAGGAAGGGCATCGAGGTTGGGGACTCGACGCTTCGGAGGAAGGGCATCGAGACATATAGACAGATTCCCTGTCTGAAGAGCTGACGCTTCGGACGAAGGGTATCGAGGTTGGGGACTCGAGGGGGGGCTCGACGCTTCGGAGGAAGGGCATCGAGACATATAGACAGATTCCCTGTCTGAAGAGCTGACGCTTCGGACGAAGGGTATCGAGGTTGGGGACTCGACGCTTCGAAGGGTAGGGCATCGAGGTTGGGGGCTCGACGCTTCGGAGGAAGGGCATCGAGACATATAGACAGATTCCCTGTCTGAAGAGCTGACGCTTCGGACGAAGGGTATCGAGGTTGGGGACTCGACGCTTCGAAAGTAGGGCATCGAGACATATAGACAGAAGACAGATTCCCTGTCTGAAGAGCTGACGCTTCGGACGAAGGGTATCGAGGTTGGGGACTCGACGCTTCGGAGGATAGGGCATCGAGACATATAGACAGATTCCCTGTCTGAAGAGCTGACGCTTCGGACGAAGGGTATCGAGGTTGGGGACTCGACGCTTCGGAGGAAGGGCATCGAGACATATAGACAGATTCCCTGTCTGAAGAGCTGACGCTTCGGACGAAGGGTATCGAGGTTGGGGACTCGACGCTTCGAAGGTAGGGCATCGAGGTTGGGGGCTCGACGCTTCGGAGGAAGGGCATCGAGACATATAGACAGATTCCCTGTCTGAAGAGCTGACGCTTCGGACGAAGCGTATCGAGGTTGGGGACTCGACGCTTCGAAGGAAGGGCATCGAGACATATAGACAGATTCCCTGTCTGAAGAGCTGACGCTTCGGACGAAGGGTATCGAGGTTGGGGACTCGACGCTTCGGAGGAAGGGCATCGAGGTTGGGGACTCGACGCTTCGGAGGAAGGGCATCGAGACATATAGACAGATTCCCTGTCTGAAGAGCTGACGCTTCGGACGAAGGGTATCGAGGTTGGGGACTCGACGCTTCGAAGGTAGGGCATCGAGACATAAGACAGATCCCTGTCTGAAGAGCAGATTCCCTGTCTGAAGAGTTGCTGACGCTTCGGACGAAGGGCATCGAGGTTGGGGACTCGACGCTTCGGAGGAAGGGCATCGAGACATATAGACAGATTCCCTGTCTGAAGAGCTGACGCTTCGGACGAAGGGTATCGAGGTTGGGGACTCGACGCTTCGGAGGAAGGGCATCGAGACATATGGACAAGACAGATTCCCTGTCTGAAGAGCTGACGCTTCGGACGAAGAGTATCGAGTTGAGGAGTCTGACGCTTCGGACGAAGGGCATCGAGGTTGGGGACTCGACGCTTCGGAGGAAGGGCATCGAGACATATAGACAGATTCCCTGTCTGAAGAGCTGACGCTTCGGACGAAGGGTATCGAGGTTGGGGACTCGACGCTTCGGAGGAAGGGCATCGAGACATATAGACAGATTCCCTGTCTGAAGAGCTGACGCTTCGGACGAAGGGTATCGAGGTTGGGGACTCGACTCTTCGGAGGAAGGGCATCGAGACATATAGACAGATTCCCTGTCTGAAGAGCTGACGCTTCGGACGAAGGGTATCGAGGTTGGGGACTCGACGCTTCGGAGGAAGGGCATCGAGACATATAGACAGATTCCCTGTCTGAAGAGCTGACGCTTCGGACGAAGGGCATCGAGGTTGGGGACTCGACGCTTCGACGAAGGGAATCAAGAAATATAGACAGATTCCCTGTCTGATGAGCTGACGCTTCGAAAGAAGGGCATCGAGGTTGGGGACTCGACGCTTCGGAGGAAGGGCATCGAGACATATAGACAGATTCCCTGTCTGAAGAGCTGACGCTTCGGACGAAGGGTATCGAGGTTGGGGACTCGACGCTTCGGAGGAAGGGCATCGAGACATATAGACAGATTCCCTGTCTGAAGAGCTGACGCTTCGGACGAAGGGTATCGAGGTTGGGGACTCGACGCTTCGGAGGAAGGGCATCGAGATATATAGACAGATTCCCTGTCTGAATAGCTGACGCTTCGAGGGTAGGGCATCGAGGTTGGGGACTCGACGCTTCGGAGGAAGGGCATCGAGACATATAGACAGATTTCGTGTCTGAAGAGCTGACGCTTCGGACGAAGGGTATCGAGGTTGGGGACTCGACGGTTCGAGGCATCGAGGTTGGGGCTCACGCTTCGAAGGTAGGGCATCGAGACATATAGACAGATTCCCTGTCTGAAGAGCTGACGCTTCGGACGAAGGGTATCGAGGTTGGGGACTCGACGCTTCGAAGGTAGGGCATCGAGGTTGGGGGCTCGACGCTTCGGAGGAAGGGCATCGAGACATATAGACAGATTCCCTGTCTGAAGAGCTGACGCTTCGGACGAAGGGTATCGAGGTTGGGGACTCGACGCTTCGGAGGAAGGGCATCGAGACATATAGACAGATTCCCTGTCTGAAGAGCTGACGCTTCGGACGAAGGGTATCGAGGTTGGGGACTCGACGCTTCGGAGGAAGGGCATCGAGACATATAGACAGATTCCCTGTCTGAAGAGCTGACGCTTCGGACGAAGGGTATCGAGGTTGGGGACTCGACGCTTCGGAGGAAGGGCATCGAGACATATAGACAGATTCCCTGTCTGAAGAGCTGACGCTTCGGACGAAGACAGATTGTCGAGACATATAGACAGATTCTGTCTGAAGAGCTGACGCTTCGGACGAAGGGTATCGAGGTTGGGGACTCGACGCTTCGGAGGAAGGGCATCGAGACATATAGACAGATTCCCTGTCTGAAGAGCTGACGCTTCGGACGAAGGGTATCGAGGTTGGGGACTCGACGCTTCGGAGGAAGGGCATCGAGACATATAGACAGATTCCCTGTCTGAAGAGCTGACGCTTCGGACGAAGGGTATCGAGGTTGGGGACTCGACGCTTCGGAGGTAAGGGCATCGAGACATATAGACAGATTCCCTGTCTGAAGAGCTGACGCTTCGGACGAAGCGTATCGAGGTTGGGGACTCGACGCTTCGGAGGAAGGGCATCGAGACATATAGACAGATTCCCTGTCTGAAGAGCTGACGCTTCGGACGAAGGGTATCGAGGTTGGGGACTCGACGCTTCGAAGGTAGGGCATCGAGACATATAGACAGATTCCCTGTCTGAAGAGCTGACGCTTCGGACGAAGGGCATCGAGGTTGGGGACTCGACGCTTCGAAGGTAGGGCATCGAGACATATAGACAGATTCCCTGTCTGAAGAGCTGACGCTTCGGACGAAGGGTATCGAGGTTGGGGACTCGACGCTTCGGAGGAAGGGCATCGAGACATATAGACAGATTCCCTGTCTGAAGAGCTGACGCTTCGGACGAAGGGTATCGAGGTTGGGGACTCGACGCTTCGGAGGAAGGGCATCGAGACATATAGACAGATTCCCTGTCTGAAGAGCTGACGCTTCGGACGAAGGGTATCGAGGTTGGGGACTCGACTCTTCGGAGGAAGGGCATCGAGGTTGGGGGCTCGACGCTTCGGAGGAAGGGCATCGAGACATATAGACAGATTCCCTGTCTGAAGAGCTGACGCTTCGGACGAAGGGTATCGAGGTTGGGGACTCGACGCTTCGGAGGAAGGGCATCGAGACATATAGACAGATTCCCTGTCTGAAGAGCTGACGCTTCGGACGAAGGGTATCGAGGTTGGGGACTCGACGCTTCGAGGAAGGGCATCGAGGTTGGGGGCTCGACGCTTCAGAGGAAGGGCATCGAGACATATAGACAGATTCCCTGTCTGAAGAGCTGACGCTTCGGACGAAGGGTATCGAGGTTGGGGACTCGACGCTTCAGAGGAAGGGCATCGAGGTTGGGGGCTCGACGCTTCAGAGGAAGGGCATCGAGACATATAGACAGATTCCCTGTCTGAAGAGCTGACGCTTCGGACGAAGAGCATCAAGGTTGGGGGCTCGACGCTTCGAAAGTAGGGCATCGAGACATATAGAGTCGTCGCAGCCAGTCATCGACGACCATTTTTCTCTCCGATTCTGCAGAACACTGTCTACTGTCTACAAGAACTGTCTGAACGACCATCAACGGAACCGTCTAGAAGATCCTCTCCAGTCTAGACAGCATCGCGAAGGGCATCGCAGACATATCGAGGCTTTGTGTGTACACCTGCGGGTCGGCGCTCGGAGGGCAGTGCGCTGGCGATCGGGAAAAAGACAGCCCAGCCTGCTCCACACTTCGGACAAAAGCACGACATTCGGGCACTCGAGCTTGAGGAGCGAGTGTTTCACGGATTACCGTGATGGCAAACACGAGCGCGTTAACGGACCGATTGTCCCGCGTGGCCCGATCTAGGACTCTCTACGATCGGATTTGGCGAGCACGGTTTACGGATTTACTACCACCGGATTACCTTTGGCAGCGTTGGGGGCTCAAGGTTGGGGGCTCGACGCTTCGAAAGTAGGGCATCGAGACATATAGACAGATTCCCTGTCTGATGAGCTGACGCTTCGAAAGTAGGGCATCGAGGTTGGGGACTCGACGCTTCGGACGAAGGGCATCGAGGTTGGGGACTCGACGCTTCGGAGGAAGGGCATCGAGACATATAGACAGATTCCCTGTCTGAAGAGCTGACGCTTCGGACGAAGAGCATCGAGGTTGGGGACTCGACTCTTCGGAGGAAGGGCATCGAGACATATAGACAGATTCCCTGTCTGAAGAGCTGACGCTTCGGACGAAGGGTATCGAGGTTGGGGACTCGACGCTTCGGAGGAAGGGCATCGAGACATATAGACAGATTCCCTGTCTGAAGAGCTGACGCTTCGGACGAAGGGTATCGAGGTTGGGGACTCGACTCTTCGGAGGAAGGGCATCGAGACATATAGACAGATTCCCTGTCTGAAGAGCTGACGCTTCGAAAGTAGGGCATCGAGGTTGGGGACTCGACGCTTCAGAGGAAGGGCATCGAGACATATAGACAGATTCCCTGTCTGAAGAGCTGACGCTTCGGACGAAGGGTATCGAGGTTGGGGACTCGACGCTTCGGAGGAAGGGCATCGAGACATATAGACAGATTCCCTGTCTGAAGAGCTGACGCTTCGGACGAAGGGTATCGAGGTTGGGGACTCGACTCTTCGGAGGAAGGGCATCGAGACATATAGACAGATTCCCTGTCTGAAGAGCTGACGCTTCGGACGAAGGGTATCGAGGTTGGGGACTCGACTCTTCGGAGGAAGGGCATCGAGACATATAGACAGATTCCCTGTCTGAAGAGCTGACGCTTCGGACGAAGGGTATCGAGGTTGGGGACTCGACTCTTCGGAGGAAGGGCATCGAGACATATAGACAGATTCCCTGTCTGAAGAGCTGACGCTTCGGACGAAGGGTATCGAGGTTGGGGACTCGACGCTTCGAAGGTAGGGCATCGAGACATATAGACAGATTCCCTGTCTGAAGAGCTGACGCTTCGGACGAAGCGCATCGAGGTTGGGGACTCGACGCTTCGAAGGTAGGGCATCGAGACATATAGACAGATTCCCTGTCTGAAGAGCTGACGCTTCGGACGAAGGGTATCGAGGTTGGGGACTCGACTCTTCGGAGGAAGGGCATCGAGACATATAGACAGATTCCCTGTCTGAAGAGCTGACGCTTCGGACGAAGGGTATCGAGGTTGGGGACTCGACGCTTCAGAGGAAGGGCATCGAGACATATAGACAGATTCCCTGTCTGAAGAGCTGACGCTTCGGACGAAGGGTATCGAGGTTGGGGACTCGACTCTTCGGAGGAAGGGCATCGAGACATATAGACAGATTCCCTGTCTGAAGAGCTGACGCTTCGGACGAAGGGTATCGAGGTTGGGGACTCGACTCTTCGGAGGAAGGGCATCGAGACATATAGACAGATTCCCTGTCTGAAGAGCTGACGCTTCGGACGAAGGGTATCGAGGTTGGGGACTCGACTCTTCGGAGGAAGGGCATCGAGACATATAGACAGATTCCCTGTCTGAAGAGCTGACGCTTCGGACGAAGGGTATCGAGGTTGGGGACTCGACGCTTCGAAAGTAGGGCATCGAGACATATAGACAGATTCCCTGTCTGAAGAGCTGACGCTTCGGACGAAGCGCATCGAGGTTGGGGACTCGACGCTTCGAAAGTAGGGCATCGAGACATATAGACAGATTCCCTGTCTGAAGAGCTGACGCTTCGGACGAAGGGTATCGAGGTTGGGGACTCGACTCTTCGGAGGAAGGGCATCGAGACATATAGACAGATTCCCTGTCTGAAGAGCTGACGCTTCGGACGAAGGGTATCGAGGTTGGGGACTCGACGCTTCAGAGGAAGGGCATCGAGACATATAGACAGATTCCCTGTCTTCTAGAAGATCCTCTCCAGTCTAGACAGCATCGCGAACGGCAGTTGCAGACCATCATCGAGGCTTTTTGTGTGCGTACCACCTGCGGGTCGGTCGCTCTGTGCAGTTGTGTCATCGTTTGTCGTCTTGTGCCTCTGATCGGTGAATAAAGAACAGCCGTCAGTGTGCCTCGTCTTCTTCTACACTTCGCGGATTCAATAAGCAGCGACATTCGGGTCACTGCGAGCTTGAGGAGCGAGTGTTTCTACGGATTACCGTTGTATTTGGCTAATACAACGAGCGGCGGTTTATTACGGACCGATTGTCCCGCGTGGCCCGATCTAGGACTCTCTACGATCGGATTTGGCGAGCACGGTTTACGGATTTACTACCACCGGATTACCTTTGGCAGCGGATAGCCAGCCGTTTTATGGTGCATCGGCTAGACCTTTCTCGGACCACATCACACTTTGAATTTATCGTTTCGGATTTATCGGTCGGATTCACGACTCTTACCAATTGTTGTTAACTATGGACGGAGATCACGGTAAGGAATTTCACGGAACTCTTTTGCAGAAACAAATCAACGCACTTCGACGCCGCGGAGATAGAGCGGAGAAGTACTTGGAAAAGTTTAGCGATGAAAGGATTGAATGGCCGGAAGACAGCGAAAGCAAACTCTTGAATGTGAAAGCAGCTCAGAAAAGAATCAGTGAATATCTAAAGCAACTTGATGAAGTGTACACGGATTTTACGGAAGCTTTTGCAAAACTGGATAACGATGAGAAGGCATCAGTTGATTTCGCCTCAATCACTGCTGAAACAGAATTGATTATTGATCGTCTCACAGATGCTGAAGAAGACTTACGAGATATGAGTACGGAATTGGAGACGCTGACGTCGATAAGGAAACCTAAACAGCAAACGAAACAGGAGTCTAAATATGATGACAAGGACAGGGATCCTCCGGTTACACAAATCCCGAAATTTTACGGAGACGTATGGGACTTCAGGCGATTCATGATTATGTTTAAGGACAATTATCATAAGGACCGATTTTCGAAAACTTATCGATTCAATCAGTTGTTGTTATCAACCGGAGGAGATGCAAAACGAGCCATCCAAAACATTGAACCTATCGCGGACAACTATGATCGAGCTCTTCAAATACTTGAGAACAGATTTGGGAACGACGAAGAACTCATCGAAGTACTGTACGATCGAATGACAAAACTTACGTGCAAGGACAATTCTATTCGAAGCCAGCGACAACTTCTTGATGACATCATCGCAATATACGATCAAATGAAACGTACGGATCAGCCAGTGGACAATCGTGACACATGGCTAAAGATTGTCAAAAAATTTCCATTCCAAACGCAACGAATTTTAACTAAGGACTACTGTTACGACAAGAACAACGTCACTTTGCTTATCGAACAGCTGGAGGAGATTCTAATGAAGCTCTTGCGACAACAACGAACAGAGCAAGAAATAAACATGAGAACAGAACGGATCAGTCTCACGGAACGAAACGGACATCCCAAATTTGGCGACGTTAACGCTCAACGCAACAGGTTCGAACCACAACAAGCAACAGATCGCATCACTTACAAACCCTGGGAAGACAGGACTCCACTTACCTGCAATCTATGCGGGCTAGCTGGTCATCCGACGGAGAACTGTTTCAAATATCGAACAAATGACGAACGGCGGAATGTGATTAAGCTGGAAAATCGATGTTTTCGCTGTCTAAAGCAGGGTCACAGAACAAATGAATGCAATCAACCAAAGTGTGGACAATGTGCGGGAAATCACCATATCGCTATCTGTTTTGGGAAGGCAGTTAATCAACAAGCTACGGACTCACGCGGATCGAATTACCAGAATCGTAGTACTTATGGACAGAATCGGAGTAATCCTTCTAAACCAACGGAATCGCTACATGTGCTCTGCGCGAACCAATCGGATAATTCAATCAGTCTGAAGAGTACAGGAAGTCAATCATACGTTCTGTCGGGCCAAGCCATGATCTACAACGCTGAGTTACGGAAATACGAGTCAATCACCTTGATATTGGACTCTGGATCCAACAAGACTTACGTGTCGGAGAAGGCAGCTTCGAAATACAACTTACCAACTGTAGGGAAGATTACTACAACAGTTCAAACGTTTGGGCAGTTATCTCCGGTTCGAGAATCTTGCGAAGTGAAACACATAGACCTCATGACGTCAAGCGGAATGAAGATTACAATGGAAGCTGTAGAGAAGCGTACGATAGTAGCAAACGGGATCTCTCGACCTTCAATTAGCGAGAAGGATTCTAAATTCATACAAGATCTAAAATTAGAGTTGTCGGAAAACAAGAAGAAGCAACAGAAGATGAAGAACCCCGACTTGTTGATTGGGACAGACTATTGCTGGGAATTCATTTTGGAGAAACCGACAAAACTACCATCAGGTCTCTACGTTATTCCTACATCGTTTGGAGCCATGGTCACCGGGAAATACGATTCAAGGAACTTAGAAAGCGACAATATGATCGTTTGTAATGTAGCAGAGATGGAGAAGGAGCAGATTGAAGCAAGAGAAGAAAAGTTGTATCAGGAAACAATGAAAGAGATGGCTAACGAGTGGAAAGAAGACGCAGAACTTGAAGAGTTCGGAGGATCATCAGCAGAAGAAAAAGCAAAAGTTGAAAGAGACGTAATGAAGAACTTTCGGAGAACGATCAAGAAAAAAGAGGACGGCTATTACGTCAGGTTCCCATGGAAGGAAGAACAAAGAACGATCCCTACAAACTGGGCGATAGCGATTCGACGTCTCAAATCAGTCATGAAGCAATATGGATCCGACGAGTGGACCATATCCCAGTACAAGCAAATTTTTGCTGATCAACTTGACAAAGGAGTTATCGAAGAAGTTGATTTGGATAAGAAGCCCGACTCGGATCGCTCAATCGTGCATTATTTGGCTCATCAGCCGGTGATCACGCCCCAGAAAAATACAACCAAAGTCAGGATTGTATTCGACGCATCCGCCCACTTCAAAGGCGCCCCCTCGCTGAATGATTCTATTCATCAAGGAC